>JAWDJE010000002.1:135240000-137640000 GCA_035047345.1 Bradypodion ventrale | reverse complement strand
ATGATTTTTAATTTAGATTTTGGTGATGTTAACAAAATGGGACTTTACTAAATGAAGATAATTTGAATAGAAATTAGATATATAAAAATGGTAACTTTAAATGTTTGTGGTTTGGGATTGATATGGAGGCGAGTGGAGTTAATGTTAAAGAAAGAGTAGGCTGATACAACATATTTACAAGAAACACACCATAGGGGTAAAGCTAAAGGTTGCCCTTGCTCGAAAGCCAGTCATATCTGAATCTAGGGTTCAGTGCTCATCTTTGTTTATAGCCAAAGATCCAGTGCTGTCTGAATCTGCAGATATCTCTGTGGACATGTGGCAGGCATGCCTAAACACTGGAGTACACAGAATGCTGTTTACCTTCCCACCAAAGTGTGATACCTATTTATCTACTCGCAAATTCTTGCTTTCAAACTTCTAGGTTGGCAGGAGCTGGGACAGAGACGGGTGCTCATTCTGTCATGCAGTACTTCAGTCTCAAACTGCTGACCTGCTGACCTCCCAGTCATCAAGTTCAGCATTGCAACCACTAAGCCACCGCAGTCCCTAACAAATCATAAGAAAGATGGAAAAAATGAGTTGATATTAAATTGAGTAGATATTTATGAAAAAGCATATGGTTCCTCAAAACCTAGAGGGCTAGCAATTTTGATATCAAAGATGTTCATTTATAGTTGCTAAGGTAATAAAGGATCAAGAAGGCAGATATTTAATGATACAGGGTTGGTTGAGAGGTGAAGAAATTTTTTTAATAAACCTGTATGTGCCTAATGATAAACAAACAGATTTTTTTGAAATACAGTAATAGGGAAATTAATATGAAGAGAAAATAAAGATAAGATTATCTTGTCAGGAGACTGTAATTTAGTAATGAATTTAAAAAATGGATACATCACATGCTATAAAGGAAGATCTGGTCAGGTTACCCTGCTATGGTGGGTTGGCATGAACAGCAGGTTCTGGAGTGGGGTTCTGTCTCTTGGGGCCTGGGAGCTGCGGAACTGGTGGCTTGGCTACACGGGGCCCGGTGGCAGGGGCCCTAGGGTGGCAGAGTTTTGGACAGACTGGGATTTTGGGATCCGCAGTTCCGTTTGGGCCGTTTATGCTGTGGACTGGCTGTTGGGATGGATGGACATGGAGGACTGGTGTCAAGAACTGGCATTAAGGACTGGGGGCATGACATCACCCCCTGGTCTTGGACTCTCTGGCATACGATTTGAGGGACTTTTTCAAACAAATGACTTTCTTCTTTTCCCTCAATGTTTTATGATGGTTGTGATTTATGATGCTGTGATTTATATGATACTATGATTTATTATTATTCTATTGTATTTCATCGTGTTGTAATATGTATATTTCTTGATATGATAAGTATAATGTGTATTAGATGCTGTATTGGTTCTGTGAGCCGCCCGGAGTCGCGTTGTTGAGTGGGCACCATACAAATCCAAATCCAGATCCAAATCCAGATCCAAATCCAAATCCAAACAACAACAACAACAACAGCAACAACAACAACAACAACAACAACAACAACAATCCATTACTGCCTAAAATTTAGTAAAATCGTAAGTAAAACAATGAAAACTGTTTTAGACATTAATGTTCTTAAGGACAAAGAATGTAGAACAGTAGAGAAAGAGACAATGAGAGAGGAGTTAGATCAGGGGTTCGCAACCTACAGCCCACAGGCTGGATCTGGCCTGTGATCCCAAATTGTCTGGCCCCTGACCTCACTCCAGCTGCCACTAGAATCAGCCGCAGACTCATTTACGGTCACATAAATGCATTTACACTTCTGAAGGAAAAAACACACACCACCCTCTCTGAATATATATTAAACAGTATTGGGGATAACACACAGTCTTGTCGCACACCTCTGCGAATTTGAACCTGCTCTGTCAACTGCTCATCAACTCTGACTGATTCCTTCCAATAAAGTTTGGTGATGATTCTGCTATCTTTATAATCTACACCTATTTTCTTCATTGCTGTGTTCATCTTCTAATGCTGGCATCTGTCAAAGGCTTTTGCATAATCTATAAATCATGCATGTACATCACATCTCTTGTCTCTACATCTCTGTATGAGGACCTGCATCGTAAACAGTACTTCTCTGGTATCCATAGAATTCCAGAAGCCAAATTGTTTTCCAGCAGTGCTTTCTTCACACTTTTTATAAATTCTACTATGGATGATCTTCAAGAAGATCTTAGGAGCATGACAATACCTAAACCAGAAAATGATAAATCTCGGATTGATTCACATCATCCTATTTCATTAATAAATCCGGACACAAAACTATTTAGCTTATTAATGGCAAATAGAATAAATCAATGTATAGGTGAATATATAAATAAAGATCAGGCTGAGTTTCTTAAGGGAAGATAAATGTTGGCTCTAATAAGAATAGTTTTAAATATAATTGATCATGCTAATCAGTAAATTACAGATAGGAGTAGTAGCTTTAGATATGTTTAAAGCCTTTGATTTGGTTAGAATGGATATCGTTGAGAAAATTGATACAAGATAATGGGTTGTAGTGATAAATTTCAAAGAGTGATAAATCAATCCCCCACTAAGTGAGAGCCTTGTCGGGCCAAGGGCAGCGGTGGGCTTCAACAGGTTCGTACCAGTTCACCAGAACCGGTAGCAGAAATTCTGGCTGGCCCCGCCCATCCAAGTTTTGAAATAAAGTAGTCCTAATTTGGGTGCAATGCAGGGCTTTCCCCCTGGCCACACCCACCATACCACACCCAGAGAGTAGGTAGCAATTTTTTTTGAATCCCACCACTGGGCAGGATGACTAGATCACCCACCCAGTCAAATGGCCACGCCCACAGAGTAAGCCATGCCCACAAAGTAGGCGATGCCCACAGTGTAGGAGTAATTTTTTTGACGCCCACCACTGGCCGAGGGGGCTTGAGTGTCTAACTAGGCGGTGTTGCCCATCTCTCATCAGTGATATTAGGCCGGGACTAAAACTCAAAAAAGCGTCCTCCGTTAGATCCATTTGTCCAACATGTACATGTTAGGGTACATGTCAAGATTCGTCTACCCAACAGGTAACGTGATATCCAAATGGCTAAAAAAATGCATGCAAATAAACTTGACCTCTCACTTTGCACCTACAACTGTAGAGGCTCAGTGAGGGAAGACATTTTGTCCCTGCTGTTTGAAGAAAAAGAGAAAATCAACTGTGACATACTGGGCTTTTGCAAGGTAAGAAGGGAAGACCTGATAGCAACATGGAAGAACAGCAAGGGAGAAACAACAGAAGATGAGTTGGCTTTATCGTCTGGAAAAATGGGCTCCTCACTATCTCAAACCAGAGTGTCTTGCTAAGCACATCTCAATGAATATTTCACTGTGTCAGGCCATTTTCTAAAGTACCTTGCCAAATTGGGTAGCAGCTGCATCACCAGTGCCTGCAAAACATTAGTCAGAAGATGGGTTGGATGCTGGCCCCATTCAGAATATGCCTCTTGAACTATTCCCATGTTCATCTCAGAGCTAGACAACCAGTTGTTCAAACAGCCATCTATAAAGTTCTCCTTCCACAACCCTTGGGTTGCAGTAGGGTCAACAGCAGTTGACAAGGATGTGCCTCCTTGGTTTGTGTGTGTGTGTGTGGGGGAATTAATTGATGACTTCCTCATTTGTAACTGCACCAGTTGCTAAGTTGATGCCCACCCATGCCTCTTCCGGCCCTTGAAGTACCCTCTCTGTTCTCTCACTTTTTGCCCGAGTAACCCTAAGATAGGTCCACCTATTGCCCAAGAATCCCTCCTATGTTCACAATTTTCTTCATTCAGGAATGGCTCAACAGATGATAGGTCTCTGCTACTTATCTCTTGGGCCTGCAAAACTCTTCTCCCTGCAGCAGGGTAAGGATCCAATCCTGTATTGACTAAAGCAGCTGCTGGGCCTGAAGGTGTACAGGTCTGGTGTACCAACACATTTTTTTCAATAGGAATTTCTATTCTATTTGCACCTCTTGTTATTACAAGGGCTTGGAACTCAAAATCTGGCAGGCTTCCACTATAACAAATGTCATTTGTTTTGACTATACAGTAAAACCTTGAGTTACGAATGCCTCTACTTATGAAAAACTGAAGATACAAAAGGAAATCCAGTAAAAATAATGTTTTGAGATACGATTTTTTTCAAGATACAGAGTTTTTTTGGGGACTTCCGACACTTCCCATGGAGGGTGTTCAGAGCATTTCTGCTCCATTTTTGGAATTTTTCATCGCATTTTGCCACTGTCCCCAAAACCAGGAAGTGCCAAAAATCCCCCTTCCCCTCAACAGCTGATAATTGGGACTGAGCTGGCAATTATCAGAGCTGGCCACTAGTGGGGGCTGTCAGAAATGTGCTAAAATGCATTGAAATGCATCGAAAACCTCCCGGAGCTCAGAAAAAATGGGAAAAAACATCTTTTATCTGTTCAAAACACTTTCTAAAGTGCACTTTGAAATTTTTCACCATGATTTCGCCACTTTAGAAAGAGTTTTGAACAGTAAAATTACTTTTTTTGCCTTTTTCTGAGCTCCGAAACACATTATTTGATTTTCAATGCATTCCTATGGGAAATCACATTTCAAGATATGCATTTTTCAAGATATGAAAAACCTCGAGATACAAATTAATTTTGTATCTCAAGGTTCCACTGTAATCTTAGCAAATCCATGAAGGCTAACAGGTCTATGTAAGGGTGAATGGTCTAAGGCCCCTTGCCTTTTAACCCCCTATCCTATCACATAACCTATTCCACCTTCAGTGACTGGTACACCTCTGAGAAGCCAACATCCCCTTGGTGCAGCTTCAGAGTACCTGTGCCTCTGCTTCTGGCTAGAGAAATCCATGATAGGTTTCACCCGCTGGCTGTGTTTACAAACCAGCTAGATCAATTAGGACATGCAGTCCAAATTGACAAAGGTAGCATTGCCAACAGTGGTAGGCATCAGCAGGTTCTCACCAGTTCGCCAGAACCGGCAGCAAAATTTTTGGCTGGCCCCGCTCATCGAAGTTTTGAAATAAAGTACTGTAGTCTTAATTCGGGTGCAATGCAGGTCTTTTCCCCTGGCCACGCCCACCATACCACACCCACAGTGTGGTAGTATTTTTTTTGGAGCCCACCACACTGGTTGCCAACAAAGACTCCAGACCTCCTCCCACCATCTTATCTCTATAAGGAACAAAGATGTCCTTTCAGGATATAACCAGATTTATTTAAAGTACAATTGATGAATTGCAGACAATTAAAACAAAGGAACTTGGTTTCTCATCCCATTCCAAGATAAAACAATAAGAGCATTACAGTACTAGCAGTTTGCCTGGCCTAGCCTGACCTATAACACAATGACTACATTTTACTAGCTTTTAGTCAGAAGCTCCCCATCAAGCAAGCGATCAAAAAACATGGCAAAAATCTTCTCTTTCTTCTTCTTCTCATGTTCCCATATCAAAACACATTTTCCCCACTCATCTTTCCTCCTGAAGGGTTTTACCTGATCACAGCACAGCATACAATGTCCATCATATTTGTTCAGTTCTCACTCTCTTCAGCCTGTTATAGCTACATGTTTAGTAAACCATCCAGCACCTGCCTTGAAGGCCACATTCCTCAGCTCTGCCGCAGGAATCAAGAACTCAAAGAAACTACTTTATTCTGTAAATGCAACCCCCCCCCCCCCCCCACTATTTCCTTACAGTTCATAGCAATAGGTTTTTGATGCAGCAGGACTCTTTAACTCCAAGACCCTGGACTTGTAGAATATTGTAGCTATAGGGCCTACTGCAGTGGCTCAAGTTGCTAAGATGCTGACTAGGAAGCGGAAGGTCAGCAGTTCGATTCCCGAGTACTGCAGGACGGAAATGAGCTCCCGTCTTCATCCTAGCTCATGCCAACCTAGCAGTTCGAAAGCAAGAAATTGCAAGTCGATAAATAGGGACCACTTCGGTGGGAAGGTAACAGTGTTCTGTGCGCTCCGGTGTCTAGTCATGCCTGCCACATGACCACGGAAACGTCTGCAGAAGCAGACAGCGCTGGCTCTTCGGCTTAGAAACAGAGATGAGCACTGCACCCTAGAGTCGGATAAGACTGGCTTTCGAGCAAGGGAAACCTTTACCTTTAGGGCCTACAAACTCCACATATTACAGCATAAATATGTTCATCTTCTTCTTTCATGCCCAGGTCAAACGTTAAACAGCGAAACCGAAGTCATCTTCTTGGCTTTGTCATTGGCCATACTTAAATCCCCATCCATACATTCAGTATGTCCAACTGTCAAAATATTAAGGCTTGACTGGAGCTAGCTAATTGTTTTTACAATGCCTATAGTAATCTATCTCGAACACCTTTTTTCAGGGCTACACCTTCCCCTTCAATTATTTTAACACTATACTTTATCATTCTTTTAATATTTTAGACTAACATTTAAAAATACTATGCATGTCATCTTCCAATAGCACATACATAAGAAGAAATTTATACAAAATGATTTTCAGACTGGCACCCTCTCAAGTATTTACCAATGCACATTGCCATCCCATGCATATATGAAGTACTGTATTATATTCTCCATAGTGTGAAACATTAATCTCTCGAACAACATAGTCTCCATTAGACAAACTGCAGTGGTGGCACTAGGCAATCACATTTTTTTTGGGGGGAGGGGGGGTGATAAAGTGGCATACAATAGGCAGATACAGTGTAATCTACCCAGAATTTTACCTTGCTTAGACCTCCATTTAAATAAACAGGAGTACACGTGTGTGAGAGTGAGAATGAGCCTGTAGTAGGTAATCTGTTTGGATTTCCTCCCACCTGTCAGCTTTGCTAATTCTCAGTTTTAGACCTACACAGGACCCTGACATAAATTTCTATAGTATTGGGTATTTCATGCTCCCTGTTCCAGGAAGCCTTCTCAAATACAAAGGATTAATGTTCCCATGTACTTTTCCCCTGTAAATATTTGTTATAACACCTTTGTAAATATGTCTTTCTATCTGAAAAATGTGACATTTAAGTTTGTTTAGGCAGCAATGAAAGTAGTTTTGAATAAAAAGATCTGACCAGATAGGCAACAGGAGACATTTATCACCTGCCCTTTAAGGGGGCGACAGTCTCTGAACAGTCTTGAAGGCTCTGAGTCTAAAACAACACAGAAGCAAAGATACACTGCACAAATACTGTTGTGTTTTAGCTTTGTGTACACTCCTGGGCATTTTTGGCTGTCTGCTGATTGGGACAAAGATAGTAGACAAGATGGCCAGTCTAGTAAGAAACTTCTCACTAGGGCTTGGAAAATAAGATACTTCTATGAGTTTCAGTTCCCAGAATCCCTTATGCTTATTGGAAGATAATGTGGTAACTCTGTGACCGAGCAGCCTGGGAAATTCTGGGAGAAATTTTTAAAAAAATCACTTTCCCGAAGTCTTTGTAAAAAGAGGTGAGTCACTGCTGGTTCTCCAGTCCCCCTCATTAAAACAATGGATCAAATCCAGTTACGTAGTCACACAAAAAAGACATCTTTTAGAGCTGAATTGCCTCAACTTGAGAAACCTCCATAGACATTGTCAGTTTTACAAAGAGTTGTGTGACACAGTATGCAACAAATAATGTCTACAGAGATGTCTTAACTTGGGGCAATTTGTTTCACGCACCTTTTCTGTGACTAGGTAAAGGTAAAGGTTTCCCTTGCTCGAAAGCCAGTCGTATCCGACTCTAGGCTTCAGTGCTCATCTGTTTCAAAGCCAAAGAGCCAGTGCTGTCTGCTTCTGCAGACGTTTCTGTGGTCATGTGGCAGGCATGACTAGACACCAGAGCGCACGGAACACTGTTACCTTCCCACCAAAGTGGTCCCTATTTATCTACTTGTAGTTTCTTGCTTTCGAACTGCTAGGTTGGCAGGAGCTGGGACAAAGACGGGAGCTCATTCCGTCCTGCAGTACTCGGGAATCGAACTGCTGACCTTCTGCCTCCCAGTCAGCGTCTTAGCCACTTGAGCCACTGCAGTGACTGCACAACAGTATTTCTGCCAATGAACAATAAAGATGCCTATGATATCTGATTTCAGGAGATGTGGGTTTTGAGTAGTGGAGCCTCTGTGGAGGTCATCACACTATATAATGTTCACACAGGCACTAGAACTGAAATTGTGGGAAAGTTGCTGATTAGCTAGACTTCATAAACTCCTGGGAAAGGAGTACTACTGGGGATGATCAGGCTACAGCTTGGAGAAGTAATTTATGGACTATAAAACCAAAATCCCTCCCAGCCAACACAGTTAGGAGCCATGTTTCTGTGAGGCAGTATTGCTGGCACTACACATGCTAGCTTCCCAGCTCTGGAGCCAGGGCTTTAGCCAGGGGGTGGCCAGGGGTGGTGGGAATAAGCTCTCTCATATATGTGCGTGTGTGTGTGTATGTATCTCTTTCTCTCTATCTATCTATATATATCTATATCTATCTATCTATCTATATAAATTTTTGCACCCACCCCCCATCTAGAATCCTGACTATGGCCCTGTCATTAGCAAGGCCACCACCATTACCAACACCACCCAAAATGGCCTTTTCTATCATCTGCCCCTTCTTGCTGCTTTCCAGCAGCTCTGCTCAGCCACTTCCTTCTTATTCCAGCTGAAGCCCTGCTTATTCCCTCTGCCCTCTAAATATACCAAGCAGTGTCGGGAAGAAGTCTCCCCCACTTTTCTAAACATTTGCACCTGGGCCAGGTGTGTTGTTCTGAGAAGTAACAGCAGGTGTTCCAGAGGAGTTTGCAATCTTCATTTTTCCTGAGTGCCTATGGGCCACCACGTGTGAGAACTGAAGATGTTGGACAGGCAGTGGGAGGAAGGTATGGTGGCTAAAAACACCAATTGCTGTCTTTGTGCATGTTTTGATATGGTGAAACATATACTGTACATTAAATTACCTGGAAGTTGATATTTTTAAAATAAAAAGATAAGAATAGCAGGAACATACAGTTTGCTGATAAGGACTGATGTAAAAGCACTGTAAAGTCCTGGAAAGGTGGAAATGCAGTTTGCAGAGTGGAACTGTTGAGGTGGCTTGTGAACAGGGCTGGTGATGCTTTATTCCCATGATGGCGAACCTTGGCACTCCAGAATCCCCTGTGAATCCACACAAATGGGTTTACTGTGATTCATCCGGCCCATGCTGCCCTCGTCGCTCCCGTATTGGTGCATCTTACTTCCTCTTCTGGGAGCAATAAGGGTGGCATGGGCCGGATGAATTGCAGTAAACCCATTTGTGTGGATTCATGGGGGCTTGGGCTTCTGGGAATTGAAGTCCAAGAACATCTGGAGTGCCAGGGCTTGCCATCACGGCTTTATTCTAAAATACTATTGGAGACCTCCCCACCACCATCCTGCTCATAAGCTGTCTCTCTGATGAAACAAAAACATCAGTGAGTCTTGGGCCAGTAGCCTGTCAATGTTTATGTCAAATAAAACTAAGGAACAAGCAGCTCATTTGTTTCTTTCTGCAACAGATAAATAAGCTAATGTCTGTGAAGTTTATGGGGTTTATAAAGGCACATGATAGGGGTATAAAAGTTTATATACTTTATATAGACGTATATTGCAAGTTCCTCCTTGTATCTTGAAATTATCTTCAAATATGGATTTCAGCGGAACACCACTGAGCAAGAATTTATCAGGAGATTCAGCTGGTCTTGTGTGGCTTAAACAAGAACAAAAGTTTTTAATCCCACTAGAGGTGTTAAAGGAGGTCCCTAATGTTATCACCCAGTCATTGTTTTATGATTTGCTAGCTGGGTACAGTTAAGCTGTAATGATCACATTGTGTATTGTCTGTATCTTTGTTTTCTTTGATTGCATGACTTAAAATTTCCGATCACAAAATTTTAGATAATTCTCCATGTGTATGGCAAAATGGACTGTGTTCCCAAAAGCTCAGGCCATGATAAATTTGTCTAGTCATAATGTGCCACCACCAGAAATTGCAGCAAACTGGTAGTTTCTGTATCAGCACAGGTGTCTGTCTTCTTGATCCCAATAGAAGCAGTAAGATTCCCCCCACCCACCCACCGACCCATTATTAGTTAAGAATTCATGTTGCAGAGATGACCACAATCAAGAAAGCTGGCTTCTGGTGCACCAGAATATCAAATTGGTACAATAGCCTTTAGCCAGTGATGGTGAACCTTGGCACTCCAGTTGTTCTTAGACTTCAATTCCCAGAAGCCCTGATCAGCATGAATACTGACTTGGATTTCTGGCAATTAAAGTCCAAGAACACCTGGAGTGCCAAGGTTCACCAACATGGCCTTAGGCTATTAGTACTCTTTTCCTATGTGATGGTTGTTTGTTGTTTGTGCAGGACAGGCAGCCAAAGAAAAAGCATGCAAAATTTTAGATTCTGCTCAGGACATGTTTGGAAGTTTTATGGGACTCCAAGCTGCTTCCAGCATTCCACAATATTTCTATAGTCCCCTACAATGAAATTTTTTGTTGCCTCTCCCTCAATACCTGTCTGGAGGTGGTGTCAACTTGGGGAGTGAGTCCCCCAAACAATCTATGTCTCAGCAAATGATTGATTTCACTGCCTGCTAACTCTGGGCGTGATGCTGTGGATGAAACATTACTCATTCCCATTATTCACATGGTCAAAAACTTGGAAGCAACCTCCATTTTATACAGTGAAAACAATTGCAGACTTTACTTTGCTTGACACTTGTGTGCCTTGAGAAAGTCCTGTTCTGGTGGAATCAGTTTTCTTGGCAAACAAAGGACAACAGTGCATTTTGACTGCACTTGACTGACCCAATATTTGAGGAAAAATAGTATCACAAAGAAGGTCCAAGTTCTTATGCAACAGCCTCATAAGTGCTTTCATTTTTCATTGCTGTAACCAGACACAGCATTTCGGTTCATTGCCCCTCCCAGGTCAAATAGTAATATGGAAAAGTGAGGACATTGGTAGATCCTTACGAATTTCCATACTCTCTTATCTGCAGTTGTTTTCCCATGCCCTACATTTAAGATTTCTACTTTCAGTAACAAAATATGTTGTTTCATGTTGGGCTGCAGGCACAGGGTCAATGAGAAGGTACAGTAGTCCCTGCCCTGCAGTGTACACTAAATTGCAGGGTAAGCTGATATCTGGTTTCTTATTTATGCTGGAAAGAAAATGTCACATAATCTAAAGTTACAGCCCTTCACAATTTGATGCTTATTTGTTTAACTGCATCCAGGTTGCCTCAAAAACAAATAACTTTGCTCTTTTGCCCCAGGTAGGTATAATGTTGCCATGAATATAATATCTTAACTTCCCTTATACTCTCAGTTGATCTTGAGGGACCTTTCATTTCCATTTAGTTCATTTTGGCATGGAACTAAGGCCAAAAGAAGTGCTGCAACTATGATGTTGCTTTCTTGCAGGTGCCATGTTTGCTCTGTACACTTAGGCACATTTGTACATGTTATACAGGATCCTATGTACAACAGCGGGTCTTCAAATTTTGGATGAAGTGCATCTGAGGAGGTTACTACTTTGATAAATAACGTGGGAAACGCCTGGGATGGTAGATATCAAATTCACATTACTGTATATTCCATTGATTACATGATGTAAAAGTCAATGTGGGTCGACCTGGAGCCCTCCTCTCCCAATCTGCTGTTCTTTTCTCCACCACTGGGGTATATACATTTTTGGAATCAAATGCACTCACTTCAGTTCAGGTGGTGTGATCACTTGATATGATGTGGAGGGTTTAGTAGTTGTTCAGTTTGAAGACATTCCAGCTGGGTACAAGCAGCAGTGAGGGTGGAAAACTAGCTGCTATTAATTTATTTATTAAATTTATACCCCGCCTTACTCAGCACAAGTGCGACTCAAGGCGGCTACAGCAAAAATAAATACAGTATACAGCATATAAATTCAGACAACAAAACATTCAACAATCATAGCAAAAATACAACAAATGTATATAGCATAGACACAATATAAGAAAATCTATCAGGGCAACACCACATATTGCAAGGTCCGCAAAAACACTCACAAGTGAGGTCCCCGTAGCCACATAAGGGTTAACAAAAAGTTTGTTTTGGAGAGTACAGTTTGGAGGGCTCTGAGGCGGAGGATCCCAGTGGTGGCGGCGGAGGCTTCGGGGCATCTTTTCAAGCCCTCTGAGCAAGGCAGGGCTTGGAGGGCAGAGATACACACCTGCCTCCCATCCCCGGGCCAGTGATGAGGGCTTCGGGGAGAGGTGGAGGATCCCGGAGGCGGCAGCATTGGGAGTGTATTTTCAAGCCCTCTGAGCAAGGCAGGGCTTGGAGGGCAGAGATGCACACCTGCCTCTCATCCCCGGACCGGTGACGAGGGCTCCGGGGAGAGGCGGAGGATCCCAGTGGCGGCCTGGGATATTTGAATTCCCCAAATCTAGATCTGCTTGTTTCCTTGTCCCTTCCTGTTTGGTTCAAGACTGGAGGGCCAGAGTATATAGTTCTGTAATAAAAATTGTTTTGGGTACCATTTAAGCTGCTCTTCTGTGCTATGCTGACATCCTTGAGGGGACTCTTCAAACCTCATTTGTCCATGGAGGGCCTGAGAGCATTCATACTATAGCAGCAATGTTAAACTAGCATGTTCAGAGGTGATGTAGTGGTTAAGGCACTAGGCTTGGAGACCGGAAACACGGGTTCTATTCCTGAGAGCTGCACGATGGGGGACATGAAAGGAGCCTCATTCGGGCATCCCCTGCAAAAAAAAAAAAATCCTTTCAATCCAGAGTAATCTCTGATATGAAAAAAGAAGAGGCGGACTATCAGGTGATGAGGTGAAAGCAGAGGTGAAAGCAGCAGGTTCACACCAGTTCACCAGAACTGGTACCTGAAATTCTGACTGAACCCGCCCATCCAAGTTTAGAAATAAACTACTGTATTCCAAATTTGGGTGCAATGCAGGGCTTCCCATGGCCACACCCACCATACCACGGCCACAGTGTGGTAGTAAATTTTTTTTAGCCTACCATTGGATAAAAGCTGCACTTTTCACACAACAAACTGCAGTGGGCATTTAATAATGAAAATTGACACTAAAACAAGTGGGATGTGAAGGAGAATAGAAATAAGCCAGATAGAAATAACCAGGGAGGAGGTCCTTGCATGTCTTGTTAAACTAAATGCTAACAAGTCACCAGGACCAGATAGCTTCCATCCACGAGTTCTCAGGGAACTTAAAGATGAAATTGCTAATCTCCTAGCCAAAATATATACAGTAATCTTTCCCTCAAATCGGGTTTTGTGCCTGATGACTGGAAGGTAGCGAATGTAACACCAATTTGCAAAAAAGGATCCAGGGGTGATCCAGGAAATTACCGGCCAGTCATTTTGACATGTGTCCCAGGTAAAGTGATGGAAACCATCCTAAAAGATAGAATTAATAGGTACATAGAAGAGAAGGCGCTGCTAAGGAGAGCCAACATGGCTTTTGCAAGGGCAAATCATGCCTCACTAATCTGTTGGAATTTTTTGAGACTGTCAACAAGCATGTGGATAAGGGGGATCCAGTTGACATTGTTTATCTGGACTTTCAGAAGGCTTTTGACAAGGTCCCGTACCAAAGGCTCTTGAATAAACTTACCAGTCATGGAATAAAGGGCCAGGTCTTGTCCTAGATCAGCAACTGGCTAAGGGACAGGAAACAGAGGGTAGTACTAAATGGACACTTCTCCAAGTGGAAGGAAGTAAAGAGTGGGGTCCCCCAAGGTTCAGTACTGGGACCCCTGCTTTTCAACCTCTTCATAAATGATCTAGTAAAGGTAAAGGTAAAGGTTTCCCTTGCTCGAAAGCCAGTCGTATCCGACTCTAGGATGCAGTGCTCATCTCTGTTTTTAAGCCGAAGAGCCAGCACTGTCTGCTTCTGCAGACGTTTCCGTGGTCATGTGGCAGGCATGACTAGACACCGGAGCGCACGGAACGCTGTTACCTTCCCACCGAAGTGGTCCCTATTTATCTACTTGCAATTTCTTGCTTTCGAACTGCTAGGTTGGCAGGAGCTGGGATGAAGACGGGAGCTCATTTCCATCCTGCAGTACTCGGGAATCGAACTGCTGCCCTTCCGCTTCCCAGTCAGTGTCTTAGCGACTTGAGCCATTGCAGTATCTAGAAGTAGGAATAAATAGCAAGAAAGCCAAATAAATAGATCTAGAAGTAGGAATAAATAGCAAGAAAGCCAAATTTGCTGATGGCACTACAGGGTAGTGAAAACTGTGAGAGATTGTGAGGAGCTCCAGAGGGATCTCTTGACACTGGGGGAGTGGGCAAAACAATGGCAAATGAGCTTCAACACTAGTAAGTGCAGAGTGATGCATGTTGGGGCAAAAAACCCCAATTACATTTATAAACTGATGGGGTCTGAACTCTCTGCGACAAACCAGGAAAAGGGACCTTGGTGTCCCGGTGGACAGCTCAATGAAGGTGTCAACCCAGTGTGCCTCAGCAGTGAAAAAAGCAAACTCAATGCTAGGGATCATTAGGAAGGGTATACAAAATAAGTCAGCAAGTGTCATTTTGCCTCTTTTTATTTATTTTATTTTATTTTAAAGTCATATTTATATATGCCGCCCACTCAGGCAGAACCCGACTCAGGGCGGCATTACAACAAGTTCTAAAAACACATTAAAAACACTTTAAATACCCATATCCCACCCACTATAAAAGACCCATATCCCACCCACCCATCTCACCCACTATAAAAAGAAGAGAGAGTTCTTAATTGTTTACATAAGCCAGCAGGCGGGGACCGTGTTCCTATTAGGGCCCCACACCTGCCCTGCCAGCCAGTCTTCAATCCTTTCCTGAAGGGCAGCAATTCTCTTTGAAGTCTTAGATCTGTTGGCAGGAGGTTCCAGAGAGTTGGTGCGGACACGGAGAAGACTCTCCTTCGGGTGCTGGATAGATGTGAACCCCTAGTTGATGGCACTATTAGAGAGCCCCTCCGGTCCACTCTGGTTGGATGGGCAGACACTCTTGGGACGATGCGGTCTCTAAGGTATCCTGGCCCACTGCCATATAGGGCTTTAAAGGTCAAAACCAGCACCTCGAATTGCACCCAGAGACAAACTGGTAAACAGTGCAGCTCCCGAAGTAGCAGTGAGGCACGGGCATATCGTCCGCATCCCATCACCACCCGGGCTGCCACATTCTGGACCAGCTGCAGCCTCCGAATGGTCGTCAAGGGCAGCCCCATGTAGAGCGCATTACAATAATCTAGTTGGAAAGTCACCAGAGCGTGGGTGACCATAAGCAAGGAGCCCCGGTCCAGGAGCGTGCGCAACTGGCGAATCACCCAAAGTTGGGCAAAAGCCCTCCTGGCCACAGCCACTACCTGTTCTTCTAGCAGCAGCCGCGAGTCCAGAAGAACCCCCAAGTTGCGCACAGGGTCTGTCTGGGGCAAAACAGCCCAATCCAGTAACAAAGATGGTAGCTCCCTGGATAACACGGGGCACCTTATCCATAGCCACTCTGCCTTGCTTGGATTCAGCCCAAGCCCATTGGCCCCCATCCAGACCCCAATGGCCTCCAGGCATCCGGATAGGATTTCAACGGCATCACTGGGGTCCCCACGGGCCAGGATGTACAACTGGGTGTCATCCGCGTACTGATCATACCTGTCAACCCACGACTCCGGAAAAACGGGACCTGCTCACATCGCTTGTGCACAGGTCGCTTTCTACGCATGTGTGGAAGGGTTTCACCCCTTCCACGCATGCACGCAAGCACTACACCGCTTGCGCAGCCCCTACACAAGCAGCATAGTGCTTCCGCGCATGCGTGGAAGTGTTTTACCCCTTCCACGCATGCGCGGAAAGCGTTTCCCCCCTGCTGCCAAATTTGGGGTTTTGGCAGCGCGGGGCGGGTTATGACGTCAATCGACGTCGTATTATGGGGTTTTCCCGGCCAAATCGTGATGGTTGACAGGTATGGTACTAATGGTACCGCACCCCGTGGGAACAAATGAACTCACCCAGTGGCTTCATGTAGATGTTAAATAGGAGAGGAGAGAGCACCGAGCCGTGAGGCACCCCATACTTGAGGAGCCTAGGGCTGGACCTCTCACTCTCCAACCACATCGACTGGGTACAGCCCTCCAGAAAAGAGGAAAACCAGGACAACATGGTGCCCTGGATCCCCAGTCCTTTGAGCCGTTCCAGAAAGATACCGTGGTCGACGGTATTGAAGGCCACTGAGAGGTCAAGAAGAGCAAGGACGGATGGATAACCCCCGTCCCGCTCCCGCCAGAGATCATCCATCAGTGTGACCAATGCCGTCTCCGTACCATACCCGGGCCTGAATCCTGATTGAAAGGGGTCTAGATAATCCGCTTCCTCCAGGACACTCTGCAGCTGGCGTGCCACCGCCTTCTCCAAAACCTTACCCAGAAAGGAAAGGTTGGAAACCGGCCTGTAGTTGTTAAGGACAGCTGGTTCAAGGGATATTTTCTTCAGGAGAGGGCGCACCAAAGCATGTTTTAGTGGTGCAGGAACCACCCCCTCTGGTAATGATGCATTTATTATCGCCCCGACCCAACCACCTGTCACCACCTTGGAGGCTTTCATCAACCAGGTGGGACAGGGGTCCAAAGGACATGTAGTGGCAGGCACAGCTGCAAGGAGCCTGTCCACTTCATCAGGTACAACAGGATCAAACCGATCCCAGATCGTACAGCAAGACTGTGCTCCGGTCCCCACCCCCAACCCTCCTAATAGCAGCTCTAGCTAGTGTCTAATCGGAGTCATCCTGGCTCTTCACCCAGAGGCGCTCTAGGCGTCTCTTTGCCCATTTGAGTTCCCGCAGTTCATCCGTGAACCACGGGGATGAACCACAGGCTCGGAGAGGCCGCAGTGGCATGATTTCATCCAAGGCTGCTATTGCCGTCCTGTTCCACAGGTCGACAAGTGCCTCGGGTGAATTGTGTATCCGATCCAGAGGAACATCCCCCAGTTCCCTCTGGAATCCATCTGGATCCATTAGTCGCTGAGGGCGGACCATTTTAATAGGCCCTGCCTCCCCACGATGAAGCATTGACCCCAGAAAGTCAAGAGTCACCAGATAGTGATCTGGCCATGACACAGGTGAGATGACTAAATCCTGTAATCTCAGATCACTCTGCCACTGCTCTGACAAGAAAACTAAGTCTGGTGTGTGACCACTGCCCCTGGTCGGACCCCGAACTACCTGAGTCAGGCCCATGGCTGCCATGGAAGCCATGAACTCCCTTGCCACCTCAGAAGCCATTCCCAATGATGGCAAATTGAAGTCCCCCAGAACCATAAGCCTCGGGAACTCCAACGCCAACACTGAGGTGGCCTCGAGGAGCTCAGGCAGGGCATCCGTTACCCTGCAAGGGGGCAGGTACAGGAGTAAGATCCCCAACTGACCCTTAGGGCCCAACCGTAGAAGCAGGGCCTCACAACCAGACACTTGTGGAGCAGTGGCCCTAGCAACTCCCAATGACTCCCTGGCAACAATGACAACACCACTGCCCCTCCCCTCCCCTCTAGGCTGGTGCCAAATACCGAACCCAGCTGGACACATGTCCAAAAGAGGTACTCCATCCTCAGGTGTCAGCCAGGTTTCGGTGATGGATGCCAGGTCGGCCCGCCCCTCCTGGATAGAATCTTGAATCAGGGGGGCCTTATTATAGACTGATCTGGCATTCACCAGCAGCAGCCTAAGGGCGGAGTCACTCTGGATGTGATGCTCAGGGCCCAGAGATGTACCTGTGGGGCTAGTGAGGCCCCATTTGGAATACTGTGTACAGTTCTGGTCGCCATACATCCAGAAGGAAATTATGGAGCTGGAAAAAGTGCAGAGGAGGGCAACCAGAATGATTAGGGGACTGGAACACCTTCCTTACCATCTGAGGCTGCAATGGTTGGGCCTCTTCCCTCTTGAATGATGCTGTCTAAGAGGTGATCTGATTGAAGTTTATAAAATCATGCATGGTGTGGACAAACAAAACTGTTTCCCCTATCGCACAACACTAGAACTAGGGGGCACTCCATGAAATCTTTTGGTACTAGTTCTCAAACAAATAAGAGAAAGTACTTTTTCACCCAGAGGATCACTGGTCTATGGAACTCCCTGCCAGAAGAAGTGGTGACAGCTGTCAGTCTTGACAGCTTTAAGAAAGGATTAGACAAGTTCATGGAGGACAAAGGTATCAATGGCTATAATTATGGATACCTAAGAACAACTTCCGGGTTGGAGAGATAGGCAGGATATCTCTCAATGCCATTTCCAGGGAATCCTAAGCAGGTGAAGGCATTTGCTTGGGAATACCCTAAAGCAAATGCATACCTGTCAACCCACGGCTCCAGAAAAAATGGGAGCTGCGCAGATCGCTTGTGTGCAGGTAGCTTTCCATGCATGCGTGGAAGCACTATGCAGCTTGCGCAGCCCCTACGCAAGCGGCGTAGCACTTCCATGCATGTGCAGAAGGGTTTTACACTTGTGTAGAACCCTTCCGCGCATGCGTGGAAGCGCTCCGCCACTTGCGTAGTGGCTGCGCAAGCAGCGGAGCGCTTCCACGCATGTGTGGAAAGCGTTTTCCCCCGCTGCCAAATTACGGGGTTTTGGCAGCGCGGGGTGGGTTATGACGTCAATCGACGTCAAAATCCGTGGTAATCCCCGCCAAATTGGGATGGTTGACACTGTGTGAGACAGAATGCTGGACAGGATGGGCTGTGGCCTGTTCCAGCAAGACTGTTCTTATGTTCTTATGTTTAATAATACTTTAAGAAATAAAATCCATCAAACATTATTAATCCTTCAATGCTCTGAAACTCAATGGAACAGAGCTATATGGTCTGGAACAACAATTTGCAGCAAGTCAGAAAACATCCATAGGAACCAAATTCCAGTACCCTTTTGGGCCGAGTAGGACAACTTAATTGTTGTGTTTGGAAACACTATATCTTTAAGAATGAATGTAACCATTTCAATATAAGAATGTAACCTTGTAATGAATACAATGTCTCTCAGCTGTAATGGAATGCGAGCTAGCTACCCATAGAGGGCAGCTGCGAGCGTCCAGCTCACATGGTACAAATTCCCCAATTACTGTCAGCCGCGGCTACACCTGGTGAACAAGGGCATGACTCAGAATGACGTCACGCAGGCGGTGGCCAATGGGCTACTGTGCATCCATATTCAAATGTGTTGTTGCTGCATGAAAGGAGCTGTACCTCCGCCATTACCACATATTCAGATTGCATACCACCAAATAAAGATGTGTTTAGCTTTGTAACTGTTGACTGCTGCGCATCAATCTGCCAATATCAAATTGGCGACAAAGGTGGGATATGGCATCCCAGAAGGTACATATACCTCTTTTTGACATCAAACACCCCGAAAAAGGGGGGTTGTTCGAAATGCATTTTCGGCACGCTATGGACGTTGCCGACATCACCGATGAGGGAAAAAAGCGGTCGTATCTCCTCACAAGCGTGGGGTTCCCCACATTGGAGCTCCTGGTAAACCTGTTGGCACCAAGGAAGGTGGAGATGGTTCCACTCAAACAGATCCTGACGATGCTCCGGGAACATTTCCAGCCGATGGTGTCCATTTTTCCGGCCCGGATAGCATTCCTGAGGAGAGACCAGCTACCGGGAGAGTCCGTGGCTGAATATGTGATGGCCCTGTGACTGGCGGCAGGCCCGTGCGACTGAGAAACTCTGGAGATAACCCTCAGAGACCGGATACTCTGCGGACTGTGGGACGAGGAGACTCAAAGAAAGCTAATGATCCGGGGCCGCGACCTGAAGCTCCAAGATGTGATGAAGGAGGCTCAGGCGGCCGAGGCAGCGAGGAGCGGGGTCAAGATGTTCAAGGCATGACCCCCGGCTCTCGAAGGGCCAGCGGTCACAGTGAAGGCAGGCTGGCGCACAGCGTGGCCCCTGAAGAGTCCGCTATCCTCATCGGAGGCCTCTGCAACTGTGGGTTTGAGATCCAGCGAAGACGACGATATCCAAAACATGCGAAAAAACTCGGCGTAGGGTCACAATCGCTCGAAAGGGAACCACCGATGCGATGGCTGCGGAGCATCTCACGAGAGGAGAAGGTGCCCCTTTCAGAAAGTGGAGTGCCACACCTGCGGGTGGTGAGGCCACATCGCCAAGGTGTACAGGCGACAGCAAACGGAGGACAAGGGCTCAGCAGAATGACCTCGATGGAAGGCGGCCGGGATTGGGAAGTTCTCCGATGACGACGACACGCCAGCAGTGAACCGCGTGTCCCTGGAGCACCGGCGGTTTTTTGTTGAGGTACTGTTACAGGGGGTTCCGGTTAGGATGGAAATAGACTTGGGGTCGTCCTACTCCATCCTTTCACAGAAGGAGTTCCTGCGCATTCCCCCTAATGCGCGGCCCAAGATGAGGGCCTTGAAGTCAAACTTGCGGGACATACAGGGTTATGGGATCCTGGTGTTGGGGGTGGGAAACTTCACGGTGAAGTTTAAAAGGTTCACGGAGAAACTGCCCCTAGTAGTTCTTAAACAAGGGTCTTGTTGCCTCCTGGGGACTCAGTAGTTTGCCCCCCTGGGAATCGAACTGTCTGGCATAAACGCCATCGAGACTGACCCAACACAAATCGTGTGTGATGCACACATGGTGATTTTCGAAAAGGGGCTTGGGAAGTATAGGGACCCCCCAGTTTCGTTTGACTTGGACCCAGAAATCCGACCCATTGTGAGGGAGGTTGAGTTTCTTTGGTTCAGGATAACCCCCGATGGTATTAAGCCCTCTGAGTCAAAAGTTGCGGCTGTTCAGAATGCCCTTCATCCCACCGTGAAACCGGAGCTGCAGTCATTTCTAGGGCTCCTGAATTTTTACCATTCCTTCTTGCCAAGTAAAGCGTCCGTTGCAGAGCCATTGCATGCACTACTGAAGAAAGACGCGGTTTGGCGATGGGGAGATAGCCAGGAAAAAGCTTTCAAAGAGCTCAAGAGGCTCCTATCCTCAGATACCGTTTTGACCCATTTTGACCCAAGGAAGCCTGTGGTCCTGGTCTGTGATGCCTCACCGGTGGGGGTGGGGGCAGTACTGTGCCACGTGTTGGAGAGCGGGTGGGAAGCCCCAGTGGCCTTCTACTCTAGGTCCCTTTCGAAAGCGGAGCGCAATTACGCGCAAACAGACAGGGAAGCCCTTGCGGTAGTCGTGGGAACAAAGAAATTCCATGACTTCCTGTATGGTCGGCCTTTCACCATTGTGACCGACCACAAACCCCTGCTAGGTATCTTCACCACAGGCAAGCCCACACCACAGATTCTGTCCCCCAGAATGCTATGATGGGCCATCTTCCTCAACGTCTACCAGTATACTCTGGCCCACTGCCCGGGGAAGGAGATCTCCCACGTGGATGTGCTTTCCCACAGCTGGGAGACCCTGAATGCGAGGTAGAACAGGATCACCAGGTCCTGCTGATCGAGTCTCTCGACTCACCACCCATAGTACCCGCAGACCTCGCCAAAGCCACAGCAGTGGACAAAGCACTATTCCTAGTCAGTTCCTGGGTTAAGAATGGGTGGCCCTTGACTCCCCCTGCGGAGGAGTTTAAAGCATTTTTCAAACTGAGGGTTAAACTCTCCATAGAGAGGGGCTGCCTCCTCTGGGGCCAACGGGTGGTCATTCCCGAAAAGCTACGACCGAAAGTGCTCAAGCTACTGCATACCAGCCACCTGGGGATCGTACGCTCTAAGGCTCTGGCCAGAAGCTATTTCTGGTGGCCCCAAATAGATGCTGATATAGAGCACATGGTGGGCACTTGTGAGAGCTGCCAGAGCTCTCAACCCGAGGAGTCCCGGCTTCCCCACAGAGCATGGGACACAGCCCGTGGCCCATGGTCCCGAGTGCACATCGACTTTGCTGGCCCGTTCTGGGGGTCCCTTTTTCTATTGATAGCAGATGCATACTCCAAGTGGTTGGAGGTCATTCCAATGTCCAACACCTCATCAGCTGCAACAATAAAATAGTTGCGCAGGGTGTTTAGTTGTTTCGGTTTACCCGATGTACTGGTCTCCGACAATGCAAGTACTTTCACGTCTCCTGAATTCAAGGCGTTCATCAAGAGAAATGCCATTTGGCACATCACCTCTGCTCCGTTCCACCCCGCTACAAACGGTCAGGTAGAATGCAAGGTGCGGACTACAAAAGACGCACTGCGGCGGATGGGCCCTGGGGACTTGAACCTCCAACTGTGCCAGTTTCTAATCTGCTACAGGGCGACTCCCCTGGTGTCCGGGCTCTCACCTGCAGAGCTCCTCATGTGTAGGAAACCCATAACACTTTTTGATTGGTTGGATCTGACCAGGGTGGAGGATGAGGGGAGGAATATAGAAATTAGGAGCACCAAAAGTTTTGCAGTAGGAGAACCGGTGCATTGTAGAAATTATGCGCCCTTGGGAGCAACTTGGGTTCCGGGAGTGATAGTTGAGTAAACAGGGCCGGTGTCCTACCGGGTAGAAACCAGCATGGGTCTACTGTGGAGAAGACACACTGACCAACTCAGGCGTCGGGTCACCAGCAGCCAAGGCGAGGAAACCCAACAAGGAGAGTCAACGTTAGGGTTCTCCCCCACCCACTTATCCCAAGGGGGAGACACAGAGTACCCCTCGGGTACAAACCCATATCCTTTGGGCTCACAGAGTACAAATGAATTTCCTCGACTCCCACCAAGAGGGGAGGGGGATGATACAAATCCATATCCTTGGGATGCATTAGGGGGGAAGAGGAAAACAAAGTGGTTGAGGAGTTTGATTTTGATTTTCAGAACCAGGTTTTTTTTTGTAGAGTGGTCCCCCACCCGTCCGAGTGAAAAGCAGGGTTTTTGTTTAGTCCCAGGTGCCCTCGGTTTCCCAGGGTTAGAATTTACCCCTACCCCTCAACGAGAACAATCGAGGACAGCGAATCCACAGCAGATCGCTAACGAATCTCATTCTCCCCTTGCAGGGCGAGAATCCATGGAGCATGGAAACCCTAGTTCCCCTGAGCTCGGCCAAGCTGCCGTACACCCCAAACGCACATGCGGAAAACCACAATGGTTAAGGGACTTTGTCCCATCCTAGGGGGGAGGGGTGTTGTGTATGGAAACACTATATCTTTAAGAATGAATGTAACCATTTCAATGTAAAAATGTAATCTTGTAATGAATACAATGTCTCTCAGCTGTAATGGAACGCGAGCTAGCTACCCATAGAGGGCAGCTGCGAGCATCCTGCTCACATGGTACAAATTCCCCAATTACTGTCAGCCGCGGCAACATTCCTGCCACAGGTACACCTTGTGAAGAAGGGCGTGACTCAGAATGACGTCACGCAGGTGGTGGCCAATGGGCTACCGTGCATCCATATTCAAATGTGTTGTTGCTGCATAAAAGGAGCTGTACCTCCGTCATTACCACATGTTCAGATTGCATACCACCAAATAAAGATGTGTTTAGCTTTGTAACTGCTGACTGCTGCGTATTAATCTGCCAACATCAAACCAATACAATTTAATTGTCCCATGTGACTAGAGAGAACAGATGTAGCAAACATATCCCTAGGAACCACGTTCCAATACCTGTTCATTTTGGATGATCTGTGTTATCCAAAACAGGTCAGGGTGTCAACTTCTAAGTAGGATAAGTCAAACAAATGGACATATTTCATGTAACTAGAGGAGTTTGTTTTTAGTTTTGTTGCATCACTACTGCTGTGTAGCTCCCCTGCTGTCGTAGAGGTTAAGGCACTACGCTTGAAGACAATAAACATGGATTCGATTCCTGAGAGCTGCACGATGTGGGACATGAAAGGAGCCTCATTTGGGAATCCCCAGCAAAAATCTTTTCAACCCAGAATAATCTCTTAATGAAAACAAATGATCAGTCCTTCTTAGTCTGATAGGATGGCTGGATATCATTGGCTTGTCCTACTCAGAAACTGTTATTTTTTCATAGTATGAATTTTCTGATGGACAAATCTGATGCAGATTGATCTGTAAATAGGAAAGCCACAGCAGCAGACAAGAGAAAGAGGGAATGCACAAGAACCCTAACCATTTGTGTTTACATCTGATGCTCCCATGAGAAACACAGTTATTTATATGAGTGTGGTTGTCCTGGTTCACTTCTCCATTTCCATCACATGTTCTACAGATGTCCCCTGGTATCTTCCAAATGGAATCTTTTATTTTTGTAGTTAACCATGAACAAGAAAGAACAAAAAATAACCCAGTGGATGTTAGGTCTGCAAGGGAAAAGAACAGAGTGAGCACTTTACAAAATCCTTTCAACCCAGAGTAATCTCTGACACGAACACAAACAACAGTGATTTTAGGGTCAAACCTGGCTGACCCAAAGAGTGTTTTTCCCCACCTTTGAGATCTTCAACAAGGAACCAAGTCCAGTATGTCATTGAGAGAGATCGAGATCGAGAGAGATCTTCTTTGTCCACCTCTATTGTTGTGTTGTTCATGTTTTCTGTATGTGTGTTTGTGCACATGCAATTTTGACAATATTTCAGAGACATGCCATTAGGGAAGAAGGCAGCAACACTGCAAAAGGATTGGATCAATGTTTGTTTGTTTTTTAGTTTAAGCCTGTTTGTTTCTTGCTTGGTTGGTGTAATGAGTGGAAATAGAGCCTTTAATTTGTGAGTTAAAATGAATGCTGTTGTTCACTTTCCTTCCTAAGAGTGTGTGAAAAGAGGCTTGGAATTTGACCTTTAGGCCAGCTGCAAATTCTTTTCCTCTTTGAATAATCTAGGACTGTGAGAACAGAAGGAGGGATGTTGGCCACTGAATGTGGAATCTTATTGGGTAATAGAGAAGAAAAGGTGGGACAAATGATGGAAGTTTTATCTCAGAATGGTAAAGATGAAACGCTATTGTTTTAAGCATGTTCAAGGCAGAAGGAGAGGTGTGCTTGAGCTTGTGAGTAGAAAAGTAAAGAACTGGATTGTGTTGATTGCAACTGTGATGAATTATGCCTCTTGATATTACACCTTGGAATTGGAATTCCTTAACATTCAAGGCATATGCGGAAAGAGGAAAAGGACAAAGACGGTAGACCACAAGGCAGACCCAGGCCATATTAGAAGAACACCAAATGATGCTGGTGGAGGCTGTTAGAAGTACCAGAACAAGGACCTTATATTTCCCTCGATACACAAAGAAGAGGAACAACAACAAAAAGAAGAACATTATGGTGATGATAATATACCGGGTTGGTGTATCAGGCAAAGTGATTGACTAGGACTTGGTAGGCCTGAGTTCAAATCGTTACTCAGCCATGGAAGTTCAGTGGGGCATGGGTAGCACAGGTAAAACCACTTCTTAAACATCTTACTTAGCTTGAAAGCCCTATTAAAGGTTGCTATAAATCAGTTCTGACTTACAGCAACTGGAAATACTCATCCTCCAAATACCTGGCTAAATCTTGTGCATGTGCATTATGTCAGTCTTATTAACTACCTGTTCATGTGTGCAAATGCCAGCTATTCCTTTAATTAAAAAAAATGAAAATACACTTATACTCAGGGCTTTCTGCATGTGTTTGTAAAAGCTACATTTTTAGTAGATACAACTATCATTATGTGCATGCATTATATATTTACATTAGGGTTCATGTTGGATTGGGCCCGTGAAGCGGCCCCTTGGGTCCCGGAGGAGACTGGTCGAGGAACGACACGAGACAAGATGGAGCGAAGACCAGTGATTTATTGAGGGAAAAGCATCGTCATATATAGGAATTCAAGGCAGCGTGTGATAGAATCGTCATCTGACAGAAAATCACATCACCCATTTACCCGGGTTAATGGGGAATCTCTCTTGGGGAAGTTAATTAACTAAGGCAAATACTGACAGGGGAAAACCGTTGTTCCTGGCTTGCTCAAAAGTAAATATGGCCACTATTTGCACTAAAGCTTGGGCTCATCTTGCAAGTGAGTAATTGCCTAATGCCTAACAGGAGTTAGTGATTTAGCTTCCCTCAGCAGAACTGCCGGTCAGGTCAGATGTGGGTGAATCAACCCTATGATTATTAATCCGTTCCCCAATTTCCATACTGGCAAGGGCCAGTGACCAGGGGTCTTCCTCATCCGGTGTAACCTTTGCCAGGGGCCGTATTATGCCAATTGTGCTCGCGGATCCCGCACTCCCCTTTTTTCTGTTATTTTTGGACCTGACAGACGGCACTGTGCAAGAGGGGCATCAGCTGGTGTGTAGGGATGATGTTTCGAGGTTCTCTCCACGGGGGACATCTCGATAGCAGTGAGGGAATACATTGCATGAAACAACACACTGTTGTGCCCAGTATTATCACCCCCACAATCACTTTGAGCGTCGTCTGGAGCCATTCCCATGGGAGCCACGACCACAACGAATCCCACCACCCCCATGAAGAATCCTCCTTGATGTTCTTGACTAGGGTGTGGAGGTCCGTGAGCTGGCTCTGCACTTTACGGGTATTGTCTGTGAGATTAAAGCAACACATGCTGTGGACAGATTCGCAACCCAAATGATGTAACAACAGAAGGTAGTCTATAGCTGCTCGATTGTCTAGGATGGCATGGCGAAGCTCTGCCTGCTCCTGGTTGAGCAGCGCTATCGCTGAGGAGGTATGGTTAATGGCCTTTGCTAATCCGCAAGCCAACTGACCGATTCTCCGAGCGTTGCCGACGGCTAAGCCTGGCACGCCAAGTATGCTGACTGCCAACGAGACGTACTCAGCTGGACTCAGAACCCTAATGTTGCTATCACATGAGCTGTCTAACTGGGTGGCACGAGTGCGCCGTATGGGTGCGGAAACTTTCGTGCTTGGAACAATCATATCCCTAGTGGGGAGTAACAGTGTCAAGCGACTGATACAACATATGGAATCTGATACATTTGCTGGGATGTAATTCCAAGTGTACTGATTGCATGTAAAGAACCAACCTGAAGGTAGGGTAACATGAGCATACATAGAACGAAGTGTCTCTGGGTTATTACAAGTCCAGTTGCCGCTGCCAGCGTCAAGGCAGCGGCGCCGAATCCGGCCGACTGCAGAGCAGCCGGTCATTCGAGCACAAGTAGAGTTCGGGCTGACCGCCACTCGAGGGGTGTGGAGAGTGGCTGCATCAGCCAGCAAGGTCATGGTCAGCTGCATTCCCCAGCGAGTGTATGCTGAGAAACTTGTTGGGAGAAACGGACCGAAAATCCGCCTCACCAGCCAGTCGCCATCCCTGGTGTGCGCGTCTGGAGTGTGGCACACTGGGATGAGACAGGTGCTCAGAATCGAGGCAGAACCGATGTCCTGCTTCAGGCAAAAATCGGACTGGTTGACGAGACCTGCCAACCTTTCCCATAGGTTGTAGTGCATCCGGGCAGAGAGGTCTCCGCCTGGCATCAGATCGCTGGCCTTTAGTGATGCTGCCTGAACGCCTCCCCCCGCAAGTAGGGAGAGGGTCAGGATGATGATGACTGCCACGGAGTTGGCGGTGATCAGGGCAAAGACTGCAGACACGATGTTCTCCGGTGTGCGTTCCCCACCCTCGCGTTGGACGAGGTCCTTGGCCTCTCTGCAAAGGGTCTTGACCATCCCCCAGGTGACCTTCGGCGCTGCCAGCTGCTGTTGCCGCTATCTCCGCCAGGTCTCCTCGGTCAGGGTGAGGTCCTCCATCTCCGGGATCGGACTCAGGTCGGTCTGGGCCCACGCCATGTGGCTCCAAGTGGGGCTTAATGCACCGGGCTGGAATCCAGATAACACCTGTAGGAGACATAACTGCAGCATACCCTCTTCCCCAGGTTACGAGTGGCACCGGGCCCCTCCAAGAAGGATCCGGTGGCACTCGGTAACGGACCAGCAGCCATGGGAGAGCTTCCGAGCGGCGGAAGTGTTTCTCCTGCGGTGTGCACTCGGAAAAAACATTAAGGTGATTGTACGTGAACAACACCTTGTTCAGACAATGCTGTGCCTGACCCTGTGACTTGGGGAGGGCTGGTGGCTCCCCCCTTTCTGTTTGTTTGTCAATGTAGGACTTGAGTGTCCGATTGACTCATTCCACAATCGCTTGCCCCTGTGGATTGTAAAGAACGCCA
This sequence comes from Bradypodion ventrale, assembly GCA_035047345.1. Taxonomy (NCBI): domain Eukaryota; kingdom Metazoa; phylum Chordata; class Lepidosauria; order Squamata; family Chamaeleonidae; genus Bradypodion; species Bradypodion ventrale. The sequence goes on along the minus strand of JAWDJE010000002.1, from coordinate 137,611,883 downwards.
AAGGTATGCTTAATGTCCCAGGTGGCCATGAAGTCGGCCAGCTGCCTAGAGCTGTAGGCCGGGCCATTATCGGTTTTCACGTGCCGTGGTTTGCCCATTGCCGCGAAGCAGGTAAGGAGGTGCTGCTCCACGTTGGAAGCTGTCTCCCCCTTTTGCGCCGTTGCCCAAACGAATTGTGAAAAAGTATCAATGCAAACGTGCATGTACTGCCATCTGCCAAACTGCGGGACATGTGTGATGTCCATTTGCCACACCTGGTTAGCCTCTGTCCCCCGTGGGTTGACCCCCCCATGAGGGCCCCCCGGTGCCCCTGCACAATGCTGGCAAGAGCGAACTATGCCTTGGGCTTGAGAAAGTGGCAGGTTAAACTGTCTGGCGAGCGCCTTGGCATTCTGATGAAAGAATGCATGACTCTGAATTGGAGTAGTGAAAACACCTAACACCGATCGTTGCTGAATTTCCTTCGCGGCCGCATCCGCTCTGCTATTGCCCGCGGAAATCGGACCCGGTAGGTCCTGGTGACTTCGGATGTGGGCAATATAGAGCGCTTCAGTGCGGTTTCGCAAGTGAAATTGAGCTGTGAGGAACAAACTCAGCAAATTTTTGTCTATCGCGGGAGTGATGTATGCTCCCGGTAGACTGTGAAGCAAATTCCTAACGTACTGACGGTCAGTAATAATGTTGAGGCGCTCTTTGGCGAAGGTGTGCAAAGCAAGGTTCACCGCTGCCAACTCTGCCCGCTGTGCGGACTTCTGTGGAAGAGTTAGAAGCGTGCACCAACTTGGCCCTCCTGCCAAGTTAAGACACCATATGTGCGACCCCCATCTGTAAAAACTGTTCTGGCCCCCTGAAGTGGGACCAGTCAATTCATACAAGGTGATTGTCTGCGTTTGAAGCGAGACAAGTCTGGGGTCCTTCGGCAAGTGGTATGCCAAGCATCCGGTGAATCCCTCCAAGGCAATTGGAAGCGAGTCACCGAGCTGCATCAGCTGCTGAACCTGCTCTTTGGTGAATGGGATCACGATTTTTGCTAAGTCGTGCCCTGAAATGTCCCTTGCTTTCAGCCTTCCGCGGTAAACCAACGCGGAGACCAACTCTTGGGGAGGAACGATGTTTTGGGAAGAGGTGTTCGGTAAATACACCCATTCCACGATACTCGCCCCTGTCTCGGAGTCCACTCCTAGGGCTCCGGTGAACATGGATCCGGCCCGAACGATGTATAAGTTCAGGACCGGGGCATATGGCCCCCGAGTAATCCTGTCCACCCACCTTTGGCTGAGAATTTGGTTGACTTTCTCGAGAGCCAAGCGTGCCTCTCGAGGAATTTGTATCCGGTCTGCCGGCTGCTTACCTAGTGTTAGCAGCGAGAAGAGCGGCTTTAGAAGATCCGTATCCAATCTGAAGTACGGTCTGGCCCAATTAATGTTGCCCAAAACCTGCTGCAATTCTACCAAGGTGACTGAGTCTTTCAAGTTGATCTGGGGCAAAACTGGCGCTGCGAAAGAGCGGAGAAGCCGATGACCCAAGTATGAGAAGGGCTCGGTTCTCTGCACCTTCTCTGGGGCAATGAGTAACCCTTTTTCCCCCAGGCTGGCCTGGAGGTCTGTAAACATTTCGCTGCCGAGTTGCGGCGCGGCGACCAAGATATCGTCCATGAAATGGCATACTAAAGCTGTGGGGTGAAAGTTTCAAAACTTTGCCAGTGCGTTGTGAACATAAATTTGGCACAGGGTGGGCGAATTGAGCATCCCCTGTGGCAAATACTTCCACACGTAACACTGCGTGGGCTCACTGTGGTTCACAACCGGCACCGTAAAGGCGAACCTTTCCCGGTCCCTCGGATCTAGGGGAATGGTGTAAAAACAATCCTTGAGGTCTACGACCAGGATCTCCCAACCCTCGGGAATCATATTTGGATTCGGAATGCCGCATTGGAGCGGACCCATTGGCTGTATACACTTATTGATCTCTCTGAGATCGTGGAGGAGTCGCCACTTCCCCAACTTTTTCTTGATGACAAAAATGGGCGAATTCCAAGGACTAGTGGACTGCTCTATATGTCCTGCGTCTAGCTGTTCTTTAACCAGTTGCTTCAGGGCGACTAACTTCTCCCCCACTACCGGCCATTGTTCTACCCAGACTGGCGTGTTGGTAAGCCATTTAAGTGGCAAAGCCATTACCCGAAGGTAAGGGTGGCTCGGTATTGCTGTAAAATGTCTCGCCCCCAAAGGTTGATGTGCACATCCAGAATGTGTGGCCGAATGACCGCCGTGCCGTCAGCCTTGGGGATTGTGACTTCCACCCAATCCCGGCTTCTAAACGCTTCTTGGATGCCGCCTACCCCCCACATATTGGAGACCGGCTCAATAGCCCATTCCTTCGGCCACTGACTTCAGCTAATAACGCTGACGTCAGCTCCGGTATCCAGCAACACTGAGAATGATTTTTTATTCAAAAATACCTCAATAACTGGCCGCTGTTTCCATTCTATGTTGGTCTCCACTGTCGCTAAGACCTGGTATCCTTGCACTGCCTCACTTGCGCTCGAGCGGTCTTCTGACCCGGACCCTGCGCTGTCCCTGAGCCTTCCCTGGCTATCTGCTGGCGAGTTACAAGGAACCATAATCAGTTGCGCTAACGTGTCTCCCTTGTGAATGGTCTGGGGTAGGTGTGTCCAAAGTTGAACTTGGAGAACACCCGAAAAATTGGAGTAAATGACTCCCGGAATTACAAGAATTCCGCGTGCTCCTGCTACACTACGAGGTAAAACTAAGCCTATGAAGCCTTTGGGTAGGGGTCCCATGTACTGGGAATCCACCAGATAGACTGTGCCTGGCAAGTCGCATGTGACGTCTGCCTGGCAAGTCAATTCTAGCCCTGTACTACCCTTGGGGCTGGCCTGTGCCTTCGCAATGCCTGGAATGTGATTGGAATCTAATCCAGCTCTGGCGCGCCCAGAGCGAGGGAAGCCTCTGTTTGGACCGGGGCCAGAGACGTGCCCGTGTTCCGGTTTCCCGAATTCGGACAATTCCTGGCCCAGTGAAGGCCCTTATTGCATTTGGGACATGGGGTGGTTGGAGCCTTTGAACGGCCGGTGCGCTGGCCGCTGCCTTTGGATCGGCATTCCTTAGCGAAGTGACCGATCTTGCCATAATTGTGACATGCTCCCTTGAACCGGAATCTCTTGCCTCCTTGCACCGCCGCTGCCAACAGACCCATTTTGTAGGAATCTGTGCCAACGTCGGCACATGCCCTAATCATATCTGTGAGAGTCAGGTTGGGACGATTTCCCAGGGACTGCAAGATTTTACGGCAGTCAAGATTGGCGTTGTCTTTGGCCAATTTCATCATGAGCTCTTGTTGGGCTTGCTCATTATCGATCTGTCTACTGATCGCTTTCTCTAATCGATTGATAAAGTCCATGTAGGACTCCTGGGATCCCTGTTTGACCGCTGTGTAATTTTTGGCTGCTTTGCCAGCTGCCGGGACCTTGAGATAAGCCTTGAAGGCTGTCTCCGCTGCCATGTGGAGTGTGGCAAGCAGCAGGGCGACTTGCGCATCAACGGATTCGAACGGACCTGAACCATATAGCTAGTCAGGGATTACCGCTCCGCCCATCCTGGCGGCCCTTGCCTGCGCTTCGAGACGATACTCGCTGTCCCATAGCAGATACTGGCTGGGGTTGAGCATCATTCGCATGATGGCTTTCCAGTCGTATGGAATGAGCATCATGGTCTCGCACACTTGCTGAAGCGTGCCCCTAGTGAATTGGCTCTGGAGTCCTGTCTCTGTGATGGCTTTCCGTATGGCCATGAGTAGCTTATATGGAACTGGTGAATGAATTGCTTGCTGCTGGCCCATGAGGGCATCTACCTCTATGCGAACTGGGCATAGCTGCCTAAGCTCAGCTAGATCTTCTGCTGGCAATTCCCCCCTGCTGATTTCTTCCTCAGCCATGCGCTGAACCGCGCTCTTGGTAGCTAGGGAACCCGTAACTGTCAGTGAAGCGCCAGCGCTTCCCATCTTACGCATTCCGTCGGTGACATCTGCAGCTGTCACCGAGGGAAAGCTCCCTACACTACTCTGCTTGAGCTGGAGTGACGGATAGAGAGCCGTTGGGGCTGATGGCTCTGCCTGCGCTGGGGGTTTCTGGGCTTCTATCCGGACTGGATCGTCCTCTGCTAAGAGCTTCCTACATTTGCTCCATGTGCCAATTATGCTGTCTGGAGCTTTTGGTGCTTGCCGAAAGCAGGCTCCTATCCAATCCCAAAGTGTGAGGTCAAGTACGGCCGCTTCTGGATAAAGCGGACAATTGGCCTCCAGGTACGCTAAGAGTTCCGCTAACTTCCCGCTGTGAAGACGTAAATTATTTACCCTGGCCAGGGCCTTGAATTCCATTAAGTGAATTCTCTGGTTAGCGGATGGACATTGCCACTGAGGACAAGTCCCCATATTACCTGCCGGGTCCTTCGAAGGGCTTCTTCTCGGGATGATTCGACGCGTCTTTTTAGGCAATAGGTCTCAGCGTGATGAATCTCTGGGATGGAGCTCGGAGCATGGACTGCTGCCACGGGCCCTCGGTGGCCTCTGCGCTGGAATCAGGGTTTCACAGCCTGCCCCTGAGCGGAACGCGTTTCCGCGATGCAAGCCGTAGGATGCCTCTCTGGAATGCCTCGCCGCGTAGCTGCCGCCCCGGCCGGATGGCTTTCTGACTGAAGCCGCCGCGCTGCCCTCCGGGACGAATCGGACACGGTTCTAGCGTAGAACCGGACCGCGTAGATCGCTTACTCACGAGTAGAATCACGTCAGGGTCACCAGATGTTGGATTGGGGCCGTGAAGCAGCCCCTTGGGTCCCGGAGGAGACTGGTCGAGGAATGACACGAGACAAGATGGAGCGAAGACCAGTGATTTATTGAGGGAAAAGCATCGTCATATATAGGAATTCAAGGCAGCGTGTGATAGAATCGTCATCTGACAGAAAATCACATCACCCATTTACCCGGGTTAATGGGGAATCTCTCTTGGGGAAGTTAATTAACTAAGGCAAATACTGATAGGGGAAAACCATTGTTCCTGGCTTGCTCAAAAGTAAATATGGCCACTATTTGCACTAAAGCTTGGGCTCATCTTGCAAGTGAGTAATTGCCTAATGCCTAACAGGAGTTAGTGATTTAGCTTCCCTCAGCAGAACTGCCGGTCAGGTCAGATGTGGGTGAATCAACCCTATGATTATTAATCTGTTCCCCAATTTCCATACTGGCAAGGGCCAGTGACCAGGAGTCTTCCTCATCCGGTGTAACCTTTGCCAGGGGCCGTATTATGCCAATTGTGCTCGCGGATCCCGCAGGTTCAGTGCCAGTTGAATGATTCTTTAGTTAGAGATTAGAGTGTCCAGATTGACCTGGGAATATCTAGGTTAAAGTTTTATTTGGCTACGAAGTTGAACCACCAAGAAAATCCCTAAAATGTATGCTAACTGTAATGCTAGAAAAAACCAGATTGATATAAACTACTACTCCAAGAATTTCCCTGCCACTCTAAAGGTATTTACATGTGTCCTTGTTTGGACATATGTTAAAGATGAATGTTAAGGTTTCAAGGAGGTTTATTAAATGAGAGCTCAGAATTGCAACTATTAAAAGGAAGGACAGATAAATCTACACACACAAACCCCTTCTCAGATATCATGGCTGTCTGTAGAAGAAGTAACACAAATGGGACGACACCACAGAGAAAGCTTCACCTGGCAAACACCTGTGTTACCTCCAGCTAAAAAAGGTGGAGGGTCTATAGGAAAGTTTCTGATTATGGTCTCAGTGTTGACATGAGCTCAGGGGTTCTGTTAGGTAATGAAATTCTAAGTCCTTAGGCTAGGGACTTTAAAGGCAAGCACCATAATCTGAATTGTTCTTGGAAGTGCACTGAATATCAGTCAGCACGGCAGTGGTATTTGGATTTAACCCAACACTGAAAATGAATGAATGAATGAATAAAATGCATAAGAGGGCAATAGTGCCACCTGCTGAGTATGAGAGGAATTAACCTTGAGAATTTTGAGTGCTGTACACTAAAACCCCAATTTACATATGCCTCAAGTTACATAAAATTTGACTTACATAATGATTTTGTGCTAAAACCATGTCCTGGTTTACACAATTTCTTATGGGTTTGCTTCGAGTTACATAAAAATTCATTTCCCTATGGGTTTGCTTCGTACATAAAAATTTCAAGAGATAAGTCCATCTCACCTTATATACCTATTTCTGATGTCACAAGAACATAAGAACAGCCTAGCTGGAAGAGGTCACAACCCATCCAGTCCAGCATTCTGTCTCACACAGTGGCTCACCATTTGCTTCAGAGTATTCCCATGCAGATGCCTTCACCTGCTTAGGATTCTCTGGAAATGGCATTGAGAGATATCCTGCCTATCTCTCCAACCTGGAGGTTGTTCTTAGGTATCGAAAATTATAGTCATTGATACCCTTTTCCTCCATGAACTTGTCTAATCCTTTCTTAAAGCTGTCAAGACTGACAGCTGTCACCACTTCTTCTGGCAGGGAGTTCCATAGACCAGTGATCCTCTGGGTGAAAACTTACTTTCTTTTATTTGTTTGAGAACTAGTACCCAAAAGTTTCATGGAGTGCCCCCTAGTTCTTGTGTTGTGCGATAGGGAAAACAGTTTTTCCTTATCTACTTTGTCCACACCGTGCATGATTTTATAAACTTCAATCAGGTCACCTCTTAGACGCCGACGTTCAAGAGTGAAGAGGCCCAACCGTTGCAGTCTCATTCTGGTTGCCCTCCTCTGCACTTTTTCCAGCTCCATAATATCCTTCTGGAGGTATGGCGACCAGAACTGTACACAGGATTCCAGATGGGGCCTCACCATAGATTTATAAAGAGGCAAAATGACACTTGCTGACTTATTTTCTATACCCTTCCTAATGATCCCTAGCATTGAGTTTGCTTTTTTCACTGCTGAGGCACACTGGGTTGACACCTTCATTGAGCTGTCCACCAGGACACCAAGGTCCCTTTCCTGGTTTGTCGCAGAGAGTTCAGACCCCATCAGTTTATAAATGTAATTGGAGTTTTTTGCCCCAACATGCATCACTCTGCACTTACTAGTGTTGAAGCTCATTTGCTACTGTTTTGCCCACTCCCTCAGTGTCAAGAGATCCCTCTGGAGCTCCTCACAATCTCTCACAGTTTTCACTACCCTGTATAATTTAGTGCCGTCAGCAAATTTGGCTACTTTGCTATTTATTCCTACTTCTTGATTATTTATGAAGAGGTTGAAAAGCAGGGGTCCCAGTACTGAACCTTGGCGGACCCCACTCTTTACTTCCTTCCACTTGGAGAAGTGTCCATTTAGTGCTACCCTCTGTTTCCTGTCCCTTAGCCAGTTGCTGATCCAGGACAAGACCTGTCCCTTTATTCCATGACTGGTAAGTTTATTCAAGAGTGGTACGGGACCTTGTCAAAAGCCTTCTGAAAGTCCATATAAACAATGTCAACTGGATCCCCCTTATCCACATGCTTGTTGACACTCTCAAAAAATTCCAACAGATTAGTGAGGCATGATTTGCCATTGCAAAAACCATGTTGGCTCTCCTTTAGCAGCGCCTTCTCTTCTATGTGCCTATGAATTCTATCTTTTAGGATGGTTTTCATCACTTTACCTGGGACACATGTCAAACTGACAGGTCAGTAATTTCCTGGATCACCCCTGGATCCTTTTTTGAAAATTGGTGTTACATTCGCTACCTTCCAGTCATCAGGCACAAAGCCTGATTTGAGAGAAAGATTATATACTTTGCCTAGCAATTTCATCTTTAAGTTACCTGAGAACTCGTGGATAGATGCCATCTGGTCCTGGTGACATGTTAGCATTTAGTTTAACAAGACATGCAAGGACCTCCTTCCAGGTTTTTTCTATCTGGCTTAATTCTTCAGTTTCCCTCCCTACGAAGATAGGCTCTGTTTTGGGCATGTGGTCTCTGTCTTCTTCAGTGAATACTGAAGCAAAGAATTCATTGAGTCTCTCTGCAATCTCTGTTTCCTCTTTAATAACCCCTTGCCTTCCATTGTCATCTAATGGTCCAATCACCTTCCTAGTTGGGTTCTCACTTCTAATGTACTTAAAGAAGTCTTTGTTATTTCTCTGAGTATTTTTAGCTATATGCTCCTCAAAATCTTGCTTTGCTTTCCTGATTGTTGCCTTGCATTTGTCCTGCCAGAATTTATGTTTCTGCCTGCTGTCCTCATTTGGATGTCAGCTCACTGACTTGCCCAGACATGCCCAGCTGCTGCTGGAACATGCATGCCACCAGGGGACATGATTCTGCTGAGACTGCAGCAGGCATAGTGGTAGCTGTAACTGCTATAATGTTCCCATGTAAAAATACATTGCCCAATTGCTGACCATTTGAACAGCTAAAGCACACCTTAAAATCTGCACATAATAGGCAAATTCTGAGTTCAGATTTGGAATCAGCACACATAAACCACATATGTTATTCCCAGTAGCAAAATCATTGTTGTGCAGTAAATTACAAACAACAACAACAAAAGTCATTAAAGAAGATTCCAGTGATCTGTATAACAAAGCATAAATCCATATTGTCAGAGATATAGAACCATCTATTAAACATGATAATGTTTTTGTGACCCTGGCAAAATTGCAGCATATAAACAACCTGTTAGTTGTGATGCGTCACATTTGATAATGTCCCAGAACCCTTCACTAATATTCAACCCCCTGAGATGGGTGTCCAGTATATATAGGTACTTAATCTCTGCTATCTCTCTGTACTCTAGTCTTGTAATTCCTCTGCTCTAGAATTTCGGCTTTCAAGCCCTGTGCAGGTACATTAAAGTGGTGTGAAATGGGTTTCTGTGTATTGCTGCATATTACTGTGTATTTGATGCATCACAACTAACCGGTTGTGATATGCTGCAATTTTGCTTGGGTCACTAAAAAACTGTTATCAATAGATGCTAACTCATTGGCAGATGTGTAGTGCCACATTGTTTGTTTTGCATCCATCCTTTGGATGTGATGCATCAGCATGCAAGAGAAGTTTGTTTTGCAACCATTTGTAAAGAGCTACAATGTTACTTTTCTATTAGGCTGGCCAGCCATTGTGTGCCTCTGTACCTGTATACTGTACTAGCAGAGGCGTTGCCGGGCTGTTTTAAATTGTGTTGGAAGGTTAAGTTGTGTTAATGCTTGTTAAAAATTGCTTAGTCTGTAATTTTTAAAATATTTATACAAAATTTTTTTGGCTTGGCTGGCTATTTTATGTAACTGAATAATGTTTTAGTTTTTGGTTTTTTTAAAAAATAGTTGTACCATAGGTAAAGTAAAGGTTTTTTACATTCAATGTTTTTAAAATGTGTTTAGTTGTTTTGGGTTTTTATTTGAGTTAGAACTCAGCACAGGATTTTAATAAATTTTTTATTTTATTTTATTGACATATGTTTGTGATTTGTGTTAAATTGTGTTTTCGTGTAATTTTTTGACTTGTTATTATTGTGATCTTTTGTGTAAAATTGTGATTTTGGGTTATTGTTTTGATTTGTTTTTACTGTTGTGGCCTTTTGTTTGGGGCTGTCGTATGTTTTTGAATTGTTTTTACTATTGTGGCCAGCAGGTGGTGCTGGTAGGGGTTTTCTTGTATTTTGACTGTTTTTTCTCTCCTGGCCTCTGGGTGGAGCTTCTTCTGGTAAGTAGTCTCTTTCTTTATTCATTTCGTTTCCGGTCGTCATGCAGGTAGGACATGTGCTGGTGAGTTGGCTTGTTTTCTTTATTTTGTGGGGGGGTGGGGGTGGGTTTTGTATTTTTTTGACTGTTTGTTTTGTTTTTGATTGTGTTTTTGTTTACTTTGTATTGTTTTTTGGTGTTGTTTTTGTTTGTTTTTGTGTGTTTTTGGATGTTTTTGATTTTGTTTTAAGGTATTTTTTGTAAATTATTTATTTATTTTTATAAAAAATTTTTTTGTTGTTGTGGCTTGGGGGTGTGTGGTTTATTTCCGTGGGCCGGCCTGGCTGGCCGGACCACGGGAATTCCAATGCCGCTTTATGCGGCGTTGGGGTTATTTCCACAGGCCGGCTTCGCTGGTCAGACCATGGGCATTGGGGAGGGGGGCTATATTGTCTCATGGTGCTTTGATTGTGTGGAGTTGTGAAAGTAGATCGGAGTTTCCCCTTTAACATCAGTGGGTGGGGGGTTGCGATCCCCCTCTCTGCTGGTTCCCCGGGGGTTGAGAGGTTTGTGGGGACAAAAGAGGTATGTCCCCCCAACCCTTCTGGACCCAGGAGACCAGGGAGAGTGGATATTAAAGGGGAAACTCCAATCCGATTTTCCCTTTTAATATCAGGGGGTTTGGTTGTAATCGATCTCCTCTCTCGGGTTCCGTGGGTCCGTGAGGGTTGGGGGGGGGGACAAAAGGGGTATGTCCCCCCCAACCCTTCTGGACCCAGTAGACCAGGGAGAGTGGATCGATTTCCCCACCCCTCCTAAAAAAACTTAGTTTTTAAAGAGAAGAAACCGCTTAGTTTCTTCTCTTTAAAGACGGAGGTTTTTTTAGGAGGGGGGGGGGGTAATCGATCCACTCTCCCTGGTCTCCTGGGTCCAGAAGGGTTGGGGGGGACAGATTCCTTTTGTCCCCACAAACCTCCCAACCCCAGGTGAGCCAGCGGAGAGGGGGATTGCCACCCCCCCACTTACTGATATTAAAGGGGAAACTCCAATCGGGACCTTCAGGTGCCGTTGGTGAGGGAAAGAAGGGCGGTTGGTGTTTGCGTGGCTGTGAGGCGGTGAGTTTTTTAAAAAAAATTCGGGCTCCGGCTTCCTCAGCGTTCTGCGTGGTCATGTCGCACAGGACTCTGGGGCTTGTAGTTATGGGTTTGTGATTTGTGGTTGTGGTGTTTTTTTCTGTGGCTCGATTTTGATTGACCGCAGCGCGTTTCTCATTGTTCTTTGTGGTCGCGCCTCTCAGCCTGATTGGCTGTGGCACGGCGAAAAGAACGTTGGGAAATGAAGTTGTTTCCCTTTTTTTGCATTTGTGGGGCTATTGCCCCACTGGCGCATTTCTCAATCCTTCGTTGACCTGCGGACCCAGTTCGCCTGTGTGCACGAATGGTGGGTGCGGGTTAGTAGGGCTTCCAACGGTTAACTCTTGGTTTTATAGGTTAAGATAAATTGATGTCATGATTTTTACTCTTATATCTGATGAAGTGGACTTGATCCACAAAAGCACACATTTAAATACAGGAATTAGTCTTTAAGGTGCCACAACTCTTACCCCTAGGGACCAGGTTTGCAGTCTGGGGGTCATTATGGACTCACTGCTCTCATTTGAACAACAAATAGCAGTGGTGTCCAAAGCTGCTTTTTTCAGCTCCAGCTGGTAATCGCACGGATTTGTTGGATCGGGGCCCGATGCGGGCCGGAGGGTCCCGGAGGAGACTGGTCAAGTAAAGACACACGAGGCAAGATGGAGCGAAGACCAGTGTTTATTGATCAGAAGACCCTAATCTTTATACCCTGCCTGGCTTAACCTAGTGCGTAGGTTGCGCGCGGCCGTTACAGGAAAACTACATGTCTGCACTTTGAGATTACACAAGTTACCCATCAGGGATGACCTCACTGGGGGGAAGTTTCTTATCTATCTAATTTACTACCGGGGGTCATGCATTGTCTACTGCTATCGGGAGTAAACATGTGCCTAGGTTGACTCTTGGGCGCAGAGCTTCTGCGGATACGAGATTACTCATTACATGCCTATCAAGTTCATCACCTGGTGATCTTTTGCCCTCTATTGTCTGAACTGCCTGCCAGGTCAGCGATTGGTGAATTAAACTATGACTATTAATCCGCTCCCCAATTTCTGTCCCTTTGGAATCAAAGCTTCAAGGAGTGTTCCCCCAAACCGTGGTTCTGTCAGGGACAGTATGCCAATTGTGTGCGCAGTTCCCACATTCCCCCTTTATTTGTTTAATTGGACCTGACAGACAGCTCGCCGTAGGAGTGGCATGAGCTGACGTGGAGTGAGGGCATTCTGGGGTTTTCTCCATGGGGGGCATATTGGCAGCAATGAGGGAATGCATTGTGCGAAACAGCAAACCGCTATCCCCAAAATTGCAACACCCACAATTGCCTTGAGCGTTGTTTGGAGCCACCCTCATGGGGACCACGACCAGAGCGAATCCCACCAGCCCCACGCGACATCTTCCTTGATATTTTTAACCAGGGTATGGAGATCTGTGATCTGACCCAGTTGGTGTGGTTGGAGAGTGAGAGGTCCAGCCCTAGGCTTCTCAAGTATGGGGTGCCTCAGGGTTCGGTGCTCTCTCCTCTCCTATTTAACATCTACATGAAGCCACTGGGTGAGATCATTTGTTCCCACAGGGTGTGGTACCATCAGTATGCGGATGACACTCAGTTGTACATCTCGGGCCGCGGGGACCCCAGTGATGCTGTTGAAATCCTATCCGGATGCTGGAGGCCGTTGGGGTCTGGATGGGGGCAAATGGGCTTCGGCTGAATCCCAGCAAGACAGAGTGGCTATGGATAAGGGGGCCCATGTTATCCAGGGAGCTACCATCTTTGGTACTGGATGGGGCTGTTTTGCCCCAGACAGACTCGGTGCGCAATCTGGGAGTCCTTCTGGACTCGCTGCTGCTGCTAGAAGAACAGGTAGTGGCTGTGGCCAGGAGGGCTTTTGCCCAACTTCGGGTGATTCACCAGTTACGCACGCTCCTGGATCGGGACTTCTTTCTTATGGTCACTCACATTCTGGTCACTTCCCGACTAGATTACTGTAATGCGCTCTACATGGGGCTTCCCTTGGTGACCATTCGGAGGCTGCAGCTGGTCCAGAATGTGGCAGCCCGGGTGGTGATGGGGTACGGACGATATGCCCGCGCCTTACCTCTACTTCGGGAGCTGCACTGGTTACCAGTTTGTCTCTGGGTGCAATTCAAGGTGCTGGTTTTGACCTTTAAAGCCCTATATGGCAGTGGGCCAGGATACCTTAGAGACCGCATCATCCCAAGAGTGTCTGCCCGTCCAACCAGAGCGGACCGGAGGGGCTCTCTGATGGTGCCATCAACTAGGGGTGCACATCTATCCAGCACCCGTAGGAGAGCCTTCTCCGTGTCCGCACCAACCCTCTGGAACCTCCTGCCAACAGAACTAAGACTTGAAAGAGAATTGCTGCCCTTCAGGAAAGGATTGAAGACCTGGCTGGCAGGGCAGGTGTGGGGCCCTAATGGGAACACGGGCCCTGCCTGCTGGCTTATGTAAACAACTAAGAACTCTCTCTTCTTTTTAAAGTGGGTGGGATGGGTGGGTCTTTTAAAGTGGGTGGGATATGAGTTTTTTAAAGTGTTTTTATCTGTTTTAGAACTTGTTGTAATGCCGCCCTGAGTCGGGTTCTACCTGAGTGGGTGGCATATATAAATATGACTAATAAATAAATAAAAAGAATACCTTGCGAGAGTTGTCAGTGTGGTTAAAACAACACATGCCATGGACTGTCTTGCAACCCAAATGGTGTACAAGTAGTAGGTAGTCTATGGCTGCTCAATTATCCAATATTGCATGGCGAAGCTCCGTTTGCTCTTGATTGAGCATCGCTATCGCCGAGGAGGTGTGATTAATAGCTTTTGCCAACGCGCAAGCCAGCTGACCTATTCTGTGAGCGTTGCCTATGGCTAAGCCTGGCACAGCGAACAAGCTGACCGCCAATGAGACGTATTCAGCTTTGCTCAAAAGCCTAATGTTACTGTCACACGAACTATCTAGCTGAGTGGCACGAGCATGCCATGTGTGGGCAGATATGTTGGTGCTTGGGACAACCATATCGTTTGTGGGAAGCAACAGTATTAAACGACTAATACAACAGAAAGAATCAGATACATTTGCGGGAATATAGTTCCATGTGCGTTGGTTACATGTAAAAAACCAGACTGAAGGCAAAGTGACATGAACAAACATTGAATCAATAGTCTCTGGATGATTGCAAGTCCAAGTGCTGTTGCCGGGGTCGAGGCAACGATGATGTGGCCCTTTGACCACAGAACAGCCGGTCATGCAAGCACAAGTTGAGTTTGGGCTGACCACCACTCGGGGAGTGTACAGAGTGGCCGCATCCGCCGGTAGGACTTTTGTGACATGGGTTCCCCAGTGCGCATACGTTGAGTACATGATTTTGTGAAATGGGCCAAATATCTGCATCACTATCCAGCCACCGTGCCTGATGTGCGCACCTGGGGCATGACACACTGGGATGAAACAAGTACTAAGGAGAGAGGCAGAATCGGTGACCTGCCTCAGGCCAAAATCGGACTGATTGACGAGGTTCGCCAATCTTTCCCAGATGTTGTAGTGCAGCTGGGTAGAGAGGTCTCCACCAGGCATCGGATTTTCAGCTTCAAATGAAGCAGTTTGAACCCCTCCCCCCATAAACAAGGAAAGGATCAAGATGATCGCTGTCAAGAAATTAAAGGTGATCTGGGACAAAAATGCAACCATGATGTTCTCTGGAGTTGGTTCTGCATTCTGCTGCCGAGCGATGTCAGTCGCCTCCTGGCACAGGGATTTGACCATTCCCCAGGTGATCTTCAGTGCTGGCATTGGCTGTCGTCGCCTCCTCCGCCTGGTTTTCCCCATCAGAGTCAATCCCTCCATCTCCGGCAGCGGATCTGGGAACGCCTGGCTCCACACCATTGGACTCGAGATGAGGTTTCACACAACGAGCTGGAATCCAGATGACACCTGAAGGAGACATAATTGCGGCATACCCTCTTCCCCATGTTATGAGTGGCACCGGGCCCCTCCAAGAAGGATCTGGTGGCACTCGATAACGCACCATAGGGCGCGGGAGAGCCTCCGTGCGACGGAAGTGCTTCTCCTGTGGAGTGCAATATGAAAAAAATGTTGAGGTGGTTGTATGTGAACAGTACCTTGTTCAGACAATGCTGTGCCTGACCCTGATTTTTGGGGAGGGCTAGTTCCTCCCTTTCTATTTGCTTATCAATGTAGGACTTGAGTGTCTTATTCACCAGCTTGACAATCACTTGCCCTTGCTGATTGTACGGAACACCAAAAGTGTGCTTAATGTCCCAGGTGGCCATAAACGTGGCCAGCTATCTGGAGCTATAAGCCGGACCATTGTCGGTTTTCATATGCCATGGTTTACCCATGGCCGCGAAGCAGGAGAGGAGATGCTGCTCCACGTGGGAAACCGTTTCTCCCTTCTGAGCCGTAGCCCAGACAAACTGTGAAAATGTGTCTATGCAGACATGCATAAACTGCCATCTTCCAAACTGTGGAACATGTGTGACATCCATCTGCCACACCTGGTTGGCTTCTGTCCCTCGTGGGTTGACACCCCACAAGCCCCCCCCCGCTGCCCCTGCACATTGTGGGCAGGAACGGACTATGCCCTGAGCTTGGGAAAGTGGCAGGTTGAACTGCCGTACAAGTGCTTTGGCATTTTGGTGAAAGAATGCATGACTTTGAATCAGAGTCGTGAAGACTCCCAGAACTGACCTTTGCTGAATTTCCTTTGCGGCCACATCCGCTCTGCTATTGCCCGTGGAAATCGGACCAGGTAAATCCTGGTGACTTCTAATGTGGGCGACATAGAGCGCTTCGATGTGGTTCCGCAAATGAAATTGAGTTGTGAGGAAAAGACCTAACAAGTTTTTGTCTATCGCGGGAGTGATGTAGGTTCCCAGTAGACTGTGAAGCAAATTCCGGACATACTGACTGTCGGTAATTATATTCAAGCGTTCCTTGGCAAAAGTGCGCAAGGCAAGGTTCACTGCTGCCAATTCCGCCCGCTGTGCGGATTTCTGCGGAAGAGTCAGAAGCGTGCACCAAGCCTGTTCCTCTTGCCAAGTAAGAACTCCATATGTTCTACCCCCATCAGTGAATACTGTCCTGGCTCCCTAAAGCGGAACCAGGGACAATAACTCACACAAACTGACTGTCTGCGTTTGAAGCGAGACAAGTCTGGGGTCTTTCGGCAAATGGTATGCCAAAAATCCTGTGACTCCTTCTAATGCGATCAGAAGTGAGTCACCGAGCTGCATTAGCTGCTGGACCTGATCCTTGGTGAATGGAACAACGGTTTTCACTAAATCGTGCCCTGAGATATCCCTTGCTCTCAACCTTCCTCGGTAAATCGCCGCGGAAACCAGTTCCTGTGGAGGGACGATGTTTCGGGAAGAGGTGTGTGGTAAATAACCCATTCCACAATTTTCGCCCCTCGCTCGGAGTCTACCCCTAGAGCTCCGGTGAACATGGCTCTGGTCTGAACTATGTACAGGTTCAGAACAGGAGCACATGGCCCCTGACTAATCCTGTCCACCCATCTCTGGCTGAGAACTTGGTTGACCTTTTCGAGAGTCAAGCGAGGCTCTCGCAGAATGTGTATCCGATCTGCTGGCTGCTTACCTAACATTAGCAGCGAGAAGAGTGGCTTCAAGAGTTCCATATCCAGCCTGAAATATGGTCTAGCCCAATTGATATTCCCCAGAATCTGTTGCAATTCTATGAGAGTGACTGAATCTTTGAGGTTAATTTGTGGCAAAACTGGTGCCGTGAAAGAACGGAGAAGCCGGCGGCCCAAGTATGAAAAGGGCTCAGTTCTCTGAACTTTCTCCGGGACAATGAGTAACCCCTTCTCCCCCAGAGTGGTCTGGAGGTCTTTAAACATTTCGCTGCCGAGTTGCGGTGCTGTAATCAAAATATCATCCATAAAATGACATACCAAGACTGTGGGGTGAAGGTTTTGAAACTTTCCCAGTGCGTCGTGAACGTAAATCTGGCACAGAGTGGGCGAATTGAGAATCCCCTGTGACAAATATTTCCACGAAAAATGTTGCATAGGCTCTCTGTGGTTCACCTTTCCTGATCCCTTACATCTAGAGGAATGGTGTAAAAACAGTCTTTCAGTTCCACAACCAGGATCTCCCAACCTTCGGGGATCATGTTCAGATTTGGGATGCCGCATTGAAGCGGACCCATTGGCTGAATACACTTATTGATCTCTCTTCGATCGTGAAGGAGTCGCCACTTCCCTGACTTCTTTTTAATGACGAATATGGGCGAATTCCAGGGACTGGTGGACTGTTCTATGTGTCCTGCTGCTAATTGTTCTATAACCAGCTGTTTTAGGGCGACTAGTTTTTCCCCTACTACAGGCCATTGCTCTACCCAGACAGGCGTATTGGTAAGCCATTTGAGTGGTAAAGCTCATTTAGAAGATGGAAGGCTTGTCCAAATGAGGACAGCAGGCAGAAACATAAATTCTGGCAGAACAAATGCAATGGTCAGCAATTGGGCAATGTATTTTTACATGGGAACATTATAGCAGTTACAGCTACCACTATGCCTGCTGCAGTCTCAGCAGAATCATGTCCCCTGGTGGCATGCATGTTCCAGCAGCAGCTGGGCATGTCTGGGCAAGTCAGTGAGCTGACATCCAAATGAGGACAGCAGGCAGAAACATAAATTCTGGCAGGACAAATGCAAGGCAACAATCAGGAAAGCAAAGCAAGATTTTGAGGAGCATATAGCTAAAAATACTCAGAGAAATAACAAAGACTTCTTTAAGTACATTAGAAGTAAGAACCCAACTAGGAAGGCCATTGGACCATTAGATGACAATGGAAGGCAAGGGGTTATTAAAGAGGAAACAGAGATTGCAGAGAGACTCAATGAATTCTTTGCTTCAGTATTCACTGAAGAAGACAGAGACCACATGCCCAAAACAGAGCCTATCTTTGTAGGGAGGGAAACCGAAGAATTAAGCAAGATAGAAATAACCAGGGAGGAGGTCCTTGCATGTCTTGTTATGCTAAACACTAACAAATCACCAGGACCAGATGGCATCCATCCACGAGTTCTCAGGGAACTTAAAGATGAAATTGCTGATCTCCTAGCCAAAATATATAATCTTTCCCTCAAATCAGGCTTTGTGCCTGATGACTGGAAGGTAGCGAATGTAACACCAATTTTCATAAAAGGATCCAGGGGTGATCCAGGAAATTACCGACCTGTCAGTTTGACATGTGTCCCAGGTAAAGTGATGGAAACCATCCTAAAAGATAGAATTAATAGGCACATAGAAGAGAAGGCACTGCTAAAGGAGAGCCAACATGGCTTTTACAAGGGAAAATCATGCCTCACTAATCTGTTGGAATTTTTTGAGAGTGTCAACAAGCATGTGGATAAGGGGGATCCAGTTGACATTGTTTATCTGGACTTTCAGAAGGCTTTTGACAAGGTCCCACACCAAAGGCTCTTGAATAAACTTGCCAGTCATGGAATAAAGGGACAGGTCTTGTCCTGGATCAGCAACTGGCTAAGGGACAGGAAACAGAGGGTAGCACTAAATGGACACTTCTCCAAATGGAGGGAAGTAAAGAGTGGGGTCCGCCAAGGTTCAGTACTGGGCCCCCTGCTTTTCAACCTCTTCATAAATGATCTAGAGGTAGGAGTAAAAAGCAAGGTAGCCAAATTTGCTGACGACACTAAATTATACAGGGTAGTGAAAACTGTGAGAGATTGTGAGGAGCTCCAAAGGCATCTCTTGACACTGGGGGAGTGGGCAAAACAGTGGCAAATGAGCTTCAACATTAGTAAGTGCAGAGTGATGCATGTTGGGGCAAAAAAACCCCAATTACATTTATGAACTGATGGGGTCTGAACTCTCTGCGACAAACCAGGAAAGGGACCTTGGTGTCCTGGTGGACAACTCAATGAAGGTGTCAACCCAGTGTGCCTCAGCAGTGAAAAAAGCAAACTCAATGTTAGGGATCATTAGGAAGGGTATAGAAAATAAGTCAGCAAGTGTCATTTTGCCTCTTTATAAATCTATGGTGAGGCCCCATCTGGAATCCTGTGTACAGTTCTGGTCGCTATACCTCCAGAAGGATATTATGGAGTTGGAGAAAGTGCAGAGGAGGGCAACCAGAATGATTAGGGGACTGGAACACCTTCCTTACCATCTGAGGCTGCAACGGTTGGGCCTTTTCACTCTTGAACGACGGCGTGTAAGAGGTGACCTGATTGAAGTTTATAAAATCATGCACGGTGTGGACAAAGTAGATAAGGAAAAACTGTTTTCCCTATCGCACAACACTAGAACTAGGGGACACTCGATGAAACTTTTGGGTACTAGTTCTCAAACAAATAAGAGAAAGTACTTTTTCACCCAGAGGATTACTGGTCTATGGAACTCCCTGCCAGAAGAAGTGGTGACTGCTGTCAGTCTTGACAGCTTCAAGAAAGGATTAGACAAGTTCATGGAGGACAAGGGTATCAATGGCTATAATTATGGATACTTAAGGACAACCTCGGGGTTGGAGAGATAGGCAGGATATCTCTCAATGCCATTTCCAGGGAATCCTAAGCAGGTGAAGGCATCTCCTTGGGAATACCCTGAAGAAAATGGTGAGCCACTGTGTGAGACAGAATGCTGGACTGGATGGGCTGTGGCCTGTTCCAGCAAGGCTGTTCTTATGTTCTTATGTTCTTATGTTCTAAAGCCATTACCCAAAGGTAAGAGTGGCACGATACTGTTGCAAGATGTCCTACCCCTAGAGATTGATGTGCACATCCAAGATATCTGGCCGAATGACCACCATGCCGTCAGCTCCGGGAATCGTGACTTCCACCCAATCTCGGCCTCTAAACACTTCCTGAACACCACCTACCCCACACACATCGGAGACCAGCTCGAGAGCCCACTCACATGGCCACTGACTCTGGAAGACCACGCTGACATCAGCTCCGGTATCTAATAGCCCGTCAAAAGGTTTTTTATTCAAAAATACCTTTATGACTTGCCGCCGCTTCCACTCTATGTTGGTTTCCACTGTCACTAAGACCTGGTATCCTTGTACCGCCCCTTCTGCACTCGAGCGGTCTTCCGACCCGGACTCTCTGCTGTCTCTGAGCATTTCCTGGCTCTCTGCTGGTGGGTGACAAGGAACCATGATAAGTTGCGCTAACGTATCTCCTTTGTGAATGGTTTGTGGTAGGTGTGTCCAAAGTTGAACCTGGAGTACACCCGGAAAATTGGAGTCAATGACTCCTGGAATCACAAGGATTCCTCGTGTTCCTGCGATACTGCGGGGCAAAACTAAACCTATATAGCCCTTAGGCAGGGGTCCCATGTATTGGGAATCAACCAGATAGACTGTGCCTGGCAAGTCACAAGTGACTTCCGATTGGCAAGTCAAGTCTAGTCCCATACTGCCCTTAGGTCTGGCCTGTGCCTCCGGAACGCAGGGTGGAATGTTCCATGGATCTAATCCAGCTCTGACTCTCCCAGAGCGACTGTGGTCTCTGTTTGGACCGGGGCCAGAGACAAGTCCGCGCTCCGGTTTCCCGAAGTCAGGCAGTTCCTGGCTCAGTGGAAACCATTGTGACATCGGGGACATTGGGTGGTCGGAGCCTTGGGACGACCTGTGTTTTGGCCATTACCCTTCTTGGCTCGGCATTCTCTAGCGAAATGACCGATTTAATTTAATTTAATTTAATTTAATTTAATTATCACATTTATATACCGCTCACTCGGCCAAAGCCAACTCAGGGCGGTTCACAATAAAAATTAAAAACACAAGTTAAAAACAGTTAAAACAGTTAAAACTACCCACCCCCTAAAAACAAGGGCTGCAGGATCCAAAGGCACCATGGGGAAGAGTTCTTCTACACCAACCACCCAATGGAGGTTACCCTTCCACCTGCACCCCACACTTGACCCGCCAGCCAGGTTTTAAGATCTTTTCTGAAAGGCAGCAATTCCGTCCGAAGACGTAGCTCTGTTGGCAGGAGGTTCCAGAGGGCTGGTGCAGACACGGAGAAGGCTCTCCTCCTTGTGCCAGAGAGGTGAGCCCCTCTGGCTGATGGAACAATTAGAGAGCCCCTCCGGTCCGCTCTGGTTGGACGGACAGACGTCCTCAGGGCGATGCGGTCTCTTAGGTAACCCGGCCCACTACCATATAGGGCTTTAAAGGTCAAAACCAGCACCTTGAATTGCACCTGGAGACAAACTGGCAACCAGTGCAGCTCCCGGAGCAGTGGCAAAGCACGGGCATAACGCCCACACCCCATCACCACCCGGGCTGCCGCATTTTGGACCAGCTGTAGCCTCCGAATGGTCGTCAAGGGCAGCCCCATGTAGAGCGCATTGCAATAATCTAGTCTGGAGGTAACCAGAGCGTGAGTGACCATGAGCAAGGTGTCCCGGTCCAGGAGTGGGCGCAACTGGCGGATCACCCGAAGTTGGGCGAAAGCCCTCCTGGTCACAGCCGCCACCTGTTCCTCTAGCAGTAGCCGTGAATCCAGGAGGACCCCCAAGTTGCGCAAAATAGCCCCATCCAGAACCAACGATGGTAGCTCCCGGGTTAACGCAGGACCCCCTATCCATAGCCACTCAGTCTTGCTGGGATTCAGTTGTAGCCCGTTAGCCCCCATCCAGACCCCCACAGCTTCCAGGCATCTGGAAAGGACTTTGACGGCATCACTGGGGTCCCCATGGGCCGAGATGTACAACTGAGTGTCATCCGCGTACTGATGGTACCGCACCCCATGGGAACGAATGATCTCACCCAGCTTCTTCATGTAGATGTTAAATAGGAGAGGAGAGAGCACCGAGCCCTGAGGCACCCCCCATTTGAGGGGCCTAGGACTGGACATCTCACTCTCCAACCACACCGACTGGGTACGACCCCTCAGAAATGAGGAAAACCAGGACCACACATTACCCTGGATTCCCAATCCTCGGAGCCGTCCCAGAAGGATACCGTGGTCAACGGTATCGAAAGCCGCTGAGAGGTCAAGAAGAGCAAGGACGGATGGGTGACCACCGTCCCGCTCCCGCCAGAGATCATCCATCAGTGCGACCAATGCCGTCTCGGTACCATATCCCAGCCTGAATCCTGACTGAAAGGGGTCCAGGTAATCCGCTTCATCCAGCACCCCCTGCAGCCGACACGCCAGTGCCTTCTCCAACACCTTCCCTAAAAAGGGGAGGTTAGAGACAGGCCTATAGTTGGTTAGGACAGCTGGGTCGAGGGAAGGTTTCTTCAGGAGGGGGCGCACCAAAGCATGTTTTAAAGGTGCAGGAAACACCCCCTCCCGCAATGATGCATTGATCACAGCCCTAACCCAGTCACCTGTCACCGTCTTGGAGGCTTTCACCAACCAGGTGGGACAGGGGTCCAAAGGGCAGGTAGTGGCGCGCACAGCTGCAAGGAGCCTGTCCACTTCATCAGGGGCAACTGGCTCAAACCGGTCCCAGATGGTATGGCAAGACTGTACTCCAGCTCCCTCCGGACTCTCCCCATCCACGCCAGGATTAAACCCAGAGCGAATCCGATCGATTTTCTCCACTAGATGGTCAGCAAAGTCCTCAGCCGACCCCTGCCAACGAGGCACCGGGGTCCCCCTACCAAGGAGAGACCTGGTAACCCGGAACAGGGTGGCCGGGCGATTATCAGCGGAGGCAATAAGGGTGGTGAAGTATTGCCGCCTCACCACCTCCATCGCCACTAGATAGGCCCTAATAGCGGCTCTAGCTAGTGTCCAATCGGAGTCTCTCTGGGTCTTCACCCAGCGGCGCTCTAGGCGTCTCTTTGCCCATTTGAGCTCCCGCAGTTCATCTGTGAACCACGGAGATGACCTAGCTCCATGAGCTCTGAGAGGCCGTAGTGGTGCGATTTCATCCAAGGCCGCTGTTGTCATCCTGTTCCACAGGTCAACCAGCGCCTCGGGCGAATCGTGTTGCCGATCCAGAGGGAAATCCCCCAGTTCCCTCTGGAATCCATCAGTTGCCGGGGGCGAGCCATTCTAATAGGCCCTGCCTCCCTACGATGAAGCGTCGCACCCTGGAAGTCTAGAGCCACCAAATAGTGATCTGACCATGGCACAGGTGTTATGTCTAATTTCCGTAGTCTCAGATCACTCTGCCACCGCTCCGACAAAAAGATTAAATCTGGTGTGTGGCCACTGCCCCTGGTCGGGCCCTGAATTACCTGAATCAGGTCCATATCTGCCATGGAAGCCATGAACTCCTGAGCCACCCCGGAGCCAGTCCCCAGCGAAGGCAAATTGAAGTCCCCCAGAACCATCAGTCTAGGGAACTCCAACGCCAACGCTGAGATGGCCTCGAGGAGCTCAGGCAGGGGGAGGGCGGGGCCCGGAAACGCTGGCCGATGGCGTGGCCAGCGGGTCTCTTCGCCCCCGCCGGGGCCGAGCACAGCGGCGGTGGTGGTTCGCCCGGCAGGCCCCCTCGCCTTTTGAGTCCTGGCGAGGGGGGGAGGGCGGGGCCCGGAAACGCCGGCCGATGGCGTGGCCAGCGGGCCTCTTCGCCCCCGCCGGGGCCGAGCATAGCGGCGGTGGTGGTTCGCCCGGCATGCCCCCTTGCCTTTTGAGTCCTGGCGAGGGGGGGAGGGCGGGGCCCGGAAACGCCGGCCGGTGGCGTGGCCAGCGGGCCTCTTCGCCCCCGCCGTGGCCGAGCATAGCGGCGGTGGTGGTTCGCCTGGCATGCCCCCTCGCCTTTTGAGTCCTGGTGAGGGGGGGGAGGGCGGGGCCCGGAAACGCCAGCCGATGGCGTGGCCAGCGGGCCTCTTCGCCCCCGCCGGGGCCGAGCATAGCGGCAGTGGTGACATTCTCCCATGGTTTTGCCTTTGGGTTTCCTACCACCTTGCACCACCGCTGCTAACAGACCCATTTTATAGGAATCTGTATCAATGTCGGCACAAGCCCTGATCATGTCAGTAAGGGTCAAATCGGGACGATTGCCCAGTGACTGCAAGATTTTATGGCAGTCTAGATTGGAGTTGTCTTTAGCCAGCTTCATCATAAGCTCCTGCTGGGCTTGTTCGTTGTCTATCTGCCTACTGATTGCTTCTTACAATCTGTTAATAAAGTCCATGTAGGACTCTTGGGTGCCTTGTTTCACCACTGTGTAATTTTTGGCTGCTTTGCCAGTTGCCGGGACCTTGAGATAAGCCCTAAAGGCTGTCTCAGCCGCCAGTTGGAGCGTGGCGATTGGCAAGGTGGTCTGCGCCTGGATGGTTTCAAACTGACCCGACCCATATAGCTGGTCAGGAATTACCGCTCCTCCCATCCTGGCAGCCCTTGCCTGTGCTTCGAGTCGATACTTGCTGTCCCAGAGCAAATAATGGCTTGGATTGAGCATCATTCTCATGACGACCTTCCAGTCGTATGGAATGAGCATAATTGTCTCACAAACCTGCTGAAGTGTACCTCTAGTGAAACGACTCTGAAGTCCCGTTTCTGTAATTGCTTTCCGTATTGCCATGAACAAGTTGTACGGAACCGCCGTGTGGATTGTTTGCTGTTGGCCTGTGAGGACATCCAGCTCTATGCAGACTGGGCACAGCTGCCTAAGTTCAGCTAGTTCTTCCACTGATAACTCCCCTTTGATGGTTTCCTCTTCTACCATGCGCTGAATGGAACTTTTCACCCATTCATCACAGTCAGCGCAGCTCCAGGTGCTGACCCCGAAGATGGCTCAAAAGACTTTAACTAGAAATAGAGCCTTCTCAGTGGCGGCACCAACACTGTGGAACATTCGACTAGTAGAGCTGTGCCAGGTCCCATCATTGGTTATCTTTAAAAAGCAATTAAGAACTCTGTTCTTCAAGGAGGATTTTCAGGGTGTTGTCCGTTTAACAATAAAATAGTCAGGTTGAATCCCTATGCCCTCAGATGCTAGTTATTTTATTTTATTTTATTTTGTGATGTATTTTCTGGTTGTTTGTTTTGATTGCTGTGTGTTCTTTTGTTATTTGTTATCTGTTTGTACACCGCCCAGAGTGGGATACCACCCAAATGGGCAGTATAGAAATGCAACAAACAAACAAACAAACTAACTTTTTGTCATTTTTGTTTTGTTTACTTTCTGATATGTTTGCACAGACAAACGGTTACCACTTAAAAAAATTGCAATCTGTTAAACACAATATCCATCTAATCAAAATTTAACAAAACTGTATGGTTTTTCCCTGGCGTTACATAGAATACTTTTAAAAAATCCATCTTTGATTCTGTTTCTATGGTCTTTACTTTTCAGAAACAATTTTCTAAATTTCCCTAAATGGCAGTTTACACCTATGTCAAACATGCTGATTTGAAGTCTCGTTTCCCAGTTATAATTTTGTTTGAGCTGCCCATTGTTAGAATTGCCTTGTAGAATGTTCATTTGCTTTGCTGCTGGAAGCTCGTCTGTGGGTTGATGACTCAAGGCTATTATTGTATTTGTTTGAGTGGCTTACTTCTTCACTCTTTTCCATCCTCAGGCTCTTTTGCTTTGCTGATTTCTGTCTCCACTCCTCTTCTGTTGGATAGCATATTTCTCCCCCTTGCATCACCTCAAGATTCACCCTGGTCTACTGTTTGGGTTCCCATGTTCCATTGCTGCATTTGAATCCCAGGTGGCTTGATATGTGGTCAGACCTCACCAGTGGTGGGCATCAGCAGGTTCACACCAGTTCGCCAGAACCAGTAGCAGAAATTCTGACTGGCCCCAAGCTTTGAAATAAAGTAGTCCTAATTTGGGTGCAACGCAGGGCTTTCCTCCTGGCCATGCCCACTACACTACGTCCACAGTGTGTTAGTAAATTTTTTGGAGCCCACCACTGGACCTCATCACAGTGGCACAAAGGAAGTGTTTGCAGACAAATT
The DNA here is from genome assembly GCA_035047345.1 of Bradypodion ventrale. NCBI lineage: Eukaryota > Metazoa > Chordata > Lepidosauria > Squamata > Chamaeleonidae > Bradypodion > Bradypodion ventrale. The sequence goes on along the minus strand of JAWDJE010000002.1, from coordinate 137,586,140 downwards.
CAGATCTGGATGCAAATTCTTAAGTGTGTTTACATTCATCAAAAGTATTCAGAACCTGTGATGCAAAGCAATTAAGTAGTAGTATTTCTCCAGAATTTGCATTTTTCCTGCTTTGGAGTTGCTGGAAACCAGATCCCTGCCCTGTTTTGCATCTGAATTCTGACAGGGGCAGAATCCTGTTTGTTCTATCAATCTCTAAATGATTGTTACACAAGCAGTGCATCTGTTTCTGAGTTTCAGTGATGTGATAGTCAGGGGTTGGTTGTGCAAACAAAAGCCTAGTTCTTCACAATGGGCCAGCCTCCAGCTTGTGGAACAGAAAAATAGCATCCAAAAATAGATGGTTGTTTTTCCTCCAATCAAGTAACATATCTATTTCTAGAGACAGACAGAAAGACATATCGATCGTTTGAACAATTGATACTTAGATATTGACCTTTGATTTTTTTGAGAATAAGATCCAACAGTAAGCAAATGAAACCACTCATGCAAGAGTGTGAACAGTTTGACTGGTTGGACATGCATAGGATGGTTACTTAGACAAACATAGGTACCTCTACTTGTGTACCTGCAATGCTTACACATAGGGGTTCTAACCTATGTCCCATTGGTTGGATCCAGCCCACAGCGATATTCCATCTGGCCCATGCCCTCACTCCCGCCACTGTCTCCGCTGTCCTTTCCCCCTCCGCTTGGCTTGACATGCCACTAATGCGGCTCCATAACAGGAGGATGTTGTAAGAAGGTTTATAACATCCACCCTGCAACGGATCGGAGGAACATGCCAAGCCAGGTGGAGGGGAAAAGGACGGCGGCAGAAGTGGCAGACGCTCATGGCCACTAGTGTCCTTCCTGAGATGCCACTCTGGCCAAGTGCTGGCAAGGACAGCCAGGACCCCTCCTTCTCCCATGGCAGGCTGGTAAGCAGGCAAGCGGCAGTGTCGGCGATGTGGGGGAAGTGTTTTTGGTGACATCAGCGGTGTGTGTGGGAGTGTCGGCAGCAGCAGTGGCAGTGTGTGGGGAGTGTTGGTGGGCCAGACTGGTGTCCCTCCCCCCATGGCAGTGTGGCAGGGGGGACATACCATTCTGGCCCACCAACAGTCTGAGGGGGGCATGATCCAGCCCCCAGCTTTAAAAGGTTGAGAACTCCTGGCTTTCACGCTCATAAATCTGGGGCTCAGTCTCTCACTTCTGAATCTTGCAGCACCTCACTCTTTTTCTAGGTTAGTGTGGAGAACAGGGATGTAACAAAAGGCCAAGAGGAGGGGAACAGAGAACATTTCCCTTTAAAAATACTTGTAGCACTGCTACCACCCCACAACTTATAAAAATACAGTAGAACCCCGCTCTTCACTATGCAGTTTTTTCGCTATGCGGATCCAATGGGAGATCCCCCGCATAATGAAAAAATATGTTCGTTATGCAGGGTTTCCATTAACCGGAGTATACCCCACTTAGCAGAAACCCTGTATAACAAAAAATAATAATTCATTATGCGGGGTATTGCCTTTGCATAACGAACGTTTTGTTGTATGCATTTTTTGCTAAATGGAGTGTTTGTTATGTGGGGTTCCACTGTACGTATGCTTATGTTTTTGTTAAAACTAAAGGGATAAAACCAGCACACAAATATTTGATTTTTTGGAAATAGGGGATAAGAACAGGTAAATTAGACTTTTGTTTATATTACTTGTTAAGATATTAACAATATTGCACATATTAGTAGATATGGTTCTTTCTTGTTCTTTACATATTTTACTGTTATATTGTTAATGTTTTATTTTTGAATTATGTATTTTAACTTCTGTTTATATTAAATATAAATTTAAAAAGTAATAGAAAAAGATATTTAAGCATAAACAATTTTTTTAAAAAAATCATAAAGGAACTGATAGCAGACCTCCAGTCAGCACTTGAAGAAGCCAGCTTTCTCTCTTGGGCCTCATTCTTAAAGGTAAAGGTAAAGGTTTCTCTTGTTCGAAAGCCAGTCGTATCCTGTGGTTTGCCTGCGTTCATATATTGGCCATAACCTTTCCCGATGGGTTTGCTCGCTACACACACGGCTGAGAACCGCCACGGGTTTTGATGGAAAGCAAATTAGGGTGCGGGCTAGATTAATAATTGGAACAATTCATGAAGCCTTGGCTGGAGGATTGCAGAGGAAACAGGGCAAAAGCAAAAAGTTGATGACTCCAGGGTAAAACTTGCTCTTCCTCTTCTGGCCAAAGATAAGGATGAGTAAGGAGAGCTGAGTTAGCAACTGGGGAAGTGAGTTTCCCAGAGACAGTTTACCTGCTCTCCGAGATAGGGCGATAACAATGGGTTTCGCCAGCCCAGACCTTAATTAACAGCAGTTATCTATTAGCTACAGGGCAACGTCCGATTCCGGGTATTGTCTTGACTATCAGAAATGCCACGTTTGCAATAAGCCTTCTGTAACAAGGTCACGTGCGCCTTAGGCATGAAACCATTGAGGTAGGGTAATAAATACAGACCACCCGAGACAGATCGAGACTGGACTTTCACCGCACATTCGTCTTACGTGCCTTTTCTTGCGGCCAGTCACTCCTACCTCCGTGGGCCACCTCCGCACCAGGCAGCCCTTTCCATGGGCCATTGCTACATTATCCAACTCTAGGGTTCAGTGCTCATCTCTGAAACAAATAGTATATAAATTCTTCAAAGGCACATTACCAGAGTTGGCCACTAGAGACTACAAACTACGATGTAGTGTTGTGAAGGAACAGACTGTGTTTCCAGAGGAGTGGTTTCACGGGCACACATGAAAGACTGATGGAGGCATTTGCTGTAGCTCCCACTGACATGACTCAGTTATGTGTACTGTAAAACAGGATCTGCTGCTTTCTGCAGTTTTGGGTATTTTTGCAAGATCTTGGAATGTGGCAATTGGGGTGTGTGTGTGTGTGTGTCACCTGTTTTTAAATCAAAACTTCTGCACCTAAATCTCCTTCTTTCTGAACAGCATAAATGTAGCAGCTCTCCCGGTGACTTAGTGGTTAAGATGCTGAGCTGGATACTGGAAGATCAAGTTTCGATACCTGAGAGCTGTGCTTGGGGACATGAAAGGAGTCTCATTTGGGTGTCCTCTAAAAATCCTTTCAACCCAGAGTAATCTCTGACACAAAATTATTATTATAGCACAGTGATGGCAAACCTTTTAGAGACCGAGTGCTCAAACTCAACAGGTTGTCATCCACACCACAGAGGGGCAGGGAAAACCTTTGCTGGGGGAGTGAGAAAACACTCCCATTGGGCTGCTGGGCAGAAGGGCAGGGTGAACTCTGTGCTGGGGGAGAGAGGAAGTGCTCCCATTGGGCTGCTGGGCAGAGGGGCGGGGTGAACTCTGTGCTAGGGCAACAGTGTATGTGCCCACAGAAAGGGCTCTGAGTGCCCCCTCTGGTATGCGTGCCATAGGTTCGCCACTACTGTTTTAGCATAAGCGTGCTGGACTTAATTTGCATGTCTACTCTTCAAAATATTTCAGTGGGATAATACAAAATATTGTAAGTATTTGATTACCTGGTATACTGAAATAACAAACTGACAGTTCTTTCTATCAAACATAAACTGAATGAATGGCTGCTGTTAAAACATCATGGTGGGTTGATGAGTCATTGAAAGGCACAAATCCAACTCAGGCTGCAGTATATGTTTCAAATGATACCAATTGTTTTCAACTGGCTATAAACGACAACAATAAAAAAATCCACCCTAAAAAGTAACCTTCAAAGAAACCATCAAACAGAAAACCTCATATTGCAATATATGTTATGTTGGAAACATTCGTTGTGAGAAGTAATCCTGCAAGTCTGGCCTGCTATGGTAATAGAGTAGACCATACTGCCAGCAACTCAACACCAAGCATCAGTCGGCAGTTAACTAACCTGACAACCATGAGGACTAGCAGCCTTGGTGAAGTCTACAAGGTCCCCAAGTGGATTAAATCCCACTTTAATCCATCTTGATGGAGGGCAGCAGCTTCATCAATATTGGCCTGGGGCTGAGGAGGACTTTGCGTGCCAAAAAGGTCAGGACCAGAAAGTGACTCGATGAGCTGGATCAGTGCTACGGGTGTCGTGCCGCAATGCAGAAGGCAGGTGAAAGGTCACTGCATTATATTCACAGGACAGTCTTCATGGTTGATTGCCAATATTCAGAATTGGATATGGCACATGGAGGAGGAGGAGGAGGAGAGAAGGAAGAAATCAAGATTTACCAAAATAAACCTCTCTGCAGCAAGGTTTGTGGTTTGAGACATAGAAATATTTTTCTGCCCATGTTCAATGAAAATAAGCAATGCTGTGGGTATGCAAAGGGTGAGGTTTGTCTGTAATTTTGAATAAAAACTAGCTTGGTAATGCCTTAACCTAAAGACAAATGGGCCATTTAGCAAAACACATAAATTTTGTGTGACATTTTCCAGTGTTTTCTAAGTATAACTACTCAGAAGGACTTTACCAAGTCCTTTCTTTGGGGGAAGGGGTTGTTCTGGGGCTGCAGAGCTTGACAAAATCTGCACAAGCTATTGCCGTGATGGTGAACCTTGGCACTCCAGATGTACTTGGACCCATATAGACATGTTTTACTTCTGCTTCCATGAGTGATGAGGGCAGCACGGGCTGGATGAATTGCAGTAAACCCATTCATGTGGATTCATGGGGACTTGGGCTTCTGGGAATTGAAGTCCAAGAACATCTGGAATGCCAAGGTTCATCATCACGGAGCTATTGCTTCTCCAAGGTGACCAGTGGGGAAAACAAGCTCTGGACTTCTAGTTCCAAACTCAGATATGCAACTTAAGGAATTATCCAGCCAGCAGAAATAAGATAACCAATTCTTCTTCAGATATCTGGTGGTTTGACACTCCTGAGTTAAGCTTCTGATTTTGACTCCAGCTTCTATATGGCCAAAGTGCTCCAAAGGCATATACAGAATATCTATTTTGGAGGCAAACACTCCTATCAGAAGATTAATTAAAATCCAAGCTTGACAGATAAATGCTGGTGGCGCAGTGGTTTAAACTGCTGTACTGCAACCAAAGCTGGTGGCTTAGTGGTTAAGATGCTGAACTTAATGGCTGGAAGGTCGGAAGGTCAGCAGTTCGAGACTAGAGTGCTGCATGATGGAGTGAGCTTTACCTTCCCTTACTGCAACCAAAAGGTTGTGAGTTCGTTCCTGACCAGTGCACAAGGTTGACTCAGCCTTCAATCATTCTGAATTTGGTAAAATGAGTACCCAGCATGTTGGGAGCAAAATGCTAATTAACTTGTGAACTACCCAAAGAGTGCACTAAATGCTATGGGATGGTATATAAGTATGATTACTATGCTTTTGCTTTGCTAAATATTTCAATATCAGACAGATCAAGCCTTTGTGCATTCACCATCGAACTGGGGTGGGGGTGAGGTGGCAATACTATTGAGACTACCAAAAGAGCATGTCTCCTAACTTTAGTATTGAAGTGTACCAAAGTGCTTGGCTCTAAAACTGCATGGATTTCAGAAGTATGGTGCAAGACATTTTCGGTTCTCCTCTATTCAGATCTTTCTGTGCAGTGATATCAGGAGTTCTCCACCTTTTTAAGCCTGGGGCCGGGTCACGTTCCCTCAGACAGCTGCAGGGGTCGGATTGCCATTTTGCCTTTCCTCCCCCACATGGCACTTCCTGGTGTGCTGTAAGCAGTGGGGGCCACATGAAATGGTGCTGAGAGCTGCATCTGTCTTACAGAGCGCAGGTTGAGAACCCCTGGGTTATATAAATACTGTGGGCATTTGCTTCTGTCCAGATTATCTAGGAATAGTACTGTCAGGGTTTTCTTTTCTGATCAGAATGATAGATTATTGCAGGGATAGTTTCTGTAAATGGCATTCAGTACCTGCAGAATTGAAAATTGCAGATTACTGTTATGAGAGGTCTGAAAGCCCTGCTATGTTAAACAAATCAAGAGATCACAGTGACACCAGCAGGTACTGACACAGGACATGAAAATTGAGTCATCACTCTCCACCCTTAAAGTTATCTGGAATCAACAATGCAAAGCAACATTTTGAAAATGTTTTAGTGTAATCTTTCTGGCTTTTGTGTTTAGAGTGGTTTGAATTTGTAAAAAAGAAGACCAGGTTGTTATCATTCCATCAAGGTATGCTTATTTTTCTCTCTCCATGAGACCCCTAACAAAATATGAAACTAGAAATAGGAACAGGTATTTATCCAGGACACGGAGTAGCCATTAAAAGAAGTGATGCCCAGTCAAGAGAGATTAGTAATAGAATCCTACCTTGATTTGCATTCTTTCTGTGCCACAGTCTGACCCTTCTTAAGAGCCTCTTTAAGAGCCAGAAGCAGTGGCATTTTCTCCATTAGAGAGAATCTAGGAGGCTCACAGCTAGACCTTTCCTCAACGGCAAAAACAGATAATTACTGAAGAAATGTCTCCACAAAAGATCTTCCTTTGGATCTTGATAGGAACTGAATTCATTGCTGGCCTTTTAGGAAATGGATTTATCACAGCTGTGAACATCCACCAATGGCTCCAAAACAGGAAGATGTTGCCTTGTGGTTTCCTTCTCACTAGTCTTAGCATCTCCAGATTTCTGTTACTGGTGACTTGTCTAATGGGCTGCTTTCTGTATGTGATATCTCCAGAGATCTTTTTTAGTAGCTTTGCAGCAGTGAAGGTTGTCGGATTTACCTGGATCTATCTCAACATGGTCTCTCTCTGGTGTGCTACATGGCTCAGTGTTTTTTATTGCCTGAAGATCACTAACTTTGCTAGTCCCTTTTTCATCTGGTTGAAGCTAAGGGCCGATACTCTGATGCCCAGGGTGCTTGGAATATCAGTTACTGTTTTCACCGTCGTCTTCCTCCCTCCATCTGTTGTTTACTTTAGAGACAAAAAGTGGTGCAACCTGACCACAACTCTGCCAGCAAATGCTAGCCAAAGTCAAATTTGCAATATAAATGTTATTTCATTCAAGCTTCTGCAAATGATTTTTGTTATCGTAACTTTCAGCATAAATGTAAGTGCCTCTACTATTTTGCTTAGATCTCTATGGAAGCATGTGAAGAATCAGAAAAAAAGTGGTACTATTCTTAAGGATCTCAATACTCAAGTCCATATCAATGTCGTGATACCCTTATGGGTCTCTCTCTTGCTCTATATCATACATTTCCAAGGTGTGCTACTTTACACAAAGGGGGTGTTTGGATTTGAATCACAGGACCAACTAATTAATGTTGGGTACTTCAGCTTTTTCCCTGCAGTTCATTCCGTTATATTAATTCTGACCAATCCAAAACTGAAAAAGGCCTTGAACTGCATTCTAAAGAAGACAAAGAACATTGTAATGAGAAGACAGTAGCAGATTTAAAGTCCTTGTGTCCAAGGGGAAACACCTCTCTCTCTTGGCATCTACCTTGACATTGTTGTTGGCTGCTACTTGTATCCATGCATACATTTCCCCTCAAAGTCATTTTCTCAGTGAATGGATGTGTCTCTGGTGACTCAATAAGGCAATCCTGGCATGAAACATATGACCACACATGTTACACTGAATAGATGGCACATAATTCTCAGAAAGAAGACCATCACACATCTGCTGCCAACATGCAGGTCTGAACTAGAGGCTTCAGTTCCACCCGAAACCTGCCTCCACTGTCCTTAACCCAGCGCCGTTGGACTTTGAAAGAAGAATGACAAACAGGAAAGATGCCACTGGCATGAATTTATTTAAGGTGGATCCCTGCTTGCCAAGTAGTGACCCACGCACTATGATCACGGAGCCATCTCCTGCGGCACATATGAAATGAGACATGCAGGATTTAACACCGGGATTGCAATGGACTGCTACAGCCTTGATATTAACAAGGTGCACCTTCAAAGCCAGTCCATCTGGCATGGCCTCTTCTGCCTCCATGACCTTTGGGAATCAGAATACTGTAAATGGTTCCTCCTCCGCTCATTTTGCTGTTGGCCTAATATGATGGTTTCCAGTGGCATTTCCTTCACTGAGGGGACCATCCAAAGGGGCTCATCCTCCTGTAGCTGTTGGCCCCTTTAGTGAGTCAGAGGTATTTACTACCACCCAACACTTGGCATTGAATCGCTGACTGTACGGTCTACTCCACACTGTAGCTGGATGTCAGACCAGACATCTACCTATCTGAATAATAAATATCCAAATGGGACCAAGTGCTAACCATTGCAAAGACATGCTGACAGGAACTTCCTGTAGGATGTTCAGAAACAACAAAGGTGTGATACAGACAGGAGAACAATGGGTCATAAAATAGATGCCAATAAAATAGTGGAAAGTTGCTATGAGAGGCTACTAAATTAGAGATTCTCAACCTGCAGCCTGAAGGTTGGATGCAGCCCACGGCACCATTTCATGTGGCCCCCACACTGCCTCCACCACACAAGGAAGTGCCATGTGTTGGAGGATGGGCAAAATGACTATCTGGGCCCTGAAGCTGTCTGATGGAGCGTGACCTGGCCTCCTGCTTAAAAAAGGTTGAGAACTCCTGAACTAAATTAAGGAATCATAAGCAGTTAGCAGCAACCATTCGTACTGGTAAAACATATGTGGTTCAAGATAGCAATGTTCCTGCTGCAAAAATGTATAAAAGAACAATAAAGAAAACAAGATCCCTCAGAGGATGTTATTAACAGATTTTTCATCACTGATTGAACTTGAAAAAGATAGAGCCCAGATAGCCAACTGAATAGCTCATGTGCAAAAAGGTACCTGAAGGACATATTTTTCCTAAATGTTAAGTGGACTTCAAGGCCCTCAGCTTGTAAAATCTATGGGCAAGAAACCTACAAACAGGTACCTGAAAGAAATGAATAACATTTTAATGTTTTAAAATTCCAGGTTTGACTAAAGCTGTGATTTTTTCCAGTCTTGAAGAGGAAATAATATGACCTTTCACTTTCAGTGGTGACAACTGTCATTGTCTGAAGAAAGCTGTTTGTGTAAAATTCTGCATTCTAAACCTACATCCCTTACTATGGGAAATGTTACAGTGAACATTTGCTTTTTTCTGAGTCAATTTGTACAAGATTGCATTTATCTTGCTAACACTGAAGCCAGGGGTGCCCAAACTTTTTGGGCCGCAGGCTGGTCAGGTGGTTCAGCGGGCTGGTCATGTGGTTCCTCCCACCGGAAGTGGATGTAAAACGCACCTTGCAATTTGTTTTGCAATAGGATGAGATAGATTTTAGGCTGCCATTTTCTCAGCTTAAACCAGGGGTGCCCAAACTATGGCCTGTAGGCCAGATCCAGCCCCAACACCAATTCATTTGGCACACACCACCTTTGTCACTCTCGGAAACATAATGCACCCGTATGGACATGTTTTACTTCTGCTTCCAGGAGCGATGAGGGTGGCATGGTTTGGATGAATTGGCATCGGGGCTCGGATCCAGCCCACATGCCATAGTTTGGGCACCCCTGACTTAAGCCCTGCTTCAAAGCAAATGGGTTTTTCTTTCTCTTCTTTTACAGGGTAATAGAACATAAGAAGAAAGTCATGACCATCAAGATCTGTGTTTCATGTTTCATGTATGTCCTACTATGTGGTCTAAACTGAATGTCTTGTATATGTTGTGTGTAAGTGGAGGTTGTATTGGGGGTTGATTTTAATTTTGGTTTTTGTCCTCTTTCAATGAAGGAATATGCATTTCCCATCAAAAGATCTTGAGCTCAATTTTGCTTTTTGGTTTTTGCCACAGATGAAATTGATCCATTATTTTTAAATTGGCCACACATGAGCCATCGTGCAGAGAAATCAACTGGAGTCTTTTGTATATGTTGCATGTACTGTGTACTGAAATAATAAACAAAAACAAGTGCACTAGATTGGTGTCAAGATTCTGGTTCAGTGAACTGATACAGAGTGTTTAGATAGATACATCTTTATTGTCATTGTCCCCTTGCAGGAACAACGAAATTTCTCGGTTGCTATATATCAACTCGAATAAGGCATACCCCTTAATTTAAAACAGCTACAGAAACACCAATTAAGATACAGTACAATTTTAAAATTTAAAAACTTCAAAACTTCAAAATTTCAAAATTTAGATGTTTTATGTACTGCCTGATATCATTTTGTATGCATATTAATTGATGAGTTGTTGGCATATATTTAAAAAGATATCTGTTTTGGAGGAGAGCATCACTTATCAGAAGACTCATTAAGATCCAAACTTGACAGGCAAATGCTAAACATTTTCATACCAGGCAGATCAATCCTTTGTGCATTCACCACAGAATTTGTTTTTTTTTTTTTTTTTGGCAACACTGTTGGTTCTATCAAAAAGGCATGTCTCCAAACTGTAGTATTGAAGTGAGTCAGAGTGTTTGGTTCTAAAACTGCATTTTGGCACTCCTCCATTCAGATCTTTCCTTGCAGTTATATAAATACTGTGGGCATTCACATCTGTCCAGATTATCTCAGAATAGTACCTTAAATCTCACCCCCCAATCAGATTGATAGATTATTGCAGAAGTAGTTTCTTTTTTTAAAAAATTTTTATTAAGTTTTTCAACATATAAAATACAAAACATAATACTAATAAAATACAATACATTATACTTAAAAATAGTAAACAATAAAAAACAAATAACTAATGTACAGACATTAAAAGAAGAAAGAAAAAACAACAACCCCTACCCTATTACATTTTATCACTATCCTTATAAGTCATAAACCTTAACATCCACTTTACTACAAAAGATTATCCCAATAATTCATACAATAATATCTTGGTAAGGAACAATTACAAAAAAGAAAAATACACATATCACATATCATCCAGTGTTTATTTACATTGCCCTGGAGAACTTGGAGTGATTCAATATTTCACTTCCAAAATCCACTTTGATCAGGTACAGGTCTATTTCTTTCTTCCCCCATGAGAGAGTGATCCACAAAAGGCTTCCAAATATTCCAAAATCTATTCTCTTTTAAGTTGTCCCTTTTTTTCTTTATCTCCCAAGTTATCATTCAATGCTAAATTCCACATTTCTTTATACCATTCTTCAATCCGTAAAGTTACCTCGTTTTTCCAATTCCTAGCAATACATTGTCTACCCGTTGTAATCATTATTTCTAACTACTCTTTCTCATCTTTACTTAAATTAATACTTTCCACATTTGCTAACTTAGTGATACCCGATCCCAGTTTGACCACTTTACCAAATATTACTCCTATCTCCTTTTCAATACTTTTCCAAAGAACATTCACTCCAGTACAATTCCACCACATGTTCCAATTGTGTCTTTACATCTCCAACACATTTTATCCCTTTCATTATCTATTTGATGTCTGGGGTCAGGTACCACCTCCATAGCATTTTGTAATTATGTTCCTTTATTCTTACCGACATAGTTCTCATAATCCTCTTTTTCCATTTATTTCTCCATATATAATTTTCTATTTTAATATTCATTTCTTGCTCCCATTTTAATTTTAAATCCTCTTGTGGATCACCCTCTCTATTCAATAGCATATACAATTTACTAACTAATCCTCTTGTATTTCTATCTCTTCTTCTAATTTTAAAAATCAATTCCTCAAATTCCATCTTATCTCTTTCCAGATCATACCCTCTCATGTATTTACTGTTCCATTTACTGATCCTCAATCTCTGAAACCAATTTAATTTTAATTGTTCAAATAAATTTGACCTACTAATCTCATCCCTACACAACCATAGCCAGTCTCTCAACAGGAAAACTTCATTCTTATCTAATACTTCTTTTACCTCTTTTTCCAGTTTAATTGGAAAATCCGCTATATCAGAAAGTTCCAGTATCGGAGAAATATTCGGAGTCAAATCTTTCTTTACCTTCTTCCATACACTCATTAATCCTTTCATCATAGTATTTTTAGTTACTAGTTTTCCCAAATTACATCCTAAAAAGACCATTTTGCCTATATGCCTGTAGTCACTCATCTCAATTTCCTCCCAAATTACCTTTTCCCTTGCCAAGATCTTCACAACATTCTTAATTTGAAATGCTCGATAGTATGCTATCAAATTTGGAATACCCAATCCACCTTCTTTCTGCGGTAAGCACCATAACTTTTTTGATAGCCTAGCTTTCTTGCCACCATTAGAAAAATTATTAATCATTTTTTGAAACTCCTTAATCTCCTTATCGTTCAGTTGAATTGCTAATGCATCAAATAAGAAATTTATTCTAGGTAATAACATCATTTTAGTGAGCGCAATTCTCCCAAACCATGACAGCTTCAACTTTTGAAAATTTTGTATCCTATTTTTGAAATCTTTCTTCAGACTGTCATGGTTCTTCCCATCTACTTGAAATAATTATTCCCAAATATTTCATCTTATTCTTAATCTGAATATTAACTAATCTCTTTATCCTCTTCTGATCCTCCTCACCCATATTACAAAGCATCATTTCCGATTTATCCCAATTTACTTTCAATCCAATGATATCTTCAGAATCCTTTAATTGTAACCTAATTCTATCCATTACCTTATCTGGTTGTTTTACAATTATCAGTGTATCATCAGCATACATGCTTACCTTATTTCCCATAATCCCCTCAATTTTCTTATCATCTCTTATAGCTTTCGCTAATATTTCCATTGCCATAATGAACAAAATTGGGGACAATGGGCAGCCCTGTCTCGTACCTGCCTCTAATTTTATCTCATCAGTAACCTCATCAAGTAGTTTCTGTAACTGGTGTTCAACCTGCAGAATTGAAGGTTGCATATTACTAATCCGAGAGGTCTAAAAGACCTGATATGTTAAACAAATCAAGATATCACAGTGATGCCAGCAAGTACTGACACAGGACATGCAAAATGAGTCATCCTTCTCCAACCTCAAAGTTATCTAGAATCAATGATGCATGTCACAATCTCTGTGGCCTTTGCATTTACAGTGGTGTGAACTTGAGGAAAAAAGAGCAGGCTGTTTATGTTCTCTCTCTCCATGAGATCCCCCAACAAAATATGAGACTAAATTGGGAACACAGGAAACAGAGTAGCCATTAAAAGAAGTGATGCTCAGTCGAGAGAGATTAGTAATAGAATCCTCCCTTGATTTGCATTCCTTTTGTACCACAATCTGATCCTTCTTAAAAGCCACAAGCAGTGGCATTTCCCCACCAGACAGAATCCAGGAGACTCACAGGTCTCAACTGGAAAAAATCATAATTACTGAAGACATGCCGATCATTCTTTGGGCCTTTGTAGGAACTTTATCCATTGCTGGACTTTTAGGAAATGGATTTATCACAGCTGTGAATGTGCACCAGTGGCTCCAAAATAAGAAGATGTTGCCTTATGTTTTCCTTCTCACTAGTCTCAGCGTCTCCAGATTTCTGTTCCTGGTGACTTGTCTAATTGGCTGCGTTCTGTATGTGATGTCTCCAAAGATATTTTTCAGTAGCTTTGCAGCAGGGAATGTTTTTGGATTTACCTTGAACTTTCTCAACATGATCTGTCTCTGGTGTGCTACATGGCTCAGTGTTTTTTATTGCCTGAAGGTCACCAACTTTGCCAGTCCCCTCTTCAACTGGCTGAAGCTAAGGACCAATACTCTGATGCCCAGGGTGCTTGGAATGTCAGTTACTGTTTTCACCATCATCTTTCTCCCTTCGTATGTTGTTCACAGTAGAAACCAAAAGTGGTGCAACCTGACCACAACTTTGCCAGCAAATGCCAGCCAAAATCAAATTTGCAAAATAAGCACTACTTTATACAGGCCTATGCAGTTAACATTTGCTTCCGTAAATTTCCTCATCAATGTAAGTGCCTCTATTATTTTGCTTATGTCTCTGTGGAAGCATGTGAAGAATCAGAAAAAAAGGGCTGTTGGTACTAAGGACCTCAGTACTCAGGTCCATATCAATGTCATGATACCTTTGTGGCTCTCTCTCTTGCTCTACATCATACATTTCCGAGGTATGATAATGTATGTAAATGACATTTATGCATTTGAAACAAATGAGCCACTGATTCCTGCATTGTACTTGGGTATGTTCCCTTCAGTACATTCCATTATATTAATACTGACCAATCCGAAACTGAAAGAAGCGCTGACCTGCATCCTAAAGAAGACAAGGAACATCGTAATGAGAAGACAGTAGCAGATTTAAAGTCCTTGTTTCCAAAGGGAAATCTCTCTCTCTCTTGGCATCTATCTACTTGAATAATATATATCCAAAAAGGACCAAATGCTAACCATTGCAAAGGCATGTTGGCAGGAAACTCCTGTAGGTTGCTCAGGAAAAACAAAGGTGCGGGAACTTTCTAACATGAGCATCCCTAATGTGAGCAGGGACTAACTCCAGAAAGGAATCATACAGCACATCTGAGGGCTGACAACCCATTGACATGCCAATGTAGGTGATTACAGAAACAGTTTCCAGGTCCTACTAAAAAAGTGAACAATTTCACTCCTATTTCTCTTGCTCTTCCTTCTCAAAAGCTGTTTTGGACATCAATATATGAAAGAAGAGAGGCCAAGCTTAATTCAAGTCTGAGATGACAGAATAACTATCCTCCAATCTTCAAGTCACAGTCAGGATGGATGTAGCAAACTTATGTGTGAACTGAAAAGTTTGACCCTTTCCTCCTTGACATGATAAGCTTGGAGTGAACTTGCATAACCATTTAAAATAGTTATTTGTCATGGTCTAACATGACATATCATAGTGTGTGGGTCACTTTATGGCAAGCTGGGATCCACCTTAAATAAATTCATGCCAATGGCATTTTTCCTGTTTCAGGGGGGAAATGCATTCTCAGATACAAGTTCCAGCTGACGACAATGATTAGTGTGACCTGGAAAAAAAACATTTTATGAAAGTGTAGAATTCAAAGACTGAGAAATATCTTTTTGAAGTTGCATCGGCAAGCCAGTGAAAAAACCCTGTGTCACTTATTTTTCTCTAACAATTCCTAGGTTCGGTCTACTCAAGAGTTTAGCCTACATGAATTAGTGTTTCTATTTGAAAAGCCTATATGCAGCCTATATTTCTGCGATGTCAAGATAATGCTAAGACACTGTTGTGTTCTCAAATACTGTGCCTTTAAACAATGTACCTATCCATGTGTAACCAATGTAACCTTTCTACATGTAACATTATAACCTTCAGCTGCATCACTGTAACCCTAATAGGACGTGAGCTAGTGACCACTAGATGGCAATAGCGAGCGTCCAGCTCAATGGCCCAGACTCACCTAAGAACAACAGTGCGGGAAGATTCCCGCCACCACCTTCACCTGGACAAGAAGGGCGTGACCTGCAATGACGTCACGCGGACAGTAGCCAATAGACTGTCAAGGAGCCACATTCAAATGTATAGCCACTGTATATATTGAGCTGTTCGTCCGCCATTACCGCATGTTCCCTCTGACCAGTATGCAATAAAGTTGTGTTAAGCCAGCTCTTCGGCTGTCCCGGTGTCTTGGTTCCCATACACTAAATTGGCGACGAAGGTGGGATCATGGCTTCCCACGGGACCAAGACATACGCCGGTTTCGACGTCAACAAACCGGAAGATTGGGAACTCTTCGAAATGGATTTCCAAGGCGCACTGGTGGAGTTCGAGGTCACGGACGAGGGAAAGAAGAGAGCCATCCTCACCAGAATGCTCGGGCACGCCGGCAAGAGAGTGTTGGTCGACCTCATCGCACCGAAGAAGGTGGGCGAGTTGAAGGCCACAGAGCTCCTGAAGGCGATGCGTGATCATTTCCAGCCCTCGGCGTCAATGTTTCCAGCTCGGGACGTGTTCTGGAGGAGAGTCCAAGCGCCGGGCGAGTCGGTCGCCGCTTTCGCAGCGGCTCTGCGGCTGGCCGCCGGCCCATGCAAATGGGAGAACCTGGAAATCACCCTCAGGGACCGCATGCTGTGTGGCCTGAGGGACGAGGAAGTTCAGCGAAAGCTGATGAACCAGGAGCCGCCCCCGACACTGCATGAGGTCGTGAAGGCGGCACAGGCCGCGGAAGCCACGAGGGCCGGAGTGAAAGAGCTCCAGGGCAGGCTCCCACAGGCCGACAAAGCAGCAGGCTCGGTGCACGCTGCCCGGCGAGCGTCGAAATCTTCCGCAGAGAGCAGTGACGAGGAAGACGTCCGGAGAGTCCGGAAGGACGGCCGATGTTGCGACGGCTGTGGAGTGGCCCACGACCGCGCCAAGTGCCCGTTTAGGAAGGCCGAGTGCCACAACTGTGGGCGCCGCGGGCACATTGCTAAAGTCTGCAGACGACGGCGCGAGGACCGGAGGAGCTCGCCAGACCGTTCGACGAGACCAGACCGCTCGACGAGACCCAAGGATGGCGCCCGGCCCACGAGGAAGCAGGACGGCGTGGGCCACATCTCCGACGACAGCGACGACGACACCCCAGTTTTCAGCGTGTCCGTGGGACACCCCTGTTACTTTGTTGAGGTACTGGTGCAAGGGGCCCCTGTTAGGATGGAGATTGACTCGGGCTCCTCATATTCAATCATTTCCCAGAGGGAGTTTTTGAGAATTGCCCCCCGCGTACGGCCCAAGCTCAAAGCGTTGAGGTCCACGCTTCGGGACGTGCAAGGGAACAGTATCCCGGTGTTGGGGGTTGGGAAATTTCAGGTCCAATATAAACAGCACGCCGCGGAACTCCCCCTAGTCGTTCTCAAGGGGGGAAATTGCAGCCTCCTCGGGACTCAATGGTTTCAGCCCCTGGGTCTGTTCATTGGGGGGGTGCACGCCGTTGGGACTGACCCAATACAGGAGGTGTGCGACGCGCACCCCGAAGTCTTCAAAAAGGGACTTGGGAAGTTCAAGGGACCCCCAGTAGCTTTCGACCTGGACCCGGAGGTCCGCCCAATAAGACTCAAACCGCGCAGAGTGCCTTTTGCACTAAAGGACAAAATAGAGGCGGAACTGGACAAATTGGTGGGCCAGGGGATTCTTGTTCCTGTTGATTCTGCGGAGTGGGAAACTCCAATTGTAACGGCGTTGAAGGCCAATGGGGAGGTTCGCATTTGCGCCGATTATAAGTGCACCATTAATAAGGCAATTCGCCTTAATGCGTATCCGGTGCCGGTGGTCAGCCATTTGCTAGCCAGGTTACATGGGTGAAAGTGTTTCGCTAAGCTCGACCTGGCGCAAGCCTATCAGCAACTCTTGGTAACCCCTGCTGCAGCTGCTGCACAGACCATAGTCACTCATAAGGGGGCGTTCCAGGTGACGCGCCTACAATTCGGCATGAACTCGGCGCCTGGAATTTTCCAGTCGCTCGTGGAACGCCTCTTAAAAGGGCTGGACGGGGTCTTGCCATATTTTGATGACGTATTGATAACGGGGGGGGGGGGGGGAGTGAGGCTGAGTTGGCCGAAAGGCTAGACAAGGTTCTGGCGGCATTCGAACAGGTGGGGTTGAGGTTGCGAAAAGACAAATGCGTCTTCTTCGCGAATGAGGTTGAGTTCTTAGGGTTCCGAGTAACACCTGAGGGGATCAAACCGTCCAAATCCAAGGTGGCTGCCATCAAGAAAGCCCCTCGCCCCACCTCCAAGTCCGAGTTGCAGTCGTTCCTAGGGCTCTTGAACTTCTACCACTCCTTCCTTCCCCGGAAGGCGGCGGTGGCTGAACCGCTTCATAAGTTGCTCAAGAAAGATGAGGCATGGAAGTGGGGCGACGACCAGGAGAGGGCATTCACTGAACTGAAACAACTCCTGGCGTCTGATGCCATTCTGACCCATTTCAACCCCAAGCGGCCGGTGGTACTGATCTGTGATGCATCCCCGGTGGGGGTGGGGGCAGTGTTATGCCACGTGCTGGAAAACGGGAGGGAGGCCCCAATAGCGTTTTACTCCAGGTCCCTGTCCCAAGCGGAGAGAAATTACGCCCAGACAGACAGGGAAGCGCTGGCGATAATTGCGGGGACCAAAAAATTTCACGATTTTCTGTATGGCCGCCCCTTCACCATCGTGACTGACCACAAGCCCCTACTAGGCATTTTTACCACAGATAAGCCCACGCCACAGATCCTGTCCCCGAGGATGCTTAGGTGGGCCATTTTTCTCAACGCCTACCAGCACGCGTTGGTGTACCGGCCCGGGAGAGAGATCAGCCATGCGGACGCCCTGTCGAGGTCCCCCCTTCCTCAGACGCACAGCCACGTGGGCGAGGAGGAGCGAGACCGCCAGGTGCTCATGATAGAGGTCTTAGATCCGCCCCCCATAGTACCCGCCGACATCGCTAAAGCGACAGGCAGGGACAAGACGCTGGCGGCGGTTAGCTCCTGGGTACAGAAAGGGTGGCCAGCGTCTTCCCCAGCAGAGGAATTCGCCCCATTTTTTAGGAAAAAGCTGGAGCTGTCCCTAGAGAGGGGGTGTCTCTTGTGGGGGCAGCGGGTGGTGATCCCTACATCCCTTCGGCCGCGGGTGCTTAAACTGCTGCATGTCAGCCACCCCGGAATTGTGCGCTCCAAAGCGCTGGCCCGGAGCTATTTCTGGTGGCCCCAGTTAGACGCCGACATCGAGCACATGGTCGGCACTTGCGAGAGTTGCCAATGCTCCAGACCAGAGGAGGCCCGCCTTCCCCACAGGGAGTGGGATGCGGCTAAGGGGCCGTGGTCCCGGGTGCACATAGATTTCGCGGGCCCGTTCCGAGGAACTCTGTTTCTCCTTGTTGTGGACGCTTTCTCCAAGTGGTTGGAGGTCATTCCTGTCACGAGCACCTCCTCGGCCACGACGATAAAGCATTTGCGGAGGGTTTTTTGTACGTTCGGCATACCCGACACCCTCATTAGCGATAACGCTAGTTGTTTCACGTCCACTGAGTTCAGGGCATTCACAGAGATTAATGCCATCCGGCACATCACCTCCGCCCCTTTTCATCCGGCCACCAATGGCCAAGTGGAGCGCCTCGTGGTCACCACAAAGGACGCGCTGCGGCGCATGGGCCCCGGGGATCTCAACCTGCAAGTGTGTCAGTTTCTGCTAGGGTACAGGGTGACCCCGTTGGCGTCAGGATACTCCCCCGCGGAGCTTTTAATGCGCAGGAAACTGACCACCATACTCACCAGGCTAGACCCCACGAGAATAGAAGACAAGGGGAGGAACATCGGGCTAGAGGCCACAAAAAGTTTCAGCGTGGGCGCCCCTGTGCATTGCAGGAACTACGCCAGCGCGGGGCCAGCCTGGGTACCGGGTGTTGTCATGGAGCAGACCGGTCCCGTATCGTATCGCGTGGAGACCAGCACGGGTCTACTTTGGCGGCGGCACGCGGACCAGCTCTGGAGCCGGGTCCCAGGAAGGCAGGGCGCCGAAAGCACAGACAAGAATTCAGCGTTAGGGTTCTCCCCCACCCATTTAGCCCAAGGGGGAGGAGAGGGGGGCCAAGGGTCCCCACCGAGGGGGGAGGAGAAGGAATTTATCCTCGTAGATACCCCGCGGGATCCCCCAGCAGAGTTTGATTTTGAGTTACAGAACTGGGGGGTGTGTGTTTCAGAGTGGTCCCCCACCCATCCAAGCGAGAAGAGGGGTTTTACGTTAGCCCCTAGTGCCCCCGGTCTGCCCACAATGGAGTTTGTCCCTTCCCCTAAAGCTGCAAAACCGCAGCAAGCCACTAACGAGTCTCCCTCTCCCGTTACAGGACAAGGGACCAGGGAACAAGGAAGCAGTAGCGCCCCCCGGGTGGGCCAGCCCACATCGCGGCCCAAACGCGTTTGCAATAAGCCATCTTGGTTGAGAGACTTCGTCTCATCCTAGGGGGGAGGGATGTTGTGTTCTCAAATACTGTGTCTCTAAACAATGTACCTATCCATGTGTAACCAATGTAACCTTTCTACGTGTAACATTATAACCTTCAGCTGCATCACTGTAACCCTAATAGGACGCGAGCTAGTGACCACTAGATGGCAATAGCGAGCGTCCAGCTCAATGGCCCAGACTCACCTAAGAACAACAGCGCGGGAAGATTCCCGCCACCACCTTCACCTGGACAAGAAGGGCGTGACCTGCAATGACGTAACGCGGACAGTAGCCAATAGACTGTCAAGGAGCCACATTCAAATGTATAGCCACTGTATATATTGAGCTGTTTGTCCGCCATTACCGCATGTTCCCTCTGACCAGTATGCAATAAAGTTGTGTTAAGCCAGCTCTTCGGCTGTCCCGGTGTCTTGGTTCCCATACACTAAAGACACATATGATAGTTTGGCTCCACCTACATGGCAGTTATGAAACACAAAGGGCTAAGAGCACACACACTTCATCAGAGATGAAACACAATGTATGTAGGAATTTGTTAAACAGTATAAAAGTGTGGTTAAAATATTAATTGGGGTCCCTAGGTCTGTTTTGATGTGGGCACCACATATGCATATGTTTCTGTCAAAAAAAAATGTTGATAAATTTCTTTCTCCTTCAAAACCTCTTTGGCTATTTTATTCATGGATGGATTAAGGAAACCTGAGGGCCAATCACAATTTGGAGGGTTACAAGTGACACATAATCCTCTATTGCTGAAGATGCAGCTGTGTGTCTTGTCCAAAACAATGAGAAAGGCAAGGGTAGCTCTAAAGAGGAAGTGGACAGATTTGGGGAAGTGATAAAGGTGGACTAGAATCATAGGATAACTTAGTTGGATGGGGCCTTTTAGGTCATCGAGTCCAACCCCTTGCTCAATGCAAGAATCCGAATCAAAGCAGATATGACAGATTGTTTTCCAATTCTCTCTTAAATGCATCCAGTGTTGGAGCACTCGCCACCTCTCGATGCAGTTGGTTCCACTGTCATACTGCTCTAACTGTTAAGAAAAAATTCCTAATATTCAACCTATATACGGCTCCCTGAAGTTTCAGGGAGTGCCTTTATTATGTGTCCTGATGGAGAACAGATCCTGCCTTTCCTCTTTATGGTTATCTTTCAGGTATTTGAAGAGTGCTATCATATCCCCTCTCAGTCTCCTTTCCTCAAGGCTAAACATGTCAAGTTCCTTCAGTCTTTCATCAAACGGCTCGGTTTTCACTCTTCTGATCATCCTTGTTGTGAGGGACCTTAAATGGCCCCTGCGTAATTTAGTAGATCCAAGAAGGAGTACCTGCTGTATAAGGTCTCATACTCATATGTGTGTATTTTATTCTGTGAAGCTTTCTCACACTGAGTACAGATAACTTGATGTTTTGTCAAAGCTAGAAACTCCTGGGCCTTGTGGTGGGGGGATATGCGCAGTCCCTTATCACCAGAATACACAGTGGGTAAGCAGACTCTTGGCTGGGAACACACCGTGAGAAAGCACTTGTTATTGTTTTACTGTTTTTCTATTGGTGTATGCTAATTACTGTGCAGCAGCCATGTTCTCACTGCAGGAGAACATGGGCAGTTGGAAGTTGGTGTGAGCAGTGTTTAGAAGTTGGGTTTTGGAGTTGGAGTGAGAAGGGAAAAGATGTAGTAAATTGAATCAGAGCCTAATTGAGGCTCAAAGATGAGGAATACAACATGAACCGCAAGATAGAAAATCTTTAGATAAGACAGGTTTAATTTGATTTCAGGGAAAGGGAGCCATTTGCTTGTTTCTCCTTGGAACTATTTTTGTAACGTCAGAATCTGTTTTATGGGCTGAACTGAATGCTGTTATTCAATAAAGAAACCTTTCTTTTATCAAGATGCCTGGTTATTAGAGATTGGGTCAAAAAGAGAATCTAGCCACACATATTGCATCCTACCTGATATTATCTGTTACTCTCCCTTTAAGTCAGTGAATAGCACTGGAATGCCATTCACAAGTTACTTGCTTTAAAATAGCAAGGGGTGTCTAACTGAAGACAGAGATGTTTAGATCAGCTTGGATCCAGCCCGGACCTCACGGAGTCTTTAGCAGGCAGGAGAGGCAAGAGGAAGGGGCCGTCATCCAGAAGCTGACATGTTACCCTTCTTTGTACCTTCTCTAATTTATTTGCAATTGCACACAGCACTCTAGTTGTGGTCTAACTAGTGCTGAATAGAGAGGGACTACCTGCACCAAAAACCAAAGTCCATAGGGCTCTTTTAGATCCCGAAATGTCCATGAAATATTTCAAAGAGCCAATAATCCATCAGAATGTCCATAAACCTGTTGAGCAAAAGAAACCTCCCCCCCCAAGTCCATCAGTCCGTGAAATAGCCAAATATCAGCAAAATCCAATATCCATAGGATGGCAACATTTTAGGTTAATCCAGCAATATCCAAGTTTCTCAGCCATCCATCAGATGTGTTGGGCAGGTTACATCTCCAAAATAGACTCCAGTCCAATCCAATTCCATCCAATCTCATTGGATTACATCCTGCCTTTGGGGTGTTCCCTCCAGGGAATAGAGTTCAGCTAACAAGAGCCTGGTAGCCCTCAGTTAGAGAACCAATTTTGGGTCTCAAAACCTCTGGTTTATATAGGCAAAATGAGTGGCTACCCATCCCTAGGAATGCATTACATAATGGGATTACATAATGGGATTACATAATGGGAAATTCCCACTCCACAGGTGTTCCCTCCTCCCTTTAGAATTCAATGACCTCACAGGGCATTCCAGACTCTCCAGGTGTTCCCTCCTCCTGCTGGAATTCATGACACCATGGGGAGGCACCTGACCATTCATGGAATTTGTTTACCTCGTGGAAAAGCACCTGGGCTCCCATGGGAATGGAATGTGTTTACCTCATGGAAAAGCACCTGGGCTCCCATGGGAATGGAATTGACCTCTTCCCTCTGTCCTCTGATGTCATGTCTGGCTTGACAGACACCTGGTGTTGACCTAATCTCTGTGGAATCTGAGATATGTATAAACAAAAGAAAGAATGCAGACACTGTATCACCGTTTGACCAGCTCTAGCAAAGTAAGTAGCTATGGCAACCCTAGGATCATGGCACTAAGATCTCTTCATCCAGTCCTTCAATATCCTTGGATGCAGGTCATTTGGTCCTGGAGATTTTAATTCATTCAAGGTAATAAGACATTCCTTGACCAGGCCCATGGTGGGGAGAGAATTTACCAGGATGGGTGAGTGCACTCCACTGCTCAAAACCCATACCTTAAAGGGAGACACCACCCTGAAGCTGCACGAAGATCTTTGGACTTTCTCCAATGGAGCAAAGCAAAGACTGGCAAGAGGAAGCAAAATGGAAAATGCCAACAGCGTTTCCTCCTGCCAACATAAGGGCCTCTTCAGTGCACTTTGAGGGGCATCATGAGCATTGTATCATGTGGGTGATTGTTTGCTCTTCTCCATATTCACACAGGGTATCATCTACAGGGAAACCCCACTTTCTCACATTAGCCCTTGATCTTCCTACCTCGGCATGCAGTCTGTTTAAAGCTTTCCACACAAGCCATGTTTGTTCTTGGCCAGGCGGTAGAGAATCATGTGGCTCTCCCCAGTTATCTGGAAGCTCCATGCTTGCCTTCCAAAATTCTAGGGCAGTCTGTGGGGTCTGTTTGTTCGGGGATGGGGGAGAAGCTATGAGGAAATTGTGCCTTGATTTCAGACTCTGCTTTGGTGGTTGGTGATCAAATAGCAGGTGTGTTTTCGAGGATCTTGCTTTTACCCACTCTTTCTGAGCAGCACTTTCTCGGTGAAATGTTGGTGGAGGATACCAGCTAAGTAATGCACTTTTTGTATTGGGGGTTGGTTTGTAAGCATCCTGTGACCAATCTCGCTGTTTCATTTAGGGTTACATCCACCTGCTTTGCATGTTTTGATCTCTATCACACTGGACTAGCATACTCTCCTGCAGAGTAAAATAAAGCTAGTGCAGACATTCTTAACATGTGTGGTTGGGCATCCCAACTTGTGGCTGTTATTTTCCTCAAAATGTTGTTCCTGGCAAATATGAAGATTTATTACCAGCAACGGAGATATTTCACTGGCTAATCCTTTCAACCCAGAAGCACCAGAAGTAGAAGCTTGTGTTGATTAGAGAAATGTACTTCACACAGGCAGGGTTATGAAGGTCCCAGTTCTAGCTAACAGCTTGACTACATGGGGAAAATATGCAGGATTTAGAGTGGGCTGATTCACAATTTCCCTCAGCAACTGCATGTCACAATGAGAATGCAAACCAGGAGAAATGGGCGCAAACGGTGTGGTACTCAACAGATAGTAAAAACCATTTGAAATAGTGACTGTTTTATCTCAAAAATGGTATGGAATAAAGTGTATCTGGCTTGGTAAAGAGTTGATGTAGTTTATTCTTCTTCACAAACATTGTTCATAATTCTTTATAACAAAAATAATTCCATTATTATAATTCTTGATAACAAAAATAATTCCTCTATGGGTAAGGATAAACGATACACTGAAACAGCTATGATTTTCTCTTGATAACAAAATTGATTCCTCTATGGGTAAGTATGAATGATTCACTAATACAGCTATATTTTTCAAAGTCGATACCAGTTATTTCGACTTTTCGAATAACTTTTTCTTCTTCAGGAAATCTGCACACAAACATAATTGTACATAAACATAATGATTAGCATGACAAAGTAATAGAGAGAACTGTTACACATGAATACGTGTTAAATATATATCTATGCTATGCATCTAATATGTAGCTACAATACTATGTGAAGAAAGGCAAAAGCTTACCAATATGTAAAAAGGTCTCGTAACGTCGCGTCCTTGCCTCCGCTCATTCTATTAGGTGCATATGGACGTTGATAATGAATGTGAAGCAGCTGCTTTTATGCTAGTGAAAAGTGACTCACATGTAACCAATTGTTGTAAGCTCCCGAAACCACCTACTGTAGCCACAAAAACATCGGACTCTGATGCCCCGTCCACCTCTTGCGACGAGTCTCATCAACAAAAATCATATTACTTTAGAACAAGGAACAGACAGGGCATTCAGCAATGTTCTAGCTCTTCTTTTTTAGGGAAAAGAAGGACCTTGAGGGAGGGCAGGAAAATGTAATTTTCAACTTATCTTCTAGACCTTTAACTACTAATGAGGTACGTCTTCTTTCATTGGTTCTTACTTTTGTTCCCACTCCCTGTTATCACTCTTTTAATACACGGGTGGATGTGTTTAAACTTATTAGATTGCTTAAACTGAAAGTTTTTTTCAGGGGAGTGGATGTACAATCTAGGGATATGTTGAAGCCCAAATCTCAGTTTAACCCGGTGGTCGACGACCCTGCCATTGAAGTTTTTCACAAACAGGTAATTCGGGACATTGGCAACATTGAAAATAACCAGATCAAAGATTGGTGTAATTTGTCTAGAGAAGATCACGCAATTCTAAAAAACTTAGCCCAAGATACTTCCATTGTTATAAAGCAGGCGGATAAAGGTGGAGGAATAGTTGTGTTAGATACCTCAGATTATACAGCGGAGGCAGCTAGGCAGTTGGGCGATGAGTCACCATATCAAAATATTAGTCATGACCCTAATCATGTAATGACCATTATTAAAACGGTGGTATATGAGGGCATTGCTCTAGGATATATTACACAGAAGACCGCGAGGTACTTATACAATGAATATCCGAGAACCCCCATATTTCATCTCATTCCTAAAATCCATAAGAAGAAAGCAGAGGGTGCCCCCACCCCCGCAAGACCTATCGTGTCTGGAGTAAATTCCACCCTCGAGCCCATTGCTAAATATGTGGATTCCTTCATTAATGAATATGCGAGAAAAACTCCCTCATTTATAAGAGACACCACACACTTTATTTCTCAAGTTGAGGGTTTGGAGGTATCTAAAGAAGGGATACTATTAACACTTGATGTGGAGGCATTGTATACTAATATCCCCCTCGAGGAGGCAAGAACGATAGTTCAGGACAAGTTAGACACCAGAGATTCGCTGCTCCCCCCCAACCCATTTTTAAATGGATTTATTGGACATAATATTCGAACATAACTATTTTAGATTTGAAATGTCCTATTACATGCAGATTAAGGGCATGGTCATGGGGAGCCCTCTGGCCCCCTCAGTGGCTAACATGTATTTGAACAATTTTGAAAGCCAACACATGTATAATCTAGCCTCCAATCCTTTTCTGTCGCATATTATCCACTATGGCAGATTCATAGATGACTTATTTTTCATTCTTGATTCTCAGGATATTGTTACTGAATTTGTACAATGGGTTAACTTCATTGACAGAAATTTGCGGTTCACTCCTCACTTTGATACCGCCTCCATTCCATTTTTGGATGTCGAGGTGTACATTTCTGAGTCTAGAAGAATAGCGGTTAGGCTATATAGGAAACCAACAGATAGGAACCCGTACTTAGAATACTCTTATCATCCAGCCTTTGTTAGAAACAACATTCCATTTGGCCTTTTTGCCCGTGCCAAGAGAAATTCCACCGAGTCCGCAGACTTCAATAAATCCTCCCTGGTGATCCAGAAAAAACTTTAAAATAGAGGTTACCCCACGCACGTGGTTAACACAGCTCTTCAGAAAGTAAGGGACACACCCAGAAAGCAGTTGCTAGAAAGGAAACAACTGGGAGGGGGTAATTTCATCAGGTGCTCCTTTGAGTTTTCACCAGCAGCTAATGAAATAAAGAACATCATTTATAAACACTGGCATTTGGTCAGTCACCTCCCCAGGTGTAACGAGAAACCGATTATTGGCTTCAGAAGGTCCAAATCCATTAGTAACATTCTCGTATGTTCGGACCATACTGCCAGAACCATTATCAATGATAAAATGTTTCCAACGGGACACTACAAGTGTCATTAATGTATAGTGTGTCAGTTTTGCTGGGAAACTAAAGATATTTATATTCCAGAGAAGCAATCAATTTTTACCTTGAGATCCCTCACCAGTTGTGCCAGCAGATGCGTGATTTATATGTGGGAATGCCCCTGCCAGATGCGTTATGTGGGACTTACCAGTCGGCCACTGAGGCAGCGGATTTCGGAACACAGGTCCAAAATCAGACACCAGGTGACAGATGCACCAGGTGACAGATGCGTCCTTGCCTCCGCTCATTCTATTAGGTGCATATGGACGTTGATAATGAATGTGAAGCAGCTGCCTTTATGCTAGTGAAAAGTGACTCACGTGTAACCAATTGTTGTAAGCTCCCGAAACCACCTACTGTAGCTGCAAAAACCTATGACCTAGAGTGTTGCCTATAGAAACGCTGCAAGATCGTGCTCCTGATTTAGTCCTTTTGGATACATGGTATCAAAGAGGTGAATAAAAAATGCTTCACGCTGTCTTAATCTTTGTTAATATCGCACCTCTCAAATAGCCTTGGTCTGACCATTTCTAATGCTACAAAACGGAAATCCCTGTCTGAGTGGCGTTTTTCCATATAGTGAGATACTAATGGTGCATCTGTCACCTGGTGTCTGATTTTGGACCTGTGTTCCGAAATCCGCTGCCTCAGTGGCCGACTGGTAAGTCCCACATAACGCATCTGGCAGGGGCATTCCCACATATAAATCACGCATCTGCTGGCACAACTGGTGAGGGATCTCAAGGTAAAAATTGATTGCTTCTCTGAAATATAAATGTCTTTAGTTTCCCAGCAAAACTGACACACTATGCATGAATGACACTTGTAGTGTCCCGTTGGAAACATTTTATCATTGATAATGGTTCTGGCAGTATGGTCCGAACGTACGAGAATGTTACTAATGGATTTGGACCTTCTGAAGCCAATCATCGGTTTCTTGTTACACCTGGGGAGGTGACTGACCAAATGCCAGTGTTTATAAATGATGTTCTTTATTTCATTAGCTGCTGGTGAAAACTCAAAGGAGCACCTGATGAAATTACCCCCTCCCAGTTGTTTCCTTTCTAGCAACTGCTTTCTGGGTGTGTCCCTTACTTTCTGAAGAGCTGTGTTAACCACGTGCGTGGGGTAACCTCTATTTTAAAGTTTTTTCTGGATCACCAGGGAGGATTTATTGAAGTCTGCGGACTCGGTGGAATTTCTCTTGGTACGGGCAAAAAGGCCAAATGGAATGTTGTTTCTAACAAAGGCTGGATGATAAGAGTATTCTAAGTACGGGTTCCTATCTGTTGGTTTCCTATATAGCCTAACCGCTATTCTTCTAGACTCAGAAATGTACACCTCGACATCCAAAAATGGAATGGAGGCGGTATCAAAGTGAGGAGTGAACCACAAATTTCTGTCAATGAAGTTAATCCATTGTACAAATTCAGTAACAATATCCTGGGAATCAAGAATGAAAAATAAGTCATCTATGAATCTGCCATAGTGGATAATATGCGACAGAAAAGGATTGGAGGCTAGATTATACATGTGTTGGCTTTCAAAATTGTTCAAATACATGTTAGCCACTGAGGGGGCCAGAGGGCTCCCCATGACCATGCCCTTAATCTGCATGTAATAGGACATTTCAAATCTAAAATAGTTATGTTCGAATATTATGTTCAATAAATCCATTAAAAATGGGTTGGGGGGGAGCAGCGAATCTCTGGTGTCTAACTTGTCCTGAACTATCGTTCTTGCCTCCTCGAGGGGGATATTAGTATACAATGCCTCCACATCAAGTGTTAATAGTATCCCTTCTTTAGATACCTCCAAACCCTCAACTTGAGAAATAAAGTGTGTGGTGTCTCTTATAAATGAGGGAGTTTTTCTCGCATATTCATTAATGAAGGAATCCACATATTTAGCAATGGGCTCGAGGGTGGAATTTACTCCAAACACGATAGGTCTTGCGGGGGTGGGGGTACCCTCTGCTTTCTTCTTATGGATTTTAGGAATGAGATGAAATATGGGGTTCTCGGATATTCATTGTATAAGTACCTTGCGGTCTTCTGTGTAATATATCCTAGAGCAATGTCCTCATATACCACCGTTTTAATAATGGTCATTACATGATTAGGGTCATGACTAATATTTTGATATGGTGACTCATCGCCCAACTGCCTAGCTGCCTCCGTTGTATAATCTGAGGTATCTAACACAACTATTCCTCCACCTTTATCCGCCTGCTTTATAACAATGGAAGTATCTTGGGCTAAGTTTTTTAGAATTGCGTGATCTTCTCTAGACAAATCACACCAATCTTTGATCTGGTTATTTTCAATGTTGCCAATGTCCCGAATTACCTGTTTGTGAAAAACTTCAATGGCAGGGTCGTCGACCACCGGGTTAAACTGAGATTTGGGCTTCAACATATCCCTAGATTGTACATCCACTCCCCTGGAAAAAACTTTCAGTTTAAGCAATCTAATAAGTTTAAACACATCCACCCGTGTATTAAAAGAGTGATAACAGGGAGTGGGAACAAAAGTAAGAACCAATGAAAGAAGACGTACCTCATTAGTAGTTAAAGGTCTAGAAGATAAGTTGAAAATTACGTTTTCCTGCCCTCCCTCAAGGTCCTTCTTTTCCCTAAAAAAGAAGAGCTAGAACGTTGCTGATCCCTTCTATATTTAAATCCTCCCTTATACTTTTTGCTAAAATCTCCATTGCCATAATAAACAGAATAGGAGATAATGGACAGCCCTGCCTCGTACCAGCCTCTAGCTTTACCACATCCGTAAACTCCTCATTTACTCTAACCCTAGCATTTCCTTTTTGATATAGTAAATCTATGACCCTATTAAATTTATCTCCAAATCCATATTTTTTAACTATTTCCTTAATTGAAGACCACTGCAATGAATCAAATGCCTTGAAGATATCCAATGATAATAATCCCACTTTTTCCTTTGTTTGATTTACATTATCTATTAGATCTAATACCCTTCTAGTCAAATCCGCCATATGTCGTCCTTTTAAAAACCCAACTTGATCAACATTTATATATTCCCCCATGAAACTGTTTAAGCGGTTAGCCAGAATTGCTGTAAAGATTTTCACATCTTGATTTATAAGTGAAATTGGTCTGTACGAGTCCACTCTTTCCAAATTCTTACCCGGTTTTGGCAGAAGAACGATTGTAGTGTTATACCATGAAGTCGGAATTGATCCTCCATCTAGTATATAATTATATAACTTCACCAATTTCGGGACCACCACCTCCTTGAATTCTTTATAAAACTCCGTCGATAATCCATCGTCCCCAGGGGCTTTCCCTATCTTCAGTCTACTTATTACCTCCTTAACCTCTTTATAAGATATCTTTTCTTCCATTTTCTCCCTATGCTCTTGTTTTATCCCATTCCCTAACTGTTTCTCCAGTATCTTTTTAAGCTTTTCCAAATCTACTTCCTTTTTTGCATATAATACCTGATAAAATTCCCTGACAATTTTACATTTATCCCTGTTCTTATTACATCTTGAACCTTGCCTATCAACCAATACCCCAATTTCTCTTTTTCCCTTTTAACCTTAGCTGCTCTTGCTAATAATTTTGAGTTCTTATTACTAAATTCGAAATATTCTCTGTTTAGATAAATCAAATCTCGTTTAACTTTATCAATATCTTTACCCATTACTTCTGCCTTAAGTCCTTGTAGCTTCATAAAAAAAATTGTCTTTGTTTTTTGCATGCTCTTCCTGTAATTGTTTTATTTCCCTTTCTTTTTCTGTCTGTTCTACTTTATATTTTTTATATTTAAAGCTTGCCAATTTTATACTCTCCCCCCTAAAAATTGACTTCATGATATCCCATACAACATTAAAATTAACCTCATTGTTGTCGTTCCACTGCCAACTTTCCTTCCAACTTTCCATAATTGCCTCTTTACTTTTCTGATCTTTAAATAAATTAGGATCGTACCTCCAATTTCTTACTCTTCGTATATTTTTTTGTGCTTTCAGTTCCAAATATACTTTAGCATGATCCGATTCCTTAATAATCCCAATTTCCGCACCTTCTATATCCCCAATTAAATTTTCCGAAAGAAAAACATAATCTATTCTTGAGTAGGTCCCATGGACGTGTGAAAAAAAGGAGTACGCTCTTTCCGAGCCCTTAAACTCTCTCCAGGAATCCTTCAAACCCATAACCTTCATCCAATTATCCAAAACCTTCCCTTTCAAGCCAATCCCACTTCTAGCTATGTTTGTACAGTCTAATCCTGACCTTATCAAATTAAAATCACCAGCCACAATAGTTTTTGCAACATTTTCCAACTCCACTATTTCCCGAATTTTTTCCAAAAACTCTGCTTGATGGTCGTTTGGAGCATAAATATTTACCAACAAAATTTCCTCATCCTCCAATTTTCCTCTTAACAACAGATATCTACCCTCTTGATCAGCAATCTTTTTTGTAATTTCAAATCCCAACTTTCTAGAAATCATGATTGCCACCCCTCTTACTTTTGAAGTACCAAACGCCATCTCATAGTGTTCCATCCATCCCAAATAAAGCTTGTTCGTATCTTTTGACTTCTGATGTGTTTCCTGTAAGAACAATATATCTGGTCTATCCTTTTTCAACGCCAATTCCAATCTCCGTCTCTTAAGAACAGAACCTGTACCTTTCACATTCCACGATATTATTTTAATACTTCCCATAACCGAATTCTTCTCCCAGTTTTAAACTCTCCATCGGGCGTGCCACCAACAACCCTACCACCATACCAACTACATAAAACACACACTTTCACTCTCCCCACCTTCCTACAAAAAGTCGCCTCTGTCAACCAAAGAGGGGAGAGGGGGGACATGCAAGATGTGCCCTACTGTCGGTGCTACGCGCTTTTTACTCATTCTACCTCTATTAGCTATTTAAAATCGCTACAATCTAATGCTCATTGCTCCTTACCTATCTCCTCCTCCACCATGATCAAAGACGGCTCCTCCTCCTCCTCTCCTCGCTGTGGTGTTCCACCTGTGGCCCCACTGGCTCCTTCCCTCTCATGCTCCCTCCCCAAACCTCCAGAATCCATCAATTCCTTCTTAAGATTTTACCATTCTTCCGAGTCTACCTTTACCAGTTCCAACAAACTCAAATATTCCAATGGATTAGTGCCTTCATCAATAACTTGCATTCATTTGTCATAGAAAAAACGCAATTTTGTTATCAAGAATTATAATAATGGAATTATTTTTGTTATAAAGAATTATGAACAATGTTTGTGAAGAAGAATAAATTACATCAACTCTTTACCAAGCCAGATACACTTTATTCCATACCATTTTTGAGATAAAACAGTCGCTATTTCAAATGGCTTTTACTATCTGTTGAGTACCACACCATTTGCGCCCATTTCTCCTGGTTTGCAGTCCCATTGTGACATGCAGTCGCTGAGGGAAATTGTGAATCAGCCCACTCTAAATCCTGCATATTTTCCCCATGTAGTCAAGCTGTTAGCTAGAACTGGGACCTTCATAACCCTGCCTGTGTGAAGTACATTTCTCTAATCAACACAAGCTTCTACTTCTGGTGCTTCTGGGTTGAAAGGATTGGCCAGTGAAATATCTCCGTTGCTGGTAATAAATCTTCATATTTGCCAGGAACAACATTTTGAGGAAAATAACAGCCACAAGTTGGGGTGCCCAACCACACATGTTAAGAATGTCTGCACTAGCTTTATTTTACTCTGCAGGAGAGTATGCTAGTCCAGTGTGATAGAGATCAAAACATGCAAAGCAGGTGGATGTAACCCTAAATGAAACAGCGAGATTGGTCACAGGATGCTTACAAACCAACCCCCAATACAAAAAGTGCATTACTTAGCTGGTATCCTCCACCAACATTTCACCGAGAAAGTGCTGCTCAGAAAGAGTGGGTAAAAGCAAGATCCTCGAAAACACACCTGCTATTTGATCACCAACCACCAAAGCAGAGTCTGAAATCAAGGCACAATTTCCTCATAGCTTCTCCCCCATCCCCGAACAAACAGACCCCACAGACTGCCCTAGAATTTTGGAAGGCAAGCATGGAGCTTCCAGATAACTGGGGAGAGCCACATGATTCTCTACCACCTGGCCAAGAACAAACATGGCTTGTGTGGAAAGCTTTAAACAGACTGCATACCGAGGTAGGAAGATCAAGGGCTAATGTGAGAAAGTGGGGTTTCCCTGTAGATGATACCCTGTGTGAATATGGAGAAGAGCAAACAAACACCCACATGATACAATGCTCATGATGCCCCTCAAAGTGCACTGAAGAGGCCCTTATGTTGGCAGGAGGAAACGCTGTTGGCATTTTCCATTTTGCTTCCTCTTGCCAGTCTTTGCTTTGCTCCATTGGAGAAAGTCCGAAGATCTTCGTGCAGCTTCAGGGTGGTGTTTCCCTTTAAGGTATGGGTTTTGAGCAGTGGAGTGCACTCACCCATCCTGGTAAATTCTCTCCCCACCATGGGCCTGGTCAAGGAATGTCTTATTACCTTGAATGAATTAAAATCTCCAGGACCAAATGACCTGCATCCAAGGATATTGAAGGACTGGATGAAGAGATCTTAGTGCCATGATCCTAGGGTTGCCATAGCTACTTACTTTGCTAGAGCTGGTCAAACGGTGATACAGTGTCTGCATTCTTTCTTTTGTTTATACATATCTCAGATTCCACAGAGATTAGGTCAACACCAGGTGTCTGTCAAGCCAGTCATGACATCAGAGGACAGACGGAAGAGGTCAATTCCATTCCCATGGGAGCCCAGGTGCTTTACCATGAGGTAAACACATTCCATTCCCATGGGAGCCCAGGTGCTTTTCCACGAGGTAAACACATTCCATGAATGGTCAGGTGCCTCCCCATGGTGTCATGAATTCCAGCAGGAGGAGGGAACACCTGGAGAGTCTGGAATGCCCTGTGAGGTCATTGAGTTCTAAAGGGAGGAGGGAACACCTGTGGAGTGGGAATTTCCCATTATGTAATCCCATTATGTAATGCATTCCTAGGGGTGGGTAGCCACTCATTTTGCCTATATAAACCAGAGGTTTTGAGACCCAAAATTGGTTCTCTAACTGAGGGCTACCAGGCTCTTGTTAGCTGAACTCTATTCCCTGGAGGGATACCCCAAAGGCAGGAAGCAGGATGTAATCCAATGAGATTGGATGGAATTGGATTGGACTGGAGTCTATCTTGGAGATGTAACCTGCCCAACACATCTGATGGATGGCTGAGAAACTTGGATATTGCTGGATTAACCTAAAATGTTGCCATCCTATGGATATTGGATTTTGCTGATATTTGGCTATTTCACGGACTGATGGACTTGGGGGGGAGGTTTCTTTTGCTCAACAGGTTTATGGACATTCTGATGGATTTATTGGCTCTTTGAAATATTTCATGGACATTTCGGGATCTAAAAGAGCCCTATGGACTTTGGTTTTTGGTACAGGTAGTCCCTCTCTATTCAGCACTAGTTAGACCACAACTAGAGTACTGTGTGCAATTGCAAATAAATTAGAGAAGGTACAAAGAAGGGTAACATGTCAGCTTCTGGATGACGGCCCCTTCCTCTTGCCTCTCCTGCCTGCTAAAGACTCCGTGAGGTCCGGGCTGGATCCAAGCTGATCTAAACATCTCTGTCTTCAGTTAGACACCCCTTGCTAATAACAGACCGAGGCAATTACTGTGAGAAAAATAAAAGGATTTTATTTCATTGTGCACCAAGATATCAGTAAATTGAATTCCTTCTCACAGGACCATCCTTCTAAAGTGAAGGATTAGGTTCCGAACAATTCAGGACCAGATATACAAGTATTTATACATAAAGAATAAAGGGACACAAAGAGGGGCTAGCTGCAGCTGTCACGTGGGTAAAGGAATAATATAAGCGTGAGGTTACATCACACAATCAAGCATATATCACCAACAATAAAAGTTTACAAAAGATTTCAGTGTTTGAACAATTACATAAGCATATATAAGCAGTGGTGGGCTCCATTTTTTTTTTACTTCCACACTGTGGGCATGGTATGGTGGCCATGGTCAGGGGGAAGCCCTGCGTTGCACCTGAATTAGGACTACTTTATTTCAAAACTTGGATGGGCGGGGCCAGCCAGAATTTCTGCCACTGGTTCTGGCGAACTGGGGCAAACCTGCTGATGCCCACCACTGTACAGGTATATAAGCATAATCCATAGACAGTAAGTATACATAAGCATAATCCATGGAAGGTCAAAAGTCCATGAGAGTGAAAGATAATAAATCTGCATTGATTTCCCACAGGCTCCCTGGAGTGGTGGGGGAAGGGGGCTTTGCAAATATCCTGAGGGAGATGAGCTTCTGGTTAGCCATGCCTCTGGGCATGGTGAGGAATGTCACACCATTGATAAGATGCAACAGTCATTATCTCTTGGTCGGAGTGACAAATGTCCTTCACCCAGAATTCATCCCAGGATGATTGGCTTATCTCAGAGTCCTTAATTAGTCCATGGTAATCTTGATCTGGTTGAATGGCTGATGACATTCCTGACAAGTTTGTCAGACTGATGCTATTGTCTCTATGAGTGGGTAATGTATTCTGGGTGGAGCAGGTAATGTATTCTGGGTGGAGCAGGTAAACCTGCTCTTTTCCTAGGCTAAAAACACAATCTGGAAGCATTAGATTACACATTTCTATTTACGTGCCCAACATCAACACAGACATGTTGGAAAGCAAGTTCACCCTTTTTGCAGTCTATTAAAACCAACCCCATCTTTCTACGTGGTCCCTGCGAAGAGTTATGCATTTTAAAACGTTATTCCTATTTCACTATCATCCCATCTTCATCTTCTGCTTTCACTGGTTTGCATTTTTGACCTTAATAGGATCATTGAAACTTTCCCCACACGTGATACAGTGAATCTGTTTGATCGGCAGGCAGTTACCCTGCTGCTTACATGGGTCACCACTAGGGGAA
The DNA here is from genome assembly GCA_035047345.1 of Bradypodion ventrale. NCBI lineage: Eukaryota > Metazoa > Chordata > Lepidosauria > Squamata > Chamaeleonidae > Bradypodion > Bradypodion ventrale. The sequence goes on along the minus strand of JAWDJE010000002.1, from coordinate 137,550,413 downwards.
CTCAAATGCTGAGGCGATTTTGATCCTTTTACCCTCCTCTGGGTTCCATGGAGCCAGGGAGCTTTCAGGGAGGTCCCGGCCATGCATTTCTATGGATAAAGCAGAGATCAGACATCTGCTGGATCTTCCACGCTACTTGGGTTCATGGGGAAGTTTGGTGACGTGTGTATGCTTATGCAGATATGTGAGTGTGTACTGCTTGTGTACTTTATCATGAGGGGGCAGGGAAAACCAATGGTTTGAGCGGGAAAATCTTTATTATTGACAGCCAAAAATGGAATTCTGTTATTTCACCTTTCATGATAAAAATTGAATGTGCATCCATATTACTTAAAGTAACATACAGGAAGAGGTGGAACGAAAGATGAAAAATGAGTTTTGTTATATTGGAATGTAGAAGCAGAAATGCCATTATTATGTGTTGCATGTGCTTATCAGGAGAGGAGAAAGGAGCATGCTTATTCTTGTGAGTAAACAGTAGAAAGATGTAATCAAATGGGTTAGCTGGCTAGGGCAGGAAATATATATACATATACTGTACCATTCTTACCAGTCTGGTCATCCTAGTATGATAATAGAGTAGACCATACTGCCAGCGACTCAACGCCGAGTGTCATGTGGTGGTTAACTAACCTGACTACACTGAGGATTAATAGCCTTGGGTGTCAAAGTCCCAAGGGAAGGGTGATGGTCCCCAAATTGATTACATTCCACTTGAATCCATCTTAACGAAGGGCAGCAGCTTCATCAATACTGGCCTGGGGTTGATGAGGATTTTTCATGCCAAAAGGCTTCAGGACCAGAAAGTGACTCGCGGAACTAGATCAATGGTAAGGGGGCTGCGATGCAGAAGGCAGATGAAAGGCTGCTGCATTATTTACTCAGGACAATCTTCATGGCTGATCGCCATGAGGATCACCAATATTAGGATTTGGATATGGCAGAAGAAGAAGAAAAAGAAGACGAAGAAAAACCTGATTGAAACAGAAGAAGTTGTTCTTGTTATATAGAGCAGGGATCCCCAAATCATCTGGCCCATGCCCTCGTTGAGGTCTTGGGCAGTGCTGTGGGCACTTCCTCAATGCTTGTCTCCTCCCTACCTTGTCCCTGGGACACACCTCTATTCCTGTCCCCTCCCTACCTTGAGCCTGGGTGAGAGAGTTTGATGTAGGCAGATTGATTGCACACAGAGCCGGTAGGCGGGCCAAATACTTCTTTATTTCAGCATGGTCAATCTGTACATGGGCACATGTAGGAGACGCAGCTCCTTATATACTGTACAGTGATACCTTGTACAACGTCCAAACTTGGTTCCACAAGTTTGGACTTTATACGGATTTGGACTTTGTGTGAGGTATGCAAAATCCCAGCCGCGATGCCTAATACAATGTCCAGATCCTTGCCGCGATGCCTTGTACAATGTCATTTCCATAGAGATACATTGTACTGTAACAGCACAGACTTCAGGGCAAAGTCAAGGAAACAGACAGGAAACTGACAGAACTTTAAGAAATCATTGTCTAAAGGCTAAATACATTACAAAAACTTGTCAAACAACCCTGATTGTCCAAGATCCTGAAGAATGCTGCAAAAATCCCAGGAATGCTTCTAAAAATTCTGATGAAAAAATTCAAAAAAATCCAAAATCACACTCAAAACCACTCCTAAACACTCTTTGCCTCATGCAAAACCCACAAGAGCAATGCATGCATGTGTCCTGCCTTTTATACTGGCTAGGCACAATGCAACCTGGGAAAACCCCAAAGCCTCATACAAAGTCGCACGACTTTGTATGAGGCAACTTTTTTCAAGGAATTAGGCGATGTTGTATGAATCCGATGTTGTATGAAGCAGACTTTGTATGAGGTATTACTGTATTTGAATTCCCCGCCATGGATACTCATTGGCTGTGGTGGCAGTGACGTCATTGGGGGCGTACTGCATAGCTACTAAGGTACACCTGAAACTGGGTGGTTTCCCGCGCTAGCTGCTGATTGGTTAGTTGGTGCTGGAAGGGCTGAGCTTCCTCAGCTGCGCTACTGTGGCAGCTGAGTTGCGTGCGGAATCGGGAGGGCTGCTTGCATACACAATATCCCTCCCCCCTAGGATGGGACAAAGTCCCTTAACCACTGTGGGGGCCGGCGATTTCTCTGTGGCCGGCCCGCCGGTTCAGAAACGCTCCCCTGGGAGCCTGGGGTGCCCGGGCTTCTCCCTCTGGAAAACTGAAGGGCCCCATCGAATCCTGGCAGGGGAAAGGGTGGGGTATCTCTAGTTTGGGGAGGATGAGGGGACCGTTGGGAGAACTCAAAGCCCTGCTGCTCTCTGGTACGAGTGGGGGAACACTTGGGAAAACTTCCCCCCATCCTGAAACAAAAAATCAAACTGGAGGTCCGCTTCCTCGGGCTGACAGGCTGACTCCGGTGATTCCGTGCAGCCTGTCATGCTCAATCCTGTATCCCCCCTTGGGTTAAGCGGGTGGGGGGCAACCCTAACATTGAACCCTCTCTATCACTCCTTTCAGTGGGTTCCTCTGGATCAAATCCCCTTGTGGCTCCCATGACCCTTCTCCTAAGTTGGTCAGCGTGTCTATGCCACAGTAACCCTGAGTCTGTCATGACTTTGTATGATACAGGTCCGGTTTGCTCTACTACCTCCCCAGGCACCCACGCTGGTCCTGAACTCACATAGTTCCTGCAATAAACCAGGCCACCTATCCCAAACACCTTTTCCTGCCCTACTGGCACATTTGTACCCCTATCCTCCACCCTAGAAGGATCTAGGTGGTCGAGCAATGTTGGGATTCTCCTCCACATCAAGAGTTCCGAGGGGGATTGCCCCGAGGCTAGTGGGGTGACCCTGTAGCTTATGAGGAATTGGCAGAGCTGAAGCTCCAGGTCCCCTGGACCCATTCTCCTTAATGCATCCTTTGTGGTGCAGACCATGCGCTCCACTTGGCCGTTTGTGGCCGGGTGAAAAGGGGCAGAGGTGATGTGCCTGACTGTGTTCCGCTCGAGGAATGCTTGGAATTCCGTGGACGTGAATATGGATGCGTTATCCGAAATTAGCACGTTGGGAATGCCGAAACAAACGAACATCCTTCATAGATGTTTGATTGTGGCCGCGGAGGATGTGTTACGCATTGGAATGACCTCGAGCCATTTCGAGAATGCGTCGACCATGAGTAGGAACATTGTGCCCCTGAAGGGCCCCGCGAAGTCCACATGGAGTCTGGACCATGGACCGCGTGCTGCATCCCACTCCCTGGGGGGGTAGCCTATGCTCCTCGGGCCACGATTGCTGGCAGCTCTCGCACCGGCCCACCAGTTTCTCTATGTCCTCATCTATCTTGGGCCACCAGAAGTAGCTCCTTGCTAGGGCTTTTGACTTTACGATCCCCGGGTGGCTCATGTGGAGCAAACGGAGCACCTTGGCTCGCAGGACTTTGGGGATTACTACTCTCTGCCCCCAGAGGAGACATCCTCTCTCGAGTGAAAGCTCAAAGCGCTTCCTGAAGAACGGATCGAGTTCTTCGGAAGGCGACGTTAAGGGCCAGCCCTTCTTAACCCATGCCAATGCTTGGGACAAGACCCTATCTTTGGCGGTTGCCTTGGCGATATCCGCAGGCACAATTGGGGGCAATTAGAGTGATTTGATGAGCAGCACCTGGTGCTCTTCCTCAACCTTGCACTCGGGATCTCCCAGCTCTGGTAGGGGAGACCTGGAAAGTGCATCCGTGTGCGCAATGTCTTTCCCTGGGCGATGCACCAATGTGAGCTGGTATGCGTTTAGGAAGATTGCCCACCTTAACATCCTAGGGAATAAGATCTGTGGGGTGGGCTTGGTTGTGACAAAGATACCTAGGAGGGGCTTGTGATCCATGACAACGGTAAACTCCCTCCCGTACAGGAAGTCATGGAACTTCTTTGTCCCTGCGATAATCGCGAGGGCCTCCCTGTCTGTCTGGGTGTAATTGTGCTCTGTTTTCGAGAGGGATCTCGAATAGAATGCAATTGGCGCCTCCCTCCTGTCCTCAAACACATGGCATAGGACAGCCCCGACCGCCACCGGTGAGGCATCACATACCAACACTAAGGGTTTCTTGGGGTCGAAGTGAGTTAGAATCGCTTCGGAAGAGAGGAGCCTCTTCAACTCACTGAACGCTCATTCCTGAGCCTCCCCCCACTGCCAGACTGCGTCCTTTTTCAGTAAGCAGTGCAGCGGCTCTGCTACAGATGCCTTCCATGGGATGAAGGAGTGGTAGAAATTCAGGTGCCCCAAGAATGACTGCAGCTCTGCCTTAGTAGCGGGTGTGGGGGCGTCCTGAACAGCCACAACCTTTGATTTGGATGGCTTTACCCCATCGGGGGTGATCCAAAACCCCAGGAACTCTACCTCATTTGCGTAAAAAATGCACTTGTCCCTTCTCAGGCGTAACCCAGCCCTCTCAAATACGGACTGAACCCAGTCTAACCTTTGTGCTAGCTCTGACACCCCCCCCAGCAGTTATCAATACATCGTCGAAGTATGGCAAAACCCCGGGGAGTCCCTTAAGAAGGCATTCCAAAAGCGCCTGAAAGATACCGGGAGCTGAATTCATGCCAAACTGGAGGTGTGTCACTTTAAAGGCACCCTTGTGCATAACTATTGTCTGGGCAGCTGCGGCCGCAGGTGTGACTGTTAACTGCTGGTAAGCCTGTGCTAGGTCCAGCTTCACAAAACACCTCCCCCCATGTAACTTGGCCAGCAAGTGGCTAACTACCAGCACCGGGTAGGCATTGGGGCGGATTGCCTTATTGATAGTACACTTGTAATCAGCACAAATCCTAACCTTACCGTTAGACTTCATGGCCGTTACAATCGGAGTCTCCCACTCCACAGAGTCCACTGGTACTCTGACCCAACAGTTTTTCCAACTCCGCCTCTATTTTGTCCTTTAGTGCGAAAGGCACTCTGCGCGGCTTGAGGCACACGGGGCGGACAGAAGGGTCCATATCAAAGTCCACAGGTGGCCCCTTGTACTCCCCAAGTCCTTTCCTGAAGATTGCCGGGTGTGCATTGCACATGTCTTTGATGGGTTCGCCTTGGACGGCATTGATTTCAGTCAATGCAATTCCCAGCGGTTAAAACCACTGGGTCCCCAAAAGGCAACTGGACCCCCCTTTAAGGACTACTAAGGGCAACTTCCTGGTGATGTTCTTAAACCGTATGGTGAAATCCCCCACCCCCAGGACTGGGATGTAGCTTCCCGGGACATCCCTCAAGTTCGTTCGGAGGGCTCTAAGTTTGGGGCGGTCCTTAGGGGGTATGCGCAGAAACTCGGTCTGCAAGATAATGGAGTAGGCAGTCCCAGAGTCCACCTCCATCTTCACCTGGACCCCCTGCAACAGTTCCTTAACAAAAAAATGGGTGCGCCGGTCCGACACACATCTCACCACTGTGTCCTTCACGTGCACCTTCCCCACACTCTGGTACTTCCGGCAGCTCATCCGGTCGGGGTCTCGGTGTTGTATGCACACCTTGGCGATGTGGCCCAAACGCCCGCAGTTGTGCCACTCGGCTTTCCTGAAGGGGCACTTCCTCTAGTCGTGTGTGCCCCGCACCCCTCGCAGCATCTGCTTGCTTCGGCGGTGTCTCTCCGGCTCCTCTCAGAAGCTCGTTTCCTCACCTTCTCGACCACGGGTTCACTTTCACTCTTGCTGAGGTTGGATGAGGACACGGCGGCAGCTGCCACGGCTCTCGACTCTCACACCCTGCGAGGCGAACATCTGTGGGCCTGCACGGTGGATGATGGGTTCTCTGAGGCTCTGGTTCTCTCCCGACATGCCCGCACCCCGTCTTTTACTGCCTCTGCAGCCTGGGCAGCTCTGAGGACCTGCTCAAAGGTGATGTCCTCGTCCCGGGCCAACAGTCTCTGCTGGGCCTCCTTGTCCCACATGCCAAGGAGGTGGCGGTTCCGCAGTGCCTCACTCAGGTGGGTGCCCCAGCAGCAAGGGATGGCCACCAGTCTCAGTGCGGAGACGTACTCCGCCACACTCTCTCCAGCCCTCTGGTCGTGCCAGTGTTTGGGAGATGTGCCGGGAATACAGACACCTTTGGCCGGAAGTGTGCCTGCAGCGCGTTCAGGATCTCAGTGAGGGGGACCGACCTTAGGCCCCTTGGCATCAGGAGGTTCCTCACCAGCTCCAGGGTCATCAGCCCGCACTGAGCCAGGAGGCAGGCTCGTCTCTGAGCCTTGTCTTCGATGCCCTCGGCGTCCATGGCATACAGGAACTGCTCCTCGTACAGGTCCCATGACTCGGGCTTCAAGGTGTCGAACGGTGCAAGGGTTACTCTGTGGGAAGCCATCATCCCACCTTCATCGCAAATTTGATGTAGGCAGATTGATTGCACACAGAGCCGGCAGGCGGGCCAAACACTTCTTTATTTCAGCATGGTCAATCTGTACATGGGCACATGTAGGAGACGCAGCTCCTTATATACTGTATTTGAATTCCCCGCCATGGATACTCATTGGCTGTGGTGGCAGTGACATCATTGGGGGTGTACTGCGTAGCTACTAAGGTACACCTGAAACCGGGCAGTTTCCCGTGCTAACTGCTGATTGGTTAGTTGGTGCTGCAAGGGCTGAGCTTCCTCAGCTGCACTACTGTGGCAGCTGAGTTGCATGCAGAATCGGGAGGGCTGCTTGCATACACAATATCGAGGCAGACATGTGTGGTGGTGGTGGTAGCGGAAGCGGTGGTGGAAGCGGAAGGCAGGGCTCCCGGCTCGGCCCAGCCCTGTCTGCTGCTGCTGCCGCCCTTGCCCAGCTCCAGTCTCCTCCTCTTCCACTGCCCTGGAGAGGCTTTCGTTGGAAGGTTTCGTTGGAAGGTTCTCCAGGGTGGTGGAAGTGGAGATGGTGGGCAGGGGGCTCAGCATGGCCTTGTCCACCAGCATCAGCATCCTTGCCCGCCTCCAGTCACCTCCACTTCGACCACCCTGGAGAGACTTCCACAGGGAAGCCTCCGGGGTGCCGGAAATGGAGGCGGTGGGCAGACAGCCTGGCCTGGCCTGGCTTTGTCCATCAGTGCCCTTGCCAATGCCCACCACTCTGCTTTGCTTCCACCACCCTGGAGAGGCCTCCATGGGGAGTGTTCCCATGGAGGCCTCTGGGGTGGCAGAGGTGGCGAGCATGGCTCCCGGCCCAGCCTTGTCCACTGGCCTCCAGTTGCCTCCACTTCCACTGCCCTGGCGATGCCTCCACATCAAGTGAAGCGGAGGAGGCAAAAAGGGGTCACAAGGCCATTTGAAGAAAATAAGTAGGAAGGAAGGCCAAGCACCTGAGTGCTTGCTTCAGGTGGGGGTGCCTGCCCTTCTTGGTGGTGGTGGTGTGTGTGTGTGTGTGAGAGAGAGAGAGAGAGAGAGAGGGAGAGAGAGAGAGAGAGAAAGTGAGCCTGCATTTGTGTTCTTCTTCTGTGTCTAGGCCAGATGTGAAACTCTAAAAATTTCTTGAAACTCGACGTGATCCATGAAAGCTCACTTTTAAATATGGGAGTTAGTTTTTCAGGTGCCACAACTTGTTCAGGGTGGTCTCCGCTCTCGCTACCGGAGCGGTTGGGCTCGGGGTGGTCATCACCGCTGGAGTGGCGGGGTTTGGGGTGGTTTCCACTACCACCAGCAGTGGTAGTAGTGGGACCACCAGTCCAGCCCCTCAACCGTCTGAGGGATGGTGAATTGGCCCTGGGCTTAAAAAGTTTGGGGACCCTTGATATAGAGCATAAGCTGGTGGGAGATTTCGTTACTTTAATTCCTTTTTGGCAAAGCTACATTTTGCTAATTTACATTGTTATTCCTACCTGATCTGGCTGGTTTGTACTGTAAGCATAAACAGTCAGTGATTGAAACCTATCATAGATTTCTCTACCCTGGGGCAGAACCCCACATGCACTCTGAAGCAGCAAAATTCGGTTTGTACTGTCTTCCTGAATGGGTGCAGATTTCTGGTAGTGGGATAATGGGCTTTGTTATGCTTACACACGGCTTCTTTTTGTCAGATATGTTGGTAGCTCCCAAATGCCACAGTATTTCATTCCTGTTACCCAAAATGCCCCTGAAAATTAAGTTTGATGGTTGAGTACAGTACTAGAGCTTTTTTCTTGTGATATAATATGGGCAGCTGACTGCAAAATATTGTGTTTCTGATATCCACTTCCTACCTCACATGGAAATATGCATCATGCTAATGTTCAGTGTTCCGTGCACTCTGGTGTCTAGGCATATCTGCCAGATGTCCAGGGAAACATCTGCAGATGCAGACAGTGCTGGCTCTTTGGCTATAAACAGAGATGAGCACTGAACCCTAGAGTCGGATAAGACTGGCTTTCAAACTACGGTGACCTTTACCTTTCTCTAGTTCAGTGTAGCGAGTACAGAATGTAGAGATATAAGTTGTATGCACCCAGATCCTGTTCATCATATGTTCTATAGAACAAACAGCGCCATATTCTGTAGTAAAATCAGACCTGATATCAAATATTATTGCTCACATAATGCTATCACAACACTGCTATTTTTCTACCATTTCAAAAGGCAACAGAACCCAATCCTATGTTCTCCTATTTCAATTTTTTATTATGGGAAAGACTTTAAAAATGTCCCACAAGAGACTGAATAGAAAAAGATGTAAACTGGGCAAGTCTTTCTACCCAATGAAACAATGAAAATGCAAAATATGGATAGATTCTGTTACACAAACCAGTCTGTTTTTGCATAGTTGAGTTTGGATACACCTGGTGAGTGTAGACAAATTATTGAATTTGCCTGTGCTACAGCATCTTTTTCATGGCACTTGGGTCAGGCCCAACAAGGGTTCAGATTCAAGCACAGAGCCTGAAGGCCAAAGGGTTGGCTAAAGTATGAAACCTCATATAGTTTGGAGATCAGGCCCGCCATGTTCACTTGGGGTATGTCCATAATATAGAACCTTACAAAAACCTGACAAGGACAAACCTGATAAAGCAGAACAGATGTGAAAACCACCCAAGTCAAACTATCAAGAAAAAAATAATCTAACACCAAGATTTCACACAACAGGGATTTGACTCATCCTCAAAAAGGAAAGGAAAACTCTGTAATTGTACAGTAGTTGAATACAAAGGCATCTGCAAGAATCATTATTTGTGAGGGAGTACAAGCAAGAAGATTGAGTACTATTGATGTTGTTGGCAGCCACAACTCAATCTAAGTATACATCCCGTCCCCCCCTGCCCTTGGGCACTGGGAGGCCAAGGCTTAGAGACTAGCTGGTTCTGTGCTGCCTTCACCCTCCGAGGCAAGCAGGAAAAATGCCGCCGATATGAATTGGTTTAAGGTGGATTCCAACTTTCCAAGAATTGACCCACACGCTATGATCTTGGAGCCATCTCCTGAATGCACTGACTCAGTGACTGAGATCAAGAATGCATGGATTTCCACCATTTATAAAATAGTGAAATTAATTCCTTTTTGCTGCCTGAGATTGGGTTACAATATGGAAACAAGGAATTATGAAAAATATGTCTGTTAAAATTAAACAGAATTGTTATAAAACAATATGGAGATAGAATATGGCTCCAATAAGTTTAAGTTATTATGATACAAATTATTCAAAAGAGTGTTAGAGATGTAAACAAGAAGTTGGAACATATTTCATTTACGATGGGAATGTAAGAATGTGAAAAAACTTGAGGAAGGAACATCAAAGGAAAAGGAGGGAAGAAGAAAAAAAGTAAGAGAAGAGAAATAGATAGTTGGATCCAGAGTGATTCCAGGAGGAAATTTGGTGTCAACTGATTTAAAAAGTAAGGCAGAAATTAAGTACAGTAAAACCCTATTTATGTATGCATCGATTTACGTAAAAATCGAATTACGTAATGATTTTTTGCTGACAGCGCATCCCGTTTTACGTGAATAAATCACTTTACGTAAGGGGTTTACTTGCGTCTTGTAATTTTAAAATAGTGCCGCCACCATTTTAAACTCTAAAATTGTGGGCCTGTACCATTTTGGAATTAACAATTCCACCTCGTGTCACCTGCCCCCACCGCTGGAAATTGTAAGACATCACTTACCATGGTGGCGGTGGAGGCAGCGGAGGCAGCACCGATGCTTGTGGCAGTTTTGGTGTGTTTCCCAGAGTTCCTGCTGCTTCTACCAGCACTGGTGGAGTGCAGAGGGCATGTCAGCTCAGATGCGCTCTTTGTCCGAGGTTTCTCCACTGCGCACGTTGACTGGGAGCATGCATCAGGTGAAGACTGTTCCATCCCACGTAACCGAGCAGTATTCACCTGACACGCATTCCCAGCTGGAGCGCGTGGTGGGGAGTCCTCAGATGGGGAGTGTGGCTGAGCCGATGTGCCCCCGTACTCTAGCAGTGCTGGTAGAAGCAGTGGGGACAGTGGCAACGGAGACAGTGGTTCCCGCTCCCTTGATGGTCAGATAAACTGCTGAGGATGAAGCAGCAGTCACATGGAAAGGGTAGGCAGATCGCTTCATCATTCCCTTTGTGCTGATTATTTTCTGGATTATTTTTGGTCTGGTCGGGACAGTTTTTCTTTCTTTCAATGCATCCCTATGGGAATGCATCAATTTACATAAAAACTGTATTACATAAAAAGCTACAGAATGGACTTTTTACGTAAATTGGATTTTATTGTATATAAAGTAGGTGGGAACTAGGGAGAATTGTGTTCATTGGCAGAGGGGAATAAGAAACTAAGTTAGGTAGAGGGTTAAAGTTCTATAGGTTAAATGATGTAAACCAGTGATGGCAAAACCTGGCTCTCCAGATGTTTTTGAACTTCAATTCCCAGAAACCCTGATCAGCAGGAGTGCTGACCTGGGCTTCTGGTAATTGAGGTCCAAGAACAACTGGAGTGCCAAGATTAAAACATTAAATTTAGTGTGATCCAGGTGGGATGAGAGTATGTGTAATATAGAACAGAAAGATAGACAAATTAGATATAATTTTTTATTTGATGTTGGTAAAATGATTATACTGTACTTAAATAACAGAGTACATCATGCATAATGCAGGGCTGGAAGAAGCACAATCTGGGATTAAGATTGCTGGGAGAGATATCAAAAACCTAAAATATGCAGATGACATTACTCTAATGGCAGAAAGTCAAGAAGACCTAAAGAACCTCTTGATGAGGGTGAAAGAGGAGAGTGCAAAAGCTGGCTTGAAACATACCATTAAAAAAAAGATCATGGCATGTGACCACATCACTCCCTGGCAAATAGAAGGGGAGAAAATGGAAGCAGTAACAAACTTTAGCTTCTTGAGATTTAAGATAACTGCAGATGGTGACTGCAGCCATTAAATTAAAAAACAACAACACCACTTACTTCTTGGGAGCAGGGCTGGATTAAGACTCTTAGAGTCCCTAAGCACTTAAAAGATTTTGGTGCCCCCATATATATGTAATTCAAAATATAAACAATAAACTATAAAATAAAATGTTATTCATCGAAATTAAACAAAACTTACAGTAAGATGGAAAATAATGCTTATTTTTGTATACTTCCACTTTATTATATTTGAAGAGTCACCTCCTACTTTTTTAAATTGCAGAGTCTTTAATCAGATCCTCAAAACTAATCTTATGTAACACATCTGCTTCTATACTTAACTAGCATATTTTGCCTGGTGGTGCCGGGCTTTTAAAAATTGTGTTGGATAGTGAAGGGTTTGGGGTTTTTTTTTTTTTGAACAAATGGTGCCGGGCTGTTTTAAATGGTGTTGAAAGGTTTTGTGAATTTGTGGCTTTGAGGAGCTGCATCCGCCTGTGGCGGACTTGCGCTCCCAGTGTGTTGTTTATTTTTATTTTTTGCGAGCCGGCTTCCTCAGTGCCAGGCTCTTTAAAATGGTTTTGGAAGGGTTTTTTTTAATGTAAATGAGGTTAGTTTTTAATTGTGGATTTTTAATTTTTTATTTTTACGCACGGGCTGTTATAAACTGTGATTTTTTATTTTTTGGTTTTGTTTTTTGGTTTTTAAAAAGAGGAAAGGATGATATAATTTTTTATAATTATTGTATTTAACCAAATAATGTGTTACTATGTTTTTTTTAAATAGTTGTACCTTAGATAATTATTTTTAAAATGTGTAAGAATATGTTTTTTAATCAATGTTTCTATACTGTGTTTAGATGTTTTTTTTGTTTTTTTGAGTGAAAACATTTTTTGAATTTTTTGTGATTAGTGTGAATATTTTTGAATGATTTGATAACTTATTTCAGTAATTTGGGAATTAATCTTATTATTTTGAATATTTTGGATGTTTTTACTCTTGTGGCCTCTGGGTGGGGCTGGTGAGCTTTTAGTGTACTCTACAATTTTTCTCTACTGTCTTCTGGGTGTCGCTTCTTCTTCCGGTAAGTATTCTCTTTATATTCTCATTTAAGTTCCGGTCGTCATGGAGTGAAAACGTCTCATGGTAAGCTCTCTGTTGTTGTTTTTTGGGTGGTGGTGGTTGTTTTGGGTTTTGGGCGGGGGGGGGGTCTGTGTGTTTTTTCTTGTTTGTTTTTGGCTGTTTTTGTGTTTCCTTTTTGTCTTTTTTATTTTTGATTTTGAGTGTTTTTGACTGGTTTTGGTTTGTGTTTTTGTGTTTACTTTTTTAGGGGCGGCGGGGTGTGTGTGTCTTTCTTTTCCGTGAGCCAGGCTTGATGCCTGGCCCATGGAAAGGAAAGGCAGGGGCGAGGGGGGTGGTCTTTTTTTTTGCAGGCCAGGCTCGATGCCTGGCTCGTGGAAATGAAAGGCCGGGTGTGGGGGGTGGTGGTCTTTTTTTTTTCATGGGCCAGGCTCGATGCCTGGCCCATGGAAAGGAAAGGCCGTGTGTGTGGGGGGTGTCTTTTTTTTCATGGGCCAGGCTCAATGCCTGGTCCATGGAAAGAAAAGGCAGGGGTGGGTGGGGGCTTTCTTTTCCACGGGCCATGCTCGATGGCTGGCCTGTGGAAAGGAAGGGCAGTGGTGGCTGTTTTTTTTAACTTTTATTTTTCGCGCGCCGGCTGCCTCAGCGTTCTGCGCGCTCATGGCGCGCAGGACGCTGGGGCTTGTAGTTTGGCATGCGCGATTTTAGTTAGTGCAGCGGTTTGTTTCCTGCGGCTTATTTTTGATTGGCTGCGGTGCATTTTCGAACGTTCCTTTTGCCCATGTCGCTCAGCCTGATTGGCTCTGGTGCGGCGTGGTGCAAGGAATGTTGGGAATTGAAGTTCCCTTTTTTTGTTTGCATCCAGGGGGCTCCTGTCCCACTGGTGCAAATTTTAACCCGACAGTGACCTGCGAACCCCATTCGGGTGAGTCCACGGAGGCTCGGATGGGGCTAGTGGGGCCTGGCTAAACATCCTTTGTCACATTCCAACGGTTAACGCACCATTTTATAGGTATAGATAGTGATAAGACATCCACCCTGCCTTGTTCCATAGTTGTTCTGATGGGATTTTTAATGAACACTGAGCAATTTGTTACGATTAATGTTATAAATATATGAAAACCAACATCTAAGTTTGGAAAGGCACACTGAATATTGTCTTCTACAATTATTTTATAAAGTTCAGCATGATGGAATCTTGTCTTTACATTTTTGGTTGCACTGAACTTATGGCACACAGCAAGCTATGCTGAAGCTCAGCTGAGAAATTATTGTCTTTCTTCTTCTTTTCATCTCAGTTTCAAGTTTGTCAACAATTGTGTAAAAGATGGAGATATAAAATTTATCTCTGGCATTCAGATATACTTCTGAAGCATCTGCATCACTTCTTTCTGATCCGTTTGCAAGTTGTAACTGCCTTATAATCAACATATGGTAGCATTTTCTTTGTATCTTTCAAATTCATCTTGTGAAGTGCACAGTTGGTCAGCTAATGATACATACAGATCTGCACATGATTTTAAGTTCACATCGTCATTTAGTAGAACTTGGCTTACTCTGTGAAAATTTTGAAAAATCTCGTTCCAAATATTCAACATAAAAATGAATTCTAGCGCTTGCATCTTATCTGCAATATTATGTGCTTCTCTTTTAGCATCTCCCTTTTATTGGTCCCTGATTATATATTTTAATGGTTCTAAAATGCTAAGGAAAGATTTTAAAATTGCTGCTGCTGCCATAGCATGTGCTTCCCATCTGGTATCAGAAAGGGATTTTAAGACACTTTCATTTCCAATACAACCTTTAAGAATTTTCCTCTGGCTGTTTGAGGCTGAGAAAAAGGTATAGAGTAACTGCACTGTATTGAAAAAAATTAACTGCCTCTTGACAGCAGTCAACAGCACTTCGGCCTACCAGATTCAGTGAATGAGCTGCACTCTCTGAATGCTCTTGTTATTCTTTAATATATCTGTATGTAGTTTTTTCCTTATTTAATGTAGGCCCCTTTTGCAGAGCCTGGCTCAGCTGCACCATTTGCAGTATTGCACCATATGGCCCATGGACCATGGTAAACTCAGCTATGGGAAATTTCTGTGGTGCACCCTTCTCTTAGTGCTCTAAGAATGTGCTTATTTTGCTTAATGGTTAATCCACCCCTGCTTGGGAGGCAAGCTATGGGAAACCTAGGCAGCATAATAAAAAGTAGAGACATAACCCTGCCAAGAAAAGTCCACATAGTTAAAGCAACGGTCTTCCCAGTAGTAATATATGGCTGTGAGAGCTGGATCATAAGGAAGGCTGAGTGCAGAAGAATAGATGCCTTTGAACTGTGGTGCTGGAGAAGACTCTTGAGTGTCCCCTCGACTGCAAGAAGATCAAATCAATCAATCCTAAAGGGAATCAATCCTGACTGCTCCTTGGAAGGATAAATACTGAAGCTGAAGCTCAAGTACTTTGGACACCAAATGAGAAGAGAAGACTCACTGGAGAAGGCCCTGATGCTGGAAAGATCAAAGGCAAAGGAGAAGGGGGTAGCAGAGGATGAGATAGTTAGATGACATCATTGATGCGGTGGGCATAGATCTGAGCAGACTACAGAGGATGGCAGAGGGCAGAGGAGCCTGGGATGTGGTGGTCCATGGGGTCACAAAGGGTCAGACTTGACTGTACGACTGAACAACAACAACAACAACAACAACAACAACAACAAAAGTCATTATAGAGGTTGATATGATAAGAAATTATAAGAATAAGTTAGGGGCACAAGGCAATACCGATCTACACAAAGAAACACCTCATACACAGCATATTCCTGCCCACTTTATGTTATCAGTGCAAAACATGGACACTTATAACAAAACATAAATAAATGTTGGTCAAAATGGATATGAGATTCTGAGGAAGGCTGCTGGAGTGACTAGAAGGGATAAAATCAGGAATGAGGTTATAAGGGAAAGAATTGGAACAGAACCAATCTTGCACTACATACAGCGGTTTGCCCATTTGGAGAGAATTTTTTTTCTAATTCCATACCTTACAAGGCATATGTGGAAAGAGGAGAAGGACAAAGACCACAAGGGAGACCCAGAGGAAGTTGGAGAGATAACATCAAAGAAATATTACAAGAACACCAAATAACACTGGTGGAGGCTGCTAGAAGTGCCAGAACAAGAACCTTGCATCTATCTCCCTCAACACCCAATGGGATAAAAGAGGAAGAAGAGAAGAACATAGATTTGATGGAGCAAAGAATGGACTTGCATGAGATGATTAGAAAATTGTGTCCCCCCTTCAAATATTATAAAACTTAATGTCCCCCGGCCTGGGACATTATAAACCTTTGATCTTGGGCAAAATACCCAGAGGGAAGGAAAGGGATAAGAGATTTAAATGTGGGAATGATGGTTTAGGGGTGGTGTTGGTGTTAGGAGTATGAATATTTTTTTAAAAATGTGTTCTGGGATTTTAAGTGGGTTAATGTTATCACTTGGTGGAACCAATGAAAAGAAGTAAAAGACAAAAATGGTTAAAATATTAACATTTTAAAATTGAATGTGAATTGTGATTAAGAGGAAGAGGAGGTATAATTTTTCTACAAGAAGTCCACCAAACAAAAGGTTTTAATGAATTGAAGTTTAAATGAATTGAAGTTTTGCAGAGTCTGTACAAGCACCCACCCAAGACCGAGAGTTTTTCGCTGTCCCTATAGTAGACATTCGCTTCTGCATTGTATGGAGGAGGCAGCCACCCAATGTCTACCCACACAATAATATCAGATAGCAAGGGGTCAGTTTTACATGCCGCAGAAAAGTTTAGAGACAGTTTGAGCGAAGTGATAGACAAATCATTCCAAAAGTCAGGGTTTTCAGAGTTCAAAACATCCATGGGCAAATGTTCTTGCAATTCAAACAGTTCCAAACAGTCAGTCTGTTGGGCAAAGTCACTGTCTCTGTGCGCAACATGCGCGTGTTGGGAAAACATGGCACTTAACTCTTCAGTGGAGGAATTGCTTCCAGGGGGCCCTTGGGACAATGTAGAGATTGGGGGCCGCTGGGGGCCGTTAGGTCCCGGAGGAGACTGATCAATAACAACACGAGGCAACTGGAGCGAGATCAGATCAGTGGTTTATTGGAAGAAGGCAATATCATTTATAGGGAAAAAGCGCAACGGTGGCGGACTGTCATCAGACACAGAGTCACATCACCTATTTGCTCAGGTTAATTGGGAAACTCTGAAGGGGAAGTTAATTAACTAGGACAAACACGGGATGAGGGAGACCATTGTCTTAGGGCTTAGGCAGGGGCAAACATGTTCCTTGTTTACCCCAGGGATTAGCCCTGGACTCAGAGATGAGTGTTTACCTAATCAGTCACAGGAGTTAGCGATCTGCCTACTTGGCAGAACCGCCGGTCAGGTCATGGAATTGGGTGAATCAAACCCTATCATTTATTCACCCCCCTTAATTTAGCTGCCCGCAGAAACCACCGCCAGGAGCCTTCTCACCTAAGCAGCCTCCGCAAGGGCTGTTCCATGCCAGATGGGCATGGGGAATCCGCATCTCCCCTTACTTTTTTATATTAAGAGCCTGACCAGCGACTCTGCGCAAAAGCGGCATCAGCTGTTGATCGGGAATGACGTCACGGCGTTTCCTTCTGAGGCGGCACCTCGAGATCAGTGAGGGAATACATTGAGCAAAACAGCAGACTGCAATGCCTAGTATGACTACCCCCACCACCACTTTAAGCACCGTCTGAAGCCACCCCCATGGGATCCATGACCACATACACTTCCACAGGGAACTCCACCAAGCCCCCCACGCAGAGCCTTCTGTGATGCCCGCAACTATGGTGTGGAGATCTGCGATCTGGCTTTGGATCTTACGAGAGTTGTCCGTAAGATTGAAGCAACACATACCGTGAAAGGATTCGCAACCCAAGTGGTGCAACAATAGGAGATAGTCGATAGCCGCTCGATTATCGAGAATGGCATGGTGAAGTTCCGCCTGCTCCTGATTGAGGAGCGCTATCGCTGAGGAGGTATGGTTGATGGCCTTTGCTAGGCCGCAGGCCAAGCGACCAATCCTTTTTGCGTTGCCGACGGCTAAGCCTGGCATGCCAAAGATGCTGACTGCCAAAGAGAGGTATTCGGCAGGTCTCATTACCCTAAAGCTGCTTTCACATGAGCTGTCTAAAAGGATGGTGCGAGTGTGCCGTATGAGTGAGGGAACATTAGAGACATTGGAAACATTGGGAACATTAGTGCGTGGGGCAATCATATCCTTAGTGGGGAGCAACAGTGTCAAACGACTGATACAACATATAGAGTCTGTAATATTAGCAGGAATGTAGTTAAACGTGTACTGGTTACAAGTGAAAAACCATCCAGATGGTAGGGTGATATGTGCATACATTGTGCCAAGTGGCACTGGGTTATTGCAAGTCCAATTGCCGCTGCCTACATCGAGGCAGCGGCGCCGGGTTCGGCCGGGTCCGGAGCAACCGTGTATTCGGCCGCAGGTAGAGTTCGGGCTGATCGCCACTCGAGGAGTGTGGAGAGTGGCCGCATCAGCCGGTAAAGTCATGGTTAGCCGCATCTCCCAACGAGCATATTCCGAGGAAGCTGATGGGATGTATGGGCTGAAGAGTCGCCTCACCAGCCAGTCCCCGTCCCGGAGGTGTGCGCCTGGAGAATGGCACACCGGGACAAGGCAGGTGCTGAGGATCGAGGCAGAACCGACGTCCTGCCTGAGGCAAAAATCGGACTGGTTGACAAGGCTTGCCAACCTTTCCCAAATGTTGTACTGCATCCGGGCAGAGAGGTCTCCGCCTGGCATTAAATCGCTGGCCTCCAATGAGGCGGCCTGAACGCCTCCCCCCAAAAGCAGGGAAAGGATCAGGATGATGGTGACTGCCATGGAGTTGGCGTGAATCCGGGCGAAAACTGCAACCACGAAGCTCTCCGGTGTCAGCTCCTTCCCCTCGCGCTGGATGGCATACTGGGCATCATGGCAGAGGGCCTTGACCATCCCCCAGGTGATCTTCGGTGCTGTCATCTGCGACCGCTGTCTCTCCCGGCGGGTCCCCTCGGTCAGGGAGAGATCCTCCATCTCCGGGATCGGACTCGGGTCGGCCTGGGTCCACGCCATGTGGTTCCAAATGAGGCTTGACGCACCGAGCTGGAATCCAAACGACACCTGTAGGAGACATAACTGCAGCATACCCTCTCCCCCAGGTTATGAGCGGCACCGGGCCCCTCCAGGAAGGGTCCGGTGGCACCCGATATCAGACCATCGGCCGCGGGAGAGCTTCCGAACGGCGGAAGTGCCTCTCCTGCGGCGTGCAATCCGAAAAAACATTAAGGTGATTGTAGGTGAACAATACCTTATTCAGACAATGCTGTGCCTGGCCCTGTGACTTGGGGAGGGCTGGTGGCTCCCCCTTTTCTGTTTGTTTGTCAATGTAGGACTTTAGCGTCCGATTGACCCGCTCTACAATCGCCTGCCCTTGCGGATTGTAGGGAATGCCAAATGTATGCTTGATGTCCCAAGTGGCCATGAAGGCGGCCAACTGCCTAGAGCAGTAGGACGGGGCGTTATCCATTTTTACGTGCCGCGGCTTGCCCATCGCCGCAATGCAGGAAAGGAGGTGCTGCTCCACGTGGGAGGCAGTTTCCCCCCTCTGCGCCGTCGCCCAAACGAACTGAGAAAAAGTGTCTATGCAGACGTGCATGTACTGCCATCTGCCAAACTGCGGCACATGCGTGACATCCATCTGCCACACCTGATTAGCCTCTGTCCCTCGTGGGTTGACCCCCCACGAGGACCCCCCCGGCGCCCCTGCACAATGCTGGCAAGAGCGGACTATGCCCTGGGCTTGAGAAAGTGGCAGATTGAACTGTCTGGTGAGTGCTTTGGCATTTTGGTGAAAAAAGGCATGACTCTGAATTGGAGTAGTAAAAACTCCCAAAACTGAACGTTGCTGAATTTCCTTTGCCGCCGCATCCGCTCTGCTATTGCCCGCGGAAATCGGACCCGGTAGGTCTTGATGGCTTCGGATGTGGGCAATATAGAGCGGCTCCATACGGTTTCGCAAGTGAAATTGAGCAGTGAGAAACAGACTAAGCAGATTTTTGTCTATCGCGGGAGTGATGTAAGCTCCCGGCAGACTGTGAAGTAAATTCCTAACATATAGGCTGTCAGTTATGATATTTAAACATTCTTTGGCGAAGGTGCACAAAGCAAGGTTCACGGCTGCCAACTCCGCCCGCTGCGCGGACTTCTGTGGAAGAGTGAGCAGCGTGCGCCAAGCTTCGCCCTCCTGCCAGGTCAAGACACCATACGTGCGACCTCCATCAGTAAAAACTGTCCTGGCCCCCTGGAGCAGGACCAGCAAAAGCAATTCGAACAAGCTGACTGTTCCTGTCTGGAGTGAGACGAGTCTGGGGTCTTTTGGCAAATGGTATGCTAAACTTCCAGTGAAACCTTCCAAAGCTATCGGAAGCGAGTCACCTAGCTGCATCAACTGATGAATTTGTTCCTTGGTGAACGGGACAACAATCTTGGCCAAATCATTCCCTGAAATGTCCCTAGCTCTCAGCCTGCCGCGGTAGATCACCGCGGAGACCAATTCCTGGGGCGGAACGATGTTCCGTGAAGAAGTGTTGGGCAAGTACACCCACTCCACAATTTTCGCTCCCTTCTCTGAGTCTACTCCTAGCGCCCCAGTGAACATGGATCCCGACCGCACGATGTACAAATTCAGGATCGGGGCATATGGCCCCTGGGTGATCCTATCCACCCATCTTTGGCTGAGAGCTTGGTTAACTCTCTCGAGCGCCAAGCGCGCGTCTCGAGAAATTTTTATCCGGTCTGCCGGCTGCTTACCTAAGGTTAGCAGCGAGAAGAGCGGTTTCAGAAGATCTGTATCCAATCGAAAATACGGTCTGGCCCAATTGATATTCCCTAAAACCTGCTGTAATTCTACCAGGGTGACTGAATCCTGTAAGGTTATCTGAGGCAAAACCGGTGCTGCAAAGGAACGGAGAAGCCGATGACCCAAGTATGAGAAGGGCTTGGTTCTCTGCACCTTTTCCGGGGCAATGAGTAAACCCTTGTCCCCCAGGCTGGCCTGGAGGTCTGAAAACACTTCGCTGCCAAGTTGCGGCAACGCTACTAAAATATCATCCATGAAATGACAGACTATGGCTTGTGGGTAAAGGCTTCGGAACCTTGCCAGTGCGTCGTGAACGTAAATTTGGCACAGGATGGGCGAATTGAGCATACCCTGTGGCAAAAATTTCCACGCGTAACGCCGCGTGGGCTCGCTGTGGTTCACGACCGGCACCGTAAAGGCAAACCTTTCCCGGTCCCTGGGGTCTAAGGGGATTGTATAAAAGCAATCCTTGAGATCTACGACGAGAATCTCCCACCCCTCAGGAATCATGTTAGGATTTGGGATGCCGCATTGAAGCGAACCCATCGGCTGAATACATTTGTTGATCTCTCTGAGATCGTGGAGGAGTCGCCACTTCCCCGACTTCTTTTTTATGACAAAACTGGCGAATTCCAAGGACTTGTGGACTGTTCTATATGTCCTGCGTCTAGCTGTTCCTTAACTAGCTGCTTGAGAGCAACCAATTTTTCCCCCACTACCGGCCATTGTTCTACCCAGACCGGAGTATCGGTGAGCCATTTAAGTGGCAACGCCATTACCCGAAGGTAAGGGTGGCACCGTACTGCTGAAGAATGTCTCGCCCCCAAAGGTTGACGTGCACGTCAAGAATATGCGGCTGAATTACCGCCGTGCCCTCAGCCTTTGGGATTGTGACTTCCACCCACTCTTGGCTCCTAAACGCTTCCTGAACTCCGCCTACCCCCCACACATCGGAGACCGGCTCAATGGCCCACTCCCTAGGCCACTGGCATCTACTTATCACACTCACATCCGCTCCGGTATCGAGTAACCCTGAGAACGCTCTTTTGTTCAAAAATACCTCGATAACGGGGCGCTGCTTCCACTCAATGTTGGTCTCCACTGTCGCTAAGACCTGGTATCCTTGCACTGCCTCACTCGCGCTCGAGCGGTCTGCTGAACCGGACTCTGAGCTGTCACTGAGCCTTCCCTGGCTGCCTGCTGGCGAGTGACAAGGAACCATGATCAGTTGCGCCAAGGTGTCTCCCTTGTGAATGGTTTGGGGCAGGTGTGTCCAAAGTTGGACCTGGAGAACGCCTGAAAAATTTGAGTCAATGACTCCTGGAATCACGAGAATTCCACGTGCTCCAGCTATACTACGGGGCAAAACTAAACCTATAAAGCCTTTGGGTAGGGGTCCCATGTACTGAGAATCGACTAGGTAGACTGTGCCTGGCAGATCGCATGTAAAGTCCGCCTGGCAAGTCAGCTCTAGCCCTGTGCTACCCTTGGGGCTGGCCTGCGCCCTCGCAGTGCCTGGAATGTGATCGGAATTCAGTCTAGCTCGGGTGAGTTCTGGGTGGAGGAAGCCTCTGTTTGGACCGGGGCCAGAGACATGCCTGCGTTCCGGTTTCCCGAACTCGGACAATACCTGGCCCAATGATAGCCTTTCTTGCACTTCGGACAGGGGGTGTTCGGAGCCTTGGAATGGCCGGACTTTTGTCCGCCTCCCTTGGACCGGCACTCCCTAGCGAAGTGACCGACCTTGCCACAATTGTGGCATGCTCCTTTGGTCTTACCATTTCCATGAGGTCTTCTCCCCCCTTGCACCGCTGCCGCTAGCAATCCCATCTTGTAGGAATCTGTGCCAACGTCAGCGCATGCGCAGTATAGATCCGGCCCGGACCTACCCTTGTTTACCCGTGGGGCTTATATAGTGTCTCCTCGGCAGTGGCTCATTGATACAAAGTAGTGACCCACAGGACAATCCTAACCAACCAATCATAACACAATAAATATGTATTAACCAATGAGGAACAGGATCCAAAACTGTAACCAATCACAGAACTCTGATTAGCATAATGAGCGTGCTTGCAGAGGGAGACTTCGCACCAACTTTAGCTCCTAATTTGGATGAAGGGAAACCGCATTTTCTTCTTGCAAGGCGCTGCCCGTGCAACTTGCAATTATGCCTGTTATGTATGGAATGCTATGCCTTTAAGATATAATGTAACAATGTAACCCAATGTATCACAACAGTTATGATGAGCTACCACTGCCTCTAGATGGTATCGAGAGGCAGCTGTTAGCGAGCGGCTCACATGGTACAGGTTATCCAATTACAGTATGCCGTGGGAAATATTCCCGCCACAGGTAAACCTGATGAAGAACGCCGTACATCACAATGGCGTCACGAATACAGTAACCAATGAACTACCATGTAACCAGATTTAAATGTACCTTGCTGTATAAAAGGAGCTGCGCCTCCGCCATTACCTCATATTCAGATTGCATACCTTGTAATAAAGATGTGTTTGGTCCTATGAATGCTGCCTACTGCATATCAATCTGCAAACATTAAATTGGCGACGAGGATGGGATATGGCTCCACGAAGCCTTAAGCTATCCCAGTTCGATATCCATGACGGAGAATCATGGGAGCTGTATGAGTGCCAGTTCAGGCATGCCATGGACGCCGAGGGCATCGAGGACAAAGAGAAAATGCGGTCCTGCCTCCTCGCGCAGATAGGCCTCCCGGCCCTGCGGCTCCTGATCAACTTACTCGCACCAAGGAAGGTCGATGCGGTCCAGCTCGCGCAAATCCTAATGGCCCTACGAGAACACTTCCAGCCAGCCGTGTCTATTTTTCCGGCCAGGGTCACCTTCCACAGGAGAGACCAGCAGCTGGGCAAGTCGGTGGCTGATTACGCAGTGGCCCTCAGGTCAGCGTCCACCCTTTGCCGTTGGGAGAACCTGGAAATATCCTTGAGAGACTGGCTGCTATGCGGTTTGCAGGATGAAGAAGTACAGCGAAGGTTGATGGTCCGAGAGCACCTTTCATTTCACCAATCTTGCGAGAGGCTCAGGCGGCTGAAGTGGTGAGGTCCAGAATCAGAACTTTCCAAGCAAAGCATGCCACGTTGGAGAGGCCTTGGTCATCTGTTCAGGCTGCGTGGCACTCGCCCCGACCCCCACACAGCCCTCCCTCATCTTTGGAGGCCTGTGCTCCTGCGGGTTCCTGCTCCAAGGAAGACAACGACGTCCAAAAGGTTTGGAAGAAGATGGCCGAGACCAGCGCTAGCAACAAAGGGGACCGCCAATGCGACGACTGCGGAGCGCCCCACAACCGAAAGAAGTGTCATTTTCGGAAGGCCGAGTGCCACAGTTGTGGATGGTGATGCCACATCGCCAAGGCGTGCAGGCCACGGCGCAGAGGAGACCAGGAGCCAGCGGACCAGCCTCGACAGAGAGCAGACAGCATCGGAAAGGTCTCCACCGATGAAGTGACTGTAAACCATGTGTTCCTGGCACACCGACATTTTTTTGTTGAGGTACTGTTGCAAGGGGTCCCGGTTAGGAGGTGGACTCGGATTCATCCTACTCCATTATTTCTCAAAAAGAATTTTTGTGCATTCCCCCCAATGCGTGCCCAAAACATAAGGCCCTCAAGTCAAACTTATGGGATGTGCAAGGCTACGGGATTCTGGTTTTGGGGGTGGGGGACTTCTTGGTCAAATTCAAAGGTCTCACAGAAAAACTGCCCCTAGTAGTTCTCAAACAAGGGTCCTGTTGCCTCCTGGGGACTCAATGGTTTGCCCCCCTGGGAATTGAACTGTCCGACATTAATGCCGTAGAGACTGACCCTGTACGGAATGTGTGCGATGCACACCCAGCAGTTTTCGAGAAGGGCCTCGGGAAGTACAGGGGGCCTCCAGTCTCATTCGACCTGGATCCAGAAATTCAACCCATCAGGCTTAAGCCATGAAGAGTGCCATTTCCCCTCAAGGACAAAATCGAGGCAGAACTAGACAAACTGGTGGGTCAGGGGATTTTGGTCCCAGTGGACTCTGTGGAGTGGGAAACTCCTACTGTTACGGCAATGAAATCAAAAGGGGAGGTCAGGATTTGTACCGACTATAAGTGTACAATTAACAAGGTGATTCGCCCTAATGCGTACCTGGTGCCGGTAGTGAGCCATTTGCTAGCCACTTTACATGGGGGTAAATGTTTTGCCAAACTAGACCTAGCACAAGCCTATCAGCAGCTCACAGTCACGCCTGCTGCCGGAGCTGCGCAAACAATTGTAACACACAAAGGTGCCTTTAAGGTAACATGCCTACAGTTCAGCATGAATTCAGCCCCCGGGATTTTCCAACCATTGGTAGAATGTCTCCTCAAGGGTCTCCCCGGAGTCCTCCCCTACTTTGATGATGTATTGATAACAGCGGGGAGTTAGGGGGAACTTGCCAAAAGACTGGATAAAGTCCTAACTGTGTTCGAGAGCGGGCGTGAGATTGAGACATGATAAATGTGTGTTCTTAGCGAGGGAGGTTAAATTTCTAGGGTTTAAGATAACCCCCGATGGTGTTAAGCCCTCCGATTCAAAGGTTGTGGCTGTTCGAAATGCCCCGAACCCCACCGCGAAACCAGAGCTGCAGTCCTTCTTACGGCTCCTAAATTTCTATCACTCCTTCTTGTCAAGGAAAGCATCCGTAGCAGAGCCCCTGCATCGTCCCCAGATTCTGTAGAGGAGAAAGGGAGGAATATAGAGATGGGAAACACAAAGGTATTCGCAGTAGGGGACCCGGTGCATTGCAGAAACTATGCGGCCAATGGCCCAGCTTGGTCCCAGGAGTTGTGATCGAACAACTCGATGTGATCGGGCCAGTATTATACAAAGTAGAAACCAGCACAGGTTTACTATGGAGACGACATGCTGACCAAGTCAGACGACGGGTCACGGACACCCAGGGGGAAGTCAGTCTGGGTGATGCAAACAACCGGGGGGGGGGACAGCCCAGGTGAATCAACGTTAGGGTCTTCCCCCACCTGCTTATTCCAAGGGGGAGACACAGAGTACCCT
Source organism: Bradypodion ventrale (assembly GCA_035047345.1). Lineage (NCBI taxonomy): Eukaryota > Metazoa > Chordata > Lepidosauria > Squamata > Chamaeleonidae > Bradypodion > Bradypodion ventrale. The sequence continues at coordinate 137,525,030 of JAWDJE010000002.1, read as the reverse complement.
CCACAAGGGGACTCCCACAGAGAGACAGAGCACCTTTTTGCCCACAGCAGGGGTGCGTGTACAAATCCATGTCCTTTGTGCCCACCAGGGGGGAAAGAGCCCAATGACATAGTGTTTGATTTTCGGGACTGGGGGGAGTTTGCGGAGTGGTCCCCCACCCGTCCGAGTGAGAAGTGGGGTTTTAATTTAGTCCCAGGTACCCCCGGTCCTCCAGTTTTTGAGTCCACCCCTTCCCAAGCAGTGACACAAACGCCTATGGAATAGCCAGCTGCACAGAGTGACAGGCGGGACATTGCATTAAGGTATTCTTCCTCACTCCCGAGCTTCGTACTAGGAAGGTCCCTGGCCGCTGCGGGAGCAAAGCAAAGCTTCAAGTTGCAGTTATTTGTTCCTTTCTCGCCCCCATGTTCGAGAAGAGAGCAGTGCTCCCGTCAGGCAGTTAATGAGTCTCGTTTTCCCATTGCAGGGCAAGAGTCTGTGGAACACAGAGCCCCTGGTTCACCTGAGCTCGGCCAAGCTGCCGTACGGCCCAAGCGAACATGTGGAAAACCACAATGGTTAAGGGACTTCGTCCCATCCTAGGGGGGAGGAATATTATGTATGGAATGCTATGCCTTTAAGATAGAATGTAACAATGTAACCCAATGTATCGCAACAGTTACGATGAGCTACCGCTGCTTCTAGATGGTATCGAGAGGCAGCTGATAGTGATTGGCTCACATGGTACAGGTTATCCAATTACAGTATGCCGTGGGAAATATTCCCACCACAGGTAAACCTGATGAAGAACGCCGTGCGTCACAACGACATCACGAATACAGTAACCAATGAACTACCGTGTAACCAGATTTAAATGTACCTTGCTGTATAAAAGGAGCTGCGCCTCCGCCATTACCTCATGTTCAGATTGCATACCTTGTAATAAAGATATGTTTGGCCCTATGAATGCTGCTTACTGCGTATCAATCTGCAAACATCAAAGTGCCTTAATACACAACAAGCACTTTGAGGGCAGAAGGCTGCCATCAGGGCTCCCAGTGCCATTCCACCCCCACCTCCCGGCCCGGTTTGGGACAGCCTGTGTCTGTGGCCCAGTGGTTTGGGACCCCTGCTTTAAAGTAACCAGGTGAAAAAAGGTGTCTGATCTTTCCTCTTTTCTAATATAAGGAAACCATAATTATTTTTGCTCAGCTAACAGGAATCTTACCACTATTATTAATTACTTTGGAGAGCTTCATAGTTCAAGTATCTACCACTCTACTGTTAAATTCTGTCATCTGGTTCAGAATCCTGAGGTAATCAAATACTGGAATAATTTAAGGACAATAAGGGCAAGCAGACGACTCTATCTGCTTTTCCAAGTGGTAAGGAATACTTGTAGGATAGAAACGAGAAGAAAGTTCAGCAGCTTTAAAAGAGATTTTTGGTGAAACAGAGCAACTTTGAAGAATTATGAACATTGTGAATTTAGCAAATGTAATGATATAAAATGCTGTTATTCAAATTTCAACATGTTCCTAATGTCATATGGGTAGTACAGAAATGATAGCAGACTCCTCCTGAAATTTGCATTGCTCTCTGTAGGATGATCTGGCCATTTAAAAGTGCCAAGCAGCTTAGTTTTCTCTACTGAACCTTAGAAACAAACCAGGAGTGTTACAAACAGATATATCCCTTCAGACATTTCTTTAGGGATACTTTCTAGGTGATATCTGTCTGGTCTCCTTGTTTTCCCTATTTTCTTTAGTCTTAACCTGAATTTTGCGATCAGTAGGTTGTGATCTGAGCCACAGTCTGCTCCGGGTCTTGTTTTTGCTGACTGTATGGAGGTTCTCCATCTTTGGCTGCAGAGTATGTAGTCAATCTGGTTTCGGTGTTGGCCATCTGGTGATGTCCATGTGTAAAGTCGCCTCTTGTGTTGCTGGAAGAGAGTGTTTGCTATGACCAGTGCGTTCTCTTGGCAGAACTCTATCAATCTTTGCCCTGCTTCATTCTGTGTTCCAAGACCAAATTTGCCTGTTATTCCCTCCACTTTTTGATTTCCTACTTTGGCATTCCAGTCTCCTAATATAATTTGGACATCATTTCTTGGTGTCTGTTCTATGAGGTGTTCTAGGTCCTCATAGAACTGGTCCATTGTGGCTTCATCTGCACCAGTGGTTGGTGCGTATATTTGAATCACAGTGACATTGAAGGGTTTGCCTTGAATTCTGACTGACATCATTCTGTCATTTTTGAGATTGTATCCCATTACTGCTTTTCTCACTCTTTTATTGACAATTATGGCTACTCCATTTCTTCTAAGGTTTTCTTGTCCACAATAGTAGATATGATGGTTTCCAGAGCTGAATTCACCCATCCCTGTCCATTTTAGCTCACTGATGCCCAAGATGTCAATGCTTATTCTTTCCATCTCATTTTTTACCACTTCCAGTTTACCTTGGTTCATTGATCTCACATTCCATGTCCCTATGCAGTATTGTTCCTTACAACATTGCATTTCTCCCCCCCCTTTCCTGTCCCTCCCCTTCCTCCACTCTGTGGTGCTAAGCATCCTGTATCACCTAGCCTGCCCCTTTGTTTTGCCTTTTGTTTTGGTCAATAGGGTTCTCTTGGCAAGGTTTATGGCGTGGTTGCCGGTGTCTGCGCCATTTTTCTCTCCTCATACATTTTATCACAGTTTTTTAAAAGTTTAAAAACATTTAAGACAACATATTATCATGCATATTATCACACTTTAAAACACAGTCTCTATGTCAGTTGCTGTATTAAGTCGGCATAAAGTCTTTAGGTGAGTTATTATATTAAGTCATCAAAATTTTTCATATCAGCTACTTATCCTTTGCATGGGTCTCTGAGTCTCGCCCCCTGGTTTTCCTCCTCTGCCTTCTTCTGTCAATTGGCGCTCGGTTGTTGCTCCTGGGCTCGGAAGGGCTCTCGGTGGGGCGAATGGCTGGCCTCCTCCTCCCCCCGCCCGGCCTAGAAAGTATCCCTAAAGAATACACGGTGGAGGTGATGAACAGATATAATGGCCTAGACTCAATAGACAGAGTGCCGGAAGAATTATGGACAGAGATAAGGGACATCATGCAGGAAGCAGCAAAGAAAACCATACCAAAAGAAAAGAAGCATAAGAAAGCAAAATGGTTGTCTGATGAGGCTCTTAAAATAGCAGAGGAAAGAAGGAATGCAAAAGTCAAAAGAGAAAAGAAAAAGTACAATTATTTGAACACAGAATTTCAAAGAAAAGCAAGGAGAGATAAGGAAAACTATCTAAAAGAACAGTGCAAAGAAATGGAGGAAAACAACAAAAGAGGCAGGACTAGAGATCTCTTCAGAAAAATTGGGGAAATAAAGGGAACATTTAAAGCAAAAATGACCATGATAAGGGACAAAGACGGAAAAGAGCTAGCTGATGCAGAAGAGATTAAGAAAAGATGGAAAGAGTACACAGAGGAACTCTACAAAAAGGACCTCAACACCCCTGATAACCACAATGATGAAAAAATTGAACTTGAGCCAGACATTCTGGAGAGCGAAGTTATAAAGGCCCTAAAGAGCACTGCAAACAACAAAGCTAGTGGAGATGATGGTATCCCAGTGGAATTTTTCAAAGCTCTAAAAGATGATGGTGTCAAATTACTACATTCAATATGCCAGCAAATTTGGAAAACAAAACAGTGGCCACAGGATTGGAAAAGATCAGTATACGTCCCAATCCCAAAAAAGGGCAATGCCAAAGAATGCTCAAATTATCGAACAATTGCACTCATCCCACACGCCAGCAAGGTGATGCTCAAGATAATACAGGATAGACTTCAGCAACATGTGGAGAGAGAACTACCAGAGGTGCAGGCCGGTTTCAGAAGAGGTAGGGGGACTAGAGACCATATTGCCAACATACGCTGGATCATGGAGAAAACAAAGGAATACCAGAAACAAGTTTACTTTTGTTTTATCGACTACACTAAGGCATTTCACTGTGTGGACCACAACAAGATGTGGCAAGTAATTAAAGAGATGGGAATACCAGAGCACCTCACATGTCTCCTGAGAAATCTGCACATGAACCAAGAAGCAACAGTTAGGACAGAACACGGAATGACAGAGTGGTTTGGAATAGGAAAAGGAGTAAGACAAGGCTGCATTTTATCACCCTGTTTATTCAATCTATACACAGAGCACATAATGCGCAATGCAGGGATGGAGGAATCACAATATGGGATTAAAATTGCTGGGAGAAACATCAACAATCTGAGATATGCAGACGATACCACCCTAATGGCAGAAAGTGAGGAAGATCTAAGGAGCCTCTTGATTGGATTGAAGGAGGAGAGTGAAAAAGCTGGCCTGAGACTCAATATCAAGAAAACCAAGATAATGGCAACAGGCCCCATCAGTTCCTGGAAAATAGATGGGGAAGAAGTAGAAGCAGTGACAGATTTTACATTCCTTGGATCAAAGATCACTGCAGATGGGGATTGCAGCCATGAAATAAAAAGGCGACTGATTCTTGGGAGACAAGCCATGAGAAACCTGGGGAACATAGTGAAAAGCAGAGATATCACATTGCAAACAAAAATTAGAATAGTCAAAGCAATGGTATTCCCAGTGGTAATGTATGGGTGTGAGAGCTGGACCATTAGGAAGGCTGAGCGCAGAAGAATAGATGCCTTTGAAATGTGGTGTTGGAGGAGAGTTTTGAGGGTACCCTGGACAGCGAGGAGAACAAATAGGTCAATCTTAGAAGAAATCAACCCTGACTGCTCATTGGAAGGTCTAATAGTAAAGACGAAGCTGAAGTACTTTGGACATCAAATGAGAAGGGAGGATTCGCTTGAGAAGGCCTTGATGTTGGGAAAGGTGGAGGGCAAAAGAAGAAGGGGGAGGCCAAAGATGAGATGGCTAGATGGGATTGTAGACACAATGGGTACAGAACTGGGAGTGCTGAGGGGGATGGTGGAGGACAGAGGCGCCTGGAGAAAAATGGTCTATAGGGTCGCAAAGGGTCGGAATCGACTGTGCGACTGAACAACAACAACAAGACATTTCTACCAGAAAGTAGTAAGAATGGCCAGCAATATGCCATCTCTGCTTTCTATATTCCTTGGGACCATTTTAGGAATTCTGTCCCTTACTGTGCTTTTATCAAATTGATTTATCATATTTGTGAATGGTCTTCAATGGCTCCAAAATAGGAAGATGGCTCCTTGTGATTTCTTCTTGACCACCCAGAGCACCTCCAGATTTCTGCTGCAGTTGGTTTCTCTGTTGATCTATCCTGTGTATTTCAATGTTCCTCTACCCAAATCTTATTCTTATGCACTGAATGTCATGAACATTTCCTGGTACTTTTTTAACACAGTCAACCTCTGGTATGCCACATGGCTCAGCATTTATTATTGTGTGGAGGTTACCAACTTTCCCCATCCCCTCTTTTTCTTGCTGAAAACAAGGATCAATGCCCTCGCACCCAAACTGCTTGGAATGTCAATCACTGTTTCCATGATCTTTTGTCTTCCTGCACTCATCAGTTATTTTGGAAACAAAAAAATGTGTAATGGAACAGAAAAACAACCAGAGACCATTCATATTGACTCTTTAGTCTCTCCACATCTTTCTGTTGCTGTCATAAATTTCATCATAAATATAACAGCATCCAGTCTTTTGCTCATCTCTCTGTGGAGGCACACAAAAAACCTGAGGAAGAGTAGTATCTTGGTTAAGGACCTCAGCATTCAAGTCCACGTTACTGTTATGAAGTCTTTGCTGTTCTATCTCTTTTTCTACGTTTTATATTTCATGTGTATGGTATTTGCTACGGGCAATATTCTTGCGTACGGATAGCCTGAGCGACTGGTTGCTGAAATCTTGCTCTCTGTATTTTTTATAGTACATTCCATGGTATTACTACTGACCAATCCAAAACTGATAGAAGCATCTGTTCGTATTCTAAAAATCATACAAAGCACTTAACGAAGAAGAAAAGTGTGTGGCAAATGTTTGTTTCTTGTGCATCTCCCAAAAGTGATTTATCCTTCCTTCTCTCTTTTGACCCAGATATCTACATACTGCCAATGAAGCAGAGGAACCAATTGTCCTTCAGGTCCCAATGCCTCCCCTGCACAGATGAGGCCTGGCATTTTTGAATTTAAAAGACCAAATATATTGAACGGACCAGTGGTGGACTCCAAATTTTTTTAATACCACACTGCCAATTGTTCTTCAGGTCCCAGTGCCTCCCCTGCATAGATGAGGCCTGGTATTTCTGAATTTTCTGAAAGAAAAGCCTTTAGTAGGCTGGCAGGATACAATTCCACATAGTGCAGAGCACCATAAACTCGCATTAGTCACTTGCTAGAGATGTAAACCTTCCAGGGATTTTGAAAGGAGGGAAGTTCACACAAGTAAAGCATGTTGAGTGTGCAGGGAAAAATAAATGTATTTCAAAAAACAATAGATTTTTCCAAAAATGTCTTGCTTTTTATTCCTTTGAATTTTATTTCAGTTAGTAGTTCCCAAAACCATTCTACAGCTTATGTTACAAAAAGAGGTTTACATATACCAATAATGAAGTTTAAAAAATTCTTTTACTGACAAAAAATACAATAATCCATTTAACTGAACTAATGGAATAATTATAATTGGAAATTTTAGACTAACAAAATTCAGTAAGTAGAGGGTAACAAAGTAATGAGTTTTTTTACATTTACTTTATGTTTCTTCTACACTTATAATTACTTCCACTCTCATCAAATGAGTCAAAACCTGCACTTTCTTCAGCTTCAGTTGTAACCGCACTATTCTTTTGAATACCGGCCACTTTTCTTTTCCTCCAGAAGTAGGTGGGAATGGATAGCCACTAATTTATTGACTCTTGTATTCGTCAAATGATTTCGAACCATAGTGTGTGTTTTCCCATAGGCAGAGCAGATACATTCAGAAGACGCTGACATCGGGGGGGGGGGGGGGGGAGGATAACAGTTTTATGGCCATACCACTAAGCATCTGACTTTTGCAGAGCCCCTTCCACCATGCAAGCTCTATACTTTCCCACAAAAACTGCTTGCTCCGAAAACCCATCTTTGTCTTGTATTCTGCTCTGTTTGAAATCACTTTGCACTGATCATGCCCCATTTCTTCTGAATGATTTGTTATGAATTCCATTGCCCTGGAGACCTCATCATCTGATAAGTGGAAACACGGATCAACTAGATTTGCAGCAAAATGAATATCTCCACAACAAAAATTCTTTCTTTCCCTTATTATTTCCAAAAATCTCTGGTCCTTATTCTTTAGTCTGGGTGTTTTTACTAACAGTCCTTCAGGTCCTGTTATTTTCCTTGTTATTTCAGAAAACATTTCAGGTACCAGAGATAAACATGTGTTATTAGATTCTGTTTTTGCTATAGCAGTAGTTATGGGTTTCAGAAGAGCAGCTGTAGATTCTACATGAGCTCAGAATACATCATTGTCCAAAACAATCTTCCTTATTTGTTTATTTAGTAGTAAACCATCTTGAATAAAATTTGCTTGTAGAGCTTACTTTCCATCCAGGAGACTTTTCAGCATTATTGTTATTCCTCCCCATCTGGTAACAGATGGCAGCTTCAGTGTTCTTGCAGAATTCTTCCGAAACCCTTTATTTTTCTCCTTTTGAATGCTCATGAATGTTTGTTGAATGATTGTGGGTTGCCCACGGGAATAATTGGCCAAACCTTTCCCCAGGGGTTCGCTCGGCTTTCGACAGATCCGGGGACCAGGATCATTATCTAAAGGCTAAATACATTACAAAAACATGTCAAACAACCCTGATTGTCCAAGAACCTGAGGAATGCTGCAAAAATCCCAGGAATGCTTCTAAAAATTCTGATGGAAAAAATTGGGGTGTGGGCTAATTAGATAGTTAGGGGGAGAATCATAAGGTCTTGGCTGATGGTTACAGTAGAGCAGGGCAAAACTAAGATGATGTTTCTAATGGAGCAACATGATCCTTGGCTGCTGGCTGAAACAAAGTTAGGCAAACAAGCCAAACCAAACAGGAGACAAAGACAGAGTCAAATCACAAAGACCCCGAGATAGGGCAGGAACAATGGGTTTCGCCAGCCCAACTTTAATTAACTGCAAACTGTCCATTAACCACAGGGCAATGTCCAAGAGCAGGTATTGTCTTTGACCACCGGAAAATGCCACATATGCAAGCCTTCTATATTAGGGGGTAATGCGCGTCATAGGCACGTATCACCCCAAGGCAGGGTAATAAATACGGAGCCCAGATTCACAAGGGGCATGCTGCAACAGCTGTGGGAATCCATCACGCTCATCCCTCATGACTGGAAGGTCACGATGAGGATGATGTTGAACCCCAGCCAGTACCTATTATGGGACAGTGAGTACCGGTTAGAAGCACAGGCTAGGGCTACCAAGATGGGAGGAGCAGTAATTCCTGACCAGCTATATAGCTCAGGGCAGTTCGATACCATCCAGGCGCAGTCCGTCCTGCCAGCAGCAACACTCCAGCTGGCTTCTGAGGTCGCCTTCAAGGCATACCTCAAGGTACCTGCCATTGGCAAGGGCGCTAAGAATTACATAACCATCAGACAGGGAGCACAGGAATCCTACATGGATTTCATTAACCGACTAGAGGAAGCAATCAGCAGACAGATAGACAACTAGGAGGCCCAAGAGGAGCTTATGATGAAGCTGGCAAAAGACAATGCCAACCTTGACTGCATTTGGGTCACAGAACCGATTTGATGCTCACAAATATGATCAGGGCTTGAGCAGACGTTGGAACACACTCCTATAAAATGGGGCTGTTAGCAGTGGCCGTGCAAGAGGGAAACCAGCCCAAGGGAGCTTGCTACCAGTGTGGCAAGATGGGACATTTTGCTAAAGACTGCAGGACTAAGCAGCGCGAGGCTAAGCAAACGCTACAGGCAGTAAACAGCATTCTCAGCCACCAATAGGTAGACAGGATTAGCGAGGGACTACACGTCCCCATGCTAAATTTAGAGCACTAGGCGTAGACTCCAGCAGGGGGAGGGGGGCGAAAATCATGGAATGGGTGTATCTACTGAACACCTCCTCCAGGAACATCATCCCTCTGCAGGAATTGGTAGCCACAGTAATTCATAAGGGGAGGCTGAGAGCAAGTGACATGTCAGGATACGACTTGGCCAGGATAGTCGTGCCATTCAATAAAGAGCAGATGCAACAACTAATGCAGCTGGGAGACACCCTACCCACAGCATTAGAAGGGTTCACGGGGAACCTGGCATACCATTTGCCAAAGGACACCAGACTGGTCTCACTTCAGACCCAGACAATCAGGTTGCAGGAAATGCTGTCCATGACTCCCATTCAGGGAGCCAAGATAGTGTTCACCGATGGGGGGAAAATGTATGGAGTTTTCACTTGGCACAAAGAAAAGGCTTGGAAAACGCTGCTGACACTTCCGCAGAAATCAGCACAGAGAGCGGAGCTGGCAGCAGCGAATCTCACTTTAAAAACGTTCGCCAGGGAGCCATTAAACAACATTACCAATAGCCAGTATGTTAGGAATTTGATCCACAGTCTACCTGGAGCTTACCTTACTCCTGCCATAGACAAGAATTTATTGAGCCTATTTTGACCATGTAGTTTCATCTGCGGCATCACCGAGAAGCCCTATATGTAGCCCACATTAGGAGCCACCAGGATTTACCTAGTCCCATTTCAGAGGGCAAAGGCAGGGCTGATGCGGCCGCTAAGGAAACTCACCAGAAATTAGTCTCGGGCATCTTTACAACCCCGATCCAAAGTCATACATTTTCACATCAAAATGCCAAAGCGCTAGCAAGGCAGTCTAACCTGCCATTGTCACAAGCACAAGGAATTGTGCACTCCTGCCCGCAATGCGTAGGAGCGTCGGGGGGGCCCTCATGGGGCGTAAACCCACGAGGGACAGGAGCTAACCAAATTTGGCAGATGGACGTCACGCACGTCCCACAGTTTGGGAGGTGGCAGTATATGCACGTCTCCATTGATACTTTTTCGCAGTTTGCCTGGGCCACATCCCAGAAGGGAGAAGCTGCAACACCTGTTGACATGCTTTGCGGCCATGGGCAAACCAGGCCACTTGAAGACCGATAATGTGCCCACTTATAGTTCCAAACAACTAGCAACATTTCTAGCAACTTGGGACGTAAAGCACGCATTTGGCATTCCGTACAATCCCTAGGGACAAGCCATTGTCGAACGGGTGAACTGGACACTAAAGTCCTACAGCAAAAAACAAACAGAAAGGGAGGAAATAGTCCCCCAAAAAAGCCAGGGTCAGGCGCAGCAACGCCTGCACAAAGTATTATTCACCTATAACCACCTCAACATTTTTGCTGACTGCACCCTGCAGGAGAAGCATTTCCGACAGCAGGAAATCCTCCCGTGACCCATGGTTTGCTTCAGAGTGCCACCAGACCCCTCCTGGAGAGGTCCGGCACCCCTGATAACATGGGGGAGAGGGTATGCATTGATTATGTCCCCCACAGGACCCGTCTGGATTCCTAGTCGTTGCGTGAAACTGCATTTTGAGCAGTGTGGCGTGGAACCGAGCAATCCCAGACCCCCTGCCCGAGATGGAGGGAGTGAGCCTGATGAGAGGGCCCAGACGGAGCAGATGACCCCGGCCAAGAACAGAGCAGAGAGTGACCTGGGGGTTGGTCAAGACCTTGTGTGATGATGCCTTGTCCGTCCTGAGGGAGCAAAACACTGAGTCCACCCCGCAAAACATGGTGGCCGCAGTGCTAGCTCAAATCACCTACAATTCCCTGATGATCATCTTGATCCTTTCCTTGCTGATGGGGGGAGGGGTTTAAGCTTCTCATGGGGACTTGACGTCTGGTGGAGACTTAACCGCCAGACTCCAATACAACATTTGGGAGAAATTAGCCGGACTTGTCAACCAATCGGACTTTTGCTTGCAATAAACCACGGACACTGCTTCTTTATTAAGTACAGTAATACCTCATACAAAGTTCACTTCATACAACATCGAATTCATACAACATCGCCTAATTCCTTGAAAAAAGTTGCCTCATACAAAGTCGCTGTGACTTTGTATGAGGCATTGGGGTTTCCCCATGTTGCATTGTGCCTGGTCAGTATAAAAGGCAGGACACATGCGTGCATTGCTCTTATGTGTTTTACCTGAGGCAAAGAGTGTTTAGGAGTGGTTTTGAGCACGATTTTGGATTTTGTTGAATTTTTTCGTCAGAATTTTTAGAAGCATTCCTGGGATTTTTGCAGCATTCTTCAGGTTCTTGGACAATCAGGGTTGTTTGACATGTTTTTGTAATGTATTTAGCCTTTAGATAATGAATTCTTAAAGTTCTGTCAGTTTCCTGTCTGTTTCCTTGACTTTGCCCTGAAGTCTGTGCTGTTACAGTACAATATATCTCTATGGAAACGACGTTGTTCGAGGCATCGCGGCAAGGAATTGGATGATGTATGAGGCATCACGGCTAGGATTTTGCATGCCTCATACAAAGTCCAAATCCGTATAAAGTCCAAACTTGTGGAACCAAGTTTGGACGTTGTATGAGGTATCACTGTACATGCCTGATCCCGGTGTGCCGCGCTCCAGGAGAGCAGGCTGGGGACACTGAATGGGTGCGCGTGTTTGGGTACCACCACAAGATCACATACGTGACTTACGCAAACTGGGGGCCTCAGGTATCAAAGACTTTGCCAGCTGATGCAGTCACCCTTTACACACCTCGGGTGGCCATCAGCAAGAGCACGCCTTGTGCCAGGATGACGGGCTGCTTCACGGCCAAAAGCATGCACCACCGTTGCCTGAGCCCCGGGAAAGAGACTTGGAAATGTGCTCAACCAGAGACAATCAGTTATGTGTATGCTCATATTATTTTGCCTACAGGATGGTTTTTCACTTGGAACCAACGGACTTGGAACTATATACCTGCTAATGTGTCTGACTCATACTGCTGTGTGAGTTGCTTAACCCTGGTACTCCCCGAAAGGGAGATGGTCACCCCAAACCTGGTCACCCCAAGGCCAGCTAGATGAGACATGTGACAGCAACATCACCGTACTTAGCAAGGCAGAGTATGTGTCCCTAGCAGTCAGCCTTATAGGGGTGCCCGGACTAGCAGCAGGTAATGCATGCAGGACCGGCAAGCTGGCGTGCGCCCTAGCTAAAGCCATCACACACTTCATCGGCCATTGCCATGCTAAACCGAGAGCAGGCTGAACCGAGACACACGGTTTTAGACAACCGTGCAGCAATTGACTATTTGCTGCTTTTACACCATTTGGGTTGTGAATCCGTCCGGGACATGTGTTGTTTTAACCTCACGGACAATTCTCGCAAGGTCCAGAGTCAAATCACCGGACTTGACACCATAGTTAAACACATCAAGGAAAACGCCAACTGGGGTTGGTGGGATGAACTTTGGTCCTGGGTTCCATTGGGTTGGTTGCAGACAGCGCTTAAAGCTATTGGTGGCTTTGTGGTAGTGAGAATCATGTTTTGCTGTTTTGTGCAGTGCATTCCTTCACTCTTGTCAATGTGCACTTCATGGCAGAGACCCTGGGAAATAGTTATGCCCAAGCAGATCTTGCCCTACATCATCCGTGCCCTCAGCCAGGCTGACTTAAATAATAATGGAAGGGGGAATGTGGGTTGCCTGCAGGAATAATTGGCCAAACCTTTTCCCAGGGGTTCGCTTGGCTTTCGACAGATCCGGGGACCAACCAGGCCTGGCAGGAAAGGAAATTGGGGTGTGGGCTAATTAGCTAGTTAGGGGTGAATCATAAGGCTTTGGCTGATGGCAACAGTAGAGCAGGGCAAAACTAAGATGATGGCTCTAGTGGAGCAACACAATCCTCGGCCGCTGGCTTCAGCAAAGTTAGGCAAGCAAGCCAAACCAAACAGGAGACAAAGATAGATGCCCGGAGTCAATACACAAAGACCCTGAGATAGGGCAGGAACAATGGGTTTTGCCAGCCCAACTTTAATTAACTGCAAGCTGTCCATTAACCACAGGGCAATGTCCAAGAGCAGGTATTGTCTCTGACCGCCGGAAAATGCCACATATGCAAGCCTTCTGTATTAGGGGGTCACACGCGTCATAGGCACGTATCACCCCAAGGCAGGGTAATAAATACGTACCCCCAACTCTGATCAGGGCTGGACTTTACCGCACGATTGTCTCACATGTCTTCCTCGCGGCCAGCCATTCCTACAAATGATGTAATGTTTCTTAACAAATTTGATAATTTTCTTGGCATCTGACGGAAGATCTTGCATTGCCTTTAACTTCATTATGTTACAAAGTAGTAAATTTAAACCATGTGCTGCATAACCAAATGTTTTCACTTGCAGAAGTGAGTTCGGGGGGTCAGGGTGGTTGTCGCTGCCACCAGTGATGGAAGCAGTGGCGATACCACCGGTCTAGCCCCTCAACAGTGTGTGAATTATCCCTAGGCTTAAAAGGTTTGGGGACCTGTTGTGTCTGAACTCAGGAAGGATTACTCGGACAGAGCTGGCTCAAACAACAACATGGATTTATTGCAAGTAGCAAAGAACAAAGGACAGGTGCAGGGATAACATCTTATACACAGAACATAGTTGTTACATTTACCCAAGACTTCAGGGGAAAAATGAAAACATTAGCGAATCAGCTTCTTCCAAATTGGTGCCTATTTTGCAAGGTGTGCTGCTGCATAAGCAACCTCAATACACAATATTCCTCCCTCCCCCCAATGGGGGACCCAACTTTCATACTTTTGGGAGGCCTACAGGTCCTCTTTGGTCGGTCTATCTGTGAGGAACTCTGAGAGACTGGCATAGGACACCCCTTAGTGCTAGTGGTTCCCGTAGATCCCCTAGGCTGCCCTGCATTAAGAGTGGACCCCTGTGTTTCTTGGGTTGGTCCGACTTCTGAGTCCGGGGGATGAGAAATCAGTGCAGCCTCAGCCCCAGAGACAGTCCGCTCAGGGGGACTGCCCGGAGAAACATGTTCCGGCAATAACCCCGGTGGCATAAGTTGGCTGAAAAGATCTGGATCCATTTTGAAATCTGAGGGCTCCGAGCTATCCCCAGAATGGCTTGAGTCAAAGGACTCGTAAAGCTCCATCTCTGGAGAAGCGTTCTGCCCAGTAACATGGGGGCACATTCTCCAAACCAACCCATTATCCATAAGCACTTTGTATGAGACTGGCCCGGTCTGTTCCAAAACCTCTCCCCACAACCATTGAGACCCCAGAGCATAATTTCTACAATACACGGATTGCCCAACCAAAAATCCTTTTGAATTACACACATCAAGGTTTCTCCCCTTGTCCACTACTCGGTGTGGGTCTAAATGATCAAAGACTGATGTCAGCTTCCTTTTCATTAACAAATCTGCTGGAGAAGACCCCGAGGCTAGGGGGGTGATTCTGTGGGTGAACAGGAACTGACACAACTGTAAGTCTAAGTCCCCAGACCCCATTCTCTTAAGGGCCTCCTTAACTGTTCGAACCTGCCTTTCTATTTGCCCATTCATAGCAGGATGAAAAGAAGCAGCTGTTATGTGACGAACCTCATTTTGTTTGAGGAAGTCCTGAAACTCCGCTGACATAAAGGTCAACGCATTGTCGGACACTACTATGTAGGGCAACCTGAATGGTGACGGCTGCTGAAGTGTTTGAAAAGGGACTACTTCTAACCATTTAGAAAATAAATCAACAACCAAAAGGAATAAGGCACCATGGAAAGGCCTGGCAAAGTCAATGTGAACCCTTGACCAGGGGCCCTTTGTCGTGTCCCACTCCCTGGTGGGCTGGTGAATCTACTTGGGTCTGGATGACTGACACTCCCGACAATGCCCCACCCAATCCTCTATGTCCGAATCGATCCTGGGCCACCAGAAATAGCTTCTTGCAATTGTCTTAGAGCGAACAATGCCAGGATGACTAATGTGTAAAGCACGAAGGATCTTCCCTCAGAGTGCCAGGGGAATGACCACCATGTCCCCCCAGACCAAGCACCCCCTTTCCAACAACAGCTCCTGCCATTGTGTATAGAACCCCCTAAACTTCTTGGGCACAGGGGACGATGGCCAACCTTTTTGAACCCATGACATAACCTTGGACAGGATGGCATCTTTTTTAGATGTAGCCGCGATGTCCTCAACGGACATGGGCGGGAACTCTAGCACCTCAATCATTAGAACCTGATGGTCCCCGGAGACCTTTCCCACAGAGGATCTGGAGAGTGCATCCACATTTGAAATGGAGGTACCCAGGCGGTGCTGAAACGTGAACTGATAGGCCTGTAAAAACATTGTCCACCGCAGCATCCTTGGTGACAAAATTTGTGGTATCAGCTAATCAGTGGCGGTTTGTGGTCCATAATGATCATAAACGGACGCCCATAAATGAAATTATGAAATTTCTTGGTCCCTGCTATAATAGCCAGAGCTTCCCTATCAAATTGGGCATACCTCTTTTCCATGTCTGATAGGGATCTGGAAAAGAAAGCGATTGGAGCCTCCCAACCCCCCCCCGCCCCACCCCGGGTCATGGCAAAGAACTGCCCCTACACCTTCAGGAGAAACATCACAAACAGGACAATTGGCTTGCCCGGGTCAAAATGAGTGAGAATAGCATTTGAAGTAAGGAGTTTCTTGACCTCCTTGAATGCCTGCTCCTGCGGGGCACCCCAGTGCCACACAGCTTGCTTTCGCAATAGACTGTGAAGGGGGGCTGCCACAGTAGCCTTTTGAGGAAGGAACGAATTATAGAAATTGAGTAACCCCAAGAAGGATTGCAGCTCCATCTTAGAAACCGGACACGGAGCATTCAAAACTGCGGAGACCTTGGACTCGGCGGGCATAACACCTTCAGCGGAAACCCTGAACCCCAAAAAATCTACCTCAGTGGGAAAAAAGCACTTCTCTTTTTTAAGGTGGAGACCCGCATTGTGAAAATGCTCCAACACATTCCCCAATTTAGCAGCGAGGTCCTTCCTATCTGTCTCTGATATCAGAACATCATCAAAATAGGGCAAAACCCCTGGGAGACCTTTCCACCAAACCCTGGATAATCCCTGGGGCAGCATTCACCCCGAACTGAAGGTGATTGACTTTAAAGGCCCCCATATGTGTGGTGATCATCTGGCACAATGCCAAGGTGGGGGTATTAGGCAGCTGCTGATAAGCCTGAGCCAAATCAAGTTTGGCAAAACAGTTACCCCCATGAAGTGAAGCAAGAAGGTGGCTTACCACCGGTACAGGTTAAGAATTCGGGTGAATTGTCTTATTTATGGTACATCTGTAATCCGCACAGATGCGGTAGTGATGGGGTGTGGGCTCTATGTCCGTGCCTCGCCTCTGCTTCAGGAGCTGCACTGGTTACTAGTTTGTCTCTGGGTGCAATTCAAGGTGCTGGTTATAACCTTTAAAGCCCTTCATGGTAGTGGGCCAGGCTACCCAAGAGACCACATCGCCCCAAGGGAGTCTGCCCACCCCACCAGGGCGGACCGGAGGGGCTCCCTCAGTGTTCCATCGGCTAGAGGGGCTCGCCTCTCTAGCACAAGGAGGAGGGCCTTCTCCGTGTCTGCCCCAACCTTGTGGAACCTCCTACCAGCAGACCTACTGCTGCAGACTGAATTGCTGCCCTTTAGGAAAGGGCTGAAAACCTGGTTGGCAGGGCAAGTATGGGGGGCCAACGGGGTAATGACTCCTGCCCGTTGGCTCTGCTAGAAGCAGTGGCCTCTTTTTATTGTTGGGTGGGAAGGGACGGTCTTTTAACTGTGAGAAGGTCATGGTTTGTTTTTATGGAGCGTAGAACATGGGCCCAAACAGGTACATTGAGCCTTGGGCTCCGTTCATGGACGTCGAGCCCTGGGTTCTGCTCCCTGGACCCTATGGACTGGCGAGGGTGTTTTGTTCTGTTCTGTGGCCTAATTGTAATTATTTTATTATGGTGCTTTTATTATGTATAATTTTATTGTATTTGATGTTTTGATACTTTGTTTATTGTATTTTGGTGTATTTATTATGTATTATGTATAATTTTATTGTATTTTCCCCTCTGATCTACATTTGAATTGTTTTGTATTGTATTGTATATTTTTATGCTTTTTATATTTTGGTTTTGTTATATTGTATATTTAATTATGTTGCAAGCCGCCCTGAGTCTGCCTACAAGCTGAGTAGGGCGGGGTACAAATTAAAAATCTAATCTAATCTAATCTATGGAAGTTTTTAAAGGGGATTTTACAGTTTTTAGGTGTAATTGTGCCACCCTGAGTTGCCCTAAGGCAAGAGGGCGGGATATAAATCCAATAAAACAAATAAATAAATAAATAAATGTCCCCATTTGATTTAATGGCAGTAACAATTGGGGTCTCGCACTCAGCAGAGTCTACCGGCTCCAAGATACCCTGTGCCACCAGCTTACCAAGCTCTGCTTCAATACGGTCCTTAAGGGCGAAGGACACCTGGTGGGGCTTCATCTGTATCGGAACAACATTTGGATCCAACTCAAAATGGACTGGGGGCCCCTTATAAGTACCCATCCCTGAACAGAACAAGTCCGGAAATTTCTTACAGATGGACTGGATGGGGTCAGACCCCACCGAATTAATACCTGAAATGGCAATACCCAGGGGCCCGAACCACTGAGTCCCCAAGAGGTTGCTCTTACCAGTCTTGACTACAACCAGGGGAAGGAGGGCAGACATGTTATGGTAACGCACACGAAAGTCCCCAACACCCAGCACAGAGATGTGTCCGCCCTGTACATCACTCAGTTTGACCTTCAGGGCCCGCAGCTTAGGACGGGCAGATGGAGGCATGTGGAAAAACTCATTTTGGGTGATAATGGTGAAGGAAGTCCCCGAGTCAATTTCCATGTTGACGGGGCACCCCTGGATGGTGACATCAATGAAGACCTTGCCGGAGAACGTCCTGACACGGGAACTGGAACGGCGGCCCTCGAAGACCTTGAAAATTAGGTGATCCTTCTCCTGGCAAGCGCTGTCCTTGTACGACCCTTTGGAGACCTGGTGGCAAACTTTGGAAATGTGCCCTTTCTTTCCACACCGGTGGCACTCAGCTTTTCTAAATGGGCAGTCAGTGCAGAGGTGTCATCTCCCACACCACAGCTCTAGAAGAAGCTCAAGCTGCAGAGATTGCCAATGCTGGGGTCCAGTTTTAGTCAAGACCAGCCAATCCTATACAGAAGAACACGGCTGTTCATAAACACAGGGTTTCGAGCCCTTTACCATCTCCGAACTTGACCGATGTCATCTTCTTCCTCTTACTCGCTGGAAGATGATGAAGGGCTCGATACCCTTTTTTTATGAACAGCCATGTTCTTCTGTATAGGATTGGCCAGTCTCGACTGTAAAAACTGGACCTCAGCATTGGCAATCTCTGCAGCTTGAGCCTCTTCTAGAGCTACGGCGAATGTTGGAATGTCCTGTTTCATCAGGCGCTGTTGCATGGCCTCATCCCTGATGAGCGCCACTTTCTCCGGGAGGGATAAAGGGCTATAGGTTTGTTGTGTATGAAAAAGGCCGCCGGGGCCAGGGCGAAGACCGCCAACCGGAGTGCCACCGCAGCTGTGGGGGCCCCCGCCTCTCCCTCCCCGCTCTCTCTGCGAAGGATAAAGGGTCGCGGGCTGCTGGGGCCAGGCCAAAGACCGCCGCCTGGAGTGCCGCCTGGAGTACTGCCACAGCTGTTGGGGCCCCTGTCTCTCCCTCCCTGCTCTCTCTGGGAGGGAAAAAGGGCCGCGGGCCGCCAGGGCTAGGCCGAAGACTGCTGCCCGGAGTGCCACCGCAGCTGTGGGAGCCCCCACCTCTCCCTCCCCATTTTCCGGGAGGGATAAAGGGCCGTGGGCCACCGGGGCCGGGCCGAAGATCGCCACTCGGAGCGCTGCCGCAGCTGTTGGGGGGCCCCACCTCTCCCTCCCTGCTCTTGTTGGGGACGGATGGAGGGCCGTGGGCTGCCTGAGCCATCAGTGAAATGGTTGAGCTGATGGACCTTGTGGACCTTGTTGTGTGGAATTTTGAATCTTTGATATTGTATTTCTTTATTACATTGTTGCCATTGTTGTTATATTGTATTTTTTGTAATTTGTATTTCTAATCATTGTATTTTTATATTTTTTGTAAGCCGCTTCGAGTTGTCCATTGGATTGAGGGAAATGGGATATAAATTTAAAAAATAAAATAAATAAAATAAAAACAACAACATGGGTTTATTGCAAGTAGCAAAGAACAAAAAACAGGTGCAGGGATAACATCTTATATACAGAACATAGTTCTTACATTTACCCAAGACTTCCGGGGAAGTGGGAAAACATTAGCGAATCAGCTTCTCCCAAATCAGCGCCTATTTTGCAAGGCGCGCTGCTGCATAAGCAACCTCAATACACAACAGGACCCCTGATATAGAGCATAAACTGGTGAGAGATTTCCAGTTACGTGTGTGTGTGTGTGTGTGTGTGTGTGTGTGTGTGTGTGTGTGTGTGTGTGTGTGTGTGCGTGTGTGTGTGTGTGAGGTGGCTGCCACCACTGAAGTGGGGGGGAGGGGCTCAGAGTGGTCACTGCTACCACTGCTGTTGACAGAAGGGGGCTCGGGGAGGCTGCCGCCACCAGAGTAAAGGGACCCCGCGGTAGTTGTTGTTGCTACCAGTGGCGGTGGCAGGACCACCAGTCCAGCCTATCAACAGTCTGAGGGAGCATGAACTGGCCCCCGGCTTTAAAAGTTTGGGGACCCCCGATATAGAGCATAAGCTAGTGGGAGATCGCCAGTTACTTTATTTCTTTATTGGCAATGCTACATTATGCTAATTTACATTGCTATTCCTACTTAATCTGGCTGGTTTGTAAGCAGTGATTGAAACCTATCATAGATTTCCTTCCCTGGGGCCAAACCACATGCACTGTGAAGCAGCAAAAATTGGTTTGTGCTGGCTTCCTGAATAGGTGTAGATTTCTGGTAGTGGGATAATGGGCTTTGTTATCCTTACACATGGCTTCTTCTTGTCAGGTATGTTGGTTGCCCCCAAATGCCATGTTTTCTCATCCCTGTTACCCAAAATGCTCCCAGAAATTAAGTTTGATGGTCCAGTACTAGAGCATTTTTCTTGTGATATAATATGGGCAGCTGACTGCAAAATATTGTGTTTCTGATATCCACTTCCAACCTCACATGGAAATATGCATCATGCTAATGTTCAGTGTTCCGTGCACTCTGGTGTCTCGGCATGCCTGCCACATGTCCACGTAAATGTCTGCAGATGCAGACAGCGCTGGCTCTTCGGCTTTGAAACAGAAATGAACACTGAATCTTAGCGTCGGATACGACTGGCTTTCAAGCAAGGGTAACCTTTACCTTTCTCTAGTGTTCAGTGTAGTGAGTACAGAATGTAGAAATCTAAGACATATGCACATAGATCCTGTTCATCATATGTTCTGTAGAACAAACAGCACCGTGCCCTGTAGTAAAATCAGACCTGATATCAAATATCATTGCTCCCATAATGCTATCACAACACAGCTGTTCTTCTACCATTTCAAAAGGCAACAAAACCCAATCACATGTTCTGCTATATCACTTTTTTATTATGATAAAAACTTTAAAAATGTCACACATAAGACTGAATAGAAAAAAGATGTATACTGGGAAATGCTTCCTACCAGATGAAGCAATGACAATGCAAAATCTGGATAGATTCTGTTACATAAACCAGCCTGTGTTTTTCCATAGTTGAGTTTGGATACACTTGGTGAGCATAGACAAATTATTGAATTTGCCTGTGCTACAGCATCTTGTTCATGGCACTTGGGTTGGGCCCAACAAAGGTTCAAATTCAAGCAAAGAGCCTGAAGGCCAAAGAGTGGGTCAAAGCATGAAACCTCATGTGGTTTGGAGATTAGGCTCCCCATGTTCACTTGGGGTATGTCCATAATCTAGAACCTGACAAATAATCTGACAAGGACAAGCCTGATAAAGCAGAGCATATGTAAAAACCATCCAAGAAAAAGAAAAAAATATCAAGAAGAAAAAATATAATACCAGGTATTCCACACAACACCAGGGATTTTACTCCTCCTTAAAAGGGAAAGGAAAACTCAGTAATTGTGGTTGAATACAAAGGCATCTGCAAGAATCATTATTTGTGAGGGGGTGCAAGCAAGAAGATTGAGTACTACTGATGTAGAGCTGACAAATGGCATCATAAGTTGCATGCAGAACATGAATCCTTGCAATACATTTATGCATTTTCCTTGTACTGTACCCATATGCACATGCTTTCATCCTTAGCAAAAGATTCAGTGACATTTGGAAGCATATGAAGAGTAGAATTTGTAAATCTCAGAATCAGTCAGCTCTAATCCATAAAATAAAAGGCATCATGAATTGACTGAAAAGGTGAACAAAAAGGTGAATGAAAACAATATTTAAGAATGTAGTGAGAATGTTCCGGCATTTGCACTTTTATTATAATATTGTAATTTTTGAAGTGGTAGCTGTGTTAGTCTGTGCAAGCATATCAGAGAGTAAACAAAAAACAACAAAAAAGATAAAAAGTTGTGGCACCTTAAAGACTAACTCCTGTAGAGTAAAGCCTTGAGTTATGAACACCTCTACATAGGAAAAACTACCCCCACTGGCTCATTTAGAGCAGGATCACTCATGTTTCTAAAAGTTCTAAACTAGATTTTTAATGGGTGCAGGTGGGAGGTAGTTTTTCAGTGTTTTTAGGAATTTTATTAAGGGTTTTATAGTTTAAACATTGGGGATTTTATGTACGCCGCCCAGAGTTGCATGTCGATTGGGGCGGCTATACAAATTGAATAAATAAATAATAATAAAAAATTGCGATACAGAAGGAAATCCCAGCGCTGTCGCCTCGGACCTCTGAGGCCAGGGAGGGAGTGGAAAGGAGGACACTGGAGAGGAGGCAGAGGAGCCACTGCCATCGCCATTGACCTGGGGGCAGAGAGGCGGAGAAGGAGCTGTGCCGGGCTCCCCTGTACACCTCTTTCACTGCTGAGACTTGCCTGCCCCTGCTGGCTGTTGTCCCCTGTGGCCTTGGGGAGCAGTCACGGGCAGGGGGGGTAAGGTGGTGGCGGCGGCCTCAGAAACACCCTCCGGCCACCCAGGGTGCTGCCTGTGAGAGCTGCAGGCCTGGCCCACACCACAACAGCCCACAACAGCCCACAACAGCCCACAACAGCCCACAACAGCCCACAACAGCCCACAACAGCCCACAACAGCCCACAACAGCCCACAACAGGGATGTCTTCCGCCTGCAGTGTGGGTGAGGGTGTGCGTTGAGAAGGAGGGAGAGGCATAAGGGGTGGTAGATGGGGTGTGGGGGGGTTGTGGTGGGCTGAAAGGCATACAAGGTTAGGCTGCGGTATGCGTGTGTGTGACTGCGTGTGTGCAAGAGAGAGAGTGCGTGCGTGAGAGAGTGAGGACAAGTGAGAGAGTGGCTTCAGGGTCAGCCACTGGTGTGTGTGTGTGTGTGTGTGTGTGTGTGTGTGTGTGTGTGTGTGTGTGTGTATGCGCATGCGTGAGAGAGAGAGAGAGAGCCTGTGTATGCAAGAGCGCACGCGTGAGAGAATGGACTCGGGGTTGGCCACTGGTGTGTGCGTGTGTGTGTGTGCGAGAGAGAGAGAAAGAGAGAGAGAGAGAGCCTATGCGTGCGAGAGAGAGCCGTGAGTGTGGAATCAGTGTAGGCCACTGGTGTGTGTGTGTGTGTGTGTCTGAGAGAGAGAGAGTGAGTAAGTGTGAGAGAGAGAAGGGGGGGAGTGCCTGTGTGTGTGGCGCAGAGTGGGTGTGAGGATGGAAGCAGGGCACATCCCTGGTGTGTCGGTGTGTGAGTGTGTGAGAGAGGATGTCTGCGTGTGTGAGAGACAGTGAGTGCAACAGTGGCTTCCCACGGCAAACAAAACACCCTGGGCAAAGCCGGGGAACCAGCTAGTCTATACATATAAAATGGTGGATGGGCCGTGCGTGTCCAGCATGCATGGCCACACCCGTCCCTACTATTCCGTAATGAGCCTTATGTCCCTACGAGCATTGCCGCAAGGGTCCAGAATCCGAGAGTGGGGCAAACGCCCCATGAACACGAACAAAAAACCCTATGACTCCCAGCCTCCTCTGTGCCACGGCACGCCTCAGCCAATCAGACATGAGGACGTGAACACGGAGGAGGCGGGAAAGCCGGTGTATGCAAAATGAGAAAATAGCCACTTCACACAGCGCTTTGCCATCCTCGCTTCCCTAACCCCGCCAAAGCCATGGCGAGGCCAGCGCCGGCCTTCTTCCCTGGAGCCATGGGGAGAAGAGGGGCTCCTCCTCCTCCCCGCTACCCTGCCAAAGACGTGGCGAGGCTGGCGCCGGCCTCAACTTACAGCAGTGGGGTAAGTTGAGGGGGAAATACAAAGGAAGCGGGAAGCGATTTGTATGGGGAGGCGCTCTTCCTGGCAGATTGCTGGCTGTCACCTTTTTATTACCACCACCGCTGTTTTGAGAGCTGACAAGAAACAGCAGTGGGGGTAATAGAAAGGCAGCAGCCAGCGATCCGCCAGGAAGATCGCCTCCCCTGACGAATCACTGCCTGCTGCCTTTGTATTTTCCCCTCAACTGTTTCAAAGGTTGACACAAAAAATCCCTTGAAACAGTTGAGGGGGAACAAAGGCCTCCCACCCCCCACAGCAGGGAAAGGGGGAAACAGAAAGCTTCTGCCTCCCACCCTTCCCTGCTCCCCCCCCCCAGGCAGGGAAAGGGGGAACGAAACACTTCCACCTCCCCCTTCCCTCCCTACTCACCCGGGCACCTCCTCCTAACCTGCAGCCTCCCCCTCTCTCTCTCTGTCTCTCTCACTCACTCTCTCTCTCTCTCACACATACACACACACACCTACTAGGGTGCACATTCCAAACCTGCCCAGCAAGGCCAGGCACAATAGCAAGTAATATATAAGTGTTAGAGAAGGAATATGTAAAAGGAAGCAATCTGAAATAATATAAAGATATAGTACAAGCATTTAGGAAAGAATTACAGAGTACAGAAATGGAAAAAGTATAGAGGAATTTTATATACTTAAGAAGAGATTATTTTGAATTCCCTCTTGTTGCCAGGGCTATTCAATCAAGAAAATCTAAGAGTATAATTGGAATGTTTACAAAAATAGATGTAATTTAATGCGAGAGAAAATTAAGGTAGTTTAGAAATTTTACAAAAAATTGTATTCAAGTAATAATGTCCCTGTGAATAAAATTAAAACATATATCTAGCAAAATATGTTGGTAGCAATATTCAGGAAAGGAATAGAGAAAGAATGGAACAATATATAAAAAAGGAAGAAATTGAAGAGATGATAAATACAGTTTGTTAAAAAGAGGTAAAAACACAAGGAATGGATGGATGAAGTGTAAAAATGTATAACATTTTAAAAAACTTATTAATTTCTAAATTAAAGGGTTTATTTAAGAAAATTCTGGAAAGAGATTAAGTTCTAACTTTTTATGGATAAAGAACCCTCTGAAAAGGACACATACAGGCCTATCTCTTTAATAAATCAAGGTGCTAAGACTGCATTACTGCATTAATGACAAAGAAAATGAATAGGTTTATTGATAATTATATCAAGACTGATCAAAATGGCTTCATAGGTGGAAGACAGATCTCAAATTATCTGAATTTTAGAATTGATACAGGTGTGTCAGTAAAATGTTAAATATAAGCTATGTTATGTGGGGCCTTGTGGGGTTCTTAAGGTTTAATTTGTAAATCATTCAAAGCATTGCTTACACTACTGGGGCAAGATATGAACAAACAAATACATGAAAGCAGGGGTCCCAAACCTCTTTTGCACCATGGACTAATTTCCTGCTAAACAAATTTTCCACAGACCAGTAAATGGGGGTGGTGGGGTATCACATGTCTGCAGGTCCCCCATGCAACTTGGGTTCGAGAGGCTGCAGTTGTGACAGCAGGCTGTTAGATTTTCCAATACTCAGCAACTCCCTCAACAGCCTCAGTCACCTCTCCCAGAACCCAGGAGCCGTAGCTGTTGTAGTAGTAGCGTGTTGTAAAGCAAAGAGCAGGGTGCCTGGCTATGCAAGTATAAGCAAACTCAGAATATTTCCAAAGTCCAACAGAATTTATTTTCCAAGTTATATTTCCATAAAGCAAAGTAAAATACATGTAAAGGAAAAACAGTCCATAAAGATATTTCCAAGTACAGTAAAAACCCGAGTTATGAAAAAAATCAGTTCCCTGGACTATTTTGTAATTTCCTACCTTCTGGCTACTGCTGCTTCCTTTTCTTACACTTCTGGCGTGGCTGGGAGTGATTTTTAGTGCACAAAATGTTGGTGGCGCCATTTTGGGTGCTAAAAAAAACTCTGAATTTTTGAGTTACTTTTTTTTGTAACCCGGGGTATTTCGTACATCAGGGTTTTTCTGTAAGCCGGAACCCTGGTTTACGAAAAAAAACATTTTGTAACTCAAAAATTTCGTATCTCAAGGCGTTTGTAAGTCGGGGTTTTACTGTATAGAAATGTCCATCAGAAATACATCAGTAATCCAGGATGAGACATCTCCAAGTATAGAATTTCATCTAGCCCAGATTGGGCTACATCCTGCCTTATTCCAGGGATCGGTTCAGCCAATGAGATAGCCTTTCGGCAGTCCATTAGAAAACTGGTTTGAGGGATCAAAAGGTGCCCTTTTTAAAGGGAAATGAGTGCCTTCCCTCCACTTAGGAATGTGTTAAGTACAGTAATATCCCGGATAACACTAAAACCTGGTTCCACGAGTCTTAGCGTTATCCGATCTTTAATGTTATGTGACACATTTATCGTACGACATTTTAAAAAAGCCAGCTTCCTTTGGGGGAAGCCAAGGGTGAGTGCACCCACCCGCTTTCCCCTAAACCAAGCCGGGGATCACAGCATCTGATCCCCAGCTTCGTTTGGGGGAATGCATGTGGGCGTGCTCGCCCACTTTCCTCCAAACCAAGCCGGGGATCATAGCATCTGATCCCTGGCTTGGTTTGGGGGAAAGCACGTGAGCGTGCCCGTCTCCAGCCCTGTGGGCTTTGGGGCAGAGATCAACATCAGGTGATTTGAGGAAAATGTTTGCATCACACAACATTATCTTAACGTTGTGTGGTGCAAAAGTGTTCCTCAAATTCCTCGAGGTTATCCGATTTATCCTTGTCCGATGCATTCGTTATCCGAGGTATTACTGTAATGAAATATGTTTAGGTCATGGAAAACACCTGGCTTCCCATGGAATGATAGGGTTTCACCTCCCCCCTTTGCCCTCTCATCCCAGTCATGAGAGTTCAGGGGGACAAGGTTGAGAAAGGTATCTTCTTATTTCACTTCTGGTGGAAAACACTTGCTGACTATCTTATCTCTAAGGAATGTGAAGAATGTGTACACAGACAGGAAGGCACACAGCATAGACACTGCCTAGCAACCTACTTAGCAACTTAAGATCATGACATCACACTGTACATAGGTGGGGGTGTAGCCCCACCATATTTAAGCAACGTGGAGGAGAGGGGCATCCACCTGCCTCTCTGCTGTTTCTGAAGCCTGCGTTCTTCCTCTGTTCGTCAGGCAGACCCAGCAGAGCACGCTGAGGGCAGAAGGCTGCCAGCGGGGCTCCCAGCACTGCCCACCCCAACACCCAGTTCGGGACAGACCATGGCCCAGTACCATTTGGGACACTTTCATTAAACTAACTAGGTAACAAAGCATACCTGTCAAGTTTTGGATTTGAAAATAAGGGAAATTTTTGGCCATGCCCCCGCCCCACCAGGCCACACCCCCTCCTCCCCATAATCCAGCACATCCAAGAGCCTAGAAGAGGAGGAGGCACCAGAGCCAGGCAGGAGGTAAATACTGTAATTTTAAACCCCTTTACCCATTTGCTCCCACATCATTTCATAATATGGTGATTTTTTTATGGAACTGTTTTTACACAGTTAATTGTCTACTGTCTCAGCCTTGTGTACCTCAATTTCATTTTTTAAAAAATCTGTGTTTAAGACAGGAACATGGAAATAGCCTCTTTATGTTGTATGCAAATATACTTGAAGCCGATTGGCTCATTGTCTCTTCCCTTTAACACCCTCTTTCCCAGGAGAGAGAAGAGACAATGAGCCAATCGGCTTCAAGTATATTTTCATACAACATAAAGGATATTTCCGTGGTCCTGTCTTAAACAAAATAAATAAATTAACAAAGACCATTAATTCAAAAGGGATTTGGAGGAAAAGCAGAGAAAGCATATAAATATTACAGATTAGTATATAAAATGTATTCTAGAATAGAAAGTAGCAATAGAAATTACACTTATATACTCTTGCATACCGCTTAGTGCACTCTCTGGATGTTTCACAAGGAAATTGGGATTTTGTCTCCAACATGCTGGTTTACCGACCTTGGAAGGAAAGAAGGCTGCATCAACCTTGACCCCCATCAGGATTGAACTCACAATCTTTTGGCTGCAGTACTGTACAGCAATTTAACCACTATACCACCAGGACTTTACTTAGTATAGTAAGGGATATGATGAAAACAGACATAAGAAGAAGAGATTTTAAATAATTTTGTTTATTAAAAATGCAAAATTAAGAAAATAAAAAGATTAGGGGAAAGAATATATAAGTGTTAGAGAAGGAATATATAGAAGGAAGCAATATGGTTTAGAAGCTTGAGGTAGTCAAATATCAGAATAATTTAAGGTTAATAAGGGTAAGCAGATGACTCTACCAGCCTTTCCAAGTGGTAAGAACTTTTAGGAGAGAACGGGAAGAAAGTTCAGAAGCTTTAAAAGAAAGTTTTGGTGAAAGATAGCAACGTTGATTAATTATGAGCATGTGAAGTTAACAAATGATGTAAAATGTTTGTTTGTTTGTTTATTTATAAAATTTGTATCATACCCTACTCAACCCAAGGGTGACTCAGGGAGGCTTACAACAAAGGAAAATAGATACAAATATAAATACAATACAAAATATAAAATGTAAATATAAATACAAATACAAAAAAAATACAACATGTAGGTATAGATATGGAGCCTGGCTCAACATCACGAGCAGAGCCCGGATGGAGATTAGGCTCCACATCCCCGGCCCAATAGGGTGGGCTCCGGGGAGAGGCAGCAAGTCCTCAGCGTTTGCGGCAGTGTTTGCAGTCTTTTCAAACCCTCTGAGCAGGCAGGGCTCGGAGGGTGGAGAGGGCACACCTGCCTCCCATCCCTGGGCCGGTGGAGTGGGCTCCAGGGAGAGGCGAGTCGGCGGAAATTTATTCAAATTTCAACATGTTCCTAATGATATGTAGGTGGTACAGAAATGATAGCAGAATCCTCCTGAAATTTGCATTGCTCTCTGTAGGATGATCTGGCTATTTAAAAGTGCTAAGCAGCTGAGTTTTCTCTGTTGAACCTTAGAAACAAACCAGGAGGGTTACAAACAGTTATATTCCCTTACACATTTCTACCAGCAAGTGATAACAATGGCCAGCAATTTACCATCTCTGCTTTCTACATTCCTTGCGACCATTATAGGAATTCTGTCCCTTACTGTGCTTTTAGCAAATGGATTTATCATATCTGTGAATGGTCTTCAATGGCTCCAAAATAGGAAGATGGCTCCTTGTGATTTCTTCTTGACCACCTTGAGCTCCTCCAGATTTCTGCTGCAGTTGGTTTCTCTGTTGGGCTATCCGGTGTATTTCAATGTTCCCCTACCCAAATCTTATTCTTATGCACTGGATGTTATGTATATCACCTGGTTCTTCTTTAACACAGTCAACCTCTGGTGTGCCACATGGCTCAGTGTTTTCTATTGCGTGAAGGTTACCAACTTTCCCCATCCATTCTTTTTCCTGCTGAAAACAAGGATCAATATCCTTGCACCCAAACTGCTTGGAATGTCAATCACTGTTTCCATGATCTTCTCTCTTCCTGCACTCATCATTTACTTTGGAAACAAGAAAACATGCAATGGAACAGAAATACAGCCAGAGTCCACTCACATCGTTGGTTTATTTCCTCCACAGCTTTCTGTTGCTGTCATAAATTTCATCATAAATATAACAGCATCCAGTCTTTTGCTCATCTCTCTGTGGAGACACACAAGAAACCTGAGGAAGAGTGGTATCTTGGTTAAGGACCTCAGCATTCAAGTCCACATTACTGTTATGAAGTCTTTGCTGTTCTATCTCTTTTTCTACATTTTTTATTTCATGGGTATAGTTTTTGCTATGAGCAATATCCTTGTGTACGGATCGCCTGAGCGACTGGTTGCTGACATCTTGCTCTCTGTATCTTTTTTAGTACACTCCACAATATTAATACTGACCAACCCAAAACTGAAAGAATCATCTGTTCGTATTCTAAAAATCAGACAAAGCACTTAATGAAGAAGAAAAGTGTGTGGCAAATGTTTGTTTCTTGTGCATCTCCCAAAGGTGATTTATTCTTCGTTCTCTCTTTTGACCCAGAAATCTACATACTGACAATGAAGCTGAGGAGCCAATTGTCCTTCAGGTCCCAATGACTCCCCTGTACAGATGAGGCATGGCATTTTTGAATTAAAAAGACCAAACATATTGAACCGGCTCAGCTGAGCACCTCCATGTGGTCCAGATCTATTATCATGGGCTAGCAAGGACTGACACTTGGCATCTGAACAGATTAGGGAAGAAACACCAATGGTAATAACAGCACCCCCTGGATGTGGTCCCAGCAGCCTTCTTCTAGAAGTTCCACAGTTCTGGAAACTGGACCAATTCTGAGTGTTTTCAAAGACCAGGAACTGATATTCCAGTGTGAGCAGTATATTCAGTAACAGCAGCTCCAAGAGTGGTATCAAAGTGCCAGGATTCAGGCTGGGTTGCTATTCTTTGAGTAAGCGGTAGACAACCTCTAGAAACACAAAGGCCCCTCAGAGTCTTGGAGAGTTTCTCCTACCCTCATGTCCCTCTTTCTACCTCCAACTCTTACAGTTCCTTTCTTTTTTATGTTCTGGAGATGCACCTGGCCAGTGGCACCTCCTAATGGCAGCATCTAACACTTTTAAGTCAACCCCCCCCCCCCCCGCCACCTTGATGAAGGCCTGGAGTAGTGTGTCCTCCCCCTTCACACAAAGACATAATCTCTAATATGTTGCACCCACACATCTCCAATAATTAGAGGATCAAATCCTCCTTGTTGTACCACACCAAGAAAACTGGTGGGAAGAAGAAGCAATTGTTTATTTCAGGAAAATATCTTGCCTTCCATATACTACTTTCTGGCTGCTCATTCATTCTCTCCAAAGTCTATAGGATACAGGAAGAGGGGGAGAAGTAGCAACTGAACCATAGATCAAATGAGACTGTTATTTTATTGGAGAAGACATCTTCAAGTGAATTCCTCTTAGGATCAAATTAGAGGAGTCGACCAGTTTAACTTTAAAATTATGTTATACTGTTACTGTAGCCAAAACTCTATTAATGTTCTGAATTTGATTCTGATGAGATTCAATGTTGATTCAGCCTCCCATCCTCCCAAGGTCAATAAAATGAGTACCCAATATGTTGGGAGTAAAATGCTAATTATCTTGTGAATCACCCAGAGAGTGCACTAAACACTATGGGGCCGTATAAAAGTGTAATTGTTATTTCACATTCTGAAATAAGGAGCTGGAGTAAACTTACATTGTTTTGTCTGTAACAACTAGGGTTGTATTTTACTGTTTTTCGTTAGACCGGGAATGAGCCTCTGCCTGGTAGCTTTTCGAGCTCGGGGTGGAGAGGAAGGTGCACATGGCAGTGCTCCATCTATTCATATACCCTACTCTCTCCCTTTGTGAAGAAGACATTGTATAGTGAACAAGAAGGAAGATAAACTGAAAGCAGGAAAACCAAGAGAGAAAGAAATACAGAGTGGCAACAGGTAGGCAAAGTTAAGAAGAGTGTGGAGGAAGAACACAGGATAAAAAAGTGCTTCAGAGAAATCTTGTAGATTTATTTTGGAATTTAGGAATTAGAAATTAGGGAAGGAGAAAAAAACCTCAGGAGAAACAGCCAAGAAATGCAAAACAACAACAACAACCAGAACCAACCAACCCACATGCATTCCCTTTCTCTAGTATTTCTGTACTTTGGTCTAAATCATGAGTTCCTTCATGCGTTTCCTTCAGGCCCCCAGGTTTCTAAACCTAATGCATACTTATACATTTGCTTCCTCCTGTCATTTTCTCTCCTATCCTTCTCCCCTACTACTACCCAGTGCCATA
The DNA here is from genome assembly GCA_035047345.1 of Bradypodion ventrale. Lineage (NCBI taxonomy): Eukaryota > Metazoa > Chordata > Lepidosauria > Squamata > Chamaeleonidae > Bradypodion > Bradypodion ventrale. The sequence continues at coordinate 137,493,716 of JAWDJE010000002.1, read as the reverse complement.
TTTAGGATCTGTGGGCCCCTAGGCTGAACATGAGGCGCGGGCCCTACCGGGGAAAGTATTTTTAAAAAATTAACCTACAAAACCAGCATTTTCAGCAATTATCCAATTAAAAACTATTTCCTAAAACAAAAAAACCTGATTTCAAAAATTGACATAGAATCACATGGTGCGGGGGCCCCTTTGTGGTGCGGGCCCATAGGATGCAGCCTAGGTAGCCTATGCTTATATCCGGCCCTGCTACTACCTAAATAGCCCTAAATTAAACCTGGCAAATGTAGTAGTAAAAGCTAATAAATACTTTGAGATACTTAACTTCTGCAGATAGGTAGAATTTTGCATAGTGTTGGGAAGAGCAAAGCATTGAGCCAAATGCAGAAGTTGGAATGATAGTTTTAAAAGGGGAAACTAATGTCATTCTTTATTGTGTGTCAAGAGCTGGATAGTAATTATTGTTGCTCTGATCATGCAAGTAATTTATTATTACACTGTTAACATGTTAGACTGTACTTCACACAAGACCAGGGCAGGGCTACAACTACACACCTAGGGGAAAACTGGTAAAATGCAGCGTGAGTTTTATTCCTTACTGTTGAAAAGTAGTATTTAAAGCAGGGGTTCTCAATCCTTTCAATCCGTGGGCCGGTCACACTCCCTCAGAGAGCTGATTGGGCTGGATGGCCATTTTGTCCTTCCTGCATGATGGGGATGGCCCCACTTGTTACACCAAGAGGTTCCTTGTTGCATTACTTTCACCATAATTTTGTACCATAAGTTGCTCTACTATTCATTGCAACCAAAATAGCTATAACAGGAAAACACGTTACAGTGTATGTATCTCTCTATCATTTAAGACTGGCATACTGGGGAAATTAATTCAAGAAATGGAATTCAGAGATAAATTCCAAGAAACTATGACAATTTTTGGTGTACAGTAATTAAGAAGAAGCAGCCAGCATAATGGGGCCAAACACAACTTTATTCAGGTACTGAACACACTTTACAACTGCGCAGCAGCACCTTATATACAACTTGGGAAGGATACATTTTGGCAGGAAACAATTGGATTGATTGCTGAAACTGGGGAGAGAGTGGGGTGATCCTTGACTGGAGACCATTCGTGCATCTTGAGGTAGAATGGTGCGAGCCCCAGTCTTGCAATAGTTCAACTCTAAGAAGAACTCAAAATGGAGGATCATTTGTTGAAATGCATTAACACAACATTACATACACAACACAGTTATACAATAAGAATCAGGCTTTAGTTGTAGTCTGAAGTGATGACAATCAGACACTGAATCAAGCTGGGAGGAAGCGATGTTTATTGAAAGCTTCTAACCCCTTTTTATCCCTGCTCCAAACATTACCTCATGTATCCTACACGGCAATCATGAGATATCAAAGAACTAAACTGATACACTTCTCATAAGCTGTACTTTTAGCTACAGTACAATAAAAGAATAGTCAATGCATTAGGAAGGAACAAAGAGAGATAAGTTAATACTTGGCACTAAGTTAATACTTGGCAATGACTATCATGCTCTTGGTAAATATGCAGGAAGGTAAATTGTTACTGATATAAGAACAAGCTGAAATGGGGTTTATCTATTTCTATTAGGCAACCTGTTTTGTTGACTTTTTGGAAATAGGTCACAGACCTCACCATTACCTTTTGGAAATAGGTCACAGGTCATCCCTTCATCTCCCCTTCCTTTATATTATAAAGAACCTGTGTTGGCGGGTGTGGAAGTGGGCCTACTCCAGGATCGTGTACAGCGTGAATCTACAGTACAGTCGTACTATATTCAGACAAATTAGAACAATACATATTTATGAACTTTTCACCAACATGGTAATGCAATAACAGAAAATTGCTGGACTTTTACTGAGGGCCTTTGTGCCTATGGAATGAGATATATAGCCTTAGTATGGGAATCAATATCCCATATACTGTATGTGACTAGTCCTTGACACCCACTAGGGCAGCTATGAGCTCTGCCTCTAGCAGAAGGGAGATCATGCATGCATCCATGCATGCATGTCTCATTTCAGGGTGTGGCCCTTTGCTGGTTTGGTTGGCTGTATGGTGAGGGTCAGTGACCAGTGGTATGGACAGACTGCTAAGGCAGCATTGTCACTAGGGTTCCCCATGGGTGAAAAGCAAAAGCAAAGACAATCAAATGGTAACTGAATATAAGCCCAATGACATGACAATGATGAGGATAGAACAATTCCACCTTGAGTCCCCTGCTAATGGTGATGGTGATGACCTTTGTGAAAGCTAAAACAAATAATTATGCAAACATAACTGGAATACTTATGGTAAGCAACATGAGTAGTATACACAGAAAATAGCATCATAAGAAACTTATGCATGGCAGGTTTCCAATGGGACATGGTGTGTACAAATGAAATAACATTGTGTAAAGCTTGGTGCAAAGCGAGTCCTCAAGGAAGATGATGCTGCACAACAGGGAAGAAAAATCAATTGCAAGCAAACATTCATGGTGACAACTTTGGCAAAATTAATATGTTGTGACAAACTTATACATTATATTAGACTATAATTAATAATAAATGAAACTGGGCTTGTAGAGCTGGACTTGTAGAGATGAGGAACCAAGACATCTGGGATATGGCAATGTCTTTGTCTTGCTGCAAGCAATAGTGGCTTGTATGGCAATGTCATTGTCAAAGTGTATCCAGGCTATAAGTTGGCTGCTGGCCAAGGTGCTGAAAAGTTCGTATGGCTGGTGAAATTGCAAGTGGAAAAGTGCATCAATAAAACATAGGTGAAAAGGTTGAGCAATATGTGAAATGGACCAAGCTGCCATATGAAAGCTCTGTATTGTGCCAGGTGGGCTTGCTGGATCAGGCTGCAAAGGCCTTGGTGCCTACATAACTGCTTGGCCTGTGGCGGTCCTGGGCATACTCCAAGGAAGTGTGTGCCGGAGCTGGAATCACAGCAGCAGATCTGTGGACAAAGCACAAAATGTCCTGGCCCCCACAGGAGGGGGAGAGCAGGCCCCATGCCAGAAGACTGCCCTGGCACCCCACCCCAGGCTGGAAGGTGTGAGCTGGGTGCTATGCTGGAAAAATATGCTATTGGCTGAGTAGCTGATATCTAGCCCCTTTCTTTTTAATTGTTATGTGAGAAAGGACACAACTGTCTGGCCTGTGGAACTATGGAGGATGCCCTATGGAGTGCATAAACTATTCCTGCAAAGAAGAAGTGGCATTAATTGATGAAAGACAGAATTTGGGGAATGGATTGGAAACTGTGAAGGATCTATGTAACCAACAAGCTGTAGAAAACTCTAGCAAAAATCATGAGCCCTAGCTGAACATACATTTAGAAATTGAAAAAAGGTCCTTATAAAAAGAAACAAGCTTAAAATGGTAAAATAACAAAATGAGGAGAAAATTTCAGGCTAAAATAATATGGAAGAAAGTCTTATAATGATGCTACGAACACTATGAAAATGGCTGTTAACCAGTGAGAAGGAAAATTTATCCAAAGCTAACTGCAAATTAAGAATGAAATCCTGCCTGGGGCGTGGCCTGCAGGCTGCATTTAGACCACCTTGCAAATATGCAGTGGAACATGGAAAACCAAAGTATTGTAGATGGTGCTACCAGAACCCTGGTATGCCTCATGAGAAATCTGCACATGTATTAAGAAGCAACAGTCAGGACAGAACACAAAATAGGAGACCAACAATTCTGGGAGAGACATCTAAAATATGCAAACAGTGCCATCCCAATGGCAAAAAATGAACAAGATCTAAAAAATCTCTTGATTGGGTGAAGAAGAGAGTGCAAAAGCTAGCTTGAAACTCAAAAGAAAACAAAAACCAAGATAATAGCAACAGGTCCTATCAGTCCTTGGAGAATGTATGGAGAAGAAGTACAGCACTCCCTTGAGATCAGGATCAGAATCTCTGTAAAAAGAAATTGCAATCCTGAAATGAAATAGTAATTAATTCTTTGAAGGCAAGCTATGATAAACTTGAGGAATATTGTGAAAAGCAGAGGCATTATATTACAAACACAAAGTGCTGGAGCCCAATACAATGGCATAAGCTGGTTGCAGAAGGTTTACAAAGAAAACAAATAAATCACTCCTAGAAGAAGACAACCTTAACTGCTATGCTGAGAAGGCCAACGAGGAAAGATAAAGCTGAAGTATTTTGAACATCAAATGAGAAGAGAGGATTTACTTGAGAGAATCTCAGTGCTGGAAAAAGTAATTAGGCAAAAGGACAAAGGAAAGGAAAGTGCTGAGCCAAAATCTAGCCTTTCCATAGAGAACAAAACTCTGGAGATGGTAAATGAAACATTCATCCTTCAGAGGGCCTTATGCCAGGAAACTGGAAAAAAAACCTTTAGTGGCTATAGATAACACAAAAAGTGAAACTTGTTGCTGTAAGCAAATCCTATAGGAATAACAAAACCCATTAAATATAACATCACATGTTACTGCATATCTGAAAATCCATTCAGGGCCATTTGAAACCTTGCACTGCCCTTTGAAAAAGGGTGCTGAAAACGCTGCTTAAGGATGAAATAACAAGACCCCCCCAGGTTGGGACTTCACAATGACTGAAAATACAGCTGGGGCAGACATGTTCTTGCCAGATGTGTGGCAAATAAATCCATGTGATAGCTGGATGTATCCCTTAATCAGGAGTCTAAGCAAAACCATCTGAAGTTAAATGAAGAACTTAGAATCTGGGGCAAACCCAACTTTCTGTTTCCAAAATATATTAAGAAAAAGAGGGAACCGTTCGGTAGAGTAAATTCTCCAGAAAGTGTATTCACAAAAATATGATGCTTTATATATTGTTCATCAAAAGGTTACAACGTAAATAATTCCTCCATGGGTAAAATGTTCTCATTCAATTGGTAACACGAGGCTGGAAATATGTAACGAAAATAATTCCTCTATGGGTAAAGTATAATACAATCACTAGTCAGCTGTTGCCAAAAATCTTTCTAAGTCGATACTAGTTAATACGACTTTTCCGAACTTATTGTTCCTTCTTCAGGAAATCTACATGAAAGAATAAGAGAATGTATATAATAAACATCATGCAGGCTCTAATACAATATATTCCATTACACTAAAAGTCTTTTTACACAGAATTATCTTGTTCACAGAAAATTCTTATTCACTGAAAAATCCTATGTATTAGCTCCAGAGCCTCATTAAATGTGATATAGTAGCTTACCTATTTATTGTATGGAAGTGGTTATTTTGTTGCGTCCTCGCCTCCACGTATTTTTTCTAGGTGTGTGTGGACGTTAACTATCAAAATGAAAAACCTTCCTTTATACTGATAAGGAGGCTGCTCAGATGTATCTAATGCTGTGAGCACCGAATCTCTTGACCTTGATGACTAGAACTAGAGCAGCTGCCGCCAGAAATAGCTTGCAAGAATTGCTTACAAAAAAGAAACCAATTCAAATTCCTGATTTAACCCCTTGGGCTGCATAGTATCAAATAAATGAATGTAAAATGCCTCTTATTGTCTCAGTTTCTTATTTATGTCTATCTTTTCATGTGGACTTGGTCTAATGAGTTCTAAGGCTACAAATTTAAAGTCCCTTTCTGTGTGCGCTTGTTCCATGTAGTGACTGACTAAAGGGGCTTCTAAAACCTGCCCCCTAATCTTACTGCAATGTTCTGATATCCGTACTTTCAGAGGACGACTGGTAAGTCCGACATAACGTTTACCACATGGACATTCCCATAGATAAATGACATTTTTACTGGCACAATTGGTGAGTGATTTTAAAGAGAACAAATAGTTCTTCTCTGGGATGAAGATGTCTTTGGTCTACCAGCAGAACCGGCATACTACACAGGAATGACATTTGTAATGCCCCATTGGGAATCTCTTTTGCTGGGTCATGAGTGCTCTGGCTGTGTGATCCGAACGTATAACCATATTACTAATGGATTTGGTCTTTCTAAAGCCAATTAAAGGCTTAGAGTCACAGCCAGGAAGCTCACTGACTAACTGCCAGTGTCTATGTATGATTTTCTTAATTTCTGTTGCTGCTGGCGAAAACTCAAAAGAACATCGTAAATTATTGTCACTCAACTGTTGTTTTCTTACAAACAATGCCTTCCTAGGTATGTCCTTAACTCTTTGGAGGGCTCTATCTGTAATGTGCCTGGGATACTCTGTTCGTGAGAGTTTCTGTTGAATGGTGCGCGCAGAGTGTGCAAAGTCAGCCACATTAGTAGAGTTCCTCTTAGCTCTGGCAAACAAACCAAATGGAATGTTATTTTTTACATAAGGAGGGTGATGAGACGTATACTTGAGATACGGGTTCCTATCAGTAGGTTTTCTGTACAGCCTTACTGCTATTTTTCCTGATTCTGCAATGTAAACTTCGACATCTAGAAATGGAATGGAAACAGGATCTGCATGAGGAATGAAACGGAGGTTAGTATCCAAGGAGTTAATCCACAGTACAAAACTGTTCAGAATATCTTTAGAATCCAAGATGAAAAACAGATCATCTATAAACCTGCCATAGAAAATGACATGTGGCAAGAAGGGATTGATATGTTTGTTGTAAATATGTCCTTTCTCGAAGTGGCTCATATATATGTTCGCTACACTGGGGGCCAGCGGGCTCCCCATGGCCATGCCCCTAATTTACATATAGTAGCTGACGCCAAACCTGAAATAGTTATGTTCAAAAACCACGTCTAATAAATCCATAAGGAAATGAGTAGGTGGAATATGAGACTCCCTGGAATCCAATTTGTCAAGTACAATGTTTCATGCCTCCTCTAGTGGGATGTTGGTGTAAAGTGATTCTACGTCCAATGTTAGTAGAATGCTATCTTTTGGTACTACAACGCCTTCCACCATAGATATAAAATGTGTGGTATCTTTTATAAAGGAAGGTGTGTCCCTAGCGAATTTATTGATGTGGAAGTCCACATATTTCGCAAGGGACTCGAGAACCGAATTTGTGCCGGATACGATAGGTCTCGCGGGGGTGGACATACCCTCTGTTCTAGGTTTGTGAATTTTAGGAATTAGATGGAATATGGGAGTTCTCGGATGCTCATTAAATAAGAACCGCATGGTTTTGTCTGTGATATATCCCAAGTTAACACCTTCATACAAAACTGTTTTAATTATATTGGATATGTGTGCCGTAGGATCATGGGGCACTTGGTGATAAGAGCTGCTATCCCCTAACTGCCTAGTAGCCTCAGCGATATAGTCAGTGGTGTCTAACACAACTATTCCTCCTCCCTTATCTGCCTGTTTAATAATGATGGAGCTGTCTTGTGTTAGTTGGTTCAGAATTAGTAAATCTTCTCTAGATAAATTGTGCCAGTGTTTCACCTTGTCCCTTTCCATGCGTTCTATGTCACGAAGGAACTGTCTCTGGAATACTTCAATTGCTGGTTCCTCTACTACTGGGTTGAATGTTGACTTAGGTTTGAAAGTGTCCACCATTTGTGTGTCCATACCCTTAAAGAAAACCTTCAATTTAAGCAACCTAATTAACTTAAACAAATCCACCCATGTATTAAATGAATGGTAAACAGGTGTAGGGACAAAATTAAGACCAAGTGATAATACACGTACCTCATTGAATGATAAGGACCTGGTAGACAAATTGAATACTACATTTTCCTCGCCCCCTTCGCAGTCCTTCTTTTCCCTGGTGTCCAGTTTGACAGGACTGGAAATGCTGTCCCTCAAAAGAAATACTGAACAACAAACCAGGAAGTGCATTCAATCATTAATGACTTAACACCAGGTGGCACTAATCACCCATTTAAGTGACTGGCCACAATCTAAACAAACCTAACTTTTCTTATACAAGTTATCTTAACAGGTTACATTTGTACCTTATTCAAAATACTATTTAAAATAAACTTAGTACACGGAATATAAGGCATTGAAACAAAGCATATTACACTTTTGCTTATGCATAATATTAACACAATTTATAAGACATGTCATTTTAAACAAGGATCCATTTTTCTCTTTTGCCATTTTTTCAGGCTGGCTAAAAAGGCTCTTATCCTGAAGAGCAGAGGCAATCTTGGTTCATGACTCCAAAATTCCCTCCTCTCAGCTGAGTTTTCCCTTCCTTTGTTTATCATTCAAAATAATTAACTTCCTCTCTCCTAGATGTTATTCTTGAAAGTACACTCTGGGGGTTGACAGACAGAAAACAATTCTCTTCCCCACACTCTGGCTTGCTAGAAAGCTGGTTTGTTCCAGAATCCACCATCCTCATTTATGAGACCAGTTCATTCTAAATACTCCTGCTTAAGTGGCCAGACTTAAACCAACTTTTCCTGTCTCGGTGTATATTAGACAAGACAAAATACAAAATATCCTTAACCTCCTACACCTTTTCACGCTATATAACACTATTATTATTAAACTTTAGCAGACATACAGTCCCTTCATTTCCATACATTCAGGGTTCCCATTCATACATTTATTCATATATGCCTTTTCTAGACCTTTAAAGAGCAGTGTAATTATGGATTCTCAGAATGCTATAATTAGCCACCCCGGGTACAGTATTTTTTAGGTTGATGTAGTTCAGTGCTAAAAATCAATTGCTTTTCTGTGTAAGCTTGCTAAACTACAGGAATGCTGTGTGATCTTGCTGCACAAAGCAAACAGACATGTGTATTTATTCACCTACATGCCAAGTTGAAACCATGTTTTGTCTCTTATCAACATGTTTAGCAGAGAACAGGTTTATCCCTTCAGTACATGCAAGACTACTTTCCCACAGGATGGGGTCCATATTCTTGGAGGTTAACTGTCAATCACATCATGCACATTTAGTTACCATTGTTCCCGGGATAAACCCTATAAGGAGTGACCTCTAATGAAAAAGATGAGGAAAGAAAGAAGAGAGAAAGGATCTTTGAGAGGAAAAAAAAACCTTGTCACTCTCTTATCACTCTGGTCCTCAAGATGCCTATCTAGATATGGGGGGCTCAGAAGCCCCATTCTCTTATTAATTAATTAACTTGATTATATATGTTTTTTATTTCATTAGAAACATGTTTTAAGTGTATATGTAAAAGTAGGTTTAAGAAAAATTATTAAAAAGGCATCTTCTCTGACTGCCTGTGTGTGGTTCTTATCTAGAGTCTGGGAACATGGTCAGAAGAAGAGCCAGTAAGAAGAAGATCTGGCAGTATTCCCAGAAATGGAGCTGGCTCTGCTTTAGCTGGCTCTGCAATGGAGGGGGAGTTTTTCAAAGGGAGGGCATGTCTGGAGCCCTGCAAGGGGATTCTCAAACTGAGACCTCAATGCTACCAATCTCCCCTCTTTCAAACCCCCTGACACCTAGCAATTGTTGTAATTTTACATATGTCATTTGAGTATCCAATTTCAACTGAGGAATGGTAGGGACTGAATAAGCCTGTAGCATTTTATGTCCTAAATATAAGTATGGGAATTCTTTCATGGGGATTGTTTTTGCACTTTTCCTGGGGCAATTATCAAACCATAAGGCTTCAACTTTTCTCTAGAACTCCTACCCAATTCCTTGCAACATTCTTTTCATGAACTAACTCTGCAATCCTGTCTCTGTTATCGCTTTCTGTATCTCACTCAATATTTTGTACAGCATGTCTCCATAAACCACGGAACAAACCTGCAACAACTCACTCAGTTCCTGTCCAGGGGAGGGAGTGGTAAGGGAAACCGCTGAGATGCAGGAGGTCGCCTCAGGTCCTATCTTCTCCAGAGGATCTCCCTGCTGGTCACGGGAGGTGGGAGTGAAGCCCAGCTGTTTGACATCACGGCAGGGGCCATGAAAAGCCGCCGCCGCCACTCCGGACGCCAGCGCCTTCGGCTCCCTCCCATGGCCCTGCTGGTCACGGGAGGTGGGAGTGAAGCCCAGCTGTTTGACATCATGGCAGGGGCCATGAAAAGCTGCTGCCGCCACTCCGAACACCGGCCTTCTGGGAAGTGGGAGCGCGGCTGAGGACTGTTTCATCAAGCCTGGAGTTGTTGGACTTACTGGACACCCGCCCTGGTGGGAGCAGGGCAGGGAGGAGAGACTGGCTTAGCCGCCTCCAGAGCTCCTGGTCTCCTCATTCTTCCCTTAGTGTGAGTAGGGATGGGTGGAGAGTTCGAGAAACAGGGAGATGGACTGGCCTAGCAGCTGTTGATGTTTCCTCCACTGATGAGCTGGGCTCCATCTGGGACATGAGCTGTGCTCTGTCACCTGGGGACTTTTTTTTTTTGAGTATTGTAATGTTAAATGATATTGATGTTGCTCTGTATTGCTATATTATATTTTGTGGTTACTGTAATGTAATTTGTGATTGATTTTTTGTATTGAACCTGCTTGTACATTAATTGTATTTACATGTTGTGTTGTAAGCCGCTTTGAGTGGCACTTGTGTCAGGAAAGCGGGATAGAAATTAAACGTAATAATAATAATAATAATAATAATAATAATAATAATAATAATAATAATAATAATCTTTACAATGTTGCCATGCCATGAGAATGACATAAAAGGTGTAGAGATGAATACACACACGCCAGGAGATGTGGGTTCAAGGAGGCAGACTGGTCCAACAAAGGGCCAACTGCTCATATTTATTCCTAAAATCCTAAAGTCATCTGTACGTAAGGTAATCACATGACTTTCACAGAGCATGCTGTAGCAAGAGACATAACGATTAATCATTTGGAGCATAGGTAAGAATGCATAACATAAACATGTGTAGCAAGGAATACACTGTATCACCAGCGTGGCGACGTCAACTTAACTTGGCCTTTCACATTCTACATGTCCCCCATGCTTTTAGGAGCCTCTGGTTAAGCATAAACAGGCTTCGGTAGGCTAAGAGATTAGATAGAAGGCTTCAAAGAGACAATAGAATGTGGTACCAGCTTCTGCCAGGCAGCCTGTTGGCCCAGAGACTGAACCCTGTTGGCCCAGAGACTCCCTTTTAGAAGCGTATAGAAAACTTAAAAGCAGTTACCATTACTAATGTGATGTAAGATTAATGTATAGGGGTTTATCCAACAACAAGGCAGCTCCCACCTTGACCCAGTGTGCTAAATTTAAAGACCCATTTCCTGGACATTGCTCCCCTATCTCCTGCACTAACTCTTGTATCTGTCCATCAAGGATGGACTTCCCTGTTTTCCTAAGAATATAGATTAGTTCCCTCGCATGCTGCTGCAAAGTGGAGAGGGAGGCACCCATACTCACCTAGGGATTCCGAAGGATGATGTGACGGGCAAGGATGAGCACTGAGGGTCCCTGTTCTCATCAATCACACCAGAATCACATCAGGATCACATCGGGGTCACCAAAATGAAGTGATGACAATCAGACACTGAATCAAGCTGGGAGGAAGTGATGTTTATTGAAAGCTTCTAACCCCTTTTTATCCCTAGTCAATGATGGAATAACAGATCAAATAAACTTAAACTATGCGATGAGACAAGGATGCCCCTTATATCCCATATTATTGCAACCCTACCAAACCAAGATAGATTTAATTTGGTATATTTTTTCCAGTAAACTTTCTATCTCTGTTTTTTAAAAATCATGATTCAATTTGATAGAGTTAAAGAGTTTAGAGAATTTTCCAATAAAGACTAAAAGAAAGGGGTTGGAAAAGATGGAAGGAATGGGAATTAAAACTACAGGAAATTGGTCAGGAAAGGGCAAGAATATAAAAGAGAGAGAAAAATATATTTCTATACAAAAATATAGTTTGTCATTGACAAAGGAAAGCGGTATATAAGTTCAATAATAATAATAATAATAATAATAATAATAATAATAATAATAATAATAATAATAATAATAATAATAATAATAATAATAATAATAATAAAAATAAAAATAAAAATAAAAATAAAAATAAAAATAAAAATAAACAATAAAGTTAAATTGGTTTGAAAAAGTGGAGATGGGGAACTGGAATAAAGTTTGGACAAAGAATTATGGTCCTGGTAGGGATATGAAAAAACTGGAGGAATTAATACATCACCTGGAGCAAAAGAGTATTCCAATAAAGGGACTAGTAAATAAAGTGTATAAATTGTTAATGAAAAATGGAATAAGCCAGAAAACTCTGAGAAAAACATGGGGAAAAGATTTAAAGATTAAAGTAGGAGAAACAGAATATGGAACAGAATCTGGACTCAAAGAATTATGAAGAGCATGTCAGAGAGAATTAAGGAAAACTGTTTTAAGCCTATATGGAGGTGGTACATGACACCAATTCAGTTAAATCAATATGACCATAATTATAAAAAGAGTGCTAGAGATGTAAAGAAAGCTTTGGGAGTTATTTTCATCTTTGGTGTGAAGGGACGCGCGGCGGCGCTGATTCGCTGCCGCGCGCTTTGCCGGCCCCGCCCCATGAGAGACGGGATGAGGCCGGAGGGGGCGGGGACCGGGCCTTCCCTTAAGGGAGAGGCTTGGACCGCCCTTCCTCCTCTTCGCCGACTGGGCCAGGCAGCGTTTGCTGCCTGGCTCTGGTCGGTCGTACCATCCACGCGGCCTGGGCCTTTCTGCCTTTGGCCGCATGGCTTCTTTTCTCCGTGGCGGTCGGCTGCAGCTCCTCTCACCTCTCCGGGGGCATGCTTCGGCGAACGGTGCCTCTCTGCTTCCTTTGGGTACTCGCCGGGGCTCGCAGCCGCCGGGGGGCTTTTTGTCGGCCCAGCTCGAACCCCCCTTCTCGGGCGGGGGGTCTCCGGGCCCTCTACGAGGTGAGGCGCGAGGCTGTGGGGTGTGGCGGTGCCGGCCGCGGTCCACGCTGCGGCTTCCCTGCACCTCTGCTGAGGCCTCCGGGCTTGCCCCTTTCAGGCTCGTCGGGGGCTCTCCCCCTGGCCTCGGGCCCTTGTTTTTCGGCCCACCGCGGTGTGGGTCAGCACCTGCCTCCTTGGCCCCGGCCTTGTGGCCCCTGGCTGGGGGCCCGCTGAGCCCCCTGTGTGATGCGGCACTGGGCCACAGGGCCCAGTCCGGGCCCTTGGCATTTTCGTCGGGGTGTGGCCCGCTGTGGGCCTGGGGCCTCGGCTTCATCGCCGGGCTCCCTGCTGGGCCTGGCACCCCTCTCTGGTGTTTCGTGCACAGGGGTGGGGCTTGCTTGCACCTGGGGCCTACCCTCCCTCGCTGGGTCTGCCACTGGGCCAGGGGGCCTTGAGCGTGGGCCGCTGCTCTGGCTGGTGGTCACTTGCGCCCCGTCCTGTGGTGCGGGCCTTGCCTATGCTGTCCCTGCCTCTGGCTGGCCCCCCTTCCTGGCTCCGAAGGGGTGTGCGGCAGCGGGTGGCCCATTGGACCTCTGGTGGGCCTTGCATGGTTTGCGGCCATGCACTGGCTGGGCTTCCTGGCCATAGCGCTGAGGCGGGCCCACTTCCCGTCGGTTTAGTCGTGCCTGCCGTGTGGCCACGGAGGTATCCGTGGAGGTGGGCAGTGCTGGCCCTTCGGTTTCGGGGCGGGGTTGGACGCTGCACCCTGGAGTCGGATGTGGCTGGCCTTTGGAGCTGTCATAGCGATTCTGCTGCCGTCAGCTATGCTGGCCTATGGACTGTTTTCCCGGGGTTCTCTGGGAGATGCTCTGCGGTGGTTCACCACCCTTCAGGAGCCACTGAGATTGTGCTGCTTGCTCACGTCGACTCCGGCCTGCTCCATCTGGGGCGGCTCGGTGGCGTCTTCAGCTCCTGGAGCTTGCCTCCTCAGATTGTTGAACCCTGCTTCACTATGATTGTGCTGTTCGGACTGCGTGTGTGGACGGGCTGTTGTTCCATGCCTTTTGGGCGGGTAAGTCTTGCCATTTTAGTTTTCGTACCTCTCTCCTTTCCCTTCTGGGATGTTTGGCCTCTCTCTTCTTCAGTTTTTGTTGTACCTGTGCGGATAGCCATCGCTGCCTGCTGTTTTTCTTGCCGTACGATGCCCGGTGCATCCCACATTCTCCTTGTGTTTGTGTTTCTTAACATCATGAGTTCCTTGATCCGCAGTTTTGGGGGCCCTTTGGGATTCCTTGCCTTGGACACGCGGCTTTGCCCCTTCCCTGTAGGTGTTTGTAACTTCTTTCACGTGTCTCTACTCTCCTCCCTTCTTCGGCCTACCGTCATGTGCGGACGCAGTGTGGGTGCAGGTGTTCCTTTGGTCCTGGGCCCGGCGCCCATAGCAGCTGGGGTTCTCGGTGGGGTGGTCACTGCCGGCACGCTTGCTGGGTATTCTGGTCACGTTGGCGCCCTCTCTGGGCGGCTTGGCATTTGGCCCTTATGGCCCGATGGCCATAGCTGCACCGGATCTCTTGGGGTTTTCCACCCCCTGGCCCACCATTTGTACCTCAGGTTGTCCGTGTGTGGTGGGCACCTTGTCCGGTGGTGCCTCCTGGCATTCTGCCTGCTGGGCCTGCTGCTTACTATCCTCGGCAACCCGCCCCGGTGCGATTTTCCCTCCCGGGGATACCACATTTTGTCTTGCTTTACCATGCCATTGGTATATCCAGTTATCTTGGGGCCGGGTGGGGTTGCCTTTACACCGTGACCCTCTCTTTCTGTATGCTTCTGTTCGCGTATGTGTTTGGTGGGCTGTTGGTGCGTCTTGTTTGTCACCAACGGCATCTGTCCCACCTTCACGAGGCCTCGGCCCGTGAGATGGCCTGGCACGGTTTGTGCCCGGACCTGCCTTTCTGGTGCACTGCTGTACCTCAGTCATTTTCCCAAGGGGTGGGTGGCTCTGATCTCTGCTGCTTTGGTGGTTTGTCTGCCATACCTGCTGCTTCCCTCACTCCTCCTGCGTGTTGCCCGTGCCTTGTAATGGGTGGATGGATTTGTCATCACCTCTCCAGCATGCTCACTCCCCTTTCCCTACAGCCATCGGCCTTTGTTTGGACCGTCGGTGTTACCGGGGACTGCGGTTAGCTGCGCCACGACGTCTGACTTCGAGGGGCAGGGATTTAATTTGGGTCGGGCTGCTCTTTCCTCTCATGCTGTTCTTCGGACCTGGTTTGGTTCCGGCCTTTCCCCTGCTAGTAGTGGATCCTGGAGTGTTGCCATTTATATTCTGCTGGTAGGTATACTGCTGGACTTGTATTGCTGGGTTTCCATTTTGGCGCCCGGTACTCCGTTGATGGGGGCTGTGCCTGTTGGCGGTCCTGTATCTTCTCTGGTCTTGGGGGCTTATTTTCTTCTTTCAATGGGCTTTGATCCACGGGTCTGGGGTATGCAGTTTGCCTCTTTCTGGGTTGAGTTTTGCTCTATGGGTGGCACTGCCCGCAGACTCGTGAACACCTGCGGGTTTATTTTCAGCAGCTTCTGTCAGGGCGGGGGTGGCCATTGCCTCCCGTGGGGTCTTCATACCCTCCTGCCATGCCGGCCATTTTGGGGTTAGGTTTGGGCACCAGGGCGCATACGTCCCACCTCGACCCCGACAGGGCTGGCGGGCTTCCGGATGCTATCTTGTCTAGGTTGGCCGGCTTTGGGTTTGCTCCAGGCCTCCGGGTGCTTCTTGGATGATTCAGCTTTGCTTGCTCTGTGCTCCTTCCTGTCTGGGCATTGCCGGCGCTTGTGTTGCGCTGAGGTTGGTTTTGCTCAGGAGCCTCACGGAGCCTGGCTTGCGGGTAGTGTGTGTGCCGGCCTCTGGGTCTGGCCCGCAGTTTTGACCATCTTCAGTGGACTGCCCCTTTTGGCTTTCTGAACTTTCATCACGCCTGGCTTTGGGGTCAGTCTGATGCTTGGTGGGGGTTGGTGTGAGGCATTTCTCCCTCTGTCCAGCGAGGCCGTGGGCATTGGCTCGACCATGGCAGGGTGCAGGGTGGCCCGGGGATTGGGGTCTGGGACTGCTTCCCATTCGGGGTGACCTGCTGCCATGGGGGTTGTCGGGGAGGATCCGGTGAGTCCATCCTAGTGTGATGGCGCGGCAGTGGTGAGCGTTCTACGCCTTCGCACGCCTGGTTTGCTTTAGGTCTGTTTCTTGTCCGCCTGTTTGTACTGTGCTCCTCACACCGTGCCCTTCTCCTTTCGGGGCTGGGTGCACTCCTGGCACTGTTATTGTTGTTCCTGCTTCCCTATCCTGCCACTTGTTTGCCTGGTTTTCGGTATTAGCGCCGGCAGACTGGCAGCCTGCCTCTGCCCTCCCGTACTGACTGGGGACGTCTGGCTGGGCACCGGGGGCCCGTTCCTTCCTGGCCACCCCTGGGTTGCTCAGCCTGCTTCTCCACCTCTCGTGATGTTCTGTTGGACCATGCCCCTGCTGCCTGGCGGAGGGTACTGCTGGGCCGGGTTTCAGTGCTTGGTGCACTTACGGGAGGGTTGACTAGTGGCTGGTATCATTGGTGGGTGCCCATATGCCTCGCTTTGGTGGTCATGTGTCAGAGTCGGCTTGACATCTTGGGGATTTGCCGGGAGCTTGCCTTCGGCACCCCTTTTTGGCTCCCCACGGTGCCACCTACGGTTCCCTCTTTGCCGCCGGGGTGGGTTGCCTGTGCTGGACCACTGACTTGGGGGTTGTTGGTTCTTCCCATTCCCAATCCCGCCTCCCCTGGCCTTGGTGGGGTGCCCATTCGTTGTATGGGTGCTGCATTGGTGGTTGCCGTATTTGGGGTATTTTGGATGATGACGTCCGCAGGATGGGCCGGTGGGGGTCTGCTTGCTTTCGTTTCTTTGCTCACCCCATGTTGCACCAAGCACCTTGCTGTCACTTGTTCTCTCTATTCTCTGTTTCAGCTCCTGAGCCCCTGGATGCGATGGCACGGGCGTGCAGCGTTGGGCACAGCTGCGAGTTGTGGACGCCCAGCAGGTTGTTTCATCGACGAGGGGCGTGCCCCTGGGCCTTTGGCCGTGTGTACCTGGTGTGACGCTGATCCTGTCTACATGGAGGTGGCAGGATGCCCTGCCCTTCTACTGGCATTCCAGTGCACCTAGTGTTTCGCTGCTCCTTCTTGGTGCCACCGACCTTGGCCTGGTCACTGGCTTGGATCTGGCCACCGGGCCTGGACTCTGGAGGGGGCCAGGTCACTGGCATCTTGTTAGCCAACACTGGCCCCAGGGCCGAATTGGTGGGATCACGGTGGAGCGCCACCCGATCCGTACAGAGGATGTCAGTTGTATGGAAGTCCTGGAGTGCTCCTCCCTGCACGGGGCTTGGTCCTTCTTTGGCTGTATGGCAAGTGGGCCTGGGGGGGAGTCGTGGTAGGCGCCTCCCCGTGTGGCAGCTAGCACTGGTAAGGAGGCACTGGGTGACCCCTACGAGTCCGGCAGGAGCACACTCGGTTGGCCACAGGCAGGTCTAGATAGAGGGATAATTGCGTGGCCAATCGGGTGTGCTCAGGAACAAGGTGATGCCATGCTTGACACAGCGTGCAAAGCCTTCTAGTTCACCGGACACACGTCAGAAGCAGAGGTTTGGTCATTTGCGTTTCTGTTGAGGTCAATATAATTGGCTATAACCATCGCTCCTTACCAGTGCTATGTTGGCCCGCTTGCATTAGTGAATTATTATTAATAAAGTGGCCCAGTTTCAATCCCAGCGCTGAGTCCGTCTCTTTATTGGGGAGTGGGTCTGGCAAGGGACGCGCGGCGGCACTGATTTGCTGCCGCGTGCTTTGCCGGCCCCACCCATGAGAGACAGGACGAGGCTAGAGGGGCCGGGGGCCGGGCCTTCCCTTAAGGGAGAGGCTCGGACCACCCTTCCTCCTTTTCGCTGACTGGGCCAGGCAGCATTTGCCCTCCACCCCCGTCCTAGGTCACAGTGTGATTGTTTTGGTCGCTTTGGGGCTGGATGGGAATTTTTGCTTGAACCTCGATTGGCCTGTTGGTTCTTGTCGTTTTCGCCCATCCCACACTGTCGCTGTCGGGCAAACCGCTATCCCCAAAATTGCAATACCCACAATTGCCTTGAGCGTTGTTTGAAGCCATCCTCATGGAGACCACGACCATAGCGAATTCCACCACCCCCATGTGGCATCTTCCTTGATATTCTTAACCAGGGTATGGAGATCTGTGATCTGACTTTGTACCTTGCGAGAGTTGTCCGTGAGGTTAAAACAACACTTGCCATGGACTGTCTCACAACCCAAATTGTGTAAGAACAGGAGGTAGTCTATAGCTGCTCAATTATCCAATATAGCATGACGAAGCTCCGTCTGCTCTTGACTGAGCAGCCCTATCGCCGATGAGGTGTGGTTAATGGCTTTTGCCAACATGCAAGCCAGTTGACCAATCCTGCGAGCATTGCCTACGGCTAAGCCTGGCACGCCGAACAAACTGACCGCCAATGAGACGTATTCAGCTTTGCTCAAAAGCCTAATGTTACTGTCACATGAACTATCCAGGTGAGTGGCACGAGCGTGCTGTGAGTAGGCAAATATTTTGGTGCTTGGGACAACCATATCCTTTGTGGGAAGCAACAGTGTCAAATGACTGATACAACAGAAAGAATCAGATACATTTGCGGGAATATAGTTCCATGTGTGTTGGTTACATGTAAAAAACCAGCCTGAAGGCAAAGTAACATGAACAAACATTGAGTCAATAGCCTCTGGGTGATTGCAAGTCCGAGTGCTGTTGCCAGAGTCGAGGCAACAGTGATGGGGCCCTTTGACTGCGGAACAGCCGGTCATGCGAGCACAAGTTGAGTTAGGGCTGATCACCACTCGGGGAGTGTACAGAGTGGCCACATCAGCCGGTAGGACCTTTGTGACCTGGGTTCCCCAGTGCGCATATGTCGAATACATGATCTTGTGAAATGGGCCAAATATCCGCTTCACTAGCCAGTCACCATGCCTGATATGTGCACCTGGGGCATGACATACTGGGATGAGACAAGTACTAAGGAGAGAGGCAGAATCGGTGACCTGCCTCAGGCAAAAATCAGACTGATTGATGAGATTCGCCAATCTTTCCCAGATGTTGTAGTGCAGCCGGGTAGAGAGGTCTCCACCAGGCATCAGATCTTCTGCTTCAAATGAAGCAGCTTGAACCCCTCCCCCCATAAACAAGGAAAGGATCAAGATGATTGTCAACAAGGAATTAAAGGTGATTTGGGACAAAACCAAAACCACGATGTTCTCTGGAGTTGGTTCTGCATTCTGCTGCTGCGTGATGTCAGTCGCCTCCTGGCACAGGGACTTGACCATTCCCCAGGTGATCTTTGGCGCTGGCATCGGCTGTCGTCGCCTCCTCCACCTGGTTTCCCCCGTCAGTCAATTCCTCCATCTCCAGCAGCGGATTTGGGAACGCCTGGCTCCATGCCATTGGACTCGAGATGAGGTTTCACACAACGAGCTGGAATCCAGCTGACACCTGAAGGAGATATAATTGCGGCATACCCTCTTCCCCACGTTATGAGTGGTGCCG
Source organism: Bradypodion ventrale (assembly GCA_035047345.1). Classification (NCBI taxonomy): domain Eukaryota; kingdom Metazoa; phylum Chordata; class Lepidosauria; order Squamata; family Chamaeleonidae; genus Bradypodion; species Bradypodion ventrale. The sequence goes on along the minus strand of JAWDJE010000002.1, from coordinate 137,474,360 downwards.
GGCCCCTCCAAGAAGGATCCGGTGGCACTTGATAACGCACCAAGCGACGGAAGTGCTTCTACTGTGGAGTGGAATCTGAGGAAACGTTGAGGTGGTTGTACGTGAACAGTACCTTGTTCAGACAATGCTGTGCCTGACCCTGATTTTTGGGGAGGGCTAGTTCCCCCCTTTCTGTTTGTTTGCCAATGTAGGACTTGAGCGTCTGATTCACCTGCTCAACAATCGCTTGCCCTTGCAGATTGTACAGAACACCAAAAGTGTGCTTAATGTCCCAGGTGGCCATAAACGTGGCCAGCTGCCTGGAGCTATAAGCCGGAGCATTGTTGGATTTCACATGCCGTGGTTTACCCATGGCCACGAAACAGGAGAGGAGATGCTGTTCCACGTGGCAAGCCATTTTTCCCTTCTGAGACATAGCCCAGACAAACTGTGAAAACGTGTCTATGCAGACATGCATGAACTGCCATCTCCCAAACTGCGGAACGTGTGTGACATCCATCTGCCACACCTGGTTGGCTTCTGTCCCATGAGGGGCCTCCCACCACCCCAGCACATTGTGGGCAGGAACGGACTATGCTCTGAGCTTGGGAAAGTGGCAGATTGAACTGCCGTGTAAGTGCTTTAGCATTTTGATGAAAGAATGCATGACTTTGAATTGGAGTCGTGAAGACTCCCAGAACTGACTTCTGCTGAATTTCCTTTGCGGCCACATCCGCTCTGCTATTGCCCGTGGAAATCGGGCCAGGTAAATCCTGGTGACTTCTGATGTGGGCGACATAGAGCGCTTCGGTGTGGTTATGCAAATGAAATTGAGTTGTGAGGAAAAGACCTAACAAGGTTTTGTCTATCGCGGGAGTGATGTAGGCTCCTGGTAGACTGTGAAGCAAATTCCAGACATACTGACTGTCTGTAATTATATAATTATATTCAAGCGTTCCTATGCAAAAGCGTGCAAGGCAAGGTTCACTGCTGCCAATTCCACCCACTGCGTGGGTTTCTGCGGAAGAGTCAGAAGCATGTGCCAAGCCTGTCCCTCTTGCCAAGTAAGAACTGCATATGTTCTACCCCCACTAGTGAACACTGTCCTGGCTCCCTGAAGAGGAACCAGGGACAATAATTCACACAAGCTGACTGTCTGTGTCTGAAGCGAGACAAGTCTGGGGTCTTTCGGCAAATGGTATGCCAAAGATCCTGTAAATCCTTCTAATGCAATCGGAAGCGAGTCACCGAGCTGCATTAGCTGCTGGACCTGATCCTTGGTGACTGGAACAACGATTTTCGCTAAATCGTGCCCTGAGATATCTCTTGCTCTCAACCTTCCTCGGTAAATCACCACGGAGACCAGTTCCTGTGGAGGGACGATGTTTCGGGAAGAGGTGTGTGGCAAATACACCCATTCCACAATTTTCGCCCCTCACTCGGAGTCTATGCCTAGAGTTCTGGAGAACATGGCTCCAGTTCGGACTATGTACAGGTTCAGAACAGGAGCATATGGCCCCTGACTTATCCTGTCCACCCATCTCTGGCTGAGAACTTGGTTGACCTTTTCGAGAGTCAAGCGAGCCTCTCGCGGAATGTGTATCCGATCTGCTGGCTGCTTACCTAGCATTAGCAGCGAGAAGAGTGGCTTCAAGAGTTCTGTATCTAGCCTAAAATACCATCTAGCCCAATTGATATTCCCCAGAATCTGTTGCAATTCTACGAGAGTGACTGAATCTTTGAGGTTAATTTGTGGCAAAACTGGTGCCACGAAAGAACGGAGAAGCCGATAGCCCAAGTATGAAAAGTGCTCGATTCTCTCAACTTTCTCCGGGGCAATGAGTAACCCCTTCTCCCCCAGAGTGGTCTGGAGGTCTTTAAACATTTCACTGCCGAGTTGCGGCGCTGCAATCAAAATATCATCCATAAAATGACATACCAAGACAGTGGGGTGAAGGTTTTGAAACTTTTCCAGTGCGTCATGAACGTAAATTTGGCACAGAGTGGGTGAATTGAGCATCCCCTGTGGCAAATATTTCCACGCAAAATGTTGCATAGGCTCTCTGTGGTTCACGACTGGCACCGTAAAAGCGAACCTTTCCCGATCCCTTACATCTAAAGGAATGGTGTAAAAACAGTCTTTCAGGTCTACGACTAGGATCTCACAACCCTCGGGAATCATGTTCGGATTGCTGCATTGAAGCAGACCCATTGGCTGAATACACTTATTGATCTCTCTTAGATCGTGAAGGAGTCGCCACTTCCCTGACTTCTTTTTAATGATGAATATGGGTGAATTCCAGGGACTGGTGGACTGTTCTATGTGTCTTGCATCTAATTGTTCTTTGACCAGCTGTTTTAGGGTGACTAATTTTTCCCCTACGACCGGCCATTGCTCTTCCCAGACTGGCGTGTTAGTAAGACATTTGAGTGGTAAAGCCATTACCCGAAGGTAAGAGTGGCATGATACTGTTGCAAGATGTCCCGCCCCAGCGATTGACGTAGACATTTAAGATATGCGGCCGAATGACCGCCGTGCCGTCAGCTCCGGGAATCGTGACTTCCACCCAATCTCGGCCTCTAAACGCTTCCTGAATGCCATCTACCCCCCACACTTCAGAGACTGGCTCAAGCCACTGACTCTGGCTGACCACGCTGACATCAGCTCCCATATCTAGCAATCCGTCAAAAGGTTTTTTGTTCAAAAATACCTTTATGACTGGTCGCCGCTTCCACTCTATGTTGGTTTCCACTGTCACTAAGATCTGGTATCCTTGTACTGCCCCTTCTGCGCTCGGCGGTCTACCGACCTGGACTCTGAGCTGTCTCTGAGCCTTTCCTGGCTGCCTGTTTGCGGGTGACAAGGAACCATGATCAGTTGCGCTAACGTGTCTCCCTTGTGAATGATCTGTGGTAGGTGTGTTCAAAGTTGAACCTGGAGTACACCCGAAATATTGGAGTCAACGACTCCTGGAATCACAAGGATTCCTCGTGTTCCTGCGATACTGCGGGGCAAAACTAAACCTATATAGCCCTTAGGCAGGGGTCCCATGTATTGGGAATCAACCAGATAGTCTGTGCCTGACAAGTCACAGATGACTTCTGACTGGCAAGTCAAATCTAGTCCCATACTGCCCTTAGGTCTGGCCTGTGCCTCCGGAACGCAGGGTGGAATGTTCCGTGAATCTAATACAGCTCTGACTCTTCCAGAGCGACTGTGGTCTCTGTTTGAACCGGGGTCAGAGACAAGCCCAAGCTCTGGTTTCCCGAAGTCGGACAGTTCCTGGCCCAGTGAAAGCCCTTGTTACATGGGGTGGCCGGAGCCTTGGGACGACCTGTGTTTTGGCCATTACCCTTCTTGGATTGGCATTCTCTAGCAAAATGACCGATCTTTCCACAAGTGTGACATGCTCCCTTGGTTTTGCCTTTGGGTCTCCTACCGCCTTGCACCGCCGCTGCAAACATACCCATTTTATAGGAATCTGTACCAACGTCGGCACAAGCCCTGATCATGTCAGTAAGCATCAAATCGGGATGATTGCCCAGTGACAGCAAGATTTTATGGCAGTCAAGGTTGGCGTTGTCTTTAGCCAGTTTCATCATAAGCTCCTGCTGGGCTTGTTCGTTGTCTATCTGACTACTGATCGCTTCCTCCAATCTGTAGGACTCCTGAGCACCTTGTTTAACTGCTGTGTAATTTTTGGCTGCTTTGCCAGCTGCCGGGACCTTGACATAAGCCCTAAAGGCTGTCTCAGCCGCCAGTTGGAGCGTGGCGATTGGCAAGGCGGTCTGCGCATCGATGGTTTCGAACTGACCCAACCCATATAGCTGGTCAGGAAGTACTGCTCCTCCCATCCTGGCAGCCCTTGCCTGTGCTTCGAGTCGATACTCGCTGTCCCAGAGTAAATACTGGCTTGGATTGAGCATCATTCTCATGACGACCTTCGAGTCGTATGGAATGAGCATCACTGTCTCACAAATCTGCTGAAGTGTACCTCTAGTGAAACGACTCTGAAGTCCCGTTTCTGTGATTGCTTTCTGTATTGCTATGAGCAGTTTGTATGGAACTGCCGAGTGGATCGTTTGCTGTTGACCCGTGAGGGTGTCCATCTCTATGCGGACTGGGCACAACTGCCTAAGTTCAGCTAGTTCTTCTGCTGATAACTCCCCTTTGATGGTTTCCTCTTCTACCATGCGCTGAATGGAACTTTTAACTGTCTGGGAACTTTTAACTGTCTGGGAACCGCCAGCGTTTCCCAAACCTTGAATTCCTGCAGCTGTCACTGAAGGAAAGCTCCCTAAGCCTCCCTGTTTAAGCTGAATTTTCGGATAGAGACCCATCGGGGCTGATGGTTCTGATTGTGCTGGGGGGTTCTCGGTCTCTATCTGGACTGGATCAACCTCTGCGATGAGCTTTCTACACTTACTCCATGTGCTGATCACCTTAGCTGGGGCTCTTGGTTCTTGCTTAATGCAGGTCCCTATCCTGTCCCAAAGTTGGAGGCTTAACATGCCCATTTCTGGATAAAACAGATAGTGCTCCCCCAAATACACCAAAAGATCCGCTAACTGGACGCTGTGAATGCGAGTACAATTTACCCTGGCCAGGGCCTTGAGCTCCATTAAGTGAGCTCTCTGGTTAGTGGTCGGACTTGACCTCTGTGAACAAGTCCCCATATTACCTGCCGGTCCGTTGAAGCTGCCTCCGCCGGATGAGTTGACGCGTCTAGGTGTAGGTAACTGGATTCGGTGCGACGAACCTCTGGGAAGGAATTGGAATGTGGACTGCCGCCACAGGCCCTCGGTGGCCTCTGCGATGGTGTCAGGTCTTACAGCTGACCCTGAGTGGATCGCATTTCCGATGCGCAAGATGCCTCAGAGCTTTGGAGTGTGCTCTGCCTCTGGAATGCCTCGCCTCTTAGCATAGCTGAATTCAGATCAGATGGCTTTCTGACCTGAACCACTCCGCAACCTCCCGGAAAACTTGGACGCAATTCTGGCATAGAAACGGACCAAGGATGTCGCTTACTCATGAGTAGGATCATGTTGGAGTCACCATATGTTGGATCTGGGCCTGATACGGGCTGGAAGGTAACAGAGGAGACTGGTCAAGTAAAGACACACGAGGCAAGATGGAGCGAAGACCAGCATTTATTGATCAGAAGGCTCTAATCTTTATACCCTGCCTAGCTTGACCGAGTGCATAGGTTGTGCATGGCCGCTACAGGAAAACTGCAGGTCTGCACTTTAAGATTACACGTGTTACTCATCAGGGGTGACTTCACCGGGGGGAAGTTCCTTATCTATCTAATTTACTACCGGGGGACATGCATTGTCTACTGCTGTCGGGAGTAAACATGTGCCTAAGTTGACTCTTGGACTCAGAGTCTCTGCGGATACAAGATTACCCATTACATGCTTATCGAGTTCATCACCCGGTGATCTTTTGCCCTCTACTGTCCGAACTGCCTGCCAGGTCAGCGATTGGTGAATTAAACTATGACTATTAATCCGCTCCCCCATGTCTGTCCCTTCAGAACCAGGCTCCAAGGTGTGTTCCCCCAAGCCGTGGTTCTGTCAGGGACAGTATGCCAATTATGTGCGCGGATCCCACAACATTTAATATAGGGTTTTCAAAGGGATCCATGGAAACACCATGTGCATCAATACTGTTGATTGACATTTAACAGACACCCCAAGAATATGGCCCAGGTCTGCACCTGGCTCCATATCTTGAATTTAAAAATCCCCTTTTGGTCAGATTTCATTCCATAACCCAAATATGAATACAACTTGTTTTGCATTCCAAAATGTTGTCAAGTCATTCTGACTCCAGTGTTGATCTGCCAGTTATTTCTCAAGCAGAGAGAAACGCTGTGTCTGCTGATTTAACACAGACCATTCAAAATGGATCCCAGCTTGCTACTGGAAATGAACCCCAAAGTGTGCATAAAACTAAGCAAACAATTGTTACAGGTTCATGCACTGATTTTCTTCAATGAATGGATTTTTGTCACAACTAATGCCATGAGGGGATGTCCTGAAATTTAGTTGTTTTGGTGGACAATATCCATAATGACTGCAAGGACTGCAGTGGCTCAAGTGACTAAGATGTTGACTGGGAGGCAGAAGGTCAGCAGTTCAATTCCCGAGTACTGCAGGATGGAATGAGCTCCGGTGTTTGTCCCAACTCCTGCCAACCTAGCAGTTCGAAAACAAAAAATTGCAAGTAGATAAATAGGGACCACTTTGGTGGGAAGGTAAACAGTGTTCCATGCACTCCGGTGTCTAGTCATGCCTGCCAAATGACCACATAAACGTCTGCAGAAGCAGACAGTGCTGGCTCTTCGGCTTGGAAACAGAGGTGAGCACTGCACTCTAGAGTTGGATACAACTGCATTTCGAGCAAGGTAAACCTTTACCTTTACCTTATCCTATAATGTCATCCAGAGGGAAGAACAAACTGTATATATCCAGGATATGATGGCTCTGCAAAGATCGTATCCGTCTTTGCCACCTGTACAACACATTCACTAAGGTTGGAATTTAACCAAAGGATGACTGTAGGAATCGGGGCCGCTGAGGGCCGGAGGTCCCGGAGGAGACTGATCAAGAAACGATACGAGGCAATATGGAGCGAGATCAGATCAGTAGTTTATTGAGGGAAAACTTCAACATATATAGGAGAAAAAGCGCAACGGTGGCAAAACCGTCATCTGACAGAAAATCACATCACCTGTTTACTCGGGTTAATTGGGAATCTCTCTTGGGGAAGTTAATTAACTGGGGCAAACATTGACAGGGGAAACACCATTGTTTAGGGATAAGACCAGGGTAAATATGGCCCCTATTTGCACCGGGGATTATGCTCTCCTTGGAGATGAGTGATTACTTTAATGGGTACCGGAGTTAGATATTCGCTCTCTCAGCAGAACCGCTGGTCAGGTCAAGGAATTGGGTGAATCAAACCCTATCATTAATCCACCCCCCTTAATTTCTCTGCCTGCAGAAACCACCGCCGGGAGCCTTCTCACCTAAGTGGCCTCTGCAAGGGCCGTTTCCATGCCAGATGGGCATGGGGAATCTGCATCTCCCCTTTCTGTTTTACTTAAGAGCCTGACCGGCGACTCTGCGCAAGAGGGGCATCAGCTGCTGAGCGGGAATGATGCTTCGGGGTTCCTTCTTGGGGCGGCACTTCGAGATCAGTGAGGGAATACATTGCGCAAAGCAGCACACCGCTATGCCTAGTATAATCACCCCCACAACCACTTTGAGTACCGTCTGGAGCCACCCCCACGGAATCCACGAGCACATCCAATTCCACAATGAACTCCACCAAGTTCCCCATGCAGAACCTTCCCTTATGCTCTCGACTATGGTGTGGAGGGCCGTGAGCTGACTCTGTACCTTGCGGGAGTTGTCAGTAAGATTGAAACAACACATACCATGGAAAGATTCGCAACCCAAATGATGAAGCAATAAGCGGTAGTCTATAGCCGCTCGATTGTCAAGTATGGCATGGCGAAGCTCTGCCTGCTCCTGGTTGAGCAGCGCTATCGCCGAGGAGGTATGGTTAATGGCTTTAGCTAATCCGCAAGCCAATCGACTAATCCTCCAAGCATTGCCGACGGCTAAGCCTGGCACGCCAATTATGCTGACTGCCAACGAGACATACTCGGCTGGACTCATAACTCTAAAGCTGCTCTCACATGAGCTGTCTAACTGGGTTGTGCGAGTGTGTCGTATGGGTGCTGAAACATTTGTAACATTTGTGCTTGGGGTAACCATATCCTTAGTAGGGAGTAACAGTGTCAAACGACTGATACAACAAGTAGCATCTGATACATTTGCAGGAATGTAGTTCCACATGTACTGATTACATGTAAAGAACCAACCAGATGGTAACGTAACATGAGCATACATTGAGCCAAGCTTCACTGGGTTATTACAAGTCCAATTGCCACTGCCAACGTAGAGGCAGCGGCGCCGGGTTCGACCGACTGCGGAGCAGCCGGTCATTCGAGCACAAGTAGAGTTCGGGCTGACCGCCACTCGAGGAGTGTGGAGAGTGGCTGCATCAGCCGGCAAAGTCATGGTGAGCCGCATTTCCCAACGGGAGTATTCTGAAGAAGCCGCTGGGTTGTATGGGCTGAAAATCCATTTCACAAGCCAATCCCCGTCCCTGGGGTATGTGCCTGGAGAATGGCACACTGGGATGAGGCAGGTGCTCAGGCTAGAGGCAGAACCAATGTCCTGTCTCAGGCAAAAATCGGACTGGTTGACGAGGCCCGCCAACCTTTCCCATATGTTGTACTGCATCCTGGCAGAGAGGTCTCCGCCTGGCAACAAATCGTTGGCCTTTAACAAGGCGGCCTGAACGCCTCCCCCCGCAAGTAGGGAGAGGATCAGGATGATGGTGACTGCCATGGAGTTGGCATGAATCTGGGCAAAGACTGCAGCCACGAGGTTCTCCGGTGTCGGCTCCCTCTCCTCGCGCTGGATGGCATCCTGGGCCTCATGGCAAAGGGCCTTGACCATCCCCCAGGTGATCTTCGGCGCTGTCATCTGCGACCACTGTCTCTCCCGATGGGTCCTCTCGGTCAGGGTGAGGTCCTCCATCTCCGGGATTGGACTCGGGTCGGCCTGGGTCCACGCCATGTGGTTCCAAGTGAGGCTTGACACACCGAGCTGGAATCCAAATGACACTTGTAGGAGACATAACTGCAGCATACCCTCTTCCCCAGGTTACGAGTGGCGCCGGGCCCCTCCATGAAGGGTCCGGTGGCACCCGGTATCGGACCATCGGTCGCGGGAGAGCTTCCGAACGGCGGAAGTGCTTCTCCTGCGGTGTGCAATCCAAAAAAACATTAAGGTGATTGTACATGAACAATACCTTATTCAGACAATGCTGTGCCTGAGCCTGTGACTTGGGGAGGGCTGGTGGCTCCCCCCTTTCTGTTTGTTTGTCAATATAGGACTTGAGCGTCCGATTGACCCGTTCCACAATCGCTTGCCCCTGCGGATTGTAAGGAACGCCAAAAGTATGCTTAATGTCCCAGGTGGCCATGAAGGCCGCCAGCTGCCTGGAACTGTAGGACGGGGCATTATCAGTTTTAATGTGCTGCGGCTTGCCCATTGCAGCGATGCAGGAAAGGAGGTGCTGCTCCACGTGGGAAGCAGTCTCCCCTTTCTGCGCCGTTGCCCAAACGAATTGAGAAAAAGTGTCAATGCAAACGTGCATGTACTGCCATCTGCCAAACTGCGGAACATGCGTGACATCCATCTGCCACACCTGGTTAGCCTCTGTCCCTCGTGGGTTGACCCCCCACGAGGGCCCCCCCGGTGCCCCTGCACAATGCTGGCAAGAGCGAACTATGCCTCGGGCTTGAGAAAGTGGCAGATTGAACTGTCTGGCTAGCGCTTTGGCATTTTGGTGGAAGAAGGCATGACTCTGAATTGGCGTAGTGAAAACACCTAACACTGAACGTTGCTGAATTTCCTTTGCCGCCGCATCCGCTCTGCTATTGCCCGCGGAAATCGGACCCGGTAGGTCTTGATGACTTTGGATGTGGGCAATATAGAGCGGCTCCGTGCGGTTTCGCAAATGAAATTGAGCAGTGAGAAACAGACTAAGCAATTTCTTGTCTATCGCGGGAGTGATGTATGCTCCCGGTAGACTGTGAAGCAAATTCCTAACATACTGACTGTCAGTAATGATGTTTAAACGTTCTTTGGCGAAGGTGCGCAAAGCAAGGTTCACCGCTGCCAACTCTGCCCACTGTGCGGACTTCTGTGGAAGAGTTAACAGCGTGCGCCAAGCTTGGCCTTCCTGCCAAGTCAAGACACCATATGTGCGACCTCCATCAGTAAAAACTGTCCTGGCTCCCTGAAGCGGAACCAGCGAGAGCAGTTCGAACAAGCTGACTGTCTGCGTTTGAAGCGAGACAAGTCTGGAGTCTTTTGGCAAGTGGTATGCCAAGCATCAGGTGAATCCTTCCAACGCAATTGGAAGCGAGTCACCGAGCTGCATCAACTGCTGAATCTGTTCCTTGGTGAACGGGACTACAATTTTGGCTAAGTCATGCCCTGAAATGTCCCTAGCTCTCAGCCTTCCGCGGTAGACCACCGCGGAAACCAACTCTTGGGGAGGAACGATGTTCCGGGAAGAGGTTTCGGCAAGTACACCCATTCCACGATACTCGCTCCTTTCTCGGAGTCCGCTCCTAGCGCTCCAGTGAACATGGACCCTGCTCGCACGATGTACAAGTTCAGGATCGGGGCGTATGGCCCTGGGGTGATCCTATCTACCCACCTCTGGCTGAGAACCTGGTTAACTTTCTCGAGAGCCAAGCGCGCTTCTCGAGAAATTTGTATCCGGTCTGCTGGCTGCTTACCTAATGTGAGCAGCGAGAAGAGCGGTTTCAAAAGATCCGTATCCAATCGAAAATATGGTCTGGCCCAATTAATGTTCCCTAAAACCTGCTGCAATTCTACCAGGGTGACTGAGTCCTGTAAATTGATCTGAGGCAAAACTGGTGCTGCGAAAGAGCGGAGAAGCCGATGACCCAAGTATGAGAAGGGCTCGGTTCTCTGCACTTTCTCCGGGGCAATGAGTAACCCTTTCTCCCCCAGGCTGGCCTGGAGGTCTGAAAACATTTTGCTGCCGAGTTGCGGCACCGCAACCAAGATATCATCCATGAAGTGACAAACTAAAGCTTTTGGGTAAAGGTTTCGGAACTTTGCCAGTGCGTTGTGAACATAAATTTGGCACAGGGTGGGCGAATTGAGCATGCCCTGTGGCAAAAATTTCCACGCGTGACGCTGCGTGGGCTCACTGTGGTTCACAACCGGCACCGTAAAGGCAAACCTTTCCCGGTCCCTGGGGTCTAAGGGAATTGTATAAAAACAATCCTTGAGATCTACAACTAGGATCTCCCACCCCTCGGGGATCATATTAGGATTTGGGATGCCGCATTGAAGCGGACCCATTGGCTGTATGCACTTATTGATCTCTCTGAGATCGTGGAGGAGTCGCCACTTCCCCGACTTCTTCTTAATGACAAAAATTGGCGAATTCCAAGGACTGGTGGACTGCTCTATATGCCCTGCGTCTAGCTGTTCTTTAACCAGCTGCTTAAGGGCGACTAATTTCTCTCCCACTACCGGCCATTGTTCTACCCAGACCGGCGTATCGGTGAGCCATTTAAGTGGCAACGCCATTACCCGAAGGTAAGCGTAGCACCGTACTGCTGTAAAATGTCTCGCCCCCAAAGGTTGATGTGCACGTCAAGAATGTGTGGCCGAATTACCGCTGTGCCATCAGCCTTTGGGATTGTGACTGTCACCCACTCCCGGCTCCTAAACGCTTCCTGAATGCCGCCCACCCCCCACACATCGGAGACCGGCTCAATGGCCCACTCCCTTGGCCACTGGCTCCTGCTTATCACGGATACATCAGCTCCGGTATCTAACAGGCCTGAGAATGATCTATTATTCAGAAATACCTCAATAACCGGGCGCTGTTTCCACTCAATGTTGGTCTCCACTGTTGCTAAGACCTGGTATCCTTGCACTGCCTCACTGGCGCTCGAGCGGTCCTCTGACCGGGACTCTGAGCTGTCCCTGAGCCTTCCCTGGCTGTCTGCTGGCGAGTGACAAGGAACCATGATCAGTTGCGCTAACGTGTCTCCCTTGTGAATTGTCTGGGGCAGGTGCGTCCAAAGCTGAACTTGGAGAACGCCCGAAAAATTGGAGTCAACGACTCCTGGAATTACAAGAATTCCGCGTGCTCCTGCTACACTGCGGGGCAAAACTAAACCTATAAAGCCTTTGGGCAGTGGACCCATGTACTGGGAGTCCACCAGATAGACCGTGCCTGGCAGGTCGCATGTAACATCTGCCTGACAAATCAAGTCTAACTCTGTACTACCCTTGGGCCTGGCCTGCGCCCTCGCAGTGTCTGGGATGTGACCTGAATCTACTCTAGCTCTGGCGAGCTCTGAATTTGGGAAGTCTCTGTTTGGACCGGGGCCAGAGACGTGCCCGCGTGCCGGTTTCCCGAACTCGGACAGTTCCTGGCCCAATGGTAGCCTTTCTTGCACTTCGGACACAGGGTGTTTGGAGCCTTGGAACGGCCGGAATTTTGTCCGCCTCCCTTGGATCGGCACTCCCTAGCGAAGTGACCGACCTTGCCACAATTGTGACATGCTCCTTGGTTCTTACCTTTAGGTCTTCTACCCCCTTGCACCGCTGCCGCTAGCAAACCCATTTTATAGGATTCTGTGCCAACGTCGGCGCAAGCTCTAATCATGTCCGTGAGTGTCAAGTCGGGACGATTGCCCAGGGACTGCAAGATTTTACGGCAGTCTAAATTGGCATTGTCCTTGGCTAACTTCATCATGAGCTCTTGCTGAGCTTCCTCATTATCGATCTGCCTACTAATCGCCTCCTCCAAGCGATTGATGAAGTCCATGTAGGGCTCTTGGGCTCCCTGCTTGACTGCGGTGTAATTCTTAGCCACTTTGCCAGTCGCAGGGACCTTGAAAAAAGCCCTAAAGGCAGCCTCTGCCGACATCTGGAGAGTGGCGAGTGGCAAGTTGATCTGCGCATCGATGGATTCGAAGGCGCCTGAGCCATATAACTGGTCAGGGATTACTGCGCCTCCCATCCTGGCAGCCCTAGTTTGAGCTTCAAGGCGAAACTCGCTGTCCCAAATCAGGTACTGGCTAGGGTTGAGCATCATCCGCATGACGGCTTTCCAGTCATGTGGAATGAACATGGTGTTCTCGCACACTTGCTTAAGCGTGCCCCTAGTAAACCGGCTTTGGAGCCCTGTCTCTGAAATGGCCTTCCGTATAGCCATGAGAAGCTTATACGGGACTGGTGAATGAACTATCTTCTGGGCCCCCGTGAGGGCATCCATTTCTAAGCGAATTGGACAAATCTGACTAAGCTCAGCTAGTTCTTCTGCTGGCAGTTCCCCCTTCTTCAGTTCTTCCTCAACTGTGCGCTGAAGGGCACTCTTGGTAACTAGGGAACCCGGAACTGTCAGAGAAGCGCCTGCGCTCCCCATTCCTTGCATTCAGTCGGTGACGTCTGCAGCTGTCACCGAGGGAAAGTTCCCTACGCTACTCTGCCTGAACTGCAATGACGGATAGAGCGCCGTGGGCGCCAATGGCTCAGCTGGCGCTGGGGGTTCTTTGGCCTCTACCCGGACTGGTTCTATCTCCGCTAAGAGTTTCCTACATTTACTCCATGTGCGAATTACGCCTCCTGGAGCTTTCGGGGGTTGCTGAATGCAGTCTCCTATCTGATCCCAAAGCTTAAGGGTTAACGTACCTACTTCTGGGTAAAGCAGGCAGTGTTCCCTTAGGTACGCCAAAAGTCTCGGTAGCTCTCGGCTGTGAAATCTTAACTGAAACACCCTGGCCAGGATTCTAAACTCTTCCTCACGAGTTTTTTGGCTAGCGGATGGACACTGTCGCTGAGGACAGGTCCCCATATTACCTGTGAAGGGTCCTCCGAAGTTTCCTCCTCGGGATGAGTCGACGCATCTTGGGCAAGTAATAGGTTCTGGCGACGATTCTCTGGGTAGAGCTCGGAGTGTGGTCCCCTACCACGGGCCCTCGGTGGCCTCTGCGCTGTCAGGGTTCACAGCTGACCCTGCGGAACGCATTTTTCCGTAACCTGCAAGCCGCCGCGAAAGTCGGGAGCAAACTGTAGGAAGCCTCTCGGTAATGCCTCGCCGCTTAGGCCGTTCTCCCGACTGGCTGGTTTAACGGCCGGGCTGCCGCGCTGTCCTCCAGGACGAGTGGACACGGTTCAAGTGCAGAACCGGACCGTGTGATCGCTTACTCTGAGGTAGACCGCTCGGGGGTCGCTTACTCACGAGTAGATCACGTCGGGGTCACCAGATGTAGGAATCGGGGCCGCTGAGGGCCGGAGGTCCCGGAGGAGAATGATTAAGAAACGATACGAGGCAATATGGAGCGAGATCAGATCAGTAGTTTATTGAGGGAAAACTTCAACATATATAGGAGAAAAAGCGCAACGGTGGCAAAACCGTCATCTGACAGAAAATCACATCACCTGTTTACTCGGGTTAATTGGGAATCTCTCTTGGGGAAGTTAATTAACTGGGGCAAACATTGACAGGGGAAACACCATTGTTTAGGGATAAGACCAGGGTAAATATGGCCCCTATTTGCACCGGGGATTATGCTCTCCTTGGAGATGAGTGATTACTTTAATGGGTAACGGAGTTAGATATTCGCTCTCTCAGCAGAACCGCTGGTCAGGTCAAGGAATTGGGTGAATCAAACCCTATCATTAATCCACCCCCCTTAATTTCTCTGCCCGCAGAAACCACGGCCGGGAGCCTTCTCACCTAAGTGGCCTCTGCAAGGGCCGTTTCCATGCCAGATGGGCATGGGGAATCCGCAAATGACAACTTCCTGAAGATTCTCTGTACATTGGATAGGAACAGACTCCAATGGATAGTCAGGGCTGCAGAATATGTTCTTTGTTGCTTTAGATTGATAACAATATAGAATAAAATAAGCTGTCAAAAGTCATCTAAAAATGTATTTAAATGCTCTTTGAAAGCAATGTTAGAATAAACACTTGTAACACCAAAAAGTACCTGAGTATCAACTTGTTTTGTTACCTTCGACATAACTTTGTATCATAACTTGCTCTACTACTCATTGCAACTAAAATACCTATACCACGTAAACATATTATATGTATCTTAGACTGGCATACAGTCTTGTGTGGTGTTTTAATTCTTTGTAAATTAGGTAAAGGTCAAGGATGCCCTTGCTCAAAAGCCAGTTGTATCCGACTCTAGGGTGTGGTGTTCATCTCCATTTACAGCCAAAGAGACAGCTCTGTCTGCATTGGCAGAGATTTCCGTGGTCATGTGGCAGGCATGCCTAAACACCGGGGTACACAGAATGATGTTACCTTTTCCAGCCTAAGTGGTACTTATTTATCTACCTGCAATTTCTTGCTTTCGAACTGTTTGGTTGACAGGAGCTGGGACAGAGATGGGAGCTCACTCTATTGTGTAGCACTTTGATCTCAAACTACTGACCTGCCAACCTTCTGGTCATCAAGTTCAGCACCAGAGGAGAGGGAACCTACTACTCACCTTTCCCCTTATGAAGTTCTGATATTAGGTACAGAACCTTAATTAGATGGCAGTCTACCCTTACGATGATATAAGGCTAATCTTCATCTTTAGTAGGCAAGGAAATGATTTCCTCAGCATTTCTGAGTGGTTAGGGGAACCTCTAGCTGGGCAGACAAGAGAATTTTCCACAGGTTGAATGGTGTCTTCAGGTGAAATGGAAAGTCTTCATGAACTACCAGCACTATAAAGCTGGTATTCATTACTTAAATTTCAATATGTACCTTATGTTCCTAAGGAAAATTATAGCTGGGTGGGTCGTTTGTAACTGAAACTTCCCGAGATTTGCATTGCTCCCAATAACATGATCTGACCATTTAAAGTTTCCTCCACTGGAGAGTCTTCTACATTGGAAATTAGAGGTGAACTAGGAGAATCATAGATATATCCTTGTGTTAGTGCTTTCAGAAAGTGGCAACAATGGTCAGCAATATACCTTCTCCAATTGTCATATTTCTTTGGACCATTTTAGGAATTCTATCAGTTGCTTCCCTTTTAGGAAATGGATTTATCACAGTTGTTAATGGTCACCAATGGCTCCAAAATGGGAAGATGGCTCCTTGTGATTTCCTCTTGACCACCTTGTGCACCACCAGGTTTCTGCTGCAGCTGATTTCTACGTCAGGCTATCCAGTATATTTCAATGTTCCTGTGTCTAAAATTTATTTTTATACACTGGGTGTTATGAACGTTACCTGGTTATTTTTCCATGTAGTCAATCTCTGGTGTGCCACATGGCTCAGCATTTTCTATTGTGTGAAAGTTGCCAACTTTTCCAATCCTCTTTTCTTTTGGCTTAAGACAAGGATCAATCTGTTTCTTCTCAGGCTGCTTGGAATGTCTATAATTATTTCCATGTTCTTCACTCTTCCTACGCTGGTCAATTATTTTGGAAACATAAAATGGTCCAATCCAGTATTGACTAAGCCACTCAATAATAGCCAATATGTAAATGACCTTTTTTCCACATTTTTACTCTGTTTTTCTCCAATAAATTTCAGCCTAAACATATTGGCATCAATTCTTCTGCTGACCTCTCTGTGGAGGCACACAAGGAATCTAAGGAAGAGTGGAACTGCTGTTAAGGACTTAAGCACTCATGTCCACATCAAAGTCATAAAGTCTGTTCTGTTTTATCTCTTCTTCTATATTTTGTATTCCACAGGGTTAATGCTTGGTTCAAGTTCTATTCTTGAGTTTGGAAGACATGAACGACTTGTTACTGAAATCTTTGTGTCTGCAATGTCTTCAGCACACTCCATCATATTAATATTGAACAATCCAAAGTTGAAAAAAGCATCTACTCATATTGTAAACATGTGGCACAGGACTTGATGAAAAGAAAAGAACTGCATGTATTTCTAGTGTCTCCCCAGAAGATCTCTTCTTCCATCCTGCTTTTTCTTTTTTTACTCAGAAATCTAGACACTGACATGGAAGCTGGAAAATCAGTTGTGCTTGCTCAAGCCCTGGTGCCACCCCTGCACATCTGAGGCCCGACACTCCTGAGTTAATAAGATTAGAGAAGCTGGACTGCTTCACCTCCACTCCTTCGCCTGGGGAAGTATATCTTGTGTTATTAGGGCTGTGGTCTGTGAGGCAAGACGCTTTGTATCGCACTGTATGGGGTTATGATCTGTTGTACATTGTATCTCTGGGGATCTTATCTATTGTTACTATGTTATTGATTATATGGATTTGACTGTATTATTTTGTATTTATTTATCTTTCATTTTGCTGATTATTGTATTGTTATTGCTATTTGTTCTGATATTGTAATGCTGTATTTTGTTTTAGTGTTTATTTTACTGTTGTGAACCGCCTTGAGTTGCCCATTGGGGAAGAAAGGCGGTATAGAAATAATAATAATAATAATAATAATAATAATAATAATAATAATAATAATAATAATAATAATAATAATAATAATAATAATAATAATAATAATAATAATAATAATAATTAGAGACACTGGACAGGCAAAGTTGAAGCCCTCTAAGCTAGCCATACCTGATGCTGTGAGATAGGATGGACTTTTGCTCTGAATATATACAGGAGTGACACATCTGCACCTCAGTCCTCCACTTTTTGGCAAAGAGTACTCCAACCGATCTGCTTCCAGCACTAGATAACCTGCCTGCCTTCAGATGTCACATAATTCTGGGGGATGGATCAGTTCTGAGATTAATTCCAAGCCTTGAAACTGATTGGCCAATGACTACAACATGCAGAGTGGAAACAAAGAACCAGGATTCAGAATGTGTGGCTGTTCCATTGAGGGCGGCTGCCCTACTCCATAGAAGGGTTCCCAGATGGCGAGCATCAACAGGCGATAGTAGACAAAAATCCGATGCCCTTCCGGTATTTGGACATTTCGAATATCTTCCTCAAGTGTCTATAAATCAGTAACCGGCGCGTTTCGCACCTCTGCTGGCGTTTCTCTCCATGTGGGCAGCCGCCCTCCGCCCCCCCGTGCCAGCTCTATAAGCCCAGCAAGTGACTCTATGTCCACGGACTTTCATAGACTATACTTGATTGACACTTTGTTGTTATAACGACTTATAATCACGTCTGGACTTTACATGGGATTTTTGATAGCTTGGTACAACGGGGATTATGGTTTACATTATGGGGTCTCAGTATGTTTTGTATGTTTGAGGTTCACTGCTTAGTTACTTTGGGTTTATGGGTGTGATGGCATGAATCGCATTGTAGGATATATATCTGTTATTATTGTGTTATTATCGCGTTGAGTTCACACACCATAACCTTGCCTGAAATACCTCAGCATAGGACGAGTATGTGAATAATTCCTTTGATTAAAAACACATTTCTGATTTTATCTTTCACACTTTTGGGAGTGTTATATTTCCTGTGCTTGTTGATACACCCCAGCCGCCCCACCTCAATTTTGCATAGGGCCATCAATTGCCATCCTGTGTCCAATTTTACCTTGATAAATCAAATATTTATTACGATCCAAGACCAGAATAGAACAGCAAAAGGAACAGAAGTTAAAATGGGGGTTAATGACCTTGATAAAAACATTCTCATCTGTGAAATGTTAGGTAAAGGTAAAGGTTTCCCTTGCTCAAAATGTTGAATGTGTAATTTAAATGGCTTTATGTTAGATGTTGAGAAGAGCTGATGGTATATAGTGCAAGATCTAAGTTTTAGCCATTAAAGGGTTTGTTCTGACCTAAACATACTTTAGCATTAAATGTAACTGAATTTATTAGCAAGGTTACATAAAGGTTTGTTTCTAGCATTGTCCCTCTGCTGCAGGGGTTGGCAACCTACAGCCCATGGGCCAGATCCAGCCTGTGGTGCCAAATAATCTGGCCCTCACCCTTGCTTTAGCTTCTGCCACTGCTGCTGCTCGAATTGGTTGCAGATTTGTTTATGGCTGTCGTGAACACATTTACAATAGTCGTAAACATCAGGGGACCACCAGTCTGGCTTTCTCAACTGTTTGAGGGAGCATGACCCAGCCCCCGACTTAAAAAGGTTGGTAATCCCTGTTCTACTACCTCCACCTGTTACATGTCGATACAGCCATGAGCTCTTTTCTTGTACTTGTTATGGTTTGTTACTCTGTTTATTTTAGTAGTTGGATATTGTGTTAGAGATTAAACAAAACAAAACAGAGATGTGAGGCAGGTGCTCGCGCGGAGGACCTCCCAAAAAATGACAATGTTGTTTCCTCCTGAGTACTTTTTTGGACATTGAGTTCTGGTCTTGTTTGCGGTTTTGATTTTGATCTTGATTTTGTTATGAATTTTTTATAATTGTATATTGTATTTTTGAACTGTATTCTGTAATTTTGTGATATGTTGTGATGCCGCCCAGAGTCGGCCTGTACTAAGTAGGGTGGGGTATAAATTAAAATTGAAATTGAAAACAAAAGACAAAAAATGTTGTGGCACCTTAAAGATTAACTCCTGTAATTTAAATTTAGCTTTCATGGATCAGGTCCACTTTACCAGACATAAGACATAAGACTGAGACATCATGGCATTATTTTATGTCAGGTGAAATGAGCTTGATCCATACCTGTCAACCATCCCATTTTACCCATGAAAACCCCTTATTTTGCCCCTCTTCCCGCCCCCTCCCATTTTATTATTTTCCCCGTATTTTCCCTTATTTTCCCAGCCGGGGATGATGATGATGAGGAGCACCAGCTGGGCCATGGCAGGAAGGTCAGCTACCACCGCGGCCGCGTGGCCTTGATCCGGAGCCAGGCGGGGGCCACCCAGAGACCACACCCCCAGCCAGGGGTGAGGAGGAGGAGGAGCACCAGCTGGGCCACGGCGGGAAGGCCAGCTACCACCGCGGCCACGTGGCCTCCATCCGGAGCCCGGAGGGGACCGCCCGGACCCGGAGACCACACCCCCAGCCGGGGGTGAGGAGGAGGAGGAGCACCAGCTGGGCTGCGGCGGGAAGGCCAGCTACTGCCGCGGCCACATGGCCTCCATCCGGAGCCGGGTGGGGCCACCCGGACCCAGAGACCACACCCCCAGCCAGGGGTAAGGAGGAGGAGGAGCACCAGCAGGGCTGCGGCAGGAAGAAAGTGGCCGGGTACCTCAAAAGCCGTGGTGGTGGGTGGGTAGGCAGCACCGAGGTTCAGCCCCATCCGAGGCTTTGATTGTGTGGAGTCGTGAAAGTAGATCGGGGTTTCCCCTTTAATATCAGTGGGTGGGGGTTGCAATCCCTCTCTCTGCTGGGTCCCCTGGGGCCAGAAGGGTTGGGGGGAAAGACCCCTTTTGTCCTCCCAACCCTCACAGACCCACGGGACCCAGGAAAGGGGGATCGCAACCCCCCCACCCACTGATATTAAAGGGGAAACCCCGATCTACTTTTACGACACACAATCAAAGCACCATAAGGCAATGTTTTGGGCCAACTAACATGGCAGACTGTCAGATTAGTCGGCTTCAAGTTTGTGACGTCATGTCATCTCCTGTTTGTAATACCTCCATGCTTTAAGGACTCGAGTCGGGAGAAGGGGGTGGAGCTAATTTGGCCATTCACACCTATTTGGCCATGCCCACCTATTTGGCCACGCCCACAACATTTCCCATATTTTCAAAGTCAAAAGTTGACAGGTATGTTGATCCATAAAATCTAACATTAAAATACAGGAGTTAGTCTTTATGGTACCACTATGTTTTTTGTCTTTTGCTTGCACAGACTAACATGAGTACCACTGGAAAAAATGTGTTAGAGATGTTTACTTTAGATAAAGTATGCTATTTTACTACTTTTGTCTTCTCAATCCTGTTCTACAACATAAATATTTGTTTGTACGATTTCTACACCACCTACCGCCCTACCTAGGCTGAGTCAGGATGGTTCACAATCAC
The DNA here is from genome assembly GCA_035047345.1 of Bradypodion ventrale. Taxonomy (NCBI): domain Eukaryota; kingdom Metazoa; phylum Chordata; class Lepidosauria; order Squamata; family Chamaeleonidae; genus Bradypodion; species Bradypodion ventrale. The sequence goes on along the minus strand of JAWDJE010000002.1, from coordinate 137,453,825 downwards.
AGATAAATAAGATGAAATTGCCCAGCCCCAAGACTGCAAAACAGATGCTGTATTTGTCAGATGTAATATTACACATATACGATCTCTATGTACCACAATGCAATGCTCTGATACCCTATGACACTGTTGCCCTATGATCCATAACCCTGTGACATTACCATCCCTATTAAAGGACCCTAACCTTCCCACTTCCCAAACCCCATGCTGACCCTTGAGACCACCACTGGCCCACCATGTGGAAATAAAGACTTTAAAATACATTTGCTGACTTTGGAGTTATTGGACTGAACCATCAGACTCTCTCTAACAAAATGGTAGCAAAGGATGTGGTTTGTCCATAATTAACTCCAAAATAAACAAAAATGACCAAAAGAAAGACCCGAGCAAAGAAGGAGGGGGCCAAGGCACAGGCCAGCCCTGAGCGGACCAGCAGAAAATGCGACACTCCCGAACCAGCGACCGGACAACCCGAACCGGTGGCAGAAGGAGGTAACCCTGACCAGACCATCGTGGAGATGAACCCACATGGCCAGCCGGATGTCAGGACCGGAGGAGCACCTACCGAAGAATTCAACTGGAGCAGTGCGATCACAGTGGACACACTGCTCAAGGCAATCGGTCGAGTGGGAGAAGGAATAATTTCTGTAGCAGAGCTCCTGGCCCTAATGCAAGAGGAAAATGAGTCCCCCATCATTGGTATGGTAAGCTCAACCGTGGGAACCTCCATGGCAGGAATCCCTGGCACCATGCTGAGTTTAAATCCAGCCAAGGTGGCCGACCAATCACAGTCAGCGGCCCTGGATTCAAACTCAGGGGTGGGAAACCAAAATGGCCCTAACAAAAATAATGAACTAACAAAACCCAAAGACAACCCAAATGCCCCAGCCACGACCAAAAGGGACCCAGGACCACGGGCACAAGACACACCAAGCTCCCCAATGACAAACCTGTGGGCAAAGTGGGAGTCACAGTGGAAGGGAACATGAGGGAAAAGAAGCTCACTATCACTGGACCCGTGGGTCACTATCAAGCCCTCCTTTCTCGGGGGCAATGGCAGGAGGAAAAAACCCCAAGCTTGCAGCTAGCATCCAGGGAGGACACAGCTGAAGCCAGGGACCATGCGGCTACCTTTCTGGGGGGGGGGGGTGTCAGAATTTCTCCTCCCGGTAAGGTCCCACAAAGATTGCTACATCAGGGGAACCCACCGCGAGTACAGCCACCTCCCAGAACCCGCACACAATGAGAGACCCTGACGCGGATGCAAGAGAGGCAACCCCGGGGTCCATTACCACAACTGCGACCCCCATGCCTATGGGGAAAGACTGCTTGCCTACCAGTGATCGCCCACCACCGACGAGCGAAGCGAGGGAGCCTACTGTGAACCACCCAGGCAGCAGGAAATCCAATGAACGACGTTGCAGCTCCCCTGACCAGGCACCTATCCCAGGTGGCGTGGCTCCAGTGGATCACTTCCCTAGCAGCACAGCGATGTCCAGCGCAGAGCTTCCATGAGGCTTCCAACTCCATTAGTGAAGGAGCAGACCCTCCGGCAAGGCCTCACCCCAAGCGGACAGGATCCCTGGAACAGAGGTTCTTCCTCCACGACAGCCAGCTCAGAATGAGTTTCACGCAGTCACAGACTTCTCTAGAGGGCTCCACCTACTGGGAAGAAAACAAGAAAGAACCACCGACGAGCTCCTCCTTTGGTGGGGAGGAGGAACGACAAGCAACAGCAAATCAGCTAAACTCTGGAGGAGTTGGTTTCCCCCTACAGGCAACAAGAAATAGGACAGGTGAGTTTTCCAAATTGACAGACTGTGTTCCTATTCCCTACTCTCAATTCCAGCACAGGCCAGGGCACCAAGGCCAAAGACCAAGCATCAGCAACAATGCCAGCCAACAAAACCTACTACCAAGCAAACTTCCAGTACAATGCATGAATGGCAAGAATCTGATTGACTGGGCCCAGCAATTTCAAGTGGTACTGATGCGCGAGGATGCTCAATTCCTGATCCAAAACCCACCAAGAATACCATGGGACTTAGAAACGGACAGATTACACCACAGGGTGTTCTGCCTTCTGTTAAGCTACATTGACTCCACCATCTATGGGAGCATTCCACATGGGTTAACCATCTCTGAGGTATGGGGAAGACTGTGTAATATGTTTTATTGTACCAACAGGAGTACGACCAGCTTTCTGCTGAAAGAGTTGTACGCATTCAAATTCAAAGAAAGGACTCCAATGAGTGAACACTTAATGAAATTAAACAACATGAGGTCTGATCTGATAAGAAGGGGCGACAACATCACAGAGCAATCATTAGTCAGCATCATTTATAGCTTATATCTGAAGACAACCTTAGAAGGGAGAGGGCCCTAGTGCACAGGGAAGGCAGACCACCCAAAAGGGTAAACTTCACAGAGCAAGCAAGTTCGCCCTCAGGGTGTTACACATGTGGGTCCAGTAGGCACCTCAAGAGGTACTGCCCCATGTCCAACAAGGATAAGAGGGCCACAAATCAACCATGCTCACACAATAGAGCACATAGTGGCGGCATACCAGTGCCAAGACATGGGTCACAGGATGAGCACCCACGTAGACATGGGAGTGATAGAGATAGGGATGACAAGCAATGGAGGTCACCTAGCCCAGGGAGAGGTCTCAAAACACAGAGAGAACCAGGAAACCACAAATCAGATTCTATAAATGTAGTCAGGCACAATAATGGGGTTAAGCACCACAAGAAAGATGAATCCACAGGTGGCCAGCAACAGCGCTGGTTGATAGACTCTTGAGGCACCACCCACAGATTGTGTCACAGGGAGATATTCAGCTCCTTCAAGGAAGATTTCTTTAGGATCAAGGTTGCCAACCAGGAGTATGCCAACATAGCCAGCAGAGCAATGTAGACATCCCTGGAATAGGGGAAGTCCGAGATGTGCTTTATGTCCCCGGAATACCATACAACATGTTGGCAGCCATCAAAATTTCTAAGGACCCAGGCCTAATGACGGTGAGGGAGCACAAAGGAGTGACCTGGATACCCCCGAGGAACCAAGGGATGTGAACTCAGAAGGGGTAGAGAACAACTCCCATGATACCATGGAAAATGAAGGCATCACTGGAGAGAAACAGAAGATGACCCACACATCCATAGGAAAACACACGCACGATGAATGCGCACACCTGCTACACAGAAAACTGGAACACATAGGTTTCCCAGTGGTAAAACAATGCTGGAATGTTCTGAAGGATTGAAGGTCAAGAATTTTGAGAACTATCTGGAATGCTCTGTGTGCAAAAGCTCAAAGACGAAGGTCGACCCATGACCAAGAGCATCCACAAGGAAGTCAGACCACCCACTCCAGCTAGTGCATATTGACCTAGTTGGGCCACTCCAAAGGTCACTGGATCAGAAAAGATTTTTCATGACAATAGTTGATGACTTGAGCAGGTATGGCTTCGAGTACACCCTAAAAAGCAAGGATGAGACCTTCACCAGATTCAAGGAATTCTACAAGAGGGTACAGACCCAGCATAACATCAACATAAAGCAACTGATGACGGAGTGAGGCTCTGAATTCCTATCCAAAGAATTTAAGGAGTGGATTACTGAAAAAGGAATGTTACACTTCAAGACTGCACCTTTCTCTGCATTTCAAAATGGAGTTGCTGAACGAAGAAATGGGGTACTCCAAACCATGATCAGATGTGTGATTGAAGACACAGGCCTGAGTTTCTCATACAGGGGGGAGGCACTACTGTACTCAAACTACGCTCTGAACAGACTGCGGTCCAGCATCATAGGAGAGATGCCATATGAAGCCATGTACAATCGGAAACCCAAACTATCTCACCTCCATGTCTTTGGAGTGTTCGCAGATGTGCATATACCCAAACAGTTAAGAAAAAAGTGGGAAAGGATATCAAGGAAACTGAGGTTCCTGGGGTATGAGCCAGGGACAAAAGCCTACAGATTCCTAGACCACAACCTGAAGATAGTAATATCCAGGTCAGCTACTTTCCACAAACGTGCCAATTGGAGCACGATACACGCGAACGAAGTCTTGACAAGTGAATGCAACCGAGAGGAAATCAGGGCATCGTCAGACAATTCAAGGCTCAGACGATCAGAAGACGCCCCACACCAAATTGATTTACAACAGCCACACCAGAGCACAGAAGAAGTGGAAGGTACTGAGCCACTAGGCCCATCTGTGAGCACACCCAGAAGGTCAACAAGGTCAACTAGAAACAAAAACCCCAGAGAAATGGAGGACTATGTAATGAACATAGATGCCCACTTAGAAACACCCACCTGCTACAAAGATATAGTCAAGTTACCACAAGGAGAGCAGAACAAATGGAAGGTGGCCATGGAAAAGGAGATGGAAAGTCTCACAACCCTAAACTTATACACCCCCGTACAAGCCACTGAGAATCAAATAACAATAGGTACAAAGTGGGTATTCAGAATCAAGCAACTAGAGGACGGCCAAAAATTGTACAAGGCCAGACTAGTAGCGCAGGGTTTTTCCCAGAGATACCTGGATTACTACAATGAAACATACTCTCCAACTGTTAAGGCAGAAAGCGTCAAGGCAGCCCTAGTGATGGCATCAATCTTGGGGGAGCAAGTATACCAGTTCGATGTGCAAACTACATACCTGCATGCGGAATTAGACAAGAAGTTGTATGTCAGGGCACCACCTGGACTCAGGAGCAAAAGTGGGGAAACCTGGTTGCTCAACAAAAGTTTATACGGACTCAAACAGTCTGGTAAAAGATGGTACAAATGTATATCTCAAGCACTTGAGAGATTAGGCTTCTTCCCCAATGAGGATAACAGCAGGGTGTTTGTAAGGAAATCGCAAGGAGACACAGAGAAGTTACTGATCTACATCAATGACCTACTGTACTTCGGAAAGGACAAATCAAAGTGTGACAAATTTGCTCAAGACCTACGTAAACACTTCTTCCTGAAAGGTCTAGGGGAAATAAACATGTATCTAGGGGTGCAAATTTCTAGAGTGCAAAATGGCTTTGCAATCCCCCAGAAAGAAAAAATTGTTGAACTCTTCAAAAGGTGTAACATGTCAGATGCCCACCCCTATGGGACACCCATGTACACAGACTTCCTCAAGATTGCCCATGAAGAAGGAGAGACATTTGAGGACAACCACCTCTACATTGGATCACTACTTACATCGCTACCTGGACCAGGCCGGACATCATGTTGGCAGTGAATCCTCTCTCTACACACTCAAACAACCCAAAGGTTCACCACTGGACTGCGATCAAGAGACTACTGAGGTAACTCAAGGGCACCGTAGACACAAGATTGTTGCTCACCCCTCAAGTGACTAATGAAATCAAGCTTTCATGCTATGCAGATGCATATTGGCCATGTGACATAAAATCGAGGAAGAGCAGGTCAGGTTACCTAGTACTCCTGAATGGGAGCCCCATATACTGGTGCACTGGAAAACAAGATCTGCCACTGCAGAAGCAGAATATTTTTGCATGTCCAGTGCCACAAACGATCTAATCTGGTTCAATGAGTTGATCCCCGCTGTCCACTTCCATTGGCTCAACACAATCATTTGTTCAAGAAACTATGTCTTAGTGAGTGAAGGAATGTCAATTGTTAGATTCATTATGCACTCGAAGTGTCTGATATTAGAAGGGGTTTTGTCAGATGTAATATCACACACTTACAATCTCTATATACCACAATGCAATGCTCTGATACCCTATGACACTGTTGCCCTATGACCCATAATCCTGTGACATCACCATCCCTATTAAAGGACCCTAACCTTCCTGCTTCCCTTTCCCCCATGCTGACCCTTGAGACCACCACCACTAGCTCGCCATGTGGGCAGTGGAAATAAAGACTTTAAAATATATTTGCTGACTTTGGAGTTATTGGACTGAACCATCAGAATTTCTCTAACAGTGGTACTCAAAATATTTGATTTTGTGGGAGGCAAAAACAAATTCAAAATAATGGTAAACCTTGGTCTGTAGGCAGAAGCTTTGATTTCAGAAAGTAGAAAGAGTAGATCATACTGTCAGTGACTCAAAACCGAGCGTCAGCAGGCGGTTAACTAATCTGACAACCCTGAGGACTAGCAACCTTGGCAAAGACCACAGGGAAGGGTGATGGTCCCCAAGTGAATTACATCCCACTTGAATCCATCTTGATGGAGGGCAGCAGCTTCATCAATACTGGCCTGTGGCTGAGGAGGACTTTGCTTGCCAAAAGGGCTCATGACCAGAAAGTCACTCACAGAGCTGAATCAGTGGTTTGGGTGTCATTCTGAGATGTGGAAAGCAAATGGAAGGGCACTGCATTATATTCTCAGGACAGTCTTCATGGCTGATTGCCATGATGTTCACCAATTTTCGGAATCAGATATGGCACAAGAAGAAGAACAAAGCTCCAACCTAGCAAGCTCCTGTAGCTTCTAGAATTCCCTTAGTTACTGCACCTCCAGTAACTCCACCTCTACCTTATGATGAGGAGTCAGAACCTACATACCTCACTTTTTCTCCCCCAATTGTTTCAGCAGCTCTGCCTGCTGGTCTAGCATCCTAGTCCTCCTAAAGGGACTGCCTAGCCTGCTGTCAAACCAAATTTCTTCCTCCGGCCTCTTCGATCCTTCTGACCTATCTACATCTAGATCAGATACAGATTTCTCTCTTTACCCGATGCAGTCTAAATCAGCAAGTGATGCCCCTGTCCAGCTAAATGCTAGTTTAGAATTTGATGAAGAACTCACAAAAGAAATGGCTTAGTTGCACCAACAATCTGTAAAATTGTCACAGCAGATAAATAGGGATTGAAAATTAATTGGACCATGCTCTCACCCTTGCTATGTCTTAGCACCTAAGGGCTTCTCCACCACAACTGCTCCTACTCTGATATTTAAATCTTTAATTTTAAATTTAAATATTTAAATTTAAATCTTCAGAAGAAGGAGAACCCCACCCTCTGACTCAGGCACCACTTTAAACAGTGCCTGTTTCAGTAGGGTTATATCCAAATTGAAAAAAAGAACTATTCATCATCCTTTCTGATCCTTAGATTAGTACACTGGCAAAATATCATGCTCAGAGATGACACAGACACTGTACCCTGGCTGAATGAGCAAATTTGCTTAGGGCTGTGATGGTGAACCTTTTAGAGACTGAGTGCCCCCAGAACTCTATGCTGGGGGAGGGAGGAAGCATTCCCATTGGCTGCTGGGCAAAGGGCAAGGTGAACTCTGTGCTGGAGGGAAGAAGGAAGTGTGCCCATTGGGCTGCTGGGCAGAGGGGCAAGGTGAACTGTGTGCTCGGGTGATGGTGTGTGTGCCACTTCTGGCCCGTGTGCCATAAGTTCACCATCACTGGCCTACAATAACAGAATAATCAACCTGTGCCAGTATAAGCCCTCTTGCCTGAAACTGTGCCAAACTGGAACCCTGACACTGCAGCAAGGAACGAGAGGCCACAATGATATTGTAGGGCTCCTTTAGAAGGAATTCTGAAAACCATAAATCTTGATAAAGTTACTGCAACTAGGTAAAAGCCTTATGAATACGTTGGCAATTTATTTGAGTGTCTGATCTTTGCATTCAAAAGACATAGTGGTTTAGATCTTGAAGTTGCAGAAACCAGAAAACCAATCTGATCTATTTTTGCTAGACAACCCCCCTCCCCCAATAATAATAATAATAATAATAATAATAATAATAATAATAATAATAATAATAATAATAATAATAATAATAATAATAATAATAATAATAATAATAATAATAATAATAATAATAATAATAATAATAATATGGGGAGTGGGTAGGATGCACAAAGAAGAGCTACAGCTTAAGCAAAGAAGAAAGCCAGAAAATAGAGGCTTTAAAAAGAAAAGAAGGCAAAAAATAAAGAAGAGTAAGAAGAAGAAATAAGAGGAAAAGAAATTGAGAAAGTCATGAAAGGTGAGAAGGTGGAGAGTGGAGAGTGGAGAGCGGAGAGCAAGAGAATGGATGGTGAGTGATGGAGGAAGAGGGTGGTTAGCGTGTGAGAGGACAGGGAATGAGAGAAAGGAGATTTGGAGGTCAGAGAATAGTAGATGGAGAATGAGAGTGAGAGCATGGTTTTGGGAGGTGAGAAGGTGAGGGGACAGACATCAGAGAATGGAGAAGACAGCATGAAAGGAATGAAAGGAAGGAATTTTTGAGGGTGAAAGGATGGTGTTGAAAGGTATCGGAAAGTGCTGGAAAGTGAGAGAGCAGTCAACAGAGGTGGGTGAACAGAAAGCAAAAGAGCGAAATAGCAGGAGGACAGAGGTGAGAGAAGGAGAAGAGAAAGGTTGAGAAGGAGACAGAGGAAAAGGGCAGACGGTGAGTGAGAAGATGGAGAGCGACAGCAAGGAGGAAAGAAGAAGGAGATTTGGAGGTGAGAGTGCAGCTCTGCAAGGACTTGGAGGGAGAAGGACGGTTAACAGAGGGTGTAGTGGAAGATGGTGGCGCATGTGCAGTGTGTGAGAGCCTAAAGTAGTTGAATTGAAGTTGAAAGTTTGGAAGTTGAGTTTAGCATAGGCGTCCTAGAGCAAAGACAGAAAGTAAAGGTTGCCAGCATTTCCTTTTCTTCCATCTTCCCTCTAACCTCCAAACCACTGGAGAAGCAGTGTGAAGGAGGGGAAGAGAAGAGGAGTTGGTATTATGCTGAGCAGTTTCCTCTCTCCGTTGTTGAAGAGTGGGGGACTTCTGTGGACTGTTTAAAGTTGGATTGCCTGATGTAATACTCTCCATCTCCAAATCATTTTGCTTCTCCTTCTCTTAAAGAGGTAACTTATTTGGACATTGGACACTGCAAAACAATAGACTCTAGCTTATCAAAGATGGTTAGCTTGATGGGGGCTGACAGGACTGTTTCAAAAGGAATGGAAATACTAAGCAGGGATATCGCCTTCTCTCAAATGGTTTACTATCAAGTTTTTTTATTATCAATATATGCATCTTTCTCCTTCAATACTCTGATTGATGAAGAAGAAAACTCAGTTGAACAAGAAAATTGTCTTATGTCAAACTATCAATCAAAAAGTTTGAAACAAAAATCTCTTGCTGGTAAATAAAAATAATTTCCAATGATCTCAAAGAAGATATTGAGAATAGCCAGTAGTTGTCTAACAATTTAAATTGAAAGGTGGATGAACCATTATCAGCTCAAGGAGCCCAAGTCCACATGAATAAGGGAGAGGTCAACAGACCGTAATTATAGGAACTTGGCAAAAATGGAAGAAGATAAGGAGAAGCAAGAGATTACAGGAAAGAAACATCAAGATGACAAGAAAATTAAACAACAATCCCTTTTAGGAGATAAATCAACAGATACAATGAGGCTGATGGAGCAACATCTAACAAACTAGAATAATACTTGCAGCATGGTGAAGAGAAGTGGACACAAGATAAAGAGGACATTCTGAAAGGCCAGCAAATGTTGGCAGTGGGAAAAGGGTAGATTCAATAGAGAAAGATATAAGAACACTTCAAAAAAATGAAGAAGTCAAAGAAGAGAAGTGTGAATGCTAAGAAGAAAGATTAAGTATGCTGGAGGAACAATTAAGGCATCAGAACATTGTTATAAAGAATGTACCAGAAAAAAGACCTTATCATTAATGCCAACAGATCTAAGACTTCAAAGAGAATTGCTGCCCTTCAGGAAAGGATTGAAGACCTGGCTGGCAGGGCAGGTGTGGGGCCCGTATGGGATCACGGTCCCCGCCTGCTGGCTTACGTAAAGAATTAAGAACTCTCTCTTCCTTTTTTAGAGTGGGTGGGATGGATGGGTGGGATAAGGGGTTTTTTAAGTGGGTGGGATATGGGGTTTTTTAAAGTGTTTTTATATGTTTTTAGAATTTGTTGTAATGCCGCCCTGAGTCGGGTTCTGCCTGAGCGGGCGGCATGTATAAATACGATTAAATAAAAATAAATAAATAAATACCAAAGAGTATTAGCCTGGCTGAATACTCTAAAAATGGAGATAGAGTTTACCACAGAGGATCTTCAAGCAATTTATTGACTGGGTTTGAGAAAGAACAGGACTTTTCAAAGGACTGTGTTTGTTAAATTTTCAAGTCTACATAAAAAGTTGCAATTAATATCACATATAAAAACAGTAGGAACTCAAGCTCTAATGATGAAGGGGAGTCAGCAGGAGGTGAACAGTGAACTTGCAGTAGAAGAAAGAGCATGGAGAATAAAAATTAAACCTATTACTAGGCTTCTTAGAAAAAGATAACTTATAATTGGTGATTCCCATAACAACTGAGATTTCTTTATAATGGAAAGTCTTCGATAATTAGTAGATAGACGGACCCTATAGATATTTTGGAAGTTTTGAACATTATAAAAGTAGGCTCAGAAGAATGGAATAAACTTAAATATGAACTGATAGGGTCGGGTGGAACTGTTCCAAAAAAGGATGAGAAATAGAATAGTGTAAAACAGGGGTTCACAACCTTTTAAAGCCAGGGGGTGGATCATGCCCCCTCAGACTGTTGCTGGCCCAGACTGGTGTCCCACCTGCCACTGCCACCACCATTGGCAGTGGCAGCAGCAGTGGAAGAGGTGGCAGCAGGACCACCCCAAACCCACACCATTTCCCCCTATGCTGCTGCCACCACTGCTGCTGCTTCCCTGCTTACCAGCCTGTCATGGGTGAAGGAGGGGTCCTGCCTATCCTTGCCTGCACTTGGCCAGAGCAGCACCTGGGAAAGACGTGGGCAGCTGCATGAATCTGCTGCTTCCACTGCTGGCATCACCATCCTTCTCCCCTCCACCTGTCTTGGTATGTCCCTTATAACATCCTCCCTGCTGTGGAACACAGCTAGGGGCACGCCAAGCCAGGAGAAGTGGAAAAGGACAGCGGTGCCAGCAGTGTTGGTAGGAGCAAGAGTGTGGGCCCGATGGAATGGCACTATGGGCTGGATCCAAACCGCGGGCTGTAGGTAGAGAATTTCCAGTGTAAAAAGTAAAAGAACAGGAAATCAAAATAAGGATGAAAAGGATCAAGGTGCAAGAGGAGGTATAGCTCGAGAAGCAATAATAGTCTCTGAGGAAGAAGAAAAATAAGCTGGACAGTAAAGAAGGCATTTTTTTAAAAAAGGAGGAAGATGCTGCAGCCATCTTTATTTTATTTTATTTTATTTTCGGATTTAGGAAAATTAGATTAAACTAAGGAATAAAGAATGTGGAAAATAGTACATTAGTATGAAATAAGTAAGCGAGACAGATTGCGTATTACACTTGGACTACAATCTTGCCACACCCCCTCCCCTCCTTGAAGTTCAAGGGTTACTTTTTGTAAAAAGGTGGGGAGGGTAATGGATTTTTGTTATTTATGTTTTTTATTTTTTATTTTGTCTTTTATGTGGGTAATTAGATATTTTTATGTACACATGCTTTACGGAGAATAAGTTGGATTAAAGAGAAAATTAAATAATAAAGATGAAACATATTAAAATATTATCATGGAATGTTAAAGGTGCTGGAAATCACATAAAAAGAAAATGATTAGAGGCCACCATTAGAAGAGACAGATCAGATAGAATTTTCCTACAGGAAACCCATCAAAAGGATAATAATACAGATAATTTACGGTTAGGGTGGATAGAACATTATGAAATGCATATGGAAATTCTAAACCCAGAGGCGTTGCAATTTTAATATCTAAAAGGTTGGGATTCGTAATAGAAAAATGCATCAAAAACTCAGAGGGAAGGTATATAATTGTAAAAGGTTTGATCAACAGTGAGGAAATTACCCTTGTTAATGTGTGTACTCCAAATGAAAGGCAAGAAGTTTATTTAGAACAGATTAAAAAAATTATAGAGAGTGAAAAAACAGCAGGATTAATAGGTGTGGATGATTTTAATTTAATTAGGTCCAATTTAGATACCACAGACCCTACAAGATACAACAGTGGCAGTAAGAAAATTATGGATGCATGGTTTAGGGCATTGGGTCTGCAAGATACATGGAGAGAAATTAAAAGTTCAGAAAAGGGATATACTTTTTACTCACAAGTCCATAATGCCTATTCCAGAATAGACTATATTCTGATTTCAGAGAATCTGATCAATAAAATTGAAGATATTAAGATAGGAATAATTAAAGAATCAGACCGTGTCAAAATAACATTAGATTTAAAATTAGATAGTATGATACAAAGGAAAAGTGGGTGGAAATATGATGTTAAATTGTTTAAGAATCAAGGAAATAAAGAAAGAATAATGAATAATTGGGAGGAATATTGGACACAATGATACAAATGGAGTAGGTGATGAATTATTGTGGGATACTATGCAGTGGCTCAAGTCGCTAAGTTGCTGACTGGGAAGCGGAAGGTCAGCAGTTCGATTCCCGAGTACTGCAGGATGGAAATGAGCTCCCGTCTTCATCCCACCTCCTGCCAACCAAGCAGTTCGAAAGCAAGAAATTGCAAGTAGATAAATAGGGACCACTTCATTGGGAAGGTAACAGCATTCCGTGCGCTCCGGTGTCTAGTCATGCCTGCCACATGACCATGGAAATGTCTGCAGAAGCAGACAGCGCTGGCTCTTCGGCTTAGAAACAGAGATGAGCACTGCACCCTAGTGTCGGATACAACTGGCTTTCAAGCAAGGGAAACCTTTACCTTTACTATGAAATCAATATTTAGAGGGGAGTGTATTAAGTTATCAGCCACCAAGAATAAGCAATACAAGAAGGAGCAGCAACAATTGGAAAATAAAATTAAAAATTTACAGGATGAACATGCCAGAACTAAAGTCAGGAGTATTATGGAGAGATTGAAAATGTTAAAATTGAAAGTCATTTAAAAAGATATTGAAAGAGTTAAAATAATTTAATTTACCTAAAGAGGGATTATTTTGAATTTTCCAATAAAAACTCGAAATTACTGGCAAGGGCGGCAGAGGAGAAAAAAGAAAGAAGAAGCATGGGAATTCTAATAAATAAGGCTGGACAGAGATGTAACAGGATAGAAGATAAATTAGAAATTGTAAAGGAGTTTTATCAAAAGCTGTTTTACAGACAAAAAGATAAATTGTGAAAAAGTAGATCAACATCTAGAAAAATGGTTACAGCTCAAAATAAAGCTTGAACATATAAATCAGATGGAGAAAAAATATATCCAAAAATTAAATTATTGAAGTAATTGACAAATTAAAAACAGCCAAAGCGTCTGGGGAGGATTGTCTATCCACAGATTTTTATAAAGATTTTAAAGAGATGTTGGTTCCAAAAATATTGAGAATATTTAATCATATATTGGAAGGGGTTAAAATGCCACCATCTTGGTATAGAACAAAAATGATTTTAATTCCTAAACCAGATAAAAATTTAGAGAAAATAGAATCATATAGACCAATATCACTTATGAATCAAGATGCAAAGTTATTTACTGCCATTCTTGCAAATAGACTAAATACATTTTTGGATAATTATATCATGGAAGCCCAGGTCGGTTTTATGAGAGGAAGACACATGTCTGATTTGATAAGGAGGGTAATAGATTTGGCTGCAAAGGCACAATATAACAAAGGGAAAAAAGGCATATTATCCCTTGATATTTATAAAGCATTTGATTCCTTTCAATGGATCACAATGAAGAGATTTTATACAGAAATTTGGTTTTGGAAAAAAGTTTAATCGGATAACAGACCAATTGTACCAGCGTGGTACGGCAAAAATAATAGTAAATGACACAAATACAGAAAATATCATTTTAGGTGCAGGAACTAGACAAGGAGATCCGTTATCTTCAATTTTATTCGTTATGGCCATGGAGTTACTTGCAAATGCGATTAGATCAGATGAGAATGTAGAAGGGATTGCTGGTACTAAAATAAATTTATATGCGGATGACACTCTAGTTATTTTAAAGAATCCACAAGTCTCATTATCTAAAGTACAGATACATCTTTAAAAGTTTCAGGAAGCAACAGGACTGGAGGTGTACTGGGATAAGTCAGAAGCTTTAATTTTTAATTTGAATAATGAGGATAAGGAAAAAATAGTGATAAGATCAAGATTCAAATAAAGAATAACATAAAGTATTTAGGGATCAATATTTCAAGTAATTATGAAGATCTGAAGAAATTGAATTACGATAAATGTGAAAGAGAATTTAAAAAAAATACAAAGATACAAAAATTTAAACTTATCCTGGTTTGGGAGAATTGCAATGTGCAAAATGAAGTTATTGCCTAAATTAAAATTTTTATTTGATGCATTTCAAATACAAATTAATGAAAAAAGTTTAAGAAATTTCCGGAGTATGATAAACAATTATTGCAGCTGGGATAAGAGACCAAGAATAGTGAAATCTTTATGGTATTTATCGCCGAAATTAGGCAGATTAGGAATTCCAAATATTAAAAATTACTATAATGCATTTAAATTGAGAAACATATGTAAAATATTAATTTAAAAAGAACACATTTGGGAAAAGGTAGAATTGCAAGATATTTCGGAAATTGGCAATGAGATCTTCTTGAATAAAATAAAAAAGAAAGATATATCTGTGGATTGCTCACGGGAATAATTGGCTAAACCTTTCCCCAGCGGTTCGCCCGGCCTTCAACAGATCCGGGGACCAACCGGACTTTGCAGGAAAGGCAATTGGGGTACAGGCTAGCTAGTTAGTTTGGGGGGCAAATCATAAAGCCTTGGCTGATGGCTATGATGGAAACAGGGCAAAAACCAGAGATGGTGACTCTAATGGAAATACACAATCCTCCGCTTCTGGCTACAGATTAAGTTGGGCAAATAAGCCGCGCCAGACAGCAGAACAAGCTAGGTACCCGGAGTCAATACACATAGGCTCCGAGATAGGGCAGGAACGATGGGTTTTGCCAGCCCAGACCTTAATTAGTTGTGGGTTTTCTATTAACCACAGGGCAATGTCCAAGAGCAGGTATTGTCTTGACCATCAGAAAATGCCACGTATGCAAGCCTTCTGTATTAGGGGATCACATGCATCCTACGCGTGCATCACCCCAAGGCAGGGTAATAAATACGTACCACCCAACCGAGATCGGGGCTGGACTTCACCCACGATTGTCTCGCATGTCTTCCTTGCGGCCAGCCACTCCTACATCTGGTAGCCATTGCAACATATATCAAATAAATCATTGAACGTATTAGTTGATACATGGAGGGTGTTAAAGAAAAGTTTAGCTCCGGATAAGTCGCCGATAATTGAGTTAAGTGATATAAAATCATTTCCATTGAGATTAGATAATAACCTAGTAGGTGTAATTGATAGAAATTATGTGATGAGATTAAAAAACTGGTTGAAGGTTTGCAATGATGAAGTTAAAAAAGCAGACTTATTTAGACAAATGAACTTAAACTGGCTGTAAGTTGCTCAAATGAATAAATGGAATAAAAAACAACTAGAAGAGGTAAGTATAGACAGAAAGAGAACACCATTTGAAGAATTGGTACACAGCTTAAGGACAAACCAAACACAAATTAAAGGAATAGTCAGTAAAATATATAAGATACTAAGTAACGATGAAAAACCACAGGATACATTAAAGTTAATATGGGAACAAGATTTGAACATTAAAATTAGTAATGTCAGTTGGAAAAGTAAATGGAAAAACAGAATTATGCGAACCCTATCGGTTAAAGTTAAAGAGCACAACTACAAATTAATTTGGAGATGCTATTTAACACCAATTAGATTATAACAGATGGATAGCACAAAGTCAAAGTATTGTTGGAGATGTAATGATACTCCAGGGTTATACTTACATATGTGGTGGGAATGTAAAAAATTGAAGTTCTTTTCGACAAAAATTAATAGGGAGATTAATGCAATTTTAGATACTGATTTCAAACTGGATGCAAGTATGGCTATTTTATCTGAGGTTGACAATTTGAATTTGGACAAACATAGAAAAGATTTATTATTAATCATGTTAACTGTAGCAAGTCAATGCATTGCTAAAAATTGGAAGAGTGAAATAATAATTAACATAGAGGATTGGTATAAGGAAATGTGGATATTAGCAGTGAATGACAAGTTAACATGGGAATTTGTGGGATCCGCGAGCACAATTGGCATACTGTCCCTGACAGAGGCCATGACTTGTGAGAACGCTCCGAGCCTTTGGGCTCCGAGGGGACAGAAATTGGGGAGCGGATTAATAGTCATAAGATTGATTCACCCATATCTGACCTGACAAGCAGTCCGAGCAGGAGGAAACTGAATGTCTAACTAAGCGGTTAGGTAATAGGTAATATCGCACCTGCAAATTACCCCAAGCCCTAACATCAACAGTGGCCATGTTTACTCTTGGGTAAGCTAGGAACAATGGACTTCCCCTGCCAGTGTTTAATTTAGTTAATTAACTTCCCCGAGAGAGGTTCCCAATTAACCTGTGTAAACATGTCATGTGGGCAGCAGCTCTTTCTGACGCAGCCTTGAACATAATATATACTGATGATTTTCCCTCAATAAATCACTGGTCTTTGCTCCATCTTGTCTTGCGTCTTCTTCTGACCAGTCTCCTCCGGGACCCAACAGCCGCTTCGCGGCCCCAATCCAACAGGAATTAAACACTTGAAAAGGAATAGTAAAAAAAAACAAATTTCATGAAATTTGGAAATATTTTATAGAGTATGTGTTAATTAAGAAACAAGGTGCCTGAATATCATTCATTTTGGATGTAAAATATTGATATAAAGTAAAGTCATTCTCCGTAAGCTTTGTAAATATCACTGGGTGAACGTAACGTTTTCATATACAGTGTAAGAAATTATACTTTAGTAATAAGGATAGTGATAAGAGTCGATATTATGCATAGATTTAAAATAGAGATAAGTTAATAGGTTGGTTAAATTTCATTAATCTGTATATGTCCATATATTTGATTTAGTTGTATTTTGTATGAAGTTTATTATGCTTTGTATTGTTTTTATTTTTGTTTGTTTATTATGTGATATCTTGTTTCAAAATAGTTTTTATTTGTTTTATGTACACTGCTATTTGATAATGAAATTTTTTAAAAATTCAAAAAAAATAAAAGGAGGAAGATGCTGCAGCCATCTTTATTTTATTTTATTTTTGGATTATTCAGCGCAAGGCCGACTCAGAGCGGTATTACAACATATTAAATGCAATATAACCAATACAAAAATGTAATAGGGAAAGATACCATATCAAAATATAATATCATAAATACAATAAGAATAAACAGTGGAGTTACAATAACGATTTACAAATTACAAATCAGGAAAAAATACAATAATCCAAGAGGGAGGGGGGTTGGAACCCAAGGCTCAATGACCTTAAATGAGCCTTAACAAGGACCAGGCTCAACAACCACATCAGAACCCAACTCAAAGTCCTCAGTAGCCAGGGAGCCCAGGTGTTCGCTCTCCACCATGGCAGATGCTGGACCGGGGAAGAGGGTTGAAGCAAGGCAGCGGCAGCGCCCAACTTTAAAGTCTCTTGCTGCGCCAGGGAGCTCAGGTGTTCGTTCTCCCCCATGGCAAATGCCAGACCGGGGAAGAGGGCTGAGGCAAAGCAGCAGTGGCACCCAGCTTTAAAGTCTCTTGCCACGCCAGGGAGCCCAGGTGTTCGCTTTCCCCCACGGCATTGAGAATACAATGCAAATGTTTCTTCTTATAATAACAATAGGTTTATCCAGTGGTGAGCATCAGCAGGTATGCACCAGTTCGCCAGAACCGGTAGCAGAGATTCTGGCTGGCCCCACCCGTCCAAGTTTTTAAATAAAGTAGTCCTAATTTGGGTGCAAAGCAGGGCTTTTCCCCTGGCCACCCCCACCATACCACCCCCACAGTGTGGTAGTAAAAATTGTTGGAGCCCACCAGACGCATTTTGCCAACCATGTCTTCAGTTCTTTCCTAAATGGTAGCAACTGGGCCTGGAGGCATAGTTCTACTGGGAGTAGGTTCCATAGTGTGGGGGCTAAACCGAGAAGGCCCTCTTCCTTGTGCTGGAGAGGTGAGCCTCCCCAACAGATGGTACCTGAAGAGTGCCCTCTCTGTTTGCTCTCATGAGACAGGTCCTATACCATCTATGTACCTATACTAAGTAAACATACAGTCTAGTGTGATGTTTTAATTCTTTGTACATTAGGTAAAGGTCAAGGATGCCCTTGCTCAAAAAGCAGTCGTATCTGACTCTAGGGTGTGGTGTTCATCTCCATTTACAGCCAAAGAGGCAGCGCTGTGTACATTGGTAGATATCTCCGTGGTCATGTGGCAGGAATGCCTAGACACCGGAGTACACAGAAAGCTGTTACTTTTCCTGCTGAAGTTGTACTTATTTATCTACAGTTCTTGCAAATTCTTGTTTTCGAACTGCTAGGTTGACAGGAGCTGGGACAGAGATGGGAAGTCACTCCATCGTGTAGCACTCAGATCTCAAACTGCTGAAGTCACATTTGGTCACTTACAATGGCGGTGCTTTTCCCAAGTGTTTCACTTAAAGAGCAACTCACTTAAAAAGCAACCCTGTGAAACGCATTATGCTCTTTAAGCGAGGTACCACTGTATTTATATATTTTTAAAAATGCAATTTTTTAAAATGCATCTCAATTTTGTAGGAATGATGTGGTATCAAATTCTGTTTTTCACTCAAAAAAAGTAGCTGGGATGTATACATGTTCAAACAAGGCAAATTAGAGTCACTCAATGGTTTCTTGTTCTAATTGTGTCATTACTAAGCACACTGGATCCAGTCTTTCAATTTTGTAGCATAGGTATGAAGCATAATTGTTCCAGCCATGGACAGTAAAGACATTGGGCTTACTTTATTTGTGTCAGAGTCACCACCAGCATATAATAACATGCAAAGATAAAATTAACATATCTAAAACAAAAATAAATTAAAAGGACAAGATGACATCTGCCCAATATCGGGCCACCTCAACAGCATTTCCTCTTGCCAACATAAGGCCCTCCTCAGTGGATGTTGAAGGGCATCATGTGAATTGAATCATATGGTGATTGTTTACTCTTCTCTGCATTCACAC
The DNA here is from genome assembly GCA_035047345.1 of Bradypodion ventrale. Lineage (NCBI taxonomy): Eukaryota > Metazoa > Chordata > Lepidosauria > Squamata > Chamaeleonidae > Bradypodion > Bradypodion ventrale. Next base: position 137,434,755 of record JAWDJE010000002.1, on the reverse strand, counting down.
AGGCTACCATCTACAGGGAAACTCCACTTTCTCAGATTAGCACTTGATCTTCCTACCTTGCCACACAGTCTGTTTAAAGCTGTCCACACTGGCCATGGTCGTTTGTGGCCAGACGGTTCTGCTCAGTTATCTGGTAGCTCCTTGTTTGCTTGCCTCCCAAAGTGCTAGGGTGGTCTGTGGGGGCTGATTGTTTTGGGGGGGAGAAGTTATGAGGAAACTGTGCCTTGATTTCAGTCTCTGCTTTAATGGTTGGTGATTAAATAGCAGGTGTGTTTCCATGGATCTTGCTTTTACCCACTCTTGCTGAGCAGCACTTTCTCTGCGAAATGTTGGTGGAAGGATATCAGCTAAGTAGTGTAATGCACTTTTTGTATTGAGGGTTGGTTTTAAGCATCATGTGACCAATCTCGCTTTGCATACTGTACTTTGATCTATACCACACTGGACTAGCATACTCTCCTGCAGAGTAACATAAAGCGTGTGCAGAAGTTCTTAATGTGTGTGGTTGGGCACCTCAACCCAGCGGGAACCATCGGACTCCTGTCTCAGGCCCAGAGATGACAGGGTCCCAGCACCGCCAGGACACCACTGATCTTTGCATGCATAAACAAACAACGCATGCGCAGGAAATCACGCAGGCGTAGTGCCGCCAGAAAATCACTAATCTGCGCATGCGTAAACAAACAATGCATGCGCAGGAAACCCCAGGGGCATGGGCAAAATGGGGGGGGGGGCGTACCGGGCCCAGAAATTTCTGATGCCAGACCTGCCTCAACCTGTGTCTGTTATTTTCCTCAGAATATTGTTCCTGGCAAAAACCTTCTGTTTGGTATAGGCAGTGGGTTCTGAAAGTGAGAGTTTGATCCAGGGTAACTCCCAGGTATCTGGGGGGTGTAGTAGTGTTCAAGCCTGGTACCATTCCAGTTCACCTGCAACCAGTGAAGCACTGCAAAAAAAAAATACTACCTACTCTGTGGGCTGGCCAAATCTGTGGGCGGAGCTAAATCTGTGGGCATGGCCAAAATCCTGCATTATGGGCTATGGAGGTGGGCGTGGCCAACCAAGTGGGCATGGCCTGGAGGAATTTCCACTACCTGTTCTGTAGAACCTGACAGAACCTGCTGCAGTGCATCACTGCCTGCAACCTTCTTGATGCCTTGCAGTTTTTCAGATGAAAAGCACAGAGTTGAGTTTTTAGACAGTTTGGCTTCAGTTGGTTATCGCTATAATATATAGTCATTAAGTTTAAAGCCTCAGTCAATGTTTTCTCAACAGTCTTGAAGGTTGTGCACTGTGCAGCAATTGAAAGGTCATCGGCATAGAGAAAGCTCCTAGTGGCTTCTGGTAGTGGTTGATCATTAGTATATATGTTAAACAGTGTGGCGGCTAGCATAATGCCCTACAGGAGGCCATTTCTTTTATTTCTCAAACAGCTGCGTTGTCCTTGGAAATCAACAAAAAACCTGCAGTTTTCCAGTGAACTATGATTTTTGTAAATTTAAGACTTTTGTATACTTTATTCAGCAGTGCTGCATGGTTGACTGTATCATAAGCTGCAGTAAGATCTTTAAACACTACCCCTGTGATTTCCTTCAGTTCAAAACTATCTTCTAAATATAGTAAAACCGCATTATACGTAAAAAGTCTGTTGCATAGCTTTTTCTGTAATATTTTTTACATAAAATGAACCAAACTCATAAGAACTCTGGGGGAAACTGTTATATGAAATGTTTTTTACGTTAAATAAAGCAAGTCCATAGGCATTCTGGGGGAAAACCATTACATAAATGATTTTTTAACATACAATAAAGCAAACCCACAGGAACTCTGGGGAAAATCATTACATAAAATTATTTTTTATGTAAAACGGGATGCATTTTCATGTAGGAAGTCCTACATCTTTGAGGAACAGATTCCCTAGAGCATTTTTGGACAGCATCCATAAACTTATTGTCTGATGTGGGATCTAGATCAATATCTACTACCATTCCCTACAGGGCTACTGAAAATTTAGGCCAGTCAGCCTTTTTAAAGTTGTACCTTCTTTGCATACCTGTCAAGTATCCTGTTTTTCCTGGGAGAACCCCTTATTTTTACCCCTCTTCCCACCCCCTCCCGTTTTATTAATTTCCCCATAATATTTCTTATTTTTTAAAAAAAATCCTGACCGAAGCTGCAATATGTTTTTCTGGCCACCAGAGGTCACTGCATGGCTTTTTGCTTGTGGAAGGGGAGAGAGAGAAGGGAGGGGGCATTCTGTAGTTAGTTTCTCTTTCATTTCCCTTCCCTGCCACATGGTCATGGAGGCTTCGTTGTTTTTGCTGCTGCTGTTCAGAGCCACCATGCTAGGACGGGAGTCTACTCTAGAGGTGAGCGATATTTCATATATGCAGGGGCATGGTTTATTGAGCTGTTTCTGCCCTCCCTCATGGCTGGAGGTTTCCATTTCTGTTCTAGAAGAGTTAACTTGGGAGGGGTGGGTGGGGAATGTAGCTTGATCACTCTATGAGAGAGAGAGAGAGAGCACCCCACCGTCTAACAAATTGCATATACACTAACGTTAAATAGATTCTAAAAAGAATTTTTTCTCTTGCCATGTTTATTTCCTCTCAATAATTGTAACCCTACAAAAGTGTTGTGCAAAGTTGCTGAAAACACTTTTTTTTTGAGAACTTCAGCTTTTGGTAAAATATTGGGAAGTAAAGAGTGGGGTCCCCAAGGTTCAGTACTGGGACCCCTGCTTTTCAACCTCTTCATAAATGATCTAGAAGTAGGAGTAAAAAGCAAGGTAGCCAAATTTGCCGACAACACTAAATTATACAGGGTAGTGAAAACTGTGAGAGATTGTGAGGAGCTCCAGAGGGATCTCTTGACACTGGGGGAGTGGGCAAAGCAGTGGCAAATGAGCTTCAACATTAGTAAGTGCAGAGTGATGCATGTTGGGGCAAAAAAAACCAATTACATTTATAAACTGATGGGTTCTGAACTCTCTGCGACAAACCAGGAAAGGGACCTTGGTGTCCTGGTGGACAGCTCAATGAAGGTGTCAACCCAGTGTGCCTCAGCAGTGAAAAAAGCAAACTCAATGCTAGGGATCATTAGGAAGGGTATAGAAAATAAGTCAGCAAGTGTCATTTTGCCTCTTTACAAATCTATGGTGAGGCCCCGTCTGGAATACTGTGTACAGTTCTGGTCGCCATACCTCCAGAAGGATATTATGGAGTTGGAAAAAGTGCAGAGGAGGGCAACCAAAATGATTAAGGGACTGGAACACCTTCCTTACCATCTGAGGCTGCAACGGTTGGGCCTTTTCACTCTTGAACGATGGCGTCTAAGAGGTGACCTGATTGAAGTTTATAAAATCATGCACGGTGTGGACAAAGTAGATAAGGAAAAACTGTTTCCCCTATCGCATAACACTAGAACCAGGGGACACTCCATGAAACTTTTGGTTACTAGTTCTCAAACAAATAAGAGAAAGTACTTTTTCACCCAGAGGATTACTGATCTATGAAACTCCCTGCCAGAAGAAGTGGTGACAGCTGTCAGTCTTGACAGCTTTAAGAAAGGATTAGACAAGTTCATGGAGGATAAGGGTATCAATGACTATAATTATGGATACTTAAGGACAACCTCAGGGTTGGAGAGATAGGCAGGATATCTCTCAATGCCATTTCCAGGGAATCCTAAGCAGGTGAAGGCATCTCCTTGGGAATACCCTGAAAGAAATGGTGAGCCACTGTGTGAGACAGAATGCTGGACTGAATGGGCTGTTCTTATGTTCTTATTACCTTTTTGCTGCAACCTGGAAGATCTACTCTACAAGTGATCCCCAGGAAATGTCAAAAGGAGATAATGGTAGCAATAAGGCATCTCCTGGCTTGAGATGGCTTTACTATGTCCCTCTTCCTTCAATAATCATACAAGTTATCAAAGGAATTTTGGTTTATTGTTCATAAGGAATGTTAAAGATACATTGTTCATCTGTAGTTCTCACAATACAGATAACTATACAAAAGATACAATACTACTAAAAAAGAGTCAGGAAAATCAACACCTTGGTTTCCCCCATGAATATAAATTAATCTAAATTTATCATTAATTAAACTTATCATTCTGATAGTTTAGAAGAGAGAAGGATTTCTTTCCTCTCATATTTCTCTGGAAGTTCTCTTCAGAATCTCCTAAGAATCTCCTTCATTATCTCCTCAGGATCGCCTTCATCATCTCCTCAGAATCTCTTCAGAAAAAAAATCTGTTTTTATCACTCACCATCCCTCTCCTGGCTTATCTCATTTGCATTAGCCAGTCAGAGAGCATATCATGATGATGATGATGATGATGATGATGATGATGATACATCACTGTATCCTCACTGTCTTCTGCCCAGCAACAGGGTGTTAGAGTCCAGTACCTTCCCTCTCTGGTATATATCTACACCAATAAAAAGTGGCCTTAACCGTTGGGTTCGTTCAAAGGCTCCCGAACCTGGCCCAACCATCCCCAACCGAGCCCTCCACACTGACGTTAACCCCCACCTGCCATGGGGGTCCGGTGGTTGCCAGTGGGACAGCCGCCCCACGAACATGACCAAAATAATAAAACTATGAGTCCCAGAGTCCTCTGCGCTGCGCAACTCCTCAGCCAATCAGGCTGAGGGACGTGAGTGCAGAGGAGGCTGGGAAAGCATGCCGTGCTGACTCATACCTGTCAAGTATCCTGTTTTTCCCGGGGAAACCCCTTATTTTCACCCCTCTTCCCGCCCCTCCCATTTTATTAATTTCTCCATAATATCCCTTATTTTTTTAAAAAATAATCCTGACCGAAGCTGCAGTATGTTTTTCAGGCCACTAGAGGTTGTTGTGTGGCAGGCTTTTCACTTGTGGAAGGGGAGAGAGAGAAGGTGATGGGGGCGTTCTGTAGTTTCTCTTTCATTTCCCTTTCCTGCCACATGGTCATGGAGGCTTCGTTGTTTTTGCTGCTGCTGTTCGGAGCCACCATGCTGGGATAGGGGTCTACTCTGGAGGTGAGCGATATTTCATATATCAGGGGCATGGTTTATTGAGCTGTTTCTGCCCTGCCTCCTGGCTGGAGGCTTCCATTTCTGTTCTAGAAGAGTTAACTTGGAAGGGGTGTGTTGCTTGATCACTCTATAAGAGAGAGAGAAAGAGCACCCCACCTTCTAACAAACCATCTGGAGGGAGATTAACTCCTCAGCTGCTGGGAGGCTTGGAAACTACAGAGGTTGCTTTTTACTTCTTTATTAATTCCCTTCCTTAAGCTGGATCCGACATTCTCAGATGTTGGTGCTTCAATCAATTGGTTGCAGTGAGGAACAAATATATTGGTTAATTTGGGGGAATTAATCCCTTGCTCCTCCACCCTAATTGGGGGTGGGTGTGGGTGTGGAGTGTCTAGACATGTGCAAGGCTAGTTCATTAAAGCCAAGCTGCTTACAAGCAGTTGGTAACCCTAGGGGGCTGGTTTACTATTCTGCACTTTCTTTGCTTCCCAGGAATTTTTTTTAATTAAAAATGAGTAAGGTAAACGTAAAGGTTTCCCTTGCTCAAAAGCCAGTCGTATCCGACTCTAGGGTTCAGTGTTCATCTCTGTTTCAAAGCCGAAGAGCCAACATTGTCTGTGTTTGCAGACATTTCTGTGGTCATGTGGCAGGCATGACTAGAAACCAGAGCGCACGGAACGCTGTTACCTTCCCACCAAAGTGGTCTCTATTTATCTACTTGCAATTTCTTGCTTTTGAACTGCAAGGATGGCAGGAGCTGGGACAAAGACAGGAGCTCATTCCATCCTGCAGTACTCAGGAATCGAACTGCTGTCCTTCTGCCTCCCAGTCAGCATCTTAGTCACTTAAGCCACTGAGTAAACAAGAAAGAAAACAAAACAAAAATCCCCCAAGAAGATGGGGAAAGGGTTCTTTGGCCCACACAGCTTTGTGCCCATTGCATCTACAATACCATCTAGTCATCTTATTTTTGGCCACCCCCTTCTTTTGTCCTCCACCTTTCCCAGCATCAAGTCCTTCTCAAGTGAATCCTCTCTTCTCATTTGATGTCCAAAGTACTTTAGCGTCATCTTTACTATTTGTCCTTTAATGAGCAGTCATGGTTGATTTTTTTCGAGGATCGACCGATTTCTAACACCACATTTCAAAAGCATCTATTTTTCTGTGCTCAGCTTTCCTAATGGTCCAGCTCTCACACCCATACATTACCACCGGGAATACCATTGCTTTGACTATGCGGATTTTAGTTTGCAAGGTGATGCCTCTACTTTTAACTATGTTCCCCAGGTTTCTCATAGCTTGTTTCCCACGCATCAGTCGCCTTTTTATTTCATGGCTGCAGTCACTATCTGCAGAGATCTTTGATCCTAAGAAAGTAAAATCTGCCAGTCGTATCCAACTCTAAGGCTAATCTTCACCTCTAGCAGACAAGGAAATGACTCCCTCAACAATACTGAGTGGTCAAGAGGACCTCTAGAAGGGCAGACAAGAGAATTTTCCACAGGTTGAATGGTGTCTTTAGCTGAAATGGAAAGTCTTCATGAACTACATGAATAAAGCTGGCATTTGTTACTTAAATTTTGATATGTTCCTAAGGGAAAATGATAGCTGGGTGGGTCATTTGTAACTGAAACTTCCCAAGATTTGCATTGCTCTCAATAACATGATCTGACCATTTAAAGTTTCCTCCACTGGAGAGTCTTCTACATTGGAAATTAGAAGTGAATCACAGATATATCTTCTGAGTTATTGCTTCCAGAAAGTGGCAACAATGGTCAGCAATATACCTTCTCCAATTGTCATATTTCTTTGGACCATTTTAGGAATTCTATCTGTTGCTTCCCTTTTAGGAAATGGATTTATCACAGTTGTGAATGGTCACCAATGGATCCAAAATGGGAAGATGACTCCTTGTGATTTCCTCTTGACCACCTTGTGCACCACCAGGTTTCTGCTGCAGCTGATTTCTACGTCAGGCTATCCAGTATACTTCAATGTTCCCTTGTCCAAAGTTTATTTTTATACACTGGAAGTTATGAATGTTACCTGGGCATTTTTCCAGGTAGTCAATCTCTGGTGTGCCACATGGCTCAGCATTTTCTATTGTGTGAAGGTTGCCAACTTTTCCAATCCTCTTTTCTTTTGGCTTAAGACAAGGATCAATCTGTTTCTTCTCAGGCTGCTTGGAATGTCTATAATTATTTCCATGTTCTTCACTCTTCCTACGCTGATCAATTTTTTTGAAAACATAAAATGGTCCAATCCAGTATTGACTAAGTCACTCAATAATAGCCAATATGAAACTGGCCTTTTTTCCACATTTTTACTCTGTCTTTCTCCAATAAATTTCAGCCTAAATATATTGTCATCCATTCTTCTGCTGACCTCTCTGTGGAGGCACACAAGGAATCTAAGGAAGAGTGGAACTGCTGTTAAGGACTTTAGCACTCATGTCCACATCAAAGTCATAAAGTCTATTCTGTTTTATCTCTTCTTCTATATTCTGGATTTCACAGGGTTAATGCTTGTTTCAAGTTCTATTCTCAAGTTTGGAAGATCTGAGCGACTTGTTACTGAAATCCTTGTGTCTGCAATGTCTTCAGCACACTCCATCATATTAATATTGAATAATCCAAAATTGAAAAGGCATCTACTCATATTTTTAAAGTGAGGCACAGGGTTTCATGAAAAGAAAAGAACTGCGTTTATTTCTAGTGTCTCCCCAGAAGATCACTACTTCCATCCTGCTTTTTCTCTATTTATTCAGAAATCTAGACACTAAAACGGAAGCTGAGAAATCAGTTGTGCTTGCTCAAGCCCTGGTGCCACCCCTGCACATCTGAGGCCCAACACTCCAGAGTTAATAAGATTAGAGACACTGGACTGGCAAAGCTGAAGCCCTCTAAGCTAGCCATACCTGATGCTGTATGATAGGATGGATTTCTGCTCTGAATATGAACAAGACTGACACATCTGCACCTCAGTCCTCCATTTTTTGGCAAGGAGTATTCCAATGAATCTGCTTCCAGCACTTGATAGCCTTCCTTCCTTCAGATGTCTAATAATTCTGGAAGATGGATCACTTCTGAGATTAATTCCAAGCTCTGAAACTGATGAGCCAATGACTACAACATGAAGAGTGGAAACAAAGAACCAGGATTCAGAATATGTGGCTGTTCCATTGAGTTTAGAAATGGCCAACTCCCAGAAATTTGTGGGCTGCCTTTATGCACCCCCAATTCTTCCTCATACCTTATCCCTTCATTTTCCTTCTTTCTTTTTAATGCTGTGGCAATGAAAATGGCCAAGGTGGGTCTTGTGACCATGTTTAACCATTTTTGGTTATTCTCATTTCTGGTCATTTCTCCCTCACCTTTATTTAGGTCTAGAGTTGCCTTTAAAAGCACCCACAGACAGACACACAAACAAAGTGATCAGACAGTCACATCCTGATTATGGGAGGAAATCTACTGTATGCCTAGATCAGATAAGGATTTTTTTTGGGGGGGGGGGGGGGGAGATGGGATGGCCAAATTGCCTGCAGCTGTCTAAGTTTAGGAGGGAAAAAATATTTGGGCTGCAGTTAGGGAGACATGTGGCATAATTTGTTGGCCACACTTTAAGGTTTTCTAGTTGTCTGAAAGGTATGGATGGACTAATCCTGTTCCAGAAGGCATCATTGTGCTATCTGAAACATAGACTTTGAGCCCTTAAAGGTCTTGGGATTGACCAAAAATCACACAAATGTATATGAAAAGTCAAACATGTGTGTATATCTCAACATCCAAACTGTGGAGATGGCTAAGCTAACATCACCAGGAAATATGGGCAACTCATGCACTTTCCCCCCCTCAAGTATCTTGAAAATACTGGACAATCCTGTGAATCTGCTGCAGACTTCCATGAAGCTTCATTCCTGGGACGATCTGACAGTTCCTCCTCAACACACATTCCTATATAGAAATTCTCCTTGTGTAATAATTAAGATAGGCACTTCCACCACTAGGTCACTGTAAAGACAGAAATAGAATTGTTGACAGAAATGTGGAAATAATGTGGTTAAATGTGATAAAACATAAGGAAAGTGTGAATTTTGTGTAAGAGCAAAGAAAACCGCTCCTAATTATACATGATAATCTAATGTACACAATGAGGGATTTTTTAAAAGAGGTTTATTCAGATTTAGTGTGTCCTATGCCATCATCAACAGGCAGACACTTTTTACCTTTACTAAATGTAAGAGTAAATATAGCTATTTAAAAGTGAAGACGAGACCCTTGAAAAGTTTAAATGCTATGTAGCTACAAGAGATATAGAACATAAAGTAACCATATTTTTATTACATCATTTCTCTTTCTATACTAATGTAAACAATAAGTACTTTCTGATAATTTTTACTTGTTATTTATATGAAGCCTTGCATTTGAAAGTTAGTTATTGCATATACACTAACGTTAAATAGATTCTAAAAAGATTTTTTTCTCTTGCCATGTTTATTTCCTCTACAAAACTGTTGTGTATTGAATGTAATTGTAACCACACGAATGAGCGAATGTAACAATCTGTAACCACATGAATGAGCGAATGTAACAATCTGTATCTTGCAATAGAAACAATGTAACAAACCACAATAGAACGCGAGCTAGTGACCACTAGGGGGAAATAGCGAGCATTCAGCTCACATGGTACACATTCCTCAAATACCTTCAGCTGCGCGGGAAAGATTCCCTCCCTCACCTCACCTGGACAAGAAGGGCGTGACTTGGATGATGTCATACGGACAGTAGCCAATGCGCTATCGAGGAGCCACATTCAAATGTATAGCCACTGAATAAAAGGAGCTGTTTGTCTGCCATTACCACATGTTCGTGCTGTACCCCATGCAATAAAGATGTGTTAGGCTAGTCTACAGCTGCTTCCATTGTCTTGATTCCCAAACACTAAATTGGCGACGAGGATGGGCTATGGCTTCCCACGGGGACAAGACACTTCCACAGCAACCGGTTTTCGACGTAAACCAACCTGAACAATGGAACTGATTCGAGATGCATTTCAGGAGTATGGTAGTGGTTGCCGGCATCACAGATGCTGGAAAGAAGAGGGGCCTTCTCATCATGATGCTCGGCTATCATGCAGTGCAAACGCTGATGGACCTGGTGGCACCAAGAGAAGTGGAGCAGGTTTCCGTAGCCAATCTGCTGGCTGCACTGAGAAGCCACTTCAAGCCCAAGGTGTCCTTCTTCTCGGCCAGAGCCGCATTCACGAGGAGGGACCAAAAGCCGGGTGAGTCCGTGACTGAATACGCGGCGGCCTTCTGTTTGGTGGCAACCCCATGCGAATGGTGGGAGAACTTAGATATGGCCCTTAGAGACTGGCTGCTTTGCAGAATGCAAGATGGGGACACCCAAAAGAAGCTCATGACCCGCGGCCACGACCTAACTTTCAACGAGATTCTGCAAGAGGCGCAGACGGCTGAGTCCACAAGGGCCAGGTTCAAGCTCCTCAAAGCGAAGCCACCACCGTTTGAGGCAGCTGCATCCACAATCCAGGCGACCTGGAGGGCGCCCCGTGCCCCACGCTCGCCCACATCTTCGGAGGCCTCCGCCAACGCAGGCTCCAGTGAAAATGAGGGTGTCCGGAAAATCAGAAAGGGCCAGGGCGAGAAGAAAGAAAAGGGAGGCCGGCGTTGCGATTGCTGCGGAGCATCCCACGATTGGAGCAAGTGCCCATTCCGAAAGGCTGGGTGCCACAACTGCGGATGAAGGGGCCACATCACCAGGGTTTGCAGACGATGGTGAGAGCAAGGGCCCAGCAGAGTGTTCCACGAGGAGACGGGATGGCGTCGGCAGAGTCTACGACGGCGGCGACGGCCCAGAGGGGTACCACGTGTACCGAAGAGCATACGAGGGAGATGACCTGGCCGTGCACAGCGTGCCCTTAGGGCACCCACGTTTTTATGTTGAGTTACTGTTGCAGGGGATCCCAGTTAGGATGGAAATAGACTCGGGGTCCGCCTACTCCATTATTTCCCATAGAGAGTTTTTGCGCATTCCCCCCAAAGCACGGCCCAGTCTCAAGGAACTGAGTCTGCGCTGACTACAAGTGTACAATCAACAAGGCAATCCGCCCTAATGCTTATCCAGTGCCAGTAGTTAGCCATCTGCTAGCTACTTTACATGGGGGAAAGTGTTCCGCCAAATTGGATCTGGTGCAGGCGTACCAGCAGCTAACAGTAACCCCAGCTACAGCTGCTGCGCAAACCATTGTAACTCACAAGGGGGCATTTAAGGTGATGCACCTACAGTTCAGCGTGAACTCAGTGCCGGGAATATTTCAGTCGCTTATGGAATGTCTGTTAAAGGGGCTACCGGGTGTTTTACCATATTTTGATGATATTTTGATATCTGGGGGGAGCAAATCAGAACTGGCCCAGAGGTTAGATAAGGTCCTTATAGTGTTTGAATCCGCAGGGCTGAGACTGTGGAGAGACAAATGTGTGTTCCTTGCAAAAGAAGTAGAGTTCCTGGGGTTTCGCATAACCCCTGATGGAGTGAAACCTGCTGAGTCCAAAGTCTCGGCCATCCAAAACGCCCCTCTCCCCACCGCAAAACCTGAGCTGCAATCCTTCCTGGGGCTGCTGAATTTCTACCATTACTTCCTGCCCAGGAAAGCGTCGATTGCAGAGCCTCTGCATAGGCTGCTTAAGAAGGATGTGGTTTGGTGGTGGGGGAAGAGCCAAGAGCGGGCTTTCAGGGAACTCAAGCAGCTCCTCTCCTCAGAGGCCATCCTGACCCATTTTGACCCCAAGAAGCTGGTAGTCTTAGTCTCCGACGCCTCACCAGTGGGGGTGGGGGCGGTCCTTTGCCACGTGTTAGAGAGTGGGTGAGAAGCCCCAGTTGCCTTCTATTCGAGATCATTGTTTAAGGCAGAATGCAACTATGCCCAAACAGATAGAGAGGCCCTTGCAATAGTAGCTGGCACAAAGAAGTTCCATGATTTTTTGTATGGTCGTCCATTCACCATTGTAACCGACCACAAGCCACTATTGAGTATTTTCACCTCGGACAAGCCCACTCCGCAGATCCTCTCCCCAAGGATGCTTCGGTGGGCCATCTTCCTCAATGCATACAGGGGTTCATTAGTGTACCGCCCCGGAAAAGACATACGCCATGCTGACGCACTTTCAAGGTCTCCTCTTCCCCAGCTGGGAGACCCGAAATCCGAAATAGAGCAGGACAGCCAAGTCCTCCTTATAGAAGCCCTAGATGCACCCCCCATACTTCCTACGGAAATTGCTGCAGCCACAGCAAAGGATAAAACACTAGCCCTTGTCAGCTCTTGGGTACAGAAGGGGTGGCCTACGGCTCCCCCCGCAGATGAGTTTGCCGCGTTTTTCAGGAAGAGGGTTGAGTTGGCCACAGAAAGGGGGTGCCTCCTATGGGGGGAGAGGGTGATCATCCCAGAATCCTTAAGGGCAAGGGTACTCAAGCTTTTACACGTAAGCCACCCAGGGATCGTGCGCTCTAAAGCGCTGGCCCGAAGCTACTTCTGGTGGCCACAGTTAGATGTGTACATAGAGCACATGGTGAACACCTGCGAAAGTTGCCAGAGCTCTCACCCTGAGGAGTCCCGACTTCCACACAGAGAATGTCAGGGCAGCGCAGGGAATCGATCACAGTGAAGGAGAGTCATGGCTCCTTAACAAAAGTTTATATGGTCTGCGTCAATCAGGGGAAAGGTGGTATGATTACCTGTCCAAAACATTGGAACAAATGGAGTTCACCGCCACCGCAGCAGACAAATGTGTATTCATTAAAAAGGAAAAAGGAAACATAGAAAAAATATTAATCTATGTCAATAAGAGACTGTACATTGGAAAGAGTAAACACAAATGTGTTCTATTTGCAAAAGGGCTCCAAAAACACTTCTCCCTGAAAAATTTGAGAAAAGTAGACAAATATTTGGGAGTACAAATCACTGAGATTGAAAATGGTTTCGTGCTCTCACCAAAAGAAAAAAATGTAGTTATTGGAAAAATGTAACATGACAGATGCAAAACCATGTGACACCCCTATGCAGACAGATTTTCTAAAGAACACGTACAATGACGGTGAAGAATTCAAAGAAATTACTCTGTATAGATCAATAATAGGGTCACTTCAGTACATAGCCGGCTGGACCAGGCCAGATATAGTTTTATTGGTAAATTTATTATCGAGACATGTAAATAAACCAAAATTATATCACTGGAATGCAATAAAGAGGTTGCTAAAATATTTAAAACACACCATGGATGCCAAACTGTCACTCTCCCCAAAGGTATCCACCATCCTAAGGGTTTCTTGTTACGCAAGCGCAGACTGGGCTGGTGACACTAAAACAAGAAAAAGTACATCTGGTTACGTAGTATACCTAAACGATTGTCCCATATACTGGTATACTGGTAAGCAGAAGCTCATGTCCACCTCCACCACTGAGGCTGTGTATGCATGCCTATCCAAGGCTGCAAATAATCTGATTTGATTTAACGACTTATTATCCAAAATATGGAAAAGTCCCACATATCCAATCATAATTCATGAGGACAACAAGGCTGCGATAGAAATATCCAGAGCAGAGGCAGTGGGCCACAGGTCTAGACATATAGATATAAAATATAAGCATGTGAGACAACTATCAGATAAGAGGTTCATAGAAGCCACCCATTGTGAAACTAAAGAACAAATTGCCGATATATTAACCAAACCTCTTCCATCTAGTCAACATACATATCTAACAGAAAAATTATGTATATATATGTAAATACACCATTTCTGTTTCCATCAAGTTACTGTACATTTTGAATCAATTGGCTGTTAGAAGGGGTTTTGTCAAGACAGAACATCCAACTGATTCAATCCCTAAGGTTACATTGTTGTTGTTCAGTCGCACAGTCGATTCCGACCCTTTGCGACCCTATGGACCATCGCTCTCCAGGCACCTCTGTCCTCCACCATCCTCCTTAGTCCACACAGCCCCGTGCCCATTGTGTCTACAATACCATCTAGCCATCTCATCTTTGGCCGTCCCCTTCTTCTTTTGCCCTCCACCTTCCCCAGCATCAAGGCCTTCTCAAGTGAATCCTCTCTTCTCATTTGATGTCCAAAATACTTCAACTTCATCTTTGTTATTTGTCCTTCTAAGGAGCACTCAGGGCTAATCTCTTCTAATATTGACCTATTTGTTCTCCTCGCTGTCCAGGGGACTCTCAAAACTCTCCTCCAGCACCACATCTCAAAGGCATCTATTTTTCTTCGCTCAGCCTTTCTAATGGTCCAGCTCTCACATTGTATCTTGTCCAAACTCCTCCCCTCCTGTATAAAAGACACTTACCTCTGTCAAGCTCTCTCTCTCTCAATGATCTCTCTGCTTGAGATGTGTACCTAGGAAATAAATAAATAAATACTTGTTCTTGACTTCTGCCTCCTGTCATCTATTTGGCTAAACCATTGTAATCTCAACATGTTAAAATGTTAAAATTAATCTTATAATTAATTACAGGAGGGGGGAGCCTCAGACGAGCTAAAAAGGGGAGTTTGTTGACAATCCCGGCCCCCAGATCCATTTTGCCAACCATGTATTCAGTTCTTTCCTAAATGGTAGCAACTGGGCCTGGAGGCGTAGTTCTACTGGGAGGAGGTTCCATAGTGTGGGGGCTATAACCAAGAAGGCCCTCTTCCTTGTGCTGGAGAGGCGAGCCTCCCCAACAGATGGTACCTGAAGGGTGCCCTCTCTGTTTGCTCTCATGGGACAGGTCCTATACCATCTATGTACCTATACCAAGTAAACATACAGTCTAGTGTGATGTTTTAATTCTTTGTACATTAGGTAAAGGTCAAGGATGCACTTGCTTAAAAACCAGTCGTATCTGACTCTAGGAAGTGGTGTTCATCTCCATTTACAGCCAAAGAGACAGTGCTGTGTACATTGGCAGATATCTCCGTGGCCATGTGGCAGGCATGCCTAGACACCGGAGTGCACAGAAAGCTGTTACTTTGCCTGCTGAAGTTGTACTTATTTATCTACAGTACTTGCAAGTTCTTGCTTTCGAACTGCTAGATTGACAGGAGCTGGGACAGAGATGGGAAGTCACTCCATCATGTAGCACTCAGATCTCAAACTGCTGAAGTCACATTTAGTCACTTACAATGGCAGTGCTTTTCCCAAGTGTTTCACTTAAAGAGCAACTCACTTAAAAAGCAACCCTGTGAAATGCATTATGCTCTTTAAGCAAGGTACCACTGTATTTATGTATTTTTTAAAATGCAAAATTTTTAATGCATCTCAATTTTGTAGGAATGATGTGGTATCAAATTCTATCTTCCACTCAAAAAAAGTAGATGGGATGTACATATATTCAAATAAGGCAAAATAGAGTCACTCAATGGTTTCATGTTCTAATTGTGTCATTACTAAGCATACTGGATGCAGTCTTTCAATTTTATAGCATAGGTATAAAGCATAATTGTTCCAGCCATGGACAGTAAAGACATTGGGCTTTCTTTATTTGTGTCAGAGTCACCACCAGCATATACTGTTTTCCGGCGTATAAGGCGACTGGGTGTATAAGACGACCCCCAACTTTTCTAGTTAAAATGTAGAGTTTGCAATATACTCACCGTATAAGACTACCCCTCTTCCAACAGTGGCGTCTTCAGAGCCTCCCGCACTGGGGACAGCTCCCTTTATCTACCTGCCGGTGGAGGGGGCAGGGAGAGTGCGGCTGTGCTGGCGGCGGCGTCTTCGGGGCCTCCCAGGCCGGGGATGGCTCCCTTTATCTTCCCGCCAGTGGAGGGGGCAGGGAGAGTGCGGCTGCGGTGGCAGTGTCTTCAGAGCCTTCCGGGCCGGGGGCGGCTCCCTTTATCTCCCTGCCGGTGGAGGGGGCAGGGAGAGCACAGCTGCGGTGGTGGCGGCGTCTTCAGGGCCTCCCGGGCCGGGGATGGCTCCCTTTATCTCCCCGCCAGTGGAGGGGGCGGCGAGAGCGCGGCTGTAGTGGTGGCATCTTCGGAGCCTCCCAGGCCGGGGAAGGCTCCCTTTATCTCCCCGCCGGTGGAGGGGGCAGGGAGAGCGCAGCTGTGGTGGCAGCATCTTCGGAGCCTCCTGGGCCAGGGATGGCTCCCTTTATCTCCTAGCCAGACATATGAAGCAAGCTGCAGGTAAGTACCCGGTGAATAAGATGACCCCCGACTTTGGCACACATTTTTTGGGGTTAAAAAGTCATCTTATACGCCGGAAAATACAAAAAAAATATTAACATATCTAAAACCAAAATAAATTAAAAGGACTAGATGACATCTGCCCAATATCGGGCCACCTCAACAGCATTTCCTCTTGCCAACGTAAGTTCCACCTCAGTGGACGTTGAAGGGCATCATGTGCATTGTATCATATGGTGATTGTTTGCTCTTCTCTGCATTCACACAGGCTACCATCTACAGGGAAACCCCACTTTCTCAGATTAGTTCTTGATCTTCCTACCTTGGCACACAGTCTGTTTAAAGCTTTCCACACTGGCCATGGTTGTTTGTGGCCAGACGTTAGAGAGAATCATGTGGTTGTGCCCAGTTATGTGGTAGCTCCTTGTTTGCTTGTCTTCCAAAGTGCTAGGGTGGTCTGTGGGGGCTAGTTGTTTGGGGGGGGAGAGGTTATGAGGAAACTGTGCCTTAATTTCAGTCTCTGCTTTGGTGGTTGGTGATTAAATAGCAGGTGTGTTTCCATGGATCTTGGTTTTACCCACTCTTTCTGAGAAGCATGTTCTCTGCAAAATGTTGGTGGAAGGATATCAGCTAAGTAGTGTAATGCACTTTTTTGTATTGAGGGTTGGTTTTAAGCATCATGTGACCAATCTCGCTTTGCCACGCAAAATAAAAGGCACAAAACGCCATCGCGAGACACCCACCGTCCTTCTTTCCCGGAGCAACGGGGGGAAGGGGGAGTCCCTCTCCTCCATGCTACCCCGCCGAAGACATGGTGAGACCACCACCAGCCTCAAGTAAAGTTGAGCCGGGGTGGGGAAAAGCCCTAAAAACAGGCAGCAGTCCAACAGGGGAAGCACCCTCCCTGGCAGATGACTAGCTGATGCCTTTGTATTTCAGAATCCAAAAACAACAGCTAGCGATCCACAAGGAAGAGCACCACCCCTTACGGATCGCTGCCTGCCGATCTCTGGTTAGGTAAGCTGGGAGAAAAAGCAGACAGAAAAGAGACAGCCATCATTAGGCACAGAAAGCTCTTCTCTGCCTCCTCC
This sequence comes from Bradypodion ventrale, assembly GCA_035047345.1. Lineage (NCBI taxonomy): Eukaryota > Metazoa > Chordata > Lepidosauria > Squamata > Chamaeleonidae > Bradypodion > Bradypodion ventrale. The sequence goes on along the minus strand of JAWDJE010000002.1, from coordinate 137,417,446 downwards.
CTCTCCCCTGACCTACGTAAGCAACCTTCCCGGGAGAAGAACGGCCTGACTGCCTCCAAAGAGAAACCCACAGGCAGCCCGTTCTTCAACCTAAAGTAACCACCAAAAACAAACACCAAAATTATTAAAAAATAATAAAACAAAAATTAAATCAATAATTAAAAAAACCCATTAATAAACAAAAAGAAAGAAACTACAAAATACACAAACAAAAACTTCCACAATACCACAAACAAAACACCTAACTACAACACTAAAAAACCACAAAGTACACAAACAAACAACAACTAATTACAAAAATATACAACAACCAAATAAAACAAATTAAACACAACCAGAAATAATCAAACCAATTAAACCAACCTAAAACTAAACAAAAACAAAAAAGAACAAACAGAAACACCTCCCAGCCCACCACCACAAAAGCAAAACAAAGAAAAACCCCAGAAGAAATAAAACCAGACAACTTACCAGCCTGACCTCCCTCCACGACGACCGGAACAGAAATGAAGAAACAAAGAGACTACTTACCGGAAGAAGCCCCACCCAGAGGCCAGGTGAGAAAAACACCTGAAATGAAAGCAAAACCCCTAGCAGCCCCACCTGCAGGGCAGAATAGTAAAAACAACACAAAAAGACTCAATAGTCCCACCTGGAGGCCATAAGAATAAAAACAATTTAAAAACATAACAATAAATCACAATTTTACACAAATCACAAACATATGTCAAAAATAAATAAATAAAAAAGATTTCTAAAATCCTGTGCTGAGTTTAAATTCAAATAAAAACCCAAAACATCTAAACACAGTTTAAAAACATCGAATGTAAAAAACATGTACTTTCACATTTTTAAAATTATTACCTATGGTACAACTATTTAAAAAACACCCACAAACTAAAACATTATTTGGTTAAATAAAACAGTTCGAAAAAATTATATCATCCTTTGTTCTTTTTTTTACTCCAACCCCCCCACCCCCCCAAAAAAAGCTGATCACAGTTTATAACAGCCCGGCAACAGACACAAATTGTAAATAAATTAAAACATTTTTTTAAAAAAATACAGAATAACCTCTTTTTTACATACATTACCAAAAAAGCCCCCAAAAAACAACCTTACAAAACAATTTAAAACAGCACGGCAACGCCAGGCAACCTCTGCTAGTGTTCTATATATAGTAAAACCCCAATATACGTAAAAAGTCTGTTCCGTAGCTTTTTCTGTAATATTTTTTTTACGTAAAATGAAGCATACTCATAGGAACTCTGGGGAAAACTGTTACATAAAATATATTTTTTACGTTAAATGAAGCAAGTCCATAGGCATTCTGGGAGAAAACCATTACATAAAATGATTTTTTTTTACATACAATGAAGCAAACCCACAGGAACTCTGGGGAAAACCATTACATAAAATGATTTTTTATGTAAAACGGGATGCATTTTCATGTAGGAAGTCCTACATCTTCGAGGAACAGATTCCCTAGAGCATTTTTGGACAACATCCATAAAATTATTGTCTGAGATGGGATCTGGATCAATATCTACTACCATTCCATCCAGGGCCGCTGAAAATTTAGGCCAGTCAGCCTTTTAAAAGTTGTACCTTCTTCGGAATTTCACAACCTGTTGTCGAACAGCAGCTGTGATTTCACATAGAATGGGGCAAGGTTGGGTTTTTGGTATTGGCTCCCTTACTGACTTTAAGCATTGATCTATACCTATAAATCTGTGCATTAACCGTTGGAATGAGACAAAGGATGTTGCACCAGGCCCCACTAGCCCCGACCGAGCCTCCCTGCACTCACCCGAACCGGGTTCGCAGGTAACTGTCGGGTTGAGAAATGTGGCAGTGGGGCAGGAGCCCCCCGAACTTGAACAAAGGAAAAGGACTTCAATTCCCAGCGTCCTTTGCACTGTGTAACCCCTCAGCCAATCAGGCTGAGGGATACGAGCACAGAGGAGGCTGGGAACGTGCGCTGACTTAAAAACAACAACACGTTGGGAGCCAGAGGGAAAGACTTTGAAAGACCCAGCTGGAGGGAGCCAGGAAAAGGTAACTGTTAGGTAAGGGTTAGGGGGTGGGTGAGGGAGCAATGAAAGGTGCTGGGTCCAGAAGGGTTGGGGGGACAGACCCCTTTTGTCCCCCCCAACACTACCAAACCCAGGGGGCCAGGGAGAGGAGAATGAATCCACCACCACCACCACCACCACCCACACACACACTCCATTTTAAAAGAGAAGAAACCACTTGGTTTCTTCTCTTTAAAAACAGAGTGTTTTGTTTTCTTTGGGGGGAATGATCCCCTCTCTGCTGGGTCCCCTGGCTCTGGAAGGGTTGGGGGGACAGACCCCTTTTGTCCCCCCAATCCTACCAAACCCAGGGGACAAGGGAGAGGAGATCGAATACACCCCCACACCCCCACACACACACACTCCATTTTAAAAGAGAAGAAACCACTTGGTTTCTTCTCTTTAAAAACGGAGTTGTTTTTTTGGGGGGGGAGATGATCCCTTCTCTGCTGGGTCCCCTGGCTCTGGAAGGGTTGGGGGGACAATACACACACACACACACACACACACACACACACACACACACACACACACACACACCTTCTCTCTCTCTCTCTCTCTCTCTCACACACACACACACAACACTCCTACCTTGCCAGGAATTTTTAATGTGTGTGTTGGTGTTTGAAGTGGTATTGTATGGGTAGTGGTGGTTGTGCACACCCAAAACCACCCCTAACCACCAACACACCTCTTTTTTACATAAATTACCAAAAAAAAATTTTATCCCTTACAACACAATGTAATACAGCCCGGCTCTTTACCAACATTAAGAAAAAAACACCTTCCAAAACAATTTAAAACAGCCCGGCACCGCCAGGCAAAATCTGCTAGTGTGCTATATTCTGACTGATGAAAATGCAGTCCGGGTTATAACCTCTCCTCCATCTGCCACTGTTAAAGGATGCTGGTGAATTGTTATCATGGATGAGTGATAGTTGATAGGATTCTGCCCATTTTACAACAGGTTCTCCACTTTCACCCTTGTCTTAATAGCCTCACAAATTGTTGTGACTATTAAAGTCACCTATTATGAACCTAATGGGTTTATTTTGAAAGTTTGATGGTTCAGCAAAGGAAAGTTTTGTAAGTGATGGTTTATAGACAGATGTCACTGTGCAGTCACTGAGCTCAGTTGTTATTATTTCCACATTGTTCTCCTCTGTCACTGTTGTGGACAGAACCTGGAGATCTGCTCTGGCAAGCATTGCACTTCCATATTGCCAGAGTATCATTTGGTGATTAATTGCATTCCAGGAACTTTAGGGTGGCATTGGTCTTCATCCCTGTGAATTTCTTGCATGCATAGTAGGTCACATCTATGTTTATTGCAAAGTTCCTGAAGCAAGCTTTAACTGAGGATATTCCTTCAATGTTGACTGATATCACTGTCCATTTGGGCCCTGAGAAGGGCCATTGGTTAAAATGTCTCTTTGTAGTCATTTCTACTTCTGGTGCTTCTGGGTTGAAAGGATTAGCCAGGGATAAATCTCCATTGCCGGTGATAAATCTCCATTCAGAGGGGATGCCTGACCACTGAGGTAGCAATCTTCAGGGAGGCTCCTTTCATGTCCCCCAAGACATTGGGCAACAGATGTGGTGTATAATGCTAATCTTCACCTCTAGAAGGCAAGGAAATGACTCCCTCAACACGTCCAGGTGGTCAAGGGAACCTCTAGGAGGGCAGAGGAGAGAATGTTCCACAAACTGAAAGGTGGCTTTGTGTGAAACAGAAAGCATCATGATTTACCCACACCATGTAGCTGGTATTAGTTACTGTAATTTCAATATGTTCCTAAGGGAAAATATACCTGGGTGGGTCATTCATAACCGAAACTTCCTTGAATTTGCATTGCTCTCTATAGCATGATCTGACATTTTAAAGATTCCTCCAGTGGAGAGTCTTCTACACAGGAAAATAGAGGTGAACTAGGAGAATCACAGGAACTCAAGGAATTATGAAGAGCATGGCTTTGAGAATTGAGGGACACTATTTTAAGCTGATATGGAGGTGGCACATGACACAAATTCAGTTAAATCCATATTACCATAATTATAAAAAAAGAGTGCTGGAGATGTACTGTTTTAACATGTGTTTTTAATTTTTATTGTGAACCGCCCTGAGTTGGCTTTGGCCGAGTGAGCGGTATATAAATGTGACAATTAAATTAAATTTAAATTAAAATTAAATGTAAAGAAAGTTTTGGATCTTATTTTCATCTTTGTTGTGAATGTAAGGTTGTGAACAATTTGTGGGTAAAAGTATTTGAAGTAATTAATATATTGTCCATGAAACTGCAATGAGACCCAAGATTGTATTGGTAATGGACCTGAGTGGTATAAACATTGATAGGTACAAGAAAATTGATTGTATTTGTGGTAACAACTATGAGATTACTAATAACAAAGAATTGGAAAGTGTATATGCATATATGTGCTAACAAAAGGTATGATAAATTATAAACCCATATGAAAGGCACCAGAAAAGAGGGAATCTACTACTAACTTTTTCTCTTATGAAGTTCTCATATTAGGTTCAGAACCTTAATTAGATGGCAATCTAACCTTACAATGATATAAGGCTAATCTTCACCTCTAGTAGACAAGGAAATGACTCCCTCAGCAATACTGAGTGGTCAAGAGGACCTCTAGGAGGGCAGACAAGAGAATTTTCCACAGGTTGAATGGTGTCTTTAGGTGAAATGGAAAGTCTTCATGAACTACATGAATAAAGCTGGCATTTGTTACTTAAATTTCAATATGTTCCTAAGGAAAAATGATAGCTGGGTGGGTCATTTGTAACTGAAACTTCCCGAGATCTGCACTGCTCTCAATAACATGATCTGACCATTTAAAGTTTCCTCCACTGGAGAGTCTTCTACATTGGAAATTAGAAGTGAATCACAGATATATCTTCTGAGTTATTGCCTCCAGAAAGTGGCAACAATGGTCAGCAATATACCTTCTCCAATTGTCATATTTCTTTGGACCATTTTAGGAATTCTATCTGTTGCTTCCCTTTTAGGAAATGGATTTATCACAGTTGTGAATGGTCACCAATGGATCCAAAATGGGAAGATGGCTCTTTGTGATTTCCTCTTGACCACCTTGTGCACCACCAGGTTTTTGCTGCAGTTGATTTCACTGTGGGGCTATCCAGCATACTTCAATGTTCCTTTGTCCAAGGTTTATTTTTATACACTGGATGTTATGGATGTTACCTGGGTATTTTTCCAGGTAGTCAATCTCTAATGTGCCACATGGCTCAGCATTTTCTATTGTGTGAAGGTTGCCAACTTTTCCAATCCTCTTTTCTTTTGGCTTAAGACACGGATCAGTCTGTTTCTTCTCAGGCTGCTTGGAATGTCTATAATTATTTCCATGTTCTTCACTCTTCCTACACTGGTCAATTATTTTGAAAACATAAAATGGTCCAATCCAGTATTGACTAAGCCACTCAATAATAGCCAATATGAAAATGGCCTTTTCCCCACATTTTTACTCTGTTTTTCTCCAATAAATTTCAGCCTAAACATATTGGCATCCATTCTTCTGCTGACCTCTCTGTGGAGGCACACAAGGAATCTAAGGAAGAGCGGAACTGCTGTTAAGGACTTAAGCACTCATGTCCACATCAAAGTCATAAAGTCTGTTCTGTTTTATCTCTTCTTCTATATTTTGTATTCCACAGGGTTAATGCTTGGTTCAAGTCCTATTCTCGAGTTTGGAAGACATGAACGACTTGTTACTGAAATCTTTGTGTCTACAATGTCTTCAGCACACTCCATCATATTAATATTGAACAATCCAAAGTTGAAAAAAGCATCTACTCATATGGTAAACGTGTGGCACAGGACTTCCTGAAAAAAAAAGAACTGCATGTATTTCTAGTGTCCCCCCGGAAGATCTCTTCTTCCATCCTGCTATTTTTTTTACTCAGAAATCTAGACACTGACATGGAAGCTGGGAAATCAGTTGTGCTTGCTCAAGCCCTGGTGCCACCCCTGCACATCTGAGGCCCGACACTCCTGAGTTAATAAGATTAGAGACACTGGACTGGCAAAGCTGAAACCCTCTAAGCTAGCTATACCTGATGCTGTGAGATAGGATGGACTTTTGCTCTGAATATATACAGGAGTGACACGTCTGCACCTCAGTCCTCCACTTTTTGGCAAAGAGTACTCCAACGGATCTGCTTCCAGCATTAGATAGACTTCCTTCCTTCAGATGTCACATAATTCTGGGGGATGGATCAGTTCTGAGATTAATTCCAAGCCTTGAAACTGATTGGCCAATGACTACAACATGCAGAGTGGAAACAAAGAACCAGGATTTAGAATGTGTGGCTATTCCATTGAGTCTAGAAATGGGAAACTCCCGGAGCCTTGTGCGCTGCCTTCATGCAGATCCTAGGAGGGTTTCATTTTCTCTCCAATCCTTCCTCATACCTTATCCCTTCATTTTCTTTCTTTCTTTTTAATGCTTGGAAGTGAAAATGGCCATGGTCCCCTCTTGTGACCATGTTTAACCATTTTTTTGGTTATTCTCATTTCTGGTTATTTCTCCCTCACCTTGATTGAGGTCTCGAGCTGCCTTTAAAAGCACCCACAGACAGACACACAAAGTGACCAGACAGTCACATACTGATTTTGGGAGGAAATCTACTGTAGGCCTATATCAGATAAGGTTGTGTGTGTGTGTGTGTGTGTGTGTGTGTGTGTGTGTGTCTGTGTCTGTGTCTGTGTCTCTGTGTGTTTCTGTGTGTCTGTGTGTCTGTGTGTGGTAGAGGAATGGGATGGAATGGTCTACATTGCCTGCAACTTTCTAAGTTCAGGAGGAAGAAATACTTGGGATGCAGTTAGGGAGACAGGTGGCATAATTTGTTGCCCATGCTTTAAGGTTTTCTAGCTGGCTGAAAAGTGTGGGTGGACTAATCCTGGTCCAGAAGCCACACTGTGCTATCTGAAACCATTTTTGAGCCCTTCAAGATTTTGGGATTGACCAAAAATCACAGAACTGTACATGAAAAGTCAAACATGTGAGTGTATCTCAACATCCAAACTGTGGAGATGGCTAAGCTAACATCACTAGGAAATAGGGGCATCCCATGCATTTTTTTGCCCTCAACTATCTTGAAAATACTGGGCAATCCTGTGAATCTGCTGCAGGCTTACTGGGACTATCTGACAGTTCCTCCCCAACACACATTCCTATATAGAATTTTTCCATGTGTAATAATTAACATAGGCACTTTTACCACTAGGTCACTGTGAAGATAGAAATGGAATTGTTGACAGAAATGTGGAAATAATGTAGTTAATTGTGATAAAACAAAAGAAACATGTGAATGTTGTGTAAGAGAAAGAAAACAGCTCTGAATTATACATGACAATTTAATGTACAAGATAGGAATTTTTTTGAAGAGGTTTATTCAGATCAAGTAGGTCCTATGCTGTTATCAAGAAGCATAAATAGACACTTTTTACCGTTACTGAATGTAAGAGTAAATATAGTTACAGTATTTAAAAGCAAAGATGAGACCCTTGAAAAGTTTAAATACTATGTAACTACATTCAAGAGGTATAGAACATGAAGTAACCTTATTGTTTATTCCATCATTTCCCTTTTATATAATAATGTAAACAATAAGTACTTTCTAATAATTTTACTTGTCATTTATATGAAGACTTGCTTTAGAAATAATTACCCGTATTTTCCGGCATATAAGGCGATTGGGCGTATCAGACGATCCCCAACTTTTCTAGTTAAAATGAAGAGTTTGCAATATACTCGCCGTATAAGACTACCCCTCTTCCAACAGCAGCGTCTTCAGAACTTCCCGGGCCGGGGACAGCTCCCTTTATCTCCCCGCCGGTGGAGGGGGCAGGGAGAGTGCGGCTGCAGTAGCGGAGTCTTCGGAGCCTCCCGGGACAGGGAAGGCTCCCTTTATCTCCCCACCGGTGGAGGGGGCAGGGAGAGTGCGGCTGCGGTGGTAGTGGTGTCTTCGGGGACTCCTGGTCTGGGGACGGTTTCCTTTATCTCCCCATCGTACATATGAAGCAAACTGCAGGTATTTACCTGGCCTATAAGACGACCCCCGACTTTGGCACAGATTTTTCGGGGTTAAAAAGTCATCTTATACACCGGAAAATACGGTAGTTATTCCATATACACTAATGTTAAATAAATGCTAAAAAGATTTTTTTCTCTTGCTATGTTTATTTCCCGTTGCGATCTGCCTACCGCAGCAGTGGAAAAGTAATGACACGCACAAACTTCTTGGATGGTCCAAAGTGAGATAGCTGTCCCCTTTATTTTACAGCTAGTATTTATCCTAAAACCTGGCTATACCTTGAATCAGCAATCCTACTGTTCTAATAAAGGAACTACAGTTACATAATGAATCTCTGTCATATTTCACTGACGTACTTCAGATAAGAATGCCTGGCATCAGATGGCCAGGGAGTTGGTACAAAAAGAGATACATATGTTTAGAGTAAGGAGTTCTGGGGAGGAAGATTAGTGAGGCCCCATATCAAGGTCCAGAATTCTTCCACACAATGGTCAAAGGACCATTGTACTAACTCGCAAGTTCTGCTTGGGAGCATCCTTGGAGAAAGTATTTTTGCGGACTCCCAGTTTGTCAGGAGTTCCAGTAATATCAGATGGCATCACTTCCCCCACCTTTTGGAACTTGCTAATGCTAAATAACAATGATTATAAATTTAATACGATCATTGGGTCCAACTAATATATCATTACTACACAAACTAACATATCATTACTACAATTTCCTCTCAAGAATTGCAAACCTACAAGGGCTTTGTGTGAAGTTGCTTGAGAACGTAATTTTCTTTGAGAATGTCAGCTTTTGGTAAAAAAAAAAACTTAGAATTTGGTTTCTGTGGGTGGAGAACAGTGTGTACTGTGCAATTTTGCATAGGGCCATCAATTGCCATCCTGCGTCCAATTTTACCTTGATAAATCAAATATTTATTACGATCCAAGACCAGAATAGAACAGCAAAAGGAACAGAAGTTAAAATAGGGGTCAATGACCTTGATAAAAACATTCTCATCTGTGAAATGTTAGGTAAAGGTAAAGGTTTCCCTTGCTCAAAATGTTGAATGTGTAATTTAAATGGCTTTATGTTAGATGTTGAGAAGGGCTGATGGTATATAGTGCAAGATCTAAGTTTCAGCCATTAAAGGGTTTGTTCTGACCTAAACATACTTTAGCATGAAATGTAACTGAATTTATTAGCAAGGTTACATAAAGGTTTGTTTCTAGCATTGTCCCTCTACTGCAGGGGTTGGCAACCTACAGCCCATGGGCCAGATCCAGCCTGTGGTGCCAAATAATCTGGCCCTCACCCTTGCTTTAGCTTCTGCCACTGCTGCTGCTCGAATTGGTTGCAGATTTGTTTATGGCTGTCGTAAACACATTTACAATAGTCGTAAACATCAGGGGACCACCAGTCTGGCTTTCTCAACTGTTTGAGGGAGCATGACCCAGCCCCCGACTTAAAAAGGTTGGCAATCCCTGTTCTACTACCTCCACCTGTTACATGTCGATACAGCCATGAGCTCTTTTCTTGTACTTGTTATGGTTTGTTACTCTGTTTATTTTAGTAGTTGGATATTGTGTTAGAGATTAAACAAAACAAAACAGAGATGTGAGGCAGGTGCTCGCGCGGAGGACCTCCCAAAAAATGACAATGTTGTTTCCTCCTGAGTACTTTTTTGGACATTGAGTTCTGCTCTCGTTTGCGGTTTTGATTTTGATTTTGTTATGAATTTTTTATAATTGTATATTGTATTTTTGAACTGTATTCTGTAATTTTGTGATATGTTGTGATGCCGCCCAGAGTCGGCCTGCACTAAGTAGGTCAGGGTATCAATTAAAATTGAAATTGAAAACAAAAGACAAAAAATGTTGTGGCACCTTAAAGATTAACTCCTGTAATTTAAATTTAGCTTTCATGGATCAGGTCCACTTAACCAGACATAAGACATAAGACTGAGACATCATGGCATTATTTTATGTCTGGTGAAGTGAGCTTGATCCATACCTGTCAACCATCCCATTTTACCCAGGAAAACCCCTTATTTTTGCCCCTCTTCCCGCCCCCTCCCATTTTATTATTTTCCCCGTATTTTCCCTTATTTTCCCAGCCAGGGGTGAGGAGGAGGAGGAGCACCAGCTGGGCCATGGCGGGAAGGCCAGCTACCACCGCAACCACATGGCCTTGATCCGGAGCTGGGCGGGGGCCACCCAGAGTCCACACCCCCAGCCAGGGGTGAGGAGGAGGAGGAGCACCAGCTGGGCCACGGCGGGAAGGCCAGCTACCACCGCGGCCACGTGGCCTCCATCCAGAGCCGGGTGGGGGCCGCCCGGACTCGGAGACCACACTCCTAGCCGGGGGTGAGGAGGAGGAGGAGCACCAGCTGGGCCATGGCAGGAAGGCCAGCTACCACCGCGGCCACGTGGCCTCCATCCAGAGCCGGGCGGGGCCACCCGGACCCAGAGACCACACTCCCAGCCAGGGGTGAGGAGGAGGAGGAGCACCAGCAGGGCCGCGGCTGGAAGAAAGTGGCCGGGTACCTCAGAAGCCGGGGTGGTGGGTGGGTAGGCAGCACCGAGGTTCAGCCCCATCCGGGGCTTTGATTGTGTGGAGTCGTGAAAGTAGATCGGGGTTTCCCCTTTAATATCAGTGGGTGGGGGTTGCGATCCCTCTCTCCGCTGGGTCCCCTGGGGCCAGAAGAGTTGGGGGGACAGATCCCTTTTGTCCTCCCAACCCTCACAGACCAACGGGACCCAGGAGTGGGGGATCGCAACCCCCCACCCACTGATATTAAAGGGGAAACCCCGATCTACTTTCACGACACACAATCAAAGCACCATAAGGCAATGTTTTGGGCCAACTAACATGGCGGACTGTCAGATTAGTCGGCTTCAAGTTTGTGACGTCATGTCATCTCCTGTTTGTAATACCATCATGCTTTAAGGACTCGAGTCGGGAGAAGGGGGTGGAGCTAATTTGGCCATGCCCACCTATTTGGCCATGCCCACCTATTTGGCCACGCCCACAACATTTCCCTTATTTTCAAAGCCTAAAGTTGACAGGTAGGTTGATCCATGAAATCTAACATTAAAATACAGGAGTTAGTCTTTATGGTACCACTATGTTTTTTGTCTTTTGCTTGCATAGACTAACATGGGTACCACTGGAAAAAATGTGTTAGAGATGTTTACTTTAGATAAAGTGTGCTATTTTACTACTTTTGTCTTCTCAATCCTGTTCTACAACATAAATATTTGTTTGTACGATTTCTACACCACCTAATGCCCTGCCTAGGCTGACTCAGGATGGTTCACAATCACAGATAAATAAGATGAAATTGCCCAGCCCCAAGACTGCAAAACAGATGCTGTATTTGTCAGATGGAATATCACACATATACGATCTCTATGTACCACAATGCAATGCTCTGATACCCTATGACACTGTTGCCCTATGATCCATAAGCCTGTGACATTACCATCCCTATTAAAGGACCCTAACCTTCCCACTTCCCAAACCCCATGCTGACCCTTGAGACCACCACTGGCCCACCATGTGGGCAGTGGAAATAAAGACTTTAAAATACATTTGCTGACTTTGGAGTTATTGGACTGAACCATCAGACTCTTTCTAACAAAATGGTAGCAAAGGATGTGGTTTGTCCATAATTAACTCCAAAATAAACAAAAATGACCAAAAGAAAGACCCAAGCAAAGAAGGAGGGGGCCAAGGCACAGGCCAGCCCTGAGTGGACCAGTGGAAAACGCGACACTCCCGAACCAGCGACCGGACAACCCGAACCGGTGGCAGAAGGAGGTAGCCCTGACCAGACCATCGTGGAGATGAACCCACATGGCCAGACAGATGTCAGGACTGGAGGAGCACCTACCGAAGAATTCAACTAGAGCAGTGCGATCACAGTGGACACACTGCTCAAGGCAATCAGTCGAGCGGGAGAAGGAATGATTTCTGTAGCAGAGCTCCTGGCCCTGATGCAAGAGGAAAATGAGTCCCCCATAATTGGCTTGGTAAGCTCAACCGTGGGAACCTCCACGGCAGGAATCCCTGGCACCATGCTGAGTTTAAATCCAGCCAAGATGGCTGACCAATCACAGTCAGCGGCCCTGGATTCAAACTCAGGGGTGGGAAACCAAAATGGCCCTAACAAAAATAATGAACTAACAAAACCCAAAGACAACCCAAATGCCCCAGCCATGACCAAAAGGGACCCAGAACCACGGGCACAAGACACACCAAGCTCCCCAATGACAAACCTGTGGGCAAACTGGGAGTCGCAGTGGAAGGGAACATGAGGGACAACAAGCTCACTATCACTGGACCCGTGCGTGAATCCAGCCCTCCTTTCTCGGGGGCAATGGCAGGAGAAAAAAAACCCAAGCTTGCAGCTAGCATCCAGGGAGGACACAGCTGAAGCCGGGGACCATGCGACTACCTTTCGGGGTGTGTGGGTCAGAATTTCTCCTCCCGGTAAGGTTCCACAAAGATTGCTACCTCAGGGGAACCCACCGCGAGTACAGTCACCTCCCAGAACCCGCACGCAATGAGAGATCCTGACGCGGATGCAAGAGAGGCAACCCCGGGGTCCCTTACCACAACTGCGACCCCCATGCCTATGGGGAGAGACTGCTTGCCTACCAGGGATCGCCCACCACCAACGAGCGAAGCGAGGGAGCCTACTGTGAACCACCCAAGCAGCAGGAAATCCAATTAACGACGTTGCAGCTCCTCTGACCAGGCACCTATCCCAGGTGGCGTGGCTCCAGTGGATCACTTCCCTAGCAGCACAGTGATGTCCAGCGCAGAGCTTCCATGAGGCTTCCAACTCCATTAGTGAAGGAGCAGACCCTCCGGCAAGGCCTCACCCCAAGCGGACAGGATCCCTGGAACAGAGGTTCTTCCTCCACGACAGCCTCTCAGAATGAGTTTCACGCAGTCACAGACTTCTCTAGAGGGCTCCACCTACTGGGAAGAAGGAGAAAAAAAGAAAAAACCACCGATGAGCTCCTCCTTTGGTGGGGAGGAGGAACGACAAGCAACAGCAAATCAGCTAAACTCTGGAGGAGTTGGTTTCCCCCTACAGGCAACAAGAAATAGGACAGGTGAGTTTTCCAAATTGACAGACTGTGTTCCTATTCCCTACTCTCAATTCCAGCACAGGCCAGGGCACCAAGGCCAAAGACCAAGCATCAGCAACAATGCCAGCCAACAAAACCTACTACCAAGCAAACTTCCAGTACAATGCATGAATGGCAAGAATCTGATTGACTGGGCCCAGCAATTTCAAGTGGTACTGATGCGCGAGGATGCTCAATTCCTGATCCAAAACTCACCAAGAATACCATGGGACTTAGAAAGGGACAGATTACACCACAGGGTGTTCTGCCTTCTGTTAAGCTCCATTGACTCCACCATCTATGGGAGCATTCCACATGGGTTAACCATCTCTGAGGTATGGGGAAGACTGTGTAATATGTTTTATTGTACCAACAGGAGTACGACCAGGTTTCTGCTGAAAGAGTTGTATGCATTCAAATTCAAAGAAGGGACTCCAATGAGTGAACACTTAATGAAATTAAACAACATGAGGTCTGATCTGATAAGAAGGGGCGACAACATCACAGAGCAATCATTAGTCAGCATCATTTACAACTCTCTCGACCCAAGCTAGGATTACTTCCTAACTCAATTGAAGTTTATAAAATCGTGCACGGTGTGGACAAAGTAGATAGGGAAAAACTGTTTCCCCTATCGCACAGCACAAGAACTAGGGGGCACTCCATGAAACTTTTGGGTACTAGTTCTCAAACAAATAAGAGAAAGTACTTTTTCACCCAGAGGATCACTGGTCTATAGAACTCCCTGCCAGAAGAAGTGGTGACAGCTGTCAGTCTTGACAGCTTTAAGAAAGGATTAGACAAGTTCATGGAGGACAAGGGTATCAATGGCTATAATTATGGATACCTAAGAACAACCTTGGGGTTGGAGAGATAGGCAGGATATCTCTCAATGCCATTTCCAGGGAATCCTAAGCAGGTGAAGGCATCTGCATGGGAATACCCTGAAGGAAATGGTGAGCCACTGTGTGAGACAGAATGCTGGACTGGATGGGCTGTGGCCTGTTCCAGCAAGGCTGTTCTAATGTTCTCAATTAGATAACGTAAATGATGATAATATTACCCTTGAGTTCATTACTTGGAAGCTTATATCTGAAGACAACCTTAGAAGGGAGAGGGCCCTGATGCACAGGGAAGGCAGACCACCCAAAAGGGTAAACTTCACAGAGCAAGCAAGTTCGCCCTCAGGGTGTTACACATGTGGGTCTAGTAGGCAACCTCAAGAGGGACTGCCCCATGTCCAACAAGGATAAGAGGGCCACAAATCAACCACGCTCACACTATAGAGCACATAGTGGTGGCATACTAGTGCCAAGACATGGGTCACAGGATGAGCACCCACATAGACATGGGAGTGATAGAGATAGGGATGACAAGGAATGGAGGTCACCTAGCCCAGGGAGAGGGCTCAAAACACAGAGAGAACCAGGAAACCACAAACCAGACTCTATAAATGTAGTCAGGCACAATAATGGGGTTAAGCACCACAAGAAAGATGAATCCACAGGTGACCAGCAACAGCGCTGGTTGATAGACTCTGGAGCCACCACCCACAGATTGTGTCGCAGGGAGATATTCAGCTCCTTCAAGGAAGATTTCTTTAGGATCAAGGTTGCCAACCAGGAGTATGCCAACATAGCCGGCAGAGGCAATGTAGACATCCCTGGAATAGGGGAAGTCCGAGATGTGCTTTATGTCCCCGGAATACCATACAACATGTTGGCAGCCATCAAAATTTCTAAGGACCCAGGCCTAATGACAGTGAGGGAGCACAAAGGAGTGACCTGGATACCCCCGAGGAAACAAGGGATGTGAACTCAGAAGGGGTAGGGAACAACTCCCATGATACCATGGAAAATGAAGGTGTAACTGGAGAGAAACAGAAGACGACCCGCACATCCATAGGAAAACACACGCACGATGAATGCGCACACCTGCTACCAGGTGACATAAAATCGACGAAGAGCAGGTCAGGTTACCTAGTACTCCTGAATGGGATATACTGGTGCACTGGAAAACAAGATCTAGTATCTACTGCCACTGCAGAAGCAGAATATGTTTGCATGTCCAGTGCCACAAACGATCTAATCTGGTTCAATGAGTTGATCCCCGCTGTCCACTTCCATTGGCTCAACACAATCATTTGTTCAAGAAACTATGCCTTAGTGAGTGAAGGAATGTCAATTGTTAGATTCATTATGCACTCGAAGTGTCTGATATTAGAAGGGGTTTTGTCAGATGTAATATCACACACTTACGATCTCTATATACCACAATGCAATGCTCTGATACCCTATGACACTGTTGCCCTATGACCCATAACCCTGTGACATCACCATCCCTATTAAAGGACCCTAACCTTCCTGCTTCCCTTTCCCCCATGCTGACCCTTGAGACCACCACTAGCTCGCCATGTGGGCAGTGGAAATAAAGACTTTAAAATATATTTGCTGACTTTGGAGTTATTGGACTGAACCATCAGAATTTCTCTAACAGTGGTACGCAAAATATTTGATTTTGTGGGAGGCAAAAACAGATTCAAAATAATGGTAAACCTTGGTCTGTAGGCAGAAGCTTTGATTTCAGAAAGTAGAAAGAGTAGATCATACTGCCAGTGACTCAAAACCGAGCTGAGGACTAGCAGCCTTGGCAAAGACCACAGAGAAGGATGATGTGAATTACAAATGAATTACATCCCATTTGAATCCATCTTGATGGAGGGCAGCAGCTTCATCAATACTGGCCTGTGGCTGAGGAGGACTTTGCTTGCCAAAAGGGCTCATGACCAGAAAGTTACTCACAGAGCTGAATCAGTGGTTTGGGTGTCATTCTGAGATGTGGAAAGCAAATGGAAGGGCACTGCATTATATTCTCAGGACAGTCTTCATGGCTGATTGCCATGATGTTCACCAATTTTCGGAATCAGATATGGCACAAGAAGAAGAACAAAGCTCCAACCTAGCAAGCTCCTGTAGCTTCTAGAATTCCCTTAGTTACTGCACCTCCAGGCGTGACTCCACCTCTACCTTATGATGAGGAGTCAGAACCTACATACCTCACTTTTTCTCCCCCAATTGTTTCAGCAGCTCTGCCTGCTGGTCTAGCATCCTAGTCCTCCTAAAGGGACTGCCTAGCCTTCTGTCAAATCAAACCTCTTCCTCCGGCCTCTTCTATCCTTCTAACCTATCTACATCTAGATCAGATATAGATTTCTCTCTTTACCCGATGCAGTCTAAATCAGCAAGTGATGCCTCTGTCCAGCTAAATGCTAGTTTAGAATTTGATGAAGAACTCACAAAAGAAATGGCTTAGTTGCACCAACAATCTGTAAAATTGTCACAGCAGATAAATAGGGATTGAAAATTAATTGGACCATGCTCTCACCCTTGCTATGTCTTAGCACCTAAGGGCTTCTCCACCACAACTGCTCCTACTCTGATATTTAAATCTTTAATTTTAAATTTAAATATTTAAATTTAAATCTTCAGAAGAAGGAGAACCCCACCCTCTGACTCAGGCACCACTTCAAACAGTGCCTGTTTCAGTAGGGTTATATCCAAATTGAAAGAAAGAACTATTCATCATCCTTTCTGATCCTTAGATTAGTACACTGGCAAAATATCATGCTCAGAGATGACACAGACACTGTACCCTGGCTGAATGAGCAAATTTGCCTAGGGCTGTGATGGTGAACCTTTTAGAGACTGAGTGTCCCCAGAACTCTATGCTGGGGGAGGGAGGAAGCATTCCCATTGGCTCCTGGGCAAAGGGCAGGGTGAACTCTGTGCTGGAGGGAAGAAGGAAGTGTGCCCATTGCGCTGCTGGGCAGATGGGCAAGGAACTGTGTGCTTGGGTGATGGTGTGTGTGCCACTTCTGGCCCGTGTGCCATAAGTTCACCATCACTGGCCTACAATAACAGAATAATCAACCTGTGCCAGTATAAGCCCTCTTGCCTGAAACTGTGCCAAACTGGAACCCTGACACTGCATCAAGGAACGAGAGGCCACAATGATATTGTAGGGCTCCTTTAGAAGGAATTCTGAAAAGCATAAATCTTGATAAAGTTACTGCAACTAGGTAAAAGCCTTATGAATACGTTGGCAATTTATTTGAGTGTCTGATCTTTGCATTCAAAAGACATAGTGGTTTAGATCTTGAAGTTGCAGAAACCAGAAAACCAATCTGATCTATTTTTGCTAGACAACCCCCTCCCCCAATAATAATAATAATAATAATAATAATAATAATAATAATAATAATAATAATAATAATAATAATAATAATAATAATAATAATAATAATAATATGGGGAGTGGGTAGGATGCACAAAGAAGAGCTACAGCTTAAGCAAAGAAGAAAGCCAGCAAATAGAGGCTTTAAAAAGAAAAGAAGGCAAAAAATAAAGAAGAGTAAGAAGAGGAAATAAGAGGAAAAGAAATTGAGAAAGTCATGAAAGGTGAGAAGGTGGAGAGTGGAGAGTGGAGAGCAAGAGAATGGATGGTGAGTGATGGAGGAAGAGGGTGGTCAGCATGTGAGAGAACAGGGAATGAGAGAAAGGAGATTTGGAGGTCAGAGAATAGTAGATGGAGAATGAGAGTGAGAGCATGGTTTTGGGAGGTGAGAAGGTGAGGGGACAGGCATCAGAGAACGGAGAAGACAGAGCATGAAAGGAATGAAAGGAAGGAATTTTTGAGGATGAAAGGATGGTGTTGAAAGGTATCGGAAAGTGCTGGAAAGTGAGAGAGCAGTCAACAGAGGTGGGTGAACAGAAAGCAAAAGAGCGAAATAGCAGGAGGACAGAGGTGAGAGAAGGACAAGAGAAAGGTTGAGAAGGAGACAGAGGAAAAGGGCAGACGGTGAGTGAGAAGATGGAGAGCGACAGCAAGGAGGAAAGAAGAAGGAGATTTGGAGGTGAGAGTGCAGCTCTGCAAGGACTTGGAGGGAGAAGGACAGTTAACAGAGGGTGTAGTGGAAGATGGTGGTGCATGTGCAGTGTGTGAGAGCCTAAAGTAGTTGAATTGAAGTTGAAAGTTTGGAAGTGGAGTTCAGCATAGGCGTCCCAGGGCAAAGACAGAAAGTAAAGGTTGCCAGCATTTCCTTTTCTTCCATCTTCCCTCTAACCTCCAAACCACTGGAGAAGCAGTGTGAAGGAGGGGAAGAGAAGAGGAGTTGGTATTATGCTGAGCAGTTTCCTCTCTCCATTGTTGAAGAGTGGGGGACTTCTGTGGACTGTTTAAAGTTGGATTGCCTGATGTAATACTCTCCATCTCCAAATCATTTTGCTTCTCCTTCTCTTAAAGAGGTAACTTATTTGGACATTGGACACTGCAAAACAATAGACTCTATCTTAGCACAGATGGTTAGCTTGATGGGGGCTGATAGGACTGTTTCAAAAGGAATGGAAATACTAAGCAGGGATATCGCCTTCTCTCAAATGGTTTACTATCAAGTTTTTTTATTATCAATATATGCATCTTTCTCCTTCAATACTCTGGTTGACGAAGAAGAAAACTCAGTTGAACAAGAAAATTGTCTTATGTCAAACTATCAATCAAAAAGTTTGAAACAAAAATCTCTTGCTGGTAAATAAAAATAATTTCCAATGATCTCAAAGAAGATATTGAGAATAGCCAGTAGTTGTCTAACAATTTAAATTGAAAGGTGGATGAACCATTATCAGCTCAAGGAGCCCAAGTCCACATGAATAAGGGAGAGGTCATCAGACCGTAATTATAGGAACTTGGCAAAAATGGAAGAAGATAAGGAGAAGCAAGAGATTACAGGAAAGAAACATCAAGATGACAAGAAAATTAAACAACAATCCCTCTTAGGAGATAAATCAACAGATACAATGAGGCTGATGGAGCAACATCTAACAAACTAGAATAATACTTGCAGCATGGTGAAGAGAAGTGGACACAAGATAAAGAGGACATTCTGAAAGGCCAGCAAGAACTGGGAGATATGCTAATGGATTTTATAACTGGCAAAAATAAAAAAAATGTTGGCAGTGGGAAAAGGGTAGATTCAATAGAGAAAGATATAAGAACACTTCAAAAAAATGAAAAAGTCAAAGAAGAGAAGTGTGAATGCTAAGAAGAAAGATTAAGTATGCTGGAGGAACAATTAAGGCATCAGAACATTGTTATAAAGAATGTACCAGAAAAAAGACCTCATCATTAATACCAAAGAGTATTAGCCTGGCTGAATACTCTAAAAATGGAGATAGAGTTTACCACAGAGGATCTTCAAGCAATTTATTGACTGGGTTTGAGAAAGAACAGGACTTTTCAAAGGACTGTGTTTGTTAAATTTTCAAGTCTACATAAAAAGTTGCAATTAATATCACATATAAAAACAGTAGGAACTCAAGCTCTAATGATGAAGGGGAGTCAGCAGGAGGTGTACAGTGATCTTGCAGTAGAAGAAAGAACATGGAGAATAAAAATTAAACCTATTGCTAGGCTTCTTAGAAAAAGATAACTTATAATTGGTGATTCCCATAACAACTGAGATTTCTTTATAATGGAAAGTCCTCGATAATTAGTAGATAGACGGACCCTATAGATATTTTGGAAGTTTTGAACATTATAAAAGTCGGCTCAGAAGAATGGAATAAACTTAAATATGAACTGATAGGGTCGGGTGGAACCGGTCCGAAAAAGGATGAGAAATAGAATAGTGTAAATCAGGGGTTCTCAACCTTTTAAAGCCAGGGGGTGGATCATGCCACCTCAGACTGTTGCTGGCGCAGACTTGGGTCCCACCTGCCACTGCCACCACCATTGGCAGTGGCAGCAGCAGTGGAAGGGTGGCAGCAGGACCACCCCAAACCCACACCATTTCCCCCTATGCTGCTGCCACCACTGCCGCTGCTTCCCTGCTTACCAGCCTGTCATGGGTGAAGGAGGGGTCCTGCCTATCCTTGCCTGCACTTGGCCAGAGCAGCATGAATCTGCTGCTTCCACTGCTGGCATCACCATCCTTCTCTCCTCCACCTGTCTTGGTATGTCCCTTATAACATCCTCCCTGCTGTGGAACACAGTTAGGGGCACGCCAAGCCAGGAGGAGTGGAAAAGGACAGCGGTGCCAGCAGTGTTGGTAGGAGCAAGGGCGTGGGCCCGATGGAATGGCACTATGGGCTGGATCCAGCCCGCGGGCCGTAGGTAGAGAATTCCCAGTGTAAAAAGTAAAAGAACAGGAAATCAAAATAAGGATGAAAAGGATCAAGGTGCAAGAGGAGGTATAGCTCGAGAAGTAATAATAGTCTCTGAGGAAGAAGAAAAATAAGCTGGACAGTAAAGAAGGCATTTTTTTTAAAAGGAGGAAGATGGTGCAGCCATCTTTATTTTATTTTATTTTCGGATTTAGGAAAATTAGATTAAACTAAGGAATAAAGAATGTGGAAAATAGTACATTAGTATGAAATAAGTAAGCGAGACAGATTGCGTGTTACACTTGGACTACAATCTTGCCACAACCCTCTCCCCTCCTTGAAGTTCAAGGGTTACTTTTTGTAAAAAGGTGGGGAGGGTAATGGATTTTTGTTATTTATGTTTTTTATTTTTTATTTTGTCTTTTATGTGGGTAATTAGATATTTTTATGTACACATGCTTTATGGAGAATAAGATGGATTAAAGAGAAAATTAAATAATAAAGATGAAACATATTAAAATATTATCGTGGAATGTTAAAGGTGCTGGAAATCACATAAAAAGAAAATGTTTAGAGGCCGCCATTAGAAGAGACAGATCAGATATAATTTTCCTACAGGAAACCCATCAAAAGGATAATAATACAAATAATTTACGGTTAGGGTGGATAGAACATTATGAAATGCATATGGAAATTCTAAACCCAGAGGCGTTGCAATTTTAATATCTAAAAGGTTGGGATTCGTAATAGAAAAATGCATCAAAAACTCAGAGGGAAGGTATATAATTGTAAAAGGTTTGATCAACAGTGAGGAAATTACCCTTGTTAATGTGTGTACTCCAAATGAAAGGCAAGAAGTTTATTTAGAACAGATTAAAAAAATTATAGAGAGTGAAAAAACAGCAAGATTAATAGGTGTGGATGATTTTAATTTAATTAGGTCCAATTTAGACACCACAGACCCTACAAGATACAACAGTGGCAGTAAGAAAATTATGGGTGCATGGTTTAGGGCATTTCGTCTGCGAGATACATGGAGAGAAATTAAAAGTTCAGAAAAGGGATATACTTTTTACTCACAAGTCCATAATGCCTATTCCAGAATAGACTATATTCTGATTTCAAAGAATCTGATCAATAAAATTGAAGATATTATGATAGGAATAATTAAAGAATCAGACCGTGTCAAAATAACATTAGATTTAAAATTAGATAGTATGATACAAAGGAAAAGTGGGTAGAAATATGATGTTAAATTGTTTAAGAATCAAGCAAATAAAGAAAGAATAATGAATAATTGGGAGGAATATTGGACACAATGATACAAATGAAGTAGGTGATGAATTATTGTGGGATACTATGCAGTGGCTCAAGTCGCTAAGATGCTGACTGGGAAGCGGAAGGTCAACAGTTCGATTCCCGAGTACTGCAGGATGGAAATGAGCTCCCGTCTTCATCCCAGCTCCTGCCAACCTAGCAGTTCGAAAGCAAGAAATTGCAAGTAGATAAATAGGAACCACTTCGTTGGGAAAGTAACAGCGTTCCGTGCACTCCGGTGTCTAGTCATGCCTGCCACATGACCATGGAAATGTCTGCAGAAGCAGACAGCGCTGGCTCTTCGGCTTAGGAACAGAGATGAGCACTGCCCCTAAGAACATAAGAACATAAGAACAGCCTTGCTGGAACAGGCCACAGCCCATCCAGTCCAGCATTCTGTCTCACACAGTGGCTCACCATTTCCTTCAGGGTATTCCCAAGGAGATGCCTTCACCTGCTTAGGATTCCCTGGAAATGGCATTGAGAGATATCCTGCCTATCTCTCCAACCCCAAGGTTGTCCTTAAGTATCCATAATTATAGCCATTGATACCCTTGTCCTCCATGAACTTGTCTAATCCTTTCTTAAAGCTGTCAAGACTGACAGCTGTCACCACTTCTTCTGGCAGGGAGTTCCATAGACCAGTAATCCTCTGGGTGAAAAAGTACTTTCTCTTATTTGTTTGAGAACTAGTACCCAAAAGTTTCATCGAGTGTCCCCTAGTTCTAGTGTTGTGCGATAGGGAAAACAGTTTTTCCTTATCTACTTTGTCCACACCGTGCATGATTTTATAAACTTCAATCAGGTCACCTCTTAGACGCCGTTGTTCAAGAGTGAAAAGGCCCAACCGTTGCAGCCTCAGATGGTAAGGAAGGTGTTCCAGTCCCCTAATCATTCTGGTTGCCCTCCTCTGTACTTTCTCCAACTCCATAATATCCTTCTGGAGGTATGGCGACCAGAACTGTACACAGTATTCCAGATGGGGCCTCACCATAGATTTATAAAGAGGCAAAATGACACTTGCTGACTTATTTTCTATACCCTTCCTAATGATCCCTAACATTGAGTTTGCTTTTTTCACTGCTGAGGCACACTGGGTTGACATCTTCATTGAGCTGTCCACCAGACACCAAGGTCCCTTTCCTGGTTTGTCGCAGAGAGTTCAGACCCCATCAGTTTATAAATGTAATTGGGGTTTTTTGCCCCAACATGCATCACTCTGCACTTACTAATGTTGAAACTCATTTGCCACTGTTTTGCCCACTCCCCCAGTGTCAAGAGATCCCTCTGGAGCTCCTCACAATCTCTCACAGTTTTCACTACCCTGTATAATTTAGTGTCGTCAGCAAATTTGGCTACCTTGCTTTTTACTCCTACCTCTAGATCATTTATGAAGAGGTTGAAAAGCAGGGGTCCCAGTACTGAACCTTGGGGGACCCCACTCTTTACTTCCCTCCACTTAGAAATGTGTCCATTTAGTGCTACCCTCTGTTTCCTTAGCCAGTGTCGGATATGACTGGCTTTCAAGCAAGGGAAACCTTTACCTTTACCTTTACGTTTACTATGAAATCAATATTTAGAGGGGAGTGTATTAAGTTATCAGCCACCAAGAATAAGCAATACAAGAAGGAGCAGCAACAATTGGAAAATAAAATTAAAAATTTATATGATGAACACGCCAGAACTAAAGTCAGGAGTATTATGGAGAGATTGAAAATGTTAAAATTGAAAGTGATTTAAAAAGATATTGAAAGAGTTAAAAATAATTTAATTTACCTAAAGAGGGATTATTTTGAATTTTCCAATAAAAACTCGAAATTACTGGCAAGGGCAGCAGAGGAGAAAAAAGAAAGAAGAAGCATGGGAATTCTAATAAATAAGGCTGGACAGAGATGTAACAGGATAGATGATAAATTAGAAATTGTAAAGGAGTTTTATCAAAAGCTGTTTACAGACAAAAAGATAAATTGTGAAAAAGTAGATCAATATCTAGAAAAATGGTTACAGCTCAAAATAAAGCCTGAACATATAAATCAGATGGAGAAAAAACATCCAAAAATGAAATTATTGAAGTAATTGACAAATTTAAAACAGCCAAAGCATCTGGGGAGGATGGTCTATCCACAGATTTTTATAAAGATTTTAAAGAGATGTTGGTTCCAAAAATATTGAGAATATTTAATCATATATTGGAAGGGGCTAAAATGCCACCATCTTGGTATAGAACAAAAATTATTTTAATTCCTAAACCAGATAAAAATTTAGAGAAAATAGAATCATACAGACCAATATCACTTATGAATCAAGATGCAAAGTTATTTACTGCCATTCTTGCAAATAGACTAAATACATTTTGGATAATTATATCATGGAAGCCCAGGTCAGTTTTATGAGAGGAAGACACATGTCTGATTTGATAAGGAGGGTAATAGATTTGGCTGCAAAGGGACAATATAACAAAGGGAAAAAGGCATATTATCCCTTGATATTTATAAAGCATTTGATTCCTTTCAATGGATCACAATGAAGAGATTTTATACAGAAATTTGGTTTTGGAAAAAAGTTTAATCGGATAACAGACCAATTGTACCAGCGTGGTACGGCAAAAATAATAGTAAATGACACAAATACAGAAGATATCATTTTAGGTGCAGGAACTAGACAAGGAGATCCGTTATCTTCAATTTTATTCGTTATGGCCATGGAGTTACTTGCAAATGCGATTAGATCAGATGAGAATGTAGAAGGGATTGCTGGTACTAAAATAAAATTTATATGCGGACGACACTCTAGTTATTTTAAAGAATCGACAAGTCTCATTATCTAAAGTCCAGATACATCTTTAAAAGTTTCAGGAAGCAACAGGACTGGAGGTGAACTGGGATAAGTCAGAAGCTTTAATTTTTAATTTGAATAATGAGGATAAGGAAAAAAATAGTGATAAGATCAAGATTCAATTAAAGAATAACATAAAGTATTTAGGGATCAATATTTCAAGTAATTATGAAGATCTGAAGAAATTGAATTACGATAAATGTGAAAGAGAATTAAAAAAAATACAAAGATACAAAAATTTAAACTTATCCTGGTTTGGGAGAATTGCAATGTGCAAAATGAAGTTATTGCCTAAATTAAAAATTTTATTTGATGCATTTCAAATACAAATTAATGAAAAAAGTTTAAGAAATTTCTGGAGTATGATAAACAATTATTGCAACTGGGATAAGAGACCAAGAATAGTGAAATCTTTATGGTATTTATCGCCGAAATTAGGCGGATTAGGAATTCCAAATATTAAAAATTACTATAATGCATTTAAATTGAGAAACATATGTAAAATATTAATGAAAAACGAACAAATTTGGGAAAAGGTAGAATTGCAAGATATTTCAGAAATTGGCAATGAGATCTTCTTGAATAAAATAAAAAAGAAAGGTATATCTGTGGATTGCTCGCGGGAATAATTGGCTAAACCTTTCCCCAGGGGTTCGCCCGGCATTCAACAGATCCGGGGAACAACCGGACTTTGCAGGAAAGGCAATTGGGGTACAGGCTAGCTAGTTAGTTTGGGGGGGCAAATCATAAAGCCTTGGCTGATGGCTACGATGGAAACAGGGCAAAAACCAGAGATGGTGACTCTAATGGAAATACACAATCCTCCGCTTCTGGCTACAGATTAAGTTGGGCAAATAAACCGTGCCAGACAGCAGAACAAGCTAGGTACCCGGAGTCAATAGACATAGGCTCCGAGATAGGGCAGGAACGATGGGTTTTGCCAGCCCAGACCTTAATTAGTTGTGGGTTTTCTATTAACCACAGGGCAATGTCCAAGAGCAGGTATTGTCTTGACCATCGGAAAATGCCACGTATGCAAGCCTTCTGTATTAGGGGGTCACATGCATCCTATGCGTGCATCACCCCAAGGCAGGGTAATAAATACGTACCACCCAACCGAGATCGGGGCTGAACTTCACCGCACGATTGTCTCGCATGTCTTCCTTGCGGCCAGCCACTCCTACATCTGGTAGCCATTGCAACATATATCAGATAAATCATTGAACGTATTAGTTGATACATGGAGGGTGTTTAGCTCCGGATAAGTCGCCGATAATTGAGTTAAGTGATATAAAATCATTTCCATTGAGATTAGATAGTAACCTAGTAGGTGTAATTAATACAAATTATGTGATGAGATTAAAAAACTGGTTGAAGGTTTGCAATGATGAAGTTAAAAAAGCAGACTTATTTAGACAAATGAACTTAAACTGGCTGTAAATTGCTCAAATGAATAAATGGAATAAAAAACAACTGGAAGAGGTAAGTATAGACAGAAAGAGAACACCATTTGAAGAATTGGTACACATCTTAAGGACAAACCAAACACAAATTAAAGGAATAGTCAGTAAAATATATAAGATACTAAGTAACGATGAAAAACCACAGGATACATTAAAGTTAATATGGGAACAAGATTTGAACATTAAAATTAGTAATGTCAGTTGGAAAAGTAAATGGAAAAACAGAATTATGTGTACCCTATTGGTTAAAGTTAAAGAGCACAACTACAAATTAATTTGGAGATGGTATTTAACACCAATTAGATTATAACAGATGGATAGCACAAAGTCAAAG
Organism: Bradypodion ventrale; assembly: GCA_035047345.1. Taxonomy (NCBI): domain Eukaryota; kingdom Metazoa; phylum Chordata; class Lepidosauria; order Squamata; family Chamaeleonidae; genus Bradypodion; species Bradypodion ventrale. Next base: position 137,391,066 of record JAWDJE010000002.1, on the reverse strand, counting down.
TATTGTTGGAGATGTAATGATACTCCAGGGTTATACTTACATATGTGGTGGGAATGTAAAAAATTGAAGTCCTTTTCGACAAAAATTAATAGGGAAATTAATGCAATTTTAGATACTGATTTCAAACTGGATGCAAGTATGGCTATTTTATCTGAGGTTGACAATTTGAATTTGGACAAACATAGAAAAGATTTATTATTAATCATGTTAACTGTAGCAAGTCAATGCATTGCTAAAAATTGGAAGAGTGAAATAATAATTAACATAGAGGATTGGTATAAGGAAATGTGGATATTAGCAGTGAATGACAAGTTAACATGAGAATTAAACACTTGAAAAGGAATAGTAAAAGAAAACAAATTTCATGAAATTTGGAAATATTTTATTGAGTATGTGTTAATTAAGAAACAAGGTGCCTGAATATCATTCATTTTGGATGTAAAATAGTGATATAAAGTAAAGTCATTCTCCGTAAGCATTGTAAATATCACTGGGTGAACATAACGTTTTCATATACAGTGTAAGAAATTATACTTTAGTAATAAGGATAGTGATAAGAGTAGATATTATGCATAGATTTAAAATAGAGATAAGTTAATAGGTTGGTTAAATTTCATTAATCTGCATATGTCCATATATTTGATTTAGTTGTATTTTGTATGAAGTTTATTATGCTTTGTATTGTTTTTTTGTTTATTTGTTATGTGATATCTTGTTTCAAAATAGTTTCTATTTGTTTTATGTACACTGTTATTTGATAATGAAATTTTTAAAAAATTCAAAAAAAAAATAAAAGGAGGAAGATGCTGCAGCCATCTTTATTTTATTTTATTTTCGGATTTATACCCCGCTCTATTCAGCACAAAGCCGACTCAGGGCGGTATTACAACATATTAAATGCAATATAACCAACACAAAAATGCAATAGGAAAAGATACCATATCAAAATACAATATCATAAATACAATAAGAATAAACAGTGGAGTTACAATAACGATTTACAAATTACAAATCAGGAAAAAATACAATAATCCAAGAGGGAGGGGGGTTGGAACCCAAGGCTCAATGACCTTAAACGAGCCTTAACAAGGACCAGGCTCAACAACCACGTCAGAACCCAACTCCAAGTCCTCAGTAGCCAGGGAGCCCAGGTGTTTGCTCTCCGCCATGGCAGATGCTGGACCAGGGAAGAGGGTTGAAGCAAGGCAGCGGCAGCGCCCAACTTTAAAGTCTCTTGCTGCGCCAGGGAGCTCAGGTGTTCGTTCTCCCCCATGGCAAATGCCGGACCGGGGAAGAGGGCTGAGGCAAAGCAGCAGTGGCGCCCAGCTTTAAAGTCTCTTGCCACGCCAGGGAGCCCAGGTGTTCGCTTTCCCCCACGGCATTGAGAATGCAATGCAAATGTTTCTTCTTATAATAACAATAGGTTTATCCAGTGGTGGGCATCAGCAGGTATGCACCAGTTCGCCAGAACCGGTAGCAGAGTTTCTGGCTGGCCCCACCCGTCCAAGTTTTTAAATAAAGTAGTCCTAATTTGGGTGCAATGCAGGGCTTTTCCCCTGGCCACCCCCACCATACCACCCCCACAGTGTGGTAGTAAAAATTGTTGGAGCCCACCAGACGCATTTTGCCAACCATGTCTTCAGTTCTTTCCTAAATGGTAGCAACTGGGCCTGGAGGCGTAGTTCTACTGGGGGTAGGTTCCATAGTGTGGGGGCTACAACCGAGAAGGCCCTCTTCCTTGTGCTGGAGAGGTGAGCCTCCCCAACAGATAGTACCTGAAGAGTGCCCTCTCTGTTTGCTCTCATGAGACAGGTCCTATACCATCTATGTACCTATACTAAGTAAACATACAGTCTAGTGTGATGTTTTAATTCTTTGTACATTAGGTAAAGGTCAAGGATGCCCTTGCTCAAAAAGCAGTCGTATCTGACTCTAGGGTGTGGTGTTCATCTCCATTTACAGCCAAAGAGGCAGCGCTGTGTACATTGGCAGATATCTCCGTGGTCATGTGGCAGGAATGCCTAGACACCGGAGTGCACAGAAAGCTGTTACTTTTCCTGCTGAAGTTGTCCTTATTTATCTACAGTATTTGCAAATTCTTGTTTTCGAACTGCTAGGTTGACAGGAGCTGGGACAGAGATGGGAAGTCACTCCATCGTGTAGCACTCAGATCTCAAACTGCTGAAGTCACATTTGGTCACTTACAATGGCGGTGCTTTTCCCAAGTGTTTCACTTAAAGAGCAACTCACTTAAAAAGCAACCCTGTGAAACTCATTATGCTCTTTAAGCAAGGTACCACTGTAATTATATATTTTTAAAAATGCAATTTTTTAATGCATCTCAATTTTGTAGGAATGATGTGGTATCAAATTCTGTTTTTCACTCAAAAAAAGTAGATGGGATGTATACATGTTCAAAAAAGGCAAATTACTCACTCAATGGTTTCTTGTTCCAATTGTGTCATTACTAAGCACACTGGATCCAGTCTTTCAATTTTGTAGCATAGGTATAAAGCATAATTGTTCAAGCCGTGGACAGTAAAGACATTGGGCTTTCTTTATTTGTGTCAGAGTCACCACCAGCATATAATAACATGCAAAGATAAAATTAACATATCTAAAACAAAAATAAATTAAAAGGACTAGATGACATCTGCCCAATATCGGGCCACCTCAACAGCATTTCCTCTTGCCAACATAAGGCCCTCCTCAGTGGATGTTGAAGGGCATCATGTGAATTGAATCATATGGTGATTGTTTACTCTTCTCTGCATTCACACAGGCTACCATCTACAGGGAAACTCCACTTTCTCAGATTAGCACTTGATCTTCCCACCTTGCCACACAGTCTGTTTAAAGCTGTCCACACTGGCCATGGTCGTTTGTGGCCAGACGGTTCTGCTCAGTTATCTGGTAGCTCCTTGTTTGCTTGCCTTCCAAAGTGCTAGGGTGGTCTGTGGGGGCTGATTGTTTTTTTTTTTTTTGGGGGGGGGGGAGAAGTTATGAGGAAACTGTGCCTTGATTTCAGTCTCTGCTTTAAGGGTTGGTGATTTAATCAGGTGTGTTTCCATGGATCTTGCTTTTACCCACTCTTGCTGAGCAGCACTTTCTCTGCGAAATGTTGGTGGAAGGATATCAGCTAAGTAGTGTAATGCACTTTTTGTATTGAGGGTTGGTTTTAAGCATCATGTGACCAATCTCGCTTTGCATACTGTACTTTGATCTATACCACACTGGACTAGCATACTCTCCTGCAGAGTAACATAAAGCTTGTGCAGAAGTTCTTAATGTGTGTGGTTGGGCACCTCAACCCAGCGGGAACCATCGGACTCTTGTCTCAGGCCCAGAGATGACAGGGACCCGGCACCTCCAGGACACCACTGATCTTTGCATGCGTAAACAAACAACGCATGCACAGGAAATCATGCAGGCGTGGTGCCGCCAGAAAATCACTAATCTGCGCATGCGTAAACAAACAATGCATGCGCAGGAAACTCCAGGGGCATGGGCAAAATGGGGGGGGGGGCGTACCGGGCCCAGAAATTTCTGATGCCCGACCTGCCTCAACCTGTGTCTGTTATTTTCCTCAGAATATTGTTCCTGGCAAAAACCTTCTGTTTGGTATAGGCAGTGGGTTCTGAAAGTGAGAGTTTGATCCAGGGTAACTCCCAGGTATCTGGGGGGTGTAGTAGTGTTCAAGCCTGGTACCATTCCAGTTCACCTGCAACCAGTGAAGCACTGCAAAAAAAAAAAACTACCTACTCTGTGGGCTGGCCAAATCTGTGGGCGGAGCTAAATCCGTGGGCATGGCCAAAATCCTGCATTATGGGCTATGGAGGTGGGCGTGGCCAACCAAGTGGGCATGGCCTGGGGGGAATTTCTACTACCTGTTCTATAGAACCTGACAGAACCTGCTGCAGTCATCACTGCCTGCAACCTTCTTGATACCTTGCGGTTTTTCAGATGAAAAGCACAGAGTTGAGTTTTTAGACAGTTTGGCTTCAGTTGGTTATCGCTATAATATATAGTCATTAAGTTTAAAGCCTCAGTCAATGTTTTCTCAACAGTCTTGAAGGTTGTGCACTGTGCAGCAATTGAAAGGTCATCGGCATAGAGAAAGCTCCTAGTGGCTTCTGGTAGTGGTTGATCATTAGTATATATGTTAAACAGTGTGGTGGCTAGCATAATGCCCTACAGGAGGCCATTTCTTTTATTTCTCAAACAGCTGTGTTGTCCTTGGAAATCAACAAAAAACCTGCAGTTTTCCAGTGAACTATGATTTTTGTAATTTTAAGTCTTTTGTATACTTTTTTCAGCAGTGCTGCATGGTTGACTGTACCATAAGCTGCAGTAAGATCTTTAAACACTACCCCTGTGATTTCCTTCAGTTCAAAACTATCTTCTAAATATAGTAAAATCCCATTATACGTAAAAAGTCTGTTGCGTAGCTTTTTCTGTAATATTTTTTACATAAAATGAACCAAACTCATAAGAACTCTGGGGGAAACTGTTACATAAAATGTTTTTTACGTTAAATGAAGCAAGTCCATAGGCATTCTGGGGGAAAACCATTACATAAAATGATTTTTTAACATACAATAAAGCAAACCCACAGGAACTCTGGGGAAAACCATTACATAAAATTATTTTTTATGTAAAACGGGATGCATTTTCATGTAGGAAGTCCTACATCTTTGAGGAACAGATTCCCTAGAGCATTTTTAGACAGCATCCATAAACTTATTGTCTGATGTGGGATTTAGATCAATATCTACTACCATTCCCTACAGGGCTACTGAAAATTTAGGCCAGTCAGCCTTTTTAAAGTTGTACCTTCTTTGCATACCTGTCAAGTATCCTGTTTTTCCTGGGAAAACCCCTTATTTTTACCCCTCTTCCCACCCCCTCCTGTTTTATTAATTTCCCCATAATATTTCTTATTTTTTTAAAAAAAAATCCTGACCGAAGCTGCAATATGTTTTTCTGGCCACCAGAGGTCACTGTGTGGCTTTTTGCTTGTGGAAGGGGAGAGAGAGAAGGTGGTGGGGCATTCTGTAGTTAGTTTCTCTTTCATTTCCCTTCCCTGCCACGTGGTGATGGAGGCTTCGTTGTTTTTGCTGCTGCTGTTCAGAGCCACCATGCTAGGACGGGAGTCTACTCTAGAGGTTAGCGATATTTCATATATGCAGGGGCATGGTTTATTGAGCTGTTTCTGCCCTCCCTCATGGCTGGAGGTTTCCATTTCTGTTCTAGAAGAGTTAACTTGGGAGGGGTGGGTGGGGAACGTAGCTTGATCACTCTATGAGAGAGAGAGAAAGCACCCCACCGTCTAACAAATTGCATATACACTAACGTTAAATAGATTCTAAAAAGAATTTTTTCTCTTGCCATGTTTATTTCCTCTCAATAATTGTAACCCTACAAAAGTGTTGTGCAAAGTTGCTGAAAACACATTTTTTTTTGAGAACTTCAGCTTTTGGTAAAATATTGGGAAGTAAAGAGTGGGGTCCCCAAGGTTCAGTACTGGGACCCCTGCTTTTCAACCTCTTCATAAATGATCTAGAAGTAGGAGTAAAAAGCAAGGTAGCCAAATTTGCCGACAACACTAAATTATACAGGGTAGTGAAAACTGTGAGAGATTGTGAGGAGCTCCAGAGGGATCTCTTGACACTGGGGGAGTGGGCAAAGCAGTGGCAAATGAGCTTCAACATTAGTAAGTGCAGAGTGATGCATGTTGGGGCAAAAAAACCCAATTACATTTATAAACTGATGGGATCTGAACTCTCTGTGACAATCCAGGAAAAGGACCTTGGTGTCCTGGTGGACAGCTCAATGAAGGTGTCAATCCAGTGTGCCTCAGCAGTGAAAAAAGCAAACTCAATGCTAGGGATCATTAGGAAGGGTATAGAAAATAAGTCAGCAAGTGTCATTTTGCCTCTTTACAAATCTATGGTGAGGCCCCATCTGGAATACTGTGTACAGTTCTGGTCGCCATACCTCCAGAAGGATATTATGGAGTTGGAAAAAGTGTAGAGGAGGGCAACCAAAATGATTAGGGGTCTGGAACACCTTCCTTACCATCTGAGGCTGCAACGGTTGGGCCTTTTCACTCTTGAACGACGGCGTCTAAGAGGTGACCTGATTGAAGTTTATAAAATCATGCACGGTGTGGACAAAGTAGATAAGGAAAAACTGTTTTCCCTATCGCATAACACTAGAACCAGGGGACACTCCATGAAACATTTGGGTACTAGTTCTCAAACAAATAAGAGAAAGTACTTTTTCACCCAGAGGATTACTGATCTATGAAACTCCCTGCCAGAAGAAGTGGTGACAGCTGTCAGTCTTGACAGCTTTAAGAAAGGATTAGACAAGTTCATGGAGGACAAGAGTATCAATGACTATAATTATGGATACTTAAGGACAACCTCCGGGTTGGAGAGATAGGCAGGATATCTCTCAATGCCATTTCCAGGGAATCCTAAGCAGGTGAAGGCATCTCCTTGGGAATACCCTGAAGAAAAATGGTGAGCCACTGTGTGAGACAGAATGCTGGACTGAATGGGCTGTTCTTATGTTCTTATTACCTTTTTGCTGCAACCTGGAAGATCTACTCTACAAGTGATCCCCAGGAAATGTCAAAAGGAGATAATGGTAGCAATAAGGCCTCTCCTGGCTTGAGATGGCTTTACTATGTCCCTCTTCCTTCAATAATCATACAAGTTATGAAAGGAATTTTGGTTTATTGTTCATAAGGAATGTTAAAGATACATTGTTCATCTGTAGTTCTCACAATACAGATAACTATACAAAAGATACAATACTACAATACAATCAACACCTTGGTTTCCCCCATGAATATAAATTAATCTAAACTTATCATTAATTAAATTTATAATTCTGATAGTTTAGAAGAGAGAAGGATTTGTTTCCTCTCATATTTCTCTGGAAGTTCTCTTCAGAATCTCCTAAGAATCTCCTTCATTATCTCCTCAGGATCGCCTTCATTATCTCCTCAGAATCTCTTCAGAATCTCCTTCATTTTCTCCTCAGAATCTCTTCAGAAAAAAAATCTGTTTTTATCACTCACCATCCCTCTCCTGGCTTATCTCATTTGCATTAGCCAGTCAGAGAGCATATCATGATGATGATGATGATGATTATGATGATACATCACTGTATCCTCACTGTCTTCTGCCCAGCAACAGGGTGTTAGAGTCCAGTACCTTCCCTCTCTGGTATATATCTACACCAATAAAAAGTGGCCTTAACCGTTGGGTTCGTTCAAAGGCTCCCGCACCTGGCCCAACCATCCCCAACTGAGCCCTCCACACTGACGTTAACCCCCACCTGCCATGGGGGTCCGGTGTTTGACAGTGGGACAGCCGCCCCACGAACATGACCAAAATAATAAAACTATGAGTCCCAGAGTCCTCTGCGCTGCGTAACCCCTCAGCCAATCAGGCTGAGGGACATGAGCGCAGAGGAGGCTGGGAAAGCATGCTGTGCTGACTCATACCTGTCAAGTATCCTGTTTTTCCTGGGGAAACCCCTTATTTTCACCCCTCTTCCCGCCCCCTCCTATTTTATTAATTTCCCCATAATATCCCTTATTTTTTTTAAAAAATAATCCTGACCGAAGCTGCAGTATGTTTTTCAGGCCACTAGAGGTCGTTGTGTGGCAGGCTTTTCACTTGTGGAAGGGGAGAGAAAGAAGGTGATGGGGGTGTTCTGTAGTTTCTCTTTCATTTCCCTTTCCTGCCACATGGTCATGGAGGCTTCGTTGTTTTTGCTGCTGCTGTTCGGAGCCACCATGCTGGGATGGGGGTCTACTCTAGAGGTGAGGATATTTCATATATCAGGGGCATGGTTTATTGAGCTGTTTCTGCCCTGCCTCCTGGCTGGAGGCTTCCATTTCTGTTCTAGAAGAGTTAACTTGGAGGGGGGGGTGTTGCTTGATCACTCTATAAGAGAGAGAGAGAGAGCACCCCACCTTCTAACAAACCAACTGGAGGGAGATTAACTCCTCAGCTGCTGGGAGGCTTGGAAACTAAAGAGGTTGCTTTTTACTTCTTTACTAATTCCCTTCCTTAAGCTGGATCCGACATTCTCAGATGTTGGTGCTTCAATCAATTGGTTGCAGTGAGGAACAAATAGATTGGTTAATTTGGGGGAATTAATCCCTTGCTCCTCCACCCTAATTGGGGTGGGGGGTGGGTGTGGAGTGTCTAGCCATGTGCAGGGCTAGTTCATTAAAGCCAAGCTGCTTACAAGCAGTTGGTAACCCTAGGGGGCTGGTTTACTATTCTGCACTTTCTTTGCTTCCCAGGAAATTTTTTAAATTAAAAATGAGTAAGGTAAAGGTAAAGGTTTCCCTTGCTCAAAAGCCAGTCTTATCCGACTCTAGGGTTCAGTGCTCATCTCTGTTTCAAAGCCGAAGAGCCAACATTGTCTGTGTCTGCAGACATTTCTGTGGTCATGTGGCAGGCATGACTAGAAACCAGAGCGCACGGAACGCTGTTACCTTCCCACCAAAGTGGTCTCTATTTATCTACTTGCCATTTCTTGCTTTTGAACTGCAAGGATGGCAGGAGCTGGGACAAAGACAGGAGCTCATTCCATCCTGCAGTACTCAGGAATTGAACTGCTGTCCTTCTGCCTCCCAGTCAGCATCTTAGTCACTTAAGCCACTGAGTAAACAAGAAAGAAAACAAAACAAAAGTTCCCCAAGAAGATGGGGAAAGGGTTCTTTGGCCCACACAGCTTTGTGCCCATTGCATCTACAATACCATCTAGTCATCTTATTTTTGGCCACCCCCTTCTTTTGTCCTCCACCTTTCCCAGCATCAAGTCCTTCTCAAGTGAATCCTCTCTTCTCATTTGATGTCCAAAGTACTTTAGCGTCATCTTTACTATTTGTCCTTTAATGAGCAGTCATGGTCGATTTTTCGAGGATCGACCGATTTCTAACACCACATTTCAAAAGCATCTATTTTTCTGCGCTCAGCTTTCCTAATGGTCCAGCTCTCACACCCATACATTACCACCGGGAATGCCATTGCTTTGACTATGCGGATTTTAGTTTGCAAGGTGATGCCTCTACTTTTAACTATGTTCCCCAGGTTTCTCATAGCTTGTTTCCCAAGCATCAGTCGCCTTTTTATTTCATGGCTGCAGTCACTATCTGCAGAGATCTTTGGTCCTAAGAAAGTAAAATCTGCCAGTCGTATCCAACTCTAAGGCTAATCTTCACCTCTAGCAGACAAGGAAATGACTCCCTCAACAATACTGAGTGGTCAAGAGGACCTCTAGAAGGGCAGACAAGAGAATTTTCCACAGGTTGAATGGTGTCTTTAGCTGAAATGGAAAGTCTTCATGAACTACATGAATAAAGCTGGCATTTGTTACTTAAATTTTGATATGTTCCTAAGGGAACATGATAGCTGGGTGGGTCATTTGTAACTGAAACTTCCCAAGATTTGCATTGCTCTCAATAACATGATCTGACCATTTAAAGTTTCCTCCACTGGAGAGTCTTCTACATTGGAAATTAGAAGTGAATCACAGATATATATTCTGAGTTATTGCTTCCAGAAAGTGGCAACAATGGTCAGCAATATACCTTCTCCAATTGTCATATTTCTTTGGACCATTTTAGGAATTCTATCTGTTGCTTCCCTTTTAGGAAATGGATTTATCACAGTTGTGAATGGTCACCAATGGATCCAAAATGGGAAGATGACTCCTTGTGATTTCCTCTTGACCACCTTGTGCTCCTCCAGGTTTTTGCTGCAGTTGATTGTTACGTCAGGCTATCCAGTATATTTCAATGTTCCTGTGTCTAAAATTTATTTTTATACACTGGATGTTATGGATGTTACCTGGGTATTTTTCGAGGTAGTCAAACTCTGGTGTGCCACATGGCTCAGCATTTTCTATTGTGTGAAGATTGCCAACTTTTCCAATCCTCTTTTCTTTTGGCTTAAGACAAGGATCAATCTGTTTCTTCTCAGGCTGCTTGGAATGTCTATAATTATTTCCATGTTCTTCACTCTTCCTACGCTGATCAATTATTTTGCAAACATAAAATGGTCCAATCCAGTATTGACTAAGCCACTCAATAATAGCCAATATGAAAATGGCCATTTTTCCACATTTTTACTCTGTTTTTATCCAATAAATTTCAGCCTAAACACATTGGCATCCATTCTTCTGCTGAGCTCTCTGTGGAGGCACACAAGGAATCTAAGGAAGAGTGGAACTGCTGTTAAGGACTTTAGCACTCATGTCCACATCAAAGTCATAAAGTCTATTCTGTTTTATCTCTTCTTCTATATTCTGGATTTCACAGGGTTAATGCTTGTTTCAAGTTCTATTCTCAAGTTTGGAAGATCTGAGCGACTTGTTACTGAAATCCTTGTGTCTGCAATGTCTTCAGCACACTCCATCATATTAATATTGAATAATCCAAAATTGAAAAGGCATCTACTCATATTTTTAAAGTGAGGCACAGGGTTTCATGAAAAGAAAAGAACTGCGTTTATTTCTAGTGTCTCCCCAGAAGATCCCTACTTCCATCCTGCTTTTTCTCTATTTATTCAGAAATCTAGACACTGACACGGAAGCTGAGAAATCAGTTGTGCTTGCTCAAGCCCTGGTGCCACCCCTGCACATCTGAGGCCCAACACTCCAGAGTTAATAAGATTAGAGACACTGGACTGGCAAAGCTGAAGCCCTCTAAGCTAGCCATACCTGATGCTGTATGATAGGATGGATTTCTGCTCTGAATATGAACAAGACTGACACATCTGCACCTCAGTCCTCCATTTTTTGGCAAGGAGTATTCCAACGAATCTGCTTCCAGCACTTGATAGCCTTCCTTCCTTCCTTCAGATGTCTAATAATTCTGGAAGATGGATCACTTCTGAGATTAATTCCAAGCTCTGAAACTGATGAGCCAATGACTACAACATGAAGAGTGGAAACAAAGAACCAGGATTCAGAATATGTGGCTGTTCCATTGAGTTTAGAAATGGGCAACTCCCAGAAATTTGTGGGCTGCCTTTATGCACCCCCAATTCTTCCTCATACCTTATCCCTTCATTTTCCTTCTTTCTTTTTAATGCTGTGGCAATGAAAATGGCCAAGGTGGGTCTTGTGACCATGTTTAACCATCTTTGGTTATTCTCATTTCTGGTCATTTCTCCCTCACCTTTATTTAGGTCTAGAGTTGCCTTTAAAAGCACCCACAGACAGAAACACAAACAAAGTGATCAGACAGTCACATCCTGATTATGGGAGGAAATCTACTGTATGCCTAGATCAGATAAGGATTTTTTTTTTGGGGGGGGGGGAGATGGGATGGCCAAATTGCCTGCAGCTGTCTAAGTTTAGGAGGGAAAAAATATTTGGGCTGCAGTTAGGGAGCCATGTGGCATAATTTGTTGGCCACACTTTAAGGTTTTCTAGTTAGCTGAAAGGTATGGATGGACTAATCCTGTTCCAGAAGGCATCATTGTGCTATCTGAAACATAGACTTTGAGCCCTTAAAGGTCTTGGGATTGACCAAAAATCACACAAATGTATATGAAAAGTCAAACATGTGTGTATATCTCAACATCCAAACTGTGGAGATGGCTAAGCTAACATCACCAGGAAATATGGGCAACTCATGCACTTTCCCCCCCTCAAGTATCTTGAAAATACTGGACAATCCTGTGAATCTGCTGCAGACTTCCATGAAGCTTCATTCCTGGGACGATCTGACAGTTCCTCCTCAACCCACATTCCTATATAGAAATTCTCCTTGTGTAATAATTAAGATAGGCACTTCCACCACTAGGTCACTGTAAAGACAGAAATAGAATTGTTGACAGAAATGTGGAAATAATGTGGTTTAATGTGATAAAACATAAGGAAACTGTGAATTTTGTGTAAGAGCAAAGAAAACCGCTCCTAATTATACATGATAATCTAATGTACACAATGAGGGATTTTTTAAAAGAGGTTTATTCAGATTTAGTGTGTCCTATGCCATCATCAACAGGCAGACACTTTTTACCTTTACTAAATGTAAGAGTAAATATAGCTATTTAAAAGTGAAGACGAGACCCTTGAAAAGTTTAAATGCTATGTAGCTACAAGAGATATAGAACATAAAGTAACCATATGTTTATTACATCATTTCTCTTTCTATACTAATGTAAACAATAAGTACTTTCTGATAATTTTACTTGTTATTTATATGAAGCCTTGCATTTGAAAGTTAGTTATTGCATATACACTAACGTTAAATAGATTCTAAAAAGATTTTTTTCTCTTGCCATGTTTATTTCCTCTACAAAACTGTTGTGTATTGAATGTGATTGTAACCACATGAATGAGCGAATGTAACAATCTGTAAGCTCTTCTCTGCCTCCTCCCTCTCCCCTGACCTACGTAAGCAACATTCCCGGGAGAAGAACGACCTGACTGCCTCCAAAGAGAAACCCACAGGCAGCCCGTTCTTCAACCTAAAGTAACCACCAAAAACAAACACCAAAATTATTAAAAAATAATAAAACAAAAATTAAATCAATAATTAAAAAAACCCATTAATAAACAAAAAGAAAGAAACTATAAAATACACAAACAAAAACTTCCACAATACCACAAACAAAACACCTAACTACAACACTAAAAAACCACAAAGTACACAAACAAACAACAACTAATTACAAAAATATACAACAACCAAATAAAACAAATTAAACACAACCAGAAATAATCAAACCAATTAAACCAACCTAAAACTAAACCAAAACAAAAAAGAACAAACAGAAACACCTCCCAGCCCACCACCACAAAAGAAAAACAAAGAAAAACCCCAGAAGAAATAAAACCAGACAACTTACCAGCCTGACCTCCCTCCACGACGACCGGAACAGAAATGAAGAAACAAAGAGACTACTTACAGGAAGAAGCCCCACCCAAAGGCCAGGTGAGAAAAACACCTGAAATGAAAGCAAAACCCCTAGCAGCCCCACCTGCAGGGCAGAATAGTAAAAACAACACAAAAAGACTCAATAGTCCCACCTGGAGGCCATAAGAGTAAAAACAATTTAAAAACATAACAATAAATCACAATTTTACACAAATCACAAACATATGTCAAAAATAAATAAATAAAAAAGATTTCTAAAATACTGTGCTGAGTTTAAATTCAAATAAAAACCCAAAACATCTAAACACAGTTTAAAAACATCGAATGTAAAAAACATGTACTTTCACATTTTTAAAATTATTACCTATGGTACAACTATTTAAAAAACACCCACAAACTAAAACATTATTTGGTTAAATAAAACAGTTCGAAAAAATTATATCATCCTTTGTGTTTTTTTTACTCCAACCCCCCCACCCCCCCAAAAAAAGCTGATCACAGTTTATAACAGCCCGGCAACAGACACAAATTGTAAATAAATTAAAACATTTTTTAAAAAAAATACAGAATAACCTCTTTTTTACATACATTACCAAAAAAGCCCCAAAAAAACAACCTTACAAAACAATTTAAAACAGCACGGCAACGCCAGGCAACCTCTGCTAGTGTTTTATATATAGTAAAACCCCAATATACGTAAAAAGTCTGTTCCGTAGCTTTTTCTGTATTTTTTTTTACGTAAAATGAAGCAAACTCATAGGAACTCTGGGGAAAACTGTTACATAAAATATATTTTTTACGTTAAATGAAGCAAGTCCATAGGCATTCTGGGAGAAAACCATTACATAAAATGATTTTTTTTTTACATACAATGAAGCAAACCCACAGGAACTCTGGGGAAAACCATTACATAAAATGATTTTTTATGTAAAACGGGATGCATTTTCATGTAGGAAGTCCTACATCTTCGAGGAACAGATTCCCTAGAGCATTTTTAGACAACATCCATAAAATTATTGTCTGAGATGGGATCTGGATCAATATCTACTACCATTCCATCCAGGGCCGCTGAAAATTTAGGCCAGTCAGCCTTTTAAAAGTTGTACCTTCTTCGGAATTTCACAACCTGTTGTCGAACAGCAGCTGTGATTTCACATAGAATGGGGCAGTGTTGGGTTTTTGGTATTGGCTCCCTTACTGACTTTAAGCATTGATCTATACCTATAAATCTGTGCATTAACCGTTGGAATGAGACAAACGATGTTGCACCAGGCCCCACTAGCCCCGACCGAGCATCCCTGCACTCACCCGAACCGGGTTCGCAGGTAACTGTCGGGTTGAGAAATGTGGCAGTGGGGCAGGAGCCCCCCGAACTTGAACAAAGGAAAAGGACTTCAATTCCCAGCGTCCTTTGCACTGTATAACCCCTCAGCCAATCAGGCTGAGGGATACGAGCACAGAGAAGGCTGGGAACGTGCGCTGACTTAAAAACAACACGTTGGGAGCCAGAGGGAAAGACTTTGAAAGACCCAGCTGGAGGGAGCCAGGAAAAGGTAACTGTTAGGTAAGGGTTAGGGGGTGGGTGAGGGAGCAATGAAAGGTGCTGGGTCCAGAAGGGTTGGGGGGACAGACCCCTTTTGTCCCCCCAACCCTACCAAACCCAGGGGACCAGGGAGAGGAGAATGAATCCACCACCACCACCACCCCCCCACACACACTCCATTTTAAAAGAGAAGAAACCACTTGGTTTCTCTTTAAAAACAGAGTGTTTTGTTTTCTTTGGGGGGAATGATCCCCTCTCTGCTGGGTCCCCTGGCTCTGGAAGGGTTGGGGGGACAATACACACACACACACACACACACACACACACACACACACACACACACACACACACACACACACACACACACACACACACACACACCTTCTCTTTCTCTCTCTCTCTCTCTCACACACAACACTCCTACCTTGCCAGGAATTTTTAATGTGTGTGTTGGTTTTTGAAGTGGTATTGTATGGGTAGTGGTGGTTGTGCACACCCAAAACCACCCCTAACCACCAACACACCTCTTTTTTACATAAATTACCAAAAAAAAATTTTTATCCATGGCAACACAATGTAAAACAGCCCGGCTCTTTACCAACATTAAGAAAAAAACCCTTCCAAAACAATTTAAAACAGCCCGGCACCGCCAGGCAAAATCTGCTAGTGTGCTATATTCTCAATAATTGTAACCCTACAAAAGTCAACACCTAGGTTTCCCCCATGAATATAAATTAATCTAAACTTATCATTAATTAAACTTATCATTCTGATAGTTTAGAAGAGAGCAGGATTTCTTTCCTCTCATATTTCTCTGGAAGTTCTCTTCAGAATCTCCTAAGAATCTCTCCAGAATCTCCTTCATTATCTCCTCAGGATCTCCTTCATTTTCTCCTCAGAATCTCTTCAGAAAAAAATCTGTTTTTATCACTCACCATCCCTCTCCTGGCTTATCTCATTTGCATTAGCCAGTCAGAGAGCATATCATGATGATGATGGTGGTGATGATGATGATGATACATCACTGTATCCTCACTGTCTTCTGCCCAGCAACAGGGTGTTAGAGTCCAGAACCTTCCCTCTCTGGTATATATCTATACCAATAAAAAGTGGCCTTAACCGTTGGGTTTGTTCAAAGGCTCCCACACCCGGCCCAACCATCCCCAACCGAGCCCTCCACACTGACGTTAACCCCCACCTGCCATGGGGGTCCGGTGTTTGACAGTGGGACAGCCGCCCCACGAACATGACCAAAATAATAAAACTATGAGTCCCAGAGTCCTCTGCGCTGCGTAACCCCTCAGCCAATCAGGCTGAGGGACATGAGCGCAGAGGAGGCTGGGAAAGCACGCCATGCTGACTCATAGCTGTCAAGTATCCTGTTTTTCCTGGGGAAACCCCTTATTTTCACCCCTCTTCCCGCCCCCTCCCTTTTTTTAAATTTCCCCGTAATATCCCTTATTTTTTTAAAAAATAATCTTGACCGAAGTTGCAGTATGTTTTTCAGGCCACTAGAGGTCGTTGTGTGGCAGGCTTTTCACTTGTGGAAGGGGAGAGAGACAAGGTGGTGGGGGCGTTCTGTAGTTTCTCTTTCATTTCCCTTTCCTGCCACATGGTCATGGAGGCTTCGTTGTTTTTGCTGCTGTTGTTTGGAGCCACCATGCTGGGATGGGGGTCTACTCTAGAGGTGAGCGATATTTCATTTATCCAGGGCATGGTTTATTAAGCTGTTTCTGCCCTGCCTCCTGGCTGGAGGCTTCCATTTCTGTTCTAGAAGAGTTAACTTGGAGGGGGGGTGTTGCTTGATCACTCTATGAGAGAGAGAGGGAGAGCACCCCACCTTCTAACAAACCATCTGGAGGGAGATTAACTCCTCAGCTGCTGGGAGGCTTGGAAACTACAGAGATTGCTTTTTACTTCTTTACTAATTCCCTTCCTTAAGCTGGATCCGACATGCTCAGATGTTGGTGCTTCAATCAATTGGTTGCAGTGAGGAACAAATAGATTGGTTAATTTGGGGGAATTAATCCCTTGCTCTTCCACCCTAATTGGGGTGGGGTGGGGGTGGGGGTGGAGTGTCTAGCCATGTGCAGGGCTAGTTCATTAAAACCAAGCTGCTTACAAGCAGTTGGTAACCCTAGGGGGCTGGTTTACTATTCTGCACTTTCTTTGCTTCCCAGGGAAAAAAATTAATTACAAATGAGTAAGGTAAAGGTAAAGGTTTCCCTTGCTCAAAAGCCAGTCTTATCCGACTCTAGGGTTCAGTGCTCATCTCTGTTTCAAAGCCGAAGAGCCAACATTGTCTGTGTCTGCAGACATTTCTGTGGTCATGTGGCAGGCATGACTAGAAACCAGAGCGCACGGAACGCTGTTACCTTCCCACCAAAGTGGTCTCTATTTATCTACTTGCAATTTCTTGCTTTTGAACTGCAAGGATGGCAGGAGCTGGGACAAAGACAGGAGCTCATTCCGTCCTGCAGTACTCAGGAATCGAACTGCTGTCCTTCTGCCTCCCAGTCAGCATCTTAGTCACTTAAGCCACTGAGTAAACAAGAAAGAAAACAAAACAAAAGTCCCCCAAGAAGATGGGGAAAGGGTTCTTTGGCCCACACAGCTTTGTGCCCATTGCATCTACAATACCATCTAGTCATCTTATTTTTGGCCACCCCCTTCTTTTGTCCTCCACCTTTCCCAGCATCAAGTCCTTCTCAAGTGAATCCTCTCTTCTCATGGGAGGCCAGGTGTGGCTGCTACGTCCATGCCCCGACGCTACTGTGTTGGGGATGTCTCACCACAGTTGAGGGCTCAACGTGGAGGTGGAAGAATGCCCCACCACTTCCATCACCACCGGAGCCGTGCGGAGGGTGGTGGGGGGAGTGAGTGGGGCGGTTTTATATTGGGGTGGAAGGGAGGGAGGGAGAGATTGCCAGGCCAGCCAGGAAGGAGAGGCAGCATTCTGTCCAGGGCAAGCAGGGAGGCTCCGGAGGCCAATATAGAGGTTGTGATGGGCATGGGGCGATATAGCGGGTACCGAGGGGCGGGCCGCACTCGGGGAACGCGGGACAGATGCCTAGTATCTGTCCCTCGTTCCAGCCCCACGGTTACACCTCTAGGTCCTGAGCAGCTGACCCAGGGTGACCCTGTCCTTAGGCTGCTGCTGATGAATGCCAGGTCGGTATGTAATAAGGCCCCCCTGATACAAGACTCTATTATGGGGGAGCGGGCCGACTTGGCATGTATTACTGAGACCTGGCTGAGACCAGAGGATGGGGTTCCTCTGTCAGAAATGTGTCCAGCTGGGTTCAGTATTTGGCACCAGCCTAGGGATAAGGGTAAGGGCGGTGGCGTTGCCATCATAGCCAGGGAGTCACTGGGAGTCACCAGGGCTACTGCTCCACAAATTCTGGGTTGTGATGCCCTGCTTCTGCGTCTGGGCTCTAAGGGTCAGTTGGGAGTCTTATTCCTGTACCTGCCCCCTTGCAGGGTAAAGGACTCCCTGCCTGAGCTCCTCGAGGCCATCTCAGCGTAGGCGTTGGAGTTCCCTAGACTGATGGTTCTGGGGGACTTCAATTTGCCTTCGCTGGGGACTGGCTCCGAGGTGGCTCAGGAGTTCATGGCTTCCATGGCAGATATGGACCTGATTCAGGTAATTCAGGGCCCGACCAGGGGCAGTGGCCACACACCAGATTTAATCTTTTTGTCGGAGCGGTGGCAGAGTGATCTGAGACTACGGGAATTAGACATAACACCTGTGCCATGGTCAGATCACTATTTGGTGACTCTAGACTTCCTGGGTGCGACGCTTCACCGTAGGGAGGCAGGGCCTATTAGAATGGCCCGCCCCCGGCAACTAATGGATCCTGATGGATTCCAGAGGGAACTGGGGGATTTCCCTCTGGATCGGCAACACGATTCGCCCGAGGCGCTGGTCGACCTGTGGAACAGGATGACTACAGCGGCCTTGGATGAAATCGCGCCACTACGGCCTCTCAGAGCTCATCGAGCTAGGTCATCTCCATGGTTCACAGATGAACTGCGGGAGCTCAAACGGGCAAAGAGACGGCAAGAGCGCCGCTGGGTGAAGACCCAGAGAGACTCCGATTGGACACTAGCTAGGGCCGCTATTAGGGCCTATCTAGTGGCGATGGAGGTGGTGAGGCGACAATACTTCACCACCCTTATTGCCTCCGCTGATAATCGCCCAGCCACCCTGTTCCGGGTTACCGGGTCTCTCCTTGGTAGGGGGACCCCGGTGCCCGGTTGGCAGGGGTCGGCTGAGGACTTTGCTGACCATCTAGTGGAGAAAATCGATCGGATTCGCTCTGGGTTTAATCCTGGCGTGGATGGGGAGAGTCGGGAGGGAGCCGGAGCACAGTCTTGCCATGCCATCTGGGACCGGTTTGATCCAGTTGCCCCTGATGAAGTGGACAGGCTCCTTGCAGCTGTGCGCGCCACTACCTGCCCTTTGGACCCCTGTCCCACCTGGTTGGTGAAAACCTCCAAGGCAGTGACAGGTGGCTGGTTTGGGGCTGTGATCAATGCGTCATTGCGGGAGGGGGTGTTTCCTGCACCTTTAAAACATGCTTTGGTGCGCCCCCTCCTGAAGAAATCTTCCCTCGACCCAGCTGTCCTAACTAACTATAGGCCTGTCTCAAACCTCCCCTTTTTAGGGAAGGTGTTGGAGAAGGCAGTGGCGTGTCGACTGCAGGGGGTACTGGATGAAGCGGATTATCTGGACCCTTTTCAGTCAGGATTCAGGCCTGGATATGGTACCGAGACGGCATTGGTCGCACTGATGGATGATCTCTGGCGGGA
Source organism: Bradypodion ventrale (assembly GCA_035047345.1). NCBI lineage: Eukaryota > Metazoa > Chordata > Lepidosauria > Squamata > Chamaeleonidae > Bradypodion > Bradypodion ventrale. The sequence continues at coordinate 137,371,786 of JAWDJE010000002.1, read as the reverse complement.
GCGGGACGGTGGTCATCCATCCGTCCTTGCTCTTCTTGACCTCTCAGCAGCTTTCGATACCGTTGACCACGGTATCCTTCTGGAACGGCTCTGAGGTTTGGGAATCCAGGGTACTGTGTGGTCCTGGTTTTCCTCATTTCTGAGGGGTCGGTCCCAGTCGGTGTGGTTGGAGAGTGAGAGGTCCAGTCCTAGGCCCCTCAAATGGGGGGTTCCTCAGGGCTCGGTGCTCTCTCCTCTCCTATTTAACATCTACATGAAACCGCTGGGTGAGATCATTCGTTCCCATGGGGTGCGGTACCATCAGTACGCGGATGACACTCAGTTGTACATCTCAGCCCATGGGGACCCCAGTGATGCCGTCAAAGTCCTTTCCAGATGCCTGGAAGCTGTGGGGGTCTGGATGGGGGCTAACGGGCTACAACTGAATCCCAGCAAGACTGAGTGGCTATGAATAGGGGGTCCTGCGTTAATCCGGGAGTTACCATCGTTGGTTCTGGATGGGGCTATTTTGCCCCAGACAGACCCGGTGCGCAACTTGGGGGTCCTCCTGGATTCACGGCTACTGCTAGAAGAACAGGTGGCGGCTGTGACCAGGAGGGCTTTCGCCCAACTTCGGGTGATTCGCCAGTTGCGCCCACTCCTGGACCGGGACTCCTTGCTCATGGTCACCCATGCTCTGGTTACCTCCAGACTAGAATATTGCAATGCGCTCTACATGGGGCTGCCCTTGACGACCATTCGGAGGCTACAGCTGGTCCAGAATGCGGCTGCCCGGGTGGTGATGGGGTGTGGGCGTTATGCTCATGCTTCGCCACTGCTCCGGGAGCTGCACTGGTTGCCAGTATGTCTCCGGGTGCAATTCAAGGTGCTGGTTTTGACCTTTAAAGCCCTATATGGTAGTGGGCCAGGTTACCTAAGAGACCGCATCGCCCTGAGGACGTCTGTCCGTCCAACCAGAGCGGACCGGAGGGGCTCTCTAATTGTTCCATCAGCCAGAGGGGCTCGCCTCTCTGGCACAAGGAGGAGAGCCTTCTCCGTGTCTGCACCGGCCCTCTGGAACCTCCTGCCAACAGAATTACGTCTTCGGACGGAGTTGCTGCCTTTCAGAAGGGATCTTAAAACCTGGCTGGCAGGTCAAGTGTGGGGTGCAGGTGGAAGGGTAACCACCATGGGGTGGTTGGTGTAGAGGAACTCTTCCCCATGGTGCCTTTCGATCCTGCAGCCCTTGCTTTTTAGGGGGTGGGTAGTATTAACTTTTTCTATTGTTTTAACTGTTTTTAGGATTGTGATTATATATTTGAAATATTGTATTTATTATTGTATTTGTGAATATTGTATTTTGTATTTTGTAAACTCCTTGGGTTGCCCTGGGGTGACTTTTATGTTGTTAGCCGCCCAGAGTCGGCCTTGTGTTGAGTGGGCGGGATATAAATTGAATAAATAAATAAATAAATAAAATAAAAAATTGATGTCCAAAGTACTTTAGCGTCATCTTTACTATTTGTCCTTTAATGAGCAGTCATGGTTGATTTTTTCAAGGATCGACCGATTTCTAACACCACATTTCAAAAGCATCTATTTTTCTGCGCTCAGCTTTCCTAATAGTCCAGCTCTCACACCCATACATTACCACCGGGAATACCATTGCTTTGACTATGCGGATTTTAGTTTGCAAGGTGATGCCTCTACTTTTAACTATGTTCCCCAGGTTTCTCATAGCTTGTTTCCCAAGCATCAGTCGCCTTTTTAATTTCATGGCTGCAGTCACCATCTGCAGAGATCTTTGGTCCTAAGAAAGTAAAATCTGCCAGTCGTATCCAACTCTAAGGCTAATCTTCACCTCTAGCAGACAAGGAAATGACTCCCTCAACAATACTGAGTGGTCAAGAGGACCTCTAGAAGGGCAGACAAGAGAATTTTCCACAGGTTGAATGGTGTCTTTAGCTGAAATGGAAAGTCTTCATGAACTACATGAATAAAGCTGGCATTTGTTACTTAAATTTTGATATGTTCCTAAGGGAAAATGATAGCTGGGTGGGTCATTTGTAACTGAAACTTCCCAAGATTTGCATTGCTCTCAATAACATGATCTGACCATTTAAAGTTTCCTCCACTGGAGAGTCTTCTACATTGGAAATTAGAAGTGAATCACAGATATATCTTCTGAGTTATTGCTTCCAGAAAGTGGCAACAATGGTCAGATATATACCTTCTCCAATTGTCATATTTCTTTGGACCATTTTAGGAATTCTATCTGTTGCTTCCCTTTTAGGAAATGGATTTATCACAGTTGTGAATGGTCACCAATGGATCCAAAATGGGAAGATGACTCCTTGTGATTTCCTCTTGACCACCTTGTGCACCACCAGGTTTTTGCTACAGTTGATTTCACTGTGGGGCTATCCAGCATACTTCAATGTTCCCTTGTCCAAAGTTTATTTTTATACACTGGAAGTTATGGATGTTACCTGGTTATTTTTCCATGTAGTCAATCTCTGGTGTGTCACATGGCTCAGCATTTTCTATTGTGTGAAGGTTGGCAACTTTTCCAATCCTCTTTTCTTTTGGCTTAAGACAAGGATCAATCTGTTTCTTCTCAGGCTGCTTGGAATGTCTATAATTATTTCCATGTTCTTCACTCTTCCTATGCTGATCAATTATTTTGAAAACATAAAATGGTCCAATCCAGTATTGACTAAGTCACTCAATAATAGCCAATATGAAAATGGCCTTTTTTCCACATTTTTACTCTGTCTTTCTCCAATAAATTTCAGCCTAAACATATTGGCATCCATTCTTCTGCTGACCTCTCTGTGGAGGCACACAAGGAATCTAAGGAAGAGCGGAACTGCTGTTAAGGACTTTAGCACTCATGTCCACATCAAAGTCATAAAGTCTATTCTGTTTTATCTCTTCTTCTATATTCTGGATTTCACAGGGTTAATGCTTGTTTCAAGTTCTATTCTCAAGTTTGGAAGATCTGAGCGACTTGTTACTGAAATCCTTGTGTCTGCAATGTCTTCAGCACACTCCATCATATTAATATTGAATAATCCAAAATTGAAAAGGCATCTACTCATATTTTTAAAGTGAGGCACAGGGTTTCATGAAAAGAAAAGAACTGCGTTTATTTCTAGTGTCTCCCCAGAAGATCCCTACTTCCATCCTGCTTTTTCTCTATTTATTCAGAAATCTAGACACTGATACGGTAGCTGAGAAATCAGTTGTGCTTGCTCAAGCCCTGGTGCCACCCCTGCACGTCTGAGGCCCAACACTCCAGAGTTAATAAGATTAGTGACGCTGGACTGGCAAAGCTGAAGCCCTCTAAGCTAGCCATACCTGATGCTGTATGATAGGATGGATTTCTGCTCTGAATATGAACAAGACTGACACATCTGCACCTCAGTCCTCCATTTTTTGGCAAGGAGTATTCCAACGAATCTGCTTCCAGCACTTGATAGCCTTCCTTCCTTCCTTCAGATGTCTAATAATTCTGGAAGATGGATCACTTCTGAGATTAATTCCAAGCTCTGAAACTGATGAGCCAATGACTACAACATGAAGAGTGGAAACAAAGAACCAGGATTCAGAATATGTGGCTGTTCCATTGAGTTTAGAAATGGGCAACTCCCAGAAATTTGTGGGCTGCCTTCATGCACCCCCAATTCTTCCTCATACCTTATCCCTTCATTTTCCTTCTTTCATTTTAATGCTGTGGCAATGAAAATGGCCAAGGTGGGTCTTGTGACCATGTTTAACCATTTTTGGTTATTCTCATTTCTGGTCATTTCTCCCTCACCTTTATTTAGGTCTAGAGTTGCCTTTAAAAGCACCCACAGACAGAAACACAAACAAAGTGATCAGACAGTCACATCCTGATTATGGGAGGAAATCTACTGTATGCCTAGATCAGATAAGGATTTTTTTTTTGGGGGGGGGGCGAGATGGGATGGCCAAATTGCCTGCAGCTGTCTAAGTTTAGGAGGGAAAAAATATTTGGGCTGCAGTTAGGGAGACATGTGGCATAATTTGTTGGCCACACTTTAAGGTTTTCTAGTTAGCTGAAAGGTATGGATGGACTAATCCTGTTCCAGAAGGCTGGCCAAGATGGCCGCTGAGTAACATCTAGTTTCGGACGCTCGCGCTAAACAAAGTGGTAAATAATGTGACGGAGTGGAATGGAGAAATTTTAAAGTGGTAAATTCTAAAGATAAGGTCCTTGCCTGTCTTCCTGGAAAGTTTGCTGATCTTTTGAGGCTGGATGGTCGAAGTTCGGGAGGTTTTCCTGGTGGATAAAGCTGCGACGGTAGCCGCGGCTTTTCTGCCAGGGAGGCAGACGGGACCAGTGAAACTGCTGAGAAGGCTTTGGAACTGGCTTTGGAATCGGCAAGAAGTTGCTGGACGTGAAAGTAATTTATATGTAAGTGCTTGACTGGAGCTATAAATCTTAAAGCCAGCTGGGATTCTTTTTTTTTTAAGGAGCTCGGACACTGAAATGGAAGAGGGGAGAAGCGGTTGAAAGCAAGTGCTGGCTCTGTAATGGCGGCAGTCCTGGAAAATGAAAGTGACCGTGTTTGGGTGGTGGTTCTTTTTTTCTTTTTCTACACTCCAGAAGACCGTGCCACGTTTTGACAACAAAGTGGATTAATTACTTTTGTCTGGGCTAGACTATTGGAGAAAGACTGTGAGTTTCCCGGCTTGGAGGAAGGTTTTTTTTTTTCTCTTTGCTCGCTCATCAGAAGAAGAAAGGGGTTTTTTCTCTTCCCCAAAAGTTCAGGCACTCGCTGGAGAATGGCGCTTTGACTGTCCACTTCAAAGGAAGGATTAGCTGGTTTTGATTGTTTGCTCCCTTCACCGTGTGGATTGCAAATATTTGTTTGCTTGTTGTGGAATATACTGCCCCTCACCTCGTCCCCAAGCTGTTTGGACTTTGGGCTTTCCTTCCTTCTGGTCTCCCCCCCCCCCTTTTTGTTTTTCTCTCGGTTGGCTTGGTTTTGTTTTTTTAGAAGAAACTTGGGCTGACTGTTCCCCTGAAGCTCCTTTACTGTGATTGGAAGACGCCTGATTGGATTAATTGCTTTGGGGAAACGGACTTGCTGTGGATTAATATTTTTTATTGCTCTTCCCCCCCTCCTTTTTTTTCTTTCTCTTTCTTAAACTGCCTGTTGGGAGAGTTGTTTCCTTCTGTTTTATCGCTGTGGATTGCAGTAATTTTTGGATCTTCTGCTGACATAAGAACTTTCCTGCTGTATCTGTGGAACCAATGGCTGCAGTGTTGTAAGCCCTATTGTATTGACAAACTGTTACAGCGATCTGCAGCAGTGGGTTTGAAATATATTGCATTATTATGGATAAAGGTACAAGAGGGAAAGCGAAGGAAGAAGAACAAGTTGTAAAGCCTAAGAAGAGTGAAAAAGCACCAATGGATGAATCTGCTCAGTCATCATCCCCGCCCACAGTACCATTGGATCAGACTCAAATTATGGTGGAAATTGGCAAGTTGTCGCAAAAATTGGAGAAAAATGAGGCTTCAAGGGTGAAAGACAGAAATGAAATAATTAAAAGGCAAGACAAGATGTTGTCATCATTGGCAGATTATACAAAAAAGGTGGACTTAAGTTTGAATAAATTTGAGGGAATGCTGAAATTGGTTCAAACCGAAGTGGATGCTGTAAAGAAGGAAGTAAAAGGGACTCAGGAGGTGGTGCGGGAGAACAAGCTAAAATTGGAGGAACAAGAAATGAGGATAGATGCTGTGGAAGATATGATGAGAAAGCAGAACATTTTGATCCGTCAGGTGCCGGAACGCACTCCGGATTTGTTAAGAGAGAGGGTGGTTCAGTGGTTAAATGGTTTAAAAATGGGGAAGGAATTTGTTCAGGAGGATTTAGTAAGTGTATTCCGGGTGGGTCCAAGAAGAGGGAGAGTGGTTCAAAGAAATGTGCTGGTTAAATTCGCAAATTGGGCAGATAAATTAAAAGTAATGGCTCATCTGAAACGAGTTGGTTCTGATGCGTTGAAATTTGATGGTTCAGATGTTGAAGTTTACAATGATATTTCATTAAAAGAAAGAACATGGAGGTATAAGATGAGGCCTGTTACTAAACTATTGATGAGTAAAAACATAAGGTATAATTGGAGATTTCCACAACAATTGCGCTTTTTCTATGATAAAAGAATGCAAGTTATTGATGAAGGCACTAATCCATTGGAATATCTGAGTTTGTTGGGATTGGTACAAGTAGATTCGGAAGAATGGAAAAATCTTAAGAAGTAAATGACGGATTCTGGAGCTTTGGGGAGGGAATATGGGAGGGAGGAAGCCGGCGGGGCAACAGGTGGAACACCACAGCGAGGGGAGGAGGAGGAGGAGCTGTCTTTGATTATGGTGGAGGAGGAGATAGGTAAGGAACAATGAGCATTAGATAGTAGTAATCTTAAGTACTTAATAGAGGTAGAATGGGTAAATAGCGCATAGCGCCGGCAGTAGGGCGCATCTTGCAGGTCCCCCCTCTCCCCTCTTTGGTTGACAGAGGCGACTTTTCGTTGGAAGGTGGGGAGAGTGAAAATGTGTGTTTTATGTAGTTGGTATGGTGAAGGGTTGTTGGTGGCACGCCCGATGGAGAGTTTAAAGTTGGGAGAAGAATTTGGTTATGGGAAGTATTAAAATAATATCATGGAATGTGAAAGGTACAGGTTCTGTTCTTAAGAGACGGAGGCTGGAATTGGCGTTGAAAAAAGATAGACCAGATATTTTGTTTTTACAGGAAACACATCAGAAGTCAAAAGATACGAATAAACTTTATTTGGGTTGGATGCAACACTATGAGATGGCGTTTGGAACATCCAAAGCAAGAGGGGTGGCAACTATGATTTCTAGAAAGTTAGGATTTGAAATCACAAAAAAGATTGTTGATCAGGAGGGTAGGTATTTGTTGTTAAGAGGAAAATTGGAGGATGAGGAAATTTTGTTGGTAAATATTTATGCTCCGAATGACCACCAAGCAGTGTTTCTTGAAAAAATTCGGAAAATAGTGGAATTGGAAAATGTTGCAAAAACTATTGTGGCTGGTGATTTTAATTTGATTAGGTCAGGATTAGATTGCACAAACATAGCTAGAAGTGGAATTGGTGTGAAAGGGAAGGTGATGGACAATTGGATGAAAGTTATGGGTTTGAAGGATTCGTGGAGAGAGTTTAAAGGCTTGGAAAGGGCGTATTCCTTTTTTTCGCACGTACACGGGACCTATTCGAGAATAGATTATGTTTTTCTTTCGGAAAATTTAATTGGGGATATAGAAGGCACGGAAATTGGGATTATTAAGGAATCAGATCATGCTAAAGTATATTTGGAATTGAAAGCACAAAAAATATTCAAAGAGTTAGAAATTGGAGGTACGATCCTAATTTGTTCAAAGATCAGAAAAGCAAAGAGGCAATTATGGAAAGTTGGAAAGAAAGTTGGCAATGGAACGATAATAATGAGGTTAATTTTAACGTTGTATGGGATACCATGAAGTCAGTTTTTAGGGGGGAAAGCATAAAATTGGCAAGCCTCAAATATAAAAAGTATAAAGCAGAACATATAGAAAAAGAAAGGGAAATAAAACAATTACAGGAAGAACACGCAAAAAGTAAAGATAAAAAAAAATTCTTGAAATTACAAGGACTTAAGGCAGAAGTAATGGGTAAGGATATTGATAAAGTTAAACGAGATTTGATTTATTTAAACAGAGAATATTTTGAATTTAGTAATAAGAACTCAAAACTATTAGCAAGAGCAGCTAAGGTTAAAAGGGAAAAAAGAGAAATTGGGGTGTTAGTTGACAGGCAAGGTTCAAGGTGTAATAAGAATAGCGATAAATGTAAAATAGTTAGGGAATTTTACCAGCTGTTATATGCAAAAAAAGAAATAGATATGGAAAAGCTTAAAAGGATATTGGAGAGGCAGTTAGGGAATGGGATAAAACAAGAGCATAGGGAGAAAATGGAGGAAAAGATAACTGATAAAGAGGTTAAGGGGGTAATAAGCGGATTGAAGATAGGGAAAGCCCCGGGGGATGATGGATTATCAACAGAGTTTTACAAAGAATTTAAAGAGGTGGTGGTCCCGAAATTGGTGAAGTTATATAATTATATACTAGATGGAGGATCAATCCCGACTTCATGGTATAACACTACAATTGTTCTTTTGCCAAAACCTGGTAAGAATTTGGAAAGAGTGGATTCGTACAGACCAATTTCGCTTATAAATCAAGATGCGAAGATCTTCACGGCAATATTGGCTAATCGTTTAAATAGTTTTATGGGGGAATATATAAATGTTGATCAAGTTGGGTTTCTAAAAGGACGACACATGGCAGATTTGACTAGAAGGGTATTAGATTTAATAGACAATGTTAATCAAACAAAGGAAAAAGTGGGACTACTATCATTGGATATTTTTAAGGCATTTGATTCATTGCAGTGGTCTTCAATTAAGGAAATAGTTAGAAAATATGGGTTTGGGGATAAATTTAACAGGGTTATAGATTTACTATATCAAAAAGGAAATGCCAAGATTAGAGTAAATGAGGAGCTTACGGATGTGGTAAAGCTAGAGGCTGGCACTAGGCAGGGCTGCCCATTATCTCCTATCTTGTTTATAATGGCAATGGAGATTTTAGCTAAAAGTATAAGGGAGGATTCAAATATAGAAGGGATTATGGGTAATAAAGTGAGTATGTACGCAGACGATACATTGCTTATGGTGAAGCACCCGGAACAGGTAATGGACAGGATTAAAGATCATCTACAAGTATTTCAAGCTATAACTGGATTAAAGATAAATTGGGACAAATCTGAATTGATGTTGTGTAATTTGAAACAGAGCGAGATGGGTAGGACGGTGCCGACACTTAATATACAAATCAAAGATAAGCTGAAGTACTTGGGGATAATCATTTCAAACAAATTAGAAGAACTCAAACGATTGAATTATGACAGCTTGAGAATTGAATTTAAGAATAAAATACAAGAACTTCAGAAGTTAAAGCTGTCATGGTTCGGAAGGATTGCCATGTGTAAAATGATATTGTTACCAAAGATTAACTTTTTATTTGATACACTAGCGATCCATTTAAAAGAGAAAGAAATTAATGAGTTTCAAAAAATGTTTAATGGTTTTTGTAATGGAGGTAAAAAATCTAGGCTTCCAAAGAAATTATGGTATTTGTCTCAGAAAAAAGGGGGTTTGGGTATGCCAAATTTGTTATTATATTATCGAGCATTTCAAGTCAAGAATGTTGTGAAGATCTTGGCAAGAGAAAAGGTAATTTGGGAACAATTGGAAATGAAAGAGTATAGAAATATTGGAAACTTGATTTTTTTGGGAATGAAGGATAAGGTGAAAAGGTCAAATAATACTATGATGAAAGGTCTCATGGAGGTGTGGAAGAAAGTAAAAAAAGATATGGTTCCGAATCTCTCTCCATTTTTGGAATTGACTGATATGATGTGTTTCCCAATAAAATTAGACAAAGAAAAAATGGAAATATTGGATAAAAATGGGACGCTGTTATTGAAGGATTGGTTAAAAGCGTGTGATGTTGATGCAGAGCGGAAAAAAATGTTTGAGATATTAAACTTGAATTGGTTTCAGAAGTTAAAGGTGGACAATTGGAATAAAAAATATAAAAGAGAAATAGGGATAGATAGAATACATACGGAATTTGAGGAATTGGTAAGGAAGATTAGAAAAGGGGAAAGCAGTATTAAAGGTCTTGTAAGCAAGCTTTATAATATATTGAATAGAGGTACAGATCCACAGGAGGACTTGAAACGGAAGTGGGAACAAAATTTGAATATAAAAATCGGGGAGATTGAATGGAAAAATAAATGGAAAAAGAGAATTATGAGAACAATGTCTGTAAGAATTAAAGAACATAATTTCAAAATGTTGTGGCAATGGTACCTGACACCATTAAGATTTTACCAGATGGATAATAAAAGGGATAAGTTATGTTGGTGATGTAAAGAATTTGATGGAACATACGAACATATGTGGTGGAGCTGTAAAAAAATAAGGGATTTTTGGGGAAGAATAGAAAATGAGCTTGGTGAAATATTGGGTAAAAGTGTTAAGTTGGTGTCGGGTACTATTCTTTTAACGAATGTGGAAGGCTTGGGTTTAAATAAGGAGGAAAAAGTTGCCCCTGAGTTAGATTTTGAGTTACCAAACTGGGGGGGGGGGTTCCGGAGTGTTCCCCCACCCGTCCAAGTGAGGAGCAGGGTTTTTCTTTAGTCCCTAGTGCCCTTGGTTTGCCCACATCCGCATCAGAATCCAACCCTTCTCTTCCTGCCCAGCCTATAGCTGCAGATCCGCAGCAAGTCGGTAACGAGGCATCCTCTCAAATTGCAGGACAAGAGCCAGGAGGACACAGACGAGGGGGCACGGCCGAGTCAAGCATAATGGCCACATGCCCAAAACGCACATGCGGGAAACCACTTTGGTTAAGGGACTTTGTCCCATCTTAAAGGGGAGGGATGTTGTGTATTGAATGTAATTGTAACCACACCAATGAGCGAATGTAACAATCTGTAACCACATGAATGAGCAAATGTAACAATCTGTATCTTGCAATAGAAACAATGTAACAAACCACAATAGAAAGCGAGCTAGTGTCCACTAGGGGGAAATAGCGAGCGCTCAGCTCACATGGTACACATTCCTCAAATACCTTCAGCTGCACAGGAAAGATTTCCGCCCTCACCTCACCTGGACAAGAAGGGCGTGACTTGGATGACGTCATACGGACAGTAGCCAATGCGCTATCGAGGAGCCACATTCAAATGTATAGCCACTGAATAAAAGGAGCTGTTTGTCCGCCATTACCACATGTTCGTGCTGTACCCCATGCAATAAAGATGTGTTAGGCTAGTCTACAGCTGCTTCCATTGTCTTGATTCCCAAACACTAAAAAAAAACCTACAAAAGTGTTGTGCAATGTCGCTGAGAACAAAATTTTCTTTGAGAACTTCAGCTTTTGGTAAAATATTGCCTTTTTGCTGCAACCTGGAAGATCTACTCTACAAGTGATCCCCAGAAAATGTCAAAAGGAGATAATGGTAGCAATGTGGCCTCTCCTGGCTTAAGACGGCTTTACTCTGTCCCTCTCCCTTCAATAATCATACAAGTTATCAAAGGAATTTTGGTTCATTGTTCATAAGGAATGTTAAAGATACATTCTTCATCTGTAGTTCTCACAATACAGATAACTATACAATAGATACAATACTACTAAAAAAGAGTCAGGAAAATCAACACCTTGGTTTCCCCCATGAATATAAATTAATCTAAACTTATCATTAATTAAACTTATCATTCTGATAGTTTAGAAGAGAGAACGATTTCTTTCCTCTCATATTTCTCTGGAAGTTCTCTTTAGAATCTCCGCAGAATCTCTCCAGAATCTCCTTCATTATCTCCTCAGGATCTCCTTCACTATTTCCTCAGAATCTCTTCAGAATCTCCTTCATTTTCTCCTCAGAAGCTTTTCAGAAAAAAATCTGTTTTTATCACTCACCATCCCTCTCCTGGCTTATATCTTTTGCATTAGCCAGTCAGAGAGCATATTATGATTATCATTATCATGCTAGTGTTCTATATATAGTAAAACCCCATTATACATAGTCTGCTCCATAGCTTTTTCTGTAAAAAAAATTACGTAAAATGAAGCAAACTCATAGGAACTCTGGGGAAAACTGTTACATAAAATATTTTTTTACGTTAAATGAAGCAAGTCCATAGGCATTGTGGAGGAAAACCATTACATAAAATGATTTTTTTTACATACAATGAAGCAAACCCACAGGAACTCTGGGGAAAACCATTACATAAAATGATTTTTAATGTAAAACGGGATGCATTTTCATGTAGGAAGTCCTACATCTTCGAGGAACAGATTCCCTAGAGCATTTTTGGACAGCATCCATAAACCTATTGTCTGATATGGGATCTGGATCAATATCTACTACCATTCCATCCAGGGCCACTGAAAATTTAGGCCAGTCAGCCTTTTAAAAGTTGTACCTTCTTTGGAATTTCACAACCTGTTGTCGAACAGCAGCTGCGATTTCACATAGAATGGGGCAGTGTTGGTTTTTTGGTATTGGCTCCCTTACTGTCTTCTGCCCAGCAACAGGGTGTTAGAGTCCAGTACCTTCCCTCTCTGGTATATATCTATACCTATAAAAAGTGGTCTTAACCGTTGGGTTCGTTCAAAGGCTCCCGCACCCGGCCCAACCATCCCAACCGAGCCCTCTGCACTAACCTTAACTCCCGCCTGCCCAACGCCGCGGGGGTCCGGTGGTCGCCAGTGGGGCAGCCACCCCATGAACACGACCAAAAAAGTAAAACTACGAGTCCCAGAGTCCTCTGTGCTGCGCAACCCCTCAGCCAATCAGGCTGAGGGACATGAGTGCAGAGGAGGCTGGGAAAGCGCGGCGTGCTGACTTAAAAATAAAACCACCGGGAGGGAAAGACTTTGAAATACCCAGCAGGAGGCAGGAGGTAAGCACTGTCAGCAGGGGTTAGGGAGTGGTGGGAGGCATGGCCCCAGTAATCATGCTGGCCCCTGGCCCCACCACCTAGCCCCTGGCCCCACCACCTAGCCCCCCTTCCTAACCCCCACCAACTGCGCTTACCTCCTGGCTCCGGCTGGGTCTTTAAAAGTCTTTCCTTCCCGGTGCGGCCTTCTACATAGGGAGAAGCACCAGCCTCTCCTTCGTCTCTGCGGGCGCCATGGCCTTGACGCCTGCAGGGACAAAGGACAGGCTAGTGCTTCTCCCTTCCTTTCTCAGCCAACCCAGAGAGAAGCAAGTCCTTCTCTTCGGGAGGCAAAGGCACCTTTGCCTCCCGGAGAGAAGGAATCTACATCATGGAAAGGCTTTGCTTCTCTCTGGGTTGGCTGGGTACGGACCTTTTGTCCCCAGCCAACCCAGAGAGAAATGAGTCCTTCTCTTCGGGAGGCAAAGGCACCTTTGCCTTCCAGAGAGAAGGAATCCACATCACACGTCACCCTCCGCCTTGCTCCCCCCAACCCATAACCCCCAATGATTGCACTTAACGGTGCTTCTCCCCAACCACCAACCCACCCACCACGGTAAACCCTACCCTACCCTACCCTACCCCGGCATACCCACCAATCCACCCACCATGGGAAAACCCTCCACCCCCTGCCCACCCACCCCCCAAACCACCATGGGAAACCCTCCACCATGGCCCACCCACCCACCAATCCACCACAGTAAACCCTCCACCCGCACCCCCACCCCCCACACAAAAACAAAACAAAATGGGAGCGCTTATGGGAGATGTCTTCCCTCCATGCCACCGGGAACGAACTGAATGAAAATCGAAAACTCTTACCACAGTGGTAGTAAGTGGACTTGAAGTGGACTTGAAAGCTAACATTAAAATACAACAGTTAGTCTTTATGGTGCCACAACTTTTTTGTCTTTTTGTTTTGTTTACTCTCTGATATGCTTGCACAGACAAACATGGCTACCATTGCAAAATAAATTACTTCCAGCAGGTGGTTTAAAAGTACCCAAATTCCGGCAGGATAATGCAAGGTTCAGTTTTGCACCATGTATTCTTTGATCTTTGAATTGATTTGGAACCTGGCAAAACTGACACAAATGTAGGACCTTTTACAAATCATGATGCACCCTCAATTACTCAAATTCCAGCATTCTCCTAGAGAAAATGATACGAGGGTGGGTCATTTGTATCCTGAGATTTGCATTTCTCTCTATAGCTTGATTTGATCATTTGAATAGTCCCAAATGGCGTTTTCTCCACTGAACAATAGCTAGGAACCTAGAGAATTACAAACAGATGTATCCTCTTAGACCAGAGGTTCCCAACCTTTTTATGTCATGGGCCGGACCATGCCCCCGTATAGCTGAGTGGACTGGACCATGCCCCCCAGAAGCAGAAGTAAATGTGTCCACTTCTGCTTTTATGACAGCCGCTGGCACATTTACGGCTGGCGTAATCGCATTTACACATGCGTGAATGTGTTTTACAGCTGTCGTAAATGCATCTGATTCCACTTCCGGGTGCAGCGGTGGTGGGCCACATGAAATGGTGCTGCGGGATGGGTCTGGCCCATGGGCCGTAGGTTGGAAACCCCTGCTATACAAGCTGCAAAAGAATGGTGGCTATTTTGATGCTTCACAGGCATTAACTCACAGTCAATTAACTCACAGTCAATCTTAGAGTCACAGAACTGTAGAACTATGGGACTGGAAAAGATCCAACAGTCATAAAGTCCAAATGCCTGCCAAAGCAGAAAATCCACATTGAAAATATGCATTTTGGAATTCATGTCCCTCAAAAACCTAATTTTTAAAATAATATTTAAACAAATTGATTTATACTACAATACTGGCAGAAGAGGGCTCTTATCTTATTAGGGTTCAGGATGTATAGGGTTCAAGTCATGCCACTACTATTACTACTAATATTTTACTATTATTATTATGTCTGGCTAAGTGGACTTGATCCACGAAAGCTAACATTAAAACACATCAATTCATTTTAAGATGCCAGGTGTTTTTGTTTTGTCTTTTTTTTTTTTTGGTTTACTCTTCGGTATGCTTGCCCAGACTAACATGGCTACCACTTCAAAAATTTCTATTATTACAAGGTCAGTGATACCAAAATTAATTTTGTATTCCACATTTTGCTTATTTCAAGTCAATGCACTGCCAAAAGGGTAGCTAATGGGTTTGTCAAATATATTTTTTAAATCAGACACTAGAACAACTCATTTCTTTTTCAGAAATGTGAAAACAGGAAGGTTGTATGGGGAAATGGGTGGTAATTTGTAGGCAGAAATCCTGGTCTCCCTACGCCAGGTTTTCCTTGTAGAAATGTTCCACTTGGATCCATGTGCTGATAGTCTCAAAAATCAACTACTGTACTCTAATGCTCTCTGCAGGGTGGCCTGTAAGTCCCTATTGAATCTTTTTTCTAAATTTGCCACTGATTGTATCTAGGGTGTCACCAGTATTCTTGTGCTCCTGTACCCACATACTTGTCACAATATGCTCTTCAAGTGTAAATGTGTATAAATTAGCCATATTTCTCTGGGGGGAAAAGATTATAATACATATGGACAGGTAGGCACTTATGGGCCACCCTGTATATGGGGTTGCCCTTAGCCAGATACAAAAATTGCTGAGGATTCCCAAGCTGCAGCTGAGCTGTAATAGGTGTTGAGAAATTATGATCATCTCTCCAACTTTAGCTGGGCTTCACTGGCTTCCAATGTTATTCTGTATGTCACAAGGTTACAACACTGGCTTTTCAGGGCCCTAAATGGTTTGGGATAGTGTTACCTCTCAGAGTCTCTCCTGAATATTAAATGCTTGCCTCACCAGACCCTCACATCATGTTCTACTAGCAATGCCAACACTGAGAGTGACCAGGGAGATGGTAACTAGGAGGGCCTTCTTGGTGGTGACACCCACTTTAGGAAAATAAACTTACTGTAGGGCTGAGGCAAGCTTCCTCTCTAACAGTTTTTAAAATGGGCTTTCAAATCTACCTATAATGAGGTTTTTAATGGTGCACCTTTTGTTAGTTTAGTTGCTTGAATTGATCTTATTACATGGCAACTTTTATTAACTGGTCCTTTGTTTCAATCTGTCCACCTCCAATATCTTTTATATTGTTTACATTCTAGTCCTACTATTTATTTATGTATATTTCATTTTATTATATATATTCATAATGTTTATATGTGTATTCATTATGTTGTGAACTGCAACTTACATTTAATAAATAAAATAAATAAAATTCTTACATTATATTCTTCTTTCTTGTGGAGCTTCACCCGCTTTTAACCCTCTCTTGTGTTCCCACTGCTACCTTTATCGCTTTTCCCACTACAAAAACCCACTAACAAAGGAAATTGGTAGTGCAAAAATATCAGAGTTGTCGGGTTAGTTAACTGCCACCTGACACTCGGCATTGAGTCACTGGCAGTATGGTCTACTCTATTACCGTAGCAGGTTAACCTGGCCAGACCATACCTGTCAACCGCGGCTCCGGAAAATCTGGGACCTGCGCAGAACGGTTTCTACAATCATGCGTAGAAGGCTTCTATGATCCCCTTCTGCACAGAAGCCTAAAAGCCTTCTACGCATGCGTAGAAGTGAGCTGCGCAGAAGGGATGCGCAGTAATGCCTTTCCTCCGCTGCCAAATTCCAGGGTTTTGGCAGCTCCGGGCGGGAAATGGCAAAAATCGGTGCCAAAAAAATGGGAAATCCTGGCCAATCCGGGAAGGTTGACAGGTATGGGCCAGACAACGCAGTTGACTTACCTGGGTGCAACTGCCCAAAAGGATTCTAGCCATTCAAGAGATTCTGCCGGCGGAAAAGTGCCTCTTCCTTTTATTCCCTACCTCACCCCACATTTATAGCCATATGACACACCTCTTTTTATTAGAATACATCCTACCTTTTAAAATCTAACTTATTCAAAGTACCTGGGAGTCTTCTCTTATGCTTAAGAATGTCATAAGAACATAAGAACATAAGAACAGCCTTGCTGGAACAGGCCACAGCCCATCCAGTCCAGCATTCTGTCTCACACAGTGGCTCACCATTTGCTTCAGGGTATTCCCAAGCAGATGCCTTCACCTGCTTAGGATTCCCTGGAAATGGCATTGAGAGATATCATGCCTATCTCTCCAAACCGGAGGTTGTCCTTAGGTATCCATAATTATAGCCATTGATACCCTTGACCCCCATGAACTTGTCTAATCCTTTCTTAAAGCTGTGAAGACTGGCAGCTGTCACCACTTCATCTGGCAGGGAGTTCCATAGACCAGTAGTCCTCTGGGTGAAAAAGTACTTTCTCTTATGTGTTTGAGAACTAGCACCCAAAAGTTTCGAGTGCCCCCTAGTTCTAGTGTTGTGCGATAGGGAAAACAGTTTTTCCTTATCTACGTTGTCCACACCGTGCATGATTTTATAAACATAAATCAGGCCACCTCTTAGATGCCGTCGTTCAAGAGTGAAGAGGCCCAACTGTTGCAGCCTCAGACGGTAAGGAAGGTGTTCCAGTCCCCTAATCATTTTGGTTGCCCTCCTCTGAACTTTTTCCAGCTCCATAATATCCTTCTGGAGGTATGGCGACCAGAACTGTACACAGTATTCCAGATGGGGCCTCACCATAGATTTATAAAAAGGCAAAATGACACTTGTTGACTTATTTTCTATACCCTTCCTAATGATCCCTAGCATTGAGTACTGAACTATGGCTCAGGGGCCAGCTCCGAGCCCCGACGCCATTTCATCCAGCCTGCGAAGCCCTCGCCGCTCCTGGAAGCGGAAGTAAAATGCGCCCGTATGGGTGCGTTTTACTTCCGCTTCCAGGAGCGACGAGGGCTTCGCAGGCCAGATGATTTGGCGTTGGAGGCCCAGGGCTGTAGTTTGTTCACCCCTGGACTAGCACGTTGCTTTTGTTCTATAGAGAATGATAACAACCACAAAGAAAGCGGCTTCATTTCTGGCAGTCCAGGGTCTGTCTGATCAAGGCACAAAAAGAAGGCGTTGGACAGACAGACAGCCCTCATCAGGCTCAGAGTCGGGAAATGGCGGCGTTTGCCGCTGGGGGTCAGTAGCGAGGGAGCCGAGAGCCCGAAGCGGAACAGGAAGAGGGAGCCGCTGCTGTCGCGGCCCACCTCCGGGAAAAGTGAAAGTGCGTGTACTGTTCGTGGGAAGGGAAGGGCACACACGCACACACACACACACACACCCAATCGTTTGGCTTGGCTTTGCCTCCCCTACGGAGTTCGCCCTGGCTTTCCTCGCGCGGGCAGGCCGGTCCCTGTTGCTCAGCCGGGCTCTCCTGGGCAGGGCGATGGCGAGCACAAGCCCAGCAGGCTCGGGCAGCGGCAAGAAGCGGGTGGATTTGTATTACGACGTGGTGTCTCCCTACTCATGGTTCGGGTTTGAGGTAAGAACACCCCTGGCACACACACACGCACGCGCACACACACACGCACGCGCGCGCGCGCGCGCGCGCACACACACACACGTAAGAACACACACACGTAAGAACAGCCCCGGCACAGACACGCACGCACGCACACACACACGTACACACACACACACACAAGGGTTAGACCTTAGGATGGTAAGTTTACCGTACCATCCTATCCACTTCACACACACACGCACACACACATGAGTGTACACACACACACACACACACACACACACACACACACACACACACACACACACACACACACACACACACAAGGGTTAGACCTTAGGATGGTAAGTTTACCGTACCATCCTATCCACTTCACACACACACACACACACACACACACACACACACACACACACACACACACACACACACACACCAGGGTTAGACCTTAGGATGGTAAGCTTACCGTACCATCCTATCCACTTCAAAATGCTTCTCTGGAGGGGTTTGTGTGTGTGTAGTGTTGACCAGGTTTCATGGAATCACAACCTTTTAATTTTTTAACACACACACCCTTTTCTGAAAAAGCAGATAGCAATTGTGTTAGCTGTTAATTGTGGGGACTGTGGTGGCTTTGTGGTTAAGGCACTGCGCTTGACAACTGGATGGTCAGCAGGCCAGCAATTTGAGACCCGAGTGAGCTCCCATCATCTATCCCAGTTCCTGTCAACCTAGCAGTACAAAAATAAGAAATTGCAAGTAGATAATTAGTGATCACTTCGGTGGGAAGGTAATACCGTGCACTCCGGTGACTGGTCATGCCTGCCAAATGACCGCAGAAACATCTGCAGCGCTGGCTCTTTGGCTATAAACGGAGCTGAGCACTGAATCCTAAAGTCGAATACGACTGGCTTTTGAGCAAGGGCAACCTTTACCTACCTTTACCTAATTGTGTGTAGCCTTTGCATTCCCCCAAACCCTCCAGCCTACTTATTACTCGTGAATGGTGCTGGTTGGGTAACATGAAAGATCCGAGCGTTTAAGCATGTTTGTCTTGTTTATTGTAGGGATCAGAACAGAGTCCAAAGGGTAAAGGGTGTTGTTGGGTTATATCATTGATCACACAACTCAAAGGTTGTCTCCATACCTTTGTGTTGATGGTACATTCTGGAGGGTTTGTTTTTGTTGTTTCTCTCGACACTCGATGGGGTAAAAGAATAATAATAATTTAGTGTTGTGGAGGCATTGTTTTTTAGGTTGCTGTTTTTTGTAACTTATTGTAAGTGGAATTGAAACAGTAGTTTTGCACAATGTTTAATGTCATATTATCCAATATTGCCGCTCCTCGTGGCCAAGATCCTTTTGTAATATCATATTTATTCACAGGCAAATTCAGTTACAGAAGTAATTCCCAATGTTCAAAGTCCTGTCCTGCTATTCCTGTTGTACAGGTGAAACTCGGAAAATTAGAATATCGTGCAAATGTTCATTCAGACCAGTAATACAACTTAAAAAAATGAAACAAATATATGTGATAGACTCGTTACATGCAAAGCGAGATAGTTCAAGCTTTACTTTATTATAATAGTGATGCTTATGGCTTACAGTTTATGAAAACCCCAACCCCCCAATCTCATGTACCCCATAATCATCACATAATCTCATGTACGCTGTATGCCATGATCATCACAATTATAACGAATTAAGGCATGACATATCTTGCTTTGCATGTAGTGAGTCTATCTCATATATTTGTTTCGCCTTTTAAGTGAAGTGAATGAACATTTGCACGATATTCTAATTTTCCGAGTTTCATCTGTATATGTGTAAACATTCAGCAGGATTTTGGCCAGTATTCCTTGCTTGATATTGATTATTTCTTTTTTAAAAAAATGCTTTTAACACATACTCTTTTATCATATAAAGAAGCAGTAATTAAATCATGTTTCTGTAATGAAAACAGAAAATTAGAATAAGGGAATAGAAGTGCCTTGAACACTACCTAGTAGTGAAAAGGCAGGGTGTAAATTGTAGTAGTAGTGAGAAATGATAGACTACCAACTGTATTACAACGTGCAAATGAGAATTAACCTACTTAAATGAAAGACCCACAACATAGAGATACATGGCTTGAGAAACTGTTACACGGACAACACCCCAATTTAAGGTAAAAGGTAAAGGTTTCCCTTGCTCGAAAGCCAGTTGTATCCGACTCTAGGGTGCAGTGCTCATTTCTGTTTCTAAGCCAAAGAGCCAGCGCTGTCTGCTTCTGCAGACGTTTCCGTGGTCATGTGGCAGGCATGATGACACCGGAGTGCACGGAACGCTGTTACCTTCCCACCGAAGTGGTCCCTATTTATCTACTTGCAATTTCTTGCTTTCGAACGGCTAGGTTGGCAGGAGCTAGGACGAAGACGGGAGCTCATTTCCGTCCTGCAGTAATCGGGAATCAAACTGCTGACCTTCCGCTTCCCAGTCAGCATCTTAGCCACTTGAGCCACTGCAGTCCTTCACCCCAATTTACCTTGTGAAATAATCATGTTGATAAGCTACAATTGAACCTTTGGTGTAAGTTAGGCTGTCTTTGGGCTGAAATTGTGTGCAAATTCAAGGCCAAGCTATTTGCACTGGATACTATCAGACAATAATTATGAACAGGTCAAGAGTGGAACTAACTCAAAAGGCTGGCAGCTTTTTGTAAATCCTCAATGGAGCCTCAGTTTTCCTGAGTTTTGAAATGAATTTTGCTGCTTTTACTCTTGCTAATGAAAATGTTGTAGTCTTCCAGCCCAGTCACAACATATTTGAATATATAACTTTGGGGGCTGGAGCAGGACAAGGACGAGGTTCAAGGAGTGATTTCTTATGCTCAATTTTATGACTTTGATTAGATTTTGCTTTGAATTGGGGTTTTTCTTTTAAATACAGTATAGAGAAAAACCTTAAGAATTCTGTTCTTGGCTAGTATACACATTGCAGTTCAGGGATTCTCAACCTGCGGCCCATGGGCTGGTTGCACCATTTCATGTGGCCCCCACTGCCTCCACCACACCAGGAAGTGCCATGTGGTGGAGGAAGGGCAAAATGGCCATCTTGCCCCCGAAGCTATCTGAGGGAGCGTGACCTGACCCCCGGCTTTAAAAGGTTGAGAACTCCTGTTACAAGATGTGTTTTAATGGCATATACCTCTTTATGGGAAGTGCATGTGGATTAGTCCCTGACCTGAAATATGTAATATGGAAAGGAACCCAGTCCTCAGTAGGTTGGTGCAGTTATATGATTTTTGTACTTTTTGACAAAGCTGGATGGTATTTCTACATTGTGTGAAACTTCTCCAATCCTATCCTATACAAACATCTCCTTTTATTTATTTATTTTTAAAATTTGTATCGCCGCGCCCTCGCCGAAGCAACTCTGGGCAGCTCACAAACAAGACATAAAAACATCCATAATAAAATCATTTAAAAGCATCCCCAGGGTACTGCAGTGGCTCAAGTCGCTAAGACACTGACTGGGAAGCGGAAGGTCAGCAGTTCGATTCCCGAGTACTGCAGGACGGAAATGAGCTCCCATCTTCATCTCAGCTCCTGCCAACCTAGCAGTTCGAAAGCAAGAAATTGCAAGTAGATAAATAGGAACCACTTCGGTGGGAAGGTAAACAGCGTTCCGTGCGCTCCGGTATCTAGTCATGCCTGCCACATGACCACGGAAAGGTCTGCAGAAGCAGACAGCGCTGGCTCTTTGGCTTAGAAACAGAGATGAGCACTGCACCCTAGAGTCGGATACGACTGGCTTTCGAGCAAGGGAAACCTTTATCTTTACCTTACTAAAAGCATCCCCATTAAAATCCCACCCACCCCATCTGCAAAATGAGGGAAGATTTATACGAGGATTTATCCTTCAAATAGACTCCATAGTAAATTTCATTAATGCCCACTATTAAAATGCAAAGTAACATTTAAACACTACCAGAACTTTACAGCTGTATTTCTGTTATACTTGCCTAGAACATCCTTAATCTCTGGATGTATGTAAACATGACCCTATGTAAAGGTTATTTTTCTTATTTTTCTTATTCTTTGTTTCTGATGAAGTAGATGTGAAAGCTAATGCCACATGGTAAGGCTGATGGTTTCTCAAGGAAAATACATATCTGACCTCTTTCCATGTTGCAGGTTGTGGCTTCCAAATGTACGTTGCTTAAATTTCTTTTGTAGCTGATTGCTCCGAAACTCTCTCTGCAGGAATAATTTTTTGTTCACTGTTGTAGATTCTCTGCCGTTACCGTCCCATTTGGAACATGGAGCTGCATTTGCGACCTGTTTTCCTTGGAGGGATAATGAAGGAGTCTGGTAAGTGTTGAGTAGTACAATAGTGTTCACATTTGGTAAATGTAAAGGTTTCCCTTGTATGAAATCCAGTCGTATCCGACTCTAGGGTGCAGTGCTCATCTCTGTTTCAAAGCCGAAGAGCCAGCGCTATCTGCTGCTGCAGATGTTTCTGTGGTCATGTGGCAGGCATGACTAGACACCGGAGCGCACGAAACACTGTTACCTTCCCACCGAAGTGGTCCCTATTTATCTACTTGCAATTTCTTGTTTTCGAATTGCTAGGTTGGCAGGAGCTGGGATGAAGACGGGAGCTCATTCCGTCCTGCAGTACTCGGGAATCGAACTGCTGACCTTCCACCTCCCAGTCAGCATCTTAGCCACTTGAGCCACTCACATTTGGTATATCATGGATAATGTGCAGCAATGACTGTAAACACTTGCTTCAGAATAATCTCCAGCATCTAAGTACTGTACAGAAGTTTAATTGACACCACACCAAATACAAGTATATTTCCATATATTTCTCCCTGCCTTTTTTATTTTAAAAAATGCATCTCTTTGGATGCGTTTTAACTGAAATAAGTCATTTTCAATGTTCTTAGCCCCAGAAATCCATTTTTCTCCTAAACAGTCTTGGCTTTAGTTTTGATTTAGTACTATGTTGCTTATTCTCAGTTAAAAGTCATCTCTCTTGATCGTACTGTTAAGACTGATCTGCATGAACGTTGTTAAAGTGAGATAAACAAAGTCCTTTGATCATCCAGAATTTGAGTGGCAACTGATGACACTGCACAATTTTGTGTTGTCTGCTCCATCTTCTGTTGCTGCAAAGATGGTAGGTGTGATAATACACTTTGTCTGAAGTGATATTCTCCTCCTGTAACACACCCTTCTCTGTAACAGGTAATCAGACCCCAGCAATGCTACCAAAAAGAGGACAATATATGGTGAAAGATCTCACACGGATGGCAAAGTTCTACCAAGTTCCGATTCAACAACCAAACGATTTTGTAGAGACTGTTATTAAGAAGGGTAAGAAAGTCAGAATTTTTCTTAAAGAACTGGCCACTATGAAAGGGATGGAATTTTCAGCTATTTCTTTAATAGTGTAATTGCATTAATCAGTGTCAGAGGAAAGATTTAAAACTTGTGTGGGTAGTACTGTACTATGGTCTTGTTATTCTTCTTCACTCTAACACTTGTTAGTTTTCTAAAGTGTTTGAGATCCGATCACATCTCCTGGCCACTTCTAATTTCTTCTTTAAAAAACAGGCTGTTCATATAGATGTTTGTCCTGCTGTTTGGTTTACTGATGGTGTAGGTTAGTCCACTTTTCCCCCCAATGTCCTCATGTGGGAATCACTGGAACAGACCAGTTTGCCCTCAACTTGCACCTATGAGCCCCCTGCTGAGAATAGCATTTTTGTGTGGTTTGGTGTGCTCTAGTTTAGTCCTTTTCCAGTGTGTGTGGTCACTTGGAAGTGATTAAATTAGAGCCTCACAGCGATCAGGCTCCTTCCACTGTCAGTTTCTGGAAATTGAACACTTTCCCTGCTTATCTGTAAAGGAGCCGGGGAAGTGAAATTATGGTATTGCATCTATTAGATTGTTGTTGATGCACTGACCTCATGACTGAGGTGGTTTTGATTGGCAATACACAGAAAGGAAAAGAAAATATTTTAAGGGTAATCTGATTGAGCATATCAACAACAATCTATTAGATGCATTAAAAGATAGCTTCACTTACCGTGTCCTCCATAATAATAATAATAATAATAATTTCGTGTCAGAAATTATTCTGGGTTGAAAGGATTTTTGCTGGTGAAATTCCGCTCAAGGGACACCCAAATGAGGCTTCTTTCATGTCCCCAAGAGCTCAATTCATCATGCAGTACCTGGATCTCAAACTACTGACTTGCCCGTCTTCCAGCTAATAAGGCGAGCTTCTTAACCACTGAGCCACCTCAGCCCCCTTGTCCTCCATGGATGAGCTGTGGGTTGTTTGTCACCAATATGCCATTTGGACTCTAGGATCACATCAAATGGCATGTCATCCCCCACCCGCCACCCCACCATCTCAAATGACCCTATTTACTATGCACAAGTCCACACCATAATAGCCAGTGTGAGCAGACCTAACTAATCTTAAAGATTAGCACATTTTGCTCATTATGTTTTGGTGATCTGTGACCCACTTTATCAGATGTACATAATGTAGGGAAAAGAGAGATGTTTTATGCACATTTTGAGATGTTTACATTTTAATTTAATTTAATTTTAAAATTTATTCGCTGCCCACTCAGGCAACCCCGACTCAGGGCAGCTTACATAGTAATAAAATTATAAAAACAGTTAAACCCCCACCCTAATTAAAAACCCCACCCACCCCAAAAAAGAAGAGAGAGGGTGTATCTTATGGCAGGAGCCAGCGGGCAGGGGCCACATTACCCTCAGAGCCCCACACCTTCCCTGCCAGCCAGATTTTAAGACCTTTTCTAAAGGGCAGCATCTCCGTCTGCACTCGTAATTCTGCTGGCAGGAGGTTCCAAAAGGCATGGAGAAGGTGTTCAGGGGAATGGAATGGAAATGCAAAAGTTTGCAGCTTAGTGAAGATGTTAACAGTGGTTATGTGGCCATGCTGTAATCAAAAAATAACTCTTTCAAGCTCTGGTGGTTCATTATGTCTGATTTGTGTGTTTGTCTTTACCAACTACAGGTTCTCTAGCTGCAATGCGTTTCATCACAGCTGTGGATTTAACAGAACCTCTGTTTGTAGAATCCGTCTCTAGAGAACTTTGGCTGCGCATTTGGTCTCGGGTGAGTATTTAAGTACTTGAAACTGTTTTGTTCTTCAGAATGTCCTGGCAAGAAAATTGAAGTGACCAGGTTGCACAGTGACCAGTCCACAAATTACCACGTTGTATGACTATGAATCTGCTAAGCAAAGAGCACCACTGTGGCCTTCCAGAGAATCAGCAAAAGCGCTCTCATTGTCTCCAAGTACCACAAAGGCAGAGTTAGGAAGGCTGACCAAATTGAAACCACACTCTGCCTCCCACCATCTCAGTAGATATACCACTCACTGGCTATTGGCTAGTGGTGTGCAATGGGGTGTGTGGCAGGGAAGTGAAACCCTTTATAGAGGACTTGTGGAGAGAGGGCCCAGCACCAGCGAGGAGGTCTCCTGAAGCACAACAGGAGCACATGCTAGGGTTGCAAGGACAAGATGCTGAGGAAGAGGACCAGGAAGAGGGGGATTCTCTTCTGCTAGTGACAAGCCTGTGACAACGTTTCAAGAAGGGCCTACTGAAGAGTCTGAGTCTATAGAGGCAAGGCTGCAGGGAACATGCAAAGAACACATAGCTGGCCCTTTTGGGAGAGGTGGGCTGAGGCTTTAAAAGGGGAAGCTCCCAAAGTCCGGAGTGGGGGAGGAAGCGGGAGGTTACACAGGGCCATGAATCAGAGGAGCAGGAGATTGAGGCATTGTGGCCATTTTGGAGGAAAAAACAAATGTCTTTTCAGAGACCTCTCATTGTATCCCCAGAATGCAAGGACTGGGCTAAATCAAAAGGGCAAGCCTCTTCTGGCCTCTACCCATCACCATGGTTTTTTGACTGGTGGTTTTTCTTTCGTGTCCAGGTTAGACTTTAAACTGCCAAAACGAAGCCACCTTTTGGTGAATTCATTCCATAGTTCCTTTTGCCTGACTTACTGTGAGATAGATAGGTTGACACACCAAGGTTGCTGTTGCCCCGAGTACACCTGATTGTGGTACCACAATCTTCGAGGAGGCTTTTGGCTGGTGATTGAAGGACAGAAGGAACTAGAAGACCACCCACTGGGAAGAGAGAGGCCCTGGGCCAGAAAAATAAAGGGGGAGGGGGCATGCGAGATTTGGAACTGGCCCAAGAGGGGTGGATTGGAACTGGTAAATCCCGGAAGACCTAGAGAAGAGCTAACAGAACAGACTGTATGCAGGAGGCTTTTGTAAAATGTTCCCCTGCCCATAGAGGGCCAGAGGGGTGTGCCATATGGATGTGTGGCAGGTTGCAGGTAACAAAAGGTGAGCTGAGTCTTGCTTTGTTGATCAGAAATCGTAATAGGTCTTTCTTTATTTGTGTCAGAGGCACCACCAGCATATAATAACATACAAAGCTAAAATTAACATATTTAAAACGAAAAGGAATTTAAAGGGCTAGATGACATCTGGCCAAAATTGGGCCGCCTCAACAGCATTTCCTCTTGCCAACATAAGATCCTCCTCAGTGCACGTTAAGAGGCATTGTGTGCATTGTACCATATGGGAGATAGTTTGTACTTCTCCGCATTCACACAGGCTACCATCTACAGGGAAACCCTGTAGATTAATAGGTTAACAAAACTTACAGTCTTGATGTTTGCCTTTGTAGAAGCAAGTCTAATGATACCTTATCTTCACAGATTTGTGTTTTCCTCAGATTTTCTGTTTATCTTTGAAACCAGATAGTTGCACTGATGCTTTTATGCACCATGTACACTAAGTCTCTGAACAGTCGTAATCAGATGCCTTTCTCCTTACCTCTGCAGGGCGAAGACATCACCCAGCCAGAGAGTCTTTTGGCAGTAAGTTTCTTTCTTTTCAGGCAATGTGTCTGCTGTCGGCTTGAGATAGAAGTGGTTTGGATCATGTTATAAGGATACTTATACTGTTAGTACAGTCTGGAAAATCGTTAAATACCTTCTCACTCTGAGTTCATAACTAATGTATTGTTGACCCTGGAGAGATAAGTCGTTCACTAAAATTGCTCTCAGGAAGGATTGACTTTGTAGGCCTGCTTAGAGAAAGGTGCAAAAGAGTATTTGGTTTGCTTCATTTTCTTCCTGGTTATGAATTCTTTAGTCCTAGACAGATTATCCTGTCCCTACCCACCCCTTATTTATTTGTTAAAGTAACTTTGTGAAATTCGAGAGAAAGGCACTGGTGGATGGTGGTAGCATAGACTACTTTTGCAGGAACTTATCTTACTTTTCTGCCTCTAGTCATTCAGAAGGACTTGACTGTATGTGTTCAAAGTTTTGCTTTACTGTTATTGTTTTTAGAGGAGAAGCATGAGGTGTGTGTTGGGGAGGGTTGTTTGTCATGCAGAAAATGCTAGGGTCATTCCTGGCGTCTCCTGTCAGAAAGCCTGGGAAAGAGCCTAGAATCCATGGCCAGGTAGGTGGAGCGTTAATTTGACTTGGATCAAAGCAACAGGGATATACAAGATTCACCACAGGTTCCCAACACTGTGGGCCTGGCCACTCCCCCTGGCCAGCTGGAACCACGTGGTTCCTCCCGCCGTAAACGCTGCCGTAAAATGCACCCGACAGCCCTGGGTGCATTTCCGGCAGCGTTTACGGCAGGCGCGTTTACGCATGTGCGGGCATATTTTACGGCTGTTGTAAACGTTTCCGCATCCACTTCCAGTAGTGGGGAGGGTGGCAGTGGGTGACGTGAAATGGTGCTGTGGGCCGGGGCCAGCCCATAGGCCATAGGTTGGCTACCCCTGTTATGCACAAATACACTGTGTATAATCTTAAAGGAGTTAAACTGTATAGACTACAGGTGTCCCGTGTACTTGTTTTCTTTTTACTCCAAGTGTTCCAGCTGTTTTTCACCCACTCTTGCTTTGGGAAAGGTAAATACCTGTTTTCAGATATTAAAGCAGAACAGGCAAAGTACAGGACTTACAGTGCAAGAGCAAGTCATTTCTTTACGTGTTCATATAGCCTGGCTGGGTTTACAAGCAGCACCTCTCCTGCCTGGCTGTTGTGCTTATTTTCTAGATCTCTTAGGTTTGTCTGTATTTTTGGTACATTTTCAACACTTGCCTATTTTTTTCTTTGCTTTAAACTGTCTCAAGGTGGTTTATATTTCTGCTTGTAGTGAAAGCTTCTAGAAGTATTCTTCCAGTTATTCTTGGTTGTTGTTGTTTTTCAGTCGCAAAGTCGATTCCGATCCTTTGCGACCCCATGGACCATTGTCCTCCAGGCACCTCTGTCCTCCACCATCCTCCTCAACCCGCCCAGCTCTGTGCCCATTGCATTTACAATACCATCTAGCCATCTCATCTTTGGCCGCCCCTTCTCCTTTTGCCCTCCACCTTTCCCAGCATCAAGGCTTTCCCAAGTGAATCCTCTCTTCTCATTTGATGTCCAAAGTACTTCGGCTTCATCTTTACTGTTTGACCTTCTAAGGAGCAGTCAACAACAACAACAACATCAACAAAGATGTCTGATGAAGTAGACTTGATCCACGAAAGCTCACATTAAAATACATCAGTTACCGTATTTTTTGGACCATAAGACGCACCCAGTTTTCAGAGCAGGAAAACAAAATAAAATAAAATTTAATGCTGTATTTTGCACCAGCAACCAGTGATGGCACTGCAGGGGAAATGGGCAGGGCAGGCCAATTGCACTGAGGAAGGAAGTGATACTCTAGCCTAGCCTCTTGCTCTCCTTTCAACTAGGAAGCATGTTTTCCCCCTCCATTTTGTCCAGGTGGAGTAGAGTCAAAGGCATCAAGGTAAGTGAAACCCTTTCTTTTTAACCACAGGTTTGGTTTCCCACTTAAATGCATTGGGAACTTACAAACAGAAAACTTTTGAATACAAGATATTTATTTCCAATGCATTTAAATGGGAAATTGTGATTTTCGCCCTCTAGTGGCCACTTGTTTTTCATATGTTTTCCCTCCTGCCCGAACAGCTGAACAGCTGAGAGGCGAAGTAGTAGTCTTCGGCCAGCTACGGCTCTTGTAAAATATCCTTTGACAACAGCCACAGCTGACCAAAACCAGCATTTGGACTATAAGACGCACCCTCGTTTTCTCCCCACTTTGGGGGAGAAAAAGTGCGTCTTATGGTCCAAAAAATACGGTAGTCTTTAAGGTGCCACAACTTTTTTGTCTTTTTTGTTGTTTTGTTTACTCTCTGATATGCTTGCACAGACTAACATGGCTACTACTTCGTAATATACATGGTGTTCTATGGCACATTACCAGAGTTAGCCACTTAGAGGCCACTGACTGCAATGTAATGTTGAGAAGGAATGGATTGTTTTTTTTTACAGTAGTCATTTTAGCACACATGTAGAACAACAGAGGCATTTACATACACACTCCTG
This sequence comes from Bradypodion ventrale, assembly GCA_035047345.1. Lineage (NCBI taxonomy): Eukaryota > Metazoa > Chordata > Lepidosauria > Squamata > Chamaeleonidae > Bradypodion > Bradypodion ventrale. Next base: position 137,342,314 of record JAWDJE010000002.1, on the reverse strand, counting down.
CTTCTATGGCTAAGTTATGTGCGCTTAAATATGGGGTTTGCTTTTCCCCATGATTTCAGGTATCAGCAAAGGTCTTGGAACATATCCCTCATAGATAGCGTGGCAACCTGTTCTTAATATCCGTTTCTTCTTAGGCTGCAGAGAAAGCGGGGTTGCCCGCGGGCCAAGCCCAGAAGCTTCTAGAAATGTGCACCTCACTTGATGTAAAGAATCGCCTTAAAGAAACAACAGATGAAGTATTAAAATATGGGGTAAGACAACAACGAGAGTGAATGGGGCTTTTTTCCAAATTGACACTGTGGAGAATCAAAGGCTCAGCAGTCAGAAACTGATAATGCTCTGTTTAGCAAGTAGATTAAACAATCTTTCTAAGCAAGCTGAACTATCTAATTTGTACTTGGATCCTCCTGGCTACTCACCCTTGTCATTACTACTTGTTCCCAGACAATTAGCCAGTTTCTTCATTGCCAACAGGAAGACTAAGAGAGATGCTTGGAAACAAGTAGGCAGAGATGCCTAGCAAATCTGCTCTTTCGTTTTCTTCTCTGTTGTAGTTTGCTTTGACATACATGTGTGTGTTTCTGCATGATGTCATATGTAATTCTTCTTTTGTCTTTTGGCTTAATATGTGAACTCTATTGAAAAGTACGGTGGTACTTTGCTTAAAGAGCGTAACGTGTTCCATGGGATTGCTCTTTAAGCGAGTTTGCTCTTTAAGCGAAACACCATTGTAAGTAATCGAATGTGACTTCTGGCGGCGGGGGGGTTGCGAACCCCAATTTAGTTGTTAAGTGAGTTTTTGGTTGGTTTTAGTTGTTAAGAAAGGCCACCATTCAGAGAAAATTCTGCTCTTTAAGCAAGTTAGTCTCTAAACGAGGTGCTCTTTATGCGAGGTTTTACTGTACTGTGTTTTAACTAATATGGGATGACATTCATGTTCTGTCTGCAGTTGCTTATGTGTACATTGTTGTTAGAATTTGTGGTACTGATCATGCCCATAATTTGTTGGCCGATACAGTTTATTTTTCTAGCATCCACAGACAAGCTTATTTACATTAATACTCCTGTATAGTTGTTTTAAGGGTAAGAAGCAGATAATAGGAAGCTAGCTGCACTACCATCTGCTGCTATAGATAGTTGACTGCTAGCAAACAGTTTTCCTTTCTGTGTACATGTGCATGGAACGACAAAATGTGTTGCCTGTTACCAAGCCTGCCTGTGTTTTGTTCTTTATCTCAGCCCAGATGAACAAGACTTTCAGACATCCTTAGAGGATGGTTTCAGGTACCTTAACAGAGGAATCTCAAAAGTGCAAGAGAGTTGTTTTTGCTGAACCCCACCCACCCACCCTGGACTGTGTCCAAAACATACACAGGGTTTCCTTAGTTTTAAAAAAAATCTAAATTCTACTTTTAAAAAAATAGATCAATGAGGGTTAAATGTTTAGCCAGCAAATTAATATGTGCTTCACTGAACTAGACACATGAAGTCCAGCTCCCTCTTTGTCTCTTCTTGTTCAGGCTTTTGGGTTGCCATGTTCTGTTTTCTACATTGACAACCAGCCCCAGCTTCTCTTTGGTTCAGATCGTTTGGAGTTGCTGGGATACCTCTTGGGTGAGTGTTCTTAATACTGTTATCACTTTCTTGATGGTCATTCCAAGTTTATGGTTGGACTAATGAAGGTGTTGTATACATGGAAATATTTTAAGAAATAATTGTTTTGAATGTCTCTGAATTTGTTAACAGAGTAAAATCCTTGTTGTTCACTTCTAGTCTGGGCAGAATTTTCATACCGGACATTTGTATGGGTACATTTTGCATTGTTTTAAATGTCGCCTCATCTAGGAATTTGTTTAGGCCTCTGTTGAATTTAACTGTGTTATCCATCAATTTTTCCTCCAGTTAATTATGCAGCTACTTTTGCTGTCTTCTCTACCTTAGACTATAACTCCCATGATATAGTGTTGGAAGAGTCCAAATAAGAAGGGGAGAAACCCTACATGCAGTCAAGCATCTGCACCATAAACAACTAAATGTTGCTTAGTACAAAGGTTAAATTATAGGGTCTAGTTTGTCTTTTGCCTGGTTTTGCTAATCTAGAACTCTTGTGCAGGGTTACTTGTTTTTATGCTTCAGACTTCTGGTGACCCTATGAATTCGTTACTTCCAAATAGTTTTACCATAACAACCATGCTCCTGTCTTGTGGCTTCATTTATTAATTTGGTCAATCAGTCCTCTTTTTTTGCTGCCTTTTCTTCACAGTGAGTCACCTCACATGGGGAGGAAGAAAGGCAGTGAAGAGCCCTTTCCCTTTGCTTTTGTGTTTCAAGTTGCATACCTCTAGCTATTTTCCCCCTCTTGAGATCATCTTTGCAAGCATAACTGTGCCAATAACATTATCTGAATGGAAAACAACATGGTGTGGGTAAATTTGGACACGGGACATTTTCTGTCCCTGATACAGCTTTTATCTTTACTAAAACAAAAAGTCATGGTTTTAAACATCGGTTAGCCTTTATTCCACAACTGGAGAACCTTCCAGATGTCTTGGCTTACAAGGTCAGTAATCTATCATTGACAGAGGCTTACAGGAGCTGTAGCTTGAAAAAATGGGTGGGCAAAACAGGTTTCATCCTTTTTGGTTCCTTTGTAGCAAGTCCCATTGGTTTTTTTCTCCCCAGTGGAAGTGTTTTGTGGTCATCTACACCAGGGGTTCCCAAACATTTTGGACTGCAGGCTGGTCACATGGTTGAGTGGGCCGGTCACGTGGTTTCTCCCACTGGAAGCGGAAGTAAAACACACACGACAGCTGTGGGTGCATTTACGGCAGCATTTTGCACATGTGCGGGTGCATTTTACTTCCACTTCTGGGAGCGGCATGGGCCTGATGATTTGGTACCATGAGCCGGATATGGCCCATAGGCTGTAGTTTGGCCACTCTTGATCTACACAGTAGCCTTGGGTTAGGAACTGAATAAACAACTTTCTTGTCAGAATAGCAAGCAACCTCAGGTGGAACCAGCAGAAGCTTCAGGCAGGCACCCAGAACTCTGTGACTAGAGAAGTTCCTCTGTCCAGAAGTCTTTAAACTTAAGCACCAGTTTTCTGAATCTGAGTTGGTCCATTAACAAGCTACTTAGCAGTGATGCTATGCCTTTAATTATTGTCACAGGACTAGTTCTTCCTCCTATTACTTGATTGTGTGATTATACTGTTACTTCTGAATAAGAGTATGAACATGGCAGTATACAGTATCTGGAGGAAGGTTTATACCTATTGCTATGGTCATAGTGAGGTGTGGTGGACTAGGACCTCAGGTTCAAATCCCCAATTGGCCATGGAAACTCACTGATGGGGTGACAAAGGCGATTTTTTTCCTTAAATATCTCAGATATCTTAAAAACCCTGTTAGGGTTAGTGTAAGTCAGGTAAGGCTTGATGGCGCATAGCAGATAACAAAGATATAATCTGTTTTGCATTGCATTTACATTGCTTGGTTTTGGACCACACTTAATTTGATTTCTGTTTTAAACCCTTTTTATTTGATTTATTTTGCAGGGGAGAAGTGGCAAGGACCAGTTCCTGCATCCGCTAAACTCTAAGCCAGGGGTTTGCAACATACGGCCCACAGGCCGGATCTGGCCTGTGGTACCAAATAATCCACCCCTTCCTTGCTCCAGTCACTTCCACCACCAGAATCGGCCGCGGTCTCATTTACATGGCCGTAAATGAATCAGCGGCCATCGTAAATGCATTTACTACACGTGGACATGTTTTACAGCACCAGCCCAGCCCGCTCCGCTATCTGAGGGGGCATGGTCTGGCCCACGGTTGGAAAACATTGAGAACCCCTGCTCTAAGCTATTAGAATGTGGAGGAACAAAGGAACATAAAAGCTTGCCAGCTTCTACAAGGTCAGCACAAGAGCAATAATGGGCAAATTGCATTTCTTCACTCTGGAACAGGAGCACATCTATCTGCAGTACAGTTTGTTTCCAATAATGATGATCAAATTTATACTTGAGCAGTGGCATCATGTAATATGATAGTGTATCAAATAAGTGTATGTGCCTTAATATAGACATTACTGGGTATGCTTTATCTTTACTTGCTTCCTACCTAATTTTGTCATTTATTTTTTCCATTGTCCTTTAAACACAATTGTTACAAATAATGTGAGGGCTACTAGTATGATCAGGGCATATATTAAATTGTTTCAGCACTATTTTATGGGTTACTGAGATTGCTTTGTGTGGTAGAGCCATGGGAATTAGCCATTTCTTTCTCTGAATCTGCAAAATTCTGCAGGGAGTATGTGGGACAGTCTAACTAACAAGGAAATGATTGAATAGGTCATTTCACTTGAGGGCTTTGAGATCTAGGGCTCTAGAGGTTACCCAGCCCAAAAGGCAGTGTGCACTTATTCCATTTTTTCTTCAAAAAAGAAGAGATAGAAGAATTAGAGAAATTGAATGGTTACAAAGGAACACAGTTGGGAACAGCTCTTGCAACTTAAAGAGCCTTGCCTGGTGTGTGAGCCCCTCCTCTGCAAGGTGGAGCAGAATGCTGCACAAGGAGAGGGAGAAAGAGGCAAAGTCTCACAATAGTCCTTAGGATGAGGTAGATGTGTTTGTCCAGGAGAGCTGAGTTTGATAGCCACTCGTTGGTGAACTGAGTCGAAAAGGAGGATCCAGAAGAGAAGTTGACATCCAGGCAAGAAGGTCCAAGGGTAATCAAGCAGGCAAGTATACAGGTCAGAGTGTCGCAGTGTTGTTGTTCTGACAGAGTCGGAGCAAACACATGCCCCTTCTTAAGAGCACTTCAGGTGGGAGTGATCTCTGTGAACAAGCTCTTGCCTCCCTTCTCCGCACCTGGAGATGGTTTCGCAGCTGTAACCTTCAACGTACTGATGTAGTCGGCTCAGCTCCATCGCTGTCATCAGAGCTTGCTGGCTGTGCTTCTGCCATTTCCCGATTTAACTGGATTTTAATTTAATTTAATTTAATAGTCATATTTATATATGCCGCCCACTCAGGCAGAATCCGACTCAGGGAGAGGCAAATCCATGGTGTCTGACAGCTTCCATCCTCGGACTCAGAGTCCAGGGCCACAACACCTATAAGCAGCCATGGCCACTGGAGAGGTTAAAATGCTGCAGACAACAGTTTGGTTCACTGTACCATTGAGACAGAGTAAGAGCTTCCAGCTGGCTTTTAACAGTATTCAGAAACAGGCTGATTTGTGGGGGGATTTAATTTAATTTAATAGATTTATATACTGCCCTATCCAAAGGACTCTGGGCGGTGTACACTAAGACCAATACAGGTAAAACAATAAAAAAACATAAAAAACATAACATTACCCCACCCCACCCCGGCGTGACATCTATTATCTAAAAGCAAATATAAAATCTATTTAAAAAACCTTTAAAAATTAATTACTGGAGGGGGAAGCCTCAGATGAGCCAAAAAGGGGAGCTTGTTGACAATGCCGGCCCCCAGACCCATTTTGCCAACCACGTCTTCGATTCATTCCTAAATGGTAGCAACTGGGCCTGGAGGCTAGTTCTACTGGGAGGAGGTTCCATAGTGTGGGAACTACGACTGAGAAGGCCCTTTTCCTTGTGCTGGAGAGGTGAGCCTCCCCAACAGATGGCACCTGAAGAGTGCCCTCTCGGTTTGCTCTTGTGGGACGGGTCGATGTCCTAGGGATGATACGGTCCCTGAGGTATCCTGCTCCGTTACCATGAAGGGCTTTAAAGGTGACAACCAGCACCTTGAATTGCACCCAGAGACATATAGCCATTTAAGTTTAAATTTAAAAGCAGCTATGGACTTTTCTTACTTGCTTCCATGTAATCTCATTGTTATCTCTGCCAAGTTTCTATAAAAATGTGACATGCTTTTTTCAAGCTTGATTTTTGTTTCTTCAGCAACAGATGTCATGGCTAGGGAGTCCCAAAAGAGATGCCAGTGGCAGCGCCTGGGAATTTCTGGGCACCTCTGAGCAGCAGATCCTCCATCTTATCTTTTGCCCTTGCTTCCCTACCTCCACAAAAATCTTTAAGTAAATTGAAGCAGAACATTTGGTGGTGCAGACAGGACAGTTTGGAAAGCTACTTGAACTAAAGACAAATAACAGTAGATGTCGTGACTGTTGTGTGACTTACAACCTTTATCAGTTCATGGGTAGGAAAGTGGGTGTGAAACTGAAAACTGCTTCTGTCAGACAAAGGCCAGTGTCCATAATCTGCAGAATGCAGAAAGTGACTTTTAGCAAATAATTGTTTTTGTAATTCAGTAAAACTCCTACTTACAAAAAAAGAGTCTGTTCTGTAGGCTTTTGCTTAAATTGAATGTTTTACGTAACTTGAAGCAAACCCATAGGAAAAATGAATTTTTTATGTAAATCAAAGCAAACCCATAGGGAAATGAATTTTTACGTAACTCGAAGCAAACCCATAGGAAAAAGAATATGTAACTCAAATCAAACCCATAGGAAATTGTGTAAATCGGGACATGGTTTTAGCATAAAATCATTATGTAAGTCGAATTTTATGTAACTCAATGTATTTGTAAGTCGGGGTTTTACTGTAGTTTCAAGGCCCCCAAAATACTTTACCATATAGTAATGGTACGGTTATATGTCTAAAACTAATTACTTTTTTCATTATTAAAAAGTAGCTGCAGTTACTGAAAAACAATCCTAATGGTTGCTCATATGTGGTATGAAACATATTGCGCCCTTTGAACCAAATCAAATCCTTAATTAAAATTTACTCCTTACTGTGCTTAATTTGGCCATAGATATTGGGAAAAGGAACAAATTACATGTAGCCTATTTTTTGTAATTAGCTATTTCTAAAATCTGGTAGATCTAGTTTAATTTTGTCAGGGACAAGCATTGAAATTGAGCCCAAAGATTTTAGAATTTGCAGGTTAGTGTGAGGTACAGTAAAACTTCGGATAACAACCGCATCGCGTAACACTAAAATTGGATAATGACCTGATATTTTGGAGGGGAAATTGCATCGCATAATGTTAAAATCCTATGGGATGCATCGGATAACGTTCGCTAAAGCCTGTACCAGTTACGATATATCTCTATGGAGTTTTAACGTTATGCGATTCATCCCATTGGATTTTAGTGTTATCCGATGCATGCATCGGATAACACTAAAAATCGGATAACACTAAGACTTGTGGAACCAAGTTTTAGCGTTATCTGAGGTATTACTTAGTAGCAAATTGCTGTAATTGCTTCTCTATGGTTGGAGAAGCCCTGTTCTGGATGAAGTTTGCACAAATTGTATTTTTTTCTAGGCCAGGGGTTCCCAACCTATGGCACCATTTCATCCAGCCTGTCACTCCATACCCGGACGTGGAAGCGGACATGTTTATGTCAGCCGTAAAATGCAGCCGTGCATGCATTAACACGCCCATGACTGTCATAAATGCAGGAGTGGGCACATTTATGGCTGTTGTAAACACGCCCGCCTCCACTTCTGGGGGTGTGGTCAGGCCGACTCAGCTGTTTGGGGGCATAGTCAGGCACATGGCACAAAAAGTTTGGCCACCCCTGTTCTAGGCAATACAGGTAGGATTTTTTTTTCAAACTCCAGGAAATGTTTTCTTCTGGCCTTGGTGAACTTCCTATGATTACATCCTCAAAAGAAAGCTCACTGAATCCAAATGAATTTTATTCACATGAAAGCATATATAAGTTTGCAGCCAAAATGTCTGAGCTCACTGAGTGCAGTGCTGTACTTCATAAAAAGTATAGAATAGTGGTCATGTAGTTTAAAGTTCTACCCCTCTGTTATAAGTATGTAATCCCAGAACCCCTATTTGCAATGCAACATATTTGAAAAAACTTTAGAGTGGACAGTGAAATTTGTGTATTGGTCATAAGTCTTTTATTGCAAGCCCAAGACACTACAGACACGACAAACATGGAGCAAGGGGTTACAGATTCACATTTACAGGTTCCTGGTTCTTAGTGGCACAGAGATTTGGGAAGAGGATGGCAATAGTGATACAGTGCAATACCAAACAAAGACCTGGGGAATCCCATCGGTGACGACTAAATACTACCCTTCTTGCTATTGCACATTCTGCTACTTTGGTACAAATGTGCTTTACCATAATGTACCACTCTTTTGACATATGCAAACAAGGTACAATCCCTGGAGTGATAAGCAATACTCTTCTCGCCTAGAATTTTTAGGTCTTCACCCAAAAGAATGGATGCAGTCCCGAAAAGGTTCTATGAGATGCCGACATTCTTCCAAGCTGAATCTTGAATACTCAAATTTTAGTAGTGATAAAAGCAAACAGGAAAAAACTGTTCTTGATTACTTCTGGAACTATGGCAGATAGATGGCTTTCCCTTTAGACAGTTTGTTTCTGCCCTTCTGAGGTTGCTGATTTCTAATGACACACACGTATAAGCAAATGCCACAACTAGGCTTTGTGGTTGGTGGTTTTCCTTACTGCTTCTGGTGCAGCAATCAGTGAATAAAGCAGAAGAGCCAAGTCAGTTCAAATGTTTCTGAGAAACCATCATAATCTTCAAACCTCAAGGTGAACTGAGAGATCCTCCTTTCAGCAATATATCCTACAAATGTAAATAGGAAAAATTGACAACTGAAAATCGATAAGTAGACTGGTTCTCAAAGAGAACATTAAGCTGGCAAAGGGATAGAAAAAGACAGAATGACAAAATGTGTACGCTGTTTGAAGGTGTTACACATGGAAGAGTGGTTCTTCACGTGTTGCTCACCTAGATATGCTGCATTTCAACAATCAACCCTGGTCATCCATAAGACCAAGAAAGACAGAAACAGCAGTAAAAGAGGCTGTTTTGTTTTTATGCTCTTGCTGTAGCATAAATTTTTGCATTGCTGCAAGTAGTAGTCAAAAAGAGCAAAGCAAGCATAGTTTGAGAAGGGGTGTGTGAAACGGGGAGCACTGAGGTGCCTTTAACAGAGATAAACATTAGAAGGGAACTGGAGGAGAGCCAAGAATGTTTTTTAAAAATGGGAATGGAGGTGTAGATGTCAACACACAACTTTAACCAAAGAGGCATGTTAATGCCTCTTTTTGTGTGATGACACAGGATTTCCACTTATTAATCATACTTAAATCTAGGTGGATGGGTTGGCAGAGAGATGTTGTGAGAACTCATTTCTGATTATGGAATTTTCCACTTGCAATTGAGCAACTGATTTCTGTTACTGAACTTCAGCACCGGACTGGCTCAGTGTCTTGTAACTGTAATAAATAAACATTTTCAGTCCACATAAACAACATGGCATCTAAAGGGCAAATTCATGAGTAAAGTGTTGTCAGGGAGGGAGACAAAGGAGGAGAGATGCAGAACAGCAACAAAACTTAACCTGAGAGGATGTTAGAATCAATGATGCTCACAACCACAATGGGTGGTAAGCCCCACACTCCTCAGGGCAAAGAGTCGCCCTCCCTTGCTGTGTTCATTAGTTGCCCCAGGTCAGACCATGCTTCTGGAATTTTCCAACCTGGCAGTTTCCAGATTTGTAGACCCATTAGCATTGCTATGCTCACACTGCAACTGAAAGGAGGCTGTGGTGGCTGGGTGGTTAAGAAGCTTGTCTTGTTGGATGGCAAGTTGGCAGTTTGAGACCTGGGTACTGCATGACGTATTGAGCACCCATCTCTGTCCCAGCTCTTGGGGACATGAAAGGAGCCTCATTTGGGCATTCCCTGAGTGGAGTTTCTTCCACAAAAATCATTTCAACCCAGAATAATTTCTGACACAAAATTATTATTACTGCAACTGAAGTGAGGGATTTGTAGCCCAAGGTATTAGGGTGGGAAGCCAAATTAAACTACTGAAAGAAGCAATTTGACAGAACAACAAAATGCCATTAGGGGGATGGCAATGAGCAAAAATGACGTATCATTTTTCCATTTTCCTTTAAAATGAGCAGATACTGTAACTGAACTGAAATCTTTATTTATAAATTCTCTAATTATAATCTTAAAAAACCAGGCCTGTTGGACTACCAATCCAAGCTCTGTCTGCTCTGGAGTTTCCTACAGGCATCTGGCTGGCCATCATGGAAACAGACCTAGATTAGACAGGCCTTTGGTCGGATGCAGTAGGGCTCTTCCTCTAATGCTAATGAATGGCAAATGAAGATCAAGGATTATGTAAAATAAATTATAACATGCCACACTGCAACTGGGGAGCCAGAAGGTTGTAGCTTCCACAGAGAACATGGACTTTAAAACGGATATAAGGGATGAGGACAACCTCCTAATAGGGGAAAAATCAAATTTGTTCAGGACAGTCCAGTGTTCTAGCATTTAATATGGATGCACTTGGGAAATCAACTTGCCTACCCATTTGGGGCTGATTTTCATGAAACTGCATCAGTAATTTTCCAAACCACAACTGAATAATTCAAGCCTCATTTTCCCTCAGTCTGCAAGAATGAGCAGGTGGACGCTTTCATAGCCTATCTGGCCCACTCAGAGAAGTTAAAATTGCCTCATTGTGTTTCACCAAATTTATGAAAGGGCATCAAGGGGAAAGAGGCTTTTACAACAGACATGGGATGATTTTCAAAGGAACACTATTCGATAAAGGCAGAAACTTATGGGCTTTCCTGGATTTTCTGAAACCCCTTCATGAGGCACCTGCAGCTAAATGAAATGGCCCACCAGAGATGGGCACAGCAGTCTGCCTGCTAATGTCTTTATAACTACCCTGCCTGTGAAGCTGTCATAACAGATAAGCTTCCAATGGGTTGTGTTTATTTCTGTATGGTGTGTGTGTGTGTGTGTGTGACACTCAATAAACACTATTTGTGATGAATCAGCATTCAGGAGCAAGAAGTACCATATGTCACCTGGAGAATTAATTATGAAGATGTCAAAAAGAGCAAAGAACTACAGATTTTTATTTTACTAGGACCCCCACATACACACACAAGCAAATCCTAACACTTCACACTTCCTTGGAAATGTAAAACTGATGAAGATTGCACAAGCTATTAAGGACAGGCAGAAAACAAGAGGGAGGGTGGGGGACAAACCAGCCAATGAGCAAAGAGATGTTTAAGCAAAATAAAGTTGCAGCAAAAACAGGGAGAATTGCAAGAGAAGGGCAAGATTAAGAGCTGTCCACAAGATGTGGAAGACTGTTTATAAGGTAATCGTGCGGGACAGGAGTTCAGATCATACCTGTCAACCTTTCCGGATTGGCCGGGATTTCCTGAATATTGGCGCCGATTTGCGCCATTTCCCGCCCTGTGTTGCCAAAACCCTGGAATTTGGCAGCGGGGGAAAGGAGGTACTGCGCAGCCCTTCTGCGCAGGTCGGCTTCTATGCATGCATAGAAGGGTTTTACGCTTGCGTAGAACCCTTCTACGCATGCGTAGAAGGGGCTACGCATGCATAGAAGGGGCTACGCAAGCGTAAAACCCTTCTACGCATGCGTAGAAGGCGACCTGCGCAGAACCATTCTGCGCTTGTCCCGGATTGGCCGGAGCTGCGGTTGACAGGTATGGTTCAGATCAGGGTTGGAGTTTGGGGAGGTTGTTGTGGTTGTTGTTGTTTTTTTTGGGGGGGAGAAACCCAAATTGCTAAAAAAAAGAAGAAGACGTAAGACGTGGAGTATGGGAGATAGAAGAATAGAAAACCAAAGAGATTAACTTTGGATCCCTCCTCTTCACTCTTGCACTTGGGTAATTGAAGGGTTGCCAAGGGGGCTCCTCTCCCCACTAGCCCTTCTCCCTTAGCGCTGAGGCTCCCTGGGATGCAGATTACCTGTGAATTACCCAGCATGCACTGAGATACCCTTCCAGCGATGAGATCACACACAGCACAAAATGGAGGCCTGCGAAATAAGGAAGTGGCAGTTTCTGTAACATTCCTCTCTGGACACCCCCCCCCCCCCCTTTTGCTTTCTGGTGTTATGAAGAACCCCACCCCAAGCCTCCCCCAATTCACCTCCCTGCTTCCTTAAAATCCTGGTGAGAAAAGAGTGAACTTACTGGGCTGTAACGTTGAGCATCCACTTTGCTGCCTTTCCCCTTCTCCATGGAGCCTGAAGCACTGCCGGAAGGGAGCAGCTGAGTTACTGAAAAGAAGCAGTAGATTAAGTGGACAGAACAAAGGGATCAAGTCAAGATATTTCCAAGGGTTTAGATATAGTAATATATTACTGTAATGTGAACTTGTTTTTTTGAAGTACTATAACTTATTTAAGTACATATTCATAGGAAGCACTACTGAAAACAGTAAACAAGATTATCCCTCTATCATACAAAAACAATAAAATAATAATTACAATTAAGATTCCATTTTTTTTTCACCTCATTTGTTTTGGTTCAGTTCACATAAACATTGAAGCCATCATCTCTTTTGACAGTACAAACATATAGTTTTGCATTTGTTTAGCTTGTCCTAGTTCAAAGGCAGAAAGAGGGGGTAACCCTCACCCCCATCTTAGCTGGAGCTCTAAAGGCAGCTGGACATTGTCGCCGCCCGAGAGCTCCACGGACAGAATGGAGGGGCTTTGGGCTTTATGACTGTCTTGCCACCTGCGCAGCTGTGACCCTACTGTACTGTATTTTTTTATGCTTGTTTGAATAGCTTATGCATATTTTTGTATTATTGTATATCTAGCTTGTATTTTGATGATGTATATTGATTGTATTGTTTATATTTTATTGTATTGTGCTTTTGTATTATTACATGTTGGGAACTGCTCTGACTCGCCTGTTGGGCTGAGATAGAGCAGTATATAAATTAAAAATTGATTGATTGATTGATTGATTGATATAGTCTTTTCTCATTTGCAAAGTCCAGAGATGTGTCTGTGTCAGGGGAATCCTCAAAGGAAGTTACATTTCACTTAAGTTACTTTGTATTAGCTTAGGTAACATTGTAGTTTGAATTAACTTACTCTAGGTCTGAGTATCCTAACCTCAGCCAGAGCAGCTGTAACGCCATTTTGCATAACAATGACGCAGGCACACTCCACAAATTAGCAAGGTCATTAGTGACACAAAAGCTTGCCAACTGCTAAGGACACTCTTGGAAGACAATCAAACAGAAGCTCATCTTTGAGACATTTCAAGAGATGGGAAAAATCAGATAAGTACACCTGCAAGGAACTAATGAAGGGAGTTAGCCTAAACAAAGAATTGACAAAGCATCCCACAAATTCTTGAGGGGAGTGCAACACCGCAAAGAAGGGTATAAAAGCAAACCCCAAATCTGGGTCCGTGAGGAGTGTTTCCCAATGCTGGGGGAACTCTGTCCAATCCTTTTTAGATCATGCTTTGATCCATCCATGTCCTTTTACATGGGGGCAGAATCGCCCACACTTAGCCAGGCTTTATTTAAGCTAATTGTTTTTATTTTCTATGTATCTATTCAGTATGAAATCCAGTGTAGCTTAGAAAGCTTTTTAGAAGAATTATTTCACTTTTTATGTCTGTTCATTATTTTACAATAAATGCTGCTAAATGAATTTTGAAGCAGTCTCTTTCATTTGCTCCATGATGTGGGAGTGAAGAAGGGGAGAACTGATAAGGGGATTTTGGAGCAACAAAGAGCTCCTTTTCTTGGGCCTTCTCCGTGGGGTGTAACCAGCGCCTTGAAGAAGATTTGGGACTTTCGTTTCCCTGGGCTTTCCAGCCGTTATCAGCAAGAGTCTACTTTGAAGGTAACATACCCTTCCGCCCCCCTGGAATCTTCCCAGGCCAACTAGTTCTCCACTAGAATTTTAGAAGGGGAGGTGGCAAGTGGCAACATTACGGGACATTAATATAAACTGCTACCAAAACCTGCGATATCCCAGATCGCCATTTTATTGCCTATGAGCCAGTCTTTACTGGACAGAGGTAGCGTATCCCAGAGTGGCCAATGCACCTCTACCTTAGCCACTCGCGAAAAACGGGCACCTGTTGAGCCGCCTTGCCACTGGCCTCCAACAGTCTGTACATGGAATATCCTCCGGGCAGAGATCAACTCCTCTTGCTTGCCTTTTGCCCACCCTGGTATTTGCCTAGCTACACTGAAGGCTTGTGGCTCAAAGGATGACCCTGAAAAGCACAGAGGAATCCCCAACAAGAGTGGAAGAAAAGAGAGAAGTGGGGAACTGGTGTGGGGGATAAAGATTGATTGGATGACTGGCCAGTGTACCCAAACATCTGGTGGGAAAGAGATGGAAAGGAAGGTTCCAGAACAATAGGGCACCTTCTTCGGACAAAACATACAACAGCCATCAGACAATTTCCAGGAAGGATGAGAAATGGAACTATCTTCAAGGAGCCTGGAGAAAGCCAAAGGGCATTGATTGATGTGGGTCACTCTCATTTTCCAGGTGTGAAACAAGTCAGATATTAAGGGTCTCTGAAGAAGACAATCTCAAACTGGCCCCACTTTCAGGCCAGATGTGAGGGGTTATAAATAGGCCATAATGAGCAGCTCCTTCTCCATCAGGTCTTTATAGCAATAAGGATGGTGCAAGGGTGGTACATTAATGCAACCTAGAAAACCTCTTCTAGAGCCTTACAAGAACTCATTTCAGTCTTTACCTGGAGAGCTGGTACTGCTGGGTGTACAAACACTATCATCTAACCAGCCACTCTGAACCAAGGAGTCTTGCTTCTGGGGACCTTCAAGGGAACACATCAACTCCTGCACATAGAGAAATTGCAAACAAGCCTTAGAGCGGGGGTTCCCAACCTTAGGCCCATGGGCCAAATCCTGCCCACAGCACCATTTCATGTGGCCCCCTACCCTTCCAAGGGCATTCAAGAAACAAAATGGCCACCCCTTTGAAGCTGTTGGGACAAAATGGCTACCCCAATTGTGCAGCCAGGGTAAATTGGTCGTCCGGCCATTGAAGCTGACTGAGAGCATGACCCGCCCCCCTGTCTTGAAAAAGTTGGGAACACCTGCCTTAGAGGGTACTTTCAGAATCTTGTCATCAACTCGCGTGTGGAATTATTTGTTTAAAAGGATCTAAACAATTACCACACTAACCGTCTCATTCTCCTCCTCCTCAGATGTTTCATTCTCTCTCACTCCACTGCAACAGCTGCTCCCATTGGACGAAGAACGAGACAGAGGCTGCATCACACAATAGCCTGATGTCTGACTGGAAAGAGGTCTGCTGAAGGAAAACATGTCCCAAATAATCCTCGCACCAACCCTAAAACACCATTTATTCAACTTAAATGTCTATTTCCTCTTGTGGCAAATCCTTACTACATGGTAGAGAAGTCTTAGTCTACCCAGGTTTCAGGAGTGACTACTTTGACAAATTATGTAGGAAGTCTGATTTGTATTATTTACCATTCACTACACATAATGGTGAATTCAAAAGCAAGAAATTGCAAGTAGATAAATAGGTACCACTTCAGTGGGAAGTTAAACAGTGTTCCTCTTCTCCATGGAACCACTGCTCTATATCATACAACACTTAAACATGTGGATACTGTACTATAGATATCACTAGTACAGTGATTGCACCATGCCTGCCACATGTCCACGGAAATGCCTGGCTCTTTGGCTGTAAGCGGAGATGAGCACTGAACCCTACAGTCAGATACAGCTGGCTTTTGAGCAAGGGCGACCTTTTAAAAAAAAACATTTTTAAGTGGAAGCCGTGTTAGTCTGTACAAGCATATCAGAGTAAACAAAACAACAAAAAAGACAAAAAAAAGTTGTGGCACCTTAAAGACTAACTCCTGTATTGAATATAAACTTTCGTGGATCAAATCCACTTCATCAGACATAAGAGTAAAACCTCATGGCAAAAACAGCTGAAAATGTGCCACCATTGCTCCTGCTGCTGCCACCGCCAGAAATTTAATTTAATTTAATTTTTCAACTTGTTTGCCGCCCACTCAGGCAAGCCTGACTCAGGGCGGCTTACATAATCTAAAAACCCCACAACAATAAAAACAGTTAAAAACCCCACCCACATTAAAAGAAAAATCCCACCCACTCAAGAAACAGAGAGAGGGTACATCTTACCGTAAGAGCCAGCGAGCAGGGGACACATTACCCTCAGGACTCCACACCTGCCCCGCCAGCCAGGTCTTAAGTATTTTCCTGAAGGGCAGCAGCTCCATCTGCAACCGCAGCGGAAGCATTGAAAACAGCCGAAAATGTGCCATAAATGGCTGTTGTAAATGTGTTTATGACAGCCGCCGACACATTTTATGGCAGCGTTTACAGCAGGGGAATCATGTGTCCGGCCTGCTTAGCTACCTGAGGGGGTGTGGTCCGGCCCACAGCTGGAAAAGGTTGAGAACCCCTGGCTCAAAAGAAATACTGGTGCACTGTGGCAAGTGGAGACCAAGGAAAAACAGCAAGAATTCAGCAGAGATGGAGAGGAATCTGCTTGCTAACGTAGCTCATTGCAGTTTCACCAGCTTGTTAAAGTCACCATGCCTCCTCGTAAATCAGAAGGACAATGCAGAACAACCTTAATATGCTGTAAACAAAGTGGTCTGCCAATTTCCTTCTCTCCATCCCAACTTCTATGCGGTTGGCTAAAGCAAACTCACCCATGTAACATAACTTCCCAGATGCACCCTCATTACAGACCCATTTGCATTTTATCTTCTGTGGAGTTGTCCCCTTACACAGCCCATTTGGTTCATTAGAGACCAATATATCCAGTCTTGTGTATTATTACAAGTTAGTCTATTTTTCCTGCCCATGCTGAAATTTTCTCATGCCTATGCTTCCTTCCATCAATATTTTGTTGTGAACTCACTTTGTTTTTCTGTTGGGGAATTCTGGGGAGCTGGGGCTGGAGGAGCCATCAGATTTGAGATCAAAGAAGGGTCCAGGACTCTCCAACACCTTCGGTATCCTTTCAGCAATGTCTTTGCTGGGGAGAAAAGAAGAAAAGTTTACTACCCAGAGTAACTATCCTTCCATGAATTCTGTAAGACAGTTCTACATACTTCAGATGCACAGGAACAAAATTGATTCATTATTGGAAGGGGGACTGGCACCCTCCAACACATATTAATCAGTGACCACAATCATCTTCCTCTATAGCAGTGTTTTCCAATCTTTGGTTTTTGGACTTCAATTCCCAGAAGCCTAAGTCAATTCCCCAAACCACTGATCAACCAATGTACTGGCTCAGGCTTAGGCTCCTGGGAATTGAAATCTCCTTGTGATGTGTGGGCCCCACATTGGGAACCACTACTCTATATCATACAACACTTAAACATCTGGATACTGTACTATAGATATCACTAGTACAGTGATTGCACCAACTACATACATGGAGTTCAACATTATGTGCAGAGTGGTTGCCCAGTCCGAGGCACTTCCACTGGCATACTGCACAACTTTGTGAGAGTAGAGGGTATACCTTTCATCAAACAAAAAGTGACAGGTGGCCCCACCCCAGGATAAGGATGTGAAAATGGGTCTCAAAACCTATGTTAGGTGGTTGGGGAGATGGATACTTAGAGGTGCCACATGCCCTACCTCTCAACAAGCAAACAGGTTTTGGGGTACACAGGTAGCCAGGATAAGGACTGTACCCAGCTAATAATAATCACACAACTTTTCCAGGCCAAAGATGAGATGGCTAGATGGTATTGTAGCCACAATGGGCACAGGACTGGGAGTGCTGAGGAGGATGGTGGAGGACAGAGGCGCCTGGACAACAATGGTCCATAGGGTCGCAAAGAGTCGGAACCGACTGTGCGACTGAACAACAACAACAACAACAAAATGACTGGTCATCTGGGCTTAAATACAGAGGTTATCTGTATTCTGGTTGTTCCAATGCAAAACTCAGGTGATTACTACCTTTAAATATACTAGCATGCTTTCCCCTTATAACAACCTGCAAACTGCACCATCTGAATTGAATGTGAGTGAGAGTAAGAACCCGAGAAACTGGTGTTGCATGTCCTTAGAAGAACTGTTCTGAGGAGTTAAGAACAGGAAGACTATCCAGGGTCGCCATCAGAAATTTCTGGGCCCCATACTAAGCAATCCTATTGCCCCCCCCCTCCCCCAGTAATGTCTCACAGTAATGTCACAGTTATGGCCGGCGGCGGCAGGGCCCCTGTCAGCTCCAGGCCCTATACAGCAGTACTGGTAGTACTGCCCTGATGACAGCCCTGAGACTATCGCAATGATGATAGCCAATATTCCGGAATGGATATGGCACCTGAAGAAGAAACTAAGGTACCTCCAACTTCATCTTACAGCTGGTACAGACTAGTGGACAATACAGAACTATGTGGTAATTCCAGAATTGTGGTGTAGAGTATGAGAGGACATGGTAATTCTAGATGTGATATGGGAGAATATAGAGAGGTCCCTTGCCAGGATTAGCCCTTGATTTAACCCAGTTGTGGCAACTAATGCCAAACTTTATTTGAGCGGGTGTGAAGGAAGTGGGTTTTATTTTATTATTTTATTTTATTTTAGTTAGCAGAGCTTTTTTTAAATGTTATTTTAAACAGGTCAAAAAAACACAAAAAAAACCTCAAAACACAAACAATACAAAATAGAAGATACAAAAAAAAAACCAATGATGTATACAAAATATAATATAATACAATACAAAACCGACATTCGCTCATCAGTTCAATTTATCCCATATAAGATAATATTGCCTATATTCTTCCATAAATTTATGTATTCTATCCCCCTTTTTCTGGTGAAAAATAACATATTCCAAGATAGAATACAACACAAAGCCTCCTTTTGCTCAACAGTTCAACATATCTTCATTTTAAGTTCATTCATCCTACATTAAGAAAATAGTACTTGTATTTATATATATCTTATATAACATAAGCTTGATAAGCTTATTTATTTTATCACCAGTCTTCTGATGATGCGAAACATACTACCCACTACATTCAAACCATCTGCCCCACATACAATAAAAAGGATTCTTCCTCACCCCTTACCTCCTCTATGAGGAAGTCACCTCCGAAATTCAAGGAAGTTCGGAGAAGGGGGGGAGACGGCGTGCTAGACATGCAAACTATTCTTATCTTCAACATTTCCCACCAATTTTTCCCTTTCGGTTGCCTTCCCCGGGGTTCCGCCCCTAGCACCCTGAGCCATATCATCCATATCTCTTGTCCTGTTATTTCCCGCCAGAATCAGAGCATTTTTTTAGGTCTATCCACTCCTGTGTTCCATTTTCAATAATTTTAGCCTCAACCAAAGTGTCCAAAATGTGTAAATCCTCCTTTATCTGAAAGGGTGTGCCCAAATTCGAAAACCTCAATTACTTTGAGAATCTCCAATTGTATAGAACTCCCTTCTCTCGCAATATTTTTGTAACTGGTTTCATTTGGGCCCTCCAAATGCGCTCTCCCAGTGCCAAGTCATTATATACTTCAATTCCCCCCCTTCCATTTCCAGAGCACCTGCCCCCACTTTTCTAATATGTGCCATCACACTCTGCTTCAGAACCAAATCTGTAAATTTACAGGAAGTGGGTTTTAAACTTCCCAACAGGCTATTTTCACAACCAAAACTATGCCACACAGTTCTTCTTTTCCCGGGGTCATTGCTTATGTGGGCCCAGTATTTTTCTTTTTGATGAAGGTGAAATAAACTGCAAATATAGGCTAGATAAAGAAAACAGGGTGTAAGGAAAAGACCCTTTCTTAAACAACCATTGTACTAAAACTCAGAGCCCTCCTTCATGGCTATATCAACCTCAGAAAAATAAATGCAGCACAAAAATATCTAGCCACATCTAGTTTGAACTAGCGGCTATTCCACAGACTAGGGCTGAGACCCTTCAGAAGCAGAGTTTGAAGAGGGACTCCTTGGTTTTCTTCAGTTCCATGTTTCACCAACCCCATCTCAGTAAAATTCTTCTGGTATTAAGGATTCAAAACTGGCCATTCTAGGCTGGCAAGTTTTGGTGATTCTAAGACATGCAAAATACAATGCTGGATATTCCCATAATAGATTGCAACTAAAGTTTGTTGTCAGTATAGCAAGCTTGCAAAAATAGGAAATAGGGATTGAAGGAATGCAATTTATTATGCACACAAACGGAATTAAGTTTGACTGAGTTTAGGGGGGCTTATTGCTAAGCAAACATGTGTAGTCTTTAAAAAAACAACCTTAAATGTGGTCAGTGTCTAATGCTCCAGCACAAAATATGCTAAAAGGTAGTTTAATATCAGATTCAGCAAAAAGAAAAGAAACCCAACCTCACCTTGCCATCCAGTTACCAACTCAGAAAAGTTCATTTATGTAGGACAGGGGTTCCCAACTTATGGCCCATGGGCCAGACCCGGACCATGACATGCCCATGACTGTCATAAATGTGGAAGTGGCCGCATTTTGACAGCCACAAATGCGCCCACTTCCGGGGCATGGTCAGGCCCTTGGCAGAAAAAAGGTTGGGAACCCCTGACCTAAGAATAAGACCCAACAGAACTGAATGAGCAGCCATTTATGTCAGTTAAAATAGAAGATACTAGCATAGGTTGCCCGGCGATGCCGGGCTGTTATAAACTGTGATCAGCTTTTTTTGGGTTTTTTTGTGGATTAAAAAAAGAACAAAGGATGATATAATTGTTTCAAATTGTTTTATTTAACCAAATAATGTTTTAGTTTGTGGGGTTATAAATCTTTTTATTTTATTTTTTGACATATGTTTGTGATTTGTGTAAAATTGTGATTTATTGTTATGTTTTTAAATTGTTTTTACTCTTTTGGCCTCTAGGTGAGGCTGTTGTGTCTTTTTGAGTTGTTTTTACTATTCTGCCCTGCAGGTGGAGCTGCTAGTGGTTTTGTTTTAGTTTCACTGTTTTTTCTCTCCTGGCCTCTGGGTGGGGCTTCTTCTGGTAAGTAGTCTCTTTGTTTCTTCATTTCTGTTCCGGTCGTCGTGTAGGGAGGACGTGCTGGTGAGTTGTCTGGTTTTCTTTCTTCTAGGTTTTTCTTTGTTTTGTTTTTGTGGTGGTGGGCTGGGAGGTGTTTCTGTTTGTTCTTTTTTGTTTTGGTTGAGTTTTAGGTTTGTTTAATTAGTTTGGTTATTTCTGATTTTGTTTAATTTTTCTTATTTCGTTGTTGTTTATTTGTGTAATTAGTTGTTGTTTGTGTAATTTGTGGTTTTTTCATGTTGTAGTTAGGTGTTTTGTATGTGGTTTTGTGTTATTGTGGATGTTTTTGTTTGTGTATTTTGTGGTTTATTTTTTGTTTATTGATGGTTTTTTTAATTATTGATTTATTTTTGTTTTATTATTTTTTATTCATTTTGGTGTTTGTTTTTGGTGGTTACTTTAGCTTGAAGAATGGGCTGCCTGTGGGTTTCTCTTTTCCCCATTGCTGCTTTGAATTTTGGTTTAGATGCAGCAATGGGGGAAAGGAGGAGGAGGCAGTCAGCCCGTCCTTCTCCTGGGAAGGTTCATTAGGTAGGTCAGGGGAGAAGGAGGAGGCAGAGAAGAGCTTTCTCTGTCTAACAATGGTTCTCTCCTCTCTGTCTCCTTTTTCTCCTGGCTTACCTAACCGGAGATTGGCAGGCAGCGATCCGTAAGGGGTGGGGCTCCTCCTTGCAGATTCCTGGCTGCTGCTTTTGTATTTGGAAGTACATAGGCATTAGCCAGTCATCCGCCAGGGAGGGTGCTTCCCCTGACAAACTGCTGCCTGTTTTTTGTTTTTTTCCCCCAACCCGGCTCAACTTTACTTGAGGCTGGTGATGGTCTTGCCGTGTCTTTGGCAGGGTAGCGTGGAGGAGAGGGAGTCCCTCTTCTCCCTGTTGCTCCCAGAAAGGAGGACAGCGGGTGTTTCGTGGTGGCGTTTTGTGGCTTTTTGTTTTGCGTGGCTGTGAGGCGCTGAGTCTGTCTGCTGGGGACTTGCGCTCCCGTTGCGTTTTGTAAGTGTATTTTTGCGCACCAGCTTTCTCAGCGTTCTGCACGCTCACGGCGTGCAGGCGCTGGGACTTGTAGTTTTGTGTTTATGGTTTGCTTTCGTGCGGCGGTTTTTTTCTGCAGCTCAATTTCAATTGGCTGTGCTGCGTTTCCCAACGTTCTTTTCGCTCGCGCCTCTCAGCCTGATTGGCTGTGGTGCGGCACAGCACAGAGAACGTTGAGAATTGAAGTTGTTTCCCTTTGTTCACATTCGTGGGGCTCCTGCCCCACTGGCGCATTTCTCAAACATTTAGTGACCTCCGGACTGGGTTCCGGCAAGTGCAGGAGGCTCGGTACGGGATAGTGTGGACGGGTGCAGGAGCCTTTGTCACATTCCAACGGTTAACGCTTGGATTTATAGGTATAGATGAAAGACGTTCCACTGGTGGCACTGAGACACCAGCAGTCTGTTGGGAAGGCGGGGTGCCCTTCCCCTCTTGTCTAAAAATGGTCCTGACTCAGAATCGAGTAATTACATCACATTTTTTAAAAACCTGAGATAGAACAATACGTGTCATTCTTGTTCTGACTGCACAATTTTTTCTAGGGCATTTTAATTCAAACTGTAAACAGAAATTCTTAGCAAGAACTCAACTACAAGTGGTTTACATTTTCCCATTAACTCTGTCCAGGGTGTAATCCTAGCTTGCCGAGATGGCTGAGGGTTTGTTGAGCTGATGGTAATTGAGCCTAGGAATGCTGAACATTAGGATTGACCCAATCACATCTTAAATCTGTTGTGGTGTAGTGGCTGTGAGTCTGAGCTGAGAGAGGTTTGGATCCGGTATAACTCCAGTCCCCATTTTGACTCTTTTGCTGACTGGTCACAGCGACCACTACAGTTGGACTGGCAGACTTGAGCTCAGGTAGCATGAGGGCAGCTGTACTTGCATAAAGAGTCATTAACCATTCCATACCCACTACAACACACACGTCATTGAGTCTGGATTGCACTAGCAATCATTTTAAAACACAAATGCAAGTACATACAAATAAATACAACCATGTAAGTTGTCTATGCTATTGTTGGGTATAGAAGACCTCACTCCTAAAATCCTTGCCATGCAGTTTCATTACTGTCGGTCTACCTGATACCACTGATTTATAACTGGGGCACAAAATTTCCTACTTTGATCAAGAAGAAGAAAAAAGGAAATGGTTAATATATCTGTAAATACAAACACAAATTTATAGAAGTATACCATTTACAAAATGATGCCATGTTTTAACAGAAAGTATTGGTCTGATTTTGCTTATTACCTTAATGTATCTCCTTGTGCATTTTTCAAAGCTTGACAGATCCCGGGAAAACATAAGAATCATACGTAAAGCATATCCAACATACCAATCCCCCCCCCAAAAAAAAACCAACAACGGAATAATACAAAGACATTCTATATTTTAAAATACCTAATGACCCAGCCATTTAACAAAAAATGATAAATCAGTTTTTTTTAAAAAAAAACAACCACAATAAATTTTACCCTTAAACAGCATGGATTGTTATAAAGTTCCTAAATAATCACTGTTGTGCTGTAGCAATCATCTAGGAATTCCAGCAGGAAAATGAAACACTTCCCCTGACCCTCCACAGACCTCAGTCATTCAGGGAAAGTGTTTGACAATCATTAGTTGCTGGTACTCTACTTGCTGGTGGGCAGCTCTGAGAGCCCAGCTCCTGCAATGCAACCATGGCAGTACTAGGATAGCAGGCAGAAGGGCAAGCATCAGGAGCATCAGCAGCCATCTGGGAGACAAAGGCTATGGTAAGCCAGAGCTGGTTCAAAATGGAGTCACCCTGGTTCTGTTGAGACTGTGGGTGGATGGGGGACTGAGGCCTAGACTGGCCCTCTGCAAAAGGGAAAGGAATGTTTTCTTTGAAAATCGGTCTGAAAACCTTATCAACCTCCAGCTGGTTCACCCTCAATAACAACTCAAGGCCTTAGCCCATTTTCATTAGAAGTGGGGAGGAGGTAAATCATGGAGCATGAGAACAAGGGTGTATGTTGAAACATCAGAGAAGGAGGGTGCCCAATTTCCATACTGAGTTCATGATTGGTTTCTAGGTCTAGGTGTGATTGACTGAATGTTCCAGCCTGATGGGTTACCAAGTTGGGAAGGGGTATATAATGCTGGGAAATGCTTTTGCTGTAGTTGCTGTTAATAATAGGATAAAGCACTGATGCTAGGAAGCCTTC
Organism: Bradypodion ventrale; assembly: GCA_035047345.1. NCBI lineage: Eukaryota > Metazoa > Chordata > Lepidosauria > Squamata > Chamaeleonidae > Bradypodion > Bradypodion ventrale. Next base: position 137,318,184 of record JAWDJE010000002.1, on the reverse strand, counting down.
AGTTAGATAACTTTATTTTCTTTCTGTGCCCAAGGTCTAAAGCTGTTCCACTTTGCTATTGAAAGCCTACTAAAATGAAACTTCTGTAACCTCCAATTTTTCTACTTACTACATAAGTAGTGTTTTGTTTCTTTTTTCGCTACCACAGAACAGTTCTGGCTTAGGCCTTATCTGTTCAAACTGGCTTCAAAGTGAGTGAAGTTAGTCTAATTAAATCCTGGACATTTAGCTTTTGGAGAGCGTTCTTCAGGTGAATTCATCTCATCCACCAGCCAAGGCACGATTAAGAAGAGAATTGAATTTTACAGCTACCAGCTCCAGCTCTGATGACTAGGTCCCAGACGGTGGATTTCCAATGCACAGCAGGTTGGTATCCCTAAATCCTACATTGTTCAAGGGTTAACCTGTAACTGTTTTGCTCTTCCATCTCTCCAAAGTCTTAAATCCACTGGAACCCTGCCCATACTAGAGCATCACAGTACTTTCTATCATTTTAGATCATCTAAAACACTGAGAAAAATAAAATAGCTACAGATATTATAGGAAACTATGCATATGCATCTAAGACTTCTACTCCTTCTATCACATATCTGTCTATAGCTATAGGCAATGGGTTCTACTTTTTAGTCATTTCCCATTCAGATTAGATATTTATCTTCTTAAGAGGTTCCACATGGTATTCTCTGATGCTATCCTTCTAAATGATTGTTCCTAATTTATAGACTATCACCTTGGGGACCAAAGGCATGTCATTCCATCCTATTTTTCTAAAGCTGCTTTTCTTTTTCTACTTATTTCACATCAAGCTACTTTACCAAGGTTGTTTTAGAGCCAGCTTTAGTGGGAAAAACTAGAAATCTAAAACATGTAGAAATATTGCACATGGCTTTTATCAATATTTAATAAGGAATGATAGAATTGGACAATAAAATAATTAATTTCAAATGTATTAACAGCGACAAGGTTAATGGTATCAAGGACCTAGAAAATAAAGTATGTTTTAAAATTAAGTGATTGGTATAAAGAAGTCTGGAATATAATTATTAACAGTAGGTTAACATGTAATATTGAAGGAGGCTTGCTAAATAAGAGTATTTTAATTGATATCAAGGGGAGAATTTGTCAGGGGAGAATTTATCAATCTTGTATTAATAAAGGAGAAGAGGTGCCTATTTGCAAGAGTCAATGCAGTTTGGGAAGAGGAATAGAGGGGAAAATGGGTATATCTCTAAATCACAGGTTCCCAACCTTTTTACGCCATAGGCCTGACCACAACCCCAGACAGTCTTGTTTTACAGCTGATGTAAATGTGTCTGCTTCCACTTCTGGGTGTGGCGGCAGGCCACATGAAATGGTGCAACAGGCTGGGGCCATCCCACGGGCTGTAGGTTGGGAACTCCTGCTCTAAATATTTCTATTGGTGGTGGGAACACATTTTGTATAACTGTGTTTTATGAATATCCACAGTGAAGAAAACCACCTGAAGAGCGAGGAAATCCAAACTTGATAACAATTTTTGAGACACCAGGCAACAGTTGATTTTAGTTGTATTTAATCCATACAGCCAGAAGGTCCTCAAAATTCATGAACAAAAAATGGTTAATTCACCAACTGAAATTTCTTAAAGCAATACTACTTGCTGGTGCACTAGTAATGTCTAAGGAGAATTCGTAGAGTTCAGTCAAAATAAGGGGAGTCATTCTGAACTGCAGGAGAGTTTCAAATCAGTTGCAAGGAGCAAAGTTCATAATTCCAAAGAGTAAAACATCCAAAGACCTTACCAGAAGGATATAAAATATTTGCTCCGGATGTTTTACTGATTTGAAACTCTCCTGCAGTTCAGAACGACTCTCCTTATTTTGACTGAACTCTACGAATTCTCCTTAGACATTACTAGTGCACCAGCAAGTAATATTGCTTTAAGAAATTTCAGTTGGTGAATTAACCATTTTTTGTTCATGAATTTGGAGGACCTTCTGGCTGTATGGATTAAATACAACTAAAATCAACTACTTTGTTGCCTGGTGTCTCAGAAATAATTATCAAGTTTGGATTTCCTCGTTCTTCGGGTGGTTTTCTTCACTGTGAATTTTATCCGCCCTGCCATCGTTCTATGTTGTTTTATGAATATCCAGCATGTTGGAGGCAAAATGTTAATTTCCTTGTGAACTGCCCAGAGAATGTACAAACACTATGGGGTTGTATATAAGTGTAATGCCTATTGCTCTTATGACTTTTTTTGATATGTCATTTTTTATTTTTATACTTGTGACTTTTTTGATAGAAAAAATATATTACAGATGTTGTTGAACTTGGTAATAGGTCCCTGAGGTATCCAGTGATGACGGATTGAGAGGAAAGATACAGCTTTGAGGAAGATGGCTCATGGACCAAAATTTGGGTAGAGGGGACATCTTGCTCCAAGTGTAATGCATCAGTTTTTGTTATTATCAAGTAGCATTTGGAAAACAAGGTCTCTTTTGGTTTCTTTGCAACATTGGCACTTGTGGCTCACAAGAATGGGTTAGAGTTGTTGCCAAAATGATACAGCCACTCAGTTTCTAGCAAGAGGTTATTGGTTTAAATATTTCTTTCAGCAGCTCTTCATTTGAACAATTCACACACAGGCCCATCAACCCATCTGAAAGAGATGCTGCCATCCCGCTCTCCCACCCACCCAGCTGGTGGTCTTTGAGCCCTGCTTGTTCCTTGCGCTGTGCGTACCTCTTCTCTTCTTGGATGTTCTCAATACCAATGGCGCTACTACGACGCCCACCGAAGCGACTGCCTCTCTTGCGTGATGGGCTTCTCCCAGGCAGGGCAAAGGACTAGAGGGAGGAAAGGACAGTAGGAAAGAGAAGAGGAGGAGGACAGAGATAGAGAAGGCAAGAGCTGAAGGAAGAACATAAGATGGAAGACTGGACTCCCCACCCACCCTCTTTAGTACTGCTCTCAGGTACTGACACATCTAGCCTGTCCAGACCAGAGCACTATGTGGGAGCTGTCAAAGCAGAAAGAACAAGTGATGAACCAGGAGAGGAATGGAGAAAGAGAGGGATAAAAAGAGAAAAAACAAAACACATGAGACTGAAATATAAAGATACTCACAGCCACATATGGGAGACTGAAAAATGGTACTGAGACAAGTAAACTATATACACAGACAAAAGGAAAACAGAAAGAAAATCTGTGCTGCTCAAATGATGGCCAAACGAAACATTAGGGTAAAATGTGTGGCTCCCTGTTACCAAAATGCCATCCTTACACAGCACCTACGAGCAGAAATTAACTTCTCCCTGCCTAGTTGAACCTACCTCATGCTACAACTCACATTTCTCATTTCCCCAAAAAATGTAGACTAGGGCAGGGGCTTGTGAAATAATATGATGTAACAGCATGAGGTAACCTCTGCTTGATGTGGCATAAGGGGTAGAAGACACTAAATGTAGAAGGCTACGTTTCAGCTATGGCTGTGCACTTGCACTTAATATGTAGTTTGGCCCAAAGAACAAGAAAGAGAAAGAAAAGACTGCTCCTTTTCCCATTGCCCTTATGAGTTTGATTCCTGTCCTTCTTGCAGCTATGCCATTTCTTTCCCCTTAAGCATTTACACCAAAGAGATACTCCCCTTCCCAGAATCAGTATTAAAAAATATTAAGTGCCCAGTAAGGATCAGGAAGGGAACAAATTAACACTTTTATTGTTGATCGAGAACTACAGATTCTTTCAGTGCTACCTTTAGGGTGTTCTGCCATATATCAATTAAACATTGCTGCTAATTCCAAGCAAAACAATGGACACATCTGACAGAGCAATTCGTTATCCTGAGAGCAGTAGCACAGTAGGTCCCCCCTTGTTTATAGGGGATTGGTTCCAAGACTTACCAAAGTTGCCTGAAACTTCAGAAAGTAGCAATCCCAAAAGATTACATTTTATATAGTGGCCTCTGGTGGCCAATTCTGATAATGTACCTTGGAAATATGTATATACAGTATTTCATATTTCTGGTTTTTTCCCAGCAAATATTTTCGAGCCATGGATAATTGAAACCGTGGATAACAAACCCATGAATATAGGCAGATTACTGTACTCTGGTTTAAGACTAACCAAGAGCCAACATGAACATCTGATGTTAACTTTGCTTGCTACCATCTGATGTGTGTGTGGCCAAATTCAGTATTGAGAAAAGGAGCCACATCCCATTCTTTTTATTATTCTTGGATTCAATGGCAGAATAAATGTTTTGCAAGCCAGAAATCCCCAGTTTAGTTCCCATTACCCCAAGGGACTATGCCCATCTCAGATTAAATTTTGAGATCGAAAATATAGCCACACAAAAATGTTTTGCACTTGACACTTACAACTAAAATCACAACCAACAAGACTATTTCCCTGGTAGTCCATGTGTTCCATGCCTGTGTCAAAGAGACAATGCTCTCTTGGATAATCAGAATCCACACTACACAAGCCCAATACAAATCTTCTCGTGTACTGGAAATACCAATGCTGTGAGAAAGAATAGTCACTAGCTATTCATCCTTTCCTACCAGACATGACTTTATCTCCTCTGAAGAACTTTAATATATCAGTCATATTTGCTGTACATATCATATATCCTCACTAGGTTGTTCAGTGCAGGGATGTGCACATATGATGATATATTTAGATTTTGTTGTTGTTGTTCAGTCGCATAGTCGAGTCTGACCCTCTGCGACCCCATGGACCATCGCATGCCAGGCACCCCTATCCTCTACCATCTTCCTCAACCTACCCACACACAAAGAGGGAATATATTATTCAAAGTCTACCCCACCCACCCACCCTCTGAGAAAAAATCAGTATATAAATGGATTTATGTTTAGACATGGAAGGTTAAGGAAATGAACACTGAGAGATGAAAAAGAAATATTCAGAAAGTTTAGAAGTAACAAGCAAAGAAGAAGTTACACAAAAGGCATCTTTCGGTGAGCTATTATAATTTCAGAAATCTCCACTGGCATTATCAGTTGCATACTGAATTATGTAGCTTACTGAGTAACATATAATGGCAGTGGAGATTTCCTAATTCACAACGATTAGCTGCAAATTTTACACCTTTTGTGTAATTGTGTAACAGAATTGATGCTATGTGAGTAACAAGTTTACTTGCACTGCACTGCTTTTAAGAGTAACAAGGGCACCACCATGCCCTTGTTAGCTAGCATCAACATGCTACAGTATGGGGCACAGCAAGAAATGCTGATTTTTCAAAACATAACATTTTTTTAAAAAAAGGTGATGGGGTAGTTGGCCTTTTTTTCTACCTGATAATATGTTACTAATGCATTACTCCCCAAATTACACCTACCATTAATGCAAATATGTTAATTTTTAAAGTAATAGCTACCACTAACATGTTAGCTGGGTTTTTTCAATGTTTCCAAGGAAATCCAATGTGTTGTAATGGGACTCAGAAACCCTAGGTACAGATTCCTGTTTGGCCATGGAAAAACTCATTGAGGGCACCAATGGGAAAACTTTAAATAGCTCACATATCTTGAAAACTCTGTTAATAGGTAAAGGTCTCCCTTGCTCAAAAGCAAGTCGCGTCCAACCCTAGGATGTGGTGCTCATCTCCGTTTACACCCAAAGAGCCAGTGCAGGCTACATCTGCAAACATTTCTGTGGTCACATGGCAGGTATGACTAGATGCCAGAGCGCACACAACACTGTTACGTTTCCTGCCGAAGCGGTACCTATTTATCTACTTGCAATTTCTTGCTTTTGAACTGCTAGGTTGGAAGGGGCTTGGAACAGATGATGTATGCTCACTCCGTCATGCAACACTCGGGTCTCAAACTGCTGACCTACCAACCTTACGGTCATCTAATTCAGCATCTTAACTACCAAGACACATAATGGAACACATTTTTTCCTGAGCCCCACCACAAAAACACCTAACAGATAACTGACAGAAGATACAGGTATGCATGAGCAACAGATTCAGAGGAATGGCAGAAAAAATGAAGAAATGCTGCCCCCCCCCCCTTGTTATGAGCCACAGACACACACACCCTGGCTCCCCAACAGCTTACCACAGCAATAGCCTTGGGGCACTCTGCGACGCTCTGGTTGAGGGCCAGGCCAGCAGTAGCTGGGCGGTTGGGTGGAGCTGGTGTCTGCTGTTGTTTCCTCATGGCTATTCCCATAGTATCCAGGCTCTGACTACGGCCCCGGATCACCCGCTAGAAAGAAGGGCAACAGGGAGACAGATACAGACACGTTGACAGACACACAAAAGGACATCATGAAGAGCACTATAAGACATTGGTGAGTAGGGGGGGGAGCTATGAGGGGAGACAACACCCACACCACTTGTACCACTTTACCAACAGCAGATAATAAGGAGCTCTCACTTAAAAATCACAAGATTTCCTCCAATTTTTTTACTGTCCTTCTTTGAACAAACTATTTTCCCTAATATAATCCTAACTCTTCAGTACAAAACCTAATGTATTCTACTATAATATACACCCAAGAGGAGGCATACATTAAGGGAGCAAGTTTTTATTATTGGAACAAAGGCTCTGCCAAAATAAATATAAATCAATTTTCTGGCTTTTCAACTTCCAGTCGCCAAGAATCCAGTCCAGCCTTGATCTTCAATGACCTCTGCACCACTCTGACAACCATGTACAGTATGGTACAGTATTTACTTTTCTACTGCTTCTCCAAGAAGAGACCAAAAACCAACACACTGTATGTAAAAACAAACAAACCCTAACATATCTCATAGACTGATATATTAAAAGGCAAGTGTACACTAGGGATGTACCCTTCAGTGTTCTTAAAACCCAAATCCCAGCATTCGCCAAGAACTCCCCAGGGATAATTCTGGGAGTTCCACCTCTCAAAAACACACCTGCAGACACCTATATTTCACTCAGAAGAAGAAAGGCTGCCCTGTTTCATGTCCCAGTGCTTCTTGGGAGGAGATGCTCTCTTATAGAAAATAAGGGGCTACAAAACTATTGCTCCCCCCCAGAAGCACTAGGGGAGGAAATAAGGCCTAAAAAAAAGGTTGCAGCCTTTCTTGAGGTGAATGAAATGAAGGTATCTGTAGATGTGTGTTTGTGGGGCCCAGAATTCTGCCCAGAAAATAATCCAGGATGAGGCAATTCAATGGAATCCCACTTTCTAGCAAAAAGCACTTGATGATTTGACGCTGGAGATTCCCACTGCTGTGGCTGCTCACCAATGGCAGTTTCCACACACCACAAGCTTCTGATGCTCTAATCTGCCTGGCAGTGCTGCCCAGGGGATATGCCCACTCCCCGGTTTGTCCAGTCCTTTGCTTCCCTAATGCTAAGGGCATTTCCTTATTGTTCAGTGTTCAATCACAAAGCTCATCGCAGTCATTCCTAATATTTAGGACAGAGGTGCCCAAACTATGGCCCATGGGCCGGATCTGGCCCCCAACGCCATTTCATCCAGTCCACACCACCCTCACCGCTCCTGGAAGCAGAAGTAAAATGTGCATGTGCAGGCACGTAATGCACCTGCACATGTACATAACGCTGCTGTAAATGACCCGCGGCTGTCATAAGTGCTCAACCATGTGACTGGCCCAATGCCCAAAACATTTGGGCATCCCTGATCTAGGAACTGCTGGTTATTAATGTGTACTGTTTTTGTTTGTCAGAGGACACAGAGAAATCCTTTAAGAAATGTTTTTTTCTTTGTGTTTTCTTTAAAGGAAAAATAACTACTATATAGGACTCTCATTGACTATAACAGAATTCCAGAAATCTAGAAATTTCAAATCTGAAGGACTGTAATCCCAAATCCAAATTTCAGTGCTAATGCACACCCCTAATAAAGACATGATTCTTTTAAACAAGCATAGCTTAAAAGGTAACTTAGAAAGATAGATTTCTTAGCCATTTGTCTGTCAGCCCAGATTGCAATGTAGGCTGTCTTTTCTGCTCCCCAGACCAGGAATGTCCTTGGCCTGGAACAGAAAGCTAATGTGTCAGTTTATTTGATTATAGCTGAGACTGATGGTATTCTTCACTTTTTCATGCATTGAGTTTCCAGGTTTTCTATAAAACAAAGTACAGTATATTCATCTTGTTTAATATTTAGTATGCTAATGAAGTTAAATTTGAAGAAGTCATTGTGATGACCTCAGGGCCTGTGATGTCCTCCTGCCATACCTGTCAAGTATCCCAGATTGGCCGGGATTTCCCGTATTTCCGCAGGAAATCCTCCACTTTCCCGTCTCCATCCCGTAATTTGTCTGGTGGAGAAAGTAGTTACTGCACATGCGCGGATGCGTAGAACCCTTCTGCGCAGGTCCCGTATTTTCCGCAGCCGCGCTTGACGGGTATGCCTCCTGCCCATACAAGGTTGGGTACCCATACACACAATCACAAAGCTCTTCCCTTGGTCACCCTTTCCCAAAGAAACAAACAAAACAGTCCCCTCTAAACTCATCAAAATATATAATTTAAAAAATAAATAAATGCAGGGTAAATTAATTGAATTAACAGTCAAAGAAGAAGAACAAAAACACAAAACTGCACACACAAGTCTTCTCTAACAAAACACAAGATAAAAACAGAAGATAAACAAGCAACCAAAAAGGAAGGAAACAGTAAAACAAAAAATTCATCCGTGTCAAGCTAAAAGTACGTACAAGATTTCTCTTCCTGCTACTACTTGATTCTTTCTCTTTGAGGCCAGGAACAAAGAAGCCAGGGTCAAAAAGCAGCAAAATAATCCAAAAAAAGAAGGAAAATGCAACAAAGAGGAGAAAATCCCTAAAGACGAATGGATAATATTTATATTCCTCCTATGTCTGAACTTTTTTGGTTGTTGCCAAGTAGCCTGCCTGTGGCCAGTGTATCTCCTTTGGATCTCTCTCTCTCTCCTCAAAGGAGACACACTGGCCACAAGCAGGCTACTTGGTAACAACCAAAAAAGTTCAGACATAGGAGGAAATCCTCAAAACAACAAATAAAACAGGGCAAAACAGAAGGAATCCAAGAAGCAGACACAAGCAGGCTGGCACGCTAGTTGGTAGCAAAGGCAATCCAAAAAAACAGAACACCAGGAGCTCAGTAATCCTGTCCACAAGGAATGACTAAAGCAGAAAGTGCACTCCTCATTGGTTTCTAGGGCCTTCCACAGATTCAAAATTTCTATTCCAGGAAGAACTCCAGGAGTTCTCAACCTTTTAAAGCCAGGGGCCGGGTCACGCTCCCTCAGACAGCTTTGGGGGCAGGACAGCCATTTTGCTCTTCCTCTACCACATGACACTTCCTAGTGTGGTGGAGGCAGTTGGGGGGGAAAGGGGGGGCACATGAAATGGTGCCACAGGCTGGCTGCAGGTTGAGAATCCCTGACTTAGTCAGTCTGATCAGCTGTGGATAGCAGGCCATCCTATGTTATTGAATGAAAAAATTCTCAGGTGATTTTACAGTAAAAGGGGGGGGGGGATACATAAAATAGGGGAACACAAAAAAAACACAGATTATCTCACCAGGAAGAGAATGAACAGACTGCAACCACTCAGGAGATTAAAAAGTAAACAGTTACAAATATTTGTTGTTGTTGTTGTTGTTCAGTCGCACAGTCGACTCCGACCCTTTGCGACCCCATGGACCATTTTCCTCCAGGCGCCTCTGTCCTCCACCATCCCCCTCAGCCCTCCCAGCTCTGTGCCCATTGTGTCTACAATACCATCTAGCCATCTCATCCTTGGCCTCCCCCTTCTTCTTTTGCCCTCCACCTTTCCCAACATCAATGCCTTCTCAAATGAATCCTCCCTTCTCATTTGATGTCCAAAGTATTTTAGCTTCATCTTTACTATTTGACCTTCCAATGAGCAGTCAGGGTTAATTTCTTCTAAGATTGACCTATTTGTTCTCCTCGCTGTCCAGGGGACTCTCAAAACCCACCTCCAACACCACATTTCGAAGGCATCTATTCTTCTGCGTTCAGCCTTCCTAATTGTCCAGCTCTCACATCCATACATTACTACTGGGAAAACCATTGCCTTGACTATTCTAATTTTTGTTTGCAATGTGATGTCTCTGCTTTTCACTATATTCCCCAGGTTTCTCATTGCTTGTCTCCCAAGAATCAGTCGCCTTTTTATTTCATGGCTACAATCCCCATCTGCAGTGATCTTTGATCCTAAGAAAGTAAAATCTGTCACTGCTTCTACCTCTTCCCCGTCTATTTTCCAGGAACTGATTGGGCCTGTTGCCATTATCTTGGTTTTCTTGATATTGAGTCTCAAGCCAGCTTTTGCACTCTCCTCCTTCAGCCCAATCAAGAGATTCTTTAGGTCTTCCTCACTTTCTGCCATTAGGGTGGTATCGGGTGGTATCGTCTGCATATCTCAGATTATTGATGTTTCTCCCAGCGATTTTAATCCCATATTGTGATTCCTCCATCCCTGCACTGCGCATTATGTGCTCTGTGTATAGGTTGAATAAGCATGGTGACAAAATGCAGCCTTGTCTTACTCCTTTTCCTATTCCAAACCACTCTGTTATTCCATGTTCTGTCCTAACTGTTGCTTCTTGGTTCATGTACGGATTTCTCAGGAGGCATATGAGGTGCTCTGGTATTCCCATCTCTTGAATTACTTGCCACATCTTGTTGTGGTCCACACAGTCAAATACCTTAGTGTAGTCAATAAAACAAAAGTAAACTTGTTTCTGGTATTCCTTTGTTTTCTCCATGATCCAGCGTATGTTGGCGATGTGGTCTCTAGTCCCCCTGCCTCTTCTGAAACCAGCCTGCACCTCTGGTAATTCTCTCTCCACATGCTGCTGAAGTCTATCCTGTATTATCTTGAGCATCACCTTGCTGGCATGTAGTATGAGCGCGATTGTTCGATAATTTGAACATTCTTTGGCATTGCCCTTTTTTGGGATTGGGACGTATACTGATCTTTTCCAATCCTGTGGCCACTGTTTTGTTTTCCAAATCTGCTGACATATTGAATGCAGTAATTTGACGCCATCATCTTTTAGCGCTTTGAAAAATTCAACTGGGATACCATCATCTCCACTAGCTTTGTTGTTTGCAGTGCTCTTTAGGGCCTTTATGACTTCGCTCTCCAGGATGTCTGGCTCAAGTTCAATTTCTTCATCATTGTGATTATCAGGAGTGTTGAGGTCCTTTTTGTAAAGTTCCTCTGTGTACTCTTTCCATCTTTTCTTAATTTCTTCTGCATCAGCTAGCTCCTTTCCGTCTTTGTCCCTTATCATGGTCATTTTTGCTTTAAATGTTCCCTTGATTTCCCTGATTTTTTTGAAAAGATCTCTGGTTCTGCCTCTTTTGTTGTTTTCCTCCATTTCTCTGCACTGTTCCTTTAGGTAGTTTTCCTTATCTCTCCTTGCTTTTCTTTGAAATTCTGTGTTCAAATGATTGTAGTTTTTCCTTTCTCCTTTGACTTTTGCGTTCCTTCTTTCCTCTGCTATTTTAAGAGCCTCATCAGACAACCACTTTGCTTTCTTACTCTTCTTTTCTTTTGGTATGGTTTTCTTTGCTGCTTCCTGCATGATGTCCCTCATCTCCGTCCATAATTCTTCTGGTACTCTGTCTACCGAGTCTAAGCCATTAAATCTGTTCATCACCTCCACCGTGTATTCTTTAGGGATGCTGTCTAGGTGATATCTTTCTGGTCTCCGTGTTTTCCCTATTTTCTTTAGTCTAAGCCTGAATTTTGCGATCAGTAGGTTGTGATCTGAGCCACAGTCTGCTCCAGGTCTTGTTTTTGCTGACTGTATGGAGGTTCTCCATCTATGGCTGCAGAGTATGTAGTCAATCTGGTTTTGGTGTTGGCCATCTGGTGATGTCCATGTGTAAAGTCGCCTCTTGTGTTGCTGGAAGAGAGTGTTTGCTATGACCAGTGCGTTCTCTTGGCAGAACTCTATCAATCTTTGCTCTGCTTCATTCTGTGTTCCAAGACCAAATTTGCCTGTTATTCCCTCCACTTTTTGATTTCCTACTTTGGCATTCCAGTCTCCTAATCTAATTTGGACATCATTTCTTGGTGTCTGTTCTATGAGGTGTTGTAAGTCGTCATAGAACTGGTCCATTGTGGCTTCATCTGCACCAGTGGTTGGTGCGTATATTTGGATCATAGTGACATTGAAAGGCGTATGGCAACTGACATAATGACTGTACAAGAAACTGACTTACATAGAGACCTGATATAGTGGACTTTTTCTTTCTTTCCCTTTCACTAATTAGTTCAACTTTTACTTTGATACTATGTGATAAACTGTGATATTGTGCATGATAATACTTTGTTTTAAAACTGTTTAAACTGTGATAACATGTGTGATGGGAAAAGTCTGGCGTAGAGACCGGCAAGGCACACCACAAAGTTTGCCAAGAGAACCCTATGGACCAAAACAAAAGGCAAAACAAGGGGATGCTCAGCACAGCAGATCTGAAAAGGGGGAGGGATACGAAAGGGAGAGGAGAAATACAGTGTTGCAGGGAACAATACTGCATAGGGACATGGAATTTGAGGTCTATGAATCAAGGAAAACTGGAAGTGGTAAAAAATGAGATGGAAAGAATAAGCATTGACATCTTGGGCATCAGTGAGCTAAAATGGACAGGGATGGGTGAATTCAGCTCTGGAAACCATCATATCTACTACTGTGGGCAAGAAAACCTTAGAAGAAATGGAGTAGCCATAATTGTCAATAAAAGAGTGAGAAAAGCAGTAATGGGATACAAATATTTACTCAACTCTAATTTTCAATGGCTAAAATCCTGTTTAGTGCAGTAAGTTGCAACTAGATTAGGCCCACTGAATCAGTGGGGACTTGAGCCATCTCCTCTGTATATTCTATTGATTTCAATGGGCCCAGTCTAGTTGTGACTTAGTTGCAGCTACCGCTCATCACTCTAATTTTCCTGGTTGTCTCTACTGCTGAGTCATGCCAATCTTTACACAGTTGAACATTGTGGGAGTGAGCTTCTTTCTCTTCACTACTTCAGAGCTTTCTCTTCTCTTTTCTCCTCAGCTGCTCTCACCTCCTTGCCTCTTCTTGCCCCTTCCAAACATTTTTCTCTCCTAATTCCTCCAAATGGTACCTGCACAGCACTGAGTCTTTGTACACTATATTGGCCTCTTTCATTTACGTGTCTGGACCCTTCTAATCCTCACTGCTTAGATTTCAATATCCTCACCAATAGGCCACCCCCAGATTGCAATACTCTACTAGACAGTAACATGTGTTGCCAAAGGTTCTACAGATTTGCCCAACGTTGTCCAATATAGCATTTAAAATAACCATGCACTCAGAATAATAGCAACAATAATAATAACTGTATACCATCATGTTAATTATGGCTCATGACAACACTTTCCAGGGGGTTCTGGTTAGGATTTAGAAATGGTTTATCCTTCCCCTTACTTCAGGGGGCATTCTGAGACTGTCAAGCATGCCTAAGGCTACATAGGTTGACTCTTCTGGGATGCACAGGTGGGAACAGAACTTCTGGCTCCACAGCCAGATACTTAACTCACTGAGCCAGCCAGCCTCACTCAAAATAAAACTATCAAAAAATAGCACTCATCAGATTGTACTCTAACATCCATGCAGTGCAGAGATCTTTAGCAAAAGAGAACCCTAATTGAGGTTGTGAATTTTTATGCCATAGGCAAGCCAGTGCTGGAACCTTGTTTTCCAATTCACTCCATTCATTGCTAGCCCAACTTCATATGTACACAAACATAAACACATCCTACACAATGTTGGCTGTTCCTAGAGTGCAACGAAACAGTGGTGCTAGTGAAATTGAGCCAAATTGTCCCTGCTATTTACATCATCGTCAAAAGAATGTAGCTCAGACTCTTTCTTGATTTACAATACTGTTTCACTGATTTTCCTGTTCTGCCTCCCTGCTGCCCAATTTCTTCTTCTTCTTGTGCCGTATGCAATTCCGAATATTGGCAATCATCATGGTGATCGGCCATGAAGATTGTCCTGAGAATATAATGCAGTGGCCTTCCGTTTGCCTTCTATATCATATCATGACACCTGCAACACTGAACCAATTCCTTGCTGCCCAATTTTATTGCAACTAATTCTCTAATGTAGAGCAAACAAAGACAGGCTGAGTTCAGGTGAAGTACAGTGGAAAACATAGACTAGAACCACCAAACCTCCTACAAAATACGAGGCCATATTATAATAACCAAAGTGTAAAAATTTGTGTGTGTCACTTTCAAAGAAGGGTTTAAAAACATTAAATAATGGTGCAGCATCTCAGCTAAGAGACTGAACTGAGAGTTGGGGAGTCCTTGGCTGTGGGAATGTATCTGGTTTCTGTCTGCCTGTCTTCTACACATTTTGTAAACAAAGGCCTCTTTGTATACATGAGAGACAATGCTTGATTTTGGGCATGCATAGAATAGTGAGAAGAATTCTCCTTATTTCTCCTTATTTGGTTCGGACATTCTGATTGGCTGTGTGTGCCTTAGTTTTGTTTCTGATATACTCTGTTTGAATAAAGAGACGCGATGATTATTCCTTTGTTCAGCCAAGACTGCAGTCGTGTGTATGCTTTCTCTCTATCTCTGTTTCTGCCTTACTCTGCCTAATGAAGCTGGACTCCGTTAGACTTCTTAACTCTTCCTTTGTTTATCTGGGGCTATAAACTGCTCCTTATGAGGCTGATTATATCTTTACATGAATCGAATTTCTACAAGTGGCGCTCCGTGGGAGGCTTTGAACTACAATGAGAGCCTTCTCTGAACTCTGCTTCAGCAATTAACACCTCATAATTGGCGACCGGGGAGGTCTATTGTCATTCACTCTGACCGGAAAGGTCAGAAAAGCGCTTGAATCATCCAAGTTTTATTTTGGATCCCACAGGGTGAGTGAAAAATTTATCATGAGGTGTGTGCTAGCTTCGCCAGAGCAGGAGTTTTGTAAAGATATCTCATATCTTCTGAATAAGAATGGGAAACGGGCTGATACGAAGGAAGTACAACAGCTGGTCCAAGTTGTAGGAAAAAACTGTCCTTGGTTCAAATATGATTGTCTGGACTTAAAAGATTGGGATAAGGTTGGGAATGAATTGCAGAAGCATGATGGGGTTTCTGTCCCAGTGCAATATACCTGGAATGAAGTCAGAAACTGTCTTCAAAGACTTACTCCAAGAAATATGCTGTTGTCCCAGCGGCTTGCTGGTCCCCCTCCACAGCTTTTGCCCCCAGCCAAGGGAGGGACTCTGGCGACGGCCCCTCCATCATATGAGAAACAACAGCATGAGCCCCCTGATGGAGGTGGGGGTGGAAAAGGAGATGGGACATTATATCCTGCCTTGCAGCAATCAAGCACTTTTAGCCCTACAAAAGATCTGTTCTCTGCTGCTTTAACTGCAGCTGTGCTGGATATGGAAACTGTTGCTGTATATCCAGTGAACAGAGAGGCTCTTGCAAATGGGACTGCTGCAATACTGCCTGCCAAGTCTGAAAAACAACTAGTGCCAGCTGATTGGGAACAAATGGTGGGGACCTCATCACAGATTGAAGTTATTAATGCATGCAAAGTGGCAGGAAGCAAGGAGTGTGATTCAAAGGGCAGCACAGGAGACCTCAGCACACCCCTGAAGCAACCCTCATCACAAAAGCAGGAGAAGCTGAGTAGTAAACTTGATTCCTCACGTTTGGGCAGGAAGTGGAAGGATGGCCCAGAGGAGGAATGCAGAAAACCCAAGCCCAGAAAGGGGTCTTCTCGCAAATACAAACTAACAGGTGCAGTTTGTCATAAAGCTGAGATTCAGATGCTGCAGATGAAAGAAGTCCAGAGGAAAAGGGGTGTGGATCCTTCCTCTATGGACAGCAGGCTTTTGCAAAAATACAAGGAGGGAGAAGACATACTCCAGTTTTTGGCTGATTTTGAACTGCCCAACCCTCAAACAAAGAGATCCAGAGTGGGCTGTTCCAAGTTTCAAGTATCAGGATTGCAGGGAAAGCAAATGGGAATTCCCTGTACTGTTCTTCTGTGTGAAAGTTACTTGCAACTTCTGGAGAAGTTGTTTTTGTGCCTTCATACCTCATCTGCCTGCCTTAATACAGATGGGTGTGGCTGGAGCATGAAGGAATGTGTGTTTGCCTGAAAAGCTGAAAAGGGGGGTTGTCTAGTTGTCTTGTGAATTCAGTGAGAATTAATTTATGGCCTAATTTCAACCTTGCCATGCCAAGAACTGTGCTGGAGAGAAGATAGTGTTTAAGCTCTAATCTGAGAAGAAGAAAGCTTCAATCAACATTTGGACTTTTAAGTTGGACATTTTAATTGGACTAAAAAGTTTGTGTGGACTCTAAAGAAGAATTGGCTTTGTTTGCATTATAAAACCTGAAAGCCTTTTTAAAAATTGTCTACCTGCTCATGCTATGAGTGTGAAATGCGCTAATGATATTTGTACTGTATTTGATTTACCGTGCTATGCTGGTTTTAAGTTATTGAATGCCTCTTTCACTTACACCTAGTGAGAGAAGAAGAAATGTAAGGCCTTACTCATGTAATTGGGGAGTGAGAAATGCTTGCTAGAATGCTACAGAAACCTCCTCCATGTAAGGAAGAAGAGAAATGTTCATGCTTAAATGTTTTGCTTATTCTCTTGCAGGGGAAAGACCTGTCTTTGCTTATGTTATGTTTTGCCTTATGAAACTGCATATCTTAAGGTGCCTCCAGAAGTACATGGACCCTACACATGTAAATGGGTTTGTGATATTGCATTTGTGTTAAATGTCAGGCATGTTTCATGTTTAGTTACATGGTGCTAGTAATAACATAGCACTGGTCATCAGACAGGGCATGCTCCTGTTTCTTAGGGGAGTGTCTTCCTAAGCCATTGGTCGTTTATTGGCAACAAGGGGATCCTGAGTGGAAGGATTCCTGCTCGAGCGATCCGCCCATGGAGAGAGAAAAAGGTTACTCAGCTCCAGGATGGTGGTTCACCAGTGGACTAAGTTTGCTGACATTTGTTCTTTTCTTTCTTACTGTGCTTCCAGCTGTAAAAACAATGACTCATGGGGGCAACCCCAACTTTTGGCTTCGTCATGCTAACTATATGTTTGAGGTTCATGGTAAGAATGCAACGTTATACTATGAGCATCCACTGGCAGTGTCTCAAATGGCCTTTCTTCCGGCATTGTTCAACACGCCTGAGTTGGTTATTGGACACTTGCAACATATTGATAGGTCTACACTCTTCTCTAATCCCCCAGAACAATTTAACAACACCCGCTGGCGAAGCATGACATTCAAGAAATACACTAAAGGGCTTTGTTTCTGCTGTCATAGTTCTGGAGTCTGGAATAGTAAATGGAAGCACTGGACTCAAGCAAAAAGGGTTTTGCGGAATGTAGGCAATTATACAGGATGTGATTATTATTTTTGGTTATGGGGTAATTATAACAGTTCTTATAAGCTTAATTTTACCTTGTTTAACACTACTATTGAAGATATATATGATGTGTTTCCTATGTTTACTCCTGATTATTCTGCTATAGATAGTGGTTCAATTTGCAATGGATGGCAAATCAAGGATCCCAACATGTGGTTCTTTTTTAATGGAGTTGCCACGAATTTCCATCCAGGACAATATCAATGCGCAGCATTGGGTTATTTTACCTTACCCGTACAAGTGCAAATGCCGCTTCAGGCAGATGCACGGCGCCGGAGAGCTGCTGCCGGCCCGATGGGTTCTGGTTGCAATGATGAAGTGATAATCGATGTTCAGCTTTCTGGTGGTAGCTCCTGGGGGAGAGCTATAGGGGGTGTTATCACTGGAGCACTCACCTTGGGATCATACCCAGGTGTCATTTCCCAGGAGAATAGAAGGTCCATTTTGGGACTCACCTGTAGGCTGGAGAAATCAATCAATGCCACAGGGAGGGTCATACGGGATCTTCAAATGGAAATCACTGAGCTTCATCAAGACCAAATGCAGGACAGACTGGCCATAGATTACCTGTTAGCAAAATCCGGAGGATTTTGTAAGTTGGTCGGGAACCAGGGATGTCGGGTAAAATTCCAGGATCTGAATAATACTATTGAGAAAGAACTTCAGAATTTACAGGAGAGCATTACTAACAATGTACGCACTGATGTTAATCTCTTTGATTGGATGACTTCTTGGTTGCCTGATTTGTCTGTCCTTAGACAAGTTTTCTTTTATGGGGTCATTATTATTATTTGCCTTATATCTTTGTGTTTTTGCATTTATTGTATTCTGAATCTTATTTCTATGTGTAACACATGTCCACTGCGTAGAAGGGAGACATCGGGTTTTGCACGACGGCAATTGTACTCAATGAGGTATCATCCTCCGGAACAAGGTACCAGGAGTCAGGAGGGGTACGATGTCCAGGAGGACAGTGATGATGTATATGGAGGAGTAGTTATGGAGTATGATGACATGCAGGGGTATGATTAGCCATCCCTCTCACAAATTTAAATGAAAAAGGAGGACATGTGGGAATGTATCTGGTTTCTGTCTGCCTGTCTTCTACACATTTTGTAAACAAAGGCCTCTTTGTATACATGAGAGACAACGCTTGATTTTGGGCATGCGTAGAATAGTGAGAAGAATTCTCCTTATTTCTCCTTATTTGGTTCGGACATTCTGATTGGCTGTGTGTGCCTTAGTTTTGTTTCTGATATACTCTGTTTGAATAAAGAAACGCCATGATTATTCCTTTGTTCAGCCAAGACTGCAGTCGTGTGTATGCTTTCTCTCTATCTCTGTTTCTTCCTTACTCTGCCTAATGAAGCTGGACTCCGTTAGACTTCTTAACTCTTCCTTTGTTTATCTGGGGCTATAAACTGCTCTTTATGAGGCTGATTATATCTTTACATGAATCGAATTTCTACACTTGGCCTCTACGTCTTCTTCTTCCATGTCAAGGTCAGACATGAAATTGCCAAAAAGAAGCAACCCTTTGGTGAGTTCATTCTGCAGTTTCTTTTGCTTGACCAAGTGTGAGAAATATTAGCCGGCAACACAAGGTTGCCATTACTACACAACAGGTACCTACAACATGGATGTACAGTTAGAGCCTGATGAGTGAAATGATGCTTTGAAATGCTCCTTTCAATGCCGAAAAATAAGTACATATAATGTTGAGTATCATTATTATAGTCTGACAGCAGCACAAAACAGCCATGGAACGAGAGATTTTTAAAGCTAGATGCTACCCATTTGCTTCTTTTCTCACCTTGAAATTCTCAAAGAAGCCACCACCTCCATTTTCTATTTTATCCTCATCACCAGAGGCCAGGCCCATCATGCTCTGGCTACGAATCTGCAGTTCCTCATAAAGACTCTCCAAGAGGGCACTGCGGGTCCTCTCCTGTTTCAGAGAAAGAGCAAGAGAGCGAAAGAACAAGCAGGAAGTAAGCCATGAGAAAAACCAGACACAGTAACAAAGTTCTGAAAGTATATTCATCTTGTTGCAGCAATGGCATGCAGCCAGCTAATTTTGCTATCTAGAAGTGTTGTGCTGTAAACTTGCTGACAACCAAAATGATTCAAGGATCCTGTTTCAGATCAGAAATGACCATAATTTCTATGAATATAGAGAGCACTGGGAAAGGTTTACAAAAAAATGCTAGACACAGCTTTACAACAGACTGCTGCTCAACCAAAGAACTATGAGCAATTTGTAACTTCCATTTTGGAATGTTCTCATGCCTACATCCCAGGACAGTGTAGGTCCAACAACCTCACTGGTCTCTTTCGGGAAACACATACCCAATACTGAGATTACATTTCATACTTCAAAGAAGATCCTCTTAGTTAACATACAATAACAGCTAGGAGAAATTTTGTCTCGACTCTTGCAGAAACAAAACAAATCTCGCAGGATAGAAACTATAACAGAGCCTGACACAGCAAGAAGCAGCCAAAAAGATTGGAGATGCTGAAAAGACTGAAAAAACGATACAAACAAAAATACACTGTATGCAAATATAATCCCAAACCAAATAGCACACTGACTGCTTTTGGCAGAGAAAACAAATAAAAAATAATTCAAACTGATTCCAACCAACTTTTTAATGCCAGAACTAGTGGCAGGCATATGAAAAAGTAGATAGATCAAAGAATAATCAACCAAAGTAGGTCTACTTGGATATAAGACAAATTTTCTGTGAATGTGGAGAAACTCAATCAATGCAGCATTTACGCGCATGCAATTTATGCCCAAATATGTGCACATAAATGGCTCAGATAAGGCTAGTGAAATTTATTTATTTATCTATTTACATTTATACCCTGCTCTTTTGGTGCAAGTACCAATCAGGGCAGCTTATAATATGTAAAAACTTATTGATTTTTTCCCCTTGTGTTTTTATTCGAGATGCTTTCCTATTATTATTTTTAAATATTATATATAAAATCTCAAAAAGAAAAGCAGAGAACAGCCAAATGGCATAAAAATAGTAAAACCACAACAATATTCCAATTAAAACACTATCAGCAGCAGGAAAAATTGTGTAATATCAATTTAAAAGAGTCCAGGTTCAACATTACATAATTCTAATAATCTGGCTCAAGTGGCTAAAATGCTGACTAGGAGGTGGAAGGTTAGCAGTTCGATTCCCGAGTATTGCAGGACGGAATGAGCTCCCGTCTTCGTCCCAACTCCTGCCAACATAGCAGTTCAAAAGCAAGACATTGCAAGTAGATAAATAGGGACCACTTTGGTGGGAAGGTAACAGTGTTCTGTGTGCCCCGGTGTCTAGTCATGCCTGCCACATGACCACGGAAACGTTTGCAGAAGCAGACAGAACTGGCTCTTCAGCTTTGAAACAGAGATGAGCACTGAACCCTAGAGTCGGATACGACTGGCTTTCGAGCAAGGGAAACCTTTACCTTTTCCTTAATAATCTTATAAACCTCAAAAGGTGTGTTGACACAGGTAGGTCTTAAGTTGTTTACAAAAGTAACATGATTCTAGTCAAAAATAGTCTAATTTTAACATTCTAATTTGTTTTTTACTTTCAAATCAAAAAGTAAAAATCTTTATTATGGTCCAATAATTTTATCTATAGTTCACATATACCCATAATTTTGGAATTGTGCAATGCTCTGATACAAAGACCTTTGTTCTTAATCAATCAATCGATCGACCAATCACTTTATTATGGTCTATTTGTAAAATGTAAATGCTCAGAATGTAATTAAAATATATTATTTTAAATATATATCCAGGTATTTTTTTTAGAAATCAAATCCTTAAAATGTAATTACAATATATTATTTAAAAACATATACATTCACAGTTAAAAGAAATCGAATAAAATCAGTTTTTAAAATTAATGCTATGGCAACAGCTACTGCAATAAAGCATTCATGATTTGTCCCACTGAGGGGCCTGCCAGAATTATTCTTCTAATCCTGATCGCTGTAGCACAAAACTTGGTGGCATTACGGGTACCATAATACA
The DNA here is from genome assembly GCA_035047345.1 of Bradypodion ventrale. NCBI lineage: Eukaryota > Metazoa > Chordata > Lepidosauria > Squamata > Chamaeleonidae > Bradypodion > Bradypodion ventrale. The sequence goes on along the minus strand of JAWDJE010000002.1, from coordinate 137,296,703 downwards.
TATCTTAATAGATATTAATATAAACGGAAGTAAACAGACTCACCTCCAGCTTAGCAAATTTTTCAGCCTGGTAACAGCTATATTCTGCATTTATAAGTTTTGCCAGGAGAAATTCACGGAAGTCTGTGCCCTGCGAGAAGGTGTAGTTAAACGTTCACTCATAGTTGAAGTCTCTTTTCTCAAATTTATCCACTGAGAGCCAGGAAGTGGAAGAAGCAATATGCACACTGAAGAATAAAGGACCTGAACTAGACCAAATATCAGCCGAGTTTTTGAAATATGATAGTAACATGGTTGCTTGTAAACTTACTAAGCTGTTCAACACCTGTTAGCAAAATGAATAATGTATATCCCAGATGATTGGAGGCAAGGTATTATATTAAAATACTCCTAAAGGGCAATTTAAGTGATTGTAATAATTGGAGAGGGATTGCATTACTTTCAGTTCCTGGAAAAGCATTTTGTATTGTCCTACTTAAAAGACTGCAGGACAAGATCAACCAACATTGGTGCAAAGAGCAGGCTGAATTCAGACAAGGCCGCTTGAGTAACGAACAGATTTTCTCCCTGCGAATATTACTTGACAGAGTAAAAAACCAGTGATTTAAGGATCTTTTTGGTACAGAGCAGAGTTTGTAGCTCTGACAAGTTTTTTTGGAACCAAACTTGCTCAAAACTGCATAGGAAGTTACAGTAAAACCCTGGCTTATGACTGCCTTGCCGCAGTTTATGACAGCAAATCTAGAGAAAATGATGTCTCGGTGTACAACCTTTTGTTGCCTTACAACTGGGAATTCTCCAGAATGGCTGCAGGGGTATTTAAGACCACCCACACCCATTCTGGACTCTGGGCAACCTAGCCTTGCATGTTCACTGCGCCTCTTCTGGAACCATCACTAAAGCGCGGGACGTCTTTTAAATCTGGCGCTTTTAGTGGGTGCTCCGGAAGAAGTGCCATGCACGGGCAAGGCAAGGTTTCCCCATTGCAACCACTCTTCCCTCCCTTCGCAGCACCAATCCAGGCACAGAAGGGGGGAAAGGCAGTCGCAATGGGGAGACCTTGCCTTGTGCATGTATGGCTCCTCTTCCGGAGCCATCACTAAAGTGCGGGATGTCTTTTAAATCTAACGCTTTTAGCGGGGGCTCCGGAAGAAGGCAAGGTTGCCCCATTGCGATTGCCTTTCCCTCCCTTTGGAGCACTGATCCAGGCACAGAAGGAGGGGGGAGGTGAGCAGTTCACCTCACCCGGCTGCAGGGGAGCCCTGGACGTGGCCGGCCCCTGCAGCCGGACAAACTGCTCCTGTTCGTCACCCAACGCCAACCCTGAGGAAGAAGAGTCAGAGCCCAGGCAAGGTAGGGAAAACTAGGGAGCTTAGCTCCCTCATTTATATTCCCCTTTACGTGTCCCGCTTTTTTGTGGGTTTATTTTTTTTGTGAGGTCAGGAATGGTTTTTAAAAATTTTTAATGTATCCCTATGGGAAAATGTGCTTTGGGTTATGATTTATCCAGTTTACGACGAAGCCTGTCGGAATGGACCACAATCATAACACCGGGTTTTATTGTACAGTCATAAATAGAGTATTGTAAAAATATTTCTCTGTCTGGCTCTGCAGCACAAAACCTGACAGATTTATTCAAGATAACCATGCAATATAGCCCTGCTGTATTATACCACTGTAAAACAAACAATTTCATATCAGCAATATAAATATTCCTCACTCAGCTAAGAAAAAAATCATAAAACCAAGGCTCATTTCTGCTTGACATGTTAATGCTATACTGTATACACAAGGAGTTATTTTAAATAGAGATGCACACATGCAAACTTAATTTGCCAACTGGAGTAAAGGAGAGTGTTTTTAGCCTCAGGTCAATGACTCCTCGCAATATCAATCAAATAGTAATATGCAACTTTTCTGTATTTTCCTCTGTAACAGATAATTTTTTTTGTAGGACAGAAATAGATAGGAGCAGGAGAGGGAAAATTGCCATCTGAAGTCTAAGCTATTTGGACTCCATCATAGAAATCTATCAGGTAGAATACCTGGAGCATAAAAACCTTCCATCCGCAAATTCTCTCAATCCTACAAGAACTGTACAGCATGAGTTTCATGAAGGCACAGATCAATTCTTGGATGCAGATCACTGGTGCCAGAAGAAGCGTAAATGGAAAATGTGGTGACTGCTCAATTTTATCCACCTACAAATCCAAGCATGCTTTGCCACTTTTACAAATCTTAAATGATTACAGCAGTATCAAGAAGATGCCAGCTTCTAAAGCAGGGCTTCTCCACCTATGGCCTGTGGGCAGGATCCAGCCTATGGCACTGAATCATCCAGCCCATGCCCTTGCTCCAGCCACCGCTTCTGCTTCAATCCTTGTCTCCTCTGCTTGCCTTGGCATGTCCCTAACACTGCTCCATAGCAGATGTCTGCCCTGCTATGGAGAGGCGTTAGGAACATGCCAAGCAAAGGAGATAAGTATTGAGGCAGTGGCGGCAAGGCGGCAGAAGCGGAAGCTGGGTGAGGTCACGGGGTGGAACACGGGGTGGATGATTTGGTTCCATGCAGTTCCTTCAGGCTGGTGAGCAGGGAAGCAGCATTTTGGGTGGGGTGGGGTGGCTCGGGATGGTTGGTGGCAGTGGTGCGGTGTGGGTGGAGTGGGGGGTGGCTTGGGGGTGATCCCACTGCTAGCAGTGGTAGGAGGTTTGTGGTGGTCCTGCCGCCACTGCGGAAGGCACCTATCCAGCCCGCCAACAGTCAGAAGGGGCGTGATCCAGCCCCCGGCTTAAAAAGATTGAGGACCCTTGTTCTAGAACCAAGTTTACAATTAATAGAGAGTTGTCGGCATTTTCTCTCCTGCCCTAAATAGCTGCATCAGGAATCCATGCAATGTGAGGGAAAATACCAAGATACCATTCCCCTTTAGCGCTTTATTTTTAATGCTGCAAAGACCCATCAGCTATACAAACCTTTTTGAACACTGCTGGATTTGGAAGAGGAGGGCCAAAGAAGGGAACATCATCACGGGCTGTAACAGAAACCTGAAACAAGCAGAAATGATAGAGTGGTTTTAAAATGGGAACAGAAAGTCTATAGTAGAGAGAAGGCTCAGCACCATGAAGTACAGCAGTTCTGAACCGTTATCTGTTAAAACAGATAATCAAAAACAAGTACACACTGTCATTTAAGGTAGAGATGCTCAACCTGCATCCCCTGGGCCGGATGTGGCCTGCGGCACCATTTCATGTGGCCCCCAACGCTTCCACCACACCAAGAAGTGCCATGTGGTGGAGGAAGGGCAAAATGGCTGTCTGACCCCCAAAGCTATCTGAGGGAGCGTGACTGGGCTCCCGGCTTTAAAAAGTTGAGAACTCCTGTTTTAAGGAATGGCACATATACTCAGGACCAACCCTTTCCAGCAAAACAAACAAACAAACACAAGTCACTAGGAAAGGATCAAAACCTCATCTCAAAAAAAAAAAAAAAGACAGAGAAAAACTGCAGTCTGACACTTGTTGAACTCCTCCTAGAACAAAAGAGCTATAGAGAAAGGGTAATTAGTATCCCTTCATAAATTACCACTCCAAAGGATAGCACCACTGTAGCCAGCAAAAGGAATATGAGCAACCATAAAGAGAACTAAAGGCCCATCCAGATTTAGATCTGCACTCCAAGTTTGGGGGCATGTTGGGCTGGCTTTTTGTTAACAGTGTCCAAACACATTGGATGCCAGAGCCATCCCCTCAAAAAGTGTCAGAGGACTCAATCTTGTCAATCATACTCCCATATATATGCCTTTCCCAGCACCTGCAGACACTGGGAAAGGCATAGATGGGAGCCTTTCAGCTATCAAAGGCTGCTTTTAGTGTAAGCATCCAGTTTATGAGCTCCCTCAGCACATCATATTTTGAACTCGTCCTCTGATCATCAGTGAACAGTCAGGGGAACTGATTTTTTAATGTGTGTAGAAGATCATCGCTAATATGATGCATCACTTTGTTTAAAATTTTTAAATTAAAAAAAATCTTTGCTATTCAAAATGGAACATTGCTCCTCCTCCTAACTGTGACACTTTTGCCACTGATCCAGCTTGAACTAAACAGGCAGTCTGTATAGGCCTTATGAGATACAGCAGATGCCATAGCAGATGACTTTCTATGGTTTCTAAAGTGAATGTAAGATGGCTGACTGTATTTACCTTGTATACAGTCTCTCCCAGGGCAACATGATGCAGCTGCACTACCACATAGGCATGCAGGAAGTTTGAGGCAATCATGTCAGGGACAAAAGGAGTATTTTCATCCTGGAAGACAATGGCCACAATATCATTCCCAATGTGGCGCTTCCGTTGAAGCTGGAAGAGAATGAACAATGGAATATATTAGGAAGGAATTTTGGCATATATATTAGTTACATCCTTATTATGCCAGAGCATTTCCTCAGGTAAAGTATTACATAAGTATTATGTATTACAAGCTTATGTAATACATAAGAATTACATAAACTTGTGCCACCCTGCCTATCACACAACACCCAGTTGAATATAGCCTACTCAATTCTCCAGCTTTCTATTCTACCATGTCAAAGAATTCCCAGTCAGATTACTCTCTCTTCTTTCCAGACATAACGTTCTCCACCAATCTCTTGGACCCAACGACACTAAAATACCTGCCTGTTGCCATCACTGGATCCTAATTCAATGCTGAATAAACCAGGGTATACAAGCTTCGTGTGTTACAAACAGATGGTTCTTTTGATTCTGCTTTGTTTCTTCCTTCATGCGAGTAGGAAACAAATCAGGAAACCATAGTTAATAGTAGCTTCATCTTTAAATTTGAAGCCAGAATGATTATTAATTAATTAATTAATTAATCATCCAAGTAATTAAGTAGGAAAATTTGTCTTCTGAATCCAAATATATTTGAAAACCATTAACTACTGTCAATATAGTCTAGAGAGAATGTGTTAGTACAATTAACAATGATTTCCTGGTTTGTTTGTTTGTTTGTATGTTCACATGAAGAGGAGCACAGCAGGAGTAAGGAAGTCGAGGTGGATGCCCAAACTTTTTGCAGGTCCCATTAATTCAGAATTTTGCCTCCCAAATTGTGCTTCCAGTTTGCCATAAAATACCTGTTGAGCATCGCCTTCTGTGAAGGGCAACATTGTAGAAACATGAAACATAATCTCCTTGCCCCTGAAGTTCGTGTAGATAGATTCGGTTCCTGTTTGACCTCTTGTAACATCCAAACCACCTCGGAATCTGAACATAAGCAGAAAAAGGGAGAAGAAATCAATGGAACAAAAAAGAAAAGAAAAAGAAGCCATGAATACAATCCAATACAATGGGAGAGTCTACTATTTTCTGTCAAAGATTTCTACTTCATAGGAAAAATTGGTCATCGTGACTGTTTCTACAACATTTGTTTGTTTATTCCCATTTTCAGTGGCTGAAATCCTGTTGTTTAACAGATGAAGCCATAGCCAAGGTAGGAATATTTTAATCAATGGAAATTCTGCAGGAATTGACTCATCAAATTCTTAAAAATTCAATGGGCCTTGTCAAGATCTATTATTATTAATTGGACTTGCCATATACACTCAGGCCAAAAAGCAAAAGATTCAGTCCAAAATAAGGGTCATTTGCCTGTAAACAGCCTCTTTTTCATAGCTTCTGAGGCCCCTATTAAAGAGAACCCTCTCATGTGGGTACCCCCTTCTTGTTTTGAGTTTTCTGCAAAGTACACTGAGCCACAGTATGCAGTACACTGAAGTGCAATGCAAATTGGTAAGAAATAGAAGGGTGTGTGAAGGGGATTGAAGTCTATATGTCACACCTTCCCTCCAGTCTCTTTGGGAGGCCATCACATGTTTCTCCCAACCATTGGTGAGTCTGCATATATTACTCCAGCATACCTGTCAAGTTTTGGGAAATTTCTGTCAAACCCCCGTATTTTACACTCTTTCCTGCCGTCATCCCATATTAGTTAGACTGCAATTAGACTGGCGTTAGACTGGAGGCCAGCACAGGATAAGCATAGCTGTCCAGTTTCCCATTTTGGATGGGAAATTTCCCTTATTTGACAGAAATTTTCCAAAACTTGACAGGTATGTACTCCAGTGGTGGTAAACCTATGGCACTGTTCCAGATATTGCACTCAGAGCACTCTCTGTGGGCACCCATTCAGTTGCCCCAGCACAGAGTTTGCTCCGCCCCTCTGCCCAGCAGCCCAATGGGAGCATTTCCTCCCTCCCCGTTGCCATGTTGGCACTTTGTGATAATTAGGTTTTGGGTTGCAGTTGGGGCGCTCAGTCTCTAAAAGGTTCGCCATCACTGTATTACTCTATTGTGTAATTTTATATTATCTGTTTTCCTGTGTTCACAGGGAGAAGCCATGTTTTCTTTAGTGCAACACAGTAGAAACTATCTGGCAGGAGACATTTTTATAACTACTCACCCACGGAAATCCTGCAGCTGGATCCTGTCTCCAAGGAGATTTAAGAACTCTAAGAAGCCCAGACTCTCCTCAGTGTTACTGAAGACCTCTTCCTCTGTGGTCTAGAAAAAGAGAAGGAACAGAAGGCACTTTCCTGACCTATCACGAGGTCTACTGAAAAGTAAGACGGACTCAAACTCCAACCACTTTTTGCAGACAAGTCCACACTGGATGCTTCTACCACTTTATTTTGCCAAGTATGAAAGTAAGTATTGCCTTTCACCCTTCTATCAGAACCTCAGCTCTGCTCCTCAGAACTGAAACTGCAGGGGCTGTTACTACAAGGAAGAGGATATTCACAACAGGTCCAGAGCAGATATTTGCAAGTTATGACTCCCCCTCCCCCTTGACCAAATGCTGTCCATTAACCCTGTTGGTTCTTGTCAATGATGCCTTAGTTAGTCATCTCTAGACCAAAGGAGGGCTTCAAATCATACCCTCTCAGGAACTAATCTCAGTCAAGAATGAATTTATACCTTTTAAGTTGTCGTAGTGCAAAAAAAAAAACTGCTGTTAGTCTCTTTTTTCCTCTCTCTCACTGTCCCATCATCAAGACCTAATGCCTCAACATTTTATTTATTTATTTATTTGTCGATTTATATGCCGCCCCACTCACACAGGGTGACTCTGGGCAGCTTACAGACATCAAATAATATAGAAATACAATCCACAAAAGCAACACAACTCAATTTATGCAATAAATAAACAACAAAAAGTCCTAACGGAGCCCAGTGTCCGTTTACATGCTGTAACGTGTTGAATGGCCATTACACGGTTAATGAGAAAATGCAGAGGTTCCTTCCTGGGTTTCCACTTATCCTCATAAAACTTCCAAATAAAATATCTCACTTTCCTTGTACCATCTACCAAAAAAAAAACTCAATTACACCACACTGTAAAGAAAACAACACAGAAGTCAACAGAATTTCCATAGGCTGACTTTCATAGTGACAACATCAAGCATGGGTATGAGAATTATTTTACCTGCCCAGTTTTCTGGTAGATGACTCCAAATTTGAAGTTATTGCTGATGACATGTTCATCAAATGCAACAATGAGCTGGGAAGCCTAAGAGGTGGGTGAAATAGTCTGAATTAGAGGCAGGAGCAGTCAGCTACCATGTATCCAAGTACCTGTGATGCGTGCCTAGGCCCATGTGGCAAGCCTACCTTGGGATATAGCACGGGGAAGAAGCGGTCGACATTCACCTCCTCACACAGCAGCTGCAGGGAGAAACGAGAAGTTACCATGATCAGTGCCACCAGACTGGCGTTCTACTTTCGAGACTAGTCATGTGATCTGTACAGATACTGAGTAAGTTTAGATTTACAAATGAAGGCTGGAATAGTTTTGCACAACGATGGAAGTAATGAGATGAGAGATTACCCATTTCTGTCCACCCATTTTTTCCCCACATTGCTATAACAGGCTGGTACTCATTCATTCAAAACCTATTCTGTGAGTTTAAAACTTCAATATTAAATCCAGGCTTATATTTATGGTTGGTTAAATTGTCATACAGTGTTTGGCACAAACAATTTAAAAGTGAGCCATATTTCTTTACTGTGAGCTTTAAAATAAGAGTCTTAAGTGTATACATACTAGAATTTAATGAACAAATTAGCTGAAAAGAAAAGATTTCTCTGCAACCTCCAGAAAATGTCCTAATGATTGAATCAATTGCCCCTCACATCCCAAACAGATGTTCTGTTCCAAAAAAAAAAAAAAGATGAAAGAAAGAGCTAAAGAGGGAGAGTAAAACAATAATGCTGTTAAAGCACAATCCTGGGGGAAAATCTCTTTCAGACACCCACATGGCAGAAACAACACACAACACGCCAAGCTGCATCTCTCCATTGTAGCTTTATGAAACGCTACCAAAGCTTCTCAGTGCAATCACTGTCAGAGCACCAAATTCTAACAACACTGAAAACTATGCATGCCCTTGCTGTCTGCTTTATCTTTAAACAAGCAATTACTCTCTGACCTTGCCCCCCCTACTATTAAGTCAATTCTGACTTACCGCAACCCTTTTCAGGGTTTTCTAGGTAGAGAAAACTAAGTGGTTTACCTTTTCCTTCTTCCAAGGGCACCCTGGGGCTGTGCAACTTGCCCAGGGCCATACAGAATGTCACTTCTGGGATAGAAATAGCAATCACACTTATATACCACAGGTGCCTCAGTGGTTAAGAAGCTTGCCTTGTTAGCTGGAAGGCTGGCAAGTCGGCTGTTCGAGACCTGCGTACTGCATGACAGATAGAGCACCCATCTCTGTCCCAGCTCCTGCCAACCTAGCAGTTCAAAAGCAAGAAAGTGCAAGTAAATAAACAGGGACCACTTCTGTGGGAAAAGATCTTGGGGACATGAAAGGAGCTTCATTCGGGCATCCTCTGAGCAGAGTTCCTCCAGCAAAAATCCTTTCAACCCAGGATAATTTCTGACACGAAATCATTATTATTACCGTCCCATAGAGCTTTGTACACTCTCTGGGTGGTTTACAAGTTAATTAGCATTTTGCTCCCAACATGCTGGGTTATCATTTTACTGACCTCAGAAGGATGGAAGGCTGCTGGTGAGGAACTGAACTCCCAACCTTAAGTTCCACAGCCAGATACCTAATTTACTGAGCTATTCAGCCAGCTGAAATCTGACAGTATGGCAGCAATTTGCAGAAAAACACAACTTCTATGTGACCACCTTTTAATAATAATTGCATGCTGTCAAGTCAATTCTGATTCATGGTGAACCTTTCCAGTGTTTCCTAGATAGACAGCACTCAGATGTGGTTTACCATTTCTTTCTTCTGTGGACACCCTGGGTCTGTACAGCTTGCCCATAACCACACAGACTGGCTTCTTTTTTCAGGAGTTACAGTGATTAATTGAGCTGCCAAACACCAGCTAAGTGACCAAATACCAAAACCACTAAGCTATCTAGTCAGCTGTTGCCACCTTTAGGGAGCTAAATCTGATGATAAGTTAGCAGGATGAATTTTCTTTCACACACACCAGCATCTCGGTGTTTCAGTTTGCCTCCTTACCCACTTTAGTGTATGAGAACCAAGACAAAGGAACAGCCGAAGGGTTGGCTTAACACATCTTTATTGCATGGTGGTCCGGGAAAAACATGAGGTAATGGCGGACGAGCAGCTCAATATATACGGTGGTTATACATTTGAATGTGGCTCCACGATAGCCCATTGGCTACCGTTGGCGTGACGTCATTTCTGGTCACGCCCTTCTTGTCCAGGTGAGGTAGTGGCGGGAATCTTCCCGCGCTGTAGTTCTTTGGGGAATTGGGACCTGTGAGCTGGGCGCTCGCTATTGCCACCAGGTGGTCATTAGCTCGCGTCCTAATTGCAACGGGTTACATTGATATATATGTTAAAGGCATAGTATTGAGAACACAAGGCATAGTATTGAGAACACAACATCCCTCCCCCCTAGGATGAGACAAAGTCTCTCATCCAAGATGGCTTATTGCAAACGCGCTTTGGGCGTGCTGCAGGCTGGCATGTCCCGGCTCCTTGTCCTGCAACGGGAGAGGGAAACTCGTTAGTGACTTGCCGCGGCTCTGCGGCTTTTGGGGAAGGGACGGAAAAACCGGGGGCACTGGGGACTAACGAAAAACCCCGCTTCTCGCTTGGATGGGTGGGGAACCACTCCGGAAAACCCCCCCGGTTTTGTAAATGAAAATCAGAATTATCCCCTAGGGTGTCATTAGAAGGATTCCGCAGGATATCTATGAGGACAGATTCGGACTCCTTTCCCTCCCCCCTAGGTGGGCACCACCGGCCCCCCTCTCCTCCCCCTTGGGCTGAACGGGTGGGGGAGAACCCTAACGTTGAATCCTTTTCCGTGCCGTCCGCGCGTTGTTCGTCCTGAACCCGGCGCCGGAGCTGGTCTGTGTGCCGCCTCCAGAGTAGACCCGCACTGGTCTCCACACAATACGACACGGGACCCGTCTGCCCAACGATGACGCCCAGGACCCAGGCTGGCCCCGTGCTAGCGTAGTTCCTGCAATGCACCGGGGCACCTACTTCGAAACTCTTCGTGGCCGCTAACCTGATGTTCCTCCCTGTGTCCTCCACCCTCGTTGGGTCTAGCCTGGTCAGAATCGTGGTCAGCTTCCTACGCATTAAGAGCTCTGCGGGCGAGTACCCTGAAGCTAGGGGGGTCACCCTGTATCCCAGCAGGAACTGACACACTTGCAGGTTGAGATCCCCGGGACCCATGCGCCTCAGCGCGTCCTTGGTGGTGCGCACGAGGCGCTCTACCTGGCCGTTTGTTGCCGGGTGGAAAGGGGCGGAGGTGATGTGCCGAATGGCGTTGATCTCCGTGAATGTCCTGAACTCAGCGGACGTGAAACAACTGGCGTTATCGCTAATTAGGATGTCGGGTATACCGAACGTGCTAAAGACCCTCCGCAAATGCTTCACCGTCGTTGCAGAAGAGGTGCTAGTAACTGGAATTACCTCCAACCACTTGGAGTAAGCATCCACCACGAGGAGAAAAAGTGTCCCCCTAAATGGTCCCGCAAAGTCGATGTGCACACGCGACCAAGGCCCCTTTGCCGCGTCCCATTCCCTGTGCGGCAGACGCGCCTCTTCAGGTCGGGAGCCTTGGCATCTCTCGCAAGTGCCCACCATGCGCTCGATGTCGTCATCCAATTGGGGCCACCAGAAATAGCTCCTGGCCAGAGCCTTGGAGCGTACAATCCCAGGGTGGCTGACGTGCAGCAGTTTGAGCACCCGCGGCCTCAGGGATTCGGGGACTACCACCCGCTGGCCCCACAGAAGGCACCCCCTCTCTATGGACAACTCTAGCCTCTTCCTAAAAAACGGGGCGAACTCTGCTGCCGGGGCGGACGCTGGCCACCCTTTCTGCACCCAGGAGCTGACTAGAGCAAGCGTTTTGTCCTTGCCGGTCGCCTTGGCGATGTCTGCGGGTACAATGGGGGGCGAATCTAAGACCTCTATCAGGAGCACTTGGCGGTCTCGTTCTTCCTTGCCCACGATGCTGCTAGCGTTGGGGAGGGGAGACCTCGACAGGGCGTCCGCGTGGCTTATTTCTTTTCCCGGGCGGTACACTAACGCGTGCTGATACGCGTTTAAGAAGATGGCCCACCTTAACATCCTAGGGGACAGGATTTGAGGAGTGGGCTTGTCTGCAGTGAAAATGCCTAGCAGGGGCTTGTGGTCGGTCACTATGGTGAAAGGACGGCCATAGAGGAAATCGTGGAACTTTTTAGTCCCCGCGATTATTGCTAGCGCCTCCCTGTCTGTTTGAGCGTAGTTTCGTTCCGCTTGGGACAGGGATCTGGAGTAGAATGCTACCGGGGCCTCTCTCCCGTTTTCCAATACGTGGCACAGCACCGCCCCCACCCCTACTGGGGATGCGTCGCATATCAGGACCACAGGTCTCTTGGGGTCAAAATGGGTGAGAATGGCATCAGACGCTAGGAGTTGTTTCAGGTCACTGAATGCCCTCTCCTGGCTCTCGCCCCACTTCCACGCCTCGTCCTTCTTTAGTAGCGTGAAGTGGCTCTGCTACCGATGCCTTCCGAGGCAGGAAAGAGTGGTAAAAGTTTAAGAGCCCTAGGAACGACTGCAATTCGGGCTTGGAGGTGGGGCGAGGGGCATTTCGAATGGCAGCTACCTTTGATTTGGAGGGTTTGATTCCCTCGGGGGTCACCCGGAAACCCAAGAACTCAACCTCTTTGGCGAAGAAAACGCATTTGTCTTTTCACAACCTCAACCCCGCCTTTTCGAACACCGCCAGCACTTTGTCCAGCCTTTCAGCCAACTCTGCCTCGCTCCCCCCGTTATCAACACGTCATCAAAGTATGGCAAGACCCCCTCCAGCCCCTTTAAGAGGCGTTCCACGAGCGACTGGAAAATACCCGGCGCCGAGTTCACGCCGAACTGTAGGCGCGTCACCTGGAACGCCCCCTTATGAGTGACTATCGTTTGCGCAGCAGCTGCAGCTGGGGTTACCGAGAGTTGCTGATAGGCTTGCGCTAGGTCAAGTTTTGCGAAACACTTTCCCCCATGTAACCTGGCCAACAGGTGGCTGACTACCGGCACCGGATACGCGTTTGGGCGGATCGCCTTATTAATGGTGCACTTATAATCAGCGCAAATGCGAACCTCCCCGTTGGCCTTTAGCGCAGTTACAATCGGAGTTTCCCACTCCACGGAATCAACAGGAACAAGAATCCCCTGGCCCACCAATTTGTCCAGTTCCGCCTCTATCTTGTCCTTTAGTGCGAAAGGCACTCTGCGCGGCTTGAGTCTGATAGGGTGGACCTCCGGGTCCAGGTCGAACGCTACTGGGGGTCCCTTGAACTTTCCGAGTCCTTTCTTGAAAACTTCGGGGTGCGCATCACACACCTCCTGTATTGGGTCAGTCCCGACGGCATGCACCCCCCCAATGAACAAACCCAGGGGCTTAAACCATTGAGTCCCGAGGAGGCTGCAACTTCCCCCTTTGAGAACAACCAGGGGAAGTTCCGCGGCGTGTTGCTTGTATTGGACCTTGAATTTTCCAACCCCCAACACCGGAATGCTATTTCCCTGCATGTCCCGCAGCGTGGACCTCAATGCTTTGAGCTTAGGGCGCACGTGGGGGGAAATTCCCAAGAACTCCCGCTGGGACATAATTGAGTAGGAAGAACCCGAGTCTATCTCCATCCTAACAGGGGCCCCTTGCACCAGTACCTCAACAAAATAACGTGGGTGTCCCAAGGACACGCTGTACATGGGGGCTTCGTCGCTGCTGTCGTCGGAGATGCGGCCCACGCCGTCCGGCTTCCTCGCGGGCCGGGCACCCTCCTTGGTCTTCGGCGGGCGGTCTGACGGGCTTTTCTGGTCTCTGCGCCGCCGTCTGCAGACCTTGGCGATGTGTCCCCGGCGTCCGCAGTTGTGGCACTCGGCCTTCCGGAACGGGCACTTGATGCGGTCGTGGGCTGCTCCACAGCCGTCGCAGCGTCGGCCATCCTTCCGAACCTTCCGGACGTCCTCATCGTCGCTGCTCTCCGTGGAAGATTTCGGCGTGCGCCTGGCCGCCTGCACCGAGCCCGCTGTCTTGTCGGGCTGTGGGGGTCTTTCTCTGAACCCCTTGACTCCGGCCCTCGTGGCCTCCGCGGCCTGGGCAGCCTTCATGACCTCGCGTAGCGTCGGGGGCAGCTCCTGGTTCATCAGCTTTCGCTGAACCTCTTCATCCCACAGACCGCACAGCAAACGGTCCCTGAGGGCGATTTCCAGATTTTCCCACTTGCATGGGCCGGCGGCCAACCGCAGGGCCGCAGCAAAAACGGTGATGGACTCACCAGGCGCTTGAACTCTCTTCCAGAACGCGTCTCGAGCCGAAAACATCAAGACCGAGGGCTGGAAATGGTCGCGCATCACCTTTAGAAGCTGTTTGGCTGTTAGCTTGCTCACTTTCTTCGGTGATACTAGGTCCACCAATACTCTTTTGGCGGCATTTCCCAGCATCCGAGTGAGGATGGCCCTCTTCTTTCCCTCGTCCGTAATGTTGGACACCACCAGCGTATCTTGGAAGTCCATTTCAAAGAGCTCCCAGTCTTCCGGCTTGTTGATGTCGAAACCGGCATGTGTCTTGATCTCGTGGGAAGCCATATCCCACCTTCGTCGCCACTTTAGTGTATGAGAACCAAGACAAAGGAACAGCCGAAGGGTTGGCTTAACACATCTTTATTGCATGGTGGTCCGGGAAAAACATGAGGTAATGGCGGACGAGCAGCTCAATATATACGGTGGTTATACATTTGAATGTGGCTCCACGATAGCCCATTGGCTACCGTTGGCGTGACGTCATTTCTGGTCACGCCCTTCTTGTCCAGGTGAGGTAGTGGCGGGAATCTTCCCGCGCTGTAGTTCTTTGGGGAATTGGGACCTGTGAGCTGGGCGCTCGCTATTGCCACCAGGTGGTCATTAGCTCGCGTCCTAATTGCAACGGGTTACATTGATATATATGTTAAAGGCATAGTATTGAGAACACAAGGCATAGTATTGAGAACACAACACCCACCCACCCACAAAAACTGCAGAAAGGGAGACAAAAAGGAAATTGATGCATTCATCAACAGAGTAAAAAGGGGCCAAAAACCAATTGACTGCAGAAGTGCTGAGTCTGGAACTTACCTTTGCCATCTGAACTGCATTAGGAAACTCATTCAGGCAGGAAATAGGGATCAAGTCATTCTTGGTACCAGCTCGTGTCCTGATACAAACCAACAACAGAAGAGTGAGCAAATGCTAAAGGGAAACTAACCAACATCCCCATCTTTGGAGAGGTGATGGTGTTCTTATGCACTTTCTCTCCTTTTCAAAATCAATCCTCCATGAACAGTGGTTCCCAGTGTGAGGCACAGGCCCCACATGAGGACTTCAATTCCTAGAAGCCTAAGTCAGTACATTGGCTGATCAGTGCTTTGTGGGATTGACTTAGGCTTCTGGAATTAAAATCCAAATACCAAAGGTTGGGAAACACTGCACTAGAGGTACTGGTGAAAAATTGAAAGAAAGCAGATATGGGCAGACATCAACTGAAGGATTTTGATGGCATATACACAGCCAAAAACCCACCCAAGTTTTTTAAACTCAGGCTAAGACGCTGACTGAGAGGCGGAAGGTCAGCAGTTCGAGTCCCGAGTACTGCAGGACGGAATGAGCTACCGTCTTTGTCCCAGCTCCTCCCAACCTAGCAGTTCGAAAGCAAGAAATTGCAAGTAGATAAATAGGGACCACTTTGGTGGGAAGCAGCATTCCGTGCACTCCGGTGTCTAGTCATGCCTGCCACATGACCACGGAAACATCTGCAGAAGCAGACAGTGCTGGCTCTTCGACTTTGAAACAGAGATGAGCACTGAACCCTAGAGTTGGATATGACTGGCTTTCGAGCAAGGGAAACCTTTACATTTACCTTTATTATGTAATGTAATATTCAATTATACATCTTAACCTATAAATCCAAGGGTTAACCGTTGGAACTGGCTATAGGTTGCTATGCCTCGCCCTACTTGCCTGCACTCACCCTTCGTGCACACGGCCGATCTGGGTACGCAGGTCAACGAAGGATTGAAAAAACCGGCAGTGGGGCAACAGCCCCACAAATGCGAAGAAAGGGAAACAACTTCACTTCCCAACATTCCTTGCGCCGCGCCGCGCCAGAGCCAATCAGGCTGAGAGGCTCTCGCATGGCGCAGCGTTCGGAAATGCGCCGCAGCCAATCGAAAGAAAAGCATTTTTAAAAAATGCAGCACAAACACAAAACAGCAACCCATAACTACAAGCCCCAGCGTCCTGCGCGCCATGAGCGCGCAGAGCGCTGAGGAAACCGGCACCCGAAAAATGAAAAAGAAAAACAACTCACAACACCAGCCGGCTTTCTTTCCCTCACCAACAGCGCCTGAAGCTCCCGACTGGAGTTTCCCCTTTAATATCAGTGGGTGGGGGTTGCGATCCCCCTCTCCGCTGGCTACCCTAGGGTTGGGAGGTTTGTGGGGAGAAAAGGAGTATATTGCCCCAACCCTTCTGGAAACAAAAGATCAGGCAGAGAGGATCAATCCCCCACCCCCCCTCCTTAAAACAACTCCGTCTTTTCTTCTCTTTAAAAACGGAGTTGTTTTAAGGAGGGGGGGTGGGTGGGGATTCGATCCAGTCTGCCTGATCTTTTGGTTCCAGAAGTGTGGGGGTAATATACCCCTTTTCTCCCCACAAACCTCCCAACCCTAGGGTAGCCAGCGGAGAGGGGGATCGCAACCCCCACCCACTGATATTAAAGGGGAAACCCGATCTACTTTCACGACTCCACACAAACAAAGCACCATAACACACTAAAGCCCCCCTCCCCACCACCTAGCCCACCCTTCCTAACCCCCAATTACCATGCCCCCCCTCCCCACCACCGAGCCCACCCTTTCTAACCCCAACAACCACGCCCCCCCTCCCCACAACCTAGCCCACCCTTCCTAACCCCCAACGAAAAACAACTCACCGCTTCACAGCCAAGCAAACACCAGCTGGCTTTCTTTCCCTCACCAACAGCACCTGAAGGTCCCGACTGGAGTTCCCCCTTTAACATCAGTGGGTGGGGGGTTGCAATCCCCCTCTCCGCTGGCTACCCTAGGGTTGGGAGGTTTGTGGGGAGAAAAGGTGTATATTGCCCCAACACTTCTGGACCCACAGGAACAGGCAGAGTGGATCTTTTCTTCTCTTTAAAAACGGAGTTGTTTTAAGGAGGGGGGTGGGGGATCGATCCACTCTGCCTGTTCCTCTGTGTCCAGAAGTGTTGGGGCAATATACACCTTTTCTCCCCACAAACATCCCAACCCTAGGGTAGCCAGCGGAGAGGGGGGTCACAACCCCCACCCACTGATATTAAAGGGGAAACCCGATCTACTTTCACGACTTCACACAATCAAAGCACCATAACACACTAAAGCCCCCCTGCCCACCACTGAGCCTACCCTTCCTAACCCCAACGACCACGACCCCCCTAGCCCCCACTTCCTAACCCCCAGTGACCATGCCCCCCTCCCCACTACCTAACCCACCCTTCCTAACCCCCAACGACCATGCCCCTCTCCCCACCACCTAGCCCACCCTTCCTAACCCCCAATGACCACGTCCCTTCCCCACCACCAAATAAATAAATAATTTTTTAAAAAATTACTAAAAACAGTCAAACACATCCAAAAATACACAAAAACACCAAAAACAATACGAAGTAAACAAAGACACAATCAAAAACAAAACAAACAGACAAAAATACAAATTCCAACCCCCCCGCCCACACACACACACACACACACACACACACACACACACACACACACACAAAACAAAGAAAACAAGCAAACTTACCAAAAGATGTGCTACCTCCACCAGGACTGAAAAAGAAATGAATAAAGAAAGAGACTACTTACCAGAAGAAGCTCCACCCAGAGGCCAGGAGAGAAAAAAAAGTCAAAATACAATAACCCCTACCAGCACCACCTGCTGGCCACAATAGTAAAAACAATTCAAAAACACAAACATTGAATGTAAAAAACATTTACTTTTACATTATTAAAATTATGACCTATGGTACAACTAATTAAAAAAATTCAAAAAACTAAAACATTATTCACTTACATAAAACAATTTGAAATAATTATATCATACTTTCTTCTTTTATTAATCCTCAAAAAAACCCAAAAAAAACAGATCCCAGTTAATAACAGCCAAGCCAAAAAAAATTTACATAAATAAACATTTAAAAAATAAAATTATAGACAAATCAATTTTTAAAAAACATTAACACAATTTAACCTTCCAACACAATTTAAAACTATTGCAAAAATAACATTGGTTCATTTTTTATTAAAACACACGGAGAAAAAAGCCCGGCAATGCCGGGCAACCCTTGCTAGTATTGAATAAATACATCAAAACAAGAAGTTTTGCTTTAACAAGGAACTCCTAAAAAGGGTTCTGATGCAAGAATATGTATCCAGGATATGGGCCCAATGCTGTGATATCCACTCCCTCTATGTCAGAGCAGCATGTGGGATGATATGGCTTGCCACAGCCCTTACTGGTGGGCACCAACAGCTTTTCCATGGGTGCCAAGAGCATGAACACAAATGAGGTTTGCACCAAAGGAAAAAATTACCTGAACAACAGACGGAGGTTATCTTGCCCTTCCACTTGTTCATACTTCACAGAAAGGATCAAGTAGCCCAAAGTTGTGTCGTTGGCATAAAAATTTTGATGCTCCTAAAAATAAGTTGTTAAAATAACGATTTATGTCACAATACTCAAGAAGAAATAAACAGGCAATTTCCTACTTACACAGCTGCTAAACGCCCTTTTGGCTTCACCACCACCTATCTCCTGAATTCTTGGCCATTGTGAGTTAACTTTAAGTCTCGTGTGAGCACAAGAAATCTTAATAGGCTGAACTGGGGTTGTGAGCACTGTGGCCTTGCAGGATATATTGTGATAAAAGCACATATGCTGGGGACATATTCTTGTGGCTGTGACATTGGCATATTCCACTTGTGAGCAGCCTGAATATGGTATTACTGGCACGGTCCCATTTTATGGGCATTAGTGCAGTGTACCTACTCATTTGCTGGAAGACAGGTATTTGTTCTCCCCTAAGGAGCCTGTTTTGGCACCAAATTAAAATTTGGCTGTTTACCTAATGCTTTAGTTCTCTTTTTTCTCTTAATTGTTTAATTCTTGTGCTTCCAAGTAATCAAGGTATTTAAATTATTTTAAAGTAGCCTGTTATTTTAGCTCTTTTAGTGTAATTTTAGTGTAATATCCCTAGAGTCGGATACGACTGGCTTTCGAGCAAGGGAAACCTTTACCTTTACCTTTAGTGTAATTTTATTAGATTTAACCCACCTTTGGACTGGTAGATATAGGGAGGTTTAGAAATATTTTAATTAATAAATACAAATAAGCACAATGTCTTAATTACATATGGATTTTCTGTGTTGTATGCTTTTCCCTACATCTGGTAGCTTATCTACATAAACTCACATAGCAGTGTAATTAGACAACAGGATTAATTTGCAAGCTGTGGCATTTCTAAAACATAAGGAATATTTATTTTAAAAGGGTTGCAGTGGAACCTCGGCTTACAAATTTAATGCGTTACCTGGGACCTTTTGTACTATGAAAAATTTAAAATGCAAATTTCCCATAGGATTGCAATGAAAACCAATATTTGTTAACTGAAAAGCAGTTTCCCATAGGAATGCATTGAAAACCAATTAATCTATTCTGAAAAAAATTGTTAACCGAGTAACTATTTTCTATGGCATTCCTTTTGTTATGCAATTTTTGTGTTAAGCGAGCCATTTGTTAAGCGAGTTTCCACTGTATTTGCTTACTAGTCTGAATTACTGCACATGATGTACACAGTATAAAGCGTAGAACATGAATACTGCATTTTCCCCATGAATACTGCATTTTCCCCACCTTTCCCAGGAAGTGTTTGCGGTACAGCCTGGCTGATGGGTCGCACTCCAGCTTCACTTTACCACTGCAAGGAGAAGGCAGGTTATGGAGCTCTAAGCTGGAGACAGGAAGGCTGTGAGAGGCCCCTTCAATCCAGTAACCCCCAAACTGAGGTAGGATAATGAGAGGGTAAGGCCACCCTCTCTGTAACACCTGTGGAAAAAAAGAAGGATAGCCTGGGAACATGCAAGAGTAGGGAGTCAAGGTGGAGCTGATCACCATCGCTGGTCCAAATCCTGTTGGCTAGTCCTGTAAGCCTAACACCTAAATACCTACAAGGCATAACATTTTGGAGGAAATATTGCCTCATTTTAAGAAATCACTTTAGATGGATGAGTGCTGAGTTGCCATTTGCATTATTTCAGTATTAAATCGCTACAGCAGTGATGGCGAACCTTTTAGAGACCAACTGCCCAAACTGCAACCCAAAAAACACTTATTTATTGCAAAGTGCCAACACAGCAACAAGAGGGGAAGTAAACGCTCCCATTGAGCTGCTGGGCAGACGGGTGGGGCAAACTCTGTGCTGGGGGAGGGAGAAAGTGCTCCCACTGGGGTGGTGGGCAGAGGGGTGGGGCAAACTCTGTGCTGGGGTGACTGCACAGGTGCCCACAGAGGGGTCCGAGTGCCAACTCTGGCACATGTGCCACAGGTTTGCCACCACTGCCCTACAGGATATTGACCTTTATGTTTCACTTGATATTTTTAATATCCAAGTGTAAAATGCACCTGAACTAGAACCAAGACCTTTTAAATCATGGTTATTTGCTGGATTTTGGGGAATAAGGCAAACAGTATTTTTGCTAATGGCATCCAGTTTATGAAATGTCCTCTGCCAATGGGTACAGTAAGGCACCTTCATTATGAGCATTTCAGTACCAGCCAGGTTAAGAATTTTTCATTTTATTATGCTTTTAAAAAAACCTTTGTGTTTCACTCCCAACCACCCAGCACCTTTTCTTAACCCTCTGCTTTCCTACTCAAACAGTTCCCCGCTCCTCAATCCCTTCACATAACTGGTAGCAGATCTAAGTAAAGGGAAAACAATGCTTGGGCACATTGAATTGTACTAAATAAATGTAGCATACAACTGTTCAAACTGATATCTCTGTGTAGGTGTGATATGTGTCTGAGTCAGCCTCAGCTTTTCTGCACCAAATATCTCTGACCTGAAAGCCAAATAATGGTTGGCTTTGCCTTGGCTCACCTCATGGATACTGGGATATGGGATATAATCCTCTTCTTTCTGAAAATACAAAGAGACCATTAGCAAATATATGGGGGTGAGAAAGTGGAGGTTATGCATATTGTACATCACTTGGCTAAGTCTCTGGAAGAATATCTGAACCAAAGGAAACAACAATACTTGGGGGGGGGGGCAGTGGTCCTATCACACCCACTTACTTTATCCAATACTACACAATGTTTGGAAACCCATTCCAAACAACTCCTTGGACTAACGCTTCATTAATGAAAAAACTTAGAATTACTCAGCACTCCACTGTTATCTATCTCTGATGCTTCTAATCATTAAAGAGAAAGCATGTCCTGTCAGTTCTTTTTCTCCACTTCTCATTATAGGTTCTGGGGTACACAGAAAGAGCCTCCACAAAGATTATGAATACAATCAGGCATATCCTGGGTGGCAACCTTGCTGGCTAATCTTTCTAACACCACATCAAACGAAAGGAACTGAAGAATGAATCCACCAGAAAGGTCTTTGTCAAGACCAACCATAACAATGATCTCAATCAACACTGAGGGACTTTTGAGTAATAAGAGTGTGCAGGAAATACAAATGTGACATACTTCTGCTCCAGGAAACAGCAAAATACAGACCCAAAGTGGCTGGAATGGAGCTAATGATTGAGAAACCACATGACCAGTATGCGAGTGCAATTTTTGTTAGGCGTGGCCTCACTATAATATCAGCTCCACTGACAGAAACAAACAACACTGAAATTCTCACCATCCAAACCCCACAATTCTATGTTACCTCTGTCTATAAGCCATCAGAAGCCAATTTTATTTTAATGAACCAGACATTTTAGAATTTATTATTATTATTATTATTATTATTATTATTATTATTATTATTATTATTATTATTATTATTATTATTATTATTATTATTATTATTATTATTATTAATGACTAAATAAATTTTATTATTGGAGATTTTGATTGTCACATTGAGGCTTGGGGATATAACCAGACCAATGAGGATGGTGTACAACTTGTATCTTGGGCAAACACCAATGACCCCAAACTTGCCTATGATTCGAAACAGCCTGCATCTTTTAACAGTGATAGATGGAGGATGGAGTATAATCTGGACAACATCTTTGTTAGCAAGAAAATAGTAGCACAGTGCATAAAAGTTGCTGATGATCCGACCCCACGCATTCAACACAAACTCATCATGTGCATATTAAATGCTGTAGTGAAACCTCAGGAGGTGCCTTTTCACAGACATTTTAACTTTAAGAAGACTAAATTGGTGAATTTTCAAGAGCAGCTGATAAAAGTGTGGAGAAAATCCCCACGCACGCAAATAAATATCATGAATTTGTCCATCTTGTGAAAGAAATATCAAGGGAAATTTTTCCAAGAAGATGCTGCACCCAGTATATCCAGAGACTGACTGATGACATCAAATCTCTGCTGGATAGGTATCAGGCACTCAACAACCAGGATCCTTTCCAGGAAGATACTGTTGAAGCTGAGGAAGAACTGATGCAGGCTCTAGCTGAAAATCAGAAATAACAATGGTGTAGTTTAGTTGAGAACTTGGATATGAAGCAGAACAGTAGACAAGCTTGGAAACTCCTTAAAAACTTAGGTGGAGATTTAACCCAGCCATAGCAAAACTATACTCGAGTAACAGCTAGTCAGTTGCTAAAGAAAGGAAAAACGCAAGGCAAAAAAATGAGGGGAAAAGCTTTCTGACCAGAGGAACAAGATGGGGGTTTACTTAAAAGCCCCTTTGTAGCATCTGAATTGGAGGAAGCTATAAACAGCATGAAACTGGATAAAGTGGCAGGTATCAATGACATAAGAACAGAACAGATAAAGCAGTTTGGTCCCCGCACTTTGGAATGGCTCCTGCAATTAATGAACAACTGCATAGATGAACTTAAGATTCCTAAATTGTGGAGATTGGCTAGAGTTGTTGCTTTATTGGAACCTGGCAAAGACCCAGATGACTCAAAAAGCTACCAACCAGTGTCACTCCTTTGCCAGCTTTATGTGGCACTGAAACGGATGATTCACACTCATATTTCTGAATTTATTGATGGACAGATCATGAAGGAACAAGCTGGCTTCAGGCTGGGCAGGCCATGTTGTGGTCAAATTATTAACCTTACACAACACATTGAGGATGGCTTCAAAATAAATCTAATTATGGGAGTGGCTTCCATTGACCTAACTGCAGCATATGATACTGTCAATCATAGGATTCTGCTCCATAAAATAAATAATCTTACCAAGGATAACAAGCTTATTAATAGTCATTAGCAGCTTTCTCCAGAACTGGAGATTCTATGTGATGATGAATGGTAAGGACAGTAGATGGAAGTTGCAGAAGAATGGACTACCACAAGGAAGTGTATTGTCCCCAACATTGTCTAATATATATACAAATTATCAACCAGTTCCCAGCAATACAAAATTGTTCATCTATGTGGACGACACAGCAATGGCTGTACAAGGAATAAGCTTTGATGAAGTAGCTGGAAAAATTACTGGAGCACTTGAAGAATTAGGACAGTATTTCATTAAACATTTGAAGCCTAATCTAAGCAAGACTCAAGTGTGTGCTTTCCACTTTTGAAATCGAGAGGCAAGGATTGAGTTGGATGTTACGTGGCAAGGGAACCAATTACAGCTTTGTCCAGCACCAAAATACCTCAGCGTGACACTTGACAGGACACTCTCTTTTTTAAGCAACACTGCCTGAATACCAAAGCCAAAGTTAGTACAAGGAAGAACATCATCAGGAAACTCACAAACTTCAAATGGGGAAACCAACCATCCATTCTGTGTACATCAGAGTATCCCTGAGTATCTCCGCAGCAGAGTATGCTGCTCCAGTATGGAGCACATCCACACACAAGTTGACACTGCTGTTAATGAAGCCATGGGTATAGTGACAGGATACCTCAAACCTTCACGAGTTGAGAAAAATATGCCCTCTTGTTGGTATTGCTCCACCTACGATCAAGAAAGAAGTAGCAGTGGACACTGAGAGAACTAAGCAAGAGAATGGCCTCGAGACCCTCTGAGGCACAAGTCCACGGGCTTAGATCCAGGAAGAATTTTATGTCCTGAACAAACATTCTTAAGAGTACATAAGAACAAAACCAAATTAAAAGTTGGAGGAAGGAGCTCACTGGGCAAGGAACTTCATTAAAGGAGGATATAGCTGAAGAACTCAACCTCCCTTATGTCACTTGGAGGACCCTGAATGGTTCAGAGTGCCTAAATGTAAGACCAACATGCTCATGTAGGAGTTGCTGGCAGGCAACACACTATGTGAATGTGGTGAGATACAGAATCCAGCTCATTTACTGGTCTGCCAATTATTACTGCCAGAAACATGCACCAATGAGAACTTTAAGTTTGGCCAACGACAAAGCCAAGAAAGTGGCTTCATTTTGGCAGTCCGGGGTTTGATCGGGAAATGAAAGAAAACTTATAGGTTCTTTAATTGTCATCCGGAGACAAAATGCCAGAAACCCATGGGTTGGCTCTTGCCTTGTAGTTTATTTCCAAAATAGCATCAGAAAGCCCATCTTTGGAAATGAAAACTAACCTTGAGTGTAGCTGGAAGTGAACATCTTTGCTCATCCAAACGACTTCTCTAGAAACAGAGGAAGAGAGGCAATGAAACCCCATTATCTCATAAGGTTCTCCTCTCTCCATGTGCCACCAACAGAGGCGAAGACCCTTTTTGGTTCCATGAGATACTATTACAGAGTTCACTAAAGGAGGAAAAGTTCCCCAGGTTCTCATCCAGATATATTCAAAGTAACAATTGCAGAGAGAAAAAGTAAACTAAAACAAAGTGTCTACAATTTGTTGTGATTGCCCTTTTATACTTAATGGTTAGCTACAGGAAATTATTGATAAATTGCTTTTTTAAAACAATGGAATCTGCTACAAATAGTAAGTCTATGTACAGTAAATGAAATGACCAGAAATATCAAGTGTACCTTTGAAAGAATCACATTTAAGAGGAGGTACACTGGAACCCTTGGTCTCTACATTCGCTGTAATTCAGGTTCACCTCCAAGAAATGCAACAGAAGGAGCAGTGAGATGCTTTATTAAGAAACCTTCTCCAATATGGAAGCCCACTGACCAAAAATGATAGTGTCAATCCATATGATGTAGGATCTAAACATAATCACTTGCTAAATAAATAACAATAATAAAGAGTCCTGGTGGAGCAGTGGTTAAACTTCTTTACTGCAACCAAAACATGAATTTGATCCTGAGGGGATCAAGGTTCATTCAGCCGTCTATCCCTCCAAGGTCGATAAAATGCGTACCCAGCATGTTGGGGGGATGCTAATTAACTTGTGAACTGTCCAGAGAATGCACTAAGTGCTATGGAGTGGTATATAAAAGTGTAATTGCTATTGATAAATAAATGCTTTGCATGCAAGGAAATGGCAAAAGGTTGCTTCAGCTGAAAAGTGCCCATCAGAGGGGGCTTTCCAATTTCTTTTCCACCAGTTTCACTTGAGAGTTTAAGCTGAGAAGACAAATTAAGATCATTAATTATTATGTGAGTCCAAGTTAGTGGAGTGTAATATGAGCTCCATTAGTTACATGGTTTGAACTCAGGCGCATACAGTGGTGGACTTCAAAACTTTTTACTACCACACTGTGGGCATGGCCAACTCTGTGGGTGTGGCCACCTATGTGGGCATGGCCAGGCGACTGGGTGGGCATGGTTAAACTGCTGCATTTTAATGTGAGCTTTTGTGGATCGAGTCCACTTCATCAGACCATTAGTTAGCAATTATACTTTGATGCCCAAACACCTTCTGCTCCATCCTGGCTCACTTGGTCATGGGGGATGGGAGCGCAGATACCCTGGGTTCCCGCCACGGGGCTATGAAAACACCGCTGCTGCCGAGCCCCCACAACACCTTCAGCTCTATCCCCTGGCTCGCCCAGTCAGGGTGGGTGGGAGCGTAGCTGCCCTGGTTTCCCGCCGTGGGGCTATGAAAATGGCACCACTGCCAAGCCCCCGCAACACCTTCGGCTCCCTCCCCTGGCTCGCATGGTCAGAGTGGCTTGGAGTGCAGCTGTCCTGGGTTCCTGCCGCAGGGCTATGAAAACACCACCGCCGTGCCCCAGCAACACCTTCGCCTCCCTCCCTTGGCTCGCCTGGTCAGGGTGGGTGGGAGTACATCTGCCCTGGGTTCCCGCCACGGGGCTATGAAAACACCGCTGCTGCCAAGCCCCCACAACACCTTTGGCTCTATCCCCTGCCTCGCCCAGGCAGGGTGGGTGGGAGTGCAGCTGCCCTGGGTTCCCGCCGTGGGGCTATGAAAACGGCACCATTGCCAAGCCCCCGCAACACCTTCGGCTCCCTCCCCTGGTTCGGCTGGTCAGGGTGGGTGGGAGTGCAGCTGCCCTGGGTTCCTGCCACAGGGCTATGAAAATGCCGCCACCGCCATGCCCCAGCAACACCTTCGACTCCCTCCCCTGGCTCGCCTGGTCAGGGGGGTGGGAGTGCAGCTGCTCCTGGAGAACAGCTGCCCTGTGGCGGGACATCCTCTCGCCTCAGTTGGGACATTTTGAGCCATTGAACCCCATCGTGGATGGCTGAGTTTTATGAGGCTCCATCTTGGACGTTTAGTAGCCGAGGGTACTATTTTTGGTATTTAAATGCTATTTATTGTATAACTTGTATAATCTGTAAGGTGTTAACTATTATTTGTAATTGTACTGTGTTATGAATTTGTATTGAACTGTGTACTGTATGATATATTTATGTTTTATGCCGCCTTGAGTCACACGTTGTGTTGAGTGAGGTGGGATACAAATCTACCAAATAAATAAACTTTCCTTTAAAGAGTAATTGTAGCAGAGCAACTGCTGGCTCAGCCTCACCCCACTCCAGGTGCCTGGACCCAGCAGCAAGGATGTTGGAGTTGCATCCAGAGTAGGGTGAGAGGAGGAGGAGGTGGGCAGGGCAGGGCAGTGAGAGGGGCCAGCCAGTTTTACTACCGGTTCTCCTGAACCTGCTGAAGCCCACCACTAGGCGCATATTTTTTCAACTGCCAGATTCAGAGATTGTAGATGCTGTACTGGGCTCTGGTATGAGAAGCAAGGAGACTAAACCTTGGCCCCATCTAGATTGGGAAAGGGCTAAAGCTTTATTTCCATTAGCAGTATGTGGAAAGAAATGCTACTTTCAACAGCGAACCACTGGATTAATGTATTACGTGGTTTGGTTCAGGAACATCAGCCATTCTATTTACAGCAACAATGAGAAACCCAGACCATCACAGCAGACAGTATATGAGGGTCTTTTACTCAAAATGTTCCTCAACTCAGAATGGCTGCTCTGATGCTGGCCTCCAATTACCAGCTTTTGTCTCAAAAAAAGTAGTTTCATAGTGTTAGTTTTCTGACACACACACAAAAATCCAAAGGATTCTGAGCACAATTTTTTGCTTTCAGATTTTTGCTGTGGATTCTGGGTCAAGTGGAAATGAAATAAAAACTCTAAATTGGGGTGTAGGAGTAGAGAAGAACTCTGATGCAGCTCCAGGAATGGTGTGGCTTAAACATACACTGGTGGTAGTAGAAAATGAATGTCAGCTAACAGAACCTCAGTGGCAAGAACAGTCCATTTATAACACAGAGATGTCCAAGAAAGAGGGATTAAAAACCTGTTCTGAAATCAGAAAACAAGCTCACAGAAAACCCATAGGAGCTTGCAATAAGCCCAACATTAGCCCACAGATGTGGAATAAGAAACATCAGAGAGGGACTGAGAGGCCATAGGTCAGCTGCGTGGAGCAAACAAGGCAAAGAGAACAGAGAACTCCAGAAAATGCAAGACTGGGGCCTTCGTATAACAGGAATGGTATAACAAGTGCATAACACATTTAATGTACAGGTGATTATTTATCATCAGAAACATTAAGCTCTGATGGAAGAAGCAAACCATACCTGCATTTTTTCAATCATTTCAAATAAATCGATTGCCTGCGAGAAAGAACATGAAATTAGAAATAAACATGCAAGTCAAATTAGATTAAATTTACAGTACTGGACAATTAACTTCATTTTTACTTAACCTTATGTTTAATATTGTGCATCTTTTTATCCTCTCTACAATACTGTGGCTCTCATCATTTCCACATGAGTACTTACTGACTAGAGGGTAAAACTATTGTAGAAGTATTAACTACTCAGAAGCTATACTAGAAAAAATATAATAGTAAGTACATTCTAAAATCTTGTGATTAAATCATCTGACACTGTTAAAACTAAAATCATCAATGCTGCATTTCTTGTTCAGGTCGTCTACTGAAAAATGAATTAATCAGCTACACAGTAGGTTAAACCAAGAAAGATTTTCCAGAGAAACGTGAAAAATTTCCATCAAAAACACAATTTGAGATGTTTCTGCCAATCCAATACAATTAAACAAGTTATTAAAAAGGGTTCTGATACAAGAATGTTCCCAAAGACTTGCCTTTGTTCATATATATATGTGCTGTTTTATATTTCTTTGTTTTGCTGAAACTATCATGGCTACCTCTTCGAATTTTTTTAAAAAACAGACTAGTCTATAAGACCCTCAGATAGCATGTATCTACAGTCCCCACCTATACACATACAGTAATACCTCATACAAAGTCCGCTTCGTACAACATCAAATTCATACAACATCACCTAATTTCTTGAAAAAAGTTACCTCATACAACGTCGCTTGACTTTGTATGAGGCATTGGGTTTTTCCCAGGTTGCATTGTGCCTGGGCAGTATAAAAGGTAGGACACATGCGTGCATTGCTCTTGTGGGTTTTGCACGAGGCGAAGAGTGTTTAGGAGTGGTTTTGAGCACGATTTTGGATTTTTTTAAATTTTTTCGCCAGAATTTTTAGAAGCATTCCTAGGTTTTTTGCAGCATTCTTCAGGCTCTTGGACAATCAGGGTTGTTTGACATGTTTTTGTAATGTATTTTGCCTTTAGACAATGATTTCTTAAAGTTCTGTTAGTTTCCTGTCTGTTTCCTTGACTTTGGCCTGAAGTCTGTGCTGTTACAGTACAATGTATCTCTATGGAAACAACGTTGTACGAGGCATCGCAGCAAGGATTTGGACGTTGTATGAGGCATGATCATGGCTGTGATTTTGCATGCCTCATACAAAGTCCAAATCCGTATAAAGTCCAAACTTGTGGAACCAAGTTTGGACGTTGTATGAGGTATCACTGTATAAAGGAAAAAAAGAACTACAGGTATCTATTTACACATAGATACCCACAATCTCCATCTTCACCTCATACAGACACTTCTCCTTCCACCGTGACCTTGCCTAATGAGGTGCTGAGATCCAATAACTGTCAATCTTGGAGTGTATTTGTCTACACTACAGTTTTAGCAGTTTGACACCACACAGAACTGAAATCCTGTTGCTATGTTATGCAAGTGAAGAGCAAATGGTGTGCCATTCATTCACTTCCACCTGGCACTTAAAGGGCCCCTGCATTTCCAAGCACCTATCAAGCCAGCGAGCAAAGGGTTTCCCCAAGAATCATATGACTTTCCCCAAGAATCATATGACTCTTTTAATTGTTGGCTGGAAGCAAGGGAACATTACACAGCTTGTTTCTAGCCTGCTTAACAAAGCTCAAGAATTTCAGCCACTGAGCGATGAAGCTGATAAAGAGCTCTAGCACTGCAGTTGAAGAGAGTGCACCAACGCCAATTACCAGAGAGTTCTAAGCACATCTGCTAACTATAATTCCAGGACTCCTAGGATGAAACATAAGAATGCAAATGGAATCAACTGCTATAACTCATACACTCTAAGAGAGAAACAAAACAAAAAACCCAAAAACCATTGTGGCACTTTAAAGACTAACTGCTATATTTTAATGTTAGTTTTCGTGGATCAAGTCCACTTCGTCAGACATAGGAGTGAGACTTCATGCCATCAATTTATAAACATCAAGTACAGAGGTACAGAATGGTTGGTTTGCATAAGTATACAAATCAATATGGCTTTTTAGAACTGGTAGTAGCAGAAGATCTCTGGTTGCTATTCGGATTAGTGGTGAAGTTTCACCATGTTGAATTGCAAATGGTTAGTAGACGATGCAAAACAAACACCTGGCATTAAACATTTGCTAATGAGTTTAACCTTCAGCATCTATTGACAATCATGTGAATTCATCCATTGTTCTGTGAGGTAGTCTATGTTGTGGATGAGAATTCTACTGAAGTAGTTTCTGTGAAGGTGGTATAATGTAACACAGACTAACATGGCTGCCACTTCAAAAATTTCATCTAAGAGGGAAAAGACCCCAGGTCCAAATCCCTACATGAAACAATCTCAGTTACTTTGAGCCAGGTATTCTCTCTCATACTAGATAATTCACCCAAATGGAAAACTTTTTGATAAAATGGTGGAAAGAAGAGTATAAATCTTCTATCCCTTAGAGGAAATAGATTATTAATTGCCTACAGCTAAGATAAATACATTCCCTATTATTGAGATACTCAGCAAACAGGTGTAACTCCCTACCTTAGCTTGAACAGCTGGATTAAAAGCAGCTGGAGTATCCTGGGTAGGCGAATCTAGGACGTCACTGATGCAGCGCTCTACCTCATCAGGTCTCCTTTAAAAATGAGGTCACAGTTAGGCTTCAGAGTGTAATAAAACCCCTATAACAACCCCTACTTTTAAAATTATCAAGTAGTCAACTCCTTTGTTTATGCAAAGTTTGGCATATTTGTGGTTTATAAGGCCCCAAGATTTTAGATAAGATAACCAAACATAAAATATACATGTTTTTTCCTGGACAGAACAGTTATCACAGAGATATGTTTCAAATAGTTTCTCCATAAATATATTTCATAGAAGAAGCTCCAAAAAGAAAACAGCCTGAGGATTAAATATCCAGGAAGTCAAGTGTAAAAAGAATCCTTCCAATATTTTCTGTAGAGATTTCACAATACTGTACTGTCTGTAAGGATAACACCCCCATGTTATCCCACTATCATAGGACTCATTCTACCTTCCAGAGACCTGTACCTCTTCCAGAAGCCCACATAATCCTTTGTGCAGCCTCAGAGTACTTGCAGTCCAGCTCCAAGTTAGAGAAATCTATGATAAGTTGCAATCACTGACTGTTATGTTTACAAACCAGCCAGATCAGGAAGGAGATGCAGTGTGAATTAACTTAATGGTAGCATTACCAATAATGAAATAAAGGAACTGGAATTTCTCCCATCAGCTTAAGTTCAATAAATAAGTACAACTTCTTCCGGTTACAACCAGCTTTATTGAGAAAAAATAATAGAAAAGGTAGGGATCAGGAAAAAATAAAAAGGAACATTTTTACTTGTCCCTTTCCCAGTATAAAACAAGAAAAGCATATCTAGCTATATTTCTCTGGCCCAGCCTACCCTGCTAACACACTTGACTACATTTTGCTATTGTTTACTCACAAGCACGCATTGTGGCAAAGCAATCCTAAATCATAGCAAAATCATAATGTTTCTCTCACATTTCAATATAACAAAACCCATCCTTTTCCACTCATACCTCCTCTTCCTGGATTTTTACCAATTAAAACATAGCATACAATTTCCATCATCTTAGATCTGTTCTCACAGTTTTCAGCCTGTTATGACTACATCCAGAAGTAAACTAACCAGCACTGCATTGAAAGTCATTTCCCAGGGTTTTCTAGCTCTGCCCAGGGAATTAAGAACTCAAAGAAACTACTTTACTCAATAAAAGCAAAAGCCCCTATTTTATTTTGTTACACTATCCATGCACACCCACCCACAGTCACATCAATCAGCCCACTGTAGGGCACAGATGCCCCCTGCATTCTTGTACTGTTTCTATCCTTATAATAGCTGCCTGCCTATCCCTTCAGTACCTCTACTACCATCCTCTTGTCCAGTGGTGTGCTCCAAAAAAATTTACTACCACACTGTGGGTGTGGTATGGTAGGTGTGGCCAGGGGAAAGCCCTGTGTTGCACCCAAATTAGGATTACTTTATTTCAAACTTGGATGGGCATGGCCAGCCAGAATTTCTGCTACCGTTTCTGGTGAACTGGTGCAAACCTGCTGATGCCTACCACTGCTCTTGTCACTTCTAAGCTTTGCTCCACACACACCATTCTAGTCATTCACCACTTTTACTTGGTAGTCATCATTATTTTTCTATCCCTTCCTCCTGTTGTGATCCAGTCCTTGTCAGACTCTGAAGATTACCTGGATCAGGAGGCACTTCCTATGCCCAGCCTAATTCTGCCTGCACCTGAACCTGAGAATGTTATGAACCAGGAATCTCAGCCTGCTTCTGGCCCAACTCTGTTTCCCCAGGCAGATGACCTGTCAGACCAAAAGTCTGACTCTGACAGTGATCAGCCCTTAGCCAGGGAAAGGTGTAGAAAGGAGCTGCAGCTGAAACACAAGCAAGCAGAGAAGGCTCCCAGCTGATACCCATTAGGTGGGAGGATCTTAAACAAGCTTGTTCCAGCATTCAAGCATTGGTACAATTCTTCTGTACAAAGATTGGTGCCCTGCTTGACTTTGGATACCTCTTGAGATTGCCTGCCTAGACCCTGACCTGCCTGCCGTGACCCTAACTTCTCTGCCAACTCTGATGACACCTCTGGACATCATTTGGACTTAGACGCTCACTTGAACTACTGGTAACCAGACCTTGGCTTGCTCTTTGGACTTTGCTATTTGGACTCTCCTTGAATAGACTCTCTGTGTAGCGCTGCCGTGTGGTGACCATGCCTGCTGGGTTGGGTCAGCACACCTTCTTACATTTCAATGACTAATGAGTGTCTGTTTGGTCATCAATTATAATCATACATTTGGTGGATTAAGAAGAAAGACCAATCCTAAGAAATCACACTGGCAGATTTCATTACTAGCAAAATGCTCAAGTCTAGGGATCCTCTCACCCAACGGCACAGATGGTTCAGTAGTGTATGTATCTGGCTGTGGAGCCAGAGGTTGGGAGTTCAATTCCCTACTCTTCCTCCTTGAGAGTGTTACACTTGATCCTTAGGGACTCCTCCAGCTCTGCTGTTCTAAGATGATAGCAATGATGATAAAAAAACAGCACAACCTATGTGTGACTTAGAATAAGCAATGTCCCAGCTTAGGTGATAGGTGAAACATTATGTGGAAGGCTACAAAGGTTCTTTACTCTGTGGCCAGTATGCCAGTAAGCCAAAACAGGACTGTGCTACTTGTGCGATAATTGCAACTGACAAGGGGAGGCAGTATCTTCTTCATGGAGGTCAATCCTTGCACCACAGCAACCATTGCATAAGCACTGTGATCTAATCTTACTACACTGGTGGGACTTTCCACTTAGTGGAAGCTCAGCAGGTTACATGCATTGTGCATGTATGTGAAACTGATAAAGACACAAGTCAACCCTCCAGGGCTTCCTGTAAAGTACATTCTCATCCTTAGTACCCATTTTTCCACTAAAGTGGAAATGTTTCCCTACCATTATCAATTAAATAGAGCAAAAGTGATGCCACTAATTAATAGATGAAAAAGAGTGGTGGGCCAAACGGTGTAGACAAGCAAAGAATAAATCTCGTTTGAGGCACAAAATACAACAAATATCCACAACTGAGTCTTCAGATTCTCTTTGTTGTATTAGAAGTTATTAAACCCAAACCCTACGAAAAATTTGACATTAAGAAAAGGTTGCTGCAACATGAGGCTTTCTTTATCTATAGGTTCGATACCCTGGAACCACATGGACTGAACTCCGACATTGATGTGTCTTGTTTTCTGTAACATTGTATCTTTATAAGCTGTTCTGCATAAATTCACATTACCATCACTCTGTCTCTTTAAACTTTTGTTTTACTTAATAAACTGCACATGACTGATACTACCTGGGTTCTCTTTCCAACTAGTTAAATTGAGTTTCTGCGATGTGATTTCTAATGTCTTTGGCACTAAAAGAATTTAACTGTAGAGGCTGACTTGACGCACATATACGGTAAAGATTTTTTTAGAAAAACTATACGTGAGACAATATTTTATTGTTATATATTTTTTGGCTAATCTCTTAGACGATTTATGTATTATATACTGATTATAGATATCTTCCATTTTATTATGTTTTTTGTTCATTGTCCTAATATCATGTATTTTATATGCTCCTATTATCTAGATTACTAACACCTTGATGAAGCATCAAAATACCGATTTACTGGAACGGTGTCGGTGGCATTGTTCTTTCTGAAGAATTACTTACTTATTTACTTAAAGTTATGAATTTAATTTAAAAAATGAAGATTTTTTTTATTTTGAAAACACTGCATGAAGTACCCTTGGTTTTACTAAATAATAGATGACATTTACACTCCTTCCTGGTAACCAATAAGCACTCTGGGGATAGGGAGGCCATTGTAAAGGCCAGAGCTGGTTAAACTGGTGTCACTCTGGTTCTGTTAATACTGGGGGAGGGCTGAAGACTACACTGGGCCTCTGCAAAGGGGAAAGAACGTGTTTGCTTTTAAAACAACTTGATTACTTTATCTATACCAGTGATGGTGAACCTTTTAGAGACTGAGTGCCCAAACTGCAACCCAAAACCTACTTATCTATCTCAAAGTGCCAACACAGCAACAGAGAAAAAAAGAAACACTCCCATTGGGCTGCTTGGCAGAGGGGCGGGGTGAACTCTGTGCTGGGGGGAGGGAGGAAGTGCTCCCTTTGGGCTTCTGGCAGAGGGCGGGGTGAACTCTGTCCTGGGAGGAGGGAGGAAATGGTCCATTTGAGCTGCTGGGCAGAGGGGTGTGGTGACATGTGCTGGGGTGAATGCACAGGTGCCCACAGAGATGGCTCCAAGTGCCACTTCTGGCACATGTGCCATAGGTTTGCCACCACTGATCTATACTGCTTGCAGATGGATGGCCTCATAACATTTCAAGGCCTTAAGACAGGGATACTCAACTTATGGCCCATGGGCCGCATCTGGTCTGTGTGTTTTTGGGGTTGTTTTATTTTCCATATCCACATCTATCCAAGCTGTCCTGTATTTCCCGCCTTTTCTTCTACCCTAACAGACACTTTTTCGCTTAGGTGAAAAGGGCAGTTATATAAATCCAACAAATCTTAACCTATAAATCCAAGGGTTAACCGTTGGAACTGGCTATAGGTTGCTATGCCTCGCCCTACTTGCCTGCACTCACCCTTCGTGCACATGGCCGATCTGGGTACGCAGGTCAACGAAGGATTGAGAAAACCGGCAGTGGGGCAACAGCCCCACAAATGCGAAGAAAAGGAAACAACTTCACTTCCCAACATTCCTTGCGCCGCACCGCGCCAGAGCCAATCAGGCTGAGAGGCTCTCGCACGGCGCAGCGTTCAGGAACGCGCCGCAGCCAATCAAAAGAA
The DNA here is from genome assembly GCA_035047345.1 of Bradypodion ventrale. Classification (NCBI taxonomy): domain Eukaryota; kingdom Metazoa; phylum Chordata; class Lepidosauria; order Squamata; family Chamaeleonidae; genus Bradypodion; species Bradypodion ventrale. The sequence goes on along the minus strand of JAWDJE010000002.1, from coordinate 137,261,508 downwards.
AAGCATTTTAAAAAAACGCAGCACAAACACAAAGCACCAACCCATAACTACAAGCCCCAGCGTCCTACGCGCCATGAGCGCGCAGAATGCTGAGGAAACCAGCGCCCGAAAAATTAAAAAGAAAAACAACTCACCGCCTCACAGCCAAGCAAACACCAGCCGGCTTTCTTTCCCTCACCCACGGCGCCTGAAGGTCCCGACTGGAGTTTCCCCTTTAATATCAGTAGGTGGGGGGTTTGCGATCCCCCTCTCCGCTGGCTACCCTAGGGTTGGGAGGTTTGTGGGGACAAAAGGGGTATGTTGCCCCAACCTTTCTGGACCCAGGAGACCAGGGAGAGGGGATCGATCCCCCCCGTCCTTAAAACAACTCCGTCTTTTCTTCTCTTTAAAAACGGAGTTGTTTTAAGGGGGGGAATTGATCCACTCTCCCTGGTCTCCTGGGTCCAGAAGGGTTGGGGCAACATACCTCTTTTGTCCCCACAAACCTCCCAACCCCAGGGGAGCCAGCGGAGAGGGGGGTCACAACCCCCCACCCACTGATATTAAAGGGGAAACCACGATCTACTTTCACGACTCCACACAAACAAAGCACCATAACACAATAAAGCCCCCCTCCCTACCACCTAGCCCACCCTTCCTAACCCCCAATGACCACGACCCCCTCCCCACCACCTAACCCACCCTTCCTAACCCCCAACGACCACGACCCCCTCCCCACCACCTAGCCCACCCTTCCTAACCCCCAACGACCATGCCCCCTCCCCACCACCTAACCCACCCTTCCTAACCCCCAATGATCATGCCCCTCTCCCCACCACCTAGCCCACCCTTCCTAACCCCCAACAACCATGCCCCTCTCCCCACCACCTAGCCCACCCTTCCTAACCCCCAATGACCACGTCCCTTCCCCACCACCAAATAAATAAATTTTTAAAAATTACTAAAAACAGTCAAACACATCCAAAAATACACAAAAACAAAAACACCAAAAACAATACAAAGTAAACAAAGACACAATCAAAAACAAAACAAACAGACAAAAAATACAAATTCCAACACACACACCCTGCCCACACACACACACACACACAAAAGAAAGAAAACAAGCAAACTTACCAAAAGATGTCCTACCTCCACCAGGACTGGAAAAGAAATGAATAAAGAAAGAGACTACTTACCAGAAGAAGCTCCACCCAGAGGCCAGGAGAGAAAAAACAGTCAAAATACAATAACCCCTACCAGCACCACCTACTCGCCACAATAGTAAAAACAATTCAAAAACACACAACAGCTCCAAATAAAAACAAACCAAAAACATAAGATAAATTCACAATTTTACACAAAAGGTCACACCAATAAAAATAAGTCAAAAAAATTACACTAAAACACACTTTAACACAAATCACAAACATATGTCAATAAAATACAATAGAAACTTTTAAAAATCCTGTGCTGAGTTTTAACTCAAATTTAAACTCAAAACATCTAAACACATTTTAAAAACATTGAATGTAAAAAACATTTACTTTTACATTATTAAAATTATTAACTACGGTACAACTAATTTAAAAAATTCAAAAAACTAAAATATTATTCGCTTACATAAAACAATTTGAAAAAATTATATCATACTTTGTTCTTTTATTAATCCTCAAAAAAACCCAAAAAAGCAGATCAAAGTTAATAACAGCCAAGCCAAACAAAATTGCATAAATAAACATTTTAAAAATTAAAATTACAGACTAAGCAATTTTTAAAAAAACATTAACACAATTTAACCTTCCAACACAATTTAAAACAGCCCGGCAACGGCGGGCAACCTCTGCTAGTCTTAACCTATAAAACCAAGGGTTAACCGTTGGAACTTGCTATAGGTTCCTACGCCTGGCCCTACTTGCCTGCACTCACCCTTCGTGTACACGGGCGGACTGGGTCCGTAGGTCAACGAAGGATTGAGAAAAGCGCCAGTGGGGCAACAGCCCCACAAACGCGAAAAAAAGAAACAACTTCATTTCCCAACGTTCTTTGCGCCACGCCGCACAACAGTCAATCAGGCGGAGAGCCGCGACCACAAAGAACATTGAGAAACACCCCGTGGCCAATCAACATCGAGCCGCAGGAAAAAAACATACCACAAGCACAAACCACAAACCCATTACTACAATCCCCAGAGTCCTGCGCGCCATGACCGCGGAGAACGCTAAGGAATCCTGCGTGCGAAAAATAAAATTTAAAAACACAACTCCGGCGCAGCGCCTCAAAGTCACAAAAAGACCCGCCGGCCTTCTTGCATGGAGCAACATGGAAGAGAGGGTCTCCTTCTCCTCCAAGCTACCCTGCCGAAGACTCGCCGGGGCCGGTGAAACCAAGCCGCCGGAAAAAAATCCAAAGCCCAACCGCTGCCTACATCGCCATGGGGATTTCCACGTTCCGGCCAGCGAGGCCAGCATGCGAAACCTCCCCCCAAAACAAAAACAAAAATGACGTGGGGATTTTCGCAGTCTGGCCACCAAGGCCGAGCCGCGAACCCCCCACCTCCACCAAAACAAAACAACCAACAAACACAATATGGGGATTCCCACGGGCTGGCGGCGTGGATATTCCAACGCGGCCGGCCCGCGAAAATACCCCAACCACACATGAACCAGCGATGGTATTTCCACGGGCCAGCCATCGACACTGGCCCATGAAAATACCCCCAACCCACCGCCACATGGTATTTCAATGGACCAGCCAGCCACCGAGGCCGGCCCACGGAAATACCCACACCAACAACACAAACAAGAACATTCAACAAAAATCAAAAACAATAATAAACATAAAAATGAAAAACAAAAACATCCAAAAACAACCAAAAATAAACAAGGGCAAACACACAACCCCCTGCCCCCCACAAAACCCAAGACAAACCCCCCCTAACAAAAAAAACAGAGACCTTACCAGGACACATCCGCCCTCATCCACGACTGGAACTGAAATGACAAAAGAACAGGAAGAATACACAGCCCAGTACACAGGCAAAATTAAAAAATTATGCAACAGCACCACCCAGTGGCCACAGGAGAAATAACACTCAATAAATTCAAATTAATCTCCAAGATTTTTTTTTAAAAAGTTAATAAGGTTTAAAAACATTCAAAAATATCCAAACAAAAAAAAATCAAAAATAAATAAATAAGTACACACTAAAAGAAAAACCAAACATCTAAACACAGTCAAAAACATTGAATTTAAAAAAAACATACACTTACACATTAAAAAAATTCTTATCCAGGGTACACCTATTAACAAAAAATCACATAGTAACACATTATTTTTTAAAATACAATAATTGAAAAAAATTATATCAACCTTTCCTCTTTTTAAAATCCAAAAAAAAATGATGACAGTTTAAAACACTACATGCATATAAAAAAACATTATTTTAAAAAAATAACATACCTCATTTAAATAAACATACAACAAAAGCCTTCCAACACCATTTAAAACAGCCCGGCAACTCTGCTAGTAATAAATAAATAAATAAATTCTGCAACTATGCAACCATTGCATTAATGTCCAACACAAGTGAAATCATGTTTTGCAACAAACCTTTTTTTTACCATATATGAAGAGAGAGCTGCCAGATGTTCAAACAGATCCAGATTGGCTACTGGAATATACCAAAGAATTTCAGAAGAAAATCAGTCGATATTTTATAAATTATAGTAAAACCTTTAACTGTGTGGATCAGGAAAAGCCATGGATCATTCTAAAGACATGCATATGCTATAACATTTGACTGTCCTGATGCACAATCTTATGGACAAGATACTACAGTTGGGACGGATTATCAAAAAACAGAGCCATTTCTCATTTCTCAGGGTGTAGTTTGCCTCCCTGTCTATTCAATCCATATGAAGAACATATCATATAGAAAGCTGGATTAAAGTCACACGAAGAAGTATAAAGTGGTGGATAAAGAAAAGCCAAGGAAGACAATAATTATGGCAACAGAAAAATTAGGTAAAGGTAAAGGTTTCCCTTGCTCGAAAGCCAGTTGTATCTGACTCTAGGGTTCAGTGCTCATCTCTGTTTCAAAGCCGAAGAGCAAATGCTCTCTGCTTCTGCAGATGTTTCTGTGGTCATGTGGCAGGCGTGACTAGACACCTGAGCACACAGAAAGCTGCTATCTTCCCACCAAAGTGGTCCCTATTTATCTACTTACAATTTCTTGCTTTCGAACTGCTAGGTTGGCAGGAGCTGGGACAAAGACGGGAGCTCATTCCGTCCTGCAGTACTCAGGAATCAAACTGCTGACCTTCCGCCTCCCAGTCAGCATCTTAGCCACTTGAGCCACTGCAGTCTTCCCAACAGAAAAATTACATAAAATTACATAATTCTAAAACAGACAATGAAGAAATGGAACCTGATAATTTTTTTTTACTGCATTTTGATCATCAAGCCAAATGAAGGCTGCAGTCAAGAAATCAGAAGAAAACTAAGCTTTAGAAGAGCAACTATGATACTATGCACTGCCAGAAAGACAAATAATTAGGTGTTAGGTTAAAACGAGCATGAATTCTAAGAAGCAAAACGACTAAACTGAAGCTACTATACATTTCATATGAAGACAAGATTCACTAGAAAAGAAAAGAAAAAGAAGAAAACCAGACATCAGAGTAAAGCTTTCGGGAAGTTACTAACTTACAGCATTACCATGAGCTGGAACACCAGCAGGACAGTTCACATCATTGGTCACTTTTATTTAGATATTCTAACATTCAGTTTTATTCTGATAATATTAAATACATTTAAGCATACTGAATTACCTGTACCCCAAGTTCTGGCACTTTGATGCTAACCTTCCCTGTTCCTATTGCATCGTTAAGGCCCAACACAAAATTGCTGAAAAACAGTCTGTGCAATCCTTAGGAAACATAGATCCCTCCCTTTAGAAGTCCATTTTTCAACAAATGCCACACTATCTGACACCTTTACCGAGCTGTGGGTCTGTATAGCCTATCTTTCTAAAACATTCTACTCTGGAAGTAAATAAACCTGCAAAACATGACATTCACTGTTCCTTCATATTTGAAACTCTACAGAATGTTTTTTTTTTTTAAAAAAACTTATCCTGAAAAAAAAGGAGAAAAGAGAAAGCAGAAGAACTGCATATTCATTCATCCTGGAAAGAGTGGTTTCCCATCACTGCCCATCTACACAGTCAGGTCTGAACGTGCTCTTGGTCTCCTAGCAGTAGCCCTGAAATCTCAAAAATGCTAAAGAAATCTACCATCCTTACTTCTCTGGAAGAGGAAGCAAAGACAGAATGCAATGTGAAGGACATGCAACAGAACAATACAGCAGATACATACCCTCCATAGGCTCCAAAAGTAAAGCTACGCTTTTGAGAAAACATCCTTTACTTCAGCAGCCTTTTCTCCCTGCTGGCCTTCTACATCCAGGCTTCTTCTCCTTCTGTGCAAGCATAAACTCATCGCTCAGCTTCCACAGGACAGAGATTTTGTCCCCAAACTGCTGCCTCTACTCAATTAACAAGCTACTTCCTTTGATTTCCTAAGAAAGCACTTCAAATGAGAAAAAGACCAGCGGCTCACAGTTTGGGCTCACCTAAGCTGTGCAAGGGCAGGAAACTCCTGGGGAGACCTTGCAGGTTGCCAGGGATGCTAGAGACAAACAGAGAGACTGAGTCACTGAGACAGCAATGAATAAGAGAATGAAAGGGGGGGGAAAGACTTAAGAAAAATGAAAAATGCTACGTAGCTCAATCTCATCAAGAGAATTCTTGGTTTTCATGAGAATCCTCATCCTTGTTGCTGTTATATGCCACCAAGTCACTCTCAATTTATGGAGACCCAATGATCTCTAAAATGTCCTATCCTCAACAGCCTTGCCCAGTTCTAGCCAACTCAAGCTTGTGGCTTCCTTTAGGAAATACAGTGGTACCTCATACAACGATTTTAATCTGTTCTACGGGGCTTGTTGTTGTACGAAGCAATTGCTATGCGATGCATGTATCATATAGCGATTTTCCCTATGGGATGCATTGTACACCATTTTTATTTTTATTTTGCTAAGTGGTTTTTCCCATTGAAAAATTATTTGTACGATTTTTTTCATAGGAAAAATTGTTATGTGAGACACAATTTCCCCCCAAAACCTGATTGTTTTGTTGCTATACAGGGCAATTGTTGTATGAGGTTCCACTGTAAATCCATTTCATATTTGGTCTTCGTTCCCCCCTGCTGCCTTCAAACTTTCCAGTGTTATTTCCTTCTCTAGATAATCTTGCTTTCTAATGATGTGGCCCCAGAGACAGTTGAATCTTGATTTGCTCTAGATATAAGATACTGTACTGTTATCTGCATATCTTAAACTTCTGATGTTTTTCCACCATTATTCACGCCTCCTTCATTTCAACTTACTTTGGCTTTTCCTATGATATATTCTGCATACACATTGAAGACATAGGGCAGGGGTGGCCAACCTACAGCCCGCAGGTCAAATCTGCGGCACCAATTAATCCAGCCTGCAGTGAAGATCCTTGCACTGCCACTGGAAGTGCCAAAACCAGGCCGAAAATGACAAAAATGCACCGCCCTCACTCCTGCTGCTGCTGCCACAGGAAGTGGCACAAATGGCAAAAAGAGTGAATGCACTCTCCGCTGCCACCACCAGAAGTGGTGGAAGCAGCAGGAGGAACCACACCTCCAGCCCACACATCTGTCTTAAGGGGTGTGGTACGGCCCCTGGTGCAAAAAGGTTGGCCATTCCTGACGTAGGGGAAATAAAATGCACCTTTATTTTACTCCTTTGACTACGTTTTGTCCTAATGGTAGCTTCTTGTTTACAATACGACAGTCAAGCATTAAGGCACAAACATTTCTTTCAGAGCAACACACAGTTTCTTATAATCCACACAAAATCTTTTTTTTTTGGTAGTCTCTAATGCAGGAGTTCTCAACCTTTTAAAGCCAGGGGCCACACGGCCATTTTGCCCTTTCTCCACCACATGGCACTTCCGGGTGTGGTGGAGGCAGTGAGGGCCACATGGAATGGTGCTGCAGGCTGCATCCAGCCCACGGCCCGCAGGTTGAGAATCCCAGCTCTAATGCATAGACTGAATAGCTTCTGAAATTCTCTGGTGCATTCCAACAGCAAGTGGATATTTGCAATATGTTCTGGACTATCTCTTTCGAATCCAGCTTGAACATCAGGCACTTCCTGCTCCATATGAGGTAAAAGTCTTTGTTACAGTACCATGAGCATCTCTTCTTGGCATCCCCTTTCTTGGGGATTGGAATGTATATTGAACATTGCCAGTCTGTGGGTCATTGTTTTCCATATTTGTTGCCATATTCTTATTAGGATTTTGACAAATTCACTCTGGACCGGACCTTGTTGATTAACTCTGCTGGCTTGTGAGTAAACAGACCCTGTCTGCGACTTATCCTGGCTTAGCTATCCTCTGCACTATATACTGGAAATCCTTGGCTAGACATTCCCCCCACCCTGGACCAGTGTTGTGTTGCTTTAGCAGCTTTCCCATGGGCCGGCCAGCACATTTATCTCAGATGAGACACATCCTGCCATACCTTAAGTCGGATCTGTCCCGTCCCCCTTTTTTTTTATTGACACGAAATAGGGAGGAAGACTCCTACAACAACCTTAGCTTTGTAAATTTAGACTCATTACAAAACCTATTACAAAACCCAGCTAGGACACTGAAAGCAAGAACTGTTGGTAAACCAGGTCATGTGGAAGAGTCCTTCAAGATGTGACAGAACATCCACCTTTTCCAAGGTCTGGCAAGTTTTAAAAGGACAAACCTGTTGTGTAAGACAGATTCTGATGCAAAGATTTAGTTCAGTCCTTTGCAAGACAGCAATCTACAGTTGCAACAAGCAAAAACTTCAAGAGGACAGTCTGAGCCACCCCTTGTTACAAGTAGCCTATTCCTGATGCAAATAAATAAATGGTGTTGTTACTTCACAAATGCCATCCTGATGTTTTTAAGCTGGGGTTTGTTTGTTTTTAATTATTAAAACAGACAGACATTGGTTCAGCTGGAACCAGCTTGATTAGGTCGACTAGGCAAGATCTAGACCAGGATCTTCTTGACCCAGGGCTCATTCTTGCAGCCAACACTTCACACTAGATCTTAAGAGTATTATGCTACTGTACATAGTTACAGTAGTTCAATACTACTTTGTTTATTAAGCTGCTACAGCTATGTGGTGAAGTTCTATAGCCATGATGGCGAACCTTGATACTCCAGATGTTTTTGGACTTCAGTTCCCAGAAGCCCCCATGAATCCACACAAATGGGTTTACTGCGATTCATCCGGCCCGCGCCGCCCTCATCGCTACTGGAAGCAGAAGTAAAACACGCCCTTTTCACAAATGTCCTTGGAATGGTGGTGGGCCACATGAAATGGTGCCATGGGCCAGATCTGGCCCATGGGCCTTAGGTCGGAAACCCCTGCTATAGAGGGACTGGGGGAAAACCCCTTTTCCTCATATGAGAGTTCCCTATGTATCTTCAGAAATGACATGGGGAAATGGTACATGGAAGAATCCTATTGATATTTTCAGTCGTTGGTTGAAGAGGACAGCAGGAGTCCCAATTCCAACCTATATCCTCTCTTACTTTTCCCACTTGGGAAAGTCACAGTGAGATTCAAACCCAGGTCAAAGTGGAGACTCCATGTGTATGAAGCCAATTTCTGAGCTGTACAGTTCTCAAAGTGCTTTTCAAGTTGATTCACTCATTCAGGATCCAAACTACACAAATGTGTGCCAAACTACACAAATATGCCATCAGACAACTACAGAAGGTGCAAAAAAATGTATCTACATTTTAAGAGATGTTATCTATGCCTTACTTTTCAAAGTTGAATTTAATTATGGTAGAAATGTGTAGTATGATGTTTGCTCAAAAGAATTAATATTAGCATACCATGCAACAGGCAGGACAGTCAAAGAAAATGGCAGAAGCACGGTTGTTGTTTGATGAGCACAAGATCATTTTGAAGAGGTGCAGTTGAGTTTTCCCCTCACTCCCCTGACTGAACACACCTTGACTTCTACCTTGGAGTCATTATTCATGGTCGCTCAACTCCCGGCGTTACATCCAATTTAAGCAATGGAGATGAGATATCTGAGGAAGGTTGTGAAGAAAACCAAACATGACTGAGTGCGAAACGTGATCACCAGACAGAACCTGAACATTCAACCATTGAAGAGTAAAATCAAGAAGGGTCAGCTATGCTGGTTTGGCCACGACAACTGAATAGATGAAACCAGGATCCCATGGCAGACATGGGAGGCCCGAGTGCAGGGTACAAGACCAAGAGGCAGGCCCTCATCAAGTGGATTGATAACATCAAGGAGGCCCTTCATGTTTGCGGTAGTGACCTGAGGCGAGCCACGGAGCTGTCCAAGGAGAGATCCAAATGGAGATCCTTTGAATCCTCTACACTGCAAAGGTAGAAGAGGAGGTGATAAAGTAAGTAAGACCTCTACCTATGGAGAACCTTAAAAGATGTGGTGTACTGAAGAAAACCAGCTAAACTGGTGGCACTTCAGGAATTTAAATGGCATATGCAGTGATACAAGTGGACACATTGGTCCACGTTGCTCAAGCAATAGTTTAATGTAATCAGAAATGTCTCGAGGCTGATGGTAACCACTTTGATCACCTCTTGACTTATATTCTTTTGTCACTGGTATATATTGAGTATTATAATTTTATATTTGGTCTTCGTTCCCCCCTGCTGCCTTCAAACTCTTAGGTAACCTGGCCCACTACCATGAAGGGCTTTAAAGGTCATTACCAGCACCTTGATATCCATTGGGATATCTCATCACTGAACAACTGGCTCCACAGAACATCTGTTTTGCAATGGGTGCAGAATAATTAACACAGGATGTGAAACAAGCCTAAAGGTAAAGGTTTCCCTTGCTTGAAAGCCAGTCGTATCCAACTCTAGGGTTCAGTGCTCATCTGTTTCAAAGCCGAAGAGCCATAGCTGTCTGCTTCTGCAGACGTTTCCGTGGTCATGTGGCAGGCATGACTAGACAGCCGGAGCACAAAGAATGCTGTTACCTTCCCACCGAAGTGGTCCCTATTTATCTACTTGCAATTTCTTGCTTTCAAACTGCTAGGTTGGCAGGAGCTGGGACAAAGACGGGAGCTCATTCTGTCCTGCAGCGCTCGGGAATTGAACTGCTGACCTTCCGCCTCCCAGTCAGCATCTTAGCCACTTGAGCCACTGCAGTCCTTGAGGTATGAGGTATGAGAATAAGTGTACTTCAAGGATACAGCTATACAGTACGTTACTTAGCTAAACAGTAAGGTAAAGAGGAGGTTCCAATAAAAAATGAGAAAGCTATTTTAATATGGTTTGGGCCATTTGCTATCAATATAAAAGCTAAATTACTTTACCATTACATAATTAATATTCCTTGTTGCCTTGGACAATGCCAGACATTTTAAGTTGTTCAGAAACATACATATGCCTCCTTTCCCCCATTTTTCCAACTGCTCGTCTAATCAGTGTTCAACTGCATGATTCCCCCTCCACACACACACACAAACACATAACTGTATGTTTTGTGTCCAACTGCACAATAAAGCACTAAATCAAAAACTCTGCAACATCCTCCTTGATTGGGGAAAGCACTTCATGGGTGAAGCCAGAGATGAAGACACACATAGAGAAAATAATCTTTACAAACATATACTTAGACCAGTGGTTTACGAAGTGTGTTCAAGGAAAACCAGAGGTTTCTCAAAAGCATGTCAGTGATTTATGAATAAGTTACCCAATGATGTAGGACAATTCATCTGTCATCACCACAGGTTTCCCCATTTCCCCACAATGTGCAGTTGGGAAAGGGTCTGGACTGTGGCTCCAAACATCCAATCAACACTGCAACTTCAATAGAATTATGCAAAGACCAAAGAATGAAGTGCCAGCCAATACAGTCTCTCTCTTCTTGCTGTGCTTTCCATCTACATCTACGTATATGAGATCAGAGCACTGTTAATGAAGAAATATAGGGGGAAATTAACAAGATTCCAGTATTGGGATAAATAATTAAATACCTTTGGAAAAAAATTAACAGTGTGCATATTTTTTCCTAAAATAACTACCACTGAGATATAAGTTTCATATACTGTACATTTTGCTCCTATGTTTTCAAGTTGGCACTGACTCCTGTTTTAATTCTGTATTATTCCACCTGCACAATTTTCATTCAAAACTTTTAAAGCTCTCTTTAAGAACAAATAGGAGGAAACATCAATGTCATTCCCAGTTGAAAAAAGGACAAACCCCTGGGCTCCACAACACCACACCTGGACTGCTTAGCTTTCAATGGCTTCAGCACAACATCATATTCCTGCTTCTTGAAAGTAGCTCTCCAAGCTCCAGCCAGCAGCCAAAATAATATTATTACTTGAAAAGGAAAAGCAAGAAAAGATTCCAGGAGCACGTGTTCAGATGTCTCTATCTTCCCAGCCTGACAGATACATAAGCGCTCCTGAACAGGAACTTTCTTAAATAACCCCTCTCTGAATACTGATGGTAACATGTTAAAATGCAAAAGAGTGCATGATCTCTATGCTTTGGGTTACTTAAGCTGGATAGGTAAGATAAGGGCCTCATATTATTGGGTGGGGGCATTTCAAAGAGTGGACTATTTATTTTATTTTTATTTTTTATCTTTTTAATATTTTAATAGAAATATCAAAATTATAGGGATTTTCAGATTCACACTGAATGCCATTTTCCCCCCTCACAGGACAGAACTGTGAGCTATCCATTTGAAAAATGGAGAAAGATAGGGTTTTGGTGTGGCTGTGATTAGGCAGATGTGCATCTCTTCCCCAAATAAAAAGCATCAGCTTATTCCAACTCAGTTCTTATGTGATTTGATTTCTTTAAGTGCCTTCCAATTTCAGGCTTTCTGGGGAAAGGAACTGCATGATGCCGGCTGCATGAATCTAACAGATCTATATTCTATGGTAACTGGCCCATTTAATTTGGAAGGTGTTTGTGCAATGTTAAAAATGGGAGAAGGGAGGAAAGGATTGACCTAAAAAACTGTCTTTCTCATGTGATACCTCTCCTCCACCACTGCCAGCACTGGATAGCAACAAAGGGTAGCAGCCAACCAGCTCTAAATTCGCTTTATCACTGTACAGAACAAATTTTTTTTTGCACTCTGTGAGTCCCAAATAATGCTGCCTGACTGCCTAAAGCCCTGAACAAGAACAGCTTATGCAGGTCTGGGGACCGAGGCCAACATGTGGTGGCATTTGTCAACAGTTGTATCAACAGTGTTGTCTAACAATTATGTTTTATTCCACAATATCTTCTTTCTTCCTCCAGGAATAGGTTTCTTGTAAATTTATGTTAATCTGTAATTATGCACATATTACCCTGACTGACATATTGGCAAAATTACATGCCAAACAGCGGTTGTCAAAATTGGAGGACCAAACAGAGGAGGAGACATACAGTACTTTCAAAAAGCAGTCTAGCTTTAGATATAATAATAATTTCGTGTCAGAAATTATTCTGGGTTGAAAGGGTTTTTGTGGGAGAAAATCCACTCAGGGAATACACAAATGAGGCTCCTTTCATGTCCCCAAGAGCTGGGACAGAGACAGGCACTCAATCCATCATGCAGTCCCCGGTTTTCAAACTGCCGACTTGCTGGCCTTCCATCTAACAAGGCGAGCTTCTTAACCAGAAAATTGTGCTGTAAGGTCATACTTGCCCGAAAGCCAGTCATATCCAACTCTAGGGTTCATTGCTCACCTCTGTTTATAGCCAAAGAGTCAGCACGGTCTGCGTCTGCAGACATTTCCGCAGACATGTGGCAAGCATGCCTCAACACCAGAGTGCATGGAAGGCTGTTTACCTTGCCACCGAAGTGGTCCATGTTTATTTACTTGCAATTTCTTGTGCTGTACATGAGCAATTTTAAAAATGTGTTAACATTATAAGGGCTGGCTTGCGTAATTCTTTGCACATTTAAAAGCAGTCTTTGATACCCTGGGGACATCTAACCAATCTAGCTTGCCAATTACTGTAGTTAAGAAGGCTGCTATACTCAGATCCCAGCTTGAGAACAGCTTCCTCTGGTTTATTAAGAATAGTACCCCAATTAGTTAGGGGAAAAACAAGGATAAATTCTTACTCCTTTTAAGCTGAAATTCTATATTTGATTACCTGGGAGAAAGATCCACTAAACTTAATGGACCATATCTCTGTGCAGATATGCATAGGATTACACTGTTAAATAACCTCTCTCTCTCTTTTAAAATAAATGACAGAGTATGTCACAGATGATACAAGCCTTATCCCGATCTCAGTAGGTTGTAAAGGGAAAGTAAATGAATTTCACTCATACAAATTAAGTAGAATTTGAGAGCTACTGACGTGATGGCCAACCTTGGGTTCTGAAACTCTGCAAGACCAATGGGAACATAGCAAAGCTTCTTATGAAGGAGCAATATAGGGCACTTAAAGACCATTTCAAAAAGACCACCAGGACCAGATCTATCCTAGAAGACCCTCACTTTCACTGAGAACTGACACTGGGCAAGCTGACAGTGGAACACCACTATCTTTTAACCTTTTGGTTTGACGTGTGTGTCGGATGACAGTGACAGCATGTCCGTAAGAAATTCCCAAGAAGCAATTCTAATCAATCTCTTCAACTGTCTCTCCAGGTTCAGAAAATTTTTGTTGTTCAATCGCAAAGTCAATTCCAACCCTTTGCGACCCACCACATGCCAGGCTCCTCTGTCATCTGCCACCCTCAATTAATCATGTTTTTAACTTGTTAAAAAGACTTTGCTATGACTCAAGCCAAGCCACGGTGATCTTTAATGGCTAATATTTTCCAAAAGAAAGGGGGGAGGGGGGATGCTCCATGGTATATAATTATAGTCTCAGCACAGTCTAGTTTTGGTTTTGGTTTTTTAAAAACTTGTCTAAATTTCCCCTAAGAACAGCTTTTTATCGTCAAGAGCCCTCCCCCTTCTTGATGGACATTATCACAATATTCTGTTTTACATGTATTCACAGTGAGGAGATAACAGGAGATACTCAGTCCTATATGCTTTATTGTGGTATATCTGAAAATGCACAGGAAAGGTATTGCCTACCTACACTGAGAAGTAAGTGTGTGTGTGTGTGTGTGTGTGTGTGTGTGTGTGTGTGTGTGTGTGTGTGTGTGTGTGTGTGTGTGTGTGTGTGTGTGTGTGTGTGCGTGTGTTCATTTCATTGTCCAATGAATACCAAAGAGGATTTCTGCTTGTCAACAATAACAAAGCTAGCAGTTGTTAGTCCCGTCCCCCCAATCTGGCAACACTAAGATCCAGGATGGTTTTGCCTGAAAAATCATTCTCTCTGACCTGCAATTCCCACTTCACCGCTGGCCAACCCAGGGTGGGAGAGGGCAGGGGCAGTAGCTATATTGAATATAAGAACATAAGAACAGCCTTGCTGGGACAGGCCACAGCCCATCCAGTCCAGCATTCTGTCTCACACAGTGGCTCACCATTTGCTTCAGGGTATTATTCCCAAGCAGATGCCTTCACCTCCTTAGGATTCCCTGGAAATGGCATTGAGAGATATCCTGCCTATCTCTCCAACCCCGAGGTTGTCCTTAGGTATCCATAATTATAGCCATTGATACTCTTGTCCTCCATGAACTTGTCTAATCCTTTCTTAAAGCTGTCAAGACTGACAGCTGTCACCACTTCTTCTGGCAGGGAGTTCCATAGACCAGTAATCCTCTGGGTGAAAAAGTACTTTCTCTTATTTGTTTGAGAACTAGTACCCAAAAGTTTCATGGAGTGTCCCCTAGTTCTAGTGTTATGCGATAGGGAAACAGTTTTTCCTTATCTACTTTGTCCACACTGTGCATGATTTTATAAACTTCAATCAGGTCACCTCTTAGACGCCGTCGTTCAAAAGTGAAGAGGCCCAACCGTTGCAGCCTCAGATGGTAAGGAAGGTGTTCCAGTCCCCTAATCATTCTGGTTGCCCTCCTCTGCACTTTCTCCAACTTCATAATATCCTTCTGGAGGTATGGCGACCAGAACTGTACACAGTATTCCAGGTGGGGCCTCACCATAGATTTATAAAGAGGCAAAATGACACTTGCTGACTTATTTTCTATACCCTTCCTAAAGATCCCTAGCATTGAGTTTGCTTTTTTCACTGCTGAGGCACACTGGGTTGACACCTTCATTGAGTTGTCCACCAGGACACCAAGGTCCCTTTCCTGGTTTGTCGCAGAGAGACTCAGTGACAAGAAAAAGACATTGAATACATTCTCAGAAAAACATTGGTTTAGAAATCCTCCATGATGAAAGTCTTTTACTAAAAAGACAGCCATGGCCAAATGCGCTGAGAGCAGGATACTAAGGGCCCATTTGGATCTCTGGCTCTATCTAAACTGACCAGTATAATAAAGTTGCCTTTTCTTCCTGGCTTTGCATCTTTCAACATCGGCATGTGTGGCAGACAGGAATTCAACAGGTCCAACTTTCAAGTATCAAGAAGTGCCACTGCACCAGGAGGCAACAGCTATGCCCCCAACCCTTCAGGGGAGGCAGGACAGCCTGGCTAGACGGGACCCTTCATTCCTCTCATCCCTTCCACCCCAAGGACACAGAGACCCCCTCAAAGCCCTGGAAAGAAGAAGGCAAGCTATGTTGGGTCAGATCAAAGGTCAAATCTCATTCTGCAGCAACCATCAGAACCATGTTTCATCGAAGCAGCTTTACCACCAGGGCTCGATGGCAAGAGCTCACCCTCCGAACAGATTCACCGCCTCTGAAGGTGGAGGCTCCACTTCACAATCAATTTTCCACCCAGTCCCTCCCTCCTCCTTCTTCTTCCCACCACCTCTCCTTCCAACACACTAGTCATAAGGCGGGGATTCTCAACCTGCAGCCTGTGGGCCGGATGTGGCCCCCCAGCACCATTTCACGTGCCCCCCACCTCCACCACACCAGGAAGTGCCGTGTGGTGGAGGAAGGGCAAAATGGTCGCCCGGCCCCCAAAGCTGTCTGAGGGAGCGTGACCTGCCCCCCCTCCCCCGGCTTTCAAAGGTTGAGAACTCCTGTCTTAAGGTCCACCCTTCGCCCCCCCCCCAACTCCTGGCGGGTATAAAAGTAAAAGTCACCCTTGCTCGAAAGCCAGTCGTATCTAACTCTAAGGTTCAGTGGGTGCTCATCTCTGTTTATTCATAGCCAAAGCGCCAGCGGCGGCTGCATCTGCAGACGTTTCCGTGGACATGTGGCAGGCATGCTTAGACAACCGGAGCGCACGGGGACGCTGTTTACCTTTCCCACCGAAGTGGTCCCTATTGATCTGCTTGCAATTTTTTTCCCTCTCCTTTCGAACTGCTAGATTGGCAAGGAGCTGGGACGGACAGACGACGGGAGCACACCTGCCTCTGAAGGGGGAGGCTCCATTTCACCATCAAGGTCCCCCACCCCACCCCCAAGCTGGAAACTCTTCTCTCCCTTCCTCCCTCTCTGCCCCTCCTCTTTCCACAGATGAGTCTTAAGGTTTGTTTATCCCGTGGGCGCCACCTGGTCGTCGTCGTCGTCCCCCCTTAATTAGCCCGGCGGGAGAGGCCACCAGCAGCTCCCCTACCTGCGCGCAGCTCTCTCCTCGCCCGCGTCGTCGGGGCGAGCTGACAGCAAGGCCCCCAGCGGTGGCGGCTGAGCAGGAGGCGCCGCAGGGAGCAGCAGCCCAGCGACCGGCGCTTCCTCCGCATTCGCTGCTGCTGACTCTCCCCCGGCCGCCCCCCTCCCTCCCTCCCTCCCTTCGCCGCCCAGCAGCCTATCAATTATTCAAGTAGGTTGCAGTGGCCTCCTCAACTCCCCTCCCCTCCCCTCCCGCTGCTGCTGCTGCTCCACCTGCAGACTAGCGGGCTCACTGGCTGGCTGGCGGGACGTGGAGGTGCGGCTGGAAATGCCAGGGAAGGAGGGCGGGCCCGTGGGGCGGGGAGGGGGGGGGGCGGAAAGGGTCGGAGGGCGAGGCAGGCCGAGCTGCACCGGCCCCCGAGGCAACACATAAGAACAGCCTTGCTGGAACAGGCCACAGCCCATGAGCTGTCAAGTATCCCTTATTGGCCGGGAAAACCCCTTATTTTACCCTCGTTCATCCCTTATTAATTAGACTGCAATGCCCTATTGCCACCATTGGAGGGCAGCACAGGATAAGCATAGCTGTCAAGTATGCCGTATTTTCCGGGAGAGTCCGTTATTTCCAAATCCAAAATTTGACAGGTATGAGCCCATCCAGTCCAGCATTCTGTCTCACACAGTGGCTCACCATTTGCTTCCGGGTATTATTCCCAAGCAGATGCCTTCACCTGTTTAGGATTCCACATTGAGACATATCCTGCCTATCTCTCCAACCCAGAGGTTGTCCTTAGGTATCCATAATTAAAGCCATTGATACCCTTGTCCTGTAGGAATGGCTGGCTGCAAGGAAGACACACGGAGGTGATCGTATGGTGAAGTCCAGCCCCGACCACAGTCGGGGATACGTATTTATTACCCTGCCTTGGGGTTCGTGACACAGATGTGCCTAGGACACTCGTGCCGCCCCTATACAGAAGGCATTTACAACATACGTGGCATACATACGTATTTTCAATACGTGGCATTTTCCGGTGGTCAGCTACAATGTCCGCTCTTGGACATTGCCCTGTGGTTAATGGACAGCCCACAGTTAATTACCTCGGCCTGGCGAAACCCATGGTTCCTGCCCTAATCTTGGGGTCTATGTGTATTGACTCCGGGTACCTAGCTTGACTTTTGTCTGCCCTGGCTTGTTTGCCCTACTCTATTTGCCCTTAGCCTAGGTTATGATTCATCTTGAACTAGCCCGCTTTCTCTTCCCAATTGCCTTTCCCGCAGAGCTCAGTTGTTCCCCAGATCTGTCGACACCGAGCGAACCCCTGAGGAGAGGTTTAATTGCCAATTATTCCCACAGGCAACCCACATTGTCCTCCATGAACTTGTCTAATCCTTTCTTGAAGCTGTCAAGACTGACAGCTGTCACCACTTCTGGCAGGGAGTTCCATAGACCAGTGATCCTCTGGGTGAAAAAGTACTTTCTCTTATTTATTTGAGAACTAGCACCCAAAAGTTTCATCCACACGGTGCATGATTTTGTAAACTTCAGTCTGGTCACCGCCAACGTTCAAGAGTGAAGAGGCCCAACCGTTGCAGCCTCAGATGGTAAGGAAGGTGTTCCAGTCCCCTAACCAGTGATCATCTGGGTGAAAAAGTACTTTCTCTTATTTGTTTGAGAACTAGTATCCAAAAGTTTCATGATTGCCCCCTAGTTCTAGTGTTGTGCGATAGGGAAAACAGTTTTTCCTTATCTACTTTGTCCACACCGAGCATGATTTTATAAACTTCAATCAGGTCACCTCTTAGACGCCGTCATTCAAGAGTGAAAAGGCCCAACCGTTGCAGCCTCAGATGGTAAGGAAGGTGTTCCAGTCCCCGAATCATTTTGGTTGCCCTCCTCTGCACTTTTTCCAGCTCCATAATATCCTTCTGGAGGTATGGCGACCAGAACTGTACACAGTATTCCAGGTGGGGCCTCACCATAGATTTATAAAGGGGCAAAATGACACTTGCTGACTTATTTTCTATACCCTTCCTAATGATCCCTAGCATTGAGTTTGCTTTTTTCACTGCTGAGGCACACTGGGTTGACACCTTCATTGAGCTGTCCACCAGGACACCAAGGTCCCTTTCCTGGTTTGTCGCAGAGAGTTCAGACCCCATCAGTTTATAAATGTAATTGGGTTTTTTTGCCCCAACATGCATCACTCTGCACTTACTAATGTTGAAGCTCATTTGCCACTGTTTTGCCCACTCCCCCAGTGTCAAGAGATCCCTCTGGAGCTCCTCACAATCGCTCACAGTTTTCAGTACCCTGTATAATTTAGTGTCGTCAGCAGATTTGGCTATCTTGGATCTCTGAGTTGCTAAGTAGAAATTTTTGAAGTGGTAGCCGTGTGAGTCTGTGGAAGCATATCAAAGAGTCAACAAACCCATTGCTAAGGCGTTAAATCAGGGATTCTCAACCTGCAGCCTGTGGGCCAGATGCGGTCCACGGCACCATTTCATGTGGTCCCCCACTCCCTCCACCACGCCATGTGGTGGAGGAAGGGCAAAATGGCCATCTGGCCCCCAAAGTTGTTTGAGGGAGCGTGATCTGGCCCCCAGCTTTAAAAAGTTGAGAACTCCTGCATTAAATGGATCATTTCAGTATATACAGTAGGTATATGTTGGTATATGGCACAGTGGTTAAATTGCTGTGCTATAACCAAAAGGTTGTGAGTTCGATCCTGACCAGAATTCAAGGCAGGCTCATCCTTCTGATGTTGGTAAAATGGGGACCCAGCATGTTGGGGGCAAAATGCTAATAGTAGGGCATACCCTGAAATAGGCAGCACCCAGTTTGATGCTGCTTTTCACTCGACAGAATGGAACATAAGAACAGCCTTGCTGGAACAAGCCACAGCCCATCCAGTCCAGCATTCTGTCTCACACAGTGGCTCACCATTTGCTTCAGGGTATTATTCCCAAGCAGTGGCCTTCACCTGCTTAGGATTGCCTGGACATGCCATTGAGAGATATCCTGCCTATCTTTCCAACACAGAGGTTGTCACTCTCAGGATCTCTGAGTTATGGAACAATATTGCTGCTTCTTCAGCTGCCGAATCTGTTCCGGATATTGGCTGTCATCATGGTGATAGTCTTCCTATTCTTAACTCCTTGGAACAGTTCTTCCGAGGACATGCCACACCAATCTCTCAGGTTCTTCAGCCATGAAGTCTGTCTATGTCCAGGGCCTCTTTTCCCAGGGATCTTTCATTGCAGAGCGAGTTGGAGGATTCTGTACTTTATGTTGTTTCTCATGATATGCTCAAGGTATAGGAGTTTTCTTTGCCTAATAGTCTTAAACAGTTCTTGTTGTTTATCCATTCGGCGCAAAACCTCTACATTAGTCACATGGTCCCAGGACAATCTTCATGGCTGAAAGTCAAACAAATATGGCCCTCAGTCCCCAGCAGACCTTCAGTGGGCAAAGAATGCTAAGAATCTCTGGGTTAGCCATAAAACTCTGTACCTGGAATGTCAGAAGTATTTATGAGGAAGGTGCAATACTGGTAAAGTTATTCCCACCTGACACCTAATCCAAAATGTCAGTTTCCTACTTATTAGAGAACCAGCTTAAAGCTGGATGAGAACACGGAGATGGCATTTCTGTGCACTATCCATAATCAGCTCAGTCTTATAGTACTGCTGTGCCAGGTCCCTGCATACTGTGTCTGCCGCATGGTCTACCCTGCCGCCGGCAAAGTACAAAATGCAAGAGCAACTGAAGAAGAAAAAGAGGCAATGCTCCCCTAGCAACTCTGCCGGTCCCACCCATAATGATGTAATGCACCGACGAGACCTCTGCATTAGTATGCATAGGAAGCACTAGTGGACGTGCAGCAGTGACATCAGCACTAATGGTGACTATATCCCAATGTGGAAACATGCAGCAAAAAAAAAAAAAAAGCCTATGCTGTAGTGCCATCCATCTGTAGCCTCCGATGCTCAACTAATTGTTATTAGCAGCTAACTGTATCCATCAGCCACCCACAAAAAAGAAAGACAGAAAGAAAGACAGAAGTAAAGGTAAAGGTTTCCCTTGCTCGAAAGCCAGTCATATCCGACTCTAAGTTTCAGTGCTTATCTCTGTTTCAAAGCCGAAGAGCCAGTACTGTCTGCTTCTGCAGATGTTTCCGTGGTCATGTGGCAGGCATGATTAGACACCGGAGCGCATGGAACTCTGTTACCTTCCTACCGAAGTGGTCCCTATTTATCTACTTGCAATTTCTTGCTTTCAAACTGCTAGGTTGGCAGGAGGAAGGAAAGAAAGAAAAATTCAATGGCAAGAGTCCAAAGCACAGCCAAGGAAGAAAATCAACAAAAAGAGACAGAGCAAACTTCACACACACTTTTGCCTGCTAAAAAGCCTAGGATATTTCAAAAGAAAGACTTCCTTTACATTGAGAGCTTCCAGACACATCCTTAAGCTGTAGATGGATGGCAGGGGGCCTACATGTGGAACTTGTAGACTCCCAAGTTCCCAGAAGGATTTTAGCTTTACTATAAAGTAAGTGATCTCAGGTAGAGTGATGACAAAAATTGCACAGGTTACATTTTATTGGCTTATGTGAGATGGCTTAGTGGTTAAGATGCTGACCTTGATGACTGGAAGGTTGGCAGGTCAGCAGTTTGAGACCTGAGTGCTGCATGACAGAGTGAGCTCCCATCCCTGTCCCAGCACCTGCCAACCTAGCACTTTGAAAGCAAGAAATTGCAAGTAGATAAATAGGGACCACTTCAGTGGGAGGGTAAACATTTCCTTCTAGTCATGCCTGCCACATGACCATAGAAATGTCTGCAGATGCAGACAGTGCTAGCTCTTTGGCTGTAAATGGAGATGAGCACCAAACCCTATAGTTGGATACAACTGGCTTTTGAGCAAGGGTGACCTTTATTTTTACATGAAGGGGTTAAAGCTTTTTTTTACAAGAGGGAAGGGTTAGGGACACAGGACTTTTTGAACTCAGCATTTGTATTGCCATTTATTTGTTCCTGGGTCTGCACTGAGTTTATCAGAATTCCCCCACACTCCTTTCCCCTCATCTTTTTTTAATACTCTGTACCAGAAAATTAGCATTGTGTCATTTCTGAAGCATCACAGTGCTATTGCAAAAGGAAGCAACCACCATATTAGCACATGGAAGAGCAAGACTGACTTCAGTGAATTGTTGATATTTTCTAAGCACTAGCCAGGTACAGGGTACTGTGGTGGTTCAGTGGTTAAGAAGCTTGCCTTGTTAGCTGGGAGGCTGGCATCAGCAGTTTGAGACCCATGTACTGCATGATGGATTGAGTGCCCATCTCTGTCCCAGTTCTTGGGGACATGAAAGGAGCCTCATTCGGGCATCCCCTGAGCGGAGTTTCTCCAGCAAAAATCCTTTGAACCCAGAATAATTTCTGACACAAAATAATAATAATAATAATAATAATAATTATTATTATTATTATTATTATTATTATTATTATTATTATTATTATTATTATTATTATTATTATTATTATTATTATTATTATTATTATTAGGTACAGGTTTCTCACTGAAGCAGAGAAACAGTTTAGTGCTGGACCAGTCTGGAAGCAACTCTCCAAGCAACAGGAGGAGGAGGAGGAGATACAAATGCTGCCCCAGGAAGAGGGAAGAGTTATGTCAGGGATGGTGAATCTATGGCATGTGTGCCAGAGGAGGGGACACTCAGAGCCCTCTTTATGGGTGCACGCACCATCACCCCAGCACAGAGATTGCCCCACCCCTCTGGTCAGCAGCCCAACAGGAGCACTTCCACCCTCCCTCCAGGAGAGAGTTCACCCCACCCCTCTGTTTGGGCACTCAGTCTCTAAAAGGTTCGCTGAGTTATGTGATCTGTCTATGATGACCCTGTGGGGAAAGTGTTGAGTTTTTTATGCAGCAGCAGTAAAGCGGGTCAGTTTTTACAAGTAGCTTCAGTTTGAATTGCAATTTCTCCAAGGCTTTTACTCCATGCTTTAGCTCGGCTTTCTAAACACGATGTTTAGAAAGATAACAAAAATAGTTCTTTACTTAAAATTGTTTCCTGCTGATGGATTGGGGTGGGATTGAGAATCCTTTGCCCTTTCCATTGTGTGTCATGAAGACAGCTGAAGCTGTTATGTAACAAAATGAACCAGTCATTGCATTCCACTAAACAGTAATTCAGACAGCCTTGCAAAGGAATAGGATTACCAGGATTTCTGTTCTCACGGGGCCAACGTGAAAGCTGCACAATAGAAGGAGGAATAGCTGTAATTTCATTTCTGGGTTTAGTATGCTCTGCCTTGTACACATCTTGTCTACCTTGCATTCTAGAGAGATCCAGGAGCCCTGCAAGAACAATAAAATTGCCAACCTCGCTGTGCTGAATAATTAAGATTAAAAAATTACTGCTGCTGCTACCTGCTGTATTCTTGGCTTTCGCTGGTCATGGGAAACATTCTTCTTTTTCTGTTGAAATTTTTGAAGTGGTATCCATGTTAGTCTGTGCAAGCATATCAGAGAGTAAACAAAATAGCAAAAAAGTTGTGGCACCTTAAAGACTAACAAATACAGGACTTGATCCAGAAAAGCTCATATTTATATACAGGAATTAGTCTTTAAGGTGCCACACATTTTTGTCTTTTTGTTGTTTTGTTTACTCTCCTGTATTTAAATGTAGCTTTCGTGGATCAAGTCCGCTTCATCAGACATAAGAGTAAAACCTCATGGCATCCTATACACAGGTACAGAGGTACATAATGAAGTGGACTTGATCCATGAAAGCTCATATTTAAATACAGAAGTTAGTCTTTAAGGTACCACAACTTTTGTTGTTGTTTTATTTTATTTACTCTCTGATATGCTTGCACAGACTAACACAGCTACCACTTCAAAAATTTTAAATAGAAAAGGGGTTTATGGATATAGCAGTTAAGAAAATGTTGTTCCAGATCAAACAAAGCCATGCGAGTACCCATGGCAGTTCCAATGATCTGTATCGTAAGCCCACTGATTGATATACCTACCTGCATGCTTCCACCTTGCATCTAGAATACACAACAAAATCCATTGCCTTCAGCCCAGGCTTTCAGGTATAGCCGCTTCTGCTCTGACTTGCAAACAGAGATTCCAAACTCAAGGAGCTACAAAATGCATTTCTCATTCTACAATATCCATCCAATACAGTTACAGAACAGATCAACTGGACAAGACGAATACCCAGAACCAACCTACTGCAAGACAAGCCCAGAAGGGAAAACAACTGATCACCATTGGTTGTCACTTTCATCCCAGAAATGAGACATCTAAAACATAAAATAAAACATCTCCAACCCAAACTGGACAGGAATGCTTCACTTTCCCAAGTTCTTGGTGGCAGTCTACTTGCCTACAGAACCCCGCACCCAATCTCAAGCAACTATTGACACTCAAAAGACTACTCAACAGTGAAACAGAGGAGAGAACTAAACTCTGCTACAAACTCAGTTGCCAGCTATGCCCTCATATTTACTCTGGTAACACACAGGACCCAACAATGTCACATACATCATGAAGGGAAATTTTACTTGTTCCTCTGCTAATGTGATTTATGCCATCCCTTGCCAAAAATGTCCCTCTGCGCTCTACATAGGGCGAGCAGGACAATCTCTGCACAAAAAAGTTAATGGATATAAATCAGACATCAAGAGTGGCAATACACAGAAACCCGTTTCAAATCACTTTACCTGGACACTCGGCACAACTTGAAAGATGCCATTCTAGAGCAGAGGAATTACAAGACTAGAATCCAGAGAGAGACAAAAGATTAAGTACATGCATATGCTGGATACCTATCTCAGGGTTTTGAATATTAGTAAAGGATCTCTGGGACATTATCAAATATGATGCACCACAACTAACAGTTTGTTATATGCTGCAATTTTCCCTGGTCACAAAAAAACATTATCAGTAGATGCTAACTGTGTAATATGTAACGCCACAGTGTTTGTTTTGTATCCATCCTTTGGCTGTGATGCATCAGCTTGCAAGAGAAGTTTATTTTGCAACCATTTGCAACTCTATAGGAGCAGGTTTCATAACAGGTTTGAATAACAACCAGGGATTTTCCATCATTGTCAGTTGTAAAGAGCTTTTTGTTGTTGTTGTTGTTGTTCAGTCGCACAGTCGATTCCGACCCTTTGCGACCCTATGGACCATCGTTCTACAGGCGCCTCTGTCCTCCACCATCCCCCTCAGTCCTCCCAGTTCTGTGCCCATTGTGTCTACAATACCATCTATCCATCTCATCCTTGGCCTCCCCCTTCTTCTTTTGCCCTCCACCTTTCCCAACATCATGGCCTTCTCAAGTGAATCCTCCCTTCTCATTTGATGCCCAAAGTACTTTAGCCTCATCTTTACTATTTGACCTTCCAATGAGCAGTCAGTGTTGATTTCTTCTAAGATTGACCTATTTGTTCTCCTCGCTGTCCAAGGTACCCTCAAAACTCTCCTCCAACACCACATTTCAAAGGCGTTCTGCGTTCAGCTTTCCTAATTGTCCAGCTCTCACATCCGTACATTACCACTGGGAATACCATTGCTTTGACTATTCTAATTTTTGTTTTCAAGGTGATGTCTCTGCTTTTCACTATGTTCCCCAGGTTTCTCATGGCTTGTCTCCCTAGAATCAGCCGCCTCTTTATTTCATGGCTGCAATCTCCATCTGCAGTGATCTTAGATCCTAAGAAAGTAAAATCTGTCACTGCTTCTACTTCTTCCCCGTCTATTTTCCAGGAACTGATCGGGCCTGTTGCCATTATCTTGGTTTTCTTGATATTGAGTTTCAAGCCAGCTTTTGCACTCTCTTCCTTCACACCGATCAAGAGATTCTTTAGGTCTTCCTCACTTTCTGCCATTAGGGTGGTGTCGTCTGCATATCTCAGATTGTTGAAGTTTCTCCCAGCAATTTTGATCCCATATTGTGATTCCTCCATCCCTGCATTGCGCATTATGTGCTCTGTGTATAAGTTGAATAAACAGGGTGACAGAATGCAGCCTTGTCTTACTCCTTTTCCTATTCCAAACCACTCTGTCATTCCGTGTTCTGTCCTAACTGTTGCTTCTTGGTTCATGTACAGATTTCTCAGGAGGCATATGAAATGTTATTTTTCTATTCGGCTGGCCAGCCATTGTTATACAATGTTATACATTGTTATACAATGTATAACATTGTATACAATGTATAACAATGTTATTTTTCTATTCGGCTGGCCAGCCATTGTGTGCCTCTGTAAGGATAAAGATTGCCCTTGCTCGAAAGCCAGTCATATCCGATTCTAGGGTTCAGTGCTCATCTCTGTTTACAGCCAAAGAGCCAGTGCTGTCTGTGTTTGCAGATGTTTCTGTGGACACACGGAAGGCATGCCTAGACACCAGAATGCACAGAACACTGTTTACCTTCCCACTGAAGTGGAACCTATTTATCTACTCGTAATTTCTTGCTTTTGAACTGCTAGTTTGGCAGCAGCTGAGACAGAGACGGGAGCTCATTATGTCATTTTGATATTTGCAGATTGATACGCAGTAGGCAGCAGTTATGAGGGCAAACACATCTTTATTGGAGGGTATACAATCTGAACATGTGGTAATGGCGGAGATACAGCTCCTTTTATACAGGAACAACACATTTGAATATGGATGCACGGTAGCCCATTGGCCACCACCTGCATGACGTCATCCTGAGTCATGCCCTTCTTCACCAGGTGTAGCCGTGGCGGGAATGTTCCTGCAGCTGACAGTAATTGGGGAATTTGTACCATGTGAGCTGAACGCTCGCAGCTGCCCTCTATGGGTTGCTAGCTCACGTTCCATTGCAGCTGAGAAACATTCTGAGTGGGAAAAGATATAGAGAAGGTACAAAGAGATTTAGTTTATTTGAGGAGGGAATACTTTGAATTTAGTAACAAAAACTCAAAAATGTTGGCAAGAGCGGCAAAAGAAAAAAGGAATAAGAGGGAAATTGGAGTTCTGATAAAGGATGGAATAAGATATAATAAATTAAAAGATAAAACTAATATAGTCAGAAACTTTTATCAGGAACTATACACAGAAAAAAAGATAAATGTAGGAAAGTTAAGAGATTGGTTAAAAAATCAAATGGGGAAAAAGATATCTCAAGAGCATAAGGCTAGGATGGAAGAGTTTATAACGGAGAAATAAATAAAAGATGTGATTACTAAACTGAAGGCGTGTAAATCCCCAGGAGAAGACGGGTTGCCAGCAAAAAATTTTACTGCAATTCTGTCGAATAGATTGAATATTGTTATGAATAAATATATAAATAAGGACCAAGCAGGTTTTCTGAAAGGAAGGCATATGGCGGACTTAACAAGGAGGGTTTTAGATCTGATAGACATAGCAATACGAGATAAAGAAAAAGTTGGAATGTTATCATTAGATATCTTTAAGGCGTTTGACTCTCTTCAATGGGTAACAATTAATGAGATAATTAATGCGTATGGATTTGGAGATAAATTTAAGGGGGTGATTGATAAATTATATCATCATGGTTCTGCATATATTAAAGTAAATGATGCTATTGCTGATGAGGTTAAATTAGAGGCAGGAACCCGACAAGGATGTCCCCTATCTCCAATATTATTTATTATGGCAATGGAGATTTTAGCAAGCGCCATAAGACAAGATAAGAACATTGAAGGAATTCCAGATAATAAGATAAGTCTATATGCAGATGATACCTTAGTAATTTTAAAGCATCCTTTGAAGGCCTTAGACAGAATCCAGGAACATTTAAAGAATTTTGAGGAAATGACGGGATTAAGGATAAATTGGGACAAATCTGAGATGATACTGAGTAATATAGAAGAGCAAAGGAAAATAAAGGATAAATTTAAAATACAGGTTAGAAATAGTTTGAAGTATTTGGGAATAAATATATTTTATAATTGGGAAGATCTTAAGAAATTAAACTATGAAGAACAAAAAAAAGAAATTAGGGGGGAAATATTACAGTATAGTAAATTGAAATTGTCTTGGTTCTGTAGAGTCGCTCTTTGTAAAATGATGTTATTACCAAGATTTAATTTTTTGTTTGACGCTCTATCGATCCAGTTAAGAGAGAAAGAAATTAAAGAAATTCAAACTATGTTTAATAATTATTGTAATGGCGGATGTAGACCTAGAATTAATAGATGTTTTTGGTATTTATCTCAGAAAGAAGGTGGATTGGGTTTACCAAACCTTAAATATTATTATAGAGCTTTTCAGGTTAAAAACATTGTAAAGATTCTGAGGAAGGAAAAGACAATTTGGGAGGAAATAGAGATGAAGGAGATAAATCAATTTGGCAAATCGTTATTCCTGGATAAAGAAATGAGTAAAATAGGTGTAAAAAACAGAATGATGTTGGAAAAAAGTGAAAAATTGGAAATTTTTTGGAAAATTGGAAAAAAGTGAAAAAGGACTTAGTCCCAGGTGTATCACCGATTATAGAAATAGAGGATATTAAAAAAATTCCAATAAATTTAGATAGTAAAGGAAATTTTGAATAAAAATGAGATTTTCTTGCTGAAGGACTGGATCAGATTATGTAGGGATAAAGAGAAAAAAATGGAGATATATACACAGTTAAAATTGAATTGGCTTCAGGTGATATTAGTAGACAAATGGAACAGTAAATATTTGGCTGAAGTAAGATTGGAGAGAGCTAAAACAGAATTTGAGGAATTACTGTGGAAAGTAAGGAAAGGAGATATGGACATAAAAGGCCTGGTGATTAAAATTTATAAGAGAGGTAGTTCACAAGAAACATTAAGAAAAATATGGGAGCAAGATCTTAGGATTAATATCACAGAGATGAAATGGAAAAACAAGTGGAAGAAAAGGATTATGAGAACTATGTCTGTCAGAGTAAAAGAACATAATTTTAAAATGTTATGGAGGTGGTATCTGACTCCAGTGAGGTTACATCAAATAGATAAAAATAAAACTCAAATGTGTTGGAGATGCACTGATGAGTTGGGTAGCTATGAACATATGTGGTGGAGTTGTAGGGTGGTAAAGCAATTTTGCGAGGAAATAGAGAAGGAAATCTCCAGAATTTTGGGGATGAACCTCAAGCTGGGGCCAGATATAGCGTTGCTGACAGACACAGAAAGT
Source organism: Bradypodion ventrale (assembly GCA_035047345.1). NCBI lineage: Eukaryota > Metazoa > Chordata > Lepidosauria > Squamata > Chamaeleonidae > Bradypodion > Bradypodion ventrale. The sequence goes on along the minus strand of JAWDJE010000002.1, from coordinate 137,232,631 downwards.
ATGAATTTAGATAAGGATAAAAGTGAGTTACTATCTCTGCATGACAACAGCGAGACAATGCATAGCGAGACAGTGGAAAAATGATCAGATCCCAAAGGTGGAAGTTTGGTATAAGGAAATGTGGGACCTTGCTTTAAATGACAAATTAATATGGGAATTGAACAAGAAAAGGGGTATAATAAAAGAGAATAGATTTTGGCAAATATGGCAATTGTTTGTTGACTCCACAGGTACAAGAGGTGATGGGAGCAGTCCAGTACCGAAACTTCATAGATTTTGGAAATAGCGAAAAAGTGTCCACTGCAACCTCCAGGGCATTATATAGTCACATGTGGTGAATTAGTAATCACCTTCTTATTATTATTATTATAAATGCGTTATTAACTTGGTTGGTAGTAGGTAAACAGGCTAAATAAAAATAGCAATGTCTAATTAAAGTTCAGACTGGTCTGACATATTAGAATGGAAATTAAAAATTGAAAATTGTAGATGAGATCCAATCTGACCATCAGGGTTTTCTTACCTGTTGATTCTACACAGTTAAGTATTTTATAGTAGTTTAATTTAATAAAATGTTTATGTATTGGTTTTTTTCTCTTTCTTTCTTTTCTTTTTTCTGCACTATATCATTTATATGTCTTTGTCTATGTAAAATGGTTTTTTTTCCATATAATTTTTTACTTTGTGTACTCAACTATGTATCTTTCTATTATTTCAATTTTTATATTCAATCTGTATTGTTGTAAAACTTAATAAAATTAGAAACAAAAAAAAGAAACATTATGTTCATTACAAGGTTACATTCTTACATCGAAATGGTTACATTCATTCTTAAGGATATAGTGTTTCCATACATGACACCCCTCCCCCCTAGGATGGGACGAAGTCCCTTAACCATTGTGGTTTTCCGCATGTGCGCTTGGGGCGTACGGCAGCTTGGCCGAGCTCGGGGGAACTAGGGCTTCTGTGTTCCGCAGACTCTCACCCTGCAACAGGAAAAGGGGACTTGTTAGCTGTGTGGCGGGAACACGGTCGTACTCTTGAGGGGAGAACGGGAGAGATAGCTGGGACGTGAATCCCTGTCTGTTGCCCGTGGCGGCCGGTGACCCCCCCCCCCAGCATGAACCTTGGGATAGAGGAGGAGAACCTTGCTGTCTCGCCCCACATGTCCGCTTGAACTGCGAGTGAACCTGTGGCCTTTCTCGCTCCTTGAGGCAAGGGGGTGAACTCAAAAACAAAGGAACCGGGAGTACTACCAGGGGCTGAACAAAAACCCATCTTCTTGCTCGGACGGGTGGGGGACCACTCTGCAACACCCCCCTGGTACTGGAGATCAAAGTCTAATTTATCCGCTAAATCATCGGTCTCAACCCTCTCTTGTGTGTCCAAAGGATACAGATTTGTACTCGAGGGGTACTCTGTGTCTACCCATTGGGGTAAACGGGTGGGGGAGGACCCTAACTTTGACTCTGTGTCTCCCCCTTGGGATAAACGGGTGGGGGAGGACCCTAACATTGACTCTTCTTGTTGGCTCTCCTCCCCTTGGCTACTGGTGACCTGATGCCTGAGTTGGTCGGTGTGTCTCCTCCACAGTAGACCCGTACTGGCTTCTACACTGTATGACACCGGGCCCGTTTGCTCAATTACCACCCCTGGAACCCACGTTGGTCCCAAGGTCGCGTAATTTCTACAATGGACCGGTTCCTCTACTGCAAAACTTTTGGTGCTCCCTATTTCTATATTCCTCCCCTCATCCGCCACCCTGGTTGGATCCAACTGATCAAAGAGTGTTACGGGTTTCCTACGCATGAGGAGCTCTGCAGGTGAGAGCCTGGATGCCAGGGGAGTTGCCCTATAGCAGATTAGAAACTAGTACAGTTGTAGGTTCAAGTCCTCAGGGCCCATGCACCGCATTGCATCTTTTGTAGTCCAGGCCTGGCGTTCTACCTGACAGTTGGTGGTGGGGTGGAATGGGGCAGAGGTGATATGCTGAATGGCATTCCTCTCGATGAACACCTTGAATTCGGCAGATGTGAAGGTACTGGCGTTATCGGAGACCAGCACATCGGGTAACCCGAAACAACTAAACACCCTGCGCAACTGCTTTATTGTTGCGGCTGATGAGGTGTTGGACATTGGGATGACCTCCAACCACTTGGAGTACGAATCTACTATCAACAGGAAAAGGGAGCCCCAGAATGGGCCAGCAAAGTCGATGTACACTCGGGGCCATGGGCTGCGGGCCATGTCCCATGCTCTGTGGGGAAGCCAGGACTCTTCGGGTCGAGAGCTCTGGCAACTCTCGCAAGTGCCCACCATGTGCTCTATATCAGCGTCTATTTGGGGCCACCAGAAATAGCTTCTGGCCAGAGCCTTAGAGCGTACGATTCCCGGGTGGCTGGTATGCAGTAGCTTGAGCACTTTCGGTCATAGCTTTTCGGGAATGACCACCCGTTGGCCCCAGAGGAGGCAACCCCTCTCTATGGAGAGTTCAACCCTCCATTTGAAAAAATGCTTTGAACTCCTCTGCAGGGGGAGTCGTGGGCCACCCTTTCTTAACCCAGGAACTGACTAGGGACAGAGCTTTGTCCGCTGCTGTGGCTGTGGCGAGGTCTGCGGGTACTATGTGGGGTGAGTCGAGAGACTCGATCAGCAGGACCTGGTGGTCCTGTTCTACCTTGCATTCGGGGTCTCCCAACTGTGGGAGGGGGTACTGGGAAAGCACATCCGCATGGGAGATCTCCTTGCCCGGGCAGTGGACTGGTGCATACTGGTAGGCATTGAGGAAAATGGCCCATCATAGCATTCTAGGGAACAGAATCTGTGATGTGGGCTTGCCTGTAGTGAAAATACCCAAAAGAAGCTTGTCGTCGGTCACAATGGTGAACTGTCGACCGTACAGGAAATCGTGGAACTTCTTTGTTCCCACAATTATGGCAAGGGCTTCCCTATCCGTTCGCGCATAATTGCTCTCTGCCTTTGAAAGTGACCTGGAGTAAAAGGCAACCGGAGCTTCCTGCCCATTTTCCAACAGTCATTTCTAGGGCTCCTAAATTTTTACCATTCCTTCTTGCCAAGGAAAGCATCCGTCACGGAGCCACTGCACAAATTACTGAAGAAAGACACGGTTTGGCGGTGGGGAGATAGCCAGGAAAAGGCTTTCAAAGAGCTCAAGCGGTTCCTGTCCTCAGAAGCCGTTCTGACCCATTTCGACCCAAGGAAACCTGTAGTCTTGGTCTGTGATGCCTCACCAGTGGGGGTGGGGGCAGTGCTGTGCCATGATGATGGTTTGCACAGCGGTGGCAGCTGGAGTTACAGTGAGCTGCTGGTACGCCTGCGCCAAATCTAGCTTAGTGAAACATTTACCCCCGTGTAAAGTGGCTAGTAAGTGGCTAACTACCGGCACCGGATATGCATTAGGCCGAATGGCCTTGTTAATTGTACACTTATAATCAGCACAAATCCTTACCTCCCCGCTAGATTTCAATGCTGTAACAATCGGAGTTTCCCACTCCACAGAATCCACTGGAACCAAAATCCCCTGACCCACCAATTTGTCCAATTCCGCTTCAATCTTATCTTTGAGGGCGAAGGGAACTCTTCTTGGCTTGAGCCGGATGGGTCGGATTTCTGGGTCCAAGTCAAACGAAACTGGGGGCCCCCTGCACTTCCCGAGCCCCTTTTCAAAAACCACCCAGTGTGCGTTGCACACATCTCGTGTTGGGTCAGTCTCGATGGTGTCTATGCCGGACAGTTCGATTCCCAGGGGGGCAAACCACTGAGTCCGCAGGAGGCAACAAGACCCTTGTTTCAGAACTACTAGGGGCAGTTTCTCCGTGAATCCTTTAAACTTCACCGTGAAGTTCCCCACCCCAACACCAGGATCCCATAACCCTGTATGTCCCGCAAGTTCATCTTCAAGGCCCTTAGCTTGGGCCGCACATTTGGGGGAATGCGCAGGAACTCTTTCTGTGAAAGGAAGGAGTAGGACGACCCCGAGTCTATTTCCATCCTAACCGGGACCCCTTGTAACAGTACCTCAACAAAAAAAACGTCATTGGTCCAGGGACACACGGTTCACTGCCGGCGCGTCATCGTCGGAGACCTTTCCAATCCTGGCTGCCTTCCGTCGAGGTTGTTCTGCTGGGCCCTTGTCCTCCATTCGCCGTCGCCTGCACACCTTGGCGATGTGGCCTCGCCGCCCGTAGTTGTGGCACTTAGCCTTTTTTGAAAGGGCATTTCTTCCAGTCGTGAGCCGCCCCGCAACCGTTGTACTGGCAGTCTCCTTTGTTGCTGGCGCGGCTCTTCGCCTCTTGCCTTTTGACCCTCTGCATGTCGTCGTCTTCGCTAGAGCAGGACCCCGCTACCACAGACGACTCTGAAGATGATGGGGGGCTGGTAGGAGGCCGGGGTGCATACCAGGCAGCTTGGACTGAGGACTTGGCCCCCTCGAGCGCAGCAGGTCTAGCTTTGAAGATTTTGACTCCACTCCTCGCTGCCTCAGCCTCCTGAGCCTCCTGCAGGACCTCGTGGAAGGTCAGGCGGTGTTCCTGGGTCATCAGTTTCCATTGGACCTCCTTGTCCCACAGGCCACACAGCATACGGTCCCTCAGAGATATCTCCAGACCTTCCCACTGGCAGGGGGTGGCCGCTACCCTGAGGGCCGCCACGTAGGCAGACACGGATTCGCCCGGGTGTTGGTCTCGCCTCTGGAATGCGGCCCGGACTGGGAAGATTGAGATGGTCAGCTGGAAATGCTCCCGCATCGTTGTCAGGAGGCGGTCAATTGGAACCGCGTCGACCTTTCTGGGTGCCAGCAGGTTTATCAGGAGGCGCAACGTGGCTGGCCCGATCTGGGCTAGAAAATGTGAATGCATCTTTCCTTCGTCTTCGATGCCAGCAGCGTCCATCGCATGCCGGAACTGGCATTTGTACAGCTCCCATTGTTCGGGATCACTGATGTCGAATGGGTATGACTTGACCTTGTGGGATGCCATATCCCACCTTCGTTGCCAATTTGATGTTTGCAGACTGATACGCAGTAGGCAGCAGCTATGAGGTCAAACACATCTTTATTGGAGGGTATACAATCTGAACATGTGGTAATGGCGGAGGTACAGCTCCTTTTATACAGCAACAACACATTTGAATATGGATGCACAGTAGCCCATTGGCTACCGCCTGCGTGACGTCATCCTGAGTCACGCCTTCCTTCACCAGGTGTAGTCGTGGCGGGAATGTTCCCGTGGCTGACAGTAATTGGGGAATTTGTACCATGTGAGCTGAACGCTCGTAGCTGCCCTCTATGGGTAGCTAGCTCGCGTTCCATTGCAGCTGAGAAACATTGTGTTCATTACAAGGTTACATTCCTACATCGAAGTGGTTACATTCATTCTTAAGGATATAGTGTTTCCATACACAACAGTCGTGCACCACTTGGGTCTTGAACTGCTAACCTGCTGACCTTCCAGTCTTCACGTTCAGCATCTTAACCACTTGAGCCACCACAGCCCTTGTGTATAAATTGATGTTGTGAGGTTTTACTCTTATGTCTGATGAAGTGGACTTGATCCACAAACACTCACATTTAAATACAGGAGTTAGTCATAAGGTGTCACAACTTTTTTGTTGTTTTGCTTTGTTTACTTTCTGATAATATTGCTCTGTGTTGTCTTTGTTTTTCTGTTTATTTGTTCTGATGAATCATTTAAAACCCAATTTTCTCTCAGGAGATCCTCAATAGAGTTACATTACAAAAAAGAGAATAATTTTATAATATTCACAAGATAAAAACATTGTCAAAGAGTAGGAGAGCTAGAAAATCCCTGTATTGGACTGCAGTGGGAAACGTCAGGGGGACCAGGATTAGGACCATTTTTAAGATTTACAAATTGGCTTAGAACATTGCTCCATAACTTGAAAATTTTAACATTGTTTTTAATGAATATAGTTGTTATAGCCCAGTGATGGCAAATCTTTTAGAGATCGGTGCCCAAACAGAGAGGCTGAGTAAATTCTGTGCTGGAGGGAGGGAGGAAGTGCTCCCATTGGGCTGCTGAGCAGAGGGCTGGGATGAACTGTGCTGGGGGGGGGGGGGTGAGGAGGAAGTGCTTCCACTGAGCAGAGGGGCAGGGTGAACTCTGCTTGGGGGAGGGAGGAAGCATCCCCATTGGAATGCTGGGCAGAGGGGTGGGGTGAACTCTGCTGGGAGGAGGGAGGAAGCACTCCCATTGGGCTTCTGGGCAGAGGGGTGGGACAAACTTTTTGCTGGCGCATCCGCATGCATGCAGACAGAGATGGGTCTACGTGCCCCTTCTGGCATGCGTGCCATAGGTTCACCACCATGGTTGTTACGATTACTAAAGTGGATTTTGTCAAATTAAAAGTTAATTTAAAATGGTTTTAAAAGCTTCCTCGTGTCTTCTACTGGAAAAATATTTGGGGATTGGAAGGAGTTATGGTTCCTGGGCACTCCTGAAACATGGAAACATGATTTCCATTCTACTTGTGATGACTAACCTTGGCAATCCAGGTGTTCTTGGACTTCAATTACCAGAAACCCAAGTTAGCACTCCTGCTGATCAGGGCTTCTGGTAATTGAAGTTCAAGAACACCTGGAGTGCCAAGGTTAGCCATCACTATGATGTATCATTCACACTTCAAGATTCTCAGCTTAAAATAAATTGCCTGGCCTTCATCTTTGTCTTCAGTTGTTTGGGAAGACCTTTCTTTTTTAAGTAGCATCATTGGCCCACTGACGTGTTATTTGTGTTGTCTCTGAAAATGTATCTCCTTCCATATCTCTGAGTTTTAAATGATTTGAGAAAGGAGGCTAATAGCCACCCCAAATGTTGCTGTTTCATTTAAGCATTTGTGTTAAATAAATAATAAAGTAGCACAGCAGACAAAATGGATAATAATTACATGCCCTGAAGCCAATTCTGATTTACAGAGGGCCTTCCCAGCATTTTCTAGATAGAAAATTGTAGGAATGGGGCCGTGAAGCGGCCCTTGGGGTCCCGGAGGAGACTGGTCAAAGGAACGACACGAGGCAAGATGGAGTGAAGACCAGTGATTTATTGAGGGAAAATCATCAGTATATATTATGCAGAAGGCTGCGCATGGTAGGATGGTTATCTGACAGAGAATCACATCACCCATTTACTCGGGTTAATTGGGAACTTCTCTTGGGGAAGTTAATTAACTAAGACAAACACTGACCATTGTCTGAGGCTTAGGCTAGGGTAAATATGGCTTCTATTTGTACCAGAGATTAAGCTTAACTCAGAGTGAGTAATTGCCTAATACGTAACAGAGGTTAGAGATCTGCTTTCTCAGCAGAGCCGCTGGTCAGCTCAAGGAATTGGGTGAATCAAACCCTATCATTAATCCACCCCCCTTAATTTCCGTACTGGCAAGGGCCAGCGGCCAGGAGTCTGCTCGACTGGTTTAACCTCTGCCAAGGTCCCGTGCCAATTGGGCAAGGGGAAACCATAGAAAATACACAGGAATAGTTTACCATTCCTTTCATCTGGAGATACCCTGTGATTACGTAGCTTGCCCAAGTCCACACAGGCTTCCTCTTAGGCACAGTGAGGAATTGAAATCCCAAACTCTGGCTCCACAGCCAGATATCTAAACCACTTAGCCAGCCTTCCAGTTCCTCTAGAACTGGTTAGCACTTGATCATTCAGGAACAGCAGCAGGTGAGGAGCTGTCCCATGGTGTCTACCTTCTCTGTCAACATCCTCCAAGAAAGAATAAATAGCTTCTGAATAAGTGTCTCCCTGCAGTTAACTAAGGGTACGTTGGGGGTATCATAAAAAGGCTAAACTCTGGAAAAGATGACAATGATAGGAAAAGCTGAAGGCATCAGGAAAACAGGAAGGGTAGATGTTGAGCCCATCAAGAAAGCCATAACCCTGAATTTACAAGAACAGCACAAGGCAGTTGAAGACAGGACATTTTGGAAGTCACTGATTCATAAGGTCACCAAAAATTGGAGGCCACTTGACAGCATATAAAATCAAGGAATGAAGCATAGAATTCCTTCTCTACCATATCCAGGTTTTCATCCTCTTTCGACAGTTTCCTGCAGGCATAAGAGTTCTGTTTTCATAAATTTTTGCTTAAGCACAAATAGCGCTGAACCAATATAGACAGTGGTGGGCATCAGCAGGTTCGCACCAGTTTGCTGGCCCCGCAATTCGGGTGCAATGCAGGGCTTTCCCCTAGCCATGCCCACCATACCATGCCCACAGTGTGGTAGCAATTTTTTTTGGAGCCCACCACTGAATATAGATTTAGTATAACATCACACATTTTCACAACACTGCTGCAGGGGGATTTAAAGGGTGTAATTCAGAAATATTATTGTGATGAATTTTTAGAACTTGCATTGTTATGGTTTTTGGTAGCCATTATTTTAATCTTTAGAAGGTGATGCAAGGTCATGTTCACAGTAATTCCCAATGAAAATGCATGACAAAGCAATTTGGGGTTTAACTTCCTTCTCTTATTTGTGCCAGACCCGAAAGCTTGCAAAAATAAGCCTTTCCAGAAGATGGCAGTACTTCTGTACCAGCTAGCCCATAAATAGCATTGCCGGAGATTACTGTACTTCTCTCTCAAAGCCACAGGAGACTCAAGCACAAAAGGGTGACTTGCTGACATATTGGTGTGTTGGCTTTCCACTAGTGGACACCATTGCTAGGTAGAGGCAATGTGCTGCTAAGCTTTCAAAGATGGGAACAAAGTGGCAGGTCATTCTCCTTTCTCCCTAGTCCCTCAATAGACTTCACAAACTCAGCCATACCCCCTGAGACTTCTGGGGGCATTACTGGGCATTTGTGTACAGAGCAGAGGAGTCCAGTGGCCATCCTTGGCGGAGTGAGTCCAGAAGCAGGTGCGGTTGCGTGGTCTAGATATGAATACGTAGCATCTCCATGTTCAACTAGGACATCAACTTTACAGTGTTACAGTTCCACTGGTTTATTTTTTTATCTTCCGTGCAGATGGGCAGGAGATCACCATGGGTGGAACTACAGGGCAGCCCATAAGTCCCTACCCAGCCCGTAAGTCCCTACCCATCTTCTCCATGGACACGCATCCTGCCCCTCTGCCCGGCAGCCCAATGGGAGTACTTCCTCCCTCCCGCAGCAGAGTCCTACTCTCTTTGTGGCCTGGTAGGAACTTACGTGCCACCCTGTATCTCACCCATCTATATAACAGGCACCTCTAGAAGCAAAGCTACCTATGAGCCACATTGGCAGAGGTTGCCCCTTGGCTATGTAACTTCTGTCAGGCCAGTGTCATTCATGTACCAGCTAAAAAAATATTTATTTGTATTAGCTTTGTGGGTATAAACAAGTGTTTTTGATGGTTTTGGCTGTTGGTTTGCATTGGTGATTTTATTTGGTGTCGGGTAACTGCAATTTGGGATTTTAGATATTGGTTACAGTGGACCCTCAATTAACGACACATTCGAATAGCATCACTTAACAATGCGTCGTCACTTGCCACATGATGTTGTGCAGATTAATGATTTTTTTTTAACATCGTTGTGCGGATAATGACAGCTTTTTGCCGCTGGATGGTGCAGCTGCCATTGAAAACCGTGCAAAGACGTTTCCCCTATAGCAACGCTATTTTAAATATGTGCTTTCATGTATATTTTTGACTATCCTGAGGTGCTGTAAAGAAGGTGAAAGTATTGCTACAAGTATTTAAACATAGCATTTGGGCTTCCACCTAATTAATGTCATACCAAAAAGTAGGTTCAGTCTAGCCTTAAAGCTTTCCTTCTCACCCAGATAGAGTACAAATGGTTGCTGCCTTTAAACTTAAACAGTCCACCTTGTTTCTCAGGGTAGCTACAGGCAAAAACACCAAAGTCTTCAAGAGAAACAGAAACTATGATCCTTTATTCTTTATTTTGACAGCATCACTAAAAAAAATCCACAAAAAACTTGACTGAGGTGCTATTTAGGTCTCATTGTCAGTTTTATGTTGAAGGCAACTGCAGAAACCATCTCCATTTCTGTCTTATCATGCTGTTAAACTGAAAGTTTTAGAACTCTTAACTATAGAGATACATGTTTCTCTAATGGGTGTTAATTAAGCAAGAAGGTGCTTGGTTGCTTAAATAATCATTAATGAGTGGTGGCTGTTAATTGTTGAGGAGATTCCATTCCTTGCATGGGAACAACAATGCTGCAGCAATTTGGATGGAGATAGTAAAAAGAGCAGAATGCCGGGTTTTTAAGATGGATTAAGCCATGTGACTCATAAAAATGAAACAAATGTAGGAGGAAGGCAATACTGTGGGTTCCGCGCATATAATTGGCATACTGTCCCTGACAGAACCACAGCTTGGGAGAACGCTCCTTTGAGCTTTGGTTCCGAAGGGACAGACATTGGGGCGCGAATTAATAGGAGTTTAATTCACCGATTGCTGACCTGACAGGCAGTTCGGTCTGCAGAGGGCAAAAGATCACGGGGTAGTGATATCGATAAACATGTAATGGGTAATCTTGCCTCCTCAGAGACTCTGAGCTGAAGAGTCAATTTAGGCAGACGTTTACTCCCGATAGCGGTAGACAATGCATGTCCCCCTGGTAGTAAATTAGATAGATAAGGAACTTCCCCTGGTGAAGTCATCTCTAATGAGTAACTTGTGTAATCTTAAAGTGCAGACTCACAGCTTTCCCGTGTAACGGCCACACGCAACGTATGCACGCGGTCGAGCTAGGCAGAGTATAAAGTTTAGTGCTTTCTGGTCAATAAACGCTGGTCTTCGCTCCATCTTGCCTCACATGTCTTACTTGACCAGTCTCCTCCAGGACCTTCCGGCCCACATCGGGCCCCGATCCAACACAATACCTTTTACAGGATCACTTTTAAAAAAATCAAACATTGCAAGCTTTTGTGACTCAAAGGTCACTTTGTCAGGAAAACTTCATAGCATGTTCTTCAAGCCAAGCTGTATTCTTAGGTGTTCCATGGGAAAATAGAAGCAGAATATATGCTTGCCTGCCTGTCCAGGCTTATAATACTATAAAGGCTTATAATTAACTTGTGAACCACCCAGAGAGTGCACTAGTGCTATGGGGTGGTATATAAGTGTGATTGTTTTGATTTTACATGGGATTACTATACACGCTTCAGATGTAAACTGAGATGAATACTGAGTCCTATAGTTGAACACGACTGGCTTTCAAACAAGGGCGACCTTACTACTGTATACACATCTCTCAGTAATCCTTACCATGTAGTAGTATACTCTACAGGGCAGAGGGCAGACTGCTACACATGCCCCACAAAGCTATTTTGGCAAAAAGGGTGCTGTTCCACCCACCCAGACTTGACATAGTTTCCCACTTCCCATTTAGGTTTGTTTATCCTAAGTGGCTCAAGTGGCTAAGACGCTGACTGGGAGGTGGAAGGTCAGCAGTTCGATTCCTGAGTACTGTAGGATGGAAATGAGCTCCCGTCTCTGTCCCAGCTCCTGCCAACCTAGCAGTTCGAAAGTAAGAAATTGCAAGTAGATAAATATTTTTGGGATCTCCCCAGCCTCACCTGCTCTGCACCAGTCTAAATTGCCCTCTGAAAACCAAAACCCATACTACACTGTTCATGCTTTTTCAGGCTTATTCTGCCAGTACTGTACCTTATAGACTGACTCTGCATGTATTTATTCAAAAGAAAGCCCCATTGGAATTGATGGAGCTTCTCTTCCAAGTAGCTATGTGCAAAATTTGAGCCCCAAATCGTAGATCACAGAGCTCACACCAATTGTACATGGCAGTAAGAGCATTGGGAGTAAAACCTGGTGACACAGCAGCTTCACGGTTAGAAATGGAGCTGCCTTAAGAAGTAAAGGACATATGATGCACATTCAATTGCTGCTCTATTGTTTCCCCAGTTGTAAATTAGCTTGCTTTTGTTTGGTGTGGTCACTGGGAGGCAGAACTGGCTTTCTTTTGGCTGTTTATTATGAACACAGGAGCTGTAAAGAATGACTTTCTAATCTAGAGTAATGACATTTGACTCCCTTCTGCTTGCAAAGCCACCAAATTGTTTATCTCTGCCCTGAGACTTGGGAGTTTCTAATAAGCCATGAAACTCACTAGCGTCTTTGGACACACTCACATCCTACCTCATAGATTTTTATGAGAACAAATGAGGGAGGGGATGTATGTATGCCAACTTCAGATTGTTGGTGGAAATGTGAGATAAAAAGATAACAAATATCAAAATAGCAAGATGCCAATTGAATACAACATTTTAGCAATAAAATCACGTTTTATACCATTAATGTTTAACTAGCTCTTGCATAATCTGTTAACAGCCAGACTTTGGTTATAGTCTTGTGTGTACTTGTGTATGAGTTTGATTGTTTGAATTCTTTGATAGTTTGCCCTTGAAGAAAGAAACTCAGAATTCTTATCTCAAACCAGTTCAGCAGTCCCAGTGCAGAAAAGGTCCTCAATGTTTATATCAAGAATGGCAAGCATACATTGGATGCAAATAGCATGTACATTCAGAGATGCATAGTTAAATACTGTAATTTAAAAAAGAAACAAAGTTATTTGGTCCTTGTGTATATAATCTTGAGGCGAAAGTGGCTAACACCTGTTATACGCGACATATCTGTGGTGCCCTGCCTGGGGAAGACCTTGATAGAGTTAAAAGCTAACTCATGTTTCTTATTTTAATTGCTTAATAAAGATATTAACCACCCTTATCTTTGCACAGCTTTGTTCCCCCACACCTTTGAATGTGGATGGGAACACATTAGGCTGTGCATGACATACTCAACATAATATGGTAAAAATGGGTGACTGTTCGGATCAATTTTCTGTGTTATCCTTCTAGTTATTGATAGAGGACTCTGCAAACATCTACTTTCCCCAAGCCAGTTTTTTCTTTTTGTTTTGAGAAATTGATTATATGGTTTCTATGTAAGAGCAAGATGGACCCCAGAGAGAAAACCACCCACAAGGTTAGACAGTCACTGTAGATCAGATGCTGAATGCGGAGGGGGGAACCTGCTTTATGTGTCCTGTGTCCCTGTTACTCTCATTTGAAGGGCAGGATTCTGCAGCAGTGTTGAAATAAAACACTGGTTGGTTTCTATATGTCTCCCCTCCCTTCCCAAATTGTTTTTAAGATTCAGCGGAGCAAAAGTGCTATCTAGGACATGGTGGATTTTGCTTACCTATAAGTGCATGTTTATGCCTAATTGGTTTGTAACTAGGATGTGAGGGAGACCCTGTGATCTGAAACGAGGCTCCCTTCCTGCTAGGAGCATGAACTATTGCATTTTTTTTACACTTGTTTGTTTAATGGAATGAGTACATAATAAATCTGTCATGTTGCATTCAATATTGTTAACATGGTTGTCAAAAATAGCTATCACAGTGCCTGCGAGCGGAGTCCAAAAAGGCAATTTACCTCTCCCTCTCAATTATCAAAAATGATGGCTGCCATATTTTGGGCACATTAGAAGACAAGGTCCTTTGAACAATAAAGACAACAAATCCAAGAAACGTTGAAAGCAACAGGAAAAGAGGGAGGTTGTCTCAAACAAAGAGAGCCATGGCCTTAATTTTGCCAGACCTGAGTAGGACTGTACCTGATGGAACATTTTGGAGGTCACTTATTCATAGAGTTGCCACAGGTCAGAGGTGACTCGACAACACATAGCAACAGCATCTCAATTACCATTCAGTTGACCATGTCTATGAATACTCACTAGTGCAATATCTACTCAGAATTTCCCTCTTACTGTGTTCAATATTTTATTTTTGATTTTGGGGCCTTAACTTGGACATGGGGTGGCTTAAATATTATAAAGGACCCTACAGTATTTGTTTTAAGGCTCAGTGATATTTTGATATACAGGTGTGCCGCCACCACCACCACCCAACAATATCTTTGGGCTCAGTATATACGGTTGCAGTTATCCATGGATCTAAGAGTATTCAATTAAAAATTCTGAAATTTGTAATATTTTTCTATGGCGCATTATCAGAGCTGGCCACTAGAAATCACTGCCTGTCATGTAAAATATAGGGCTCTCTGTTATTCGTGTTTTCAGATATCAGCTGTAGGAACTCTCTCTCTCTCTCTTCTCTTAATCATTTTATCATCGATAAGTGTCTGCAATGCACTGTTGTGAATCCTAAAGCTTGAGTTGGTAAAAGAGAGCAAGTCGTCTCCCCATGCTCAAAGAAAAAACACGTTCATGCTTGCAAGCAAAGGAGAGTGAATATGACCAGGAAGTTTTGCAGCTTATCTGGTAAACACTCGTAGACCCCCTTCTCGATTTTGTCACCTTCCTGCAAGACTCCCTCCTAGCTACAGCCCTGCTTACACTGTGCCCTGTCCCCACATAGCAGAACCGTGCTTGTTCTATGGGGAATCGGGGAAAACATTCCTTTTAATGGAAGCATCACGGTGTCATGGGCCAACCTTTGCCAAATGGGTCGTTTTTGGAGGGTTTCCTAGATCTGTGTAAGGGAATATTAAAGTAGCCCATTATTAAATACTTGATCCTAGAGGAAGTAGTTCACACCGGCTTTATAAAAGATACTTTATTCCAACATGCACAAACGAAGCAGGGTGATGGCGAAGTGGAGTTCCCCCAACCTCTGCCCCCATCTATACATAAAAACCCATAGGTGGGGGCAGCATGCAACTGTTAATGTGTTCCGCACCACCTGTCCCCCACTATGGTATAACAAGCTGCCTTAAGGCAACAGTAACCCCTTACACATGACACACCTATGGACCTAACAAGGTAAGGGTCAAGATCCTGAAATACTACCAACCACTAATATATAACACCCATCCTCTCAGCCGGCTGGCCAGCAGCTTTCACCTAGGTTGCCCATGCCTCAACACCAGAGTGCACGGAACGCTGTTCACCTTCCCACCGAAGTGGTCCCTATTTATCTACTTGCAATGTCTTGCTTTCGAACTGCTAGGTTGGCAGAAGCTGGGGCAGAGGCGGGAGCTCACTCCAGCACCCGGGCATCGAACTCCGACCTTCCAGTCAGAAAGGAGAGACCGCCGTCATGGCTGGCGCTGAACTCCAGAGCCTTAAACCAGCCGAGGA
The DNA here is from genome assembly GCA_035047345.1 of Bradypodion ventrale. Taxonomy (NCBI): domain Eukaryota; kingdom Metazoa; phylum Chordata; class Lepidosauria; order Squamata; family Chamaeleonidae; genus Bradypodion; species Bradypodion ventrale. Next base: position 137,217,510 of record JAWDJE010000002.1, on the reverse strand, counting down.
AGGAATAATAATAACAGCAGGAAACCAGGACCGCGGTCCGTAGCAAAAGGAACCAGAGGTGCTCTTCTTTAGCTTTGGGAAGGGAGAGAGAGAGAGAGATGGGGGGAGTGAGGGGGGGGGGAGCGGGCTGTGCAGATGGAAGCCAACAGAGTTGGTGGCATGACGTCACCCCTGCTTCTCTGGCAGAGACAAAGATGACGTCACCGTGTCTGGGGAGCCGGGCGGCTGATCAGTGTGGACGGCACGGACCACTGCAGTCTAGGTTGGAGCCGGAGCCGGAATGACGACTGGACGGTCGGTCGCTTTAGTGGGGGGTGGGATGGCGTGGCGCTCGTTGCTTCCTTATGCAGTGGGCTTCTCGGCTAACCTGCCTTCCTGCGAACGGTTTCAGGGATCCAGGTGGCGCCTGCTAATTAAGGACCTCCCTCCCCTCCCCGCCCCCCGCGCCATCCCCAGTGGAGGGTGTAAAAAACCATAAGGTAAAGGTTTTCCTTGCTCGAAAGCCAGTCGTATCCGACTCTAGGGTTCAGTGCTCATCTCTGTTTCAAAGCCGAAGAGCCAGCGCTGTCTGCTTCTGCAGACGTTTCCGTGGTCATGTGGCAGGCATGATTGGACCCCGGAGCAAACGGACCGCTGTTACCTTCCCACCGAAGTGGTCCCTATTTATCTACTTGCAATTTCTTGCTTTCGAACTGCTAGGTTGGCAGGAGCTGAGACAAAGACGGGAGCTCCTTCCGTCCTGCAGTACACGGGAATCGAACTGCTGACCTGCTGCCTCCCAGTCAGCGTCTTAGCCACTTGAGCCACTGCAGTCCTGTGAAAAACCATAAAACCCCCATTTTAATCTCAATTGCGTAGAGCAGGGGTGCCCAAACGTTTGGGCCACGGCTGGTCACATGGTTCAGGGGACTGCTGTCTACAGCCCCGGGGCCAGATGTGGCCCCCAACACCAATTCATCCGGCCCACGGCACCCTTGTCGCTCCCGGAAGCGGAAGTAAAACGCACCCATAATGGTGTGTTTTACTTCCGCTTCCGGGAGTGACGAGGGCTTTGTGGGCTGGCTGAATTGGTATCAGGGGCTGCATCCGGCCCCCGGGCTATAGTTTGGGCACCCCTGATGTAGAGACTTGACACTTTGGGGTCTCCCCTGAGGGAGAGACTGCTTGTATCCAAGGGTGGATTTGCAGAAAAGAATGTGAGAAGGTACTTTTTCACCCAGAGGATCTCTGGTCTATGGAACTCCCTGCCAGAAGAAGTGGTGACAGCTGTCAGTCTTGACAGCTTCAAGAAAGGATTAGACAAGTTCATGGAGGACAAGGGTATCAATGGCTATAATTATGGATACCTAAGGACAACCTCCGGGTTGGAGAGATAGGCAGGATAGCTCTCAATGCCATTTCCAGGGAATCGTAAGCAGGTGAAGGCATCTGCTTGGGAATACCCTGAAGCAAATGGTGAGCCACTGTGTGAGACAGAATGCTGGACTGGATGGGCTGTGGCCTGTCCCAGCAAGGCTGTTCTTATGTTCTTAAGGGAGGGTAGTTTGCAAGGATGTCAAGAAGGAAAATGGCACATGGTGGTCGTTTCCTCAAAAAAAAAAAACCCCACCCCTAATACTTTAATGGGGAAAATCCTAAATCCAGGTTTTCCTGCTATGGTAATATTGCAGACTGGTGATGGCGAAACCTGGCACTCCAGTTGCTCTTGGACTTCAATTACCAGAAGCCCAAGTCAGCACTCCTGCTAGTCAGGGCTTCTGGGAATTGAAGTTCCAGAACACCTGGAGTGCCAAGGTTTGCATCACTGGAATAGACCATACTGCCAGTGACTGATCAGGCATCGGTTAACAAAGCTGACAACTGTGAGGACTAATGGCCATTAGTGGCAAAGTCCACAGGGAGAGGTGATGGTCCCCAAATCAATTAAATCCAGTGGTGGGCATCAGCAGGTTCACACCATTTTGCCAGAACCAGTATCAGAAATTCTGGCTGGCCCTGCCCATCCAAGTTTTGAAATAAAGTACTGTAGTCCCAAGTCGGGTGCAACGCAAGGTTTTCCCCTAGCCATGCCCACCATACCACACCCACAGTGTGTAGTAAATTTTTTTGGAGCCCACCACTAATTAAATCCTACTTGAATCGATCTTGATGGAGGGCAGCAGCTTCATCAATATTAGCCTGGTGCTGAGGAGGGCTTTGTGTGACAAAAAGGTTCAAAACTAGAAAGTGACTCTTGGAACTGGATCAGTGGTATGGGTGTCATGCTGTGCTGCAGAAGGCAAATGGAAGGCCACTGCATTATATTGTCCCCGGACAATCTTCATGGCTGATCGCCATGATTAGAGCCAATATTCTGAATGGTTCTGTTCCAATTATTTCCTTTATAACCGTATCCCTGATTTTATCCCTTCCGGTCACTCAGCAGCCTTCCTCAAACATCTCATTTCTGTAGTGACCAACTTTTGTTTATGTTTTATTGTAAGTGTCCATGTTTGGCCATGTTAACATAAAATGGGAATGAATTTGGATTTGCGGCCAGAAGAACAGGTGGTGGCTGTGGACAGGAGGGCTTTTGCCCAACTTCGGGTGATTCGCTAGTTGCGCCTGCTCCTGGACTGGGACTCCTTGCTCATGGTCACTCACTCTCTGGTGACCTGCAGACTACATTATTGTAATGTGCTCTACATGGGGATGCCCTTGACGACCATTCGGAGACTTCAGCTGGTCCAGAATGTGGGAGCCAGGGTGGTGATGGGGTGTGGGCTTTATGCCCATGCCTCACCACTGCTTCGGGAGCTGCACTGGTTGCCAGTTTGTCTCTGGGTGCAATTGAAGGTGCTGGTTTTTGACCTTTAAAGCACTAAATGGTAGTGGGCCAGGATACCTAAGAGACTGCATCGACCTAGGACATCTGTCGGTCCAACCAAAGTGGACTGGAGGGGTTCTCTAATTGTTCCATCAGCCAGAGGAGTTCACCTCTCTGGCAGAAGGAGGAGGGCTTTCTCCGTGTCTGCGCCGGCCCTCTAGAACCTCCTGCCAACAGAGCTACGTCTCTGGACAGAATTGCTGCCTTTCAGAAAAGAACTTAAAACCTGGCTGGCGGGCCAAGTGTGGGGTGCAGGTGGAAGGGTAACCTCCATTGGGTGGCTGGTTCCTTCAGTCCTTGCACCCTTTTTTAGGGGGTGGGTAGTTTTAAAATAATTTTAACCGGTTTTTACTTGGGATTGTCAACCGCCCTGAGTCGGCCTCGGCCGAGTGGGCGGTATATAAATCTAACAATTAAATTAAATTAAATTAAATTAAATTAAATTAAATTAAATTAAATTAAATTAAATTTAAATATGCTTTGTATGAGGTGTTTCTTTGTGTTGGTTGGTATTGTCTTGTGTTGTAAAAGCAGAGCTAACTGTCCCAATATTTGGTTTGTCTTACTGCACCGCATGTTAATCTCTTCATCCATTTTGACATTTTAGTAAATGTTGTTCCTAGGTATTTTAACTCTGCCACTTGTTTTATACTTGTTCCCTCTATTTTAATATCTAGAGCAGGAGTCGGCTACCTTTTTAAGTTGGGAGCCGGGTCACGCTCCCTCAGACAGTTGAGGCCGGACTGTTGGTTCCCCTGGCATAAATGCTTCCATAAATGTGTTCATGGCTGCCATAAATGCATCCACAGCTGCTTCTGACAGTGGCAGTTGGAGTGAGGGTGGGGGCCAGATTATTTGGCACCATGGGCCAGATTCGGCCCGTGGGCTGTAGGTTGCTGACCCCTGATCTAGAGTATGCTCTTTCCTTCCAATTGCCATTACCTCAGTCTTCTCTTGGTTATTGGATGCAAGGTATTGCTGTAGTTCCTTAGCTGTACTTGCTATCAATTCCTTATTATCTGCAAAAAGTTATTTGTTGATATTGTTTCCATTCATGGGCTTAGCTTTTTTGCTTATGCTGTCTATGTAGGTGATGAATAACAGTGGTGATAGTATACATTCCTGCCTCACTCCAGATGTTACTGCAATGGGTTCTGATATTCCTTGACTTGTTCCTACTACACTCACTATATAAGCTTTTACATAATCTGATAAAATGTTCATTGGGCCAATGCTTACCATAGCAGTTTCCTGTCAGCTCTATCAAATGCTTTCTCTTGGTGTACAAATACAAAATAGAGATTCTTGTTGTATTCTATAATTGTCTCTATTAGTTGTTTAAGCATAAAAGTCGCATCTGTACAGTTTCTGTTTTTCTGAAGCTCATCTGTTCTTCTGCTAGTTGTGGTTCTATAACTTGCCTCAGTCTTGTTTCTTTTATTTTGGCATACATTTCCCTGCATGGCTTAAGAGTGAGATACCTCGGTATTGTGTGCATTCTCATTTGTTCTCATTGTGATGGTTTAAGAAATCTGCACTTGCCTTCAGCCGAGTGTAACAAGTCATCGGATGTGCAATGAGAAATACAGCTCGGCCTCTTAACTAGCAGTAGTTTGCCACAGCAATTTACACTATTTGACTTATGCTTGTTGGGTGTAAATAATAGGATTATGATCAATTGTATTAATCCTTGTTTTGTGCTGTTGTCAGCCACTTTACTAGACTTTTGGCTAATAGCAAAGATAATATAAAGCACCACAAACATGTGTATACTAAATTATTGTTTAAAAAACTAACTACCTAGGTTATGTTTTTTTAGCATTTAAAAAAAAAACGTTTTAGCACATTCTCTTGCCTTTAGAAATCAGTTGGATCTTTATAACTCAATAAGTAAAGCTTTGGAAGGTATTGCGCAGCAAAGGTCAGTGTCTATAGTCCATTGGGTTTATAGCCTAAACAGAGACAGAAGCAGAAAAAGATTGTGATTTAATGAGAGCAGTTTAGTGACTAGGCTTCTGTAAGCACTCAGTCCTTGTTTGCATGTTGAGAAGCTGATTTTTATCGGCAGGATGTGAGATCATATTGTTCAGTCCCAATATCCAGTCTTAACTGGAAACTGCTTTACTTTTAAAGTTGTAATATTCTGTTTGTCATCGTGTTGTACAACTATAGCCATGATATATAACTATACATTAGAAGAGCATTACAAGAAAAAAGACAAAATCCTATTTACTCTCGTAGGAGTTGTCACAAAAGTGACCTTGTTCTTGTAATCCAGTGGAACTGGAGCAGTGAGCAATAATACAAGTTTGAACACTAGGAAGACAAAGAGAGTTCCAAACACCAGTGATCAAATTTAATTTAATTAAAAGCTTCCTATCCAACTTCCTATCCAACAAAAAGGCGACTGATTCTTGGGAGACAAGCGATGAGAAACCTGGGGAACATAGTGAAAAGCAGAGACATCACATTGCAAACAAAAATTAGAATAGTCAAAGCAATGGTTTTCCCAGTAGTAATGTATGGATGTGAGAGCTGGACAATTAGGAAGGCTGAACGTAGAAGAATAGATGCCTTTGAAATGTGGTGTTGGAGGAGGGTTTTGAGAGTCCCCTGGACAACGAGGAGAACAAACAGGTCAATCTTAGAAGAAATTAACCCTGACTGCTCATTGGAAGGTCAAATAGTAAAGATGAAGCTAAAGTACTTTGGACATCAAATGAGAAGGGAAGATTCACTTGAGAAGGCATTGATGTTGGGAAAGGTGGAGGGCAAAAGAAGAAGGGGGAGGCCAAGGATGAGATGGCTAGATGGCATTGTAGACACAATGGGCACAGAGCTGGGAGGGCTGAGGGGGATGGTGGAGGACAGAGGCGCCTGGAGGAAAATGGTCCATGGGGTCGCAAAGGGTCGGAGTCGACTGTGCGACTGAACAACAACAACAACAATCCAACTGTTTTAAGTTTCCAGGCTCTCTAAACATTCCTTTCACCATTCTCCATGAAAACAGCAGTTCCTGCCTCTCCCACTCTTTCTAGCTCCTGATTCACAGTTATTTCCTAGGATTGCCCTGCCCATTGGGCTGAACCATATAGCCCATAGAGGTTACATTTGCATGAAAGCTTTCTGTTGCATTTCCCCCCAACATCTGTAGTTGGAGTATAGACGTGAATGATGGTTAGGTTTTTCTCAGAGTCTGATTGATATTTTCGGCCATACTTTGCATCAGGGATTCTTAACCTGCAGCCATACCTGTCAACCTTCCCGGATTAGCCGGGATTTCCCGATTTTTGGCACCGATTTGCACCATTTCCCGCCAGCAGCTGCCAAAACCCCAGAATTGGCAGCGGGCGGAAAGAGGTACTGCGCATCCCATCTATGCAAGTCACATTCTATGCATGCGTAGAAGGCTTTTATGCTTGTGTAGAACCCTTTTACGCTTGTGTAGAACCCTTTTACACATGTGTAGAACGCGACTTGCGCAGAACCGTTGTGCGCAGGTCCTGGATTGTCCGGAGCTGCGATTGACAGGTGTGCCTGCAGCCCGTGGGCCAGATGCGACCTGTGGTGCCATTTCATGTGGGGGCCCCACCGCCACCACCACACCAGAAAGTGCCATGTGGTGGAGGAAGGGCAAAATGGCTGTGTGGCCCTCAAAGCTGTCTGAGGGAGCATGACCTGGCCCCCAGCTTTAAAAGGTTGAGAATTCCTGTTTTGCATTATAACTCCTAATTGTCCTTAACTGTCTGTGCTACATCTTGCCTTCAGTATTAGTCCCACTTCATTTTTCTGGGTTTTTAATTTCCAAAATAAAATACTTTATAGTTGTTTCATTGCAAATATCCCATTCTAGTCTACTTTACTCTACTGACCCCACAACTGCAAATGTTTATACATGTCTTGTTTTACTCTTTCCAGTTGACCTTGTTTCATACTTCTTACATTCCGTGTTTGAATTGTATGTGTTGTGTAGCAATGGACTTTGCTTTCGCTTATGTCCATGTCAGCCACTAGCCATCCTTTCAGGTTTAATCCATACCTGTCAACTGCGGTTCCGACGAATCCGGGACCTGCGCAAACCAGGTCTGCACAGGTCGCATTGTACGCATGCGCATGGAGGGCTACGCCACTTGCGTAGCCTTCTACGCAGGCGGCATAGTCTTCTGCGCTTCCGTGGAAGGGAGCTACAGAAGTGTAGAGCCCTTCCACGCATGTGTGCAACGCGACCTGCGCAGATGGGCTGCGCAGTGCCTCCTTTCCCCCGCTGCCAAATTACGGGGTTTTGGCAGCACGGGTTGGGAAATGGCGCAAATCGGCGCCAAATTACAGGGTAATCCCGGCCAAATCGGGATGGTTGACAAGTATGGTTTAATCTAATTACAAAATAAGCAACAGAGCTATTCATACTTGTACTTTCTTCTTTTCCAGTAACTGATTGAGTAGTTCCCTACTTAAGAGTCTTATCTTCCAGCACTGTCTCTTGTATCATATTGATGTTTGAAACCTGTGGTTTCATCTCATCACAGGTTTTTCATGGTAAGGGAACTACAGCAATGGTTTACTGTTGCCACCTTGTCTGCAGTACTAGCAAAGGTTAGCTTGAGTGTCACTGCTGTTGCTTCCTCCACTAGTGTCACTTTCAGCTACCACTGGGTCAGGTGGAAGGAACTGCAGAATTAACTCACCAAAAGGTGCCTTCATTTTGACAGTTTCACATCTGGCCTAGACATGGAAGAAGAAGAAGCTACCACTGCTGCCTAGCACCTGCAGAAGGTGGATACATCTTAGTCTAGTGCCGTGGTTCCCAACATGGGGCACACGCCCCACAGGGGGGGGGGCAATTTGCTTTTTAAGGTGGGCAATTTAAGAACAAGTCATTAACAGTGAATGGCCTATTAGGCTTCCTCTGTGTATAGGATTTCACTTTTTGAATAAGAAGAATTATATATCACGGGTGGGAGGTGGGGGATAAGGATTTTAGAGATGCTTAGGTGGGGCATGGCCAAAAAAAGGCTGGGAACCACTGGTCTAGTGTCTCACATGTGACCATTCCACCTTGGGCAACCCTGCTAAGAGTCCAGACTTTTAATAGAATCTTGTCTGATGACATCATTACTCTCAGTTTTACTGACATATTCAAATCCATTCACAACATTCTGGTGTGCATCCAAGAAGAGTTTTCCAGTGTTGGAACAATAATAATAGCATTCTTTTTTTAAAAAAAAATGGTTGGTCTGCTATTTGTTTTAATATTAGAAGTACTGTACATTGCTGTTAGATTGTGCTTTCACTGACCTGGCAGAAAAGCTTTCAGAGCTAAAACATGCCGCTTCAAGAAAATCTATCTGTGAGTCAAATCACATATTTAGCAAACTCATTCTTCTTCTTTTTTACAATACCATCTGTTCAGGCACAGAAATCCTTTCCATGGTCCTGCCTGAGACATCAGATATAGAATCAAAGCCCTGCTATCTCATAGTCATAAGACAGAGGCAAACTAATGTGCCATTTGCAGGTTGAAGCAAAGTCACATGATACTGTTTTCTTCTGAAGAGGCACCACTTCCAGAAAAGGACTTAGTCTCTCAGCTATTGAGACCCTAAAATCATATATACAGTATATATAAATCTTATATACAGTACTTGATTAGGGCAGAACAAGATGTCATTGTGAAATAGCTGAGTCCTCCAAGAGAACACAAATCCAGGAGGTACTTTCTCAAATGAGTTGGTGAGGCTAAAACTTGTTAATCCCGTACCTGTATAAGCACAGGACTTCCAGCAGAATGTGCCTCACTTTAATTACTGTAAACAAGGAGTTCAACTTTCCACCTCAGGTATTAAAACCTCATTTACTATTTTTTTAAAAAAATTGTAAGTCTGCTGTTACACCCACTCACTGCTTACTATTACTAACAATCCAGAGCTCCACGTCTTCAAAGTATAGCTAAATGATTAACTGATCAGCACTCTGGGAAGTGACAAATCATCCTGGCACTGATCACAGATATAAATAGCAAAGGAGGGTAATGTATAATAGAGAGATTGATTCCCAATTCCCAGCAGGGTAAGTGTGGGTGTTTCAGTGATGCCGGGTCTCTTGCACTTGTTTTTTTTAAATCTGAGAATGGTGCCTAATTCATTCTTTTCCCTTCCCTAGTATAGAATTTCAGTTTCAAGATGTTTAGAATATGGGACCAAAGACACCAGGACAGCCGAAGAGCTGGCTTAACACAACTTTATTACATGTTGGTCAGAGGGAACATGTGGTAATGGCGGACGAGCAGCTCAATATATACAGTGGCTATACATTTGAATGTGGCTCCTTGACAGTCCATTGGCTACTGTCCTCGTGACGTCATTTCAGGTCACGCCCTTCTTGTCCAGGTGAAGGTGGTGGCGGGAATCCTCCCGCGCTGTTGCTCTTAGGTGAGTCTTGGACCAATGAGCTTGGACGCTCGCTATTGCCATCTAGTGGTCACTAGCTCGCGTCCTATTATGGTTACAGTGATACAGCTGAGGTTACAATGTTACACATGGAATAGGTTGCATTGGATACACATGGATAGATACATTGTTTAAAGGCACATGCTTTAGAACACAACATCCCTCCCCCCTAGGATGAGACGAAGTCTCTTAACCAAGATGGTTTCTTGCACTCGCGTTTGGGCCGCGATGTGGGTTGGCCCCCCCGGGGGCCGCTCCCGCTTCCTTGTTCCCTGGACCCTTGTCCTGTAATGGGAGAGGGAGACTCGTTAGTGGCTTGCCGCGGTTTTGCAGCTTTAGGGGAAAGGGTAGATTCCGTTGTGGGCGAACCGGGGGCACCAGGGGTTAACGTAAAACCCCTCTTCTCGCTTGGATGGGTGGGGGACCACTCCGAACCCCCCCCAGTTCTGTAACTCAAAATTAAACTCTGCTGGGGGATCCCGCGGGATATCTACGAGGACAAATTCCTTCTCCTCCCCCCTTGGTGGGGACTCTGGGCCCCCCTCTCCTCCCCCTTGGGCTAAACGGGTGGGGGAGAACCCTAACGCTGAATTCGGCTCCGCGCTTTCAGCGCCCTGCTTTCCCGGGACCCGGTTCCGTAGCTGGTCCACGTGCCGCCGCCAGAGTAGACCTGTGTTGGTCTCCACGCGGTACGACACGGGACCGGTCTGCTCCACGACCACCCCCGGTACCCAGGCTGGCCCCGCGCTGGCGTAGTTCCTGCAGTGCACGGGGGCGCCTACGCTAAAACTCTTTGTGGCCTCTAGCCCGATGTTCCTCCCCTTGTCTTCTACTCTCGTGGGGTCTAGCCTAGTGAGAATGGTGGCCAGTTTCCTGCGCATTAAGAGCTCCGCGGGGGAGTATCCTGACGCCAACGGGGTCACCCTGTACCCTAGCAGAAACTGACACACTTGCAGGTTGAGGTCGCCGGGGCCCATGCGCCGCAGCGCGTCCTTCGTGGTGCGGACGAGGCGCTCCACTTGGCCATTGGTGGCCGGATGGAAGGGGGCGGAGGTGATGTGCCGGATGGCATTAATCTCTGTGAATGCCCTGAACTCAGCGGACGTGAAGCAACTAGCGTTATCGCTAATTAGAGTGTCGGGTATGCCGAACGTCGAAAAAATTCTCCGCAGATGCTTTATTGTCGCGGCCGAGGAGGTGCTCGTGACTGGGATGACCTCCAACCACTTGGAGAAAGCGTCCACAACAAGAAGAAACAGAGTTCCTCGGAACGGGCCCGCGAAATCTATGTGTATCCGGGACCACGGCCCCTTAGCCGCATCCCACTCCCTGTGGGGAAGACGGGCCTCTTCCGGTCTGGAGCATTGGCAACTCTCACAAGTGCCGACCATGTGCTTGATGTCGGCGTCTAACTGGGGCCACCAAAAATAACTACGGGCCAGCGCCTTGGAGCGCACAATTCCGGGGTGGCTGACGTGCAGCAGTTTAAGCACCCACGGCCAAAGGGATGTGGGAATCACCACCTGCTACCCCCACAAGAGACACCCCCTCTCTAGGGACAGTTCCAACTTTTTCCTGAAAAAGGGAGCGAATTCTTCCGCTGGGGAAGACGCTGGCCACCCTTTCTGTACCCAGGAGCTAACCGCCGCCAACGTCCTGTCTCTGCTCGTCGCTTTAGCGATATCGGCGGGTACTATGGGGGGCGAATCTAAGACTTCTATCATGAGTACCTGGCGGTCTGGCTCCTCCCCGCCCACGTGGCTGTGTGTCTGGGGGAGGGGGGACCTCGACAGGGTGTCCGCATGGCTGATTTCTCTCCCGGGCCGGTACACCAACGCGTGCTGGTAGGCGTTGAGAAAAATGGCCCACCTAAGCATCCTCGGGGACAGGATCTGTGGTGTGGGCTTATCTGCGGTAAAAATGCCTAGCAGGGGCTTGTGGTCAGTCACGATGGTGAAAGGGCGGCCATAAAGAAAATCATGAAATTTTTTGGTCCCTGCAATTATCGCCAGCGCTTCCCTGTCTGTCTGGGCGTAATTCCTCTCCGCTTGGGACAGGGACCTGGAGTAAAACGCTATTGGGGCCTCCCTCCCATTTTCCAACACGTGGCATAACACTGCCCCCACCGGGGATGCATCACAGATCAGTACTACCGGCCGTTTGGGGTCGAAATGGGTCAGAATGGCGTCAGACGCCAGGAGTTGTTTCAGTTCCGTGAATGCCCTTTCCTGGTCATCGCCCCACTTCCATGCCGCATCTTTCTTGAGCAACTTGTGAAGCGGCTCAGCCACCGCAGCCTTCCGTGGAAGGAAGGAGTGGTAGAAATTTAAGAGCCCTAGGAACGACTGCAACTCGGGCTTGGACGTGGGGCGAGGGGCTTTCTTGATGGCGGCCACCTTGGATTTGGATGGTTTGATCCCCTCGGGTGTTACTCGGAACCCTAAGAACTCAACCTCCTTCGCGAAGAAGACGCATTTGTCTTTTCGCAACCTCAACCCCGCCCGTTCGAATGCCGCCAGGACCTTGTTTAGCCTTTCAGCCAACTCAACCTCACTCCCCCCGTTATCAATACATCATCAAAATATGGCAAAACGCCATCCAGCCCTTTGAGGAGGCGTTCCACAAGCGACTGGAAAATCCCAGGCGCCGAGTTCACGCCGAATTGGAGGCGCGTCACCTTATGTGTGACTATGGTCTGTGCAGCAGCTGCGGCAGGGGTTACCATGAGTTGCTGATAGGCCTGTGCCAGGTCGAGTTTAGCGAAACACTTTCCCCCATGTAACCTGGCTAGCAAATGGCTGACCACCGGCACCGGATATGCATTAGGGCGGATTGCCTTATTAATGGTGCACTTATAATCGGCGCAAATGCGAACCTCCCCATTGGCCTTCAATGCCGTGACAATTGGAGTTTCCCACTCCGCAGAATCAACAGGAACAAGAATCCCCTGGCCCACTAATTTGTCCAGTTCCGCCTCTATTTTGTCCTTTAGTGCAAAAGGCACTCTGCGCGGTTTGAGTCTTATTGGGCGGACCTCCGGGTCCAGGTCGAAAGTTACTGGGGGTCCATTGAATTTCCCAAGTCCCTTTTTGAAGACTTCGGGGTGTGCGTCGCACACCTCCTGTATTGGGTCAGACCCAACGGCGTGCACCCCCCCAATAAACAGGCCCAGGGGCTGAAACCATTGAGTCCCGAGGAGGCTGCAATTACCCCCCTTAAGAACGACTAGGGGGAGTTCCGTGGCGTGCCGCTTATACTGGACCTGGAATTTCCCAACCCCCAACACCGGGATACTGTTCCCTTGCACGTCCCGAAGCGTGGACCTCAACGCTTTGAGCTTGGGCCGTACGCGGGGGGCAATTCTCAAGAACTCCCTCTGGGAAATGATAGAATATGAGGAGCCAGAGTCAATCTCCATCCTAACAGGGGCCCCTTGCACCAGTACCTCAACAAAGTAACGGGGGTGTCCCATGGACACGCTGAAAACTGGGGCGGCGGCATCGCTGTCGTCGGAGATGCGGCCCACGCCGTCCTGCTTCCTCGTGGGTCGGGCGCCATCCTTGAGTCTCGTCGAGCGGTCTGGTCTCACTGCGCGGTCGGGCGAGCTCCTCCGGTCCTTGCGCCGTTGTCTGCAGACTTTGGCAATGTGCCCGCGTCGTCCACAGTTGTGGCACTCGGCTTTTCTGAAAGGACACCTGGCGCGGTCGTGAGCCGCCCCGCAGCCGTCGCAGGGCCGGCCCTCCTTCCGGACCCTCCGGATGCCCTCGTCGTCGCTGCTTTCGGCGGACGATTTCAAAATTCGCCGGGCTGCGTGCACCGAACTCTCTGTTTTGTCGGCCTTCGGCCGCCAGTCCTGGAGCTCTTGCACCCCGGCCTTCGTGGCTTCCGCGGCCTGTGCCGCTTTCAGGACCTCCTGCAACGTGGGGGGCGGCTCCTGGTTCATCAGCGTGCGCTGGATCTCGGCGTCCTTCAGGCCGCATAGCACGCAGTCCCTGAGGGTGACTTCCAAGTTCTCCCATTTGCATGGGCCGGCAGCCAGACGCAGGGCCGCTACGAAGGCGGCGACCGACTCTCCAGGCGCTTGGACTCGTCTCCAAAACGCGCTCCGAGCGGGAAACATCGCCACCGAGGGCCGGAAATGGTCTCGCAACACCTTCATGAGCTCTTTTGCCTTGAATTCAGCCGCCTTTTTGGGTGCGATGAGGTCAATCAATACCCTCTTGCCGTCGTGCCCGAGCATTCTGGTGAGGATGGCTCTTTTCTTCGCCTTGTCCGTCACCTCGAACTCCACCAGCGCGCCTTGGAAGTCCATTTCGAAGAGTTCCCAATCTTGCGGTTTCTTGATGTCGAAACTGGCGTATGTCTTGGTCCCGTGGGCAGCCATTATCCCACCTTCGTCGCCAATTTAGAATATGGGACCAAAGACACCAGGACAGCCGAAGAGCTGGCTTAACACAACTTTATTACATGCTGGTCAGAGGGAACATGTGGTAATGGCGGACGAGCAGCTCAATATATACAGTGGCTATACATTTGAATGTGGCTCCTTGACAGTCCATTGGCTACTGTCCGCGTGACGTCATTTCAGGTCACGCCCTTCTTGTCCAGGTGAAGGTGGTGGCGGGAATCCTCCCGTGCTGTTGCTCTTAGGTGAGTCTTGGACCAATGAGCTTGGACGCTCGCTATTGCCATTTAGTGGTCACTAGCTCGCGTCCTATTATGGTTACAGTGATACAGCTGAGGTTACAATGTTACACATGGAATAGGTTGCATTGGATACACATGGATAGATACATTGTTTAAAGGCACATGCTTTAGAACACAACAAGATGCAAGTCTTGCAAATATTGAGCATGGATTTTGGACAATAAGGGATGTGCTTTGGCTCCTGCAACCCTGTCAGATCCAACTTCAAACATAAGAGCTGGAGAAAACAAGAAGTAAGTGTAGGAGGTAGAAGGGGAGAAAAGGATTCTTGTAGCGTTTAAGTCTTGCAAGTCATTTGCTCCAACTCTAAAAAATGGCAGTACCCTAATCATGAAGAGAAATTATATAGGATCTTATTAGTTTTTGGGTCTAGTAGCATGTTAGCTTCCACCTCTTATCTTTGGAGAAGAGCTCTAAGGAACTTGGGAACTCATTATTCACTACTTCAGGCTCATCTGTGCCATGAATCACATTTTCACAGATACTCCTCACCTCTTTATGCACACCATCATTTAAGAGGTTGCTTGAATATGTGCTCCTGTATTTGTACAGTGGATCAAGTTATGCTGGTGCTGTTGTATGATCCTGCCCAACCCTTTCTATGGATATTAAATAAGGATTGTTTGTATAAGGATTATACAAATGAAATACCAGTCATCAGAAATGTTGTCAGTCAGAATTAATCACATACATAAACATAAGAACATAAGAGCAGCCTTGCTGGAACAGGCCACAGCCCATCCAGTCCAACATTCTGTCTCACACAGTGGCTCACCATTTCCTTCAGGGTATTCCCAAGGAGATGCCTTCACCTTCTTAGGATTCCCTGGAAATGGCATTGAGAGATATCCTGCCTATCTCTCCAACCCCGAGGTTGTTCTTAGGTATCCATAATTATAGCCATTGATACCCTTGTCCTCCATGAACTTGTCTAATCCTTTCTTAAAGCTGTCAAGACTGACAGTTGTCACCACTTCTTCTGGCAGGGAGTTCCATAGACTAGTGATCCTCTGGGTGAAAAAGTACTTTCTCTTATTTGTTTGAAAACTAGTACCCAAAAGTTTCATCGAGTGTCCCCTAGTTCTAGTGTTGTGCGATAGGGAAAACAGTTTTTCCTTCTCTACTTTGTCCACACCGTGCATGATTTTATAAACTTCAATCAGGTCACCTCTTAGACGCCATCACTCAAGAGTGAAAAGGCCCAACCGTGGCAGCCTCGGATGGTAAGGAAGGTGTTCCAGTCCCCTAATCATTCTGGTTGCCATCCTATGCACTTTCTCCAACTCCATAATATCCTTCTGGAGGTATGGCGACCAGAACTGTACACAGTATTCCAGATGGGGCCTCACAAATTCTGGGAAATTGATAAAGTGTTGGTCATAAGAGACACATATGGTTAAAAACTATTAGGTGCAGCATGGGACCAATTCCAGGAAGGGTTTAAAATGTAGGAAGATAAACATAAAAGGGATTATAATCCCAATATGTGTCTTAATTAGTGAAAAGCCCTACATTTACACCACTCATGTCTGACTCTAGGGGGTGGTACTCATCTCTGTTTATAGTGAAAGAGCCAGCACTGTCTGCATCTGCAAACATTTTTGTGGTCATGTGGCAGGCATGTCCAGATAACAGAGCACATTGAATGCTGTTACCTTTCCCACCAAATCATTACCTATTTATCTACTTGCAATTTCTTGCTTTCAAACTGCTAGATGTTAAAGCATGGGTGGCCAAACTACAGCCCGTGGGCCCAATTAGGCACTTGCATATCATTAATGTGGCCCACGGTGAGCACCCGGGCTCACCGGAGACCAGCCACCCACCCCCACCGCCTGACATCTGCAGTGGTGGTGGTAATCGCACTTTGTCCTGGCTGCTCTGAGCCGCCTCTGGGTCAGTCCCATCCCCTCTGCAGCCTTTGTCAAAGCCAATCGCCACATTGGGGAAATCTTCAGAGCCTTCTCTGTTTCAAAATTTGCAGCACTAGGAGAGCTCCCTGGCACACCCAGGATGATATCACTGCAGCGCGCCAGGTTTACCCTTCCAGCACCATGGATTTTGAAACAGAGGAGGCTCCAAAGATTTCCCCAATATGGCATTCGGCTTTGGCAAAGGCTGCAGAGGGGATGTGACCAACCCAGAGGCTGCTCAGTGCAGCCCGGACAAAGTGCGATCACTGCCGCCACCACTGATGCTGCCAAAACTGTCAGCAGCGGGAGCGGCCCACCTCCGGCCCCTGCAGCTGTGTGTCAGAGGCGGGACTGGCCCATGGGTAAAAAAAGTTTGGGCACCATTGTGTTAAGGTGTTATGGTCAATGGTAGGATTTGAACATACCCCTTCCTAGATCAGGAAACAACTAAGGAGAAATAATTAATATGCAAATTATGTATCCAGATGTGGCACTGCAGCTCACTGGACAAGCACCCCATTAGTGGACACAGTACACACCAAAAGTCCCCATCTGGCTATCCCACCCAGAACATAAGAAAAATGATTTTATATTAATATTTTCCTATGAATTGCCTCATATAATCTTCCCAGGCTGCTCCAGAGATAAAAAGAAAGGGAAAGAAACAATGCATCTGCCTCTGGTAGATACATTGCAAGAAACATTGCAATGCAAGAAACATTGTATCTATTTTAAGTGGATAATTATAGGGTATGCAAGAAACAATATAACTGACACATTCTCTGTATAACTGACACACGCTTTGAAGTAATGTCGGTTCTGAAAGCTGCAAAAGCTTGCCCAATTTTAGTTCCAGGAGCTTGTGCCACAGGTACAGGGGAAATCTGCTTTTCATGCCGTCTTTAGTTCCAGGGACTCCGTCACAGGTTGGTGGTTTTGCTGCCCATTCAAGTCTATGGCAGTAGACCAGGCAATGCTCGGAGAAAAATTGAATGGGGCCCGGCTTGAATTTGATCTGAGTTTGTTTGGGTTACACAGAATGGAGGGGGTCGGGGAGAACCCATCCATTCTCCCGACCCCCTTGGTCTGCACTTATGGGGCAGGGACCATGGAAATGTGATGTGGGTGCTTGTGTAGTACTACAGTATAGTGGAAACAGGAAAACAAAGAAAAGATGAAACATATGGGAAACTTCATAGAAAAATATGGAAAAGGGTACAAAATTTATATACAAAAATAGGGGTTTGTTTCTTGGATATCATAAATATGTGACAGCCCAAATGGCATGCAAGGATTGGGGTGTTCTCACAGAATTAATAGCAATAGCAATTATTTTAAGAGCTGCAGGACCTGGGCTGGTAGCATTTTTCCGAGGCCCATGTGCACATTCCTCAGCTCCTTACAGTATGTTTCCCAGCATCAAGCAGAACTTGAACAGAGTTCCTTCTGCAGTCTAAGTAATATATTGCAGTGCAAACAAACATTTCCCCCAGCAAAGGGGTGCCAAAATAATACACCTAAGGCCAACAGGGCCCCTTCCCTTCACAGTACACATTCACCAAGTAAACTAAGAAGACTAACACCTATACACACTCACACTCACCTCACCACGGTAGCATTGTGTTGCTTCATTTTATACCATTTCCATCACCCCCTTCTGTCAATCACTGTTTTTATCCAATCCTGGTCTTCATAGCAATTGTCTGAGGCCTCCTTCTTGCCCTCTCTGGGGTAACTATTGGCCAGGACTATTCAGTCTCTTGCTCTTCCTCTGTCAAGGCCACCCCCTCTCTTTTCGAAACTACTTCCGATAAGCTGGCTGGCTAGAGAGACATCACCCCCTTCCTCCAGCCACCTGTTTGTCTTTTTGCAATTTTGTCTTGCTCTTTTGATCAACGGGAGGGGCTTCACACTCCACATCTTACAATTATACTGTACTTGGCAATTATTTGTCTAAGGAATGGAAAAAAAGAGTTTGTGATAAATAAATCTAGATGGTATAGTGAAATACTGTACAATAATACCTCATACAAAGTCCGCTTCGTACAACATCGAATTCATACAACATCGCCTAATTCCTTGAAAAAAGTTGCCTCATGCAAAGCCGCTGTGACTTTGTGTGAGGCATTGGGGTTTTTCTCAGGTTGCATTGTGCCTGGGCAGTATAAAAGGCAGGACACATGCGTGCATTGCTCTTGTGGGTTTTGCACAAGGCAAAGAGTGTTTAGGAGTGGCTTTGAGCGCGATTTTGGGGGGGAAAATTGTCAGAATTTTTAGAAGCATTCCTGAGATTTTTGCAGCATTCTTCAGGTTCTTGGACAATCAGGGTTGTTTGACATGTTTTTGTAATGTATTTAGCCTTTAGACAATGATTTCTTAAAGTTCTGTCAGTTTTCTGTCTGTTTCCTTGACTTTGGCCTGGAGTCTGTGCTGTTACAGTACAATGTATCTCTATGGAAATGACATTGTATGAGGCACAACAGCAAGGATTTGGCCGTTGTATGAGGCATCGCGGCTAGGATTTTGCATGCCTCATACAAAGTCCAAATCCATATAAAGTCCAAACTTGTGGAACCAAGTTTGGACGCTGTATGAGGTATCACGTTATGGCAATTAGTGTTGAATGAAAAGTTGACTATGGAAGTGAATTTGAAAAGAGGTATTATAAACAAAAGAAGTTTTTGGGAAATTTGGAACCCATTTGTAACATATGCTTTGTCAAATGATAATACTGTAGTGTTGGCCCAGACCCGGAAACGTGTAAATTTTGGGGAAATTATAGATAAGGAGGGGAGACCATATTTTTTTACAGTTCTTAATGTATAGCACGGGTGAAAGTTTGTTATTAGTAATGTTGTGTCTTAATGAGATTGTGTTTTATATTTTACCATGTAAAAGAGCGGTAATAGTCGGAAGCAATAGACAAACAATGGCGACAATATGGGAGAAACCAGAAAATATTTGAGATGTAGAGAGTTTTTGATTTGTATTCGGTGTTAAGTTCCATTGGAAGTGAAACTTATCGTTGTCTTTTATGTTATTTGATTGTACTTTTTAAAATTCAATAAAAAATTTATTATAAAAAAATTATACTGTACTCATATACTTCCCCATAGCACTTAGTGCACTCTCTG
The DNA here is from genome assembly GCA_035047345.1 of Bradypodion ventrale. NCBI lineage: Eukaryota > Metazoa > Chordata > Lepidosauria > Squamata > Chamaeleonidae > Bradypodion > Bradypodion ventrale. The sequence continues at coordinate 137,198,444 of JAWDJE010000002.1, read as the reverse complement.
GGCAGTTCACAGAGTAATTTGCATTTTGCCCCCAATGTGATGGGTACTCATTTTGCTGACCATGGAAGGATGGAAAGCTGAGTCAACCTTGAACCTGGTCAAGATCGAACTCACAACCTTCTGGCTGCAGTAGAGCCATTTAACCACTGTGTTACCAGGGCTCTATTCTATCACTATTCCAGTTCTGTGGGGGTATCTCCATTCTTCCTGTTGGCCCACTCCCCCAAGGGACTGGTGATGGCAAAGTCTGCCCCAACAATAAATTAATGGGCTTCAGCAGTGTTTATTAAAGATCCTGGGTGTGCTCCTTTAAGAGATGGCCACTAAAGGTGGAAGATGTAAACTAGCCTTGGCTTTCCCAGGTGCCTACTGCAGCTTTCCCCTCCAGTGCCAAAGCTAGGTTGGGACGGGTGCTGTTGCAATGCTGTGGCTTCCCCACTTGCTTCTGGAGATGTACAGAAGACAAATGCCCAATTCTCCTCTGCCACTTCCCGGGCAACTTCTTCCTCTGATCTAGAACATACTCCTCAGTCCTGCCCACTACCTTCTTATTCTCCTCCCCCTCTCAGCCTCCCTCAGCTGTTCCTTGTCAGGCTGCCCACTACCACAACCTCTGGCAGAACCAATCTCCCAGTTTGGGACCAGGAAGACCGTACTCCCCAGGGCTCCCTTGTGCTTGTAAGGTGTGACCCAATGCGGCCACCCCCTCACACATAGAAAGAAAGAGATCCATCTACCTGCTCTTCTTCCTTCACCTCTAGTACTACTGCCTAGAGCAGTGATAGCAAACCTTTTAGAGACCAAGTGTCCAAGGAGGTGGAGGTGGCTGCACATGGGCAGACACCACGCATGTGCCGCTTGAGGCACGCTGGTGACATCACATGGGTGCATATGCACTTTCTCTCCATAGGGCAACACTCTCTCTCTCTCTCTCTCACACACACACACACACACACACACACACACACACACACACACACACACACACACACACACACACACACACACACACACACACACGATTGGAAGTATAGAAGCAGTGGTGGGCATCAGCAGGTTTGAACCAGTTCACCAGAACCGGTAGCAGAAATTCTGGCTTGCCCCACCCATCCAAATTTTAAAATAAAGTAGTCCTTTTTCAGGTGCAATGCAGGACTTTCCCCCTGGCCATGCCCACCATACCACACCCACATTGTGCTAGTAAAATATTTTGGAGCCTACCACTGTATAGGAGGGGGGGACATCTGGTCACCTCGCCTCTCTGGGGTGATGGCACACATACCCACAGAGAGGGCTCTGAGTGCCCCCTCTGGCATGCATGCCATAGGTTCATCACCACTGGCCTAGAGCTTACAAAGATACTGTTTTGGATGATGATGTGACCTAGAATCCCAAGCCATCATAACCTGCAGTATATTATGTGCTGTAGGTAGATCAGCATATGAAGGAAAACAAGATGTTGCTATAACAGGTAATGAGCTCTTTCCAGAGAAACTAGTGACTTTATTTTTGTATTTGCTCTTGGGGTTTAGAACTGATTGCTAAGGGGTACTCCTCAAAGATTGTGGTATTTTTGAACCACAATCTGGAGTACTCTGGGCAACGGCCACCTTGTGCCACCTAATCTTTCTCACACTAGGTCAGGCAAAATGAACTGCAGAATGAACTCACCAAATGATGGCTTCATTTTGGCAGTTTCGCATCTGGTCTAGAAATGGAAGAAGAAGACTGATTGTCAAGAAAGGGTGTAGAGGTGTCATGTATTCACAAAAATTAAAAGATGGAGTTGTGAGGCCCCTAAATTTGGAAGCCTCTACTACAGAAGGATATGATGGGTTTAAGAATACTGCACATAGTAGCATAGAGATATTTTACAGTAATGCCCTGGCTGATACATTTCCAAATGTTAACATGGTTTTCCACCTTTATCTAACTGTGTGAATTCCATATTGGGGGGTGGGGGGTGGGGGTGGGAGAGTACAGTATTCTGCAAATTTCAAATTAGCCCATGTAGAAAATATGTTATGTTCCACAATGGTACATTCAAGATTATGTCCATAGAATGGAATTTTCCTAGAGAAAATATCTTTCCTGAACTTTGGAGACAGACTGAGAAGACAAAATAAATAATGTTAGGAAAAGCTGAAAGTAGTAGGAAAAGAAAATTTAACATAAGAAAGTTTAAATGATGAGGTAAGCCATAGCTCTTAGCATAGTTAATCACAAGCTCTTTTTGAAAACATTAGTTCATATGGTCAACTAGCAGAGGTTGCCCGGCGTTGCCGGGCTGTTTTAAAATGTGTTGGAATGTTAAATTGTGTTAATGTTTTTAAAAAATTGCTTAGTCTGTAATTTTAATTTTTACAATGTTTATTTATGTAAATTTTTTTGGCTTGGCTGTTATAAACTGTGATCTGCTTTTTTGGGTTTTTTTGAGGATTAATAAAAGAACAAAGTATGATATAATTTTTTCAAATTGTTTTATGTAACTGAATAATGTTTTAGTTTTTGCAGTTCGAAAGCAAGAAATTGCAAGTAGATAAATAAGGACCACTTCAGTGGGAAGGGAACAGCGTTCTGTGCACTCCGGTGTCTAGTCATGCCTGCCACATGACCATGGAAATGTCTGCAGAAGCAGACAGCGCTGGCTCTTTGGCTTAGAAACAGAGATGAGCACTGCACCCTAGAGTCAGATATGACTGGCTTTTGAGCAATGGAAACCTTTACCTTTACCTTACCGTAGGTAATAATTTAAATAATGTGAAAGTAAATGTTTTTTTACATTCAATGTTTTTAAAATGTGTTTAGATGTTTTGGGTTTTAATTTGAGTTAAAATTCAGCACAGGATTTTTTTAAAGTTTCTATTGTATTTTATTGACATATATTTGTGATTTGTGTTAAAGTGTGTTTTAGTGTAATTTTTTGACTTGTTTTCATTTTTGTGACCTTTTGTGTAAAATTGTGAATGTGTGTTATTTTTCTTATTTGTTTTTACTCTTGTGGCCTTTTGTTTGGGGCTGTTGTGTGTTTTTGAATTGTTTTTACTATTGTGGCCAGCAGGTGGTGCTGGTAGAGGTTCTTGTATTTTGACTGTTTTTTTCTCTCCTGGCCTCTGGGTGGAGCTTCTTCCAGTAAGTAGTCTCTTTCTTTATTCATTTCTTTTCTGGTCCTCGTGGAGGTAGGACATGTTTTGGTGAGTTGGCTTATTTTCTTTCTTTTGTGGGCTAGGTGGTGGGGCGGGGTGTGTGGCAGCATGGTTACCAGGGCCATGCCTCGCCCCCCCACTCCCTAATCGGTGCTACCGCACTTACCTCCTGAGTCCCGCTGGGTCTTTAAAAGTCTTTCCCTCCCGATGGTTTATTTTTTAACTTTGGCATGCCACGCTTTGCCAGCCTCCTCTGCACTCGCGGCCCTCAGCCTGAATTGCTGAGGGGTTGTGCAGCACAGAGGACTCTGGGATTCGTAGTTCATGCTGCAGTTTTTTTTCTGAAGCTTATTTTTGATTGGCTGTGGCGCGTTTCTCAACGTTCTTTGTGGTCGCGTCTCTCAGCCTGATTGGCTGCGGCACGGCATGGTGCAAATAACACTGGGAAATGAAGTTGTTTCCCTTTCTTCGCATTTGTGGGGCTCCTGCCCCACTGCTGCTTTTCTCAATCCTTCGTTGACCTGTGGACCCAGTTCGTCCGTGTGCACGAAGGGTGGGTGTAGGTTATTAGGGCGAGGCTTAGGAACCTATACCAAGTTCCAACGGTTAACCCTTGGTTTTATAGGTTAAGATGTAACAAAGAAGTAACTAGGCACTGCATAACACACACACAATTGTATCAATGTTTATTAGCTTAGGTGGAATTTAATACGCTGAAGCAGAATTCCTACTTGTGTTCACTGGGGGCTGGAGGTAAACAACAGTGTTCTTTAACTTTGTACTACAGTAAAAACCCTACTTACGAAAAATGTCCATTCCATAGGCTTTTTTCTTAAATTGTTTTTTTATGTAACTCGAAGCAAACCCATAGGAAAAATTATTTTTACGTAACTTGAAGCAAACCCATAGGAAAAATGATTTTTATGTAAATTGAAGCAAACCCATAGGGAAATGAATTTTTACATAACTCGAAACAAACCCATAGGAAATCGTGTAAATCAGGACATAGTTTTAGCACAAAATCATTATGTAAGTCGGATGTTATGTAAATTGGGGCATTTGTAAATCGGGGTTTTACTGTAATCTGAAAGCTTCCCAAAGCACTCTTTGGCTAAATGTCAAATCAGAATGCCAAACCAGATAGTGGTTGGGCTGTTTTAGCAGAATTTTTCTTATCTTCCTAACAATAATGTGATTAAATGCAAAGTAATGTTGGTATAACATGACAGTGTTTTTATGCCAAGATGATTGATTGTGGAAATGATAATTTCAGAGCCAACAGATTTAGAACAGGTTTTACACTCCATGAAATGATCTACAAACCTCAACAAAGGCCCTGAAAGCAGAAAAACAAGACATTGCCAGGAGATCAGGTGACTGTATTCTGTTGAAGAATACAGAGAACTGAAATCTGCAAGGGACAGCCCTGTAAGTCAAACATAGATTTCAAGTCAAGAATCTTTCAAGCAAAATGATAAAAGACAGGCATTTTAAAAACTAGCACTGTATTATGGCATGAGTGCCATTGCCTGTCACAAAGGAGATGTCCCTGTATCTAAATACTCTACATGTGGAGTATTCTATTGTCTAGCCTCTCTTATTTTGCTGTTGTTCAGTCACACAGTCGACTCCGAACCTTTGCGACCCCATGGACCATTTTCCTCCAGGCGCCTCTGTCCTCCACCATCCCCCTCAGCTCTCCCAGCTCTGTGCCCATTGTGTCTACAATGCCGTCTAGCCATCTCATCCTTGGCCTTCCCCTTCTTCTTTTGCCCTCCACCTTTCCCAACATCAATGCCTTCTCAAGTGAATCCTCCCTTCTCATTTGATGTCCAAAGTACTTTAGCTTCACCTTTACTATTTGACCTTCCAATGAGCAGTCAGGGTTAATTTCTTCTAAGATTGACCTATTTGTTCCCCTCGCTGTCTAGGGGACTCTAAAAACACTCCTCCAACACCACATTTCAAAGGCATCTATTCTTCTGCGTTCAGCCTTCCTAATTGTCCAGCTCTCACATCCATACATTACTACTGGGAAAACCATTGCTTTGACTATTCTAATTTTTGTTTGCAATGTGATGTCTCTGCTTTTCACTATGTTCCCCACTATATTCCCACAACCTATATTTTTTCAGAATAAGAAAGTTGCTGGTGCAACACTGGAGGAGTTGCAGGGAGGGAGGGTTTTTACTCCATGGACTTCCTACTTCCTGAAAGGCAGCCACAACGCCTGGTGGACTATCTCCCTAGAGCAGGGGTGCTCAAACTTTGGCCCATGGGCCGGATCTGGCCCATGCAACCAATTCATCTGGCCCACACCGCCCTTCCCATTCCGGGAAGGGGAAGTAAAATGTGCCCGTGCGTGCACAGAATGCTGCCATAAATGCACTACCTTGTTCATCTAACACTGTTGTTTTGCTGTTGGTGATGATCTTTGTGAACAGTTTATACAGTAAAACCCCTACTTATAAAAACAAGTCCGTTCCGTAGGCTATTGCTTAAATCAAAATTTTTGTAACTCGAAACAAACCCATAGGAAAAAAAATGTTTACGTAACTAGAAGCAAACCCATAAGAAAAATGAGTTTTTTATTTAAATTGAAGCAAACCCTTTGGGAAATGAATTTTTACGTAACTCAAAGCAAACCCATAGGAAATCGTGTAAATCGGGACATGGTTTTAACATAAAATTATTATGTAAGTCGAATTTTATGTAACTCGAGGCATACAAGCCAATAAATAAATAAATAGTAAGTCGTGGTTTTACTGTATATATGTGACAGGAGACAAATTGGTCTATAGTTCTTAAGATCCTCTTTATCGCCTTTCTTATGGAGAAAGATTTTTTTTATTCTCTCCAAGCATCTGGAACATTGCCACTTTTGATATATTCACCAAATTGTTCCGCTAATGCAGGGATTCCCAACCTAAGGCCTGTGGGCTGGATCTGGACCATGGCACCCATTTCATGTGGCCCCCAACCCTCCAAGGACATTTGAGAAACAAACTGGCCACCCTTTTGAAGCTGTTGGAACAAAATGGCCACCCTCATCATACAGGCAGGGCAAAATGGCCATCTGGCCCACAAAGCTGACTGAGAGAGCATGACTTGACCCCTGGCTTGAAAAGGTTGGGAACCCCTGTGCTAATGCATAATGCACCTCATTGACTGTAATTGGTGGGATAACATTGTCTGCTCATTGGAGTTTCGGCAGTTGCACTTTGATGTCAGAAGTGAATAGTTGGGTGTAAAAGTCTTTGGAGATTTTCCCCCCATCCCTTCTGGCGTTGTTCTCTCACCATTTTCATTTTTCAGGGCAATGAGGTTGGTCCTGTGCATTGCCAGATTTCTTTTGCACCTTTTCAGACTTCTGTTCTTCTCTGCGGTTTCCAGTAGGCATTTTCCACAGTATTTCTGGATGTCATCTGAAAGTCGGATTCTTATCTACTTACAGAGAATGGAGTATTCAAGGTTATTAACTTTGTCTCTTTTCATTTCATTTCTTTTTTGAAGCAGCATGCGAGTATCCTCTGATATTCTTCTTTCTGTTTTGTTTGTTTGTTTGCTTTGCTTCTGACTTTTTAATAACTTCATTTAGTTGGTTTATGAACAATTGGTAGTTGGTGTTTATTTCCCCTTCATGTTCCCATTTGTGACTCTCTACTTCAGCTAAGATTTTTGCTTCTTCAGCTGTAAGCTATGGTGCTGTTCTTTTGCCTTTTGCCGATGCTACTTACAAATCATGTAAGTGGCTCAAGTCGCTAAGACGCTGACTGGGAAGCGGAAGGTCAGCAGTTCGATTCCTGAGTACTGCAGGATGGAAATGAGCTCCCGTCTTCATCCCAGCTCCTGCCAACCTAGCAGTTTGAAAGCAAGAAATTGCAAGTAGATAAATAGGGACCACTTCGGTGGGAAGGAAACAGCGTTCCGTGCGCTCCGGTGTCTAGTCATGCCTGCCACATGACCACGGAAATGTCTGCAGAAGCAGACAGCGCTGGCTCTTCGGCTTAGAAACAGAGATGAGCACTGAACCCTAGAGTCGGATACGACTGGCTTTCGAGCAAGGGAAACCTTTACCTTTACTTACAAATCAAGGTTCACTTTGGCTCATAAAAGTCTGTGATCACTACCGGTATTAAAGAGTGGAATGACCGCTATGCAAACAGAAATTCTGAAGAAATACAGACTCTTGTTTTGTCTGCTGAGAAGTTGCGTACTTTCCCCTGCGGTATGATTTGCACTCATCTGGAATGTGCAGGGGATGTGTATACTTGATTCAAATGTACAGCAGGAAATATGAGAAGAGGAAGTGTTAAGTCATGCACACTTTCATCCCCCACGGTTTGTGTATGTTCTCTATGGGGAAGTTAGTCACTGAACTGAACAAAAACAAAAATAACTTTTCTATTGCTTTATTGAAGTTCTTAGCTACTACCTGTTACAGGAGCAAGAAAGCAAATTTGTTAAATGCTCTTGTGAATGTCTATGAATAATTTGTGCACTCTCACTAGCCTCCCCTCCCCAGGTTTTGTGGAGAGAGTCACACGAGACAACCTCCATGGGATCTGGGTCATTTCTCCTTCTTCCGTGTCTAGGCCAAATGTGAAACTGCCAAAATGAAGGGACCTTTGGGGAGTTCATTCAGTAGTTCCTTTCATCTGGCCTAGTGTGAGAAAGATTATTAAAGGCCAAGTCCTGGAATGCATGTGAGTATCATGCCTGTTTGGGCACACAGTCTCTAAAACGTTACCATCATTAACCCAAAGTGTTCTCTGCCTGCCTTGAAATGGTGATGCGAAAGTTAAACTGGACTGAGGGTATCAGAATCATACCTGTCAACCTTCCCGGATTAGCCGGGATTTCACATTTTTTGGCGCCGATTTGCGCCATTTCCTGCCCAGCGCTGACAAAACCCCAGAATTTGGCAGCGGGTGAAAGGAGGTTCTGCGCAGCCCTTCGGCGCAGGTCGCCTTCTATGCAAGCAGCGTAGCCTACTACGCATGCGTAGAAGGAGACCTGCGCAGAACCGTTTGTGCAGGTCCTGTATTTTCCAGAGCCGCGGTTGACAGGTATGATCAGAATAGATGGTGATAAATTAAACCAATCGAGGTTTGCTCATGACATTGTCCTGATAAGTAATACAACAGAAGAGCCACAACAAATGCTTAAAGCAGGGGTTCCCAGCTTTTTCAAGCTGGGGGTCGGGTCACACTCTCTCAGTCAGCTTTGAGTGCCTGACTGCATGGTGGGGTTGGCCATTTTGTCCCAACAGCTTCAAAGGGGGCAGCCATTTTGTTTCTCAAATTCCTTAGAGAGGTGGTGGGGCCACATGAAATGGTGCTGTGGGCCGGATCTTGCCTGCAGGCCTTAGGTTGGGAATCCCTGGTTTAAAGAGATGGACAGAGAAGGCACAGAAATAGATCTCAAGGTCAACAAAACTAAAACCATGTTTATGAAATTGAAAGAGCTGCCTTGTGAGGGAATAAAACTTGGTGAAGAATAAATAGAAGAAGTGGAAAGCTATGTTTATTTGGGTCAAGCAGTCAGGATGGACAATGATTTAAAAGAAGAAATATCTAGGAGACAGAGAGCTGTGTGGGGGTAAATTGACTTCAGCTATCTTGAAGTCAAAAGCTAAACCAAAAACAAAGGCTAATTTGTTCAATTCTACATTCTTAAAAGCAATGACAGCTGTGAAAGAAAAACGGCTGCAAGTAACACAACGAGCAATGAAGAGATCAATGCTTAGAATATCACTTCACAATAAAGTAAAAAATGAGGATATCAGGTGAAGATCACTGATAAAAGATGTAGTAACATAATACCTGATGAACAAATTAAGGTGGGCTGGCACAAGTGACAATAGATGGAGCACCAGAAAAATGAATTGGTATCTGAGGGAAAGACCTAGGAGAAGACTGCCTCACAGATAGGAAGATTTTCTTAAGAAAAATGTTGGGCCAACATGGAGAAGAACTGCCAAGGACAGATTGTTATGGACAGAAGCTGTGCGGAATGTGATTACAGAGATGTCCACTCATATGAGGACTCCTCACTGAACAACAACTCCAAAGTATCCGAGGTCAATTTGCAGCTTGTTCATGTGACTTCTTAAAATCCTAGGCATGTGAGAGATGCAATAGATGTGCATGATTCATGCCTCTCAGCAACCTTTACAAAAACAAGGAGGAAATATTCTAAAGATAGGAAGGAGTTGCAACACTTTATAAATTTAGTTTTCTCAACATCTAACAGACTGAATATTAGTCTAGTGTCTGGGTTTTCCTTTCTGGTGAATGACAGCTTGAGCCGGAAGGAAGTTAAAAATGAGATCATGCCAGCTATAAGGTGAAATGTGAACCTTGGCATCATCATGAGGGTCCTGATAATCTCATCAAGTTACATCCTGCCCTCTACCCTCATAGCTGTGCCACAAAAAAGCCTATTAAGGCAGCATCTATCACCAGAATAAGGATATTTGCCACCATTCAAGAATATAATATTTTTAATTTGGTTTCAATTTACTGTTTTTGTTTGGTTTGTCACCTACAGTTAATTTCAGCTTTTCTGATATGCAACCACACCAAAAGCTCACATTTCTAGAGTATTTTTGTGGTCTTGGACTCCCTACTCCTGAATTTTGGATCTTTGGAAGTAGAGCTTACTGAGTATCTTCCAAAATCTATCTGCAGACCATGGTAAATGTTATTCTCTCTGCTGTGTGAGATTGTTCACAGCACCATCTACTGATTTCTTCTGAAACAGATATACAGAATAATTGTTACCTGTAACCATTTATTTCTTCAGAGTGCAGAAGTGTTAAAGCTCAGCTTGTATCTGGTTGTTAAAATTAGCTATAACTCTAAGACATCCGAGAACATTTGCTATGAGTGGCTATGAGAGTAAATCCATGTACGGACAGTTTCTTTAGAACAGGGGTTCCCAATCTTTTCAAGCCAGGGGCTGGGTCACACTCTCTCAGCCAGCTTCAAGGGCCGGACAGCCATTTTGCCCTGCCTGCATGATGGGGGTGGCCATTTTGTCCCAACAGCTTCAAAGGGGTGGCTAATTTGTTTCTCAAATGCCCTTGGAGGGATGGGGGGGCACATAAAGTGTCACCATGGTCCAAATCCGGCCCAGAAGCCTTAGGTTGGGAACCCCTGCTTTAGAAGGATAATTTAGACCTTTATATTTTCATGCTGTCTTGATAGCAGGCTCTACCTACATTTTGTATGCCTTCAGTAGAATGGCTGAAAGTACAGTACTGACATATTCCACTGGTATTGTAATTATAGAGTACTAGCATAGTTTGCCCGGCGGTGCCGGGCTGTTTTAAATTGTGTTGGAAGGTTTTAATTTTTGGTAATGTTTGTAAAAAAGAGGTTAGTCTGTAATTGTTCTTTTTTAAATTTTTATTTATGCACAATTCCTTTATGTTTTCATTTGTTAAATAGATTGTATTGTTGTGATACTTTACAGTAATAACAACTTGTATTTTATAATTTTTCTAATGTGTTTTTGAATATTTGCTTTAACATATTCATTAATTTTTGTTATGATGCCGGGCTGTTACAAACTGTGATCAGTTTGTTTTTGTTTTTTTGTGGATTAAAAAAAGAACAAAGGATTATATAATTTTTTCTAAATTTTCTATTTAACTAAATAATATTTTAGTATGTGACTTTTTTAATGGTTGTATCGTAGGTAATAATTTTAAAAATATGAAAGTACATGATTTTTACATTCAATGTTTTTAAACTGTGTTTAGATGTTTTGGGTTTTTATTTGGGTTAAATGCTCTTGTGAATGTAAACCTAAACACATGATTTTAGAAATCTTTTTATTTTATTTTTTAGATATTTTTGTGATTTGTGTAAAATTGTGATTTTGTGTTATGTTTTTGACTTGTTTTTACTCTTGTGGCCTCTAGGTGGGGCTGTTGAGTCTTTTTGAGTTGTTTTTACTATTGTGCCCTGCAGGTGGGGCTGCTAGGGGTTTTGGTTTCCTTTCAGTTGTTTTTTCTCTTCTGGCCTCTGGGTGGTGCTTCTTCCGGTAAGTCGTCTTTGTTTCTTCATTTCTCTTCCGGATGTCGTTGAGGGAGATCATGCTGGTACGTTGTCTGGGTTTCTTTCTTCTGGTGGTTTTCTTTGTTTTGGTTTTGTGTTGGTGGGCTGGGAGGTGTTTCTGTTTGGTCTTTTGTGTGTTGGTTTATTTTTAGTTTGGTTTAATTCAGTGGTTCCCAAAGTGAGGCACACGCCCCATGAAGGGCTTCAGTTCCCAGAAGCCTAAGTCATTACACTGGCTGACCAGTGTTTTGGGGAATAGACTTAGGCTTCTGGGAATTGAAGTCCACAAACTAAAGTTTGGGAAACACTGGTTTAATTGGTTTGATTATTTCTGGTTGTGTTTAATTTGTTTTATTTTGTTGTTGTTTGTGTTTTTCGTGTTGTAGCTAGGTGTTTTGTTTGTGGTTTTGTGGTGTTGTGGAAATTTTTGTTTGTGTATTTTGTGGTTTATTTATTTTGGTTTATTAATGTTTTTTAATTATTGATTTATTTTTGTTTTACTATTTTGTAATAGTTTTGGTGTTTGTTTTTTGTTGTTTTCTTTTTGGTGATGTTGGTGTTTAGGGGTTGTTTTGGTGTGTGCGCGCACACACACACACACTGGGCAGGTTTTAAATGTGCAGCCCAGTATGTGTGTGCTGCGCCTGGGTGAGTACCTCCAGGAGGCAAAGGCAACGGGGGGGAGGTACTGGTGCATCCCCCCCCTCTGAAGGCGAAACACTTCCTTGGGAAGTAAAGGCAGTGACCGAAACCTCATTCGCTGCCTTTGCTTCCCGGGGAATTGGTTCGCTTTCAAGGGGAGGGGAATGCTCCAGTACCTTTCCCACCCCTTGAACTCCCCACCCTCCGGTTTTTGTGGTTTTTTTCCCACCTCGGCTCAACTTTCTTTGAGGCCGGTGGTGGTCTTGCTGTGTCTTCAGCGGGTTTAGTGTATGAGAACTAAGACACAGGACACAGCCTCGGGCTGGGTTAATTCAGGTTTATTGCATCGTGGACAGAGGGAACATGAGGTAATGGCGGATCGATAGCTCTTTATATACAGTAGTAATACATTTGAACGTGGTTGCATGGTAGCCCATTGGCTACTGTCTGCGTGACGTCATTGCTGGTCACGCCCTTCTTGTCCAGGTGTAGGTGGTGGCGGGAAAACTTCCCGCGCTGTTACCTTTGATGAGTTTGGACCAAGAGAGCTTGGACGCTCGCTGCTGCCAGCTGGTGGTCATTAGCTCGCGTCCTATTACAGGATTCATATGATACAGCTGAAGGTTACATTGTTGCTATATGCAAGGTTACATTGGCTCAGATACATTGTAATCCATGTGGACGATAAAACCATTAGAACACAACACCCCTCCCCCCTAGGATGAGACAAAGTCTCGAGCCCACACTTAAACACACTCCCCCCCCCCTAGGATGAGACAAAGTCTCTCAGCCAAGATGGCTTATTTCGAACACGCTGGGGTCTCGATGCAGGCTGCCTTTCCCCGGGTTTGCTACCTTTTCTTTGTTCCCTGGTTTCCTGTCCTGTAATTGGAGAGGGAGACTCGTTAGTGACTTGCCGCGGCTCCGCGGCGTTGTTTGGAGGTGTGCTCTTTCTTAGGGAAGAACCGGGGGCACTGGGGGCTAACGAAAAACCCCTCTTCTCGCTTGGATGGGTGGGGGAACACTCCTGAAAACCCCCCCGGCTCGCGAAATCAAAATCAAAATTACCTTCGGGGGCAGCGGTCACGAACTCCTCTCCCCCTTCCCCGGCCTCTGATAGGACTGGCGTATCACAAGGGTATGAGTCGGGGCCGCTGCTTCTGCCTTCCCCCCTTGCTTGGGACTGTTGTCCGCTGCTGTCTCCCCCTTGGGCTAAACGGGTGGGGGAGAACCCTAACGCTGAATCTTGTTGCTGCGCCCCACTGACTGGCCCACTCACTCGGTGCCTCAGTTGGTCTGCGTGCCTCCTCCAGAGGAGGCCGGTGTTAGTCTCGACCCGGTACGACACTGGCCCCGTTTGTTCTACAACTGTCCCTGGTACCCAGGCTGGCCCTGCGCTGGCATAGTTCCTGCAGTGAACAGGGTCGCCGGCGGCGAAACCTTTCGAGACTGCCAACCCTATGTTTTTTCCTTTATCCTCGACTCTCGTCGGGTCTAGCCTGGACAGGAGCGTGGTCAGTTTTCGCCGCATCAAGAGCTCTGCCGGCGAGTAACCTGACGCCAAGGGGGTCACCCTATACGCTAATAAGAACTGACATACTTGGTGATTTAGGTCCCCCGGGCCCATGCGCCGCAGCGCATCCTTTGTTGTACGCACCAGCCGTTCCACTTGGCCATTCGTGGCCGGGTGAAACGGTGCGGATGTGACATGCCGAATGGCGTTTGCCTCCATAAATGCCCCGAACTCCGCGGAGGTGAAGCAACTAGCGTTATCGCTGACTAAAGTGTCGGGTAAACCGAACGTGGAAAAGACTCTCCTCAGTTGACTAATTGTAGTGGCGGAGGATGTGCTCTTGACTGGGATAACCTCCAGCCACTTGGAGAACGCATCCACCACCAGGAGGAACATGGTTCCCCGGAATGGGCCAGCGAAATCTACGTGCACTCTGGACCAAGGCCCCCTTGCTGTGTCCCATTCCCTCTGCGGGAGACGGGCCGCCTCTGGTCGGGATCCCTGGCATGCCTCGCAAGTGCCGACCATGTGCTCAATGTCTGTGTCTAGCTGTGGCCACCAAAAATAACTCCGGGCCAGCGCCTTTGAACGAACGATGCCCGGGTGGCTGACGTGCAGCAGTTCGAGCACCCTCGGACGCAGGGATGTAGGGACCACCACCCGTTGGCCCCATAACAGGCACCCCCTTTCTAGGGACAACTCTAGCTTTTTCCGAAAAAATGGGTCGAATTCTGTGCCTGGGGACGATGCCGGCCACCCCTTCTGTACCCATGAACTAACTTTCTCCAGCGTCCTGTCCTTGCCTGTCGCCCTAGCAATGTCGGCTGGTACTATTGGGGGTGCGTCTAAGACCTCAATTAGCAACACCTGGCGGTCTCTTTCTACTCTCGCCTTTTGGTCGTCCGACAAGGGCAAAGGAGATCTCGAAAGTGCATCAGCATGGCTGATCTCCTTTCCGGGACGGTACTCCAACTCGTGTTGGTATGCGTTGAGAAAAATAGCCCATCGCAGCATCCTCGGGGACAGGATCTGCGGCGTGGGCTTGCTTGCCGTGAAAATCCCTAACAGGGGCTTGTGATCAGTCACGATTTTGAACGGGCGGCCATACAAAAAATCGTGAAATTTTTTGGTTCCGGCTACTATTGCTAATGCCTCCCTGTCGGTTTGTGCGTAATTGCGCTCCGCTTGGGACAGGGACCTTGAATAAAACGCTACCGGGGCCTCCCTTCCGTCATCCAACACGTGGCACAGCACCGCCCCCACCCCCACCGGGGATGCATCACAGACTAAGACCACTGGCCGTTTGGGGTCGAAATGCGTCAGGATTGCCTCGGATGTTAAGAGTTGCTTTAGTTCTTTGAACGCCCTCTCGTGCTCGTCACCCCACATCCATGTCTCCTCCTTTTTAAGTAACCGATGAAGCGGTTCGGCCACGGACGCCTTCCGTGGGAGGAATGTATGGTAAAAATTGAGGAGACCCAGGAATGACTGTAACTCGGTTTTGGATGTGGGGCGAGGGGCCTTCTTTATGGCTGCTACTTTGGATTTAGACGGCTTAATTCCCTCGGGTGTGATCCGGAACCCTAAAAACTCGACCTCAGTTTCGAAGAAAACACATTTGTCCTTCCTCAGTCTCAGCCCCGCTTTCTCGAAAACAGTTAGTACTTTATCCAATCTCTTAGCCAGTTCGGCCTCACTCCCCCCTGTTATCAACACGTCATCAAAATAAGGCAACACCCCCTCCAGCCCCTTCAGGAGACGTTCCACAAGCGACTGAAAAAGGCCGGGTGCCGAGTTCACGCCGAACTGTAAGCGTGACACCTGGAACGCCCCTTTGTGTGTAACTATCGTTTGTGCCGCGGCCGTGGCGGGAGTTACGGGGAGTTGCTGATAGGCTTGTGCCAAATCGAGTTTAGCGAAACACTTTCCCCCATTCAGCCTGGCCAAAAGGTGGCTGACCACCGGCACCGGGTATGCATTAGGGCGGATCGCCTTGTTAATTGTACACTTATAATCAGCGCAAATGCGCACCTCCCCGTTGGCCTTCAGAGCTGTTACAATTGGAGTTTCCCACTCCGCGGAATCAACAGGAATAAGAATCCCCTGGCCCACCAGTTTGTCCAGTTCCGCCTCTATTTTGTCCTTGAGTGCGAACGGCACCCTGCGCGGTTTGAGTCTTATCGGGCGGACCTCCGGGTCTAGGTCGAAGGCTACAGGGGGTCCCTTGAACTTCCCAAGTCCTTTTTCAAAGACGGCGGGATGCGCATCGCAAACCGCTTGTATTGGGTCCGCTCCCACTGTATGCACTCCCCCTATGAACAAGCCTAAGGGCTGAAACCACTGCGTCCCTAGGAGGCTACAACTCCCCCCCTTAAGGACAACTAGGGGCAGTTCCGCAGAATGTCTCTTAAAGCTGACCCGAAACTTTCCGACCCCCAACACCGGAATGCTGTTTCCCTGTACATCTCGTAGCGTGGACCTCAACGTTTTAAGTTTGGGCCGCACGTGGGGGTCGATTTTCAAGAACTCTTTCTGGGGAATTATAGAATAGGAGGACCCCGAGTCAATTTCCATCCTAATAGGGGCCCCTTGTACTAGTACCTCAACGAAGTAATGGGACTGTCCCGCGGACACGCTGAACACTGGGGCGTCGTCCTCGCTGTCGTCCGAGACGCGGCCCACGCCGTCCTGCTTCCTCGTGGTCTGGGCGCCATCTTTGGACCTCGCTGGACGGTCCGGTCTGGTCGAACGGTCTTGTGACTGCCTCCGGCCCTCCTTCCGTTTTCTGCATGCCCTGGCGATGTGCCCCCGACGGCCGCAGGTGTAACACTCGGCCTTTCTGAATGGGCACCTCGCGCGCTCATGGGCCGCTCCGCAACCATCGCAGCGGCGCCCACCTTTTCGGACCTTCTGGACCTCCTCGCCGTCGCTGCCTTCCGTAGACGACTTTGAGGCCCGTCGAGTTGCGTGCACCGACTGTCCGGACTTCCCGTGCACCGAATTTTCCGCCTTGCCGGCTCTAGGACGCCACTCACGCCACTGGTGCATCTCGTCCACTCCAGCATTCGTGGACTCCGCGGCTTCCGCGGCCTCTACGACCTCCGCCAGCATGGGTGGCGGCTCCTTGTTCATCAAGCTGCGCTGCACCTCCCTGTCCTTCAGGCCACACAGCACGCCGTCCCTGAGGGCCATCTCTAGGTTGTCCCATCTACAGGGGCCGGCGGCTATCCTCATGGCGGTCACGAATGCCTCAACCGACTCGTCCGGCGCTTGGACTCGCCTCCAAAACGCGCTCCGAGCGGGAAACATTGCCCTCGAGGGTCGGAAGCGCTCTCGCAGCAGCTTCATGATGTCGTCTGCCTTAAATTCGCTCACCTTCTTCGGAGCGATGATGCCCACCAGCGTCCGCTTGGTTTCTAACCCAAGCATTCTGGTGAGGATGGCCCTCTTCCTCTCCTCGTCGTCTTCTTTGACTTTGAGTTCCACCAGTGCCGCCTGGAAGTCCATCTCAAACAGCTCCCAGTCTTGCGGTTTGGTGATGTTGAACCCGCTCTGTGCCCTAGCTGTTCCTTGGGGATCCATCATCCCACCTTCGTCGCCAATTTAGTGTATGAGAACTAAGACACAGGACACAGCCTCGGGCTGGGTTAATTCAGGTTTATTGCATCGTGGACAGAGGGAACATGAGGTAATGGCGGATCGATAGCTCTTTATATACAGTAGTAATACATTTGAACGTGGTTGCATGGTAGCCCATTGGCTACTGTCTGCGTGACGTCATTGCTGGTCACGCCCTTCTTGTCCAGGTGTAGGTGGTGGCGGGAAAACTTCCCGCGCTGTTACCTTTGATGAGTTTGGACCAAGAGAGCTTGGACGCTCGCTGCTGCCAGCTGGTGGTCATTAGCTCGCGTCCTATTACAGGATTCATATGATACAGCTGAAGGTTACATTGTTGCTATATGCAAGGTTACATTGGCTCAGATACATTGTAATCCATGTGGACGATAAAACCATTAGAACACAACACCGGGGTAGCGTGGAGTAGAGGGAGTCCCTCTTCTTCCCATTGCTCCGGGAAAGAAGGATGGTGGGTGTCTCACGGTGGCATTTTTTGGCTGTTTATTTTGTGTGGCTGTGAGGCGCCGAGTCTGGCTGCTGGGGACTTGTGCTTCCATTGCCTTTTGTAAGTTTATTTTTCGCACAATGGCTCTCTCAGCGTTCTGCGCGCTCATGGTGTGCAGGATGCTGGGACTTGTATTTTTGTGTTTGTGGTTTGCGTTCATGCGGTGTTTTTTAAAATGCGGCTCAATTTTGATTTGCCGTGGCACGTTTCCCAATGTTATTTTTGCTCGCGCCTCTCAGCCTGATTGGCTGTGGCATGGTGCGGTGCAAGGAACATTGGGAAGTGAAGTTCTTTTTCTTTGTTCATGTTCGTGGGTCTCCTGCCCCACTGGTGCATTTCTCAAACATTTGTTGACCTGCGGACCCAGTTCGGGCAAGTGCACGAAGGCTCAGTACAGGCTAGTATGGCCTGGTGCAGGATCCTTTGTCAAGTTCCAACGGTTAACGCTCAGATTTATAGGTATAGATTTCTTCAGAAGTTCTGACAGAGGAAAGTAGACTGCCATGGACCAGCTACTCCTCACTATGCACAGTTATTATCCCATGAATACCAGAAAAGGGGGCTTGTGATAACAAAGAACAAATCAGTGTCATCCTCACAACTGGATCTCTTTTCCTGACCTAAGGACAAACAGACCCAAGCAGTTTGAAAATGGATTTTTTTAATTAATAAGAAGGATTGTACCCCTTGCCATCAAGCCCAAAATGCTCAAAATTGGTTTGAATGGTTTGCAAAGATCATTCATGAGAAATTCCCTGCCCCAAAACTGACTATCAAATAGGTTTGATGCAAAACAAAAAAAGGATTAGGAAGGAAGAAGGAAAAAATTATCCCACTAAAGTTATTACAATTATCAGTAGGAATGAGATGCATTTCAGGGAGAGAAGCATCAAAAGGTTGCTGACCTCTCAGCAGAGTTGATGGTTCAGAGCTGATTCCTTTCATTTCCCATCTATAACCCAATGCATTGGCTCAGTGGTTAAGAAGCTCACCTTGTCAGCTGGAAGGCCGGCAAGTTGGCAGTTCAAGACCTGGGTACTTTTACTGTATGGGACCAAAGACAACAGGACAGCCGAAGGGTTGGCTTAACTCAGGTTTATTGCATGAGGACCGGGTGAAGCATGAGGTAATGGCGGTGATACATCTCTATATATACAGTAGGGTTTTACATTTGAATCTTGTAGCACGGTAGCTCATTGGCCGCTACCGGCGTGGCCTCGCCCAGGCACGCCTCTCTTCAGTAGTTCTTCTTTCCTGCTGCTGAATGCGGGGAAGGATTTCCCGCGGCTGTCCGTGATTGAGCAATGTGAACCATGTGAGACTGAACGCTCGCAGCTGCCCTCTATGGGCTGCTTGCTCGCGTTCCTTTACAGCTGAGATACATTGTAAATGGAGTGGTTACATTCTGTCAGTACAGTGACATGCATACACAACATCCCTCCCCCCTAGGATGGGACGAAGTCCCGCAACCAATGTGGCTTGCCGCACATGCGCTTGGGGCGTGCTTGCGCCTGCCCTAGTACAGGAGAGCCTGTGATCCCTGACTCCGTGGGTGCTTGTCCTGCAACGGAAAACGGGGATTCCTTAGTGGCTCTGTGGGGCGTCTGTGCCTGCCTTGCGCTAGGGGATGGGAATGGGATGAACAGCTGAGAAGTGAACTCCTGCCTGTTTCCCTCGGACCCCGGGGACCCTCCTATCGTGAACCGCGGGACCGATGAGGATGCCCTTGTGGTTCTGCCACCTTCTGCCCCCCGCTCGGGGGATCTTGAGACTGTGGCAGATGGACTCGCCGTCGCCTCCTGTCTTGGGGGTGTCGGTCTCCGGGACATTGGGGCTATGTTGCACTCTGACTCACAAGGGCTACTGGGGTTGGAAGTACCAGGGGCTGAACTGAAACCCCTCTTTTCGCTAGGACGGGCGGGGGACCACTCCGCTAACTCCCCCTGGTACTGTAAATCAAGGTCTAAACTTCTTGGGAAATCTGTATTTTGGGGACGCTCCCGGGGGATGTGTGTGGGATCGGGGCCCTTCCTTTCCACCGCAAGCTCCCGCAAAAGATTTCTGAGGATCGATTCCCTTTCCTCCCCCCTTGGTGGGGACCCATGTCCCCCTTTTTCTCCCCCTTGGGTTAAGCGGGTGGGGGAGTACCCTAACGCTGATTCGTTGCTGCTCTCGTCTTCGTCCTGCTTTCCGGGGACCCTACGCCTGAGTTGATCCGCGTGCCGCCTCCACAGGAGGCCTGTATTGGTCTCTACGCGGTATGAGACGGGGCCGGTTTGTTCTATCACAATGCCGGGCACCCAGGCTGGTCCCGCGGTGGCGTAGTTCCTGCAATGCACGGGGGCGCCTACGCTGAAACTCTTTGAGGAATCCATCTCTACATTTCGCCCTTTGTCTTCTACTCTGGTGGGGTCTAGTCTGGAGATTACCGTGGCCAGCTTCCTGCGCATTAGCAACTCCGCGGGGGAGTACCCTGACGCTAGTGGGGTGACCCTGTACCGTAGCAGGAATTGGCATAGTTGTAAGTCAAGATCTCCGGGGCCCATGCGCCGCAGCGCGTCCTTAGTGGTACGCACGAGGCGCTCTACTTGGCCGTTGGTGGCCGGGTGGAAAGGGGCGGAGGTGATGTGCCGAATGGCGTTGAGATCCATGAATGCCCTGAACTCGGTGGACGTGAAACAGCTAGCGTTATCGCTGACGAGGGTGTCGGGTAAACCGAACGTGGAAAAGACCCTCCGTAACTGTTTAATTGTTGTGGCCGAGGAGGTGCTCGAGACTGGAATGACCTCCAGCCACTTGGAGAACGCGTCCACCACAAGGAGGAAAAGTGTTCCCCTGAACGGGCCTGCAAAATCTACGTGTACCCGGGACCAGGGCCCCCTTGCTGTGTCCCACTCCCTATGTGGCAAGCGAGCCTCTTCTGGCCTGGAGCTTTGGCACGCTTCGCAAGTGCCGACCATGTGCTCGATGTCGGCGTCTAGCTGGGGCCACCAAAAGTAACTGCGGGCTAGTGCCTTAGAGCGGACGATCCCGGGGTGGCTGACGTGCAGCAGTTTAAACACCCTCAGCCGGAGGGACGTGGGGATCACTACCCGCTGTCCCCACAAAAGGCAACCCCTCTCTAGGGACAATTCTAATTTCTTTTTGAAAAATGTGTCGAATTCCACTGCTGGGGAAGACACGGGCCACCCTTTCTGTACCCAGGAGCAAACTGT
Source organism: Bradypodion ventrale (assembly GCA_035047345.1). Taxonomy (NCBI): domain Eukaryota; kingdom Metazoa; phylum Chordata; class Lepidosauria; order Squamata; family Chamaeleonidae; genus Bradypodion; species Bradypodion ventrale. Next base: position 137,177,739 of record JAWDJE010000002.1, on the reverse strand, counting down.
AGCTAACGTTTTGTCCTTACCGGTCGCTTTGGCGATGTCGGCCGGTACTACTGGAGGGGAGTCTAGGACCTCTATCATTAAGACCTGGTGGTCCCTCTCTTCCTCGCCCACGTGGCAGCAATCCCGGGGAATGGGGGACCTCGACAGGGCATCCGCATGGCTGATCTCCTTCCCGGGCCGGTACACCAACGCGTGCTGATACGCGTTGAGAAAAATGGCCCACCTGAGCATTCTCGGGGACAGGATTTGGGGTGTGGGCTTATCTGCGGTGAAAATGCCTAGCAGGGGCTTATGGTCAGTCACTATGGTGAAGGGGCGGCCATACACAAAATCATGAAATTTCTTGGTCCCCGCAATTATCGCTAGTGCTTCCCTGTCTGTCTGGGCATAGTTTCTCTCCGCTTGGGACAAGGACCTAGAGTAGAACGCTATCGGGGCCTCCCTCCCGTTCTCCAGCACGTGGCATAACACCGCCCCCACCCCCACCGGGGATGCATCGCATATCAGGACCACTGGGCATTTGGGATTGAAGTGGGTCAGTACAGCATCTGATGCCAGGAGTCGCTTCAGGTCATTGAAAGCCTTCTCATGGTCGTCGCCCCACTTCCATGCCTCGTCCTTTTTTAACAATTTGTGTAGCGGTTCCGCCACGGCTGCTTTCCAAGGAAGGAAGGAGTGGTAGAAGTTGAGCAGCCCGAGGAACGACTGGAGCTCGGGCTTGGAGGTGGGGCGAGGGGCCTTTTTGATGGCGGCCACCTTGGATTGGGAAGGCCTTATTCCCTCGGGAGTAATGCGGAACCCTAGGAACTCGACCTCGGTTGCGAAGAAGACGCATTTGTCCTTTCGCAACCGCAACCCCGCCTTTTCGAATTTTTCCAGGACCTTTCCCAACCTTTCTGCCAGTTCGGCCCGGCTCCCCCCTGTAATCAATACGTCATCAAAGTAGGGTAACACCCCCTCTAGCCCCTTCAGGAGGCGTTCCACGAGTGACTTGAAAATCCCGGGCGCCGAATTCACGCCGAATTGGAGGCGCGATACCTGGAACGCCCCTTTGTGGGTGACTATGGTCTGCGCAGCAGCTGCGGCGGGGGTGACCGGGAGTTGCTGGTAGGCTTGGGCCAGGTCGAGTTTGGCAAAACACCTCCCCCCGTGCAACCTGGCCAACAAGTGACTGACTACCGGCACCGGATACGCATTGGGGCGGATCGCCTTATTGATGGTGCACTTGTAATCAGCGCATATGCGGACCTCCCCGTTGGCCTCGCGCCGCTTCCGGCAGACCTTGGCGATGTGCCCGCGCCGGCCGCAGTTGTGGCACTCGGCCTTGCGGAACGGGCATTTGGCGCGGGCGTGGGCGGCGCCGCAGCCGTCGCAGCGCTGGCCCTCCTTCTGGACCCTCCAGACGTCCTCATCGTCGCCGCTCTCCGTGGACGAGTTCGAAACCCGCCGGGCCGCGCGCACCGAGCTCTCTGCCTTGGCGGTTTTTGGTCGCCAGTCCTGGAGTTCTTGCACGCCGGCCGTCGTGGCTTCCACGGCCTGCGCCGTGTCGAGGACCTGTTGCCACGTGGGAGGCGGCTCCTGTTTCATCAGCGCGCGCTGGGTCTCGGTGTCCCTCAGGCCGCAGAGCAGGCAGTCGCGGAGGGTGACTTCTGGGGTCTCCCACTTGCAGGGGCCGGCGGCCAGCCGCAGGGCCGCGGCGAACTCGGCGACCGATTCCCCGGGCGCTTGGACTCGCCTCCAGAACGCGCTCCGAGCGGGGAACATCGCTATCGCAGGCCGGAGGTGGGCGCGCAACACAGCCAGAAGCTCTTTGGCTTTGAAGTCGCTCACCCTCCTCGGCGCGATCAGGTCGACCAGGGTCCTCTTTGTCTCGTGTCCGAGCATGCGGACGAAGATGGCCCTCTTCTTGTCCTCATCTGAGACTTCGAGCTCCACCAGCGCTCCATTGAAGTCTATCTCAAACAGCTCCAAGTCTCCCGGCTTCCTGATCTCGTAGCCGGCGCATGTCTTGGTCCCGTGGGCAGCCATATCCCATCCTCGTCGCCAATTTACTGTATGGGACCAAAGACAACAGGACAGCCGAAGGGTTGGCTTAACTCAGGTTTATTGCATGAGGACCGGGTGAAGCATGAGGTAATGGCGGTGATACATCTCTATATATACAGTAGGGTTTTACATTTGAATCTTGTAGCACGGTAGCTCATTGGCCGCTACCGGCGTGGCCTCGCCCAGGCACGCCTCTCTTCAGTAGTTCTTCTTTCCTGCTGCTGAATGCGGGGAAGGATTTCCCGCGGCTGTCCGTGATTGAGCAATGTGAACCATGTGAGACTGAACGCTCGCAGCTGCCCTCTATGGGCTGCTTGCTCGCGTTCCTTTACAGCTGAGATACATTGTAAATGGAGTGGTTACATTCTGTCAGTACAGTGACATGCATACACAACAGTACTGCAAGACAGATTGAGCAACTGTCTCTGTCCCAGCTCTTAGAAAAATGAAACGAGCCTCATTCAGGCATCCCCTGAGCGGAGTTTCTTTCACAAAAAATCCTTTCAACCCAGAATAATTTCTGACACTAAATTATTATTATTACCCAATGTACCCCAAATGATGGAATACAATAGGTTGAAAGCAATCGGGCAGGTGGACTGCTGTGGTTCTAGTGTTTAAAATGCTGAACTTGCTGACTGGAAGGTCAGAGTTCGACTGACGGGTACTGCATGATGGAGCGAGCTCCCGTCTTTGTTCCAGTTCCTGCCAACCTAGCAGTTCAAAAGCAAGAAATTGCAAGTAGATAAATAGGGACCACTTCGGTGGGAAGGTAAACAGCGTTCCATGCACTCTGGTGTTGAGGCATGCCTGCCACATGTCCATGGAAACATCTGCAAACACAGACAGCACTGGCTCTTTGGCTATAAACAGAGATGAGCACTGAACCCTAGATTCAGATACGGCTGGCTCCCGAGCATGGGCGACCTTTGTGCTGTGTTTTTCACTGTTAATTTCAATATTTATTCCATCTACTACATGACATTAACACTAGTCATCTAACCTTTTGGCATGGATACTTGATATATATTGTTCAACTGGCAGATCTTGTCCACGGGGTGAGGGATGTTAGCATTATTTTGGCCTGCTTTTGGCTTGTGTGATTGCCCACTTCAGTCTTTGCTAAGAGTGTCCAGATGACAATAATGATGATGTAAAGAGCAGGGTGTGGTGTGTTGGTGATCCCTACTCCTTTTGCCTGCCTTCTGCTCACACTGGTAAGGATTACAATTTTTAAATAGTATATTTAAAATTAATGGCACTAAACTGATACAGCATTAATTTAAATGATTTACAGTGTCTTATCAGTTTAACACTATTTCACTTGACAAGCATTTTTAAAAAATAGAGAGAGAAGGAACTAGGATGCCGCAAAAGGGGTGAATAGGAGGATAGTAGTAGTCTGACCAGGTTATCCTGCTATGGTAATAGAGTAGACCATACTGCCAGCAACTCAATGCTTATCATCAGTGGTGGTTAACTAACCTGACAACCCTGAGGGCTAAAGACTTGGGTGCCGAAGTTCACAGGGAAGGATGATGGTCCCCAGGTGGATGAAATCCCACTTGAATCCTTGTTGATGGAGGGCAGCAGCTTCATCAATACTCGGCTAGGGCCATTGAGGACTTTGTGTGCCAAAAGGGCTCAGGACCAGAAAACGGCTCACAGAACTGGTACAGGTGTCATGCAGAAGGTAAATGGAAGACTATTGCTCTTGGGACAATCTTCATGGCTGATTGCCATGATGATAGACAATATGACACATAAGGGAGGAGGAGAAGGGTAGTGATAGTGGCAGAGAAGGGTGAGAGTGAAGGGGAGTCATGTGATGTGTGAAAACTTGGAACACACATTCCAAAGATGATTAAACATTAAACTGTGATACAAATGCAAAAGTGTGGTATCAGCCTGGGACAAACTTTTGTGTGGATCTGATGAAGTGGACTTGATCCACGAAAGGATAACATTAAAATACAGTGAAAACCTCTACATATGGATTTAATTCATTCCTCAATGTTGGTTGTATCTCAAAAAAATCTTATATTGAATTTCCCATAGGAATGCATTGAGTGCAATTTCCCATAGAAATGCATTGAGTTTCTTATCTCGAAAAAAATCCTATTAATTTTTTTAATTTAAAACCTGATTTTTTCCAGAGATTTATCTTGAGGTTTTCCTAAGTTGAGCCGTTCTTATCTCGAGGTTTGACTGTACTGTACAGCAGTTAGTCTTTAAAGTGCCACAACATTTTTTGTCTTTTTGTTTTGTTTGCTCTCTGATATCTCTGTAGAAAATCCCATAATGTATTTCTTTAAACCGGTAAAGATTGAGAGACAATAATTTTTTCAAAAAGCTGAAAGTAGATCAAAAAGATCTCTATTTATCTTTTGTACTTTTGTATGGTTTCAAATGTATGAAATACCTGTTTCATCTGCCATGACACTAACACAAAACAAAGTACAGTACTGTATATGTTTATACAATGACATCAGGGAAACACAGATCAATTCATCAGCATGACTCAGCAGTCATGGAAGTAGAGAAACAAACTGAAATGAAGAAAAGGATGCTTTCAGACAGAGAACAGTACGGATTCCAATAAAAGAAAAGACAAGTTCTCATAAAAGTGATGTGCCTGCATCTGTTTCCACTGGGGTTGACATAAAAGTTTTTGCACATAAGAACATACATAAGAACAGCCTTGCTGGAACAGGCCACAGCCCATCCAGTCCAGCATTCTGTCTCACACAGTGGCTCACTATTTGCTTCAGGGTATTCCCAAGCAGATGCCTTCACCTGCTTAGGATTACCTGGAAATGCCATTGAGAGCTATCCTGCCTATCTCTCCAACACAGAGGTTGTCCTTAGGTATCCATAATTATAGCCATTGATATCCTTGTCCTCCATGAATTTGTCTAATCCTTTCTTAAAGCTGTCAAGACTGACAGCTGTCACCACTTCTTCTGGCAGGGAGTTCCATAGACCAGGGATCCTCTGGGTGAAAAAGTACTTTCTCTTATTTGTTTGACAACTAGTACCCAAAGGTTTCATGGAGTGCCCCCTAGTTCTAGTGTTATGCGATAGGGAAAACAGTTTTTCCTTATCTACTTTGTCCACACTGTGCATGATTTTATAAGCTTCAATCAGGTCACCTCTTAGACACCGTCGTTCAAGAGTGAAGAGGCCCAACTGTTGCAGCCTCAGATGGTAAGGAAGGCGTTCCAGTCCCCTAATCATTCTGGTTGCACTCCTCTGCACTTTTCCCAACTCCATAATATCCTTCTGGAGGTATGGCAACCAGAACTGTACACAAGCTATGTCTGGCTGGACATCCCACTCCATTAATGGAGTAGACTATACAGCCAGTGTCAGTGCTGAGTGTTGGGTGGCAGTAAATAACCTGACTCCCTAAAGGGGCCAATGGCTATGGGCAGATGAGCCCCTTTAGGTGGGATGATTGCCCCCTCAGTGAAGGAAATGCTACTGGAAACCATAATATTGGGCCCAACGACAAAATGATTGGAGGAGGAACCACTTCACTATTTTGATTCCCAATGGTCATGGAGGCAGAAAAGGCCATGCCAGGTGGGCTGGCTGTGAAGATGCACCTTGTAAATATCCTGAAGGCTGCGGCAGTCCGTTGCAGTCCCAGTGTTAAATCCTGTATGTCTCCTTTCATGTGTGGTGCAGGAGATGACTCCATGATCATGGATCACTTCATGGCAAGCTGGGCTCCACCTTAAACAAATTCATGCCAATGACATTTTTCCTGAGACACATCCATCAACTGTGGAAATTATTTCTAGGGGAAAATGTATACTCGGATAAGAGGAGCAGCCAACGATTATTTATACAAATCATAATGGCAAACTGCCACTAATTTAACAAGCTGTTGCTTGCATTCTTAGTCATTCACCATTTTCTCAATTTTGCATGTGACTATGAGTGTGAACAGAAACTCATTAACTATGGGCTTCCACAGTAATGCCAGCAAAAGTCTCAAACAAGATTCTGGCCATAGAACCTGAATTTCCATAAATAGCAAATGCTATAGGCTAAAGCTGTTCTTCTTGAGTTTAGAGAGGGCATTTTTAAAATTTATTTTATTTTATTTTATTTGCATGAAAGAATGTTTACCCTGTGAGACCTTATTTGCTGTAGTCCATAGTTTCTCAACCTTGGGTCTCTAGGTGTTTTTGGACTTCAATTATCAGAAGCCCAAGTCCAAGAACATCTGGGGGCCCAAGGTTGAGAAACCCTGCTGTAAGACTGATTTCCAACCTTCCCTTCGTGGGGAAGGTGTTGGAGAAAGCAGTGGCACGGCAACTCCAGGGGTTTCTGGATGATACGGATTATCTGGACCCGTTTCAGTCAGGATTCAGGCCCGGTTATGGTACAGAGATGGCATCGGTTGCACTTTTGGATGATCTCTGTAGGGAGCGGGATAGAGGTAACCCTTCTATCCTTGCTCTTCTTGACCTCTCGGCGGCTTTCAATACCGTCAACCACGATATCCTTCTGGGCCGGCTCCGAGGACTGGGGGCCCAGGGCACAGTGTTGTCCTGGTTTTCCTCATTTCTGACGGGCCGGACTCATTCGGTTCTTTAGAGAGAGGGTTGTCCAGCCCTAGGCCGCTCCTTTGTGGGGTGCCTCAGGGCTCGGCACTCTTGCTTCTATTGTTTAATATCTACATGAAACCATTGGGTGAGATCATTCGTTCCCATGGAGTGAGGTATCATCAATATGCAGATGATACCCAGCTGTACATCTCGGCCCCTGGGGACCCGACTGATGCTGTCAAAGTCCTAACCAGGTGTCTGGAGGCTGTTCGGGTCTGGATGGGGGACAATGGGCTTCAGCTGAATCCTGGCAAGACTGAGTGGCTTTGGGTGCGGGGTCCCGTGTTATCCGAGGAGCTACCATCTTTGGTCCTGGCTGGGGCATCTTTGCCCCAGTAAGATCCAGTGCGTAATTTGGGGGTCCTCCTGGACTCGCGGCTACTGCTCAAAGAGCAGGTGGCAGCCGTGGCTAGGAGGGCTTTTGCTCAGCTTCGGCTCATCTACCAATTACACCCGCTCCTGGACCGGGACTCCTTGCTCATGGTCACTCACACTCTGGTCACCTCCAGATTGGATTACTGTAATGCGCTCTACATGGGGCTGCCCTTGGTGACCATCCGGAGGCTTCAGCTGGTCCAGAATGCGGCTGCTCAGGTGGTGATGGGGTGCGGGCATTATGCCCGTGCCTCGCCACTGCTCCGGGAGTTGCACTGGCTCCCAGTTTGCCTCCGAGTGCAATTCGAGGTGCTGGTTTTGATCTTTAAAGCCCTGCATGGCATTGGTCCAGGGTACCTAAGAGACCGCATCTCCCCAAGGTACTCAGCCCATCCCACAAGGGCAGACAGGAGGGGCTCAATGGTGGTCCCATCTGCAAAGTCATCTGACTTGGACCAGGAGGAGAGCCTTCTCCATGTCTGCCCCAGCCCTATTGAACCTCCTGCCACCAGATCTCTGACTCCAGCCGGACCTCCTATCCTTCAGAAAAAAGTTGAAGACCTGGCTATGCCAGCGGATTTGGAGTGTGCTGGACTCAACCACACAAGCCAGCTGGCTTATTTAATTCTGTCTGAGGGACCCTGTTTTTTGCTCTGTGCTCTCTATTGTATTATTTTACAATGGGTTGAGGGTGGGTGAGGGTAGTTTTTTTAATGCTTATTCAATTAAGTTTAAGTGTTTTAATTCTAGTTCTTAATGGGGGAGGGGTTACTGATCTTTTTTTAGCTGATGCAGTGGCTTAGTGATTAAGACGCTGAGCTTGATGACTGGAAGGTTGGCAGGTCAATAGTTCGAGTCCCAAGTACTGCACAACAGAGTGAACTCCCATCTCTGTTCCAGCTCCTGCGAACCTAGCAGTTTGAAACCAAAAAAATTGCAAGTAGATAAATAGGTATCACTTTGGTGGGAAGGTAAACAGTGTTCTGTGCACCCTGGTGTCTAATCATGCCTGCCACATGTCCACATGTGCAAACATGGCCATTTTATTTCCTGATTTGGCACAGATGCTTCTGCGCATGCGCAAAAGCAGCCATTTTGTGTCTTGCACCAAACCAGGACACAAAATGGCCACTTTTTGCACATGCACGGAGGCGTCAATATTTACTTCCTGGTTTGGCAAGGGCATCGGCGGTGGATGAAATGGCTTCGGGGCCCAGGGCTGGCCCACAGGCCATAGTTTGGGCATGCATGACCTAAACCATTAAGCTGTCCAAATTATGTCATAGTTGTTGATACTCAGGAAGTCCTGCGGCTTCAGCCCTCTGCAACTGGCCTCCATTGTCCCAGTAACGTCTCAGTTTTATGTGAACAAAGAGAGAGAAAATAAAAGTGGTGTCCTTTTTGATTTTTTACTTTTTTTTACTTTTATAAAACATACATACAGTACATACAAATCATATTAATTAACTCTTGTTACCAATTACAAAATAAATGTGCACCCTCCATCCTGGGACCCTACTTTTTTGTCTATACCTTTTAAAACATAATATGTTATATAATTATATAGACCCTACCCCATCCCCTATTTCCAAAATGTCATATATTCTTGACAAACCTTGACTCCTTTAGATTTTTCAAACACTTACTCCACAAACTTTCCCCAAATTTCCATAAACTCATTTTTTGTAACACCTTTTTGTAGCTCAGTGGTTAAGAAGCTCGCCTAATTAGCTGGAAGGCTGGCAAATCAGCAGTTTGAGACCCAGGTACTGCATGACGGATTGAGTGCCCGTCTCTGTCCCAGCTCTTGGGGACATGAAAGGAGCCTCAACTGGGTATCCCCTGAGCGGAGTTTCTCCGCAAAAATCTTTTCAAATCAGAGTAATTTCTGACACAAAATTTTTATTACTGTATTATTTTCAATTTTAGTTCACATGTCAGTTTATCATTTATATCCATGTTCCACAGTTCTTTATATCACTCCTCCATTCCAACATACCTATATAATTTCCAATTCCTTGCTATTAAAATTCTTGCAGCTGTCACCATAATAATAATAAACTCCTTCTTGTATTTTTCAACATTCACATCTTCCAAATCCAGTCTTAAGGTTTATTTGTAACTTTAATGACAGTATCTTATTATTTTCTTCAAATACTTTTGTCCACATCTTATTCACCTCTTTACATTCCCACCACAAGTGGCTATAGGTCCCCAGAATCTCCTTGCACCTCCAACATTCTTTTTTGTATTTAGGATCATAATGGTTTAGTTGAATTGGAGTAGTATACCACCTCAATAATATTTGACAAAATTGTTATTTAATTCTTACTGACATGTTTTTCATAATTCTTTGGTTCCAAATTCTATTTTAAACTCTTTCTCTAATATTACTTTTTAAATCTAATTCCCACATTTATCTTAATACTTTTTGAGTTGTTTCATAAAGGTGGTGTCCTGAGATAACATTTCTACATCTAGCAACTCCGATTCTCATGAGCAGAATGAGCAGCCTTGTCCTCACTCACTGGAATCTATGGCATGGATCAAATGAGTCAAGTGAATTCCTCAGGAGGCATGATTTATAAGGACAGACAAATAAAAAGAGCTCTGGAAAGTAGAAATATGGAGAATAAATTGATAATTAGGTGGGAGGAAGGTGAAGGATTGCATGGAGACACTGCTGTCTGTACTGAATATAAGACCATATACAGCAGGGGTTATCAACCTGCAGCCCATGGGCCAGATGCAGCCCATGGCACCATTTCATGTGGACCACCATCACACCAGGAAGTGCCATGTGGTGCCATGTGGTAGAGGAAGGGCAGCATGGCTGTCCGGCCCCCAAAGCTGTCTGAGGGATCAGCTTTAAAAGGTTGAGAACTCCTGTGCTAGACATTGTCTAGTTGGGAGGAATTTTGCTATTTATTCTATTAACACAATCTGGTATACAGATTGTATATAAGGTTTTGGGAAGTTTGGAAACAACTGCTGGGAAGGCCAATGCTTCTTCACAACCAAGCGTGGGGCATGGCAGGGGGGAGGGGGGAATAAAATTTTGCTCTGTCTGACAAACAAGAGTAAAACCACAGGAAATTGTGAAGAAAGGTCTGCAGAAGGGAAGTCAGGGTGAGAGAAATATTAAACAGGTAAACTTCAGTACAGGCATATGAAGTAAGAGATGTAGTCTGAAGAAAAGCCCAAAAACATACTGGTATGACTGTTTCATAAGTTTTTAAAATAAGATTTGCCTTTCTTTTTGGCATGTGTTTTTTTGGGGTTGAAAATCCACCACATGTAGACATATTCCTGGATAATTCCTAAATCTTTCGGTAAGTTTGCATTTGTCTATGTTTTTTACATAGAAGGTAGATAGTAATGATTACTTGTCCTGTCTCTGAATTCAAAATGAAATGAAATTTCTATGTGAAGATTAGAAAGGAACTGCAAATGGTTTCTATCGAGGTGGCAGTGTTGGCAAAAGACCTGTTGCTTTCCGAGACAAAGTATAAGATGGGGTGCCCAAACTACAGCCCGTGGGCCATATCTGGCCTCTGATGCCAATTCATCCAGCCCGCACTGCTTGCACTGCTTCTGAAAGCAGAAGTAATGTAATGTGCAGAATGCTGCCATAAATGCATCTGTGGGAGCATTCTGCGCAAATGTGGGTTCGTTTGGGCGCACTTTACTTCAGCTTCCGGGAGTGACGAGGGCAGCGTGGGCCGGATGAATCACAGTAAATCCATTCGTGTGGATTCACCGGGTGTTTGGGCTTCTGGGAATTGAAGTCCGTGAACATCTGGAGTGCCAAGGTTCTCCATCACGGTCCTAGAATTTGCTACAGTGAAGAAGAATTTGTTGCTAGTACTGTATCTTTAGAAGGAAGAAAGGACAAAACCTGCTAATAGACAGCATTTAAGTCCTTTCTTCTCTAGACAGCCGTTTGTGGAAAAAGTATTCCCAGTTTCTGGGAGTTATTAATAACAATAATAAAAAGAATAAATAACTTTGCGAAGCAATAGCACACTTGAGGCAGCCCCATCCCAGAAATCATTTCACTATAATGAACTTTGATACAGATGTGAGATTTCAGTGATTTTTCACCCGTTTCCACATTTGACAAGAGCATTCAGTACTTGCTTTCTCACTTGTTTCTGTGTGCCTGATCCTCAGGTAATTTCCATAAATCCCAGAGACTCCACCCCAGCCCTCATCTGAGAGATTTACAGATCTGATAGATTAGTGGTACAAATGCTTGAGATAAAACCAGCACCAGGGAGACAATCTGTGTGGGAAGAGCACACATTTTATGTCTTTATAGAACTCTTAAAAACATTATGAACAGGACGGTCACTTGGGATTGGTCCCACGGCCCCACCCTGTGGAATGAGGTGTCAATGAAGGCATTCTACAGAGAGATCTTAGCCCCAGTAGGGAAAGACAAGTGGGAGAGGCTGATTACACATTACTTTTGTATACACCGCCCTTTTCCCTAGCTAGCTTCCTGGTCCCTTGAGGTGACTTAAGCTTAGAGCACAAAAGAGGAAGAAGAAGAAGAAGAGGGGGGAAGAACCCCTTTGGGAGTGGAAAAATGAAGTGAAATCTGACTCTCCGTCTAAAATTGTAACTTCCTTCTCAAGTATTTCTATATTCCCTTAAAGGGTGAAGGTAGAGAGGAGTGAAACACTGTTGATGTTTCTTTCCTTACCTGGAAACAGAACAAAAGAAGCCTGAAGACAGATACCTGGAAATGACAACAGGCACTCAAGGCTCATGGCTGGGGTTGGGGTTGGCATAGAATCTCCCCATCTGGTGAGTACACATGGCTTATGGAGTATCCAGTGAAAGGGATCATTGATAAGGAAAGGTGCCGAAGTGGTGTGCGCATATGAGAATGTATAAAAAGAGGTGCATAAATAGAAATGGGTGAGGATTTGGAAGGGAAATGCTATATCAGTGACTGCCTAAGAAAGAATATAGATCTGGCTTGAGAGCATTAGCCATGTGGAATTGCCATTCTTTGGCAGAAGTATTCTATTTAGGATAGTAGGGTGGGTAGAGATGGGTAGGTGGGTGGGCGATCTGGGTTTTTAAAATCTGTTTTTATATGTTTTTAACTGTTATACGCTGCCCTGATTCGGGTTCGCCTGATTGCGTGGCATAAAAATTTAAATAAATAAATAGATTTAATAACAGTACCTGAACACAGTCCCTGTTCAGGGCAGGACATTAGTTAGTGCTTTAAAGTGCAGTGCAGCTAAATCCTACTGTGTTCTTTAGATTCTGCTTGCTAATAAGCATGCTTAAGACTACAGCCTAAATTATGATCAGGATCATACCTGTCAACCTTCCCGGATTGGCCGGGATTTCTCGATTTTCGGCGCCGATTTGCGCCATTTCCCACCCACAGCTGCCAAAACCCCGGAATTGGCAATGGGGGGAAAGAGGTACTGTGCATCCCTTCTGCGCAAGTCGCGTTCTACGCATGCGTAGAATGCAACTTGTGCAGAACTGTTGTGCGCAGGTCCCGGATTGTCCGGAGCCGTGGTTGACAGGTATGATCAGGATTGATTGATAAACAGAAAAAACAGAAAAAAGTGTGTGGTCCCAGTAAATTCAGACCCCCAGTTACTTCAACAGAATTTAGATTGCAACCTACAGCTTTTAGATACTACATTCCCTGTTAACATTCTTGTCTTTTGTCATAGATCTTATAACATTTCTGGCAATACTATTTTTAAAAATATATTACAACATTGTAAAGCACAAGAATCTTATATGTCAATAAGAAAATAAACATATTTAATCCTTAAATTGCAGCAAGTAATAAATCATAAATCTATTTCTTCATTTAAAAAAAGCTTGTTTCAGATGCTTATGATTTGGAAACTGCTATCAAGATTCAAAGCATTTTATTACAGAGACATATTTTTCATTATCACCAATTGTAGACAATATTTTTCATTTATTTTCTTTTTACATTTTTATCCTGCTCTTCCTCAGAACAGTAAACACGATCGATCCATTTTATCCACATAACAATCCTGTAGGGTAGGTCAAACTGTCCTGAGGTCTCATACTATCTGCTACACTGCACTGATTCTTGTAATTACAATAGAGTTCTCAACCTTTTAAAGCCAGGGACGGGGTCATGCTCCCTCAGACAGCTTCAGAGGTCGGATGGCCATTTTGCCCTTCCTCCACCACATGACACTTCCTGGTGTGGTGGAGGCTGTGAGGGGCCACATGAAATGGTGTTGTGGGCTGCATCTGGCCCACGGGCCGCAGGTTGAGAATCCCTGCAATAGAGTATAGGTATGTATGCCTTGACTTACCAAGGACCTCACAAAAGCTGTATATTTCACATAATCATCTTTCATCAGCTGCAAACTGCAGCCCTAGAAAGCTGCAGAATAGGTAGAGAAATGTAAATGAAGGCAAGACGCTATGAAACTTTGTTTGTTTTCTGTAGCTGATATTTTTGCTATAGAGGCAAGTATATTTAAAATGGGAACACAGGACTTTGAACTGCTTATATGTATCTCCCTATTCTGCCTATGGTATCTAGAATCATACAGAATCCGGCTCATTTAATGGTCTACCAATTTCTGTCAGACACATGCACCAATGAGGACTTAAGTTTGGCCAACAACAAAGCCAAGAAAGTGGCATCATTTTGGCAGTTCACAGTTTGATCAGGATATGAAAAAAAGAAGATCAAAATCATGATAATGTCTGTGTGTACCATGGTAGCAGGATTTTCAGGGTATGTGAGATATTTAAGAAATGGTTTTACCATTGCCACCCCTCTGCATGTTTCTATAGCCAAGCAGGGATTTGAATGTATGTTTCCTGAGTCCTAGTTCAACACTCTATCCAGGACCCCACACTAGGTCTCAGGCTTAATGATTGTGAAAAGTAAATCCACTGTGATGCAGAAGTCAGAGTACTGGCTTGAGACTTCAGAAGATTCAGGTTTACTAAGTCATGAAAATTACTGGATAACTTTGGGCCTCTCAACCTGACCTACTGGATGGAATTGCTATTAGGATGAAGTAGATAAAGGACAGCCTTGAAGGCTGGTTCAAACTCATTGAAGGAAAAGCAGGATATAAAGGTTGACAAAATAAATACATCTATGCAAATATATGTTTAAGAAAAAGCAGCAGCAAACGGTATAATTTGTTTTCATAGCTGTGCAACTTCCACCTTTTTTCTTGGCCTGGTTAGTCAGCGCCTTTTCTTCCTCCTTCTCTCATTTAAGGATTTCATGCACATTTCTCATCTCTGACTCTGTGGAGTGGAAATTTCCTGCATGCTTGCTGTCAGCAGTGTTAAGCTCTGGCATAAAGGTAAAGGTTTTCCTTGCTCGAAAGCAAGTCGTATCCGACTCTAGGGTTCAGTGCTCATCTCTTTTTCAAAGCCGAAGAGCCAGCACAGTCTGCTTCTGCAGACGTTTCCGTGGTCCTGTGGCAGGCATGACTAGACACCAGCGCGCACAGAACACTGTTTACCTTCCCACCGAAGTGGTCCCTATTTATCTACTTGCAATTTCTTGCTTTCGAACTGCTAGGTTGGGAGGAGCTGGGACAAAGATGGGAGCTCAATCCATCCTGCAGTACTCAGGAATCGAACTGCTGACCTTCCACCTCCCAGTCAGCGTCTTAGCCACTTGAGCCACTGCAGAAATTCAGATGTTTTCTGCTTTTCTTCTTTTAATTTACGGAAAACAAGAGTCCAGTATCCAGGGTATTGTTATTGCAAAACAGAGAGCAAGAACAGCACTTCCTTCATTGGAAATTTCCACATGCCTTCAAAGGAACAACAGTCATGAAGCACAGTATGCCCTGTGAACAAGTTGTTTCCTGGATTGTAGCTCTTCAATCTTAGAAGAAATCAACCCCAACTGCTCCTTAGAAGGTCAAATAGTAAAGATGAAGCTAAAGTACTTTGGCCATCAAATGAGAAGAGAGGATTCACTTGAGAAAGCCTTGATCCTGGGAAAGGTGGAAGGCAAAAGAAGAAGGGGGCAGCCAAAATGAGATAGCTAGATGGTATTGTAGACACACTGGGCATAGAGCTGGGCGGGTTGAGGAGGATGGTGGAGGACAGAGGTGCCTGGAGGACAATGGTCCATGGGGTTGTAAAGGGTCGGAATCGACTGTGTGACTGAACAACAAAAGCTCTTCATAACTAATGGAGACAGTACAACAGGTCAGACAGCAGAGGGCCCAAGGACTCAATTCCTTCCTTCATCTTGTTAATGTATTGCCATGTACATTATTGTTAAACACGAAGGCACTGTGTATATGCTCAGAAACGATAGCAGAGTTCAAGGGCTCTTTCATCTGAGAAGATAGAAGTGTTATTCAGGCCATATGGGCTTCTATTCCCCCCCCTTTATTTAAGAAGGTAGGATCTATGTTTTACCCTGTAACTAAATTAACTAGGGATAGATGAGAATTTTATTTCAGTTCCTCTTTGACAAAAAAAATTATCAGCTGTGAAGAAAAACTGAATACAGTAGAAGCTATGAGCTGGTAACTAGAAGGCTGTATATTGACATCCCCTGTCTTAAGACTTGGCTTCTGATAATTGAAATCCAAGAACACCTGGAGGCCCTAGGTTGAGAAATACTGGATAGGAGATATAGGGTATATTTCTAATATTTGTTTGTTTATGTACGTACAATACAAATGTATAAGTAGACCTTACTGGAAGCAAAGAAACTTCTGCAGCTGACAACAGAGTTAACCTTCTTGCATTAGATTGCACAGAAAACTGCTTGCATAGATTCCCTGCACTGGCTTCAAAACAAGATTGAAACATGCTAGAAACAGTGGCCAGAATATATTGTATTTTTATATCAGTGTAATACACTTTATGTAAACCTTGGCAATGAATTGCTGCAAGTTAAGAAGGTGGTGTCTTTGTTTGCTTTTCTGCACTGTATCATGTGAATTTGTGAGCAACAGCAAATGCATACTCTGACTTCTTAACTTGGACAATTTGCCACTGTGACATGTACCAACTGAATTACGTTGGTGGATGTAACTAACAGGAGTCTGGCGTATATTTTCTCTCAATTCTATTAATTGTAGACTATCACTTTACAAAGGGTGGAGAGTGATTCAGGTCATTACAGAAAAGTTTCTCACCATCATTAATTCACACTGAGTCTAAGCGGTGCCAGCAGATGCTACAAGAAATTTTGGTCACCCACTAACTGGAACCATATTTTAAACTGTTGGCTGGATGATTGGAAGGAAAGTGAGAGACAGAAGAAAGGAAGAACTATGTGCACAGTAGAATCAAGACATGGCAGTATTCTTTTTAAAATTCGAACTATAGTACCAGTATAGAAGGTGTATAATGCCCTCCCCATCCCAAGGTTAAAAAAACACACACACAGTGACACAGGTTTAGGGGAACAATAAGAAAATGCCTCTACTCTTCCCAAACCAATCAGCAATGTATCACCTCCAATACAAGGAATGGATGGATGGATGGATGGATCACTGAATGGATGGATGGATCACTGAATGGATGGATGGATGGATGGATGCACAAAGTGATTATGAAGACTGGCTAAGGTCTGCCAGAGATGTCTTACAGTATTTGCATAGTACAACAGAATGAGAATTGTCTTGCAGTCATCTGCCAGCCAACCAGCCCATCCCTATTTGGCTGGCAGGGATGTGACATTGTACTTCCTATGTGACATGCTGTAGTGACTTCTGGAAGATACTCAGAGTTTGCAGAAGATGATGGCCAATGCTGCTCTATGCCCTGAGCTGTTGCATTGCAAAACATGCTGCCCAGTAAGTCAGACTGGGGGACTATGACTGACGCCTTCAGATGTCATCTGCCATCCAACAAAATGCCTTTGTTTCTTCTGACACATATTACAAAGGCATGGGTTTATGGATGCGCCTGTGATGTCTGTGATGTACTAGACATTGCCTAGCTGGGAGGAATTTTGCCATTTATTCCATTAACACAATCTTGTACATGTTCACTATATCATCGCAAAATTGTTTGTATGTCAGTTGGCACAGCTTTTGGGTGCTTGGGTTCAAGACATTTGTGTCACTTGTGTCATTTCATTTCATCTCTTTGGCAGATGTCCATTCTATCAGCTGCTCAGCCTTTTCCCGTTGTGTGCCATTATTACCATTCACATTGCCATGTTGTCAGAGTCAAACTGGAAGAGCCTCCGTCATACCTTGCTGGTGCTGTTCACTGCCACACTTCTCATTGGTATCACCATGCTGGCCATATCCTCTGACATCAACCCTGTAGGATTTTTCTTTCTTGGGATTGGGGCTGTATGTTTGATCGGCTACCTTGTTAGTGTGGCAGTAGAGCAATACCTGAAGCATCAGAATTCATCCGAAGAAAATCGCACAGCCCCAAGGAGACAAAGCCAGGCAGGGTGAGCAACATCACTGTTAAATCCTCTTCCTTGTATATCTTAACCTTAGTTGATATGCATACCAGTGGAAATCTGCACAAACAGTAGGTCATGTGGTGAAAAAGAGGGAAGCATTGTTGGACCATATGAGGGATCTGCTTAATGCACTGTTAAACTTCCAGTATTAGTTAGCCAATTCTTTTGGGAAGCTTAAAAGCAGGACATTAAGGCAACAACCCATCATTGGTGTTTGCTCCCAAAATCTGAAACACATATGTATGCTGCCTATGTGCATGGGGATTCTGTTAGGCTATAATGGCTAAGAGATTATTATATGCATACTCTTCACTAAGTTATTTTATCTTAACACATCCTAAGTCATGAGTTCTATAATAATGCATTGTAGAAAGTCTTGTAAAATAAAACAGTAACTCAGTCTAAAATGTGCAATGCTACAATATCGAACAGCATGAAACAGAAGATTTAGCTGTTATTCTAAGAGTTCATTTTAAGAGATTTCACTATAAACTTTGAGTGAAATGAAGGAAGGAAGGAAGGAAAGAATGGTAAGCAATGCTATTTTTAGCATAAAAGGAGACAAGCCTGAAAGGAACAAATCTGGGGATCTCAGTTACTATTTAATGTAATGTCCATTGCCAAACCATTGTGTCATTGCATTTGGACCAAGAAGTAGAAACATATTTGGCAGAGAGAAAGGTTCTAGAGCTTTTCCCTTAATGTGTTGATTTTCTTTATGAAGTAAATGTTTTAATACGTATGACCACATTAAAATATACAACCTCACTCCTGGTTTCTGCAGGTGTTTTCCAGGATGTCTCATCTGCTTTTTGTGTTAATTTAGCCCTTAATTTCTTAGTATCCCTTTGACCTAGGTGATATTGATTATGTCTTATATACTATAAAAATTTGTATTATCTAATTACACACATGGAAGGCAAACAACATAACTTGCTTCAGATTCTCACTGGCTATTAACAAGTCCTCACCTGGATTTCATGCCTACCAACTTGATGCACACTCAAAAATCCAAGCAGAGACTCATTAATTCCTGACAAGAAACTGCCAGTCGCCTAAAACAAGATAATTAAGCAATGTTTTGGCCACTGTATCTTTCATTTAAATATCTATGACTGAAATAAAGTTTTCCCATCAAGCACAAAGAGGCGCACACATGCAAGCATGTGATTTGGTCTGATCATTTCGGGACACAACACTTTGCACCTGATTGGAGAAGTTTCCCCCCATCAGTTGCACAGCACTGTTTAGCTATTACTCCCATCAGTGGCAGGCGCTGGAGTAAAGGCAAACTTAAAGCTGTAATGTGGCCCTGCTCTATTTTATCCCTTTCTTGTGATGGGATACAATAAAGTGAGTGGGGATTTCAAAATTAGTGGATAGGCGTAATTGCAGTATAGACACAATTGGATCAACCAGGGTACACAAAAAGAGCCTCCTCAAAGATTATGTTATTTTTTAACCACAATCAGGCTGCCTTGGTAACGGTAACCTTGTGTTGCCAGTTAATCTTTCTCACAGCTGCGGAGTGAACTCACCAAGGGGTGGCTTCATTTTGACAGTTTCACGTCAGGCCTAGACATGGAAGAAGAAGAATTGGATCAACCCATCCCAACCTGCCCCAAACAGCAGAGTCTATGGCTAAACAACTGAGGAAAATATAATTCACAAAATAGTAAAAACAGTAATAGTAAAAACATTACCTAAAATCCCCAGCTAAAATCAAAGTTAAAAACACGTAAAACTAACAATTATCATTAAAAAAACTACCCTCATCCTCCCTCCACCTACAATAAAACATTAAAAACAGGATACCCAGGACTGGCAAGATCCCTTACGCAGCTAGACAAGCCAGCGGAATTGAGCAGTGGAGTGTCTTAAGCATTTTCCCAAAAGGGAGTAATTCCGACTGGAGACGCAGTTCTGGTGGTAGTAGGTTGCACAGGGCTGGGGCAGACACGGAGAAGGCTCTCTTCCTGGTCCCAGTAAGAAGAACTTCTTTTGCTGATGGGACCACCACTGAGCCCCTCCTGTCAGACCTCGTAGGATGGGCAGAATACCTTGGGGTGATGCAGTCTCTTAAGTACCCTGGTCCAATGCCATGAAGGGCATTGCCCATGTAGAGAGCCCATGTAGAGAGCCTCTTACTATGCTAAAGTAACTGCAGTTAGAACTGGACCATTTGAATCAATGGAACTTACAGAGGAGTGGACTCAGCCAATCCTCACTGATTCAGTAGGACTACTCTAGTGCAATTTACTACACTTCTTCTTGTGCCGTATCCAATTCTGAATATTGGTGATCATCATGGCTATCAGCCATGAACACTGCCCTGTGAATATAATGCAGTGGCCTTTTATCTTCCTTCCACATTGCAGCATGACACATGTACCACTGATCCAGTTCCGCCAGTCACTTTCTGGTCCTGAGCCCTTTTGGCATGCAAAGTTCTCCTCAGCCTCAGGCAAGGATTGATGAAGCTGCTGCCCTCCAACAAGATGGATTCAAGTGGGATTTAATCCACTTTGGAACCATCACCCGACCCTTCCCTGTGGACTTCGCCAAGGCCTCTAGTCAGGGTTGTCAGGTTAGTTAACTGCCGCCTGATGCTCGGCATTGAGTTGCTAGCAGTATGGTCTACTCTATTACTATAGCAGGATAATCTGTCCAGACCTACTGCACTAAGCAACAGAATTTTGGCCAGTGCTTTGTGTATTTCTCAGAGGCATAAAACAAACCCATTTTCATGGGAGTAGGAAGCTAACAAAATGATGTTTCAATCCCTAATTTCCTAACTCCATCTTTTTACCTGCAGAGACAACCCAGTGTACGAAGCACCGGCATATGAGGAGGTAGTGGCTACTGGCTACTTATCGGACTCTGCACCAACCATCTGGACCATCACGTCTAGTCCTGGAACAACTCTGGGGGAGCCTCCACCATACAGTGTGGTAATTGAGCCTCCTGCACAGGGAGAGAGCATTATGGGGTCACTCAGTGTCTCAGTAGCACCAGGCACACGCCGCGCCTCTGAGGCAGACTTGCCCTCACGGCTGCAACTCAGATTGATACTTCCGCCAAGACTGCAACGGGTTTTTTCAGATAGCCATGAACTCAAAGGGAGTGAGGAACGATTGGAGAGGCTTGAGCCGCTCACTCCACCCCCTGATTATGAGAATGCAACAGAGGATGAAGTGTTTGAAGAAGTTGTCCAATCCACCAATGTATGACTCAAAGACTAGCAACTGACAGCTGGTGCAATGTTTCCAGATTGCTCTCTCTCTCTCTCTCTCTGTGTGTGTGTGTGTGTGTGTGTGTGTGTGTGTGTGTGTGTGTTGCTAATGGGTTAACTTTGCGTCTTCTGACGTTCCATTATGCGGACTGACATTTCCATGATGTCATTTGTATGTTCTTGGCCTTGTTATAGAGGCTGCTTGGAAACTGAAAATGGAGATGGTTGGACTGGCTGGTGGGAGTTCCAAAGAGAAAGATCCTATGAATTGTTGTGGATTTGAACTGCCAAACACCCTGACCTATTACGGTTCGTCTGCCCTTGTCCATCTTGCTGATGAAGATATTGATGCTTTTAAAGATATAACATAATTCAACTTTAATATAAACTGTTTTGCTGACAGGTTTGACTCAGAAACAACTATTTACATGCAGAGGAGGGTGGACAGTTAGTTCACTGCCCAGGCACCCCAAATCTCTCAGAGTCTTTTAGTGCCACACTTTGTGCCATTGGCAGTGTGGGCATTGGGCTAGGCATCCCCTTGCTGAGTCTCTATTTTCTCGCTTTTCCACTAGCCGGTCCTTTCTCCTCACAAGTTTCTGCCCAGCATCATTCTCACAGCTCCCCCACCCAACCAATTAGGAGGGTTTGTGGGCTATCTTGGCCCTAACTTGGCATTCTGCCTCTTTGAGAGGCAGAATGCCCCTTATCCACACCATTTCACCAGTCCTAGGGGCTATGTTGAATATGAAGGTCCACCCCAGTGGTAGATGCATCTCCTCACAATCCAGGCACCATTGCTCAGTTGGGGACTGGAACACCTTCCTTAACACCTTCCTTACCATCTGAGGCTGCAACGGTTGGGCCTCTTCACTCTTGAACGACGGCGTCTAAGAGGTGACCTGATTGAAGTTTATAAAATCATGCATGGTGTGGACAAAGTAGATAAGGAAAAACTGTTTTCCCTATCGCATAACACTAGAACTAGAGGGCACTCCATGAAACTTTTGGGTACTAGTTCTCAAACAAATAAGAGAAAGTACTTTTTCACCCAGAGGATTACTGGTCTATGGAACTCCCTGCCTGAAGAAGTGGTGACAGCTGTCAGTCTTGACAGTTTTAAGAAAGGATTAGACAAGTTCATGGAGGACAAGGGTATCAATGACTATAATTATGGATACCTAAGGACAACCTCCGGGTTGGAGAGATAGGCAGGATATCTCTCAATGCCATTTCCAGGGAATCCTAAGCAGGTGAAGGCATCTGCTTGGGAATAACCTGAAGAAAATGGTGAGCCACTGTGTGAGGCAGAATGCTGGACTGGATGGGCTGTGGCTTGTTCCAGCAAGGCTGTTCTTATGTTCTTATGTCCCCTTCCTTTCCACTGCCTGTTCCCCTTTTATCTCCTCCTCTCTTTCCTACTTTCTCTACTTCTACCAATCCCAGCTGCTCTATCCCTTCTATGATTTCCTTTAACTCTTTCTTTTCCTTCTCCAAGACCACAACTCTTACTCTCCTTTCTTCTTCCAATTCCTCTCCCACCACCATAAACCCCCAGCACCTTCTGAGTCATATTGACTCCAATCTATCAGTGACCTAGAGTTCCCAAAGCCCTGGTTGTTCCCTCCTATGGAGAATATGTTGGCGGCAGCGGCTGCAACTCGTATCCAAAAATGCATTCCCCCCCCCCCCCCAAGCAGGAAAAATGCCATTGCCGTTAATTTGTTTAAGGTGGATTCCAGCTTGCCATGAAATGACCCACACACTATGATCAGCCATCTCCTGAAATGAGACATGCAGGATTTAACACATGGACTGCCGCAGCCTTGAGGATATTACCAAGGTGCGCCTTCACAGCCAGTCCATCTGGCATGGCTTCTTCCGCCTCCATGACCATGGGGAATCAAAGTTCCTCCTCCACTCATTTTGCATTTGGGCCCAATATGGTGGTTTCCAGTGGCATTTCCTCCAATATAGAATTGGAGAATGATTATGAAATATGATTGACCAAAGATATCCATGATTGACATCTTTGCACTGAACCAAAATTTACTTACTTAGACTTAGACCCTCACATTCTATGTAGCATATTGGGCAATGAACCAAAACTGGTTGTTATAATAGTCTGAAATGTTTTAATTTGTTCATTCTTAGCCAATCAGAATTTGAAATACATAAATAAATTAGAAGTGCGCACCTGGTTGCTCTGAATAAACAACAAATTCCTGTGGAATTGTGGGCTTAGGTTTTTAAGAAATTTACCATCTGTAAAATAATAATTAGCTAGGCAATCCATATTTTTTACAGATGAATCGCCTGGATGTTATAGTGCTGCAGTTGTAACATTATATACCCTGATTGTATGAAAATAAATAATGAAACCAAAAAGGTTCTTGCCTTCCAGAACTTTGGGGGGAAATCAACTGGTGAAGAAAACATTTAAGTTTAATTCCAACTGAATCACTGAACCAATTGCATAAAAATAGATTTATCAAATCCTATTGTTTCAATAAGTCTATTCTTGGTGGCAGTAACAACTATATTTAACCCCTAATCAGAAAAAAATGTATGCATTCAATTTTATATTTAAATTGTTAAAATGTCTAAAATCTTGTTACTTTTCATAGTAAGTCACACTAGATTGGGCCATTGAATCAGAGGAGATTTGTTCAGCCAACTCCTCTGTAGTTTCCATTGATTCTAATAGGCCTACTTTAGTGGTAACTGTCTTTGGCACAGGGACAGACTAACATTGCTACTATGTTAAAACAATTTCTTTGGCACAGTAAGTCACAACTACAGTTGGCCCAATCGAATTAAAAGAACCCTACAGTCTGTATACAGAACACACACACACACACACACACACACACACACACACACACACACACACACACACACACACACACACACACACACACACACACACACACACACACACACGAGATACCTCATACAACGTCCAAACTTGGTTCCACAAGTTTGGACTTTATACGGATTTGGACTTTGTATGAGGCATGTAAAATCCTAGCCGCGATGCCTCATACAACGTCCAAAACCTTGCCGCGATGCCTCGTACAACGTCGTTTCCATAGAGATACATTCTACTGTAACAGCACAGACTTCAGGGCAAAGCCAAGGAAAGAGACAGGAAACTGACAGAACTTTAAGAAATCCTTGTCTAAAGGCTAAATACATTACAAAAACATGCCAAACAACCCTGATTGTCCAAAAACTTGAAGAATGCTGCGCAAAAATCCCAGGAATGCTTCTAAAAATTCTGACGAAAAAAATCCAAAATCGTGCTCAAAACCACTCCTAACCACTCTTTGCCTTGTGCAAAACCCAAAAGAGCAATGCACGCATGTGTCCTGCCTTTTATACTGCCCAGGCACAATGCAAGCTGGAAAAAACCCCAATGCCTCATACAAAGTATGAGGCAACTTTTTTCAAGGAATTAGGTGATGTTGTATGAATTCGATGTTGTATGAAGCGGACTTTGTATGAGGTATTACTGTATATGTATTAAGGGGATAGAATGCACCCTTGTCTGACATCATTGCCTATTGGAAACCAGTCTGCCTTTTCATCAATATAGGTTACACATCAGGATAATCAAGTGCTGAGGCACATCTATTTCTTTCAGAATAACCCATAGTTTTTCATGATCCACTCAGTCAAAGAGTTTGCTGTAGTCAAAGCATAGGCTGAAGTTCTTCTGATCTTCTTTTTAATTCTTCTAAAATGTCTTCGTCTGAAATTCCAAAATGGTATGGCAAAAAAAAAATCTTTATTGCTTCACACAGTAGTAGAACAATGTCCTCAGATGCTCTTATATATATATTGATACCACGACAATATTGAAGGCTGATATCATTGGCATATGCGAAAAAAGAAGAACCGACAACATCATAGCTGAATGGCACATGAGTGATCAGGTTTTCTTTGGAGAGTATTCAACAACAGGTCAAGAAAAGTGGGGGGGGGGGGGGCGGTCAGCTTCATCATGAAGAAAAAGCTGGTAAACCTTATCAAAAGTTGTGACATCATGTCACCTTGGGTCACAGTACTGATTATAAAGATGGAGGGATATCACACTCTGAAAATTATCCAAGTCTACGCACCGGCAACAAATAACAAACAAAGCCAGGAAGAGGCCGAAGAAGAAATAGAAGGCTTCTACCATGAAGTAGAGACAGCATTGTGGATTCCATCAATGTACAATGTGGTTCAGGGAGACTTCAATGTCATTGTCGGACGGAAGCTATATGACAACGAAAAATTTGTTGGAAGCTTTGGAATGGGGAAACAGGGTTGCGTTTAGTGACATTGCTGGCAAGTAATTGGCTACATATTATGAGCACGTACTTCCAAAAGCATAAGAAGAGGCAATGGATGTGGAGAAGCCCTGATAGTAAAACATTAAACCAAATTGATTGCATGTTGACAGATACAAAACATATATTCAATGACATATTGGTTACTGGTGAAAGAAATTGTAAATACGGGCTTGGATCACTGCCTTATTCATTCCTCGCTAGTGATCAATTTCGAATGGGAAAAAAGGAACATTAAAAAAGATGAGACATAGTGAAAGAAGCTACTCTGTCTGTACTTTTGGAAGAAATGAATCTGTCTGTAACCAGCATAGACATGGATGAAGATTATGAAAAGTTGGTGAAGAAAATTAAAAAGACGACTGATCTTTCAAGTGACCTCGCCCCTCCAACAAAAGTCAGAAGGACTTGCAGACCTCTTCATCAAGTTGGGTTTGCAGACCTGGGATGAGTGAGTGATTAAAAAAAAATTCTCCAGAATAATATTGGTCACAAATTGAGACAAGTCAACTTTACAAAGTAGATTTATGACGTTAGACCTTTATTCGAGGAGAAGCTTTGATTGGTAAATTTATCTAATCTGCCCTCTCTTATTTGTGAAATAAATAATACCTTCCTTTTGCTCTAAAAAAAGTTCTCCTTCTTGCTGTTCCTTGTCTCCCATGCCCTCCTTTCTAGTGACTTCTGTTCTCCTGGCAATGAAGCAGTGGCCACCCTAGTTTCTGCCCCCAGTGCAATCCTTACACTTCTGGTCATATAGCAAAGCAATCAGACTTATATATTGCTTCATAGCGCTTAGTACATGTTAATTCACAAGTTAATTAGCATTTTGCCCCTAACATGCTGGGTACTCGTTTTACTCACAACAGAAGGATGGAAAGCTGAGTCAACCTTGAGCACTGGTCAGGATTGAACTCACAACCTTTTGGTTGCAGGACAGCTGTTTAACCACTGCACCACCAGGGCTAGTCCACATTACTGTTTTACCCTGCTTGGGATAGCACCCAGATGGGCGGTATAGAAAACCAATAAATAAATAAATACCCACTGCTCCCCAGAAATCTCATATCTAGTATGGGTATGGATGAGTCAGATAATTAAGGTAGCTTTGCTTGGGTCTGCCCTGACAAGAGAAGGCAAGCTTGTTGTTGTTCAGTCACAGTCGATTCCGACCCTTTGCGACCCTATATGGACCATTGTCCTCCAGGCACCTCTATCCTCCACCATCTTCTTCAACCCACCCAGTTCTGTGCTCATTGTGTCTACAAAACCATCCAGCCATCTCATCCCTTCTTCTTTTGCCCTCCACCTTTCCCAGCATCAAGGCCTTCTCAAGTGAATCCTCTCTTCTCATTTGATGTCCAAAGTACTTTAGCTTCATCTTTACTATTTGACCTTCTAAGATGCAATCAGGGTTATTCCAATTTAACCCTCAAGCAAAAATAGAATCTTTTTTTCCAGTGAAAAAAATATAATCTTTTTCCCCAGTGATTTTTTGAAGATAAGGTGGGACTTGTGCATCTTCCAGCCACTGTGAAATATTGTCCAATCTAATTTCTAATTTGTGCATCTAATTTTATTTCCAGTGAAAAAAATATAATCTTTTTCCCCAGTGATTTTTTGAAGATAAGGTGGGACTTGTGCATCTTCCAGCCACTGTGAAATATTGTCCAATCTAATTTCTAATTTGTGCATCTAATTTTATTTCCAGTGAAAAAAAATATCTTTTTTCCCAGTGAATTTTTGAAGATAAGGTGGGACTTGTGCATCCTCCAGCCACTATGAAATATAGTAATACCTTCTATAAAGTCCGCTTCATACAATATCAAATTCATACAACATCGCCTAATTCCTTGAAAAAAGTTGCCTCATACAAAGTCGCTGCGACTTTGTGCGAGGCATTGGGGGTTTTCCCAGCTTGCATTGTGCCTGGGCAGTATAAAAGGCAGGATACATGCATGCATTGCTCTTTTGGGTTTTGCATGAGGCGAAGAGTGTTTAGGAGTGGTTTTGAGCACGATTTTGGATTTTTTGGTCAGAATTTTTAGAAGCATTCCTGGGATTTTTGCAGCATTCTTCAGGTTCTTGGACAATCAGGGTTGTTTGACATGTTTTTGTAATGTATTTAACCTTTAGACAATGATTTCTTAAAGTTCTGTCAGTTTCCTGTCTGTTTCCTTGACTTTGCCCTGAAGTCTGTGCTGTTACAGTACAATGTATCTCTATGGAAACGACGTTGTACGAGGCATTGTGGCAAGGATTTGGACGTTGTATAAGGCATCGCAGCTAGGATTTTGCATGCATGCCTGTCAACATTCCCGGATTGCCCGGGATTTCCCATTTTTTGGAGCCGATTTCCCGCCCAGAACTGCCAAACCCCCGGAATTTGGCAGGGGGGGGGGAAGAGGTACTGTGCATCCCTTCTGCGCAAGTCACCTTCTACGCATGCGTAGGCTTTTACGCTTGCGTAGGCTACGCATGCGTAGAAGCATCCTATGCAAGCATAAAAGGGCTCTACAGCAAGCATAAAAGCCTTCTACGCATGCGTAGAAGGCGACTTGCGCAGAACCGTTCTGCGCAGGTCCCGGATTGTCCGGAGCCGCAGTTGACAAGTATGTTTGCATGCCTCACACAAAGTCCAAATCCGTATAAAGTCCAAACTTGTGCAACCAAGTTTGGACGTTGTATGAGGTATCGTGTCCAATCTAATCAGCTGTGAAATGCACCGTAGAGGGGACGGAAGAGCCGCCCCGCCCCGCCCACCCCCAGCCTAAAACCCCAACTCCAACAACCGCGCATGCTCCGTAAAGAACAAAAGCGGGAGGCTACCTCCGCAAAGGCAAGCGGGGGAGTGCCTCCCCCTCCCACAGTGCGCAGGCGCCACACATCCTACAGCGAGCTCATGGACGACCACGTGATCGGGAACCCTCGCTGGCTGCCGCCGCCTCGCCTCCTCCTATTACCCACCCGGCGGGAAAGCGCGTCCGCTCGGGTAGGGCTCTTGGCCGCCCACGCGCACCCGGAAGCGCTCTAGGCACTGGTGGAGGAGAGTTGGTGAGTGGTCCCCCCCCCCCATCAAGCGCTGCAGGGGCTGAAGGCGGAAGGGAGGGGGGGAGGAGGAGGGTAGCAGAGCAAGAAGAATCAGGGTTTTTTTTTAATGCAAGAGGGGCGAGGAGGTGAAGGAAGCCCGTCTTTGGGGGGGACGGGGGGAGGTTGTCGGTGTGACCCCCCCTTTTCTTGCTTTTGTCCAGGCTCCTCCAACCTGCCTATCCTCTTTATTGCTCTCCCATGTGTCGTGTTGCCACCTGAGTCGCCTCTGACCCGCGAACGGGATGCACACGAGATAAGTTTGCATCCATTTGGGAGGGGTATATATGCAAATACGGGGCTTCCCTGTTTACAACACGATGTAATCTGCTGGTTTTGTCTCCACGGAACACCTAACCCAGGGGTGCCCAAACTACGGCCCGGGGGCCGGATACGGCCCCCAACGCCAATTCATCCGGCCCGTGAAGGTCTTGTCGCCCCTGGAAGCAGAAGTAAAATGTACCCGTATGGGCATGTTTTACTTCCGCTTCCAGCTTCGCAGGCTGGATGAATTGGCGTCAGGGGCCCGATCCGCGCACTGGGCCATAGTGACCAGCTCCCTGAACCACGTGACCGGCCCGTGGCCCGGAAAGTTTGGGTGTCCCTGACCTGAGCGATTGTACCTAGCCCAGTGGTTAAGATGCTCCCTGGAAGGTGGTAGTTCAGCAGTTCCAATACTTGAATACTGCAGGACGGAGTGAGCTCCCGTCTTTGTCCCAGCTCCTGCCAACCTAGCAGTTTGAAAGCAAGAAATTGCAGGTAAATAAATAGGGACCACGTCGGTGAAAAGGTAAACAGCGCTCCGTGCGCTCCGGTGTCTAGTCATGCCTGCCACGTGACCACAGAAACGTCTGCAGAAG
Source organism: Bradypodion ventrale (assembly GCA_035047345.1). NCBI lineage: Eukaryota > Metazoa > Chordata > Lepidosauria > Squamata > Chamaeleonidae > Bradypodion > Bradypodion ventrale. The sequence goes on along the minus strand of JAWDJE010000002.1, from coordinate 137,148,733 downwards.
CAGACAGCGCTGGCTCTTCGGGTATGGAATAAAGGTGAGCACTTGAACCCTAGAGTCGGCTTTCGAGCATAGGTGACCTTTACCTTTACCATGCCATGATCATTTCTTTTGCCTGATGAAATAATCTTTGAATTACAAAGGCTTGCAACAATGTGTAACTTTTTAAAGTGACCCCATAAAGGGCATCATCTTCCTCCTGCATTTTTTAAATTGTATTCATGGGTCACATGGCTGATTTCTGCTTGGCGAGATAAGTGAGCATATCAGGGAGTAAATCAAGGAAAAGACAAAAAAATTTGTGGTACCTTAAAGACTAACTGCTGCATTTTAATGTTAGCTTTTGTGGATTAAGATCCACTTCATCAGACCTAAGAACAAGACTTTGTGACATCAATGTAAAAACCCCGATTTACATATGCCTCGAGTTACATAAAACGACTTACATAATGATTTTGTGCTAAAACCATGTCCCGATTTACGGTTTTCTATGGGTTTGCTTCAAGTTACATAAAGATTCTTTTCCCTATGAGTTTGTTTCGAGTTACATAAAAAAACAATTTAAGCAAAAGCCTACGGAATGGACTTTTTGCATAAGTAGGGGTTTCACTGTACAGTATACACATTAGGTTCAGATGTACACAATGGTTGGTTAGTAGAGATAACTTTACAAATCAGTTTGGCTTTTTACAACTGGTAATCTAAAAAATCCCTGATTGGTATTCATATTTGCTGTGAAGTTTGGTGCTGTTGAGTTGTAAATGGTTAGTGGATGGATACAAAATAAACATTGTGGCATAAGGTAAAGGTTGCCATTGGTCGAAAGCCAGTCATATCTGACTCTAGGGTTCATTGCTCATCTCTGTTTCAAAGCCAAAGAGCCAGTGCTCTCTGCTTCTGCAGACGTTTCCATGGCCATGTGGCAGGCATATCTCCCACCGAAGTGGTCCCTATTTATCTACTTGCAATTTCTTGCTTTCGAACTGCTAGGTTGGCAGGAGCTGAGACAGAGAAAGGAGCTCATTCCATCCTGCAGCACTTGGGTCTTGAACTACTGACCTTCCAGTCAAGTTCAGCATCTTAACTACTAAGCCACCACAGTCACATTTGCTAATGTGTTTACCTTTCAGACCTATCATCTATTGACTGTGTGAAAGTTGACAATGGTATGAGTGACCAAGCCCTTCCTTTGTTCTGTGGGGTGGCCTGGGGCTGTGGATGAGAATCACTGACCATCTTTCTGAAGTTTTGTTCTCTTGTGGGAAATTGCAGCATATAACAGACCTGTTAGTTGTGGTGTATCAAATTTGATAAAGTTTCAGAAACCCTTGATTAATATTCAAATCTTTGAGATTGGTTGTCAAACATATGTATATATTTTATCTCTGCTGCTTTTTTGTCATTTTGTCTTGTCTTGTTTACTCTCTGATATACTTGCACAGACTAATATAGTTACCACTTCAAAAGTTTCAAGATACAGTAAAACCTCACATAAAGAGCACCTCACTTAGAGACTAACTCACTTAAAGAGCAGAATTTTCTCCAAATTGCCTCGTAGAACAACTAAAACTCACTTAACAACTAAATTGGGGTTCACAATCCCCCTCCCCCCGAGTGTTTCGCTTAAAGAGAAACTTTAAAAACTCGTTTAAAGAGCCATCCCATGGAACGCATTTTGCTCTTTAAGCGAGGTACCACTGTAAGTGAGCTATTTAAGGAGTTGCTTTATCATTTTCCAACAACACCCTCCCCACATTGAGTTTCCATGTCCGATCAGGAGTTTGAAATCAGGTCTGCCGAATCATAATCCTAAGCAATATCTGCTCCACTGCTCTCATTTTCTGTATTGCCGTGGCTTGCAAATGTTTTTTGGGTGTTTATAATGAGATCCTTTCTGCACTTGTATAGGACGGTGTACAAGGCAGGATAGTGTTGGCTAAAGTCATTTATTTTTGTACAGGAACATCTAGCTTGAAAGAGAAAAGATGTGAAGAAGATTGACTACTGTTGCCAAAAAGGATCAGTTCTTACATGGTGGATTTTAAACTGGTATCTGAGAACGGCCTTACTTGCCCTTACACTCCTGACTTAACCTAGGAAAGGTATGTCTTGGACTGCTTAAAATATTATTATTATTATTATTATTATTATTATTATTATTATTATTATTATTATTATTATTATTATTATTATTATTATTATTCGTGCTTATATACTGCTTTTTTTGTCTACCAACAACTCAAAACAGTTCACAACACAATTATAAAATACAAAGCAAACCATAAGTACAACAAAATACAACAGCATGCAAAAAACAGTAATCATAAATATAATTTAATTTAATTTAATTTTTGCGCTTATATACCGCCCACTCGGGTGCAACCCAACTCAGGGCGGTTTACATGGCGGACAATAAATACAATATAATAATACAATGACACATAATAATACAGTTCAATTACATCAAAGAAATTCGGGGAAAACACAATATCAATACATCACATAATACATAAGTACAAAGCATCAAAAGTAATCAATATTAACAAAATCCCCAAGGGATGAAGCACAGCTCACATCCCATATAGTGCCCAGCCCAACTTCCCCAGCTGCGGCAAACATCAGCCTCAGTCCCTCTGTCTCCCTCCCTGCCCCCCCCCCCTCACCACAGCCAGGGGAGAGAGCCGAGGTGATGTTTCAGCTTCAGTGTCTTGGTGGCAGCAGCTTCCAAAGTCCCCGCCGAGAACAAGGCACAGCTGCGCCAACGCTCCCATCTCCCCTGACCGACTTGGCCCGGGGAGAGAGCCGCAGGTGGCTCCCATCCTGTGCCGATGGCGGGGGCCCAGGAGAGCTTCGGCGCGGCCTTTTGAGTCCGAAGGCAAGGGGAGGGCGGGGCCCGGGAACGCCGGCAGGGTGTGTGGCCGGGAGGGCCTCTTCGCCCCCACCGGGGCTAGGAGCGCGGCGGCAGCGGCTCGCCCAGCACCCCCTCGCCTTTTGAGTCCGAAGGTGAGGGGGAAGGGCGGGGCCCGGGAACACCGGCAGGTGGTGTGGCCGGGAGGGCCTCTTCGCCCCCACCGGGGCCAGGAGCGCGGCGGCAGAAAATAGCAATACAGTAATAGCTCACCAATAAGATACAATAATAAATTCAAAACAGTATATCAATGAAAAACAAAATCATATTACTACATTCCCATAGTCTCCCTGTTCCAGTTGCTACAAACCACAGAAAGGGTAGAGTGGTTCAATTGCCCTCAGCAACACAGTCCTTGAGTTCCAGCAGAGGCGGAGTCGAAATGGGGGGTGGAAGTAACCCCAGCACGCTCCGTTCCGCCACAGGTAACCCCGGACGGTGAACACAAGACCAGCCATGGTTGCCTGTGTTCTAAGTCCCGGTAGGGCGGTATAAATCGGAACGCTTAAGCTGGGACACTCCACCCAGCTGCAATTGACTCTGGAGCCGGGCAGCACTGCAATATCGGGTGGAGCTGCATTGGCAGCAGCTCTCAAAGCCCGGGCCGCAGGGGCAACCACCATAAATGCCACCACCTCTCATGGCTGGCCAGTCCAAAGGGATAGTCGTGAGACCCTGCTGTTGCCACTCCTAACTGACTGGCAAGGCCATAAGAGAAGCGCAGAGACTTCCGGCTGCCCAGGTGCCGGTGGTCGGGCGGTCCATTCCCCGCCTCCAGCCGGAATTGTGAGGCATGCTCTGGGGCGGCGGCAGTGGCACTTTTGAAAGGGCACTCCAGCCACCCAGGTGCCGATGGTCGGTCGATCCATTACCCATCTCCAGCCAGAATGGCAAGGCTGGCTCTGGGGCAGTGGCAGTGGTACTTTTGAAAGGGCGCTCCGGCCGTCCAGGTGCCAGTGATCGGGCAGTCCATTCCCCGTCTCCAGCCGGAATGGCGACATAATTAGAATAGTTAAGGGAAGCTTCTGACTTGTTTTGAGTCGGAAATTGGAAATAAATCATTTGAACATCTTAACTTCCACTCTGACGCAAACCTGTTTCATCTTATATGGCCCTTGTTGAAGCTAATATATTTTAATTACAATTTCCCCCAGAATGTTCTGCCTGTAAAGAAGAGGAAAGTTAATGTTCAAGAGCATACAAAGGAGTCAGGGTTGCAAAGCTCATATGTTCCTTGGGAAGAAATTTCAAGCAAAATAAATGATGATGTAGCACTTTACTGCCTTTGTTGATGTATGGAGAATTCAGTGAGGTGCTCATACAAAATAGTTAAGTGTAGTTAATTCTGTGGCAAGGGTATGGTGCATTCTGTGACAGAGTGACCTGACTAGACAAGTTCATGGATTAGACAAGTTCATGGAGGACAAGAGTATCAATGGCTATAATTATGGATACTTAAGGACAACCTCCGGGTTGGAGAGATAGGCAGGATATCTCTCAATATCATTTCCAGGGAATCCTAAGCAGGCATCTGCTTGGGAATACCCTGAAGGAAATGGTGAGCCACTGTGTGAGACAGAATGCTGGACTGGATGGGCTGTGGCCTGTTCCAGCAAGGCTGTTCTTATGTTCTTATGTTATGACTAGTAGCAGAAAATAAAGCCTGATGAATAGAAAAATTAAAAGCTAAACACCAGATTGTATCATGTTTAGATGCACATATGTTTAGGTGTTTTAGGTATCTGACTGCAGAGCCAGCAGTTGGAATTTTGATTCCTTACTGTGCCTCCTGGAAGAAGAACCAGGCTCTGTGGAATTGGGCAAGCTGCAGAGTCCCAGGGCATCCTCAGAAGAAGGGGATGATAAAAAAATTTCTGAGTACTCTCTGCTAACGGTGACTCTTGCCAAGTTTTTAAAGTCGGAATTGACTTCCTTGGTCAAGGAATTTTGTTTTACATTCATACATGTTTTATTTATATGCTTAACACCCTAAGTGACCTATAGATCAAAAGGGCAGTAAATAAATGTCATAAACGAACAAACTCCCACCATGTTGCTATTCTGACATCATCTTACAACTTTCTCTAGTTCCACCAATATGAAGCCAGTAGAAAGTTCACTGGATTTGTTCTGAATGTCCCTAAGATGTTTACTTTTTATTTTGTGCTGGTTGGTCTTCTCTACCAGGAACAGTTGTTGTGCTCTTTGATTCAATGTTATATTTGCAAACATCAGGGGTTCTCAACCTTTTTCAGTTGCGGGCTGGACCACGCCCCTCAGGCAGCTGGGTGGGCTGGACTGGGGGTTCTCCCGCTGTCGTAAATGTTTACGCCGGCTGTAAATGTGTCTGTGGCCGATTCTAGCAGTGGCTGGGGTGAGGTCGAGGCCTGGAATATTTGGCGCTATGGGCCAGATCCAGCCCATGGGTCGTAGGTTGAGAAACCCTGGCATACATTGTCTTTTTGTTTGGATTGTTGTTCAGTCTTTTGCGTAGTCTCCAAACTTTCTGGCAGCTTCTTTGCATGTCAAGGATGTAATGAACGCTGCGAACAGATACTTGACATCCCAGACAGGAAATGTAGCTATTGTTTGGCTTTGGTCTCTAATCCCCTCCAGTGATGGGTTGCTGGTGGAATGATATTAAAACAGTGCAATATAAATCGATGATAGTATTGGTAAGATAAAGATCGCTCTTGCTCAAAAGCTAGTTATATCCGATTCTAGGGTTCAGTGCTCATCTCTGTTTATAGCCAAAGAGCCAGCACTGTCTGTGTCTGCAGATGTTTCTGTAGACATGTAGCAGGCATGCTTCAACACCAGAGTGCACGGAATGCTATTTACTTTCCCACCCAAGTGGTCCCTATTTATCTACAGTGGAACCCCGGATAATGACACGTTCGGGTAACGTCATTTTTGGACAATGACACATGATTTTCTGAAAAATCATCCACTGGTTAACGATGTCCGTCGTTATGCGAATGGATTGTATTTGGGTTCTCTGCCACCCCTGCCACCTCTGGGAGGCTTAGGGTAGCCAATCCATGCTTTTTCCTACCTCCCCTGACCTGCCCCCCCATGCTGCTGAAAGCCAAAAACTGCAGCGGAGGAAAGAGTTTTCCCCACTGTTTTGCCTTCCAGCAGTCTGGGCAGGGGGGGGGGGGGGAAATCCAAAACAGCTCATCAGCTCCCTCTAGCCTCAGAGAGACACCCGGGGTGCATCTGCCCACCCACCCCCCCAAAAGGATGACGTGGTCTCCTACCTGTTCATGCTGGTTGTGGAGGAAAAAACACTCACCCTGCCCCGACAAACAGCTGATAAAAGTTGCGGCGCCCATCTTGCTTTTTGCTTTTTTGGACTTCAATTCCCAGAAAGCCAAAGCTTCCTGTACAGTACAGTACAACAAAATGTTCGCCACATGCATTTTTACAGGAAGCTTTGGCTTTTATTAGCTGTTTGTCGGGGCAGTGGGAGATTTTTTTTCCTTCAGTGGGGAAAACTCTTTCTTCCACTGCAGTTTTTGGCTTGCAGCAGCGCGGGGGACAGCAGGGGAGGTTGGAAAAAGCACGGATAGGCTACCTGGAGCCTCCCAGAGGTGGCAGAGACCCCAAAATGGGCGACAAAAATTTCCGCCCAGACAATAACGGAAACTGTATAACGATGCGACTTGGGGAACCAAGTTATGTCGTTATGCAGGGTTCCACTGTACTTGGAGTTTCTTGCTTTCGAACTGCTCCCAGAGATGGGAGCTCACTCTGTCATGCAGTACCCGGGAATTGAACCTTCCAGTCAGCGAGTTCAGCATCTTAAGCACTTCAGCCACCACAGTCCCTGATGGTATTGGTAGCGATGAATAAAAATGATACAGGCCATAATTGGTGGAACATGAGCATGCATGCTAATACTCAGAGATGCAGCCGTAATTAAATTGAGTTACAACCAGCAGCAGAAAAGGATCAATGCAAACATCTGATGATACTAAATAATATCTGTGTACCATCAAGTCAAATCTGACTTATGGCAACCCTTTTCAGGGTTTTCTAGGTAGAGAATACAGAGATATGTTTTATTATTCCCTTTATCTGGGGGACACCCTGAGATTGTGCAGCTTGTCCAAGGCCACACAATTCTTAAACTGCTTGAAAAAATTAAAAGAGCTGCATGAGAAGATGATATTGTAGGTTTCATTTGCGCCTGTCTGTGAATGATATTCCACAGAAGGTGCTGTAGCTAAAAATGTGCCACCTGTCTGCTTATGTGAGTGGTAGTTGAAGAAATATCTTAAATGTCCATATAACTAAATGTGGAAGGACATACTGCTTTCAGTGATCATCGCCAAGCTACTTGGAACTTTATTGGTTAAAACCTGAAGTTTTAATTAGGCCTGGAGACAAATTAGCAACCAGAGCAAGTGACAAATTGCAAAATGAAATTTAAAAATAATAATTTGACCGCATGGATTTGATTTTGATTTATGTACATTAAAATCATTATTTTCTACAATATTCATTCTTGTTGGCTTACACCTCAGATGAAGGTTTCATTTTAAAAATAATATTTTCAGTTTTACATTTATATCAGAAAAAAACAATGATTGCCTGGTTATTTTAGCTGTTTGTTTGAATCTCTATGCCATCACAAATAGAGAAGATGCACTACTATGGGTGGCTCATGACATTACAAAAACCATATTGTCCAAGGCATTGTGTTTTGCTTCCTTCTTTGCTTCTAGGATGCTCGGTGCATGTGGCATGCAGAAATGTCATCAGGAGGCGTTGAAAAAGAATCGTGTGTCCCTAGCAAAGCAACTAGTACTGAAGGAGCTGATGGCTCACCTTATAGAAAGCGATGTTATCACTGAAGGGATGATGGAAATGATAGAGGTAATTTTTTATTCTTGCCAGTAATTGGAATTAATTTTTATCTTCCAATACTATCATCATTGTAACAATTGTTTATACCTTCAAAAGTTCCAAAATGTTCCTGTGTGTCAGATAAGACGAATATAAGCAGAGAGCACTGTATTTATATTTATATGTATAAACAGAAATCTATGTTTGTATGTGCTCGAAAGGCTCCCGCACCCTGGACCGATCCCGCTGAAATTTGGCACATACGTACCTTGGGCTGGCGAGATCAGCACTGCGGTGGTCACAAGCCCCATGGGGGCCATACACACACACACCCCCTACAAATTGCATCCCAATTGATCTATACAATGTGTGTGTTTCCCAGTGATGTAATTGGCTGATGTCATAGTCCCAGGTAGGTTGAGATTGTGACATCATCTGACTAGCTCAAATGTAGCCCTCTGAGTTCAGCTGTAGTTTTCACAGTAGGTGGAAGGCAAATGGGCATGTGAGATCATCACTGGGGGGGGGGCTGTCACTGGCCCCATCTGCCCGGGAGGGATAAAAGGCAGTGAACGCTCCGGCCCGCTTACGTCCAGTCCTGCCACCGCCAGAGGGAGAGAAGGAGGACTGGACCCCAGCTGAGCCTCGTCAGGGCGGTCAAAGCTGCCCCGGCCTTCCCTCCCCGGGCCCCACCTGCCCGGGAGGGATAAAAGGCGGTGAGCGCTTCCGCCCGCTTACCTCTGGCCCTGCCACCGCCGGAGGGAGAGAAGGAGGACCGGACCCCAGCTGAGCCTCATCGGGGCGGTTGAAGCTGCCTCCGCCTTCCCTCCCAGGTCCCACCTGCCTGGGAGGCCGGCAAACTCCCTCCTCACCCTGCAAATTCTCTCCTCGTCCGGCCTGGCTACAGAGGAGGGAGTGCAGCTGCACTGCCACTGCTGCTGCCATTGGGACCTCCTGCTGGGTGGCTGGCCACCAGCTTCAAAAGCCCTGGAGCTGTGGCAGCCTCTACCACCAGCTTCGAAGGCCGGGTGCCTGCCTTCGGTGAGAGCGGGGGTGTTTGCCCATGGTGCCTGTCCTTGGTGAGAGCGAGGGTGGGAAGAGACTTGCTTCAGCTGTGGGGCAGCCCTGTGTGACTAAAAAAGACTGTGTCTCCGAGGCTACCGGACACTTATGCTGTCCTCCGCTGGCGTCCTGGACTTCGCCCCTGTGGGCGTTTAAAGGACTTTTAAAAGACTTTTAAAAGGACTTTTACCGCCGCTGCTGCTGACCCTTTTGTATCGCGTTATTATTGTACCATATTTTTTGTATTGTATTATTTTGCTTTGATATTGTATACTGGTTTTTGTTATATTGTATTTTTGTGTCTTGTACATTGCTATATTTTTATTATCATTGTTAAGCTTTTTATTATGTTGTAGCCGCCCTGAGTGACGCTTGCGTCAGGAGGGTGGGGTATAAATAAACCATCATCATCATCATCATCATCATTACGTCATTCTGTTACATCTTGGTAGCTTGCAAGTGGAATTTGGCCTATAAGTTTCTTATGGGAATACCCTGAAGCAAATGGTGAGCCACTGTGTGAGACAGAATGCTGGACTGGATGGGCTGTGGCCTGTTCCAGCAAGGCTGTTCTTATGTTGCAGTTGTCCTGCTGTGTGGTAAGATAGTGTAAGTGTAACCAATACATTGAAATAATGAATGTTTGAGAGAGGAATAATTTTTTCAGCTACAAAGTTCTGAGGCAGAAAGACTTTTCCTTCTGTCTCTTTCAAAAAACAAAATGTTCTACACAAAACAGATTATCTCCTTGGCTAATATTTACATTGCCAAATCAAAGGGATGCTAACTTTTTCTGTGCATGAATGAGCATGGTCAATGTCATCTAGAGGTATTTTTTGTCTTGTCAAACTGACTATAGATGTTTGCTATTCCTAGTGCTTTAAATCTAGGAGATTTATAGCTTTATATTGCCTACAGCTTTCTTGGTGGGAGATGAATAAAGAATTATAAAGGCAAGTTTAATAGAAACTGTAGATGCCTTACCATTGGCAATATTTCACTGTTGTAGAGTGCAAGCCATATAGTTTAGGGAAGGTAGCTATGGCATCCTTCAAGGTACTTTGGAACAGGCTGTGTGCAGTTTCTCTAATTTAATATTCTGTTAATTTTGTGTATTTTCTACATGGATTCAGGCCAAGTCTGGGAGTTTTAGTCAGAACATTGAATTCCTGAACCTGCTTCCTAAGAGAGGCCCCAAAGCCTTCTCAGCTTTTTGTGAAGCTTTACGAGAAACTAAACAGCAACACTTGGAAGAACTGCTACTGAGCACCATTCCCAGCCATTGCAACGGAACTGCAAAAGTAAGGAAAGTTCACATAAGAATTAGCGTGTGTGTGTGTGTGTGTGTATATATATGCGTGTGTGTGTGTGTGTACTTGATGGTCTTCTGACAGCTTTGGCACATGGCTAGACCCATGATGGCGAACCTTGGCACTCCAGATGTTCTTGGGTTTCAATTCCCAGAAGCCCAAGCACCCTGTGAATCCACCCGAATGGGTTTACTGCAATTAATCGCCCCCGCGCTGCCCTAGTTGCTCCCGGAAGCGGAAGTAAAACGGCCCCATCTAGGCGCGTTTTACTTCCACTTCCGGGAGTGACAAGAGTAGCGTGGGCCGGATAAATCACAGTAAACCAATTTGTGTGGATTCACAGGGTGCTTGGGCTTCTGGGAATTGAAGCCCAAGAACATCTGGAGTGCCAAGGTTCGCTATCATGGGTATAGCACATTCAGACTTTTGGCGGGATAAATGCAGAGTTCCTTTCCACGGGCCAGGCATCGAGATGGGGATACTTGTTTCAGCAATGCTGTATGATTGTTAGAAGGATCTTTGAATTGTTGTAAATCACAACAGGAATATGTTGTGAGCAGCATTGTGATGTGACCACAGAAAAGGCAAATTCTGTTTTAGACTGCATTAGCAGAAGTATAAGTCCCCAAATCACATGGTGTATTCATTTTCCTCTAGTTAGGAAAACTAAACTTTTGGAAACAACAGTTTAAGAAGGATGCAGACAAACTGGAACTAATTCAGAGTGGGTGGAACAAAGATGATCAGAGGACTGGAAACCAAAGTATAAGAGAAAAAACTGAAAGATCTGGGAATGTTTTAGCTTTGAAGTAAAAAAAGACAGAGGGGCGGAATAATAGCAGTCTTCAAATATTAGGTAGTTGTCTGGGAATTGAAGTCCAAAAACTAAAGGTTGGGAAACACTGGATTAAAGGAATATGCATGCATATGTGTAATCTATATAATCGCCCAGTAGAATGGAGTACATAGATGCATTGTATAATAGTGAGGAATATTCTCCCTCCCCTTTCATCTCTGTGATTTTATTTCCTTAGTTTTAGCAATGGCTGTAACTACATAAAGAAGTTCTTGGCTCATGATTTTGTAATGATGTATGGTCTCTTTCAGCGGAGTCATGACTGTGAGGAAACTCTGACGTTTCCTGTGTGTGAATCGGTAATCTCTCAAAAAAGACTACGTTGGAATCATGGTAACTTTTTTGTAAAGTTCATCTGTTTCAATTGCAGTGACTAAAAACTTCCCTTCACTATTTCCTGTTGCAGAGTTAAAGAGCAGAAAAAGATCTGTTTTTTCTGCTGTGCTGAGTTACAAAGAGGAAGAGAAGTTTGTGATGGTGATTTAAACATGTAAAACATAATCAAAACAAGCAGTATTATAAATATATATACAGTATGTCTGAAGAGAGGCAGACATATATAAGGATAATGTTCTGTCACTCAAGTTGTTGTTGTTGCCCTGTGACACCATCCCACCCCCGCCCCCATGTCTTTGGCTATAAACAGAGATTAACACTGAACCCTAGAGTCAGATACGACTGGCTTTCGAGCAAGGGTGACCTTTACTAACACCTTTACTAACCTAAAGCCTAAATATCATTTAAATAGAGGTGTAATATACAGTGGTGTGAATGTTGTTCGCAATACAGTGTTACCTCATACAATGATTTTAATCTGTTCCATGGGGCTCGTTGTTGTATGAAACAATTGCTATACGATACATGCATCGTATAGCGATCTTCCCTATGGGATGCATCATACAACAAAAAAAATTTTTTTGCTAAGTGGTTTTTCCCATTGAAAAATTGTTGTACGGTTTTTTCCATAGGGAAAATTGTTATGCAGGATGCCATTTCCCCCCAAAACCTAATTGTTATGCGATTTCATTGCTATATGGGGCGATTGTTGTATGAGGTTCCACTGTATTGCCATTATTTGAGTTCAGTTGGATTTTGGGGCACAAGCAAACCTGAAACTTTAGTCCAAAGTGGCAGTGTTTTGGAAAATGTGTGGATGACTAAAAGGACTAAAATGAGATTACTTTTGTAATGTTAGAGGGTTTCTTGTGTTTGCTTTCCTAACCACTTGATGGCACTTCCTAATTTACTCAAAATGTTTTTTATATTATGTTCTCTGCTACACATCCTTTTAAGCTTAAGTAGCTCTTTAAAAAATATGACACCTGAAGTGAGACAGACATATATAAGGATAATCTTCTGTCACTCAAGTTGTTGCCCTGTGACACCACACCACCCCTGTGTCTTTTTTCACAAGGGAATGCTGCTCAGCTGTGAAGCTCATAGTGTTTAGCCATTATAGCTGTGAACATTATCAGAAGCCATCTAAATCACAGAAACAAATATGAACTAGTAGTCATCCACTCCTATATTACATTTGTTTGTGGAAACCTAGCCTCAGAGACAACCAAAGTAGCTTGCAGAACCCAAAAAGGAAATGCAAAGTAAAATTAAAGCTTGGGTTTAAAATGTTTTCTTAAAAACGAGCAAAATGAAATGTAGTGAATAACTAATATACCATGGGTAATTAGTAGTCTATTGTTGAGAGACAGCCTATGAAACAGTATTACTGTACCTGTTCCCATACAGTATTTTAAATTTTTGTTAAAAAAATTTTCCTGCATAACAGAGTGAGCTCCAATCTGTCCCAGCTCATGCCAACCTAGCAGTTTGAAAGCAAGAAATTGCAATTAGGTAAATAGGTACCACTTAGGTGGGAAAGGTAAACAGTGTTCCATGCACTCCGGTGTCTAGTCATGCTTGCCACATGTTCACGGAGACATCTGCAGATGCTGACAGTGCTGGCTCTTTGGCTGGCAACAGAGATGAGCACTGAACCCTAGAGTCAGATACGACTGGCTTTCGAGCAAGGGCGACCTTGGTATGTGTACTTGCAAACATAGATCAGTTCATGTCAGAGAAGGTGAAAGTTAAAACATTGTGAGAGGTCCTATATGATTGTAACAAAGAACACAGCCCATTTAGTCCAGCACTCTGTCTCACACAGTGGATCACCATTTGCTTCAGGGTATTATTCCCAAGCAGATGCCATCACCTGCTTAGGATTCCCTGGAGATGGCATTGAGAGATATCCTGCCTATCTCTCCAACCCGGAGAGGTAAAGGTAAAAGTTGCCCTTGCTCGAAAGCCAGTCGTATCCGACTCTAGGGTGCAGTGCTCATCTGTTTCAAAGCCAAAGAGCCAGCGTTGTCTGCTTCTGCAGACGTTTCCGTGGTCATGTGGCAGGCATTCCTCCACACCGGAGGAGCGCACGGAACGCTGTTTACCTTCCCACCAAAGTGGTCCCTATTTATCTACTTCCAATTTCTTGCTTTCGAACTGCAAAGTTGGCAGGAGCTAGGACAGAGATGTGAGCTCACTCTGTCATACAGTACCTGGGAATTGAACGCCGACCATCCAGTCAGTGAGTTCAGCGTCTTAACCACTTGAGCCACCGCAGTCCCTGTAACATACTCCTACTGTAATTCGTTAAAACCATGGTTTGCGTTAATACTTTTGGTAGCATGTTTAATAGAAACAAAGAGTAGCTAAAATATATTTAAATCTGCTTTTAAGTCATTTCTTTTTTCAAAAAATAAAAAATTGTTTCATAAGATTTCCCCTCACCCCAAATTTTCTTGATATTTTAGCTTTAAGGAAAAGATAAGAAGGTAACAGCCTGCACAAAAAATATCAGTAGTCAGAGTTAATGACCATTTATGACCATTTTCTAGATCCCTTCTTCCCTCAATACATTTATTTTGTCCTTCCATATCCCTTAGTATGTGTATATGTATGGAACCAAGAGACAGTCTTGTTTGTGGACAGTTTTGGACTAAAAGTCTAAACTCTTCAGATTTTACTGGCATCATCAATTCTCTGTCTCTGCTTGCCACACTCTTGACAAATACATCTTTGCTAAACATGCTGTTTGCATTTAAATGTATATCCTTTTTTGTATTAAAAATACATTCAATGAGCCCTTTTATCTTGGGATCATAGCAAGTGTCTAGGGAATTACATTTCATCCAGAGAAGTCTGCAAATGCTGATTTCATACAAATTGCATCTAAATCAGTGTTTCCCAACCTTTGTTTTTTATACTTCAATTCCCAGAAGCCTAAGTCGATTCCCCAAAGCTCTGATCAGCCAATGTACTGACTTTGGCTTCTGGGAATTCAAGTCCCCCTGTGGAGCATGCGCCCCATGTTGGGAACCACTGGTCTAGATAATAAACATCCCTTTTGACTTGCTTTTATAGGGCAGCCTTGGGATCAAGTGCCAATTGTCACAGAACAGAAAGTTGTTCTGAATTTAAGGAACTAACAGTGAGAAAAGGTCCCAGACATGATGACGAATCTTAGCACTCCAGGTGTTCTTGGATTTCAATTACCAGAAGCCTAAGTCAGCACTTGCTGATCAGGGCTTCTGGGAATTGAAGTTCAAGAACACCTAGAGTGCCAGGAATTTCCATCACTGTCCCAGACCATATCTGACAAAATATTTGTGTTTCTTAACTAATTATGGAATCCATCCTCCCACTAACATTTTGGTGCATCCATTTTAGCAAAACTGAACTTTTAGCAAGGTAAACTCAAATATTGATTATCAATGTGCTTCACAACTCTTAATTTTTTCAGTGGAGACATTGTTTTGAGTTTTTAAAAAATTGCTATTTTTTCTGCATATCTGCATATTGTTTTATATACAGAGTTTGAATCTACACAGAAACTGTAAGCTTTGCTAATGTCCATTTCTATATTGGTTGTTTATTTCTGTCTTTAGCAGAGCCAATGGAACATTCCTTGGATGATGGAGATGGGCCTCACTGCCCTCAGGTGAAGCCATGCACCCCGGAATTCTATCGTGCTCATGAGCACTTGGTAAGCCGAAGAAGGGATGGAAATTGAGACTACGTAGGTGTGGTTTCCTCTTTGGGTGTGAGAACTCTGTGATCTTTATGTATTTTCTCATTTATGTGGAATCGCCTAAATGTATCTGCTTCCCCTCTGTGTAATTTTTTTTAGGTATCATGTGATTTTACTGTTTAACGTATTTACTAGGAAACTGGACCAATCAAAATTATTTGTGTTTCACAGGCATACAAGCTGAAATCATGCCCGCGGGGCTTGGCCCTTATACTTAGCAATGTACATTTCAGCAGTGAGACAGATCTAGAGTTCCGTTCTGGTGGAAATGTGGACTGTGCTGCACTGAATGTGCTCTTTAAACAACTTAGATACCAAGTGGTTGTGCGACATGATTTGACTGCGCAGGTGAGGATGGAAAATGTGGCAGATGTGACAAATGACTACATTAAAAAATATCCTAAAATCTGTGTTCTAAAATTGGCAGCTTCCATCATTCCTAGAAGGAAGAGGTTACATTAAAGCCAACATTTTTTGTTGTTAAATTTCTGTTTGGAATTTTTATGATTATAATAATTGAATCGCAGAATAACTGATTTGGAAGGGGCCTGTGAGGCCATCGAATCCAACAGCCTGTTCAATGTCGGAATCCAAATCAAATCAGATCTGACAGGTGGTTGTCCAATTTTCTCTTGAATGCTTTGAGCGTTGGATTGCTTGTTCCGTTGTCTTACTGCTCTAACGGTTAAGTTTTTCCTGATATATCTGGCTTCCTGTAACTTGAGCCCATTGTTCCAAATTTTAATTGATAATGACATGTTTCCAATATTTTGAAGTGAACATTGTATCTGTAGAAAATCTTTTCCTTCAGTCCTGAACTAGTTTTATGCCTTAACTTAATATTACTATAAGATGTACATAATACAATTCTATAGCTTTAATAATAATAATAATAATAATAATAATAATAATAATAATAATAATAATAATAATAATAATAATAATAATAATAATAATAATAATAATAATAATAATAATTTCATGTCAAAGATTACTCTGGGTTGAAAGGATTTTTAGGGGATGCCTGAATATAGCTTTCATACACCACTTGAAAAACATTTTGCAAAATGTTACATATACTGTATAGGTAAGACTGGTTTACGGAAGGGTTAGGGTTTATTTGTGTGATTCCATCTCCATTGACCTGACTTTTCAATCATTTTATTGACATCTCCACCCCTACTGACCTTCCAGTGAGTATGGTAATTTTTTAAAATTCTGTGCCTACCCAGACTATGTTTCAGATTAATAAGATATCATTTTCTTTTGCTGTCTTCTTACCATATCCTTTTCAGTTCCACAGTACAGTTTTTATTACTGTTTCCTTGAAGCAACATGCAGATTCTTGTCAATGTATCTCATTCAGACTTTAAGAAGAAATTTTTTTGCTGTTGTACGGTGCAACAGAGCCTGAATAGTTTTTAAAGTAATGATAAAACCAAGATCTGCATAGCTACTGCTAAGAAAGGAGCAAATTAAAATAGATTTGTCACAACAACTATGCAAAGCAGTCTTATGTATCAGTTCACTGCTATGTGCAGAGCTAGGTATTTTCAGGTACAGTAATACTTCAGATAACTACTAAACTTGGTTCCACAAGTCTGGTCATTATCCGATTTTTAGCGTTATCCGATGCATGCATTGGATATCGCTAAAAAAAAGGCAACTGCCTCTGGGATGCTCGGGGGACCCGACCCGCGCTATTTCCGACGTACCCTGACCTTACCAGGCGCTGCTGCAAGGCAAAACGGCAGGGGAAACTCCTTCCTCAGCTGCAAGCTTTGCCTTGCAGCAGCGCCTGGGAAGGTCGGTGGACACCGGAAACAGCGTGGATTGGGTCCCCTGGCCCTCAAAGAGGCGTCAGGGGGGGATGGAGAGCCCAAAATGACAGAGTTTTTTCACCCATTTCAGGCACTCCGTTGCCCCCAATGGCACTGTGAGGGCCAGGGGACCCGATCCACACTTTTTCTGACATCCTCCGACCTTCTCAGGCGCTGCTGCAACGCAAAACCTGCAGCCGGGGAAGGAGTTCCCACCGGCGTTTTGCCTTGTAGCAGCGCCTGGAAAGGGACGTCAGAAACAGCACGGATCGGATCCCCCAGCCCTCACAGAGGCGGCAGCAGCGGCAGGTGAGCACAGAAAAACGATGCATCACATAACGCTAAAATAGCGTTAGCCAATGCAATTTCCCCCCCAAAATATTGGGTTGTTAGCCGATTTTAGCATTATGCAATGCAGTCGTTATCCTAGGTATTACTGTACTGTAACCTCTTTTTCCCCCAGGAAATGCAGGACGAATTGGAAATATTTTCAAAACTTCCAGCTTACCGAGACATGGATTCCTGCATTGTATCTCTTCTCTCGCATGGCATAGAAGGTGGGGTGTATGGCGTGGATGGCAAGCTACTTCAGGTATCTTTCCGTATGATGTTCTTTATGTATCAGTATGGACGATTGTGCAGGAGTGGTAACATTTTTAACATTTAAGTTTTTAGTGTTCAATTTTATTGTATGGGGGATGGGTCTTTTTAAACCAACATTGTGAGCCGCCTTGCTGTATTACATTGCTGTATTTTATCTTTAATTTCTTCAAATGTATTTGTATCCTTTCTAATACCTTCATAGGATGTTTCATAATTACCAACGTGTCATCTGCATATAAACTTATTTTATTACCTTCTACTCCTTCAGTATTTTTGTCCTCTCTTATGGCACTCGCCAGCAGTTCCATCACCATGATGAACAATATTGGTGATAATGGGCAACCCTGCCTAGTTCCAGCTTCAAGCTTTATATCCTCTGTAAAAACATTATTTACCCTGACCCTTGCAGAACCATATTGATATAATTGTTCGATAGTTCTTCTAAACATATTCCCAAAACCATAGCATTTAATTAATTCATTAATTGTTTCCCATTGCAGTGAATCAAATGCCTTAAAAATATCTAAAGATAAAAATCCTTTTCCTTATTTTGGCCTGCAATATCTATTAAGTCCAAAACTCTCCTTGTCAGGTCCACCATATGTCTTCCTTTCAAAAAACCCAGTTGATCTTTATTTATATAGTTGCCCATAAAGCTGTTTAATCTATTTGCCAATATTGCAGTAAATATTTTTGGCGTCTTGATTTATTAGAGAAATACACTAGGTCTATATGTATCTACCTTTTCTAAATCTTATCCAGGTTTTAGTATCAAAACAGTTAAGGGTTTATACCATGAGGTCGGAATCAATCCACCATCTAAAATATAATTAAACAGCTTCAATAATCTTGGAACCACAACATTATTAAACTCTTTATAAAACTCAGCTGGTAACCCATCTTCCCCTGGTGATTATGTTTATGTAACTTGTTTTTTCTTTTTAAAATTTAATAAAATTTATTTTTTTAAAAGAAGCAGAATTGGAGGTACTTGAGGAAGTTTGGAAAACAACGAGGGAAAAAGTGTGGCAAAATTAATGCAGAGTGGATATTGGCATGGTATTGAAAATGTTGCATCTGCTTGCCTGATTGTTTAATGTAAAATATTCCCAGAGTAGATAACTTAATAGGATATAACATATGATGAGGGAGTGCCAAAATTAAAAAAGAACAGTAAATAAATTATATTAAAATAGCAGCAAAATTTAAAAAAACACCATGGAAAATTTTAAAACTTAGTTGTAAAAACCTGTTAGCAAAATTAAGCCGTGTGACCCATCCATACAATCAAACAACTGTAGAATGGAGGCGATACCTTTTATAGAGTAAAATAGATTTGTTGCTCAATTCTGGAGGACAGGGTTGAATTTGCGTGCACACACACACATTGCCGATATGCCAATCCATATGATGGCAGCGGAACGGCCAGAGATTTACCGTTGAAGGCAAGAAAATCAGGTGACAGAACGACGTACAATTGCTACGGAAGCCAGAATAGAGAGGACAGCACGATGGCAGCAGATCTGGGATACATCGACCAAGGGACGGTGGACTCATTGTCTCATCCCGGACATTAACGCGTGGTCAACAAGACAGCATGGAGAGGTGTATTATTATGTCATGCATCTGTTGACGGGGCATGGCTGCTTCAGAGCCTACCAACACCACTTTAGGCTGGATGATGATGCTTCGTGTCCCGCCTGCCAGCCTGTGCAGGAAGACACGGAGCACGTGTTTTTTCATTGTCCACACTTTGATGCAGAACGGGAAATTCTACAGAAGCATCTTCAACGGCAGTTGTCTCCGGAAGACATCATAGGCGAGATGTTGAGCAGGGAGACTACCTTGATTGCGGTGTCCATTTATGCAGTCAGGGTCATCTTGGAACTGAGACGTATGGAGAAATCAAGAAGAAGGCAGCCAGAGGCATAGAGGAGGAGGGCGAGTAGCCAAATTGGAGGAGGGTTTTTAACAGCCAGTCTGCCCCTTGCGAAGTAATGCCTGACGGCGGTTCCGGAGGGGGGGAGGGTGGCATAATGGGAGGTGGTTTTAGTGGGTAAAAATCCCACACTCTGCGAAGCAAGAGCTCCGCAGTGTCTTTTGAAGATTTCCACCTGCACTAATAACACACACACACCTGCCCCCAGGCCATGAGGAGAGCTATCAGCTTTAAAGGAGGCCATTTGGGGAAGGAAATCTATAGCCCCCCCCCCCACTTCCTACCTTTGGATTTAAAAAAGATACAACCTGCTGTCTTTCTCCCATTCAACATCTAAGCTAACCAGCCTGGCTTTTACACCATGCCATGTGTATTTGCCTGAAGTAGTGACCTGTGAGTTACAAAAGCTTGCACTCTTTTTATTGTTTGAGTGGCCCTATAAAAGGTATCGCCCCCCATTCTACAGTTTGATTATAAAAATCTGGTGTGTAATAGACACTGTTTTGTTTGCTTTTAAAAGTACGTTTTCATCCTTTCACAGTTGCAGGAGATTTTCAGGCTTTTTGATAATGCAAACTGCCCCAGTCTGCAGAATAAACCCAAAATGTTCTTCATCCAAGCGTGCCGAGGAGGTAAGTCATTCGCAGAGGGTGGGGCATGGATATCCATTTCACCTACAAGCCCCCCTTCTGCATAGCTTGCGTTCAACTCTCCTCTTTGCTTCTCTCAGGTATAAGCGGAACCCACATTCACCTCCCTGCCTTGCTGTTGCCACTACCTCTCTCTGTAAGTGCTTCTCACTCTGCATGGCATGTGGTCAGCAAATTGCAGATCCTACAGTACCATGGAAAAAAGGAGAAGGGGAACTTTGCAGTAATTCCCATTTATTGCATGTGTAGAATGGGGCAATAAACCATACTAATCACTGTCGAGCATGGAAGTTTTATATGCAGCAGCTTCTTCTTGGCTAATGGTTTTTTTTTCCTTTTGGGGCCTGGATTATAAAATTTATCTTTTTTGTTGTTGTTCTTGGAGGAATGAATGATACAGCAGCCAGTTTCTCAACTTGCATAAAGCCTCTCATCTGTAGAACACTAGCAGATTCCTTTGGAAGGAGGTTTTGCTCAGAATGTGTGCCATTCTGAGGTTCCTTACACTCAAGTGGGAAGCAGGGTACAGCATTCAGAACTGGCATTTTGCTAGCAGGATCTGGTAGAATTTAATTTAATTTAATTTTCACATTTGTATCGCTGTCGCCTTGCCAAGGCAACCCCGGGCGGCTGACAGAAAAAAACATAAAAACAGATACAAAGAATATTACAATAAAATCATTGAAAAAAACCATCCCATTAAAAACCCACCAACCCCATCCATAAAAAAGAGGGGAGATCCAGATTATTTATTTAAACAAGCCAGCAGGTAGGGATCACTCCTCCATCAGGAGTGACCCACCAGCCAGGTTTCCTAAAGGGCAGCAATTCCATCTGGAGCCGTAGCTCTATTGGCAGGAGGTTTCAAAAGGCCAGTGTGGACACAGAGAAGGCCCTCCTTGTGCTAGAGAGATGAGCCCCTCTAGCCGATGGTACAATTAGAGAGCCCCTCCGATCCGCTCTAGTTGGACGGACAGATGTTCTTGGGGAGACGCAGTCTCTTAGGTATCCTGGCCCACTACCATGTAGGACTTTAAAGGTCATTACCAGCACCTTGAATTGCACCCAGAGGCAAACTGGTAACCAGTGCAGCTCCCGGAGCAACAGCAAGGGGCAGGCATAACGCTTGCACACCATCACCACCCGGGCAGCCTTGGATCAGCTGCAGTCTCCGAATGATTGTCAAGGGGTTAATCCTCCCCCAGGCACCTTTAGATCTGACATGGGAAGGCTGGGAGATCCCTTGGATCCCTTTCCTGTGGCAGCAGAGGAAGCAATGAAGACAGGACTTCTGCTGAAGGCATCAGCTGAATGTTAGATTTGTCTGCAGCTGTATTAACAATTCCACAAACATATGGAAAAAAGTATTAAAGTTGTTCTCTTTCTTTAGTGACAGAATTTTTAATGAAAGAAACAAAATCTATTGCTGGTAAAGATAGGGGGAAAATACTGGGAAGCACAGAAGAATCTATATGTGGAAGATTATGTTACATATTCTGTTCCAAAAGACCAATACTATTATAGGATTGGGGTTGGCAAATCAGATCAGGATCTATTGTTAAATTTATATAAGGGGCCAGCAAACCTGGCTCTCTGAATGTTTTTGGACTTCCAATTCCCAGAAGCAGGAGTGCTGGTAATTGAAGTCCAAGAACATCTGGAGAGCCAAGTTTGCTGACCCTGCTCTACATGATATAAACATAATTTATAGTAGAGACTTTTGACCCATTGGTCAAAAGTGGCAACATTAAATGACACCTGCTGATCAAGGCTTCTGGGAATTGACATTCAAGAACACCTGGTGCACTAAGGTTGGCCACACCTGGTTTAGAAGGACTGACCATTCAGTTTTGTACTCCAAAGGAATATCAGGACTCACAATTTGTATATTCTGTGGGCATGAGTTTTTTCTTCTGGGTTTGGTTTATGAATCTTGATATTCTGGTTAAAAAATACTGAGCAACTCTTGAAGGTCTGGACTGTGCCTATGACTAGCGTTGAGGGTGATAGAAGATTTGTGGGACAGCTTGTTGGTTTTCAGCTATTTCAGGTCTTAGAATGTAAATGTACAGAAGGGGTTCTCCAAAACCCCACAGGTTAGATGTATTATTGCTATTGTTTGTTGCATTTATATCACACTTTTGCTCCAGTGAGGTCAAGGCAGCCTTCCTGATTCATTCTCAAAACATCCTTGTGAGGAG
The DNA here is from genome assembly GCA_035047345.1 of Bradypodion ventrale. Lineage (NCBI taxonomy): Eukaryota > Metazoa > Chordata > Lepidosauria > Squamata > Chamaeleonidae > Bradypodion > Bradypodion ventrale. The sequence continues at coordinate 137,126,452 of JAWDJE010000002.1, read as the reverse complement.
AATCAAGCTGAGAGACTACATGTGTCTGAAAATTACCCAGTGAATTTCATGGCCAGAAGGGGGATGTGAATTTATTCTAGGCCATTGAGCTAAGACTTAGTCTAACAGTAATATATACTGGAAGCAGTGACAGACTTTACCTTCTTAGGATCTAAGCTCACTGCAGATGGTGACTGCAGACATGAAATAAAAAGACACTTCTTGGGAGGCAAGCTATGAGAAACCTAGGCAGCATAATAAAAAGTAGAGACATCACCCTGCCAACAAAAGTCTGCATAGTCAAAGCAATGGTCTTACCAGTAGTAATGTATGGCTGTGAGAGCTGGACCATAAGGAAGGGTGAGCACAAAAGAATAGAGGCCTTTGAACTGTGGTGCTGGAGAAGACTCTGAGAGTCCCCTGAACTGCAAGTAGATCAAATCAGTCAATCCTAAAGGAAATCAATCCTGACAGCTCCTTAGAAGGACAAATACTGAAGGTGAACCTCAAGTACTTTGGCCACCAAATGAGAAGAGGACTCAATGGAGAAGGCCCTGATGCTGGCAAAGATCAAAAGCAAAAGGAGAAGGGGGCCGCAGAAGATGAGATGGCTAGATGGCATCATTGACACAGTGGGTGTAGATCTGGCTTGGCTATGGAGGATGACAGAGGAGCCTGGAGTGTGGTGGTCCATGGGGTCTCAAAGGGTCGGATTCGACTGTGCAACTGAACAACAGCAAAATAAATACTAGTAACTTGGAAGATATATTCTGGATTTCTACACCTAAAAGTGAGTTCCTGAATTGGTAGTTGCTTTAACAATGAGGTCCAGAATCAGCTGTCTTAGGAAGGAACAACTCATTAGTAAATTCCTGACAGGGAAGTTTTATGTTCGGTTCAGATCCACTGTTCAGTTCTATGGTGTAAAGATGTAGGGGACAAACGTGGAAACTAGAGTAAACTGGAACCGTTTGTCTTGGCAAATAAGATTGATTTAATAATTTCTGCAAGCTTCTCAAAAAGTCTTTATAACACAAAGATCCAAACTCCTTTCGATAACAGGAATTTTCAGTTATTTCCTCAGGGATCTAAATAAACAATTTAGCAATATTTACCAACAGATATATACAAGGATATATATATATATATATATATATATATATATATATATATATATATATATATATATATATATATATATATATATATATATATATATATATACACGATCTTGGAATAAAGGTTTACAATATTACCTGTAGTGTCTTATTAAAGTCCAATTCGTTGTTATTTATTTATTATATCGCGTCCTAGACCTCACCCGTTTATTCTTATGGTGTCGACAGACGTTAACCAAACTAGTCAGAGTTCATATTTAAGGATACTGAACTTACACAGCTGATTAAGGACAGGAATTATAAGAAACAAGTAAAATCAATTTCTTGATTGAGCCCAAATGGGTACAAGGTGTTGAACCGATGGATGAAATAACTCTCCCTCTGTCTTAAAGCAATATCTAAGTTAGTGCGGTGAAATGGTTGTTGTTTATAACTCTCAAGTACTACAAATTTGAAATCTTGGTTGTTGTGGTTTGCTTCAATGAAGTGGCTGACAAGCGGTGCAGACAGGTTCTTATTGTGAATTTTAGATATGTGTTCCCCCACCCTAGTTTTTATTTTGCGGGAAGTCACCCCCACATAACCTAACCCACAAGAACATATCAATAGATAGGTACATCCGGAACTGTTGCAGTTTGAGAATTGTTTTAAATATAAAGTATAACTGCTGCTACGGATCAAGACTGTTTTAGTCTGCCAGGCTAGGGCAGATACAAAAAATTATCAAAAGACACTGGCACATTGCTAATCACATACCTGGTTGCTCCTCTGCCTAGGACAGGGTTGAGGAAATCAAGATCAATACAACAAATAGTGAGTAAAACAGACCATGAAACACGCTTTCTACCCAAACAACCATCTATAGTGGGTCATTTTCGATGTGGTCATTGTACACATTGTGATATGTTCTTGTGGGTTAGGTTATGTGGGGGTGACTTCCCGCAAAATAAAAACTAGGGTGGGGGAACACAGATCTAAAATTCGCAATAAGAACCTGTCTGCACCACTTGTCAGCCACTTCATTGAATCAAAAACCACAACGACCAAGATTGTTAAATTGTTTATTTAGATCCCTGAGGAAATAACTGAACATTCCTGTTATCGAAAGGAGTTCGGATCTTTGTGTTATAAAGACTTTTTGAGAAGCTTGCAGAAATTATTAAATCAATCTTATTTGCCAAGACAAACGGTTCCAGTTTACTCCAGTTCTATGGTGTGTCACCTGCACTTCTTGTAGAAATTGTGTAAGTCTTGCTTGATAATCAAATCAATTAGAAAGCTTTCTCAACCTTTTCAATTTGTTTCCATATGGATTTGATGCATGTATAGATCTTTCCTTATTCCTGAATTTTGTATCAAGTTGATGTCAAAGTTTTAAGTGTCAGCTTTTTACACTTTTTGGTAGATAGGGCCTCTGAGTCTTCAAACATCTGAACAGTTGGGTGTAATTTGTACAAAGGGTGCAGAATAGATGGTGCAAAATGTACATTGCTATAGTCTCCACTCTGGGACTTGTATTTGCAGAGAAAATAAAGTGCCTCTGTTTTTCTTCCAGTTATTAAGTCAGCTTTATTTCTTTGTTAGTTAGCTGATGACATCCATCTGTACAATCATCTGCCTGTTTGCTTGTACAGTATTATGTATTTGTGATGGCATGTGGTTGGCTTACAGGATTCTGTGAATCATTTTTCTATTTCATTTCTAACTCCTAAACCAAATTCTTCAGCAATGCATCATTCTATTTTCCCCCTACTTGTGCATCCCAGTCATCCATGATTGTTAGCAGATCAGTTTCTTTCCAGACACTTATATATAATCTGCCTATTTCTTCTTATTTATCTGTGGTTGGAACATAGACCCGCATGATAGTTACGTTGCTAGAGTTTCTGTAAAATCTAATATTATTCTATCACATCTTCTTTATAACCACCGAGTGCTTGTGCTACATCTTGTCTATTAGAGCCAGGTAGTTTATTCTGAGTTTATTTCCAGAGTAGAACAATTTGTAATTATTTGTAGCACATTACCAGAGATGGCCATTAGATTCTACTGTGTGCATTGTGATACAGTGGTACCTCATACAACGATTTTAATCCATTCCACTGGGCTCGTTGTTGTACGAAACGATTGCTGTATGATACATGCATCGTATAGTGATTTTCCCTATGGGATGCATCGTACAACGAAATTTTTGCTAAGTAGTTTTTTCCCATTGAAAAATTGTACGATTTTTTTCCATAGGGAAAATTGTTATGCGGGACACCATTTCCCCCCCCCCAAAAAAAAAACCTAATTGTTAAGCGAGTTCATTGCTATACGGGGCACTTGTATGAGGTTCCACTGTATTTACAAGAAACAGGCGGACATTTTGGTAGCTGTCATGTAGCATGATGGAGGCATTTGAAATCCCCTCATCTGCTTCTGTGATTCAGGTATATGTAGGTTTTCCTGTTATCTGCAGTTTCATTTATCTGCAGAAGATCATGGAACATATCCCTCACAGATATGAGGAAGGGGAGACCTGTTATAATATTGGATTTACTTTGGTGGGAATTGAAAACATAACTTTGCTTGACAAAGGGTTTTGTGGGCTAGATAAAGTGTTAAAAAATTGACAGCAGGTTAAAATAATCTACTGTCCTATAACAATTCAAGTAAACCTTAAGCATATGCAAAATGAGCCCCATAATTATTCAGAATAGTAGTAGTCGGCAACAGCACTTAGCAGGTTGCAATGTTGAATGTTTGAATGGTGGGCTGAAAGACTTACAAGGCTAAGGAAAATTACCACCTTACAAAAAAAAGTGCACAAATAGAACTGGATTTCTTATCTGATTTTAAAAAGCTATTTCACAGTTCACTTTGCCACTGAAATCCCCTTGGAGAATAGCAGCTTTCAGGTGAGCAGCAGTGTGTCTAGGCAGATTGAAATATTCTGTTTTCTGAATGTTGTCTTGAATCTAAATTTTATTTCTCTCCCCCCCCCCCTTCTGTTTGCACATAACTGTATCCCTGTTTGTATTCTACATTGGTATTTTATGACAGTAAATATATAGCAGATATATCAAGTGGAATTTAAGATGTCAAAAGAAGGGGGGAGATCATGGTTTTCCCTGATTAGTTATGACTCCAAAGAGCACTGATTATTGTGCAACTTATTGTAGTATATTAGAGAGGGACTACTTAGATCAGAGGTTGTCATCTTATGGGCCATGGCGCCAAATAATCCGGCCCCAGCCCCTCTTCCAGCTGCCGCCACCAGCAAAATCAGCTGCGGACTCATTTACGGCAGCTGTAAACAGCAGGGGACAACCAGTCTAGCCTGGCCCCCTCAACTGTTTGAAGGAGCGTGACTCAGCCCCCAACTTGGAAAGGTTGAGAACCCCTGATTTAGCTAAATACTTGAAGAAAGATAATTTCAGTATATAATAAGCAGTTGAAAAATAACAATATTTTAGTAGGCATAATTCTGTTAATTACAGCTATCATTGTAATGCCATTGGTGTAAACTCAACAAGTTGCTGCAAAGATTTGCCACATAGGCATTTGCTGTTGTGGAGAGATTTCTACTGAAATAAAAATGCATTAGGATTTTGGCCATTGCAGTTTAATGCCTAACAGAAGTTCCTACTGAAAACATTAACATAAACAGAGAAGGATGAAGAGCATCTTATACTCACTAGACCCTTTCCTTTGCCTCCTAGGGTAAAATCTTGGCACTCCAGATGTCCAGAACCTCAATTTCCAGTAGCCCTAATCAGCAGGAGTGCTGACTTGGGTTTTTGGTAATTGACGTCCAAGAACACCTTGGAGTGCCAAGGTTCATCATCACTGTCCTGGGGAGGGGAGGAGCAGTAAGCATAGATGGAGATAAGTAGCAACCCTACAACCAGCTCCAACTATCTCTATTTCCAGGAAATCTTTAGTGTTGTCAGTATTCACATTCTGGATTGTCTGCCCTTGACATGAACATACAGTAGTTTTTACCCAGGCTATTAATCCTTGTCTGTACCAGTACAGTGCAGTGAGAGTACCAGTGGTGTGTGATCAGCTAATGATAAAGTGGGTTAAACTCTGATGTAAGGAAAGTTGGCAGATTTAACATCAGAAAAAATTATTGACATATTTTCATAGTTAATTTTCTGCCTTTTTTGTTTTGTTTTGTTAGATGAGACAGACCGAGGAGTAGACCAAATAGATGGGAATGAGCGTGCTGACTCCCCTGGTTGTGAAGAAAGTGATGCCAACAAGAAGGAGAACCCTAAGTTACGCCTTCCCACTTGCTCTGATATGATCTGTGGCTATGCGTGCCTAAAAGGTATCTTAGATCTTTACCTATAAGAAGGGGGTTGGGTGGTGCGTGTCCGGCAAATGTGGCCACACTCGGCCCAACCATCCTGTACCGAGCCGGCCACACTTACCTTAAGACCCTGCGAGCATCGCCGCAAGGGTCCGGACACCGAGAGTGGGGCACCCGCCACACGAACAAAAACTACGCTTCCCAGCATCCTCCGCACCACGCAACCCCTCAGCCAATCAGGCTGAAGGACGCAAATGCAGAGGAGGACGGGAAAGCGGCGCGTGCATAAAAATAAACAGGCCGATGCATCCAGAAGACAAAGGCCAAGAACGGCGCTCCATTCTTGGCCTCCGCCTCCCGGAGGGAAGCTTCGGCCCTCGCCCACTGAGGAAAACAAACCGCTTCCCTCCAGAAGACGGATGCCGAGAACGGAGTGCTGTTCTCGGCCTCCATCTCCTGAAGGGAAACCATCACCTTCTGGGTTCAGTGGGGTTACGGGGAAGAGGGGGAGCCCCTCTTCTCCCCGCGGCCCCGGGGACGAAGGCTGGCAGCGTCCTCGCCGCAGCTTTGCCCATGCCTGCCGGAGAAATCCACACCCTTCTCCGACAGGCAAGAGCCAAATGCGGAGCTTTCCCCCCTGTGTGTGTGTGTGCGCACGTGCACCCCAAAACCACCCCTACCACCATACCACCAACACACACAATATACCTGCCCGGCAAGGCCGGGCAAAAAATGCTAGTAGTAATATAAACATGACTGTTCTATTAGCTGTATAAACATTCAAAAGTCTTTCAACTAAGCTTCCATGTCCCCCTTTCAATGGACAGTCTTCTGTCTGTGCTTCTCTAATTTTGATAGGCATTGTTATTTGTTTGCAGGCACAGCTGCTATGAGAAATACTAAACGTGGATCCTGGTATGTAGAGGCTCTCACATCTGTATTTGCTGAGGACTCCAGAAACACACATGTGGCTGACATGCTTGTGAAGGTGAGTGGGAAGCTCCCTTTTACTCCTTGTTCCAGTCTAGTTTCTGTGTGGTTTTGTATTCATGACCTATCAGAACTCACATATTTTTCTTTTACATCCCTATATTGCAGTGGTGGCGAACCTATGGCACACATTTTCAGAGGTGGCACTTGGAGCCCTCTCTGGGCACCCATGCAGTCACCCCAGCACAGAGTTTGGCCAGTCCCTCTGCCCAGCAGCCCAATGGGAGTGCTTCTTCCCTCCCCCCAGCACAGAGTTCACCCCACCCCTCTGCCCAGCAGCCAAATGGGAGCACTTCCTCGCCCCCAGCACAGAGTTCACTCTACCCAGCAGCCCAATGGGAACATTGGTGTAGGTGTGGCAAGGAAGTGTGTGTGTGTGTGTATGAGAGAGAGAGAGAGAGAGAGAGAGAGTGAGTACTGCACATAGATAACTACCGTATTTATTCGAGTATAACGCGCACTCATGTATAACGCGCACCCCTAATTTTCCATGAAACCTTGGTATAAAATTTTTTTTCACACGCCTCGTCTCCCGCGCCACCCAATCAGATCCCGCCAGCCGCGCGCCCCTGGGCCCGTGGGTGGGGCAGACGGCGCATCTCAGCAGTGCCTACCGTACCCGGCGCCGGCTTCTTGAGTCGCGCGGCCCGGGTAGCGCGGAGCACGCCGCGGCCCTCCCCCGGAGGGTTCCCTTCTCGACCCGGCGGGTGCGTGCAGGTGAGCGGCGGCGGCAGCGGGACCTGGGCGCCTGGGAGGAGGGCCGCGGCGTGCTCCGTGCCTACCCGGCGCCGGATTCTTGAGTCGCGCGGCCCGGGTAGCGCGGAGCACGCCGCGGCCCTCCCCCGGAGGGTTCCCTTCTCGACCCGGCGGGTGCGTGCAGGTGAGCGGCGGCGGCAGCGGGACCTGGGCGCCTGGGAGGAGGGCCGCTCACCTGCACGCACCCGCCGGGTCGAGAAGGGAACCCTCCGGGGGAGGGCCGCGGCGTGCTCCGCGCCTACCCGGGCCGCGCGACTCAAGAAGCCGGCGCCGGGTAGGCGCGGAGCACGCCGCGGCCCTCCCCCGGAGGGTTCCCTTCTCGACCCGGCGGGTGCGTGCAGGTGAGCGGCGGCGGCAGCGGGACCTGGGCAGGCGCCCAGGTCCCGCTGCCGCCGCCGCTCACCTGCACGCACCCGCCGGGTCGAGAAGGGAACCCTCCGGGGGAGGGCCGCGGCGTGCTCCGCGCCTACCCGGCGCCGGCTTCTTGAGTCGCGCGGCCCACTCGTGTATAACGCGCACCCAAACTTTGAGCCTTTTTTTGGGTATAAAATTTTGCGCGTTATACTCGAATAAATACGGTAGGCACCACTGTGGTGGGGAGGTGAACAGGTTACCCAGCACGCCGGTGTCTAATAGTGCCTGCCACATGTCTACGCAAATGTCTGAACATGCAAACAACACTGACTCTTTGGCTGTACAAAGAAGTTTCTTTCCTCCCCTGTTGCTGTGTTGGCACTTTGCAATAAATAAATAGGTTTTGGGTTGCAGTTTGTGCACTCGGTTTCTAAAAGGTTCCCCATCACTGTTATATTACATGCTTGGAGAAAAGAACCAATAAAATAAACTACCACTTTTCTGTTCTGCTCCCGGGAAGAATAGTGCAACAGATCTTACGCTGTGTATCATTCATTTAGTGATATCAATAGTAATGATATTCATACCTGTTGTTGCCTTCTCTTTTAGGTGAACAGATTGATCAAGGACCGGGAAGGCTATGCACCAGGCACAGAGTTTCACCGTTGCAAGGAGATGTCAGAGTACTGCAGCACACTCTGCCAAGATCTTTACCTATTTCCAGGTTATTTTCCTGGAAATTAACCCTTCTGTATAAAGTGCTACTTTCTCTAGGAACAGTATTCGGGGAATAATCTTTATGTGATCGCTGTGGAATGACCTCTCTGAAATGTAATGGTCCAAAGCCGCCCTTCTTTCATAGCATGGAGGATTGCTAATTGACTAATGAGCGCCTGCATATTGTTGTTTGTTGTGTTGTCTCCAACTGAATTTTGTAATATTTTTCACTTGGGGATTTTATATTCATCTGGAGTATTCTCACCTGTGGAAAGGAAACATATATGTTTTCTTTTACAGGTCACGGTTGCCAGGGCATCTTTCTTGTTCTTTGTAAAAAATCTCACAATATTCGTATTTTCAAGGAGCATTTGGCAATTTTTGATGCTTGTAACCCAGTATACAGGTTATAATATTAATTTTCTGTTCTTGCAACAAAAAATGAAGATAAATGGGGAGCACCCTAATGATTGCCAGTTAGATACTTTATTGTAACTCAGAATGTGAAAAATCATTCACAGTGCTTTTATAGAAAAAAGTGAAAATGGTTTTTTAAAAAAAGAAATTGTGTTTTACATAGAATTTTATCCTTTAAGATAAATTCATGTTGTTTTACTTAGTTGCCCATCTGGTTGGCAAAATGGTTAGTTGAGCTGAAAGGGGAGCCTCATCCCCCCAAAAAATAAAGAGGTGCGGAGTAATGAAACTATTTTAAAATAGTTGGATTAAAGCTAAAGTTGTTTTGTGTCCCTTAGCAACTTATCTAATACAGATGCACTTACAGCTGTGATGGTGAACCTTGGCACTCCAGATGTTCTTGGACTTCAATTCCCAGAAGCCCCTGTGAATCTACACAAGCGGGTTTACTGCGATTCATCCTGCCCACGCTGCCCTCGTCGATCCTGGAAGCGGAAGTAAAATGTGCCCATACGAGCGTGTTTTACTTCCACTTCCAGGAGTGACAAGGGCGGTGTGGGCCGGATGAATCGCAGTAAACCCATTCGTGTGGATTCACGGGGGCTTCTGGGAATTGAAGTCCAAGAACATCTAGAGTGCCAAAGTTTGCCATCACAGGCTTACAGTTTTATTTTGATAAATGTAGCTATTGCTGTTTGCTGTTTAATATACATTCACTTGGTGATGTTGGTACAGTGGACCCTTGATTAACGACGCGTTCGAATAGCATCATTTCCGCTTAACGATGCGTCATCACTCGCCATGTGACTATCTGCACAACGATGAAAAACTGTTGTACGGATTAACAATGTTTTTTTAACGTTGTGCAGATAATGACAGCTTTTTGCCACTAGATGGCGCAGCTGCCATTGAAAACCACACAACAACATTTCCCCTATAGCGATGCTACTTGGGGAACCAAGTATTGGATGCTACTTGGGGAACCAAGTATTGTTATTTGAGGGTCTACTGTATTGGGATGTATTTGCAAGAGAATCGAAATGTCTTTTTTTCCCTTTTGCAAGGTGCTCCAGCTTACTACTGCTTTTCATAGCATTTTGCTGCTCATGTTATATTGCAAGCAGCACCAGCAGTAGATGTAGCTTGAGGTCTTCCTGTAAAAGAGCAATATGTTGTAGATGCAGTTTTCTATTCAAATATTCGTCATAGGCAAGTGATGAAATGTAAGCTTTGTCTAATATACAGTGGAACCTCATACAACAATTGCCCCGTATAGCAACGAAATCGCATAACAATTAGGGTTTTTTGGGGGGAACTGGTGTCCAGCATAACAATTTTCCCTATGGAAAAAAATCATACAACAATTATTCAATGGGAAAAACCACTTAGCAAAAAAACTATTGTATGATGCATCCCATAGGGAAAATCGCTATACAATGCATGTATCGTATAACAATTGTTTCGTACAACAACGACCTCTGTGGAACGAATTAAAATCGTTGTATGAGGTACCACTGTACTGTATTTGCTGGCATATAAGGCGTATTGGAGTATAAGACACACCCCATTATTACCAAAATAGGCCACTATATCTATATCTATAAAACAGAGGTGTGGGTTTGTATGTGCTCGAAAGGCTCCCACATCCCTGGACCAATCTCACTGAAATTTGGCACATACGTACCTTGGACTGGCAAGATCAGCACTGCGGGGGTCACAAGCCCTGGGGGGGGGGCGTACACCCCCAAATTGCATCCCAATTGGTCTATACAATGTGTGTGTTTCCCAGTGATGTGATTGGCTGATGTCATAGTCCCAGGTAGGCAGTGATGAAGTAAGCGTAACTACAAGGCAGGACATCCCAGCAGAACTATACTTCCTTTAAAGAAGAAAAAAACCAAGCAAGACCAGGTAATCAGCTAGTACAGTATAAGATGCACTCCATTTTCCCAGTGTATTTTAAGGGGGGGGGAGTTGTTTTATATGCCAGAAAATAGGGTAGTTCATGAAAATTTCTGCTTGTGAGCAAATACGTGGCTGTGTGTGTGTGTTTATAGATATAGATAGATATAGATATATTTTCAATAAGCTACTTGGATGCCATGCATATGGTTTTATAGGGCCAGATTAAATTTTGGGTATTTTCAGACATTTGTCAGTTGGTTTAACAACTCAATAGGTCAGGGGTTCTCAACCTACAACCCGCGGGTGGGACCCAGCCAGTGGCACCATTCTATCTGACCCATGTCAACACTGCTGCTGGAAGTGGATGCATTTACAACAGCCGTAAATGCACCTGCGGCTGTCATAAATGTGTTTAAAACAGCCATAAATGTGCCCACGGCTGTCGTAAACACGTTTATGACGGCCATGGTTGTATTTTACGGCAGCGTTTACATGACGGGAACCACCGGTCTGGCCTCTGAGGGCGTGGCCCGGCCCACAGCTTGGAAAGGTTGAGAATCCCTGCAATAGGTGAATGAGCTTTGTTACTCTTCATGCAACCACTATTATTCCTTCCTTTCTATATGAAGACCCTCAAGGCTTTATTTAATTCAGACTTGAAACCTTTGGTTAATGGATTCAGAACAAGAGAGGTAGGATGATACAGCTTGAAATTTGTTTCATATCCTGTTTTGTACTGAAGTAAATTAGAGTTTAGGGTAAACAGGGATCCAATATTAACTGTAGACTTCTTGGCATATTTCCTCGCTTGTGCAGAGAGAAGTTCGCTAAGTGCCAAAGTCCCAGTGAAAATTTTCATTTCTAGTACATATTAATAGGAGTGCCTTCATAGGAGAAATTTCATTGGCTTTCCTCTTTCCTATTGGAATCCTAGTTTTTACTAGCTCCTTCCATCTGATGGCATTAGTTTCATCCAGTGGCATTATTCTTAGAGTTGCTAAAAAGAATTAGTATTTTAAAAATAGAAATGGAACGTTTGTCTTAGCAAAACTGGCTTTTGCAGACATTAGTAGCAGGATATCATTTGCTGTTCTTCTAAGTGTGTTCACAGTTGTAGCCTGCTCAGTCATTTGCTTGACAAAGGTAGAGAGAAGCACACTGGTCCCACCCTTCTCTGTTTCTGGTTTCTTTAACATTACAGTGGAACCCTGGATAACGTCAGCACCGGATAACAACAAAACCATATAACGACAGCACATTTTTAGAAAAGATGTGCACCTGCATACCATCATTTGTCATTATCTGGCGCATCGTGTTTGATCTCCAACCTGGTCATGCTGGTTGAGGATTGAAAAATTGCCATTTTTGGGTCCTTGTTTCCAGCTCTCCGGCTCCCCAGCAGCATCTGGGAGACTGGGAGGACCTATTACATGCTATTCCTGCCTTCCTAGGACCTCCCTGTGCCGCGCAACAGCTGAAAATAGTTGTGGTTGCCATTTTTTGGGGACTTCAATTCCCAGAAGCCCAAGCACCCTTTAAACAAAATGGCCATCACATGCATTTTTACAGGGTGCTTGGGCTTCTGGGAATTGAAGTAAAAAAACAAACGAGATGGCGGCCACAACTCTTTTCAGCTGTTGTGCGGCACAGGAAGGTCCTAGGAAGGCAGGAATAGCACGGAATAGGTCCTCCTAGTCTCCTAGACGCTGCTGGGGAGCCGGAGATCCGGAAACAGGGACGCCAAAATGGCAAATTTTTTTCTCATCCCCAACCAGTGTGAACAGGTAGAGGAGATTACGTCATCCTTTTTGTAGGGGTGGGCAGAGGTGCGGATCAGCTTCCCCGACCCTCACGGAGGTACCCGGGCTGGCGGAGAGCCCCAAATGGGTGAAGGAGTTTTCCCCGGCGTTTTGTCTTGCAGCAGCGCATGGGCAGGTCGGGGGGCGTCGGAAACAGCGCAGATCTGCTTCCCCGACCCTTACCGAGGCAGCCGGACTTTTTTTTTAGCGTTAGCCAATGCATGCACTGGACAACGACACGACTTATGGAACCAAGTTTTGTCGTTATCCTGGGTTCCACTGTATTACATTTAGAGACCATCAGGTGTGAAGAGGAATCTGCTGTCCTTGGGGACCCACCGTGAATTGGATCCAAAGGCTTCACTCCAGACTCGGTGCTCTCCAGGCATTAGAGAGCACTGACACCAGAAACGGAACAGGACTGCTGCAGTAAATTAGCACAATTTCTAGACATCTGAATAGGATTTATGACTAAGTAAGCTTAAAGTTCTCCCTTGCTCGAAAGTGTCTGACTAGGATGCAGTGCTCATCTCCGTTTACAGAGAGTCTGAAGAGAAGCCTGTTGGCATCTGCAGATGTTTCCATGGTTACATGGCAGGCATGACGAGTGCACGGAATGCTGTTACCTTTCCTGCAAAAGCAGTACCTATTTAGTTGCAGTTTCTTGCTTTTGAACTGCTAGGTTGGCAGGAGCTGGGACAGAGTGGAGGAGCTCACTCCATCATACAGCACTCAGGTCTCAAACCTTCCGGTCATCAAGTTCAGCATCTTAACCACTAAGCCACCGCAGTCCGACAAGTAGGCTTAGATGACCTTAACTTGTCATTTGTTAAAAACTTTTTGTTTTACTACTGAAACCAATTCTACTTTTGTGGGACCTACCATTCAGGGATCTGCCCTGGAAAATGAAAAGGGCAAAACATCAAAAGTTATTTTTACTTAATGAGCATAGGTAAAGGTAAAGGTTTCCCTTGCTCAAAAGCCAGTTGTATCTGACTCTAGGGTGCAGTGCTCATTTCTGTTTCAAAGCCGAAGAGCCAGCGCTGTCTGCTTCTGCAGACATTTCCATGGTCATGTGGCAGGCATGACTAGACAACGAGAACGCACAGAACACTGTTTACCTTCCCACCAAAGTGGTCCCTATTGATCTACTTGCAATTTCTTGCTATCGAACTGCTAGGTTGGCAGGAGCTGGGGCAAAAACGTCCGTCCTGCAGTACTTGGGAATCGAACTGCTGACCTGTCAGCATCTTAGCCACTTGAGCCACTGTGGCAGTTTGGACAGCAGTGACAACAGACAATTGAAACAATTGGGCTGGCAACTGGTGTTATGCTACAGAGATATAGAGAAGCCGTTTCTCTTCTGTATCTGACAGTTACTTTTTCCAGCTATCTTATCCATATTTTTACTCTTTTTTGCAACTTTCATTTTAACATTTGGAAAATATTTTTGTTTTTCTGCACCACTATAAACCTACAAGGACTATTTTCTTAAACCAGATTCCTTACCTTGAATTAACTGGTATTACCATTCAGCTTGGCCTAAGATTTTGAAACATTTTAATAGTAGTTTTATATATGTAGATAGATAGATGTGTCTATTTTTAAAGCAAATATTTTTTAGGAAAAAATGTGGTGGAATAATCTAGGAAGAGTCCAGAAGCCTTTGGAGATCAGTGTTCATTGCCCAATGAATATGAAGATCTGAGTCTTTCTTGCAGCTGAAAATTGTACATCTGAATTGCTCCACACCTGTAGGGGAATAAACACTATTTCTGGGCCAGTGGACAGTTTGTGATGACAATGTAAGGTTTCCCATTTGATTGAAAAGGGAAAAACATGCTATCCTCCACTTATTGGTGCTAGATGATTGTGTCAGTATAGCTGTCACCCTGTGGGTAAATGAGAAGCTGGCCTTTATCACTGCCACTTTTTATGAAAAACATTTGTATATAGATTGCCTTCATATGCCAAAATAAAAAACTGATCTCATTTTCTAATTGGTGTGCCTTTTTTCCATTTATTATTATTCTCTTTTTTTTTCTTTCATGGGATGGGGATTCTTTTAGACTTGAAATACAATATATTTGCAGAAATTAGCCTGTTGAGTAAATTGCCAAGGAACACTTATGCAGTAAGAAATGGCTTGAATCTTAATCCAGATAGCTAGTTCACATTCTGTGTTTGGGAAATGTCTGCTGACATTCAGAATTGTCATAGTTTCTGTACTGAAAATCAGAATTGCCAGAAAAGGGTCTTTCAGCCATATCCAAAGCAATAGCTGTGTTGACCTGTCTGAGGATGTTGAAAAAACATCAGAAAAGGAAAGGCAAAACATTGCACAGCACTTTAGAGATTAGCAATTTTATTTTAGCGTTGGCTTCCATGGATCAAAATTCACTTCCTCAGATACATCTTACAAATAGTGTTACCCTAAAAGAGAACTTCTGATGCCTATACATAATTAAATAATCTTACATTTCAGTTTGTAGATGCTGTGACTGTATATAGATAGGGTTGGTTCTGATACGTTATATAAATCTAGCCGATTACCCGGCCTTGTCCAGGGTTTTTTTCTTCTCACCTTCCCAGGTAGGGTCTGGCTCCCCCGCCACCACAACCACCCGGGCGCCTGCTGAGACATCCCAGGTGCGGGCTGGGTGTGGGCCAGGGCCGTTCCCGCTGCCACCGCATCACTTATGACTGTCTGGCAGTGGTGGGTTCATGGCCAGGCCCGCCACATGGCTGCCGCTTCTCATCGCTCTAGCCCGGTCAGCTGTGTGAGGGGGCGTGGCGCCAAACTGGCCATGCCACAGCCCGGCCCTACTGTTGTTTTGGCCACCACCGCCCCCTCTTGTGCCGAGGTCTCCGAGGTCTTCACTGCCACCATTTTGGCAGCTGTTGCCTCGTTTGTCATTCTCCTAGGCCGGCGGCATACACGCGGCGATGCCTGGATCGGCAGTGAGGCCGCGTCGCGCACGGGGACGCCCGCGCGTGTGCACTGCCACTATTCCTGGACTTTCTCCCCTTTGGATGGGGTGCCCCCTTTGGGACCCATTTTTCGGGCATAAACCACCAAATGGGGTTCACTACCCCCCAGTGGTGATTTCTCCAGGCCAAGGAAGGTGTTTGGCAAGTTTCAGCGGGATCCGTCCAGGGGTGTGGGAGCCCATTGTGGACATACAAGAACACACCTTTTTTTATATAGATATAGATATCTCTGTTGATAGAAAGATGAGGAAGTAGCTAGCTCCTGATCTGGTTTGGTCATGCTTATCCTTAATCACTATGCTTGCATGAATTTACCACACAAAAATCTGGTACTTAGCAACATGCTTGAATAGGAACAGATGCTATTTTCTGCACAATGCTGCCTGGCCTATATTCTATTTAGATTTTGAGATTTCTTGTTCGCTTTGTCAAGAAAAACTGCAAAAAAAAAGGGCATCAAAAGTTTTCAGTAAAAAGAAAAAGTGTAATTAAAAATACCGTATTTTCCTGTAGTGGAGGAGGATATCCCTTCAGGTTGTCCCTTCGGCTCACTTCCACAAGCAGAACTGATCAGAAAAAAGGGAGGACTAGAGCTTCTGTAGAGAAACCATTCCTGGATGAACCAGTTTTAGTTTCAGCTTGCGCTACACAAAGGCTAGCTTTGACTTTGTCTTCAGCTCATCTCTTCAGTAATTCCTATTCATTTCACTAAATTCTTAGCCATGAGATATTCCTTCTGGATGCCCTCCACCAAACCCTGAAAACATGCTGGCTAACCCAAGCCTCTGTGTATTCTGAATAATCACTAGATGACCTGCCATCGGCTCCAGACACCTCTGTTAGGGCCAAGAGAGTGATGGGAAAAAAATGAAGAGCTGGTCAGGAGAGACCAACCTTGCAGTAGAGCAGAGCTTCTCAACCTGTGGCCCACTGGCCCAATGCAGTCCACGGCACCATTTCATGTGGCCCACCTCCACACCAGGAAGTGTCATGTGGTGTAGGAAGGGCAAAATGGCTGTTTGGCCCCCAGCTTAAAAAGGTTGAGAACTGCAATACAGAGTCATCTCCAAAAGCTCTCATTACTCTGACCACTCAGGAATACAGAGGATGACAGCAACATTTAAGCACACTGTATTTGGGGACCAGAGTCCAAGAATCTCCCATCCTAGCTGTTGAGGTGCTTCACCCAGGGTTTTTTGACTGGATAAAACTTATCTCTCAGAAATCAATGGAAGCCCTTTCAGCTTCAAATATCAAGGGTGGCCCTTTCAACCAAACCTTAGATCCTACTGTCCACAGGATCAGCATGGACACTGCATATAATCAAGGCATGTTATAACAGTGACATCTGCTGAAAATTAGTTATCTTTTACTCCACAATGTCCATAATGGCTAAGAGATCAGGTCTCCAGGCAGTTTTGGACTTGGAAAAAGGTGAACATATATGTCAGGAAACAGATTCAGGATAGAGACTCTTCATTTTGTCCTGGAAGCTCGTCAGCAGGTCATTTTCCTGGCTTCCCTGGACATAATAATTTCGTGTCAGAAATTATTCTGGGTTGAAAGGATTTTTGCTGGAGAAACTTTGCTCAGTGAATGCCCAAGTGAGGCTCCTTTCATTTCCCCAAGATCTCTTCCCACCTTAGTGGTGCTTTCAGTCTGCTAAGTTGGCAGGAGCTGAGACAGACTGACCTCATGGAAGCATACCTATTCACCCAAATCACAGGCAGCACCAACATTTTGCTTACTAAGCAAGCATTACTAGTAGAGCCCCCTAGCATTTGGCCTTTTCCTAGCAGCTCTTGTGGCACACTTGAGGTCACAGAAAATACTTCTTTCCCCAATTGGATTGTCTAATTCAGTCACAGTTCTAGAATCAAGACCAAAAAGATGGGCAGATCCAACTATACATGTTACAGACACATGGTTTTCTGGTCAGGAAAGAGGCACTTCTTCCCATTTGAGAATAAAGAATAAGTAAATAATAATAATAAAAACTTGGTGTGCTCAGACTCTGACCAAGGCAAAGTTTTCCTCTGGCAACAAGATGGAAAATATGGAATCTGCTATTCTAAAATTGTTACTTCAGATGTCATGATTTTATCACAGCTCTTGAGCAAGATGATTTCCACAACAGACTATTTCTTCAGGGTTTTTAAATTCCCCCATCAGAAGGACATAGCACAACAGAAGCACATGCCCATCCTTTGTCTGAATCAAGTACTGTACTTTCTGGCGTATAAGACTACTTTTTAACCCCAAAAAATCTGTGCCAAAGTTGGGGGTCGTCTTATAGGACAGGTACTTAACTGCAGCTTGTTTCCCCTTGCTTCATATGTCCGGCACATATGGTTGGGGGTGCCGCGGCCGAGTCCCTGCTCTGTGCGGGAAGTATGAAGCAAGAGGAAGCAAGCTGCACACATCTTCCTGTACCTCGAGGAGGAGAACGTGAGCGTGGATTGGCTCTCCACCAGAACCTGCCCATTCGACTCGGAGGGCTGCGCGTCTTCGGGTTGAGTGTGGGTTAATTTTTATTTGGTGTGCATTGGAAGAGAGGTAGTCTTATATGGCAAGTATATTCCAAACTCTATATTTTAACTGGAAAAGTTGGGGGTCGTCTTATACGCCCAGTCGTCTTATACGCCGTAAAATACGGGTACATCAGTTTCTGTACTGGTGGTTGAACAAGGGGGTGAACAAGAGCAGAATCATTTCTGACTCTCATTGGGACTCAAATTGCAGCAGATGAAGGCCTTTGGGAATGGTGCACATCTCCATTCATTCCTACTCTAAGGCAAGTGGTCAGCAGATGTCCTCTCAGCATAAATTGGCTGGATTTGCAAGCAGTGAGGGGAGCTCTGGAATCCTTCCAAAAATACTTTCAGGACCTGACAGTACTGGTAAGGAATTGTGGTGAGATAACTGAGATCTCCTTTTTATCTCCTTTTCCTAGAGACAGAGCATATTCAAGGAATGAGTCAGATTAGCTAAATTGCATTGACCTAGACAACAAGTGGAGCTTCTCCAATGAACAAGCTCCCAACAGAACATGTTAAAAGTGAAAAGTTATATCATTAGCAATGTAGATCATGATTTCCAGGCAATATGATGTCTTAATTGTTGACATTGTTGAGGTCCAAAAACTATTTTCCAGACCAGGCTTACCTGATGTTAAAATAAATTCACAATCAGGCAGAAGAGATCCAAAAACAATCATATTTATTTATTTATTTTGTTTTATTTTTCTGATTTATATTGCTGCCAAACTCCGAAGACTCTGGGCGGCTCACAGAAAATAAAGCCAATCACATTTTTAAAACCAATAAAAACTCCAATAAAACTGCCACCAAAAATTACTCCTACCCCTACTGTTGGTTGTGCGTGGGAATAATTGGCTAAACCTTTCCCCAGGGGTTCGCCCGGCCTTCAACAGATCCGGGGACCAACCGGACATTACTGGAAAGGCAATTGGGGTACGGGCTAGTTAGTTAGTTTGGGGGCAAATCATAAAGCCTTGGCTGATGGCTACGATAAAAACAGGGCAAAAACCAAAGATGATGACTAAAGGGAATACACAATCCTCCGCTTCTGGCTGCAGATTAAATTGGGCAAACAAGCCGCATCAGACAGCAGAACAAGCTAGGCACCCGGAGTCAATACACAGACTCCGAGATTAGGGCAGGAACAATGGGTTTCGCCAGCCCTGACCTTAATTAGTTGTGAGTTGTCCATTAACCACAGGGTAACTTCCAAGAGCTGGCATTGTAGCTGGACCACCGGAAAATGCCACGTATGCAAGCCTTCTGTATTAGGGGGTCACACACATCCTACGCACGCATCACTCCAAGGCAGGGTAATAAATACGTGCCACCCGACCCAGATCGGGGCTGGACTTCACCGCACGATTGTCTCACGTGTCTTCCTTGTGGCCAGCCACACCAACATCTGATAGCCATTGCAACACCCTACAGATTGAAAGAAGGAGAGAGTGTTCTTACTAAATCAGCCAGCAGGCAGGGGTCACCACATTGCTAGTGCCTCACACCTGCATTGCCAGCCAGGTTTTTAGCCCTTTCCTGAAGGACAGCAACTCTGTCTGGAGACGCAGCTCAATTGACAGGAGGTTCCATAGGGCTGGAGCAGACACTGAGAAGGCCCTACTTCTGGTGCTAGAGAGACGAGCCTCCCTAGCAGATGGAACAATTAGAGAGCCTCTCCGGTCTGCTGTGGTGGGACGGACAGATGTTCTCAGGGTGATATGGTCTCTTAAGCATTCAATTCAATAAAAGATAGAGCTCATACTTATCAAATACACAGAAGGAAAAATGGTACTCTTACTCTTCTTCTGCAGGGATTTTTATACCCTCCTACTCTCAGTTTCCTCCTCAGGCTCCCCATCCTCCAATCATTCTCTTTTACTCCTCCCATCAGATTTCCCTCTTCCATTCATTTTCTTCCAATCATTTTCTGCATCATGGTGGGGATTTTCCATTCCCCTTCTGCTCTCCCTCACCACTACCACAATTCAGACGTCCCAAGGGGGCTTTTAAAGGTTTTGTTTAGAACAAAGAACATTCCAAGCAGATGCAGTCACATGGCTACACGTGGTGCATCCATATGCAATTCATTTATGGGACTACAAGCAGTATTAATAATATTCATTTAAATCGAGACCCCCACACACAACATAGTGCGTTGTCATCTAGTAAGTCATACATGTTGCAATGGTGTTGCAAGGGCCGACGGAGAGGGCCACCTGGTCCAGGAATGGCCCGCGGAGGTTCGGAGTGACTGGCCGCTGTAGGAATTGGGCCGTGAGGAGGCCCTTAGGATCCCGGAGGAGACTGGTCAAAGGAGCGACACGAGGCAAGATGGAGTGAAGACCAGTGATTTATTGAGGGAAAACCATCAGTATATATTATGCAGAAGGCTGTGCATGGTAGGAATGGTCATCTGACAGAAAATCACATCACCTATTTGCTCAGGTTAATTGGGAAACTCTCTTGGGGAAGTTAATTAACTGGGGCAACATTGACAGGGGCAACACCATTGTGTTGGGATTAGTAGCTGGGTCAACATGGCCCTATTTGTGCCGGAGATTACTATGTCTCGGAGATGATTGAATCACTCTGATAGATAACTGGGATCAGCGAAATGCTATCTTGGTAGAATCGCTGGTCAGGTCATGTTAATTGGGTGAATCAAACCCTATAGCCCTATAATTTATTCACCCCCCTTGATATGGCTGCCCACAGAGGCCACCGCTAGGAGCCTTCTCACTCAAGAGGCCTCTACCCGGCCATCCCATGCCCAACCGGGCACGGGGAAACCATATCTCCCCTTACTTATTTATATTAAGAACCTGACCGACGACTCTGCGCAAGAGGGGCATCAGCTGATGGCGCTTCGGGGTTCCCACCATGGGGGACATCTCGATGGCAGTGAGGGAATACATTGCACGAAACAACACACTGTTGTGCCCAGTATTACCACCCCCACAATCACTTTGAGTGTCGTCTGAATCCATCCCCATGGGAACCACGACCACAAGGAGTCCTGCCACCCCCATGAATAATCCTCCTTGATGTCCCTAACTGGGGTGTGGAGGTCCGTGAGCTGGCTCTGTATCTTGTGGGTATAGTCTGTGAGATATAAGCAACACATGCCATGGACAGACTTGCAGCCCAAATGATGTGACCACAGGGGATAATCGATAGCTGCTTGATTATCCAGTATGGCATGGCGAAGCTCTGTCTGCTCCTGGCTGAGCAGCGCTATTGCTGAGGAGGTATAATTCTCCGAGCGTTGCCTATGGCTAAGCCTGACACGCTGAATGTACTGACCACAGCCTGGTTTTTCAGAATTGTGGGTCTGAATTCAGACTGCTTTCTGTAGCAAGGCAAGATAACAAGATGTGTCATCGATCTCTTACTGTGACCTGGGGAGATTCTAAGCTATCTCTGCAGCTTCTGGCATTGTGCAAATGTCTTTCTAGCACCTATGGGGAGGTGTGAAACTAACTGGGGATTACCAGCTACCGGGTACTCAATCTTTCCAAGCAATGGGCCGATGCAAAACATGGGCCGGTCTGGCTTCCTTTGGTGGAAGCTGGTCGTTAATAGCAATATACAGAAATTCAAGGTTCCCTTGCAAATCCCAACTGGAGCATTGTACAAGGCATGAATAAATAATAGCAACTACAGATAATAAAAAGACATTCAGCAGCTTTTCCGGAGATGAAGCTTCCCTTCTTGGTGGGGTTTCCTGTGTAACTTGAGTTTGGAAGAGTCTTGTTTTGGGGAAAAGCATGATCCTCAGAAGTAGCACTGAGTATGCAAAAATGTTCATAGGAATGTCTTTGGAGATGTACGTCATAAAGGCAGATGGACAGCTGATGACATCCAAGACAGTGACTGGTGCTGCTTTTTGCAATCATCCGGGTCTGATTCTGGCCTCTGGGACCTGCATGGGGAAGAGACTTGTTTGGGAGATAAAAATTCTGAAAGAGTTAGTTGGTTTTTGCACTTATAGGATAGCAATTGCTGTGCAACTATGTGGGATGTTGTTCCCCCCCCTTTCTGTTTGTTTGTCAATGCAGGACTTAAGCGTCCGATAGACCCGTTCCACAATCGCTTGCCCCTGCAGATTGTAAGGAACGCCAAAAGTGAGCTTAATATCCCAGGTGGCCCTGAAGGTGGCCAGCTGCCTGGAGCTATAAGCTGGGGCGTCATCGGACTTCGGGTGCCGAGGTTAGCCCTTGGCAGTGGGAAAGGAGATGCTGCTCCACATGGGGAGCCGTCTCTCCCTTCTGTGCTGTTACCCAAACAAACTGTGGGAAGGTAGTAATGCAAACGTCCATGTACTGCCATTTGCCAAAATGTGGGGATGTGTGACGTCCATGTGCCACACCTGGATGGCCTCTGTCCCTCGTGGGTTGACCCCCCCGCGCCCCCCCCCCCCCGGTGCCCCTGCACAATGCTGGCAAGAGCGAACTATGCCTTGGGCTTGAGAAAGTGGCAGGTTGAACTGCCTTGCGAGTGCTTGGCATTCTGAAGAAGGAATGCATGACTCTGAATTGGAGTTGCGAGGAACAAACTTAGCAAATTGTTGTCTATCGCGGGAGTGATGTATGCTTCTGGTAGACTGTGAAGCAAATTCCTAGGAAACTGGCTGTCAGCAATTATGTTGAAGCGTTCTTTGGCAAAGGTGCGCAAAGCAAGGTTCATGGCTGCCAACTCTGCCCGCTTGCGGAAGAGTCAGGAGCGTGCGCCAAGCTTGGTCCTCTTGTCAAGTAAGAACCTAATATGTGTGACCCCCATAAGTGAAAACTGTCCTAGCCCCCCCCCCCCCCAAAGGGGAACCAGTGACATTCATCCACACAAGGTGACTGTCTGCTAGAAGTGAGACGAGTCTGGGGTCTTATGGCAAACCTTGGCGCATGAAGCGCCAGGCTTCCCTTGGGTAAGTTTCTCAAGAAGGCCCCCCTGCGCACATCCATTCATGGTGTGCGTGCACACTTTCACTGGAGCGATTCTGGTGCTCCTGTGAGAAGGGTGCCAGATGCTGGCTTTAGCCTTTTGCCTGTGCTTAGACTCGCAGCAAAAAGGGAAGGGGTGGCCTAAAAATGCCTGTATCCGATTGAGGGTGTGACCTGACTGCACTCTTAAAATGGTCCTAGGCTGTCCTGACTAATGAGTGGCACTCTGCACATGCTCAGGAGCCCAGGGACTAATCCTTCCTCTGTGCTCTGGAGTTTGCAAAATGTGTCTGCACACTAGAGAGGGTGCTGTGGGCCAGGTGCCATACTTAAAATGACCTAAGACTTATTAAAAACAAGCCAACTATGACGTGCCAGCTGTAAGGAAATAATACACAAAAAATGAAAAGACACACAGGTCAACTATTTCCAGCAGGGAGTTCCACTGGCGAAAGGAGAAAAGGAGGAAAGACAAGTCAGAAGTTAGCACAATGAGAATGCAACAACTCTTATCATAACGAAATCAGATTAGGTCAGGTAACCAAGGCAACTGGCTGGGATCCTCCTGTTAAGAAAATCCCTCTCAGTAATTACTCTTGGAGCCTGTGAAAGGAAACAATTTTAAGACTTAGAAGGAAACAAATTGGTTAGTTTTGTTCCTGTAAAAAGGTAAGCATTTTCTGAACATACAGAGCGCAAGAATGTTTGCGTGCCTTTTCCTGTGAAAGGGGTACAATGAGCGAGTTACTTTGCACAGAATACCAGAACAGTGTCTTCCTTGAGAGAATGAAGGAGAGTTAGAACGATTCTCAACCTGCGGCCAGATGTGGGCGAGTGGGCCAGATGTGGCCCATGTTGCTCTGCCACTCCCCCCCGCCAAGCCAAGAAGGGCTGTGTGGTGAAGGAAGGGCAGGATGACTGTCCGGACCCCAGAGCTGCCTGAGGCCCCGGAATTTGGCCCCTGACTTTCAAAGGTTGAGAACCGAGGTTACAAGATGATAACACAGTACACACATGGAGACAATGCAATTCTCTCACTCCTGGTGAGATACGTTACTCCAAGACGCTAAGAGACATTCAAAAAAACCTTAAAACACAGAGATGGAGTTTTGAGGAACACAGACGTAGGGAGGGGCCCCATAGCTTATGATACAGTGAGGAAAACTCATAGAAGTGATTTTTAGTTTTCAGATCGCGCTTCTGAAAAGAAAAAATCTGTTTTCCTGATTGCAAAACCGGTTTCCAAGAGAGGCTTAATCCTTTGACAAAGGGAAAAGTCTCACCCTGCCTTATTGTAGGTTAGGATTCCCCCCCCTCTCCTGCCCAAACTGCTAAGCAGGCAAGGCAAAGGGTTTTGCTCATCATGCTTCCTCAAAGTTTAAATAGCTCCTGCCCATGAACAGAGTGCAAACTGTTTTAACACATATTTCACAGTGACATTACCACGCAGTTACACACAAGGAACACTTTTTCAGTCAGACAAGGCTTTTGCAATCATACACAGTTCTTGCAGTCATACATTCAGTGGTGCACCACACATACACACATCTACTTACGCATTCGCACATTCCTCCCCTGATCTGCAGCGTTCTATACTACACATGAGGAGATGGCTAATACACAGCTGGCTATTTACAACCATCTGGGTGCTTTTACTTAGGGGCGAGTTTCTCTGGGCTACTCCCAAGGTGAGACAAGTAGATTCTGCCTGTGCCTTGGGGGAACTCGGGGTACTATTGCTGGGATGGTTCTTCTGGCATGGCCAGGGCGATGGCTGCCTCTTTTCTAGCCTGGGCCAGATGCATGCCAGGGTGGCCATTTGGCATCCAGACAACCCTTTGAAGATCTGCCTGGTCTAGATTGGCTTTCTCTTCTAAGGTGTCTCACTTTTCCACACTGGAAGCAGGCGCCTTGGGGTTTTGGCACTGCTCTGCGCCTGAGTGTGGTAATGGGCCTGCTCTGGAGCCCTGCGTGGCCAGGGGCCGTGCAGATTTCCGTGAGCAGTGGGCGCTGAGCATCCCTGCCTGAACGTGTGTCTGCCTTCAGATGGGCTGAGCACGGCAGTTGGGCGCTAGCTAATTGTGCCACTGGCAATTTCCCCGTGAATGGATCTTCCCCACCCATGCGCTGAATGGAGTTCTTTCTTTGCAGGGAACTTTTAACTGTCCGAGAAGCGCCAAGGCCTCTCATGCCATGAATTCCTTCAGTGACATCTGCAGCTGTCACTGAGGGAATGCTCCCTATACTGCCCTGCTTAAGCTGAAATGACGGATAGAGACTTCTTGGGGCTGATGGTTCTGACTGCGCTGGGGTTTTCTGGGTCTCTATCCGGACTGGGTCTACCTCTGCTGAGAGTTTCCTACATTTGCTCCATGTGCGGGTTATGCCCTCTGGAGCTTTCGGGGGTTGCTGAATGCAGTCTCCTATCTGATCCCAGAGCTTCAGGGTTAACGTACCTACTTCTGGGTAAAGTAGGCAGTGTTCCCCGAGGTACGCCAAAAGTCTCACTAATTCCTTGCTGTGAAATCGTAATTTAAATACCCTGGCCAGGATTTTGAACTCCTCCTCTCGAGTTCTTTGGCTAGCGGACGGACTTGGTCTGTGAGAACAAGTCCCCATATTACCTGCAGTGGGGTCTCCGGAAGGTTCCTTCTCGGGACGAGTCGACGCGTCTTGTCAGGCAATAGGTTCGGGCGTCTAGTGTCTGGGGTAGACCTCGGAGCGTGGACCTTCCGCCACGGGCCCTTCTAACGGCCTCTGCGATGTCAGGGGCTCACAGCCTGCCCTGAGCGGAACGCGTTTCCCTCTATGGCAACCTCCTCGAAAGCAAGAGTAAGCTGTAGGAATGTCTCTCTGGAATGCCTCGCCGCAGGCCACTTCTCTGATCGGCTGGCTGCCGGTCAGAGTGCCGCGCTGTCCTCCGGGGTGACGGGTCGCGGTTCGAGCGTAGAACCGGACCGCGTGGTTCGTTACTCACGAGTAGACCTCTCCGGGGTCCCTTACTCACGAGTAGAATCACGTCGGGGTCACCAGATGTAGGAATTGGGCCGTGAGGAGGCCCTTAGGATCCCGGAGGAGACTGGTCAAAGGAGCGACACAAGGCAAGATGGAGTGAAGACCAGTGATTTATTGAGGGAAAACCATCAGTATATATTATGCAGAAGGCTGTGCATGGTAGGAATGGTCATCTGACAGAAAATCACATCACCTATTTGCTCAGGTTAATTGGGAAACTCTCTTGGGGAAGTTAATTAACTGGGGCAACATTGACAGGGGCAACACCATTGTGTTGGGATTAGTAGCTGGGTCAACATGGCCCTATTTGTGCCGGAGATTACTATGTCTCGGAGATGATTGAATCACTCTGATAGATAACTGGGATCAGCGAAATGCTATCTTGGTAGAATCGCTGGTCAGGTCATGTTAATTGGGTGAATCAAACCCTATAGCCCTATAATTTATTCACCCCCCTTGATATGGCTGCCCACAGAGGCCACCGCTAGGAGCCTTCTCACTCAAGAGGCCTCTACCCGGCCATCCCATGCCCAACCGGGCACGGGGAAACCATAGGCCGCAAGGAAGGCACGTGAGACAAAATGTGCGGTGAAGTCCAGTCCAGACATAAGTCGGGTGGCATATTTATTACCCTGCCTCGAGAGTTCCATGCTACAGGCGCATGGGACTTCATCACAGAAGGCTGATGCAAACGTGGCATTTCTAGTGGGTCAAGATAACACCTGTCTCCAGACATTGTCTTGTGATTAATGGACAAACCCGCAGTTATCTAAGATCTGGGTTGGCGAAACCCCATTGTTCTCGCCCTTTCTCGGAAGACCATGTAAACTGTCTCCGGGACTAACTTCCTTAGCCGCTGACTCAGTGTGCTTATTCAACCTTATCTTGGGTCAGAAGGGGATGAGCGAGTTCAACCCTGGAATCAGCAACTTTTTACCTTTTGTCCTATTTCCTCCGCAATTCCTCAGCCAAGGCTCTCATGATTCATGCCAATTAATCTAGCCCACACCCAATTCCCCTTCCATCAGAGCTCGTGTTGGTTCTCAAGCTGTGTGCGTCAGCGAGCGAACCCATCGGGAAGGGTTATGGCCAATTTAGGAACACCGGCATACCACACATACATATGTAGTCTTTCCACCTGGTTTTAGGTTGGGTTGCATATGTATGTACACATCCACACATGACAGGTTTAGGCTTTTGTTGTGCTTGAATACATTTATTGCTGTAACGATTTGTAATATAATTGGGATCAGTATGATCCTCCATTTTGCCTCCTTCTTGATCTTAAAATATCGCGAGACTGCATTCCCGCCTAAACTATGTAGTCATGTACAGTTTTCACTCCGGTCCGGTGACCTTCCAGTCACCCCACTTTTCCCCCATCCAATCCTGTTGTTTTCCGCCTAAATGTATCCATTCCCAATTATATATATTTAACAGTGCTGTGCCATTGCTCCCCATGTTCTGACTGCCTAATAAAGTTGTTTGGCCCTGTTATGCTGGCTGCTTCACATTTCTACCAGAACATCAAAGCTTTGCTTTTATCCCAGCCCTCATGCTTAGCAGTGTTATTTGGGGTTTAGTTTTTAATATATGTAGTGATGACTGCAGTGGCTTATGTGGCTAAGATGCTGACTGGAAGGTGGCAGGTCAGCAGTTAAATACCCGAATACTGCAGGACAGAATGAGCTCCCATCTTTGTCCCAGCTCCTGCCAACGTAGCAGTTTGAAAGCAAGAAATTGCAAGTACAATAGATCAATAGGGACCACTTCGGTGGGAAGGTAAACAGCGTTCCGTGCACTCCAGTGTGTAGTCATGCCTGCTACATGACCACGGAACCGTCTGAAGAAACAGACAATTCTAGCTCTTTGGCTATGAAACAGAGATGAGCACTGAACCCTAGAGTCAGATACGACTGGCCTTCGAACAAGGGTCACCTTTACCTTTACTTGTGATGGGCAAGTTTTCATTTCATAAAATAAATTCTCAGAGCAATGCAACACCTGCCATGGATTTTTCCTCTGAAAGGTTTTATTTTTTAAGCAGAAGCAACTCTTGGTTTCTTTGTCTCTTATTGAACACATTAGTTCTTCCTCTTGTAAAGCACTTTCGAAGAGCAGCAGGAACTGAATGCACAGGTAAAGCAAGCGCTAATTTAAGCAGCAATCTGGCTGTTATTGAAGTAGTTGAAAAAGCTTCCTCTATAATTTTAATAGTTTCAGATTGTTTCATGAAACTCTTTTGAAGTACCTCGGAGAGTAAACAAAACAAAACAGCAAAAAAAAATGTTGTGGCACCTTAAAGACTAACTCTTGTATTTAAATGTTAGCTTTCACGGACCGAGTCCACTTCATAAGAGTGAGGCCTCATGACATCAATTCATACACATCAGGTACACAGGCACACAATGATTGGCCAGTCTTACAGAAAAATAACAATGTAGCTTTTTACAACTGACAATAATGGGAAATCCCCAGTTGTTATTCAAACCTGCTGTAAAGCTTAGCCCTATTGCAAATAGTTGCAAAACAAACTTCTCTTGTAAGCTGATGCATCGTATCCAAAGGGTGGAGGCAATAAACATTGTGGTATTACACATTTGCCAATGAGTTAGCATCTATTGATAATGGTTTGAGTGACCCAGGAAGAACTGCAGCATATAACAGCCTGTTCGTTGTGGTGTCCTGCCTAACACAGATTTCTAAAAGGCAACTCAAGTGAACCACAAACAGATAAATCTCTGAATATATTTCAGCTACATATGTGAATATGTAATTATGTAATTCAGTGGAACACCCCTGTCCTAAAGTCGCCACAGAACTCTGTTCTACTCTGATCTCTTAAAACAGTACTCCAACTGAGGTTTCATCAAACCAATATTATGCACCTTCCATTAGAGAATTATATTTATGACAGCTTCAGTGTATGTCCTGGAGTAAAGTGAAGGTCATAGACCTAGCAGCTAAAGTTTACCTTCTGAACTTTTAGTCCTGGGTTAAAAGTGAGCACACACAGAATGTAGTTACACAGTTAAAAGAAACAGTTTTGACATCAGTGTTTTGTCAACTTGGAAGGGTAGATAACAGCTGTGGTCAAGGCTGCCTTTTATCAACAGAAATGGATTGCCCATCTCCACCCATATCTGGACAGGAGAACCCTAACAACATTGGACAAATAAACTCAAATCAACCTTTGTTATGGTCCAATACCAGAATAGTAAAGCAAAAGATAGAAGTTAGGATGAGGGTACTTGAAATATATTTTAAGAGCAGCACATCTCAGAGTTATAGGAGTGATAGAATTAGTATTTAAAATTAATATTGCTACGACTACAACTATGCCTATGGTGTAGCATTGGTAGTTTATTTAGCTGAAGGACCTGCCAGAATTGTTCTTCTGATCCAACATGCTGTTGTCACCTGAAACTCTCTAAACAGGGATCAGTCCTTAAGTTTATTAATCCATAAATAAAATAGCCAAAGAGGTTTTTAAAGAAAAAAGAGATTTAATCAACAAAATCAATTTAAACAGAGACATATGCATATGTGGTGCCTAGATCAGATGAGATCTAAGAATCTCGATTTACAATTTAACCATGTTTTTATACTATTTGACAAATTACACATATGACATATGTTCTCTATTGAAGTATGCGTGTGTTCTTAATCCTTTGTGCATCATAGGTGGGATGAAGCCGTCTCATGTCTTAAGTCCACACATTTGGACTTAAACAGAAATGCACACTCATGCAAGCTAACTCTTCTTAAGCAGACCCAACACTGGGCAAACCCCATCCCCCCACCTAAATAAGTGACTCGGGTGTTTTTTTTTAAAATAACTGTCTTGCTGGTGCAATATCTCTGTTTATGAATTCTACGTTTTCACAAAATGGCTTTTTCCAGGCCATGTTATAGATCAGCACAAATAATTATTTAAAATAGTTGTGCAATTTCTTATTGTGATCTTAACTGCATGCTCATCTTATCAAGGGGGAAAGGGTCAATCATTTCAGCTATTTCAGCTCACACTGTGGCACAGAACCAGGCAGTGTTACAGGTGAAGGCAGGGCTTTTGTCTGATAACAGCTAGTGGGTGTATGTGCTGTTTGACCAGCCAGGATACTTGCAGAGCAACAGAGATGAACTTGTTCCAGATGTAAGGGCAGATGCAAAGAACGTGTTTTCTGCTTTCGAATTCTCTGGTGTCACGAGGGCACTGTCTCTCTGACATTGGTATCCTTTGGAACTTTCCCTCCAGGACTGCAGAAGGAAGAGCCTGACAGCAGGCCAACGTAAACGCCCTCTGATGACTAGGCATCTCAAGTTGGAGCAGGTACTGGGTGGGGGTGATAATACATCTCTAAGACTCTGGAGCTAGAAAGGTTGGGGCTCTGACTAGGTTGGTTTGCCTCTCCATGTCCAGTTTTGCCTGGTCATGACTCATGGCCTGTATGAGAGGTTGGGTGAAACCAAAGTGCTGCAGTATTGGATTGAATTGATCTTTCCCATGTTGGTTAGAAGCTATCCTGGAGATTTAGAGGAGCCAGGCCAATAAAATTAAATAGAGTCTTGAGCCCAGGGTTGAGAGTGGTTAACCACAATCTCACTTCAATATTAATAATGCCTGTCTCCAGTCTAAAGATGATGTTAGATACACCAGGATGGGGTGGTGGAGTTGGAGAGCTGCACATAAGAATTTGGATTGTTAGGAGGGACCCCAGATGGGATCCCATAGAATAGCTGTGACAGGATTTTGGCTTCAAAATTTGAGTGTGGCAGGGATTATTATTATTATTATTATTATTATTATTATTATTATTATTATTATTATTATTATTATTATTATTATTATTATTATTATTATTATTATTATTATTATTATTATTATTATTATTATTAATTTGTTTGTTTGTTTGTTTGTTTGTTTGTTTGTTTGGATTTATATCTCGCCCAATTGCCCAAGGGCAACTCAGGACGGCACGCAATAACATAAATATTATAAACACCCCCTAAAAATTTAGTAAAAAAGAAAAATAATAATATAAAATAAACTATTTAAAACCATCCCAAATTTAAAACAACCCTCCTTTCCCCACCCATCTGTAAAAAGGGACCTATAGTCCTAACAAAGCCAACGAGTGGGAATCAGCACCCTGTCCATCCCCCATACTTGCCCTGCCAGCCAGGTTTTCAGTCCTTTCCTAAAGGGCAGCAATTCTGTCTGTAGCCGTAGGTCTGCTGGCAGGAGGTTCCACAGGGTAGGGGCGGACACTGAGAAGGCCCTCCTTCTTGTGCTAAAGAAGCGGGCCCCTCTACCCGATGGAACACTGAGAGAGCCCCTCCGGTCCACCCTGGTAGGATGGGCAGACTCCCTTGGGGCGATGCAGTCTCTTAGGTAACCTGGCCCACTACCATGAAGGGCTTTAAAGGTCATTACCAGCACCTTGAATTGCACCCGGAGACAAACTGGGATGTATTGACTTCCTCTCATCTTCAGGAATTTAAGTATGATGAAGTCAGATCTCTGGGCTGTAAGAATAGCCTGAGTGGTATGGGCATTTCTTGAGCCTGAAGCTTGGAGGACTACACCTAGGTATTTAAATCTGGTAACCTGCTCTATATTATGTCCAATCCATTTATTCCCCAGATGTGTATCTTAGGTCTTTTGGCAAATGTTATAACTTTGGTTTTCTGGTAATGATCTGAAAATGATTACTGCTGCAGTAATAAACCAGGGATGCCAGTGTTCTGAGACCTATTTGTGGGTCATAGAGAACCACATTGGTCTATGTGCTGGGTAAATTCCAAGGTTGATTACTGTATTGCTCTCTACATGGGGGTTCCGTTTAACCTGGTGAAGAGATTGTAGTGGATGTAAAATGTGGCCAGCAGGCTGTTTTCAGGATTGTATACATTTGATCATATTTCCACGGTTCTGGCTGGTTTGCATTGGTTGCTTGTTGTGTTCCATGCCAGAGTCAAGGTTTTGGTACATACAAAGCCCTATATGGTTTGGGACCTTCCTACGTGGTGGAGCAGCGCTTCCAAAAAAATACCTCCGATATGCTGAGATCCTCATAGACCAGGTTATTGACGGTGGCCACTCCAACTCAGATACACATAGAAAAGCCTTCTCAGTAGTGACCCCCTCAATGTGGAATGACTTACCAGCAGAAATTTGTCAGGTGAGCTCTCTCAATATCTTTTTTTTTAAGATGAAAACTTATCTGTTTAAGGAGGCTTTTGCTGATTATTTTCCTTGATGTGGGTAAATTTTAATGTTAGGATTTTTTACCACTATTTATTGTAGTGGTAAATATTTATTTAAATGTGAGCTTTTGTGGATCAAGTCCACTTCATCAGACATAAGAGTGAGACCTCTTGGCATTAATTTATACATAACAGGTCCAGAGGCATATAATGGTTGGCCAGCCTAACAAAAAAATAACATTGTAGCTTTTTACAACTGACAACAATGGAAAACCTCCAGTTGTTATCAAAATTGGTATGAAGCCTGCCCCTATTGATTTTCAAATGATTGCAAAACAAACTTCTCTTGCAAGCTGCTGCATCATATCCAAACAAACACTGTGGCATTACACATTTGCCAAAGAGTTGTTAGTCTCTATTGACAATGTTTTTTGTGACCCAGGCAAAATTGCAGTTAGTTGTAGTGCATTAAATTTGATAATATCCCACAAACCCTTTACTGATATTCAACCCCCTGAGATGGGTGTCCAGCATATGTATGTACTTAATCTCTCCTATCTCTTTCTGGATTTAGTATTATAATTCCTCTGCTCTAGAATGGCAACTTTCAAGTCCTGTGCCAAGTGGTAGAATTAAGTGGTTTGAAACTGGTGTCTGTGTACAGTATTGCCATTCTTGATGTCTGATTTATGTCCACTAACTTTTTTGTGCAGAGATTGTCCTGTTCGTCCTATGTAGAGCACAGAGGTGCGTTTTTGGCAAGAGATGGGATAAATCACATTAGCAGAGGAACAAGTAAAATTGCCCTTAATGTTGTGTGTGACATTGTTGGGTCCTGTAATTGTGTTGCCAGAGTAAATGTAGGGGCATAGCTGGCATCTGGATATGTAGCAGGTTTTAGTTGCCATCTCTGTTTCACTGTTGTGTAGTCTGTTATATAATCTGTAATCTACATAATCTAACACTGATTATATAGCATTTCTGTTTTGATATCTTTCCCCCCCAGTCTTTTCCTTGGTCTTCCCATTGTATTATTTTGCTGTTGAGCATTGGTAGGAGTAGGTCTCAACTACTCTCAGAGACAGGAAAATGTTTTCCTTGAATTTGATCCCGCAGATGCCCCCTGGCAACAGAGACATGGGACAGGTGACATACCATGGAGTTTATGTAGGCAGCTGGTGTGGTTCAAATACAGTACTCAGATGCTTCCAAGAGAAGCACAAAAACCCTGGAGACACTCCGAAAATCGTAGCTTTCAGAGAAATACAAGAGTCATTCAGAGCATAATCTTTGTGGGAATAAAATCAGATACAGATGCAGGATGTAAATATCGGCACTCCATCTCTGTCCTGAACAGAACCCTCCTGCACTTGTGTCCTGTGGCCTTAACTGGAAACCTATTTGCAGTGAGGATTGTGACCATAATATGATTATTATGAGATGTTCTCTGAAGCCTGAAGGAGTTGGACGCAGCTTTACAATGGATTTTGCTGAATCTGTCGGCAGGAGTGTTCACATTATACAAAACATTGGATAATAGGCTGAATTGGAAATAATCCTGCATTGGCACCTGTGCTGGAGTGATTGGCAGTGCCACTGCAGTCTCTCTTCTGGCGTAAGGATTTTGATGATCCTTCCTCTTCATGCCCTCTTTGCTCCCCCCCACCCACCTTTTGCTGGCCTATATGGGTTACACAAGTTATCATTCTGCCCTTTCTAAAACCCTGACAGTTCATCTTTTCCATTCTGGAATTGCTGGCCTTGGACAGAAGCAACTGCACTCCAGCCTGGAGAAGGTAATCTTATCACCTTTTAATTTATCAGGCTGGCTGAGTGCCAGGACAGCAGTTAGACTTATTACTGTAGAGACATGACTGATATGTCACAGCATGAGCAAAATGGGACTCTCTGGTTACACATCATCCCTCCCTGCCCAGTCTTTAGCTGGTGGACGCAAACAACTTCTGTTTTGCCTTGTTTGCGGTGCCTACAACAGGGAGGCACAAAGAAAGGTACCTCCCCCACAATGCCCACATTCTCTTATTGCAAAATTTGGATATGATTGGGGACACACCTCCAAAAAAGACATTACAATATCAACAGACACTGGTGAGTAGATCAGTATTGCTTATTCTTCAGTTTCCATTTGTCAAGGGCACTGGCCAGTGAGAATTCGAGTAAAACTCTCAATTAAAGGGTGTTTCCTTCTAGATTAACTATCACTTGAATAACTGTGCTTGAGACCTTCAAAGTAGATGCTTCCAGTTGTTCAGGGGTTCTGGCAAACTGAGGTACTGTACATTGTAATTGTCATCTTCCAGATAGTGAAACAGATATTTTGCTCTTTTGCAAGGAAAAGATTACTAGAGTTTGTCTCTCCTATGAAATTATTTTAACAAGTTCTATCAAGGCAACTCACAATTTGGTTTTTACCCTTGCGGGATTGGCAATTGACAAATGACGTTATCTGGAAGAAAAATCAGAAAAGTTTCATATGAGATGCAAAGATGTTTCAGTGGTGTAACTAGTTCAGTTAATTGATGTTTGCAATGAAATTTACAGTGATCATGTCCCCCTGCTGTTCAGCAACTTTGTTTATTGGCCATAAGCAGTTGACCCTTGTAACTTACACAATTTATGTTGGGTCCTCTGGGCTTTTATTAGTTTTCTGTTCTATCCTACTAAGCATTCAGTTCCACCTTTCTGGGTTCTGCGCTTATCTGTTTAATTTTGGAAAATGCTTCCCAGTGAACTGGGAATTACTTTATGTTGTTGCCACTGTGTTGAAATTATTCATTATGTTTAGCCTCTAATGCTACTTAGTGGTGTTTTTTCAGTGTATCACATTTTTAACAACAGCAATAGACTAAATGAGTAAAGGAAGGCTATAAACAAATGGGTTGCCCACTCTTGTTAACACAGACAGTCTGTGGTTCTCCAAGATCTTGTGAACATCTCTTTCAGCTTTGCTATCCAGAGATATAAGGAACTAAACTTGTGTGATGGGTGTATTGCCTGTCTTTACTATATATATATCAACTAGCAGAGGTTGCCCGGCATTGCTGGGCTGTTTTAAATGGTGTTGGAAGGTTTTTGTTTTGTTAATGTTTGTACAAATGAGGTTAGTCGGTAATTGTGATTTTTATAATGTTTATTTATACACACGGGCTGTTATAAACTGTGATCAGTTTTTTTGGGTTTGTTTTTGTGGTTTAAAAAAAGAGGAAAGGATGATATAATTTTTTACAATTATTTTATTTTACCAAATAATGTTTTAGTATGTGAATTTTTTTAAATAGTTGTACCTTGGATAATAATTTTTAAAATGTGAAAGTGCATGTTTTTTTACATTCAATGTTTTGAAACTGTGTTTAGATGTTTTGGTTTTTTTGTGTGAAAACTCTCCACAGGATTTTAGAAATGTTTTTACTTTATTATTTTGTGATTTGTTTCTGATTTTTGTGAAATGTTTTTATTTTATTATTTTGCGATTTGTTTGTGATTTGTGTGAATGTGTGATGTAATGTTATGTTTTTGACTGTTTTTTCTCTTGTGGCCTCTGGGTGGGGGTGTTGAGTGTTTCTTTTACTTTGACTGTTTTTTGTCTACTGGCCTCTGGGTGGCACTTCTTCTGGTAAGTATTCTCTTTCTTTCCTCATTTCATTTCCGGTCGTCGTGGAGGGAGGACGTGTGGTGGTAAGTTGGCTGGTTTAATTTCTTTTGTGGTTTTTTTTTGTGTGTTTTTCTGTGTGTTTTTTCTGTTTGTTATTTTTGGTTTTGATTAATTTTGGATGTTTTTGTTTGTATTTTTTTAATTAATGGTTTATTTTTTATTTTTTTGGTGTTTGTTTTTTACTTTTGTTTCTCTTTCAAGGGGGGGAGGCACTGGTGCCTTGGCCCCCACTTGAAAGTGAAACACTTTTTCGGTAAGTAAAGTCAGCGGGCGGAGTGCCGTCCGCTGGCTTTACTTCCCTGAAAATGGGTTCACTTTCAAGGGGTGGCCATGGCACCAGTGCCTTGGCCCCTGCTTGAAAGCAAAACACTTTCCTTCGCACAGAGTGGCTTCGCTGGCCGGACCGCGGGAATCCCAGCGCCGCTTCAGGCGGTGTGTGTGTGTGTGTGGGCTTTCCTTCCCGTGGGCCAGCCTTGCTGGCCAGACCATGGGAATCCCAGCACCGGTTCAGGTGGCGTTGGGGTGGGTGTGCTTTCCTTCCTGCAGCCCGGCCTCGCTGGCCAGACCGCGGAATCCCAATGCCGGTTCAGGCAGCATTGGGGTGAGTTGGCTTTCCTTCCCGTGGCCCAGCCTCACTGGCCGGACCGCGGGAACCCCTGTGGCACTTGAGGCTGGTTGTTTGTTTTGTGTGGCTGTGAGGCACTGGGTTTTTAATTTTAATTTTTTGCACGGCAGGCTTCTCAGCGTTCTGTGTGCTCATGGCACGCAGGACTCTGGGGCTTGTAGTAATGGGTGCTGCGTTTTTTTTCCTGTGGCTCGATTTTGATTGCCGTGGCGCGTTTCTCAACATTCTTTGTGCTTGCGGCTCTCAGCCTGATTGGCTGTGGGGTGGCGCGGTGCAAAGAACATTGAGAAATGAAGTTGTTTCCCTTTTTTTCATGTTTGTGGGACTCTTGCCCCACTGGCGCATTTCTCAATCCCTCATTGACCTGCGGACCCAGTTCGGGTGTGTGCAAGAATGGTCAGTGCGGGCTAGTAGGGCCTGGTTTAGGATTGTATCAGAAGTTCCAACGGTTAACGCTTGATTTTATAGGTTAAGATGGGGATACCAAACTACCTGGTTAATTGCAGAAATATTTGAATGATGGGATCACATGAGATGAACTGACCACATGGGAAATGTCCACAGGACTGCAATTACCTCCAGAGAGTTGCAGTGCTGCTATGGAAATTTCTCATATAATTCCATTATCCCAAAGAGTTTTGTTATTTAAATATTTCTGAGAAGCATGGTTCAATCCATATAACACTGCACAGCAACAATTTAGTACTGGAAATAACACATGTGATTTATATGATATCGAGTGTGCTGATTCCAAATTGAACTCAGAATTTGCCTATCACATACAGATCTTAAGTTATAGGTGTGTTATAGCTGTTCAAATGGTATCAGGTAATGTATTTTTACATGGTGGTACGCATGTTCCAGCAAGGCTGGGCAAGTCAGTGAGTTGACATCAAAAATAGGTATATAAGGCGAGATGGACAAAGGGATTGTCTCTAGTGTAAAAACCATCTTATTGGATAGTAAAGCTAGGCAATAGTGAGTCTGTTTTGAGCTAAAGATGAGTAGGTGGAGCTATGTTAATAAACTGGACTATTTTTGCTACATTTGTGGCAAATATACCCCACATGATCAATACAAGAACCTAACCAAGAGGGTGATATTTGCTTACTTATGATCCTGATGTCCTAGGCAGAATTGGACTTCAGATTTGGATTTAGCACACTTGATTTAATATAGGACACATGAATTAGACCAAGTAGCAGACAATATTTATTAGCTTTTCTCTTTTATTATTTAATACTCAGACTGATATCCCACCAAATGGCTATGACAGCTAAACAGCAAGGATAAGAGATGCACAGTAGCAAGTTATTAAAATGATAAAATATTAAAGAACCCAGCAATCCAAACAATA
The DNA here is from genome assembly GCA_035047345.1 of Bradypodion ventrale. Lineage (NCBI taxonomy): Eukaryota > Metazoa > Chordata > Lepidosauria > Squamata > Chamaeleonidae > Bradypodion > Bradypodion ventrale. The sequence continues at coordinate 137,088,769 of JAWDJE010000002.1, read as the reverse complement.
TGAAGAGTCATTAAAAGCCATGATTAGTTGGCAATAAAAAAAGCATTCCACTATACCAAGCTCAGTGTACAACAGAGGCTGGGGAAAGGGAACATGCAGAGAGAGAGAGAGAGAAGAAGAAGAAGAAGAAGAGAAAGTGCAACAAGGAGAATGTGGTTCCTTATCACCGCAGACACAGACAGACACTCAAACACACACTCTCACTCTCACACACACACACTCTCTCTCTCTCACACACACACATGCACACAGGCTCACACACACGCACGAACACACACACACCTGCAGCCATCATGCCTGTCTCCGAGCCATTCCCACCCTCATTTTAATGTCAACATGGAACACAAACATTTGTTTGGCCCATCTTTGGTTCAACATAGGGGTGTTTTTACCAGCCAGTCACCATGGGACTGCAGTGGCTCAGTGGTTAAGATGCTGAATTTCAAGACTGGAAGGTTGGAGTTTGATGCCCGAGTACTGCACAACGGAGTGAGCTCCCATCTCTGTCCCAGCTCCTGCCAATCTAGCAGTTCGAAAGCAAGAAATTGCAAGCAGATAAATAGGTACCACTTCAGTGGGAAGGTAAACAGTGCTCTGTGCACTCCAGTGTCTAGGCATGCCTGCCACATTGTCCACAGAAATGTCTGCATTCACAAAAATAAGAAATTTTCTTATTTTTCTTATTTTTCCGTCAACACTGAAAGAATTAACCAATGAGGTCAGGGACGCGATTGAAAACATAAGAAAAATAAGAAAATTCTTATATATGCAACTTGTTATTCTACCATTTAAAGATTATCTGTGCATAATAGCTATTCACCTTACCCATCTTGGGGAATCAATTCAATATGAGACACTTTCAAAGTTCTTGCTACAGATCGTCATTGAAAGCGTTGTCTGGGTTAGGTACAGTAAGTGAATCTGTGCTTTCAAACTGGCAGTAGCTTGATATGCCTGATATGTTGTGAGAAGTTTCTTGAACTTCTCTACAGCTCCTTTGCAGGAAATTGCTCAATTCTCTGTGGAGTTTAAGTCACATTTTAAATTTAAACCCTAACCTCCCTGAACTTTATGGTGCTAACAGATGAGCAGCACTAGCACTGAAAGATTTCACTTTACCACAGAAGTTTTGAAGAACAATCCCTGCACAGTGGAAAAAATCTAATGAAGGTTTTGTTTATTAAATTAATAATATTTTCAAAAACCTCTCCACTAAATACCATCCATGTACTATCAGTGTTTACTCACTATGAAGTCTGGTAAGTTCAGTTGGGCCTACTCCCTGGTAAGAAAGGGCATCTCTAGAATTGCTGCTCTGTGTGAGCAGGAATAAGGGATCGTTTATGTAATTATATTTCCAATTAAATGTATTTAGTTTTTACACCACCTTTTTCTCTGTAAGGGGAGAGGGAGTGCTATGGGGCGGTATATAAGTGTAAGTGTAATTGCATATCTATGGGTTCTCTGCAATCAGACTTTGCTAAGGTTTTGTCAGCTGGAGAAACGATAAGTGGAGCAATTCTGCATGGAAATTCCTATTGATAAATGATGATTTTTTTGGGAAAGGAAAGAGTGGCATAGATTATTATAGAGGAGCAGGCATTTAACCCATGACAAAAATAACCCCACAGAGTATTATTAAAAATGGAGTAATAGACTACTGGGAAATATTTCAAGGCAGCTCTTACCTCTTCAAGTATCTGTGCGCAGGACTGTGGCCAAAACCTTTTAGTACTTCTACACTATTTGCAAGACAAATCCTTTGTTCTCAGTGAAATATGAAACATTTCCCTTTCAGACTGCATGTAGTCCTTGTATAGTTGAATGTTTCTCAAAAAAAAATTGCATGTAGAAAACCAACAATTAAGGAGAAAAGTTCCAGTTTTGTCTTTTCTCAAACGTGATGATTTATACATATTATACATTATATATAAATAGACATAGGTAGTCATAAACAGCTTGTAACTAAATTGATGATTGCTGTAGTGCTGCATTACTTAAATGATAGCAAAAAAAAAGGGGGGGAAAGTGAAAGTGTTCCCAACTTCACCACAAGACACAATTTAAAAACCCACTAATACATCACAAGTGCTCCTGCCACCAGTGGGACATTATTGTCATATTTATAAAACCCAAACACATTTTTCATTTCTTATTCTTATCCCCTATTTTCAAAAAGTTAAATATTCTTGTCCTGGCTTTATCCCTTTAGTTTTAACAAATACATAATCAATAATTTCACCCCAAATGTCTATAAAATCATTTTTCTTTATCAAACCTTTCTTTAATTTTAATTCACATGTCAATTTATCATTTATAGCAGGGATTCTAAACCTGCGTCCCCCGGGCCGGATGCAGCCCATGGCACCATTTAATGTGCCCTCCCACTGCCTCCACCACACCAGGAAGTGCCGTGTGGTGGAGGAAGGGCAAAATGGCCATCTGGCCCCTGAAGCTGTCTGAAGTGTGACCCAGCCCCCAGGTTTAAAAGGTTGAGAACTCCTGATTTATAGCAATGTTCCATGATGATGGTGATGATGATAACAACAACAACAACAACAGGTTTATCTGTATCCCGCTCTCCTGGTGCGAGCGCCACTCAGAGCAGCATTACAACATGAACAGAAGACAATTACAGTAAAATACAAAATATAACAAAATGTCACATAAACAATACAATAAAATAATCAATACAAATATCACATAGCGGGGCGGGGCTAAGATGGCCGACGAGTAACATCTTGATTTGGGCGTTCGCGCTTACCAAAGTGGTAATTAATGTGAATGAGTAAAGTGGGGAAATTTTAAAGTGGTATTTTTTGTCGATAAGACTCCTGCTTGCCTATTTGGAAAGTTTTGAAGTCGGGCGGTCGAAGTTTGGGAGGTTTCCTCGGTAGGTGAGGCTTGCGACGGAAGCAGCGGCTTTCCCTGCCGAGGAGCCAAGAACGGGACCAGCGAGACGGTGGAGATTCGAGGCGGCAGTAAAATCGGCAAGAAAACAATTTTACGTAAGTTCATGAAAGACTACTTGGAAAAGTTAAAGCTAACTGGGGATTTTGCTTAGAAGAGCTCGGACTTGGAAGTGGGGGTGGAAATGGATAAAATCGGGCTGTCGACCTGTTAATGGTGGCAGTCCTGGAAATCGAAAGTGATTGTGTTTTGGTTTATGGCCTCCCTGCGCCCCTGGAGAACCGCGGCGTGTTTTGGCGACAGTAAAGCGGTTAAAGAAGTTTTTGTCTGGGCTCCAGTTTTTGAAGGTTTTAGTGCGTTTCGAGCCTGAGGAGTGTGGGGAAAGTCTGCCGACACACAGAGGAAGAAGGGGGGTTTCCTCCTGAAGTTAATGTACCCGCTGGAAAAGGGCGCTTTGATTCGTTCGCCTTAAGAGAAGGATTAACTTGCTTTTTATTCCCTCACCGTGTGGATTATAAATAACATTCTTTTTTTCTTTGGATATATTGCTCCTCCTGGTTTTTTTTCTCTTTGCTTGGATTTTGGGCTCTTTTATCTTCTCACCCCCCCCTCCCTGGTGGCTTTGACTCAAATGAAAAAAATCTGGGTGTCCATTTCCTTGGAGCCTCTACTTTTGTGGTTTGGAGGGCGAATATTTGGACTGCCTGCTTTGGGGAAACGGGTCGGATGTGGATTATTCTTTTTTTCTTTTTGCTTGGAGCATACTCCGGTTCCTGGTTTTTTTTGTGGATTACAGTAATTAATTTCTCGCTGGATTTCACTGGATTTCGCTGGATTTCTTCCTCCCTATAAGCTTCGTCTGACTTGCCTGGATAGGTGGCACTAGTGGTTGCAGTGGTACAAGCTTGTTTGGACTGACTACGATTTTGCAAAGTTCTGCAACGCTGGACTCTTTGATTGGGCGTCATCATGGATAAAGGTACACGAGGGAAAGCAAAAGAGGAAGAACCAGTTTTGAAGTCTAAGAGGAAAGAAAAAGCACCAATGGAAGAGGTCCCTCAGTCTTCATCACCGCCACCTGATCCTTATGATCAAACCCAAATTATGGTGGAAATTGGTAAACTGTTCCAGAAATTGGAGAAGAATGAGGAATCAAGGGTGAAAGATAGAAATGAAATGATGAAAAAACAAGATAAGGTGGTATCATCTGTTGCAGATTTCTCAAAAAAGTGGATTTAAGTTTGCAAAAAATAGAAGGAAATGTGAAATTGGTTCAAAGTGAGGTAAATGTTATAAAAAAGGAAATAAAAGGGACTCAGGAGGCGGTGCGGAAATTGGAAGAACATGAGAAAAGGATTGATGCTGTGGAAGATATGATGAGAAAGCAGAACATTGTGATCCATCAGGTGGTTGAACGGACACCGGACCAGCTAAGAGAAAAAGTGGTTCAGTGGTTAAATGGTTTGAATATGGGAAAGGAATTTGTACAGGAAGATATTGTAAGTGCATTCAGGGTGGGCCCAAGAAGAGGGAAAGTGGTTCAAAGAAATGTTCTGGTAAAATTTGCAAACTGGGGTGATAAGCTTAGAGTAATGGCTTTTTTGAAACAAGCTGGGCCTGACGCCCTGAAATTTGATGGTTCTGATGTAGAAGTATATAATGATATCTCATTGAAAGAAAGAACGTGGAGATATAAGATGAGACCTGTAACCAAATTGTTGATGAGTAAAAATATAAGGTATAACCGGAGATTTCCACAGCAATTGCGCTTTTTTTATGAGAAAAGAATGCAAGTAATTGATGAAGGGACCGATCCATTGGAGTATCTGAGTTTGTTGGAGTTGGTAAAAACAGGTTCAGAAGAGTGGATAAATTTTAAGAAAGAATTGTTGGAATCTGGTGCTCTAGGGAGGGAGTATGAGAGGGCAGAGGCTGGTGGTGCCACAGGTGGAACACCGCAGGGAAAAGAAGAGGAGGAGCTGTCGTTGATCATGGTGGAGGAGGAGGCAAGTAAGGAGTAATGAGAAATAGATCAATAAAAATTAAATTATTTAAGCAATATAGAAGGGTGAGTAGCGCGTAGCACTGGTTGGTAGGCACATCTTGCATGTCCCCCCTCTCCCCTCTTTGGTTGTCGAAGGCGTCCTTTTTTTTGAAGAAAGTGGGGAGAGCGATAGTGTGTGTTCTATGTAGAATTGTGTGTTTTTGGGGGAAGGGGTTGGTGATGGCATGCCCAATGGAGAGTTTAGAAGTTAGAAAGGAAATAGATTATGGGAAATATTAAAATATTAACCTGGAATGTGAAGGGTACAGGTTCTGTTCTTAAGAGGCGGAGGTTGGAATTGGCGTTGAAGAAAGATAGACCCGATATAGTGTTCTTACAGGAAACGCACCAGAAGTCAAAAGACACGAACAAACTCTTTTTGGGATGGATTCAACACTATGAGATGGCGTTTGGTACTTCAAAAGCGAGAGGAGTGGCAATTATGATTTCTAAAAAATTAGGATTTGAAATTACAAAAAGTGTTGCTGATCAAGAGGGTAGATATTTGATTGTAAGAGGAAAAATAGAAGATGAGGAAATTATGTTGGTAAATATATATGCTCCAAACGATCACCAAGCGGATTTCTTAGAAAAGGTTCGTAAAGTAGTGGAGCTAGAAAATGTCGCAAAAACTATTGTGGCTGGAGATTTTAATTTGATAAGGTCAGATTTAGACTGTACGAACTTAGCAAGATGTGGAATTGGCTTGAAAGGGAAGGTTTTAGATAAATGGATGGTTGTGTTGGGTTTGAAGGACTCTTGGAGAGAGATCAAGGGCTCGGAAAGGGCATATTCTTTTTTTTCACACGTCCATGGGACCTACTCGAGAATAGATTACGTTTTTCTTACAGAAAATTTGATTAAAAATATCGAGGGAATGGAAATTGGGATCTTTAAGGAATCAGACCATGCCAAAGTACTTTTGGAACTGAAACTACAAAAAGATATTAGAAGAGGAAGAAGTTGGAGGTATGATCCTAACCTATTTAAAGACCAAAAATGTAAAGAGCAAATCATGGAAAGGTGGAAAGAAAGTTGGCAGTGGAACGACAATAATGAAGTCAATTTTAACGTTGTTTGGGATACCATGAAGTCGGTATTTAGAGGGGAAAGTATAAAGTTGGCGAGTATTAACTATAAAAGACATAAGGTAGATCAGATAGAAAAAGAAAAAGAAATAAAGCAGTTACAGAATGACCATTCAAAAAGTAAAGATAAAAAAACTTTCGCTAAATTGCAAAGACTTAAGGCAGAGTAAATGGGTAAGGATATTGATAAAGTTAAAAGAGATTTGATTTATCTAAATAGAGAGTATTTTGAATTTAGTAATAGAAATTCAAGATTACTAGCAAGAGCAGCTAAGGCTAAAAGGGAAAAAAGAGAAATTGGGGTGTTGGTTAATAAACAAGGGTTAAGGTGTAATAAGAATAAGGATAAATGTAAAATTGTGAAGGAATTTTATCAAGCATTATATGCAAAAAAGGAGGTAGATGTGGAGAGGCTTAAAGGGATCTTGGAAAGACAGCTAGGGAATGGAATAAAACAGGAACATCGAGAAAAAATGGAGGAAAGGGTTATGGATAAAGAGGTAAAGGAGGTAATTAGTGGGTTGAAGATGGGGAAAGCCCTGGGCGACGATGGATTATCGACAGAATTTTATAAAGAATTTAAAGATGTTGTGGTCCCAAAGTTAGTGAAGCTATATAATTATATTTTAGATGGAGGACAAATCCCGACTTCATGGTATAGTACCATAATCGTTCTGCTGCCAAAACCGGGAAAGAATATGGAAAAGGTGGAATCATACAGACCAATTTCTCTTATAAACCAGGATGCCAAGATCTTCACAGCAATATTGGCTAATCGTTTAAATAGTTTTATGGGGGAATATATAAATGTTGACCAAGTTGGTTTTTTAAAAGGTAGGCACATGGCTGACTTGACTAGAAGGGTATTAGATCTAATTGATAATGTTAATCAAACGAAGGAAAAGGTGGGTTTATTATCATTAGACATTTTTAAGGCATTCGATTCACTACAATGGTCTTCAATCAAGGAAATAGTTAGAAATTATGGATTTGGGGATAGATTTAGAAGGGTAATTGATCTATTATACCAAAAAGGGAGTGCTAGGATTAGAGTAAACGAGGAGGTTACAGATGTGGTAAAGCTTGAGGCAGGTACCAGGCAGGGTTGTCCACTATCTCCTATCCTGTTTATTATGGCAATGGAAATATTAGCTAAAAATATAAGGGATGATCCAAACATAGAAGGGATATTGGGTAATAAAGTGAGTATGTATGCAGACGATATGCTGTTAATGGTGAAACATCCAGAGGTGGTAATGGATAAGATTAAAGACCAACTACAGGAATTTGAGGCTATAACTGGATTGATGATAAATTGGGATAAATCGGAATTGATGCTGTGTAATATGGGGGTAAAGGAAATGGAAAAGATAGTGGGGACATTTAACATACAAATTAAAGAAAAGTTGAAATATTTGGGGATAACTATTTCAAACAAATTGGAAGAACTTAAAAGATTGAATTATGACAGTTTGAAAGTAAAATTTAAGAACAAATTACAAGAGTTTCAAAAGTTGAAATTGTCATGGTTTGGGAGGAATGCAATTTGCAAAATGATATTGCTGCCAAAGATTAATTTTTTATTTGACGCACTTGCGATCCATTTGAAGGAGAAGGAAATCAATGAGTTTCAAAAGATGTTCAATAATTTTTGTAATGGAGGCAAAAAATCTAGACTTCCAAAGAAGCTTTGGTACTTATCTCAGAAAGAAGGAGGTTTGAGTATGCCAAATTTGTTAGCATACTATCGAGCATTCCAAATTAAGAATGTTGTGAAGATCTTGGCAAGAGAAAAGGTAATTTGGGAGGAATTGGAGATGAAAGAATACAGGAATATTGGCAAAATGATATTTTTGGGAATAAAGGATAAATTGATAAAGACAAGTAATACTATGATGAGAGGTCTCATGGAAGTGTGGAAAAGAGTAAAGAAGGATATGGTCCCAAATCTCTCTCCAATTTTGGAATTGACTGATATGGTGTGTTTTCCGATAAAAATAGATAAGGAAAAAAAGGAAATATTGGATAAAAATGAAATGTCTCTATTGAAGGATTGGTTAAAAGTTTGTGATGATGAAACCAAGAGGAAAAAAATATTTGAAAAGTTAAAATTGGACTGGTTTCAGAAATTGAAGGTTGAGAATTGGAATAAAAAATATAGAAGAGAAGTAGGGATAGATAGAACAAAGACCGAATTTGAAGAATTGGTATTAAAGATCAGAAAAGGGGAAAAGAACATTAAGGGTCTAGTAAGCAAACTTTACATTATACTGAATAAGGGTAAAGATCCACAGGAAGATTTGAAACGGAAGTGGGAACAAAATTTGAATATAAAAATAGGAGATGTTGAATGGAGAAATAAATGGAAAAAGAGGATAATGAGAACAATGTCAATAAGAATTAAGGAACATAATTTTAAAATGTTGTGGCAATGGTACTTGACACCACTGAGGCTCCATCAGATGGATAATAAAAGGGATAATTTATGTTGGAGTTGCAAAGAAACAGTTGGATCTTATGAACATATGTGGTGGAGTTGCAAAAAAATAAATGAATTTTGGAGAAGAATAGAAGGAGAGATTGGGGAAATAATGGGTAAAAGAATTAAGTTGGTGTCAGGTACCATTCTATTAACAAATGTGGAAGGTATGGTTTTGAATAAGGAGGAAAAAGAATTATTGGAAATTATGTTAACTACAGGTAGACAATGCATTGCCAGAAATTGGAAAAATGATGTATTTATACAGACTGGAGAGTGGTATAAGGAAATGTGGAGTTTAGCATTGAATGACAAACTGACATGGGAGATAAAAGTAAAAAGGGATAAATTAAAAGAAAATAGGTTTTGGAGTATTTGGAAGCCGTTTGTGGATCATTCTCTTATGGCAAGGGACAGTTTTGGACCTGTACCATCTCAAAGTGGTTTTTGGAGATGATATAGATACTAAACTCTCCGGGCATTGTAAATATTCACTGGGTGTTGTGTAATTAGTAAAGAAATAAAAAAACAGTTGTAGCACTGAAAGCTTTTATGATTGTTATGGTTATAGTAATAACCTATAATGTGGGTATTTAATATTGTGGTTTATATTGTAAATAACTAGATTAATTACTATCATGTGCTATTTTCTATGAGTTTGATGTAATATTGTATTGTATTGTTATTGTTTTTTTCTTTTCTGTATGTTTGTTAGTTGTATTTTTTGCTTTTTTGAAATAAATAAAAATATATTTAAAAAAAATAAAAAATATCACATAGCAATCCAATTTATAGTACAGTATCATAAAAGCACAATATACATCACAAAAGTATAACAAAGAGCAAAAAATACAATGTAGCAAACACAGTGCAAAATAAAATGGTTACAAACTACAATGGATACAAAATACAATGAAAACAGTAACAACCCATGACTTACACCCTCTCCCCCGACCAGTCCGCAGATGGAGAATAGCAACCACGAAAGTCTTAGTCATGGCAGCACCTGGGATGCCTGGGAAGCCAGCAGATGGTTGGCTGGCTCGGCGTCCATCTTCGCGGATGCCTCCCTGCCCCACCAGGAGAGCCAGAGGCAGTGGCAACACAGTTCAGCCACCGCAACAGCTTTTGAAGGTCCCGGGCTGGAGGCGGCGCTTGGGACACTGGCAGGTAGTTGGCTGGCTCGGCGTCCATCTTCGCGGAGGCCTCCCCGCCACACCGGGAGAGGCGAAGGCATAGTTCTTTATACCAGTCTTCCATTACAAATCCCATATACATTTTCTGATTTTTAGCCATGAATAATCTGATGGCTGTTACCATAAGAACAATAATCTCTTTTTATATTTATCTACTTTTATATTTCCAAAATTCATTAACAAAGCTTCTCTATGACAAATTTCTAAATTTAAAGACAATATTTGATTTATTTCTTCAAACACTTTTACTCATATCTTATTTATAACCTTAAAATCTCACCATAAGTGAAAATATGTCCAAATCTTTTCATTACATCTCCAACACTCCTTTTTATATTTATGATCATATTAATATAATTGGACCAGTGTCATATACTACCTTCATACTGTTTTACAGTAATGCTCCTGAATTATCACTGATATATTTTCATAATCATTTGTTTACATATTTTTCCCATTCATCCTCATTTCTACATTTAAATTGGACTCTCATGTCTCTCTCAACAATTTGGATTATCAATTTTTCAAGTTTTGTCATCTCACTACATAGTCTATATTTTTTAATACAACAATTAGTCCAATTTTCCATTTGTAGTCTACTTAATCAATTCAGCGTAATTTCTTTATATGCCTTTCCCTTTCTTCCCTGTTTCCTTTTCCGCATCCAATCTTTTAATTTACGGTTTTCACTCCTCCTTTTCTCAATTATTTTAGTACTCCTTGTTTTTTATTATCAGGAATTTCTTTTAAATCCCTTGAATACATTATTGGAGAGATCCCCAGACTCAAACTTGTTTTAATCACCGGCCATATTTCCATAGTGTTTCTACAGAAAGGATTTACAGTAAAATCTTTTTAAAAATCATTTTTGATTTTATTTCCTCACAAAACCATAATTTATATGCATCCTTCATTTCCGAGAATTCTATATCTCTCCATATCAGTTCTTTCTCAGTTATAATCTTAACTATCTCTTTAATCAAATTAGCCATATAATAATTTCTTAGATTTGGGATACCAATTCCCCCCCTTTTTTTGCGGGGTACATACAATTATTATTTTTATTTATCCTTGAATTTTTATCTCTCATATTCTGCCAGTTTTAAAATTCTGGTTTTGTAATCTTTATTGGAAGCATTCCAAACAAACAAACCATTATTAGTAGCTCTTTTATGTGGGATCCGCGCACACAATTGGTATACTGGCCCTGACAGAACCCCGGAAAGGAGTGATCACATAGTTACCAGGGGTTCCTGAAGGGACAGAAATTGGGGGAGCGGAATATTAGATAGAGTTTAATTCATCAATAGCTGACCTGACAAGCAGCTTGGACAATAGGAAGCTAATGACTAACTCGCTAGTCGCGTAATAGGTAATCTCGCGTCTGCGGATTACTCTAAATCCTAAAACCAATACCAGCCACATGTTTACCCCAGATAACATGGAACAATGTATTTCCCCTGCCGTTAATTAAGTTAATTAAGGAAGTTAATTAACTTCCCCTGTAGACTTCCCCAGTTAACTTGTGTAAACCCGCTTCGCTACCCGCTTCGCGGCCCAGATCCAACACTTTTTTCTTACAAATCACTACCCTACCAAACCATGATAAATGTATTTTTTAAAAATTTCTCAGTCCAACCCTTAATCTCTTCTTTCTTTTTAACAACTTTAATATTTTAACATCTGATAGATTGTTTGTAATATTAATTACCAAATATTTGAAGACTGTTTCGACCTTCATCCCATATCCTTTTTTTTTTTAAAAAAATCTTCATTATCTGGCCTACCCTTATTATAAATAACCATTTCTGTCTTATCCCAATTAACCTTGAGTCCTAATATCTCCTCAAAATCCTTCAAATGTCTTTGTATTATCCTCAAGTTCACAATCGGATCTCCAATGGTAAGCAGAGTAACATTTGCAAATAAACTAATTTTTGTCCCTTCCACTCCCTCGATAAGATCATCCTTTCTTATTGTCTTGGCTAAAAGCTCCATCATTATTATAAACAATAATGGGGATAGGGCAACTCTGTCTACTTAAATTTATTTGGTCTGTAATCCCATCATTAACCCATATAGAGGCCTGATTTATGCATATAATTGACTCTGCTTACACCCTCCCCCAAATGTTTCTTTCTTGTTGTGCATTTATTTATTTATCAAAAAAACAACCAATCTTTGTCATTGCATTTCCCCCAAACTGTTTTATTTATTTATTTTATCATTGGCTAGATTGCCTGTCCACCTCATCCTTCAAATCAAACTGTCTTTTCTCCAAGGAATATGACACCCACATTCAACCCCTATGTGTTTCACTGCTATATTTCCCCTTGCCTGCAAGCTTTAGTTCTAAAAATATTTTACTCGACTCTGCTTCTAAGGGATACAGAAAAGGCTTAATTAGCACTTTGCACGTACTCTCTCTGTCTCTCTGAGAATCTGACATACAGTAATAGAAATGAGAAAGGAAGGCAGAGAGACCAAGAGAGTACACTTCACAGGGGATCCCATTACTAATTCTAGCCTTTGTGTGAAGGAATAACAAGCCGGAAGAACACACAGTCAAACTATGCAAACTGGGATACAAACAAATGCCAGGTGTGTCCTCTGGCTGGTGCCAAGCAAAGTAGAGAAGAGACTGTGATTTGCCCACTTGCTGATGTTGGAAGGAGGGAGTACCTCAGCTCTTGAGCTGCAAATTGCAAGGGTGTCATGATATGCTCCTAAAGAAACACATGCATCCAATAAATCCCCTTTGTTTTGGTACTGGCAATGTGCATGCGGAAAAAAGAAAAGTACAACCTGGACCAGTATTTTAAAAGAAAATCAGAAGAGTATGTCATAGTTGATGTCCCTGACTTGATGTCCCTAGTTCCTAGTTCCTCATAATCTTCTTCTCTTCTTTAGTTCCTCTTTTACCCCTTTGGGTGTTGAGGGAGACACACGGTTCTTGCTCTGGCACTTTTAGTGGCCTCCAGTGGTGTTGTTTGGTGTTCTTGTAATATGTCCTTGATGTTATCTCATGTGAATAGAATTTCAGTCATGGTGGAGGCAAACATAAACCACACTTCTCAGTGTGCCAGACGTACGACAGGCCTCTGTGCAAAGAGGAGCTTGGAAGTGCTTTTAAATGTATGTGCTTACAGTCTTCTCATGATCAGGAGCTCCACTAAGGCAGGCTTCAGAATCAGATCAAGGAGCTCTCTAAGCATGTTCAGCTGTTCACACAAATTCCTTTTTAGACTTTTGCATCAAATGCATGAAGACCTGGCTGATCTCTATGTGGGTCGTGTGGCTTATATGCACACCCCTATCCCCTCCACAGTTCAATATTTCATGTTTTCAACATGGTTAAGAGTCCTATTCATACTTGAGCAGCATAAGAGCATGGGTCCTTTTCCCAAAATATATTTAGGGATGCTATATACCATGGATCCTCAAACTACAGCCTGTGGGCCAGATCCGGCCTCAATCTCTTGTCTCTGGATGAGCAAGGCAGGCATGTGTATGGCAGTGGCGGCAGAAGTGGCAGCCCCTCAACTGGCTAAGGGACCGTAAACCTCCCTGTTACGGAGTGCTGGCAGGGACAAGCCAAGCAGAGAAGGGAGGCGGAGGCTAAGGGGCAGAGGCAGCTACCCCTCAACAATCTGAGGGACAGTGAATCGTCCCCTGCTGACGGCCCCTCAACAGTCTGAGGGACTATGAACCGCCCCCCGGCTTAAAATTTTTGAGGACCCCTGCTATATACTATACATTTCCTTTATTTTGAGATCCCCAGGAATTATTTTATATACAACAGACAAATATGGATGCTGTTACTGATAACTAAAGGTCAATTTTGTAGTATAGGCAAAAATTCAGCACTTTCTCTGACACTGGGTGGCTCACTATTTACCTGTAATTTTCCAGCTCTCCAATTGACCATCAAATTTACAGTATTTAATATTTTTATTATGTGCTGTCAAGTCAGAACTGGCCTACAGTATAAATCATATACTGTATTGTCATTAAAGTAAGAAATGACTCCTAGAATAGCTTTTTAATGGATTTTGGAAATATAAAAGTAGATAAATATTTAAAAAGACATGATCATGACTATGGTTACAGCCATGAGATTATTAATGGCTAAACAGTGGAAAATGTATTTGGGATTTGTAATGGAAGACTGGTATAAAGAATTATGGGAAATTGCTATAAATGATAAATTGAAGTGTGAATTAAAACAAAAGAAATGTTTGATAAAGAAAAATGATATTATAGACATCTGGGGTGAATTTATTATCTTCCTCTTGTTCTGTCATATCCAAATCTGAATTTTGGAGATCCTCTTGGCGATCAGCCATGAAGACTGTCCTGAGAATATAATGCAGTGGCCTTTCATTTGCCTTCCATGTCACAGCATGACACCCATACCACTGATCCAGTTCCACGAGTCACTTTCTGGTCCTGAGCTCTTTTGGCAAACAAAGTCCCCATTGGCCCCAGGCCAGTATTGATGAAGCTGCTGCCCTCTATCAAAATGGATTCAAGTGGGATTTAATCCACTTGGGGACCATCACCCTTCCATGTGGACTTCAGCACCCAAGCCATTAGTCCTCAGGGTTGTCAGGTTAGTTAACTGCCACCTGACACTTGGTGTTGAGTCACTAGCAGTATAGGCTACTCTATTACCATAGCAGGATAAACAAGCCAGATGCTGTTATTGATTGTGTATTTGTTAAAACTAAAGGGATAAAACCAGGACAAGAACATTTAACTTTTTGGAAATAGGGGATTTAGAAGAAAGGAAAATGTGTTTGGATAATATGAATAGGACAAATACATCCCAGTGGTGCAGGAGCACTTGTTAATAGTTCAAGCCCTAACCAAGGACTTAAGAGTTGTTAAGTTAACGTCTGAGTATATATGCAGTTCCTAGTAGAGTTGGTTGTTGTTGTTTTTTTGGAGAGTTAGGATGGTCAAGTACAGTAATTCCAAAATTTCCAAATATCTAGGGAGTCCTTTAGGTATTGCTCCAAGGGCTCCAATTGCTATGGGTATGACACCAGATTTCTCTCTCCATAGACAATCAACTTTAATTTGCAAATCACGATATTTTGTGACTTTTTCTGTTTGTTTTCAATTCGTACATCTCCTGGTATAGCAATATAAGCCAGGCCTTCTTCATTTCCACAACAGTTATATCAGGCATGTTGTGAAGCAGATGTCTATCTGTTTGAATTTTAAAGTCCCACAGGGTATTGATTCTCATTTTCTAAACCTTTCTCTTCCTGGTGTTCCCAATGCTTTTTACTGCATTCAAATCCAACCTTCTGGCAAAGTTTCCAATGAATTTTTTTTTTTGCAACCCTGTTATGGCACTGCAAATAATCAGTCTGTGAAATTTTGCTGCATCCGCTGATCAGATGATCTACTGTTTTATCCTTTTCATTACAAACCTGGCATTTGGTATTGTTGGATTACATGCTGTATTTTAGACTTCATGCAATTTGTTGGCAATGAAATTTACTTTTTTTCTCCTTTAACCTGCAAATTAAAATGTAGAGAGTTGCTCTGGGCTAGGCCTCCCACACACAGGTAGGGGAGGTTTGAATGCCCCCTTTGCTCTTTTCCCCCCTCCTGAATTTGCCTACCGTATATCCAGCATAGAAGCTAAAAGCAATGTGAGTCATTTTAATCTTCTATTTTTACTTCATTGTGCGGTCACTTACCAATTGTAAAATAATAGTTGTTCCCAACCCTGCCATAGAATTGATTCTGGTTTTCTTCATCCACTTTAAATTCACCTCATGTTCATTTCAGATCCAGTTCACTTCACCTTCTGGTGTAACACTGAATGTGTGGGCAAATGGAAGCTAGAGTTGCAAACTTATTTAGAGGTCCACTCCTACCCATTTGTGAATTTTGGAAGACTTCATAAGCTCCACTGCCCCCAAATTTTCTTACAAAAATATGACTTTCACCCATACCTGTCAAGTATCCTGGATTGGCCGGGATTTCCCATATATTCACGCCGCTTCCTCCACTTTCCTGCCACCATCCCGTATTTTGACCGGCGGGGGAAGGAGTTACTGTGCATGCGCGTATGCGCAGAACCCTTTTGCGCAGAAGGGTTCTGTGTAGGTCCTGTATTTTTTGGAGCCGCGCTTGATGGGTATGCTTCCACCTTCTGGAATTACATAATATAAACTTAGCTGAGCTTTGTGGTAAACAGAAAGAACCTCCTTGAAGATTGTGGGTTTTTTGGACCACAGTCGGGCATATCCTGCAGCAATTTTGTGTTGCCAGCTAATGTATCTCACACTGGATCAGGAGAAAGGAACTGCAAAATGAGCTCCCAAAAGGTGGCTTCATTTTGGCAGCTTCACATCTGGCCTAGAGACGGAAGAAGAAGAAGAAAAAGAAGACGAAGAAAAAAAATAAGAAGAAGAAGCTGAGTTTTTTTTGCTTTTGCTTCTATGATTGCAAAATATGACAATGTGCCCCAACATCCCCTACAGAGCACAATGAGAATTTTCAAGCAAATCTTTATTTTTATTTTTTTATGCTGGAGGCTACATTTGGGCTATTGACAGCTTCATTCAACTTGCAGATCACATGTTGCCCAAACCTGGTGTAAACAAGCTCCAAAGGCCCTATAAACTATTCAGATACTTCACGCAAAAATCTCATTCTTTACAGTTTTATCCAGGAGGAACCTCAGTGGTGGGCATCAACAGGTTCGCACCAGTTCGCCACAACCGGTAGCAGAAATTCCGGCTGGCCCCACCCATCCAAGTTTTGAAATAAAGTAGTCCTAATTCGGGTGCAACGCAGGGCTTCCCCCTGCCCACGCCCACCATACCACGCCCAAAGTGAGGTAGTGAATTTTTTTTGAGCCCACCACTGGGGAACCTACATCTGCGTTGTTTGATAGCAGGATAGTTTTGCAAAGGAATAAAGGCTGTTCCAAGTATATTTGGCATGATAAGGACAAATATGTTGTTGGAGAGAGGAGCAGATTGGTTTCTCCCTTCAAAGAACAAGTTCCTGTTTTGATTAAATTTAGGGAAGTCAGGAAGTGCTTGGCATCTCCAGGATCCAAACTAGGCACAGCAGGGTTGGGTATCCAATTATACCCTAACCAATGTTGGTCCAGGGAAGAAATGTGTTTGAGGTTGCTAAGGAACTGGCTGCAGAGGAACTCAACAGCTTTTTAGGAGGCTGGTACTTAAGATACTTCTGATCCGTCCTCTGTTATGCAAGACAGAAAGAAGCTTGTGAGTGTGCAAGTGTGACTATGGACCAGAAATAGCATATAAACACAGAGCCCTGCAAAACATTATAGTGTAGGTTTTAATAGTTCACGCCTGCCTTGATCTGATTTTTTTTAAATGAGTGCCAAGAATGAAAATGTTTCAGTTAAGTAATTTGAACGCCATGTTAGATATACATATGGCCAAGCAGAGTAATGCTAGGAGCCACAGTTTAAAAGTAAGGATTCTGTCGGAATACCACACATCTTGCTGCTCTACAGTCTCCTCCCAGAGCTAGCAAAGCTAGTTGTAGAGATGGGGCTAGAGTCCACCTGGACATTTAATTTAATTTAATTTTCAAACTTCTACGCCACCCACTCAGGTGAATCCAACTCAGGGTGGCTTACATCAATTCTAAAAAAACATGTAAAACAGATTTAAAAAACCCAATTATCCCACCCACCCATCCATCCCACCCTATACATAAAAAGAGCAGGAGAAAGAGAAGGGGCTCCTGATTACTATCTTGGTGTGAGCCAAGAGGCGGGGGGCGAATTTACATTAGGACCCCACACCTGCCCTGCTAGCCAGGTTTTCAAACCTTTTCTAAAGGGCAGCAATTCTGTCTGTAGTCTTAGCTCTGTTGGCAGGAGGTTCCAGAGGGCCGGTGCAGACATGGAAAAGTCCCTCCTTCATGTGCTAGAGATGGGCCCCTCTAGCTGAGAGCCCCTCCGGTCTGCTCTGGTTGGGCGGGCAGACACTCTTGGGGCGATGCAGTCTCTCAGGTATCCTGCCCCACCATCATATAGGGCTTTAAAGGTCAAACCAGCACCTTGAATTGCAACTGGAGGCAAACTGGTAACCAGTGCAGCTCCCGAAGTAGCGGTGAGGTGCGGGCATAACGTCCACACCCCATCACCACCCGGGCAGCTGCATTCTGGACCAGCTGTAGCCTCCAAATGGTCGTCAAGGGCAGCCTCATGTAGAGCGCTGAACATCTACCTTCATACTGAGGCTGTTTTGTTAGGAGTGGCTCAGGCCTACAGAACCTCCATGACAACCATAGGTCTAACTTTGATGATTTCTATCCCCAGTCATGCTGCAAGGTACAGTCTGGATTCAGGCTTTCTGTGTAGCCTGGATGGTAGTGATTTGGATGTAGAACAACTCTCTGTAGTTCCTTTGTCTTGCCCAGATTATGACCAAGGAGTCTTAGAGTGGCAGATGGTTTCTTGATGGTGCTTACAGATTTTCAGCAGGTTCTTTCTGTGTACATTTCTAGGGATTTGGCAATGAAGAAATGAATAGATCAGTGACTAGTTCAATAATGGGAGAAAAGCTACAACTGAAAACAGCCAAGTGTTTACCCTCATTACTTTATATCATGCAATTCTTTCCTCTCCCTAAACCCAAGCAAAGAAGCTTGCTCTAAGCGGACAATCATAGAATCATAGAATAACTGAGTTGGAAGTGTATTTTTAGGCCATCAAGTCCAACCCCCTGCTCAATGCAGGAATCCAAAGCAGATCTGACAGATGGTTGGCCAATTCTCTCTTAAATGCTTCCTGTGTTGGAGTGCTCACCACTTCTCAAGGAAGTTGGTCCCACTGTCATACTGCTCTAAAGGTTAAAGTGTTTTTCTTCATATGCTGCCTATATCTGGCTTCCTTTAGTTTGAGACTGTTATTATGATCAATGCATGCAAGAAAATGTCTGAGTTTTAGCTAAAAGCTGAGAGAAACAGGAGGACTATATGGACAGATAGGTGCAATATCCTATTAGCATTTCTAGGATCCAACATTGGGGTTAAAACTTTTCCATTCTGTAAAGTCTTGTAATTCCCTCCTTCGAGCCTTCAGTCCCTTTTGTTTGTTTTGAAACACAACATGCCTCCTTAACAATCCATCCTTTCATACCAAACCCGGACCCCTCCAAAAAATGAAAATCTAAATTCTGTAATGTACTAAAATGCACTAAATAGATTGTTGAGAACAATGCATGACATAATTATGTGACTTGGTTAGACAAATGAGTTTAGAAGTGACATCTGAAATGTTTCCAGTGATCTTCGATACAATAAAGAGCAGTATTTTCTTTTCTAAATGTAGAACCTAAAGTTATAGCAAGTAAAATAGCAGATAGGTCTGTAGCCAGAAATATCTACTTATTCTGTTGGGGTGAGAAACCCCATATATTCTAGGTAGCAGGGTGGAGAGAAGACAAAAGAAAAGGACTCTTCCCATGGAACACGATTAACTGTGATGGCTGTGAACTGATGCCAGCCTAGAGTTTAGAGTACAAGTGCCTTATACTTGAGTAACGGTATTGATAAAGCTTGGGAAACTTACTATTTTGAAATGCAGCTTCCAGAATCCCTTAGCCAACATGGCTAATTGGATCACAGGATGTATCATTTTAACTAGAGGTTATAGAGGTTGTATTCCCCAATGTGTTTTGTTCTGACACATATGAGGCCAACTAAAATAGCAAAACATTCTCAGCACAAAATAGGCATGATGTTACAAAAAGCAGGATGGAGTGGAGTTTGATGTCCAAGTAATGGGACTTGCTTGCTGTCTTGGGATAAGGGGCAAGGCTCAGCAAGTTTTAAATTTCACCTCGAATGGCTAATAATTTAACTACAAACAAGGAAGGTAATAAAAAGTAGTAAACTTTGAATTTCATATTTGAAAAAAAAGCAATATCCTTAGGACCCAAAACAACCTCTGTTGATTACAAGGTTTACCAGTCTCTTTGCAAGAAGCAAGCAGAAACTAGAAGTACAGTACCGGTAGTTTCTGCACAGTCAAGGGTGAAGATGTTTTCAGATGTTACTCAGTTGTAGCAAGGTAATGGCTGCCCCTTTGGGTTGTCTTAAGGATGAACCAAAGCCTCAGTCGAGGTGATATGAAATCCCCTTCTTATGATACAAGATCCCACTACTGAAACAGTTACATTTTCTATCCAGCTTCTACAAAATGCTGTGAAAGTGGTGTTGGACATAAAACAAATTCACAAATCCATATTGCAGTGATAGCCTTTTTGTTTATTTCCCAGTTTTCTTTCTTTAGCAGAGCTTTAAATGTTTTATTAGATTTATTCATATGTTAGGCAAAGTATATATTGCACAGTATACTATTACCTATGTACATTAGTGTAAGTCAAATGGCAAAAACCACAGCAGCAAATTGCCGCTACTTAAGATGTCAGTTCTTCTGTTTGTCATTGCATTCTGAGTCATATAATTGATCTGTGATGAGGAATACAAGCTCCCTTTTCTTAACCACTGGCATTTTGCTGCTGTGACTTAGGTTAATATTAATATTAATTTAATATTAATAATATTAGAACTTCAGAGCTGTAAGGGATCCTATAGACCATCAAAGTCCAACCCCTGTCAAGGAGGCACAGTGGAGAATTGAACCCCCACCCTAAATAAAACACTAAACTATCTAGCAGTTCACAAATAAGTAAAAAATATCCTGGCCATTGTTTGCCTTTATTAACCACTGAAAAAGGGTTTCTCAGTAAGTTGGAGTAGCCAGCTGTAGAGGCAGGGCTTAGTAGTTTATTTCCCCACTGTATTCCTCAGAAGAAGAGACAGGTCATATAGATTCTGGGGGTGCACAGTGTCAGAGTACCTCCAGAAGAAAGGGACTTCTTACTCTATAGCTCAGAAACTCTGGCAAAGGTCACTGTAAGTCAGAAATAACTTCATGGTACTAGATTATTTGATTAATTTCAACTGAACATGAGGCTGCCTGCTGCATTAAAAATGCAAGCTTTGGAAATAAGTTGTGTCCTCCTTCATAAAGTTTGTTTGTTTGTTTGAACTGATCTTATTTCAGATGGTAAACTAGTCCATAAAATGGGGGCTACCACTGAAAAGACACTTCCTTTAGTCACAGCTTTCTTCATTGCTTTAGGCATGACTACTCATCACTTCAGCTGATCAGTGCTCAGGATAACATTTCTTAGGGCAGGGGTGCCCAAACTTTTTATGTCGGGGGCCTGACCACGCCACCAGAACAGCTTAGCAGGCCAGACCACGCCTCGGAGCAGGGCATGTTTGCACATGCGCATCTATATTCACTTCCTGGTTCAGCGCAGATGCTTCTGCACATGCACAGAATCGTCCGTATTCACTTCCTGCCTTGGCACGCACCATTCTGCACATGCGCGAGCACGTCCACGTGAAACCAGGAAGTGAATATGGACACGTCTGCACACGCACAGAAGCATCATTTCTTGGTTTGGCGAGGGCATCGTGGGCCTGATGGAATGGCTTTGGGGGATTGTATCCATCCCGTGGGCTGTAGTTTGGACCTGCCTGTCTTAATGAGTAGAACTCCTGGAGATAGCATTAATTCATGCATTTATTTCTGCCACCATGCCAATATTTCCAAGTAAACCAGTTTAAAAGAACACATTACCTCATGCAATACTTATCAAAGGGACCTGCTTCAACCTTTATGGCTTCCCCCAGTCCACATCGTTGGTAAGAAACAGCATAGTCCTGTACATTCTATATGGCTGGCTTCCAGTGGTGGGATTCAATTTTTTTTTTACTACCTACTCTGTGGGTGTGGTATGGTGGGCATGGCCAAGGGAAAAGTCCTGCATTGCACCTGAATTAGGACTACTTTATTTCAAAACGTAGATGGGTGGAGCCACCCAGAATTTCTGCTACCAGTTCTGGCGAACTGGGGCGAACCTGCAGAAGCCCACCACTGCTGGCTTCCCATTCCGAACACATGGCCATCCTAGGGACACTGTGGTTTGATCTTCTCTAGGGAAAGGCTTAATTATCTTTATTGTTCTAATGATGCCCGAATGACACGCCCATTCTCAGGTGAGAAACGGAAGAGCTGGACAAAGTTCATTTGGTATCAGCTTTATCTCCTCTCCCAAATCTTCTCTCTACGTTAATTACAGCTCCTGACATGTTGTAGATAATATGATAAACAAGGGCTGTAACAAATTTACTCTCATCAGCCTAACTCTTAGACCTGTCTAGATATTCATACTTGCTTTGAGATGGGAGACCTATAACATAAAACAGCTTTCCCCAACCCAGTTCTCTCAAGATGCATTATTGTTCCAATCATACCAGTCAACAGGGGGAATATAGGAATTTTAGTCTAAAACATAAAGGTTATCTTTTAGGGAATGTGCTCTCCACCCTCCACCTCTAGTATCTCCATAACAAAGTACTTTATACTTTCCTGTATTGCTGTTCTTCCTCATTCTTCATAAAGAGGATGGTCAAAATATGAATTTATAATAATATAATGAAAACAGACAGTCTGCAACCTTTTAACACAAAATATTATTCAATGGCTGTACAATGGGGTACACAGAAAGAGCCTCCTTGGAGATTGTGGTATTCTTGAACCACAATCAGGTGGACCTGGTAACAGCAACCTTGTGTTGCCGGCTAAACTTTCTCATACTAGGTCAGGCAAAGGGAACTGCAGAATGAACTCACCAAAGGGTTCCTTCATTTTGGCAGTTTTCACATCTGGCTTAGACACAGAAGAAAAAGAATAGCTGCAACCCTTCTTTATGCTGCACGTCACATCTAAAATATTCCTCCATTACTCTTGAAAAAAGAGGTATTTCTAAATTCTGCTTTAGCCATAATCATCATACATGCCTTGGTAATAAAATAAGGTATATAGGGGCATGTGAGCCCTCTGATCTATTCAAAGCACATAAAGATCAAGGCTAAACTGCCTGTACCTGTAGGAGACTTTCCAAATCTCTCAATCCCTGGATCTGCAACATTATCTGTGGGTTGTTTTTTGTTGTTGTTTTTTTGAATTTCTGGATTTAAACATCTAACCTTGTAGAATTTTGTTTGGACTCCAGGGTACACAGAGCCTCCTCGAAGATTGTGGTATTTTTGAACCACAATCAGGCGTACCCTGGTAACAGCAATCTTGTGTTGCCAGCTAATCTTTCTCACACTAGGTCAGGTGAAAGGAATTGCAGAATGAACTCACCAAAGGTGCCTTCATTTTGACAGTTTCACATCAGGCCTAGACACAGAAGAAGAAGACATAGGCAAAGGCTATATAGAGTCATCACCACAACAGACTCTATTTGGTCCCCCCCCTCCCAGGATAATAGGGTAGTGTTGCTAAGTGGCTATAGAGAGGGAGCCCCTGTCTAGGGAACTGTCATGCTATAATAACAGACTATAATAACATTAAAAACAACATTTATTAGGGTGGTCAGATATTCTGTTTTGGGGAGGACACTCCTCTCCTTGAATCCAAAGTCTGGTGGAAGTAGAGTTGCCATAATTCTTTCCCACAAAACCGGGACAGAAGTACAAAACAGCCTTTAAAAAAATGCAATATAATGATAGCTATTTTTCCAACCTTGAATCCTGGACAATCCCAGTTTTCCGGGGCATATGGCAACTTTAGTGTTTGAGAACCAAGACAAAGGAACAGCCGAAGGTCTGGCTCAACACAACTTTATTGCATGATGGTCAGGGGGAACATGAGGTAATGGCGGACGAGCAGCTCAATATATACGGTGGTTATACATTTGAATGTGGCTCCACGATCGCCCAGGTGAGGTAGTGGCGTGAATCTTCCCGCGCTGTGGTTCTTTGGGGAATTGGGACCTGTGAGCTGGGCGCTCGCTATTGCCACCAGGTGGTCATTAGCTCGCGTCCTAATTGCAACGGGTTACATTGATATATATGTTAAAGGCATAGTATTGAGAACACAAAGCATAGTATTGAGAACACATGATATATATGTTAAAAGGCATAGTACTGAGAACACAACAGCAACCCTAGGTGGAAGGATAAAGAACTATTAAGAGGAACTGTTAAGAAGAAAAATCACAGCAAAAACCTGGCCAGCAGGCACACTGACTGCAAAAAGAAGCAATCCTGGGTCTTTATACATAGATCTGTTGCACACAGGCAGTGAGGAATTTTTTCACTAAGAAAAGGGTACTCAAGTGAGGAATGCAGAACTTCTCTGCCTCAACACCACCATCAAGTTTACTAGCTGGAGCTTATCCTCAAAAATGTTTTTTTTCTCATTAGCCAGATGTTCTGCACTTTTAAAACTGTGATATGATGTATGATGCGAGGAAAAAATGGCGTAGAAACCGGCAAACCACGCCACAAAGCTTGCCAAGAGAACCCTATTGACCAAAACAAAAGGCAAAACAAAGGGGCAGGCTAGGTGATACAGGATGCTTAACACCACAGAGTGGAGGAAGGGGAGGGACAGGAAAGGGGGAGGGGAAATGCAATGTTGTAAGGAGCAATACTGCATAGGGACATGGAATGTGAGATCAATGAACCAAGGTAAACTGGAAGTGGTTAAAAATGAGATGGAAAGAATAAGCATTGACATCTTGGGCATCAGTGAGCTAAAATGGACAGGGATGGGTGAATTCAGCTCGGGAAACCATCATATCTACTATTGTGGACAAGAAAACCTTAGAAGAAATGGAGTAGCCATAATTGTCAATAAGAGAGTAAGAAAAGCAGTAATGGGATATAACCTCAAAAATGACAGAATGATGTCAGTCAGAATTCAAGGCAAACCTTTCAATATCACTGTAATCCAAGTCTATGCACCAACCACTAGTGCAGATGAAGCCACAGTGGACCAGTTCTATGAGGACCTAGAACACCTCATAGAACAGACACCAAGAAATGATGTCCAAATTATATTAGGAGACTGGAATGCCAAAGTAGGCAATCAAAAAGTGGAGGGAATAACAGGCAAGTTCGGTCTTGGAGTACAGAACGAAGCAGGGCAAAGATTGATAGAGTTCTGCCAAGAGAACGCACTGGTCATAGCAAACACTCTCTTCCAGCAACACAAGAGGCGACTTTACACATGGACATCACCAGATGGCCAACACCGAAACCAGATTGACTACATACTCTGCAGCCAAAGATGGAGAACCTCCATACAATCAGCAAAAACAAGACCTGGAGCAGACTGTGGCTCAGATCACAACCTACTGATCGCAAAATTCAGGTTAAGACTAAAGAAAATAGGGAAAACAAGGAGACCAGACAGATATCACCTAGACAGCATCCCTAAAGAATACACGGTGGAGGTGATGAACAGATATAATGGCCTGGACGCAATAGACAGAGTGCCAGAAGAATTATGGACAGAGATAAAGGACATCATGCAGGAAGCAGCAAAGAAAACCATACCAAAAGAAAAAAAGCGTAAGAAAGCAAAATGGTTGTCTGATGAGGCTCTTAAAATAGCAGAGGAAAGAAGGAATGCAAAAGTCAAAAGAGAAAGGAAAAAATACAATCTTCTGAACACAGAATTTCAAAGAAAAGCAAGGAGAGATAAGGAAAACTACCTAAAAGAACAGTGCAGAGAAATGGAGGAAAACAACAAAAGAGGCAGGACTAGAGATCTTTTCAGAAAAATCGGGGAAATAAAGGGAACATTTAAAGCAAAAATGACCATGATAAGGGACAAAGACGGAAAAGAGCTAGCTGATGCAGAAGAGATAAAGAAAAGATGGAAAGAGTACACAGAGGAACTCTACAAAAAGGACCTCAACACTCCTGATAACCACAACGATGAAAAAACTGAACTCGAGCCAGACATCCTCGAGAGCGAAGTTATAAAGGCCCTAAAGAGCACTGCAAACAACAAAGCTAGTGGATATGATGGTATCCCAGTTGAATTTTTCAAAGCTCTAAAAGATGATGGCGTCAAATTACTGCATTCAATATGCCAGCAAATCTGGAAAACAAAACAGTGGCCACAGGATTGGAAAAGATCAGTATACGTCCCAATCCCAAAAAAGGGCAACGCCAAAGAATGCTCAAATTACCGAACAATTGCACTCATCCCACACGCCAGCAAGGTGATGCTCAAGATAATACAGGACAGACTTCAGCAGCATGTGGAGAGAGAACTACCAGAGGTGCAGGCCGGTTTCAGAAGAGGCAGGGGGACTAGAGACCACATTGCCAACATACGTTGGATCATGGAGAAAACAAAGGAATATCAGAAACAAGTTTACTTTTGTTTCATTGATTACACTAAGGCATTTGACTGTGTGGACCACAACAAGATGTGGCAAGTAATTAAAGAGATGGGAATACCAGAGCACCTCATATGCCTCCTGAGAAATCTGTACATGAACCAAGAAGCAACAGTCAGGACAGAACACGGAATGACAGAGTGGTTTGGAATAGGAAAAGGAGTAAGACAAGGCTGCATTTTATCACCCTGCTTATTCAATCTATACACAGAGCAAATAATGCGCAATGCAGGGATGGAGGAATCACAATATGGGATTAAAATTGCAGGGAGAAACATCAACAATCTGAGATATGCAGACGATACCACCCTAATGGCAGAAAGTGAGGAAGACCTAAAGAACCTCTTGATTGGGCTGAAGGAGGAGAGTGCAAAAGCTGGTTTGAGACTCAATATCAAGAAAACCAAGATAATGGCAACAGGTCCGATCAGTTCCTGGAAAATAGATGGGGAAGAAGTAGAAGCAGTGACAGATTTTACTTTCCTGGGATCAAAGATCACGGCAGATGGGGATTGCAGCCATGAAATAAAAAGGCGACTGATTCTTGGGAGACAAGCTATGAGAAACCTGGGGAACATAGTGAAAAGCAGAGACATCACATTGCAAACAAAAATTAGAATAGTCAAAGCAATGGTATTCCCAGTGGTAATGTACGGATGCGAGAGCTGGACAATAAGGAAAGCTGAACGCAGAAGAATAGATGCCTTTGAAATGTGGTGTTGGAGGAGAGTTTTGAGAGTCCCCTGGACAGCGAGGAGAACAAATAGGTCAATCTTAGAAGAAATCAACACTGACTGCTCATTGGAAGGGCTAATAGTAAAGACGAAGCTAAAGTACTTTGGACATCAAATGAGAAGGGAGGATTCACTTGAGAAGGCCTTGATGTTGGGAAAGGTGGAGGGCAAAAGAAGAAGGGGGAGGCCAAAGATGAGATGGCTATATGGTATTGTAGACACAATGGGCACAGAACTGGGAGTGCTGAGGGGGATGGTGGAGGACAGAGGCACCTGGAGAACAATGGTCCATAGGGTCGCAAAGGGTCGGAACCGACTGTGCGACTGAACAACAACAACAACATTAGCCAAGCTCCTCTAAAGAATGTCTGTTGCTTAAATTCATGAATCTTTGATGAAGAATGTCTGTGGGCAGATAAGCATTAGATAGAATTATAACTATTGTTACTGTTAATCACCACCACTACCACCACCACCACCATTTGACTGCAACAGATCTGCTTCTATCACATCTAGTTTAACTTTCATGCTTGTTCCACCAGATTCCGATAAGATATTTGCCAGAAATGGCCAAACCTCCCCTGAGCTGAAAACAATGTCTATGCTGTTTCCCATGATGAAACATACTGGTGGTATGGCATGAAATGAAAAATGAGGGAAGTGAAGAGTGCCAAGCATAATAAATCCATCACAGGCAAGGCCAAAGTAATCTACTTGTCTTGTAAAAGAATTGTCACTGGGCCACTGATAAGGAGATGACAGCAAAGACACCGTGTGACCCTTACAGATCCCTGAGGGCATCACCTCCCCTTCAGTCAGGATTTGGAATCTCAAGGAAGATGCTCACCTGAGGTGGGATGGAGACGATGGGAGCTCAGGGAGCTCTGGTTCTGGCATCACATGTATCCCTGGCCCAGGAGACACGTTCTCTGTGATGATGCCCATAAAACTGAAGCTACTGGAGATTAAGTAGTGGCTGCTGTCTAGAGTGGGGAAAGAGCAAGTCAGGGCAAATGGCAGACACCTGCTTTGTGGCGAGGATGGAAGTCTCTCCCTTGAAAAGTCAAGACAACAGCTGAGAATGAGAGAGAGAGAGAGAGCTGATAAGGCCTGATCATGTGTGTCCTGTCTCTCTCTCTCTCTCTCTCTCTCTCTCTCTCTCTGTGTGTGTGTGTGTGTGTGTGTGAGAGAGAGAGAGATGTACAAATGTATTAAGGGCAATAACTATGTCTGATTCCCTTCCCATAATCAGCCTTCTCTGTCAATCAGAGTTGCATTCCAACCCAAAAGTCCTTCAACAAGTTCAGGGGACCACAACTGCATTTTTGTCCTCACAATAACCCTTTGAGGCTGTGGAGAGAGAGATAAATTGACCCAAGCATGTCTAGGGCAGTGATGGCAAACCTTTTAGAGACTGAGTGCCCAAACAGAGAGGCGGGGTGAACTCTGTGCTGAGTGTAGGGAGGAAGCACTCCCGTTGGGCTTCTGGGTAGAGGGGCAGGGTGAACTCTGTGCTGGGTCAATGGCACATGTGCCCACAGAGAGGGCTCTGAGTGCCCCCTCTGGCACACGTGCTATAGGTTCACCACCACTGATCCAAAGTCTCATGGAATTGCTATGCTGCCCTGGGACCAATTTAGGGCAAGAAGTGCTTGGAGGAGAGGAAAGCTGTATACTTCTTTGTAACATGGCTTTTATGATTATCATCCATTGCTACCTAGCTCACTGGCTTGGTGAGAAGGTAAAGGTATTTGGTGTTCATGTTTTAGTTTTAGTTGACTGGTCTAGCAATTCTGTCTTTTCTCATCAACCTTATTTGGTGGACACTTATTTGCACTAATGGTATCTAAAGAAGACAATTGTGAGCCCCTGAAATAAATCTATTGAAGTGCCACGGTATGTTGCCTCTCTCTCTCACCTGGTCCCCATTTATTTTGCCCAAAGTTCACTAGTTTTGGCCCAAGCAACTCTAACCCATCTACAGCATACCCCTATGTGACCCCACCTCCATCTATCACTGAAACATGTCATAAATGTGGAGGTTTCCACATGAACTGGGGCCATAAGGTCTGATCACAACCCATAAGATCTCACCTTGATTTTCACTCAAATGGGGGAGATGTGATGCTGCTGGGATGCCTTTCCCAGAGCCATAGGATTGAATAATTAGTTATAAACTGACTGCAGTGTCTCAAGTGGCTAAGATGCTGACTGGAAGGTGGCAGGTCAGCAGTTTGATACCCGAATACTGCAGAATGGAGTGAGCTCCCGTCTCTCTCCAAGCTCCTGCCAACCTAACAGTTCAAAAGCAAGAAATTGCAAGTAGATAAATAGGGACGTCTTTGGTGGGAAGGTAAACAGTGTTCCATGCACTCCGGTGTCTAGTCATGCCTACCATGTGACCACGGAAATGTCTGCAAATGCAGAAAGCGCTGGCTCTTCGGCTATGTAAAAGAGATGAGCCCTAGAGTCAGATACAACTGGCTTTCAAGCAATGGTCACCTTTACCTTCATCTACATTAGAGATGAATTGTCATTGTCATTGTACCCATCCAAAGAAAAATAATTTGTCTTTAGTTTAAAAGTATATTCTTGACTTGGTGTGTGTGTCAACAATAACTCTTTGGTTTGTTAAACATACTGTATTGCAATACACTGTTTCTAACTGATGCTGCTTTTAATTAAAATGCACTCAAAATACACCTATGATTTTTAAGGCTGCAAAGTCCCGAAAACCTCTGTTACTGAGAATCCTGTAAATAAAAACTGGGAGATGGTCTTTATAGGTGACTCCAGTTTTGACGTTAGTCTGTGCAGGCATTTTAATTCTGCTTATAACATAGGATAAAACTATTTATGTATACAGTGGTACCTTGGATAAAGTCTGATTTGGATAAAGTCTGATTTGGATAAAGCCCGATTTGGATAAAGTCGCGGTTTTCATGCACACGTGATGCATCGCATAAAGTCCAAAACCGCTAAAAAAAAATGGACGTTATCCGAGGTATTTGGTGTAGGAACCTTGGATAAAGTCCATTTTTGGGACGTTATCCGATGCATTGCCCATTTGATTCGGATAAAGTCCAAACTTGTGGAACGGAGTTTGGACTTTATCCGAGGTTCTACTGTATTGCAAAATTATAAACTCCATATTTTTTCTGGCAGACTACAACCTAGTTTCTCATTAGTGGGACAAATTTTCCCAGCTTTTTAATTCTGCCTGAATGTTGATTCTTACTGCACCCACTCTAGTTCTTTCAACTCCACAACTCTCAACCCAAAACATGTTTCAGTTCTGTTGTCTTTCATATAGTTATTTAGTTATTTATGTGCTATCAAGTCAGAACTAAATTGTAGTGACCCTAGTAGAGCGTTCAAAGTAAGTGAGATATTTAAGGAGCAATTCTACCTCTTTCACTCCCCCAGCAGTTTCCAGGGCTAAGTAGGGAGTTGAGTCCTAGTCCATTACTCTGTCCACCACACCATACTGGGAATCCATCCCTTGCACAGTCCAAATTATTCATCTCATATTAGAAACAAATATCAGACACAGCCTAAAGATTGGAAGATTATCTAGTAATTTTTTTGGTTGTTTTGCCCTGGGATTACTGCCTGGACATTCTTCCTATCCTTTTCAAATTCATATCCAGTCCTTTTCCTTGTGTTGAATGTTTCTTTCTCAGCAGATCACACATACTATCACCTACTCTAGGTAAAGGTAAAGGTAAAGGTAAAGGTTTCCCTTGCTCGAAAGCCAGTCGTATCCGACTCTAGGGTGCAGTGCTCATTTCTGTTTCAAAGCCGAAGAGCCAGCGCTGTCTGCTGCTGCAGACATTCCCGTGATCATGTGGCAGGCATGACTAGACACCGGAGCGCACGGAACGCTGTTACCTTCCCACCGAAGTGGTCCCTATTTATCTACTTGCAATTTCTTGCTTTCGAACTGCTAGGTTGGCAGGAGCTGGGACAAAGATGGGAGCTCAATACATCCTGCAGTACTCGGGAATCGAACTGCTGACTTTCCGTCTCCCAGTCAGCGTCTTAGCCACTTGAGCCTAAGTAGGAGCTAAAATAAAGTTTTGAAGGTTGCCAAACTTCAGGGTTTGACCCAAGATGTGAGAATTTTCTTCACAGGGACTCCAAAGGAGGGATGATATTTTAATTAGGAGTTGACAAGACCAAGAGTGTCCCTTGTAAAGTTAAAAACCTCCCCATTGCTTTTCTAGCATGTTCTAGCATGTTCTTTCATCCAATCTTCCTGTTTTTCAGAACAGACAGGCAGGAAGCAAGAAAAACATTATAAAAGAAGTTTAGCACTTACACTTATATACCACCCCATAGCACTTAGTGCACTCTCTGGGTGGTTCACAAGTTAATTAGCTTTTTGCCTCCAACATACTGGGTAAACTGATGCACTGCAGCCAAAACATTGTGATGGGGATCAAGACTGACTCAGTCTTCCATCATTCCAAGGTCAGTAAAATGAGTACCCAGTATGTTGGGGGCAAAATGCTAATTGCCTGTAAACTGCCCAGAGAGTGCACTAAGTGCTTTGGGGTGGTATATGTGTAATTGCTATTGATAGTTCAGTACTGGAAAGGTCAAAGTTATTAAAACAGAATTAAATTGCTTGAATGAGCAACTGGATGTTTTGGGTAGGTTAGGGCACCTCAAGACAGACTAGGACAAAGGAGACTTGAGTTTGATTCTCTGCTGGGCTGTGGAAACTCACTGGGGCTGTATCTTGAGTGAATTCCTGTTTCTTTCTCTTTCTCTCTGTGTGTGAATGCAAACGCTTATGGGGCTGCCTGGCTGTGTATATCTGAATGACAATGTGTTGTGTTCTAATGGTTTTCCTTCCACATGGATTACAATGTATCGGAGCCAATGTAACCTTGCCTATAGCAACAATGTAACCTTCAGCTGTATCATATAAACCCTGTAATAGGACGCGAGCTAATGACCACCAGCTGGCAGCAGCGAGCGTCCAAGCTCTATTGGTCCGAACTCATCAAAGGCAACAGCGCGGGAAGCTTTCCCGCCACTACCTACACCTGGACAAGAAGGGCGTGACTCGCAATGACGTCACGCAGGCAGTAGCCAATGGGCTACCATGGCACCACGTTCAAATGTATTACTGCTGTATAAAAAGAGCTATCGATCCGCCATTACCTCATGTTCCCTCTGTCCACGATGCAATAAACCTGAGTTAACCCAGCCCGAGGCTGTGTCCTGTGTCTTGGTCTTCATCCACCAAATTGGCGACGAAGGTGGGATAATGGATCCCCAAGGAGCAGCCAGGGCACAGAGCGGGTTCAACATCACCAAACCGCAAGACTGGGAGCTGTTGGAGATGGACTTCCAGGCGGCGCTGGTGGAACTCAAAGTCAAGGAAGACGATGAGGAGCGGAAGAGGGCCATCCTCACCAGAATGCTTGGGGTGGAAACCAAGCGGACGCTGGTGGGCATCATCGCTCCGAAGAAGGTGAGCCAATTTAAGGCGGACGACATCATGAAGCTGCTACGGGAGCGCTTCCAACCCTCGAGGGCGATGTTTCCCGCTCGGAGCGCGTTTTGGAGGCGAGTCCAAGCGCCGGACGAGTCGGTTGAGGCATTCGTGGCCGCCATGAGGGTAGCCGCCGTCCCCTGCAAATGGGGCGACATCCTAGACATGGCCCTCAGGGACGGCGTGCTGTGTGGCCTGAAAGACAAGGAGGTGCAGCGCAGCTTGATGAACAAGGAGCCGCCACCCACGCTGGCAGAGGTCGTCGAGGCCGCCGAAGCCGCGGAGTCCACGAATGCTGGAGTAGACGAGATGCACCAGTGGCGTGAGTGGCGTCCCAGGGCCGGCAAAGCAGAAAATTCGGTGCACGGGAGGTCCGGACAATCGGTGCACGCAACTCGGCGGGCCTCAAAATCGTCCTCGGAAGGCAGCGACGGCGAGGAGGTCCAGAAGGTCCGGAAAGGGGGGCGCCGCTGCGATGGTTGCGGGGCGGCCCACGAACGCGCGAGGTGCCCATTTAGAAAGGCTGAATGTTACACCTGCGGCCGTCGGGGGCACATTGCCAAGGCATGCAGAAAAAGAAAGGAGGGCCGGAGGCAGTCACCAGACCGTTCGACCAGACCGGACCGTCCCGCGAGGCCCAAAGATGGCGCCCAGACCACGAGGAAGAAGGACGGCGTGGGCCGCGTCTCGGACGGCAGCGAAGATGACGCCCCGGTGTTCAGCGTGTCCACGGGACAGTCCCATTACTTCGTTGAGGTACTAATACAAGGGGCCCCTATCAGGATGGAAATTGACTCAGGGTCCTCCTATTCCATAATCCCCCAGAAAGAGTTCTTGAAAATCGACCCCCACGTGCGGCCCAAACTTAAAACATTGAGGTCCACGCTACGAGATGTACAGGGAAACAGCATTCCGGTATTGGGGGTCGGGAAGTTTCGGGTTAATTTCAAGAGACATTCTGCGGAACTGCCCCTAGTTGTCCTCAAGGGGGGAAGTTGTAGCCTCCTTGGGACACAGTGGTTTCAGCCTTTAGGCCTGTTCATAGGGGGAGTACATTCGGTGGGGGGGGATCCAATACAAGCGGTGTGCGACGCGCATCCCGACGTTTTTAAAAAAGGACTGGGAAAATTCAAGGGACCCCCTGTAGCCTTCGACTTAGACCCGGAGGTCCGCCCGATAAGACTCAAACCGCGCAGGGTGCCCTTCGCACTAAAGGACAAAATAGAGGCGGAACTGGACAAATTGGTGGGCCAGGGGATTCTTATTCCTGTTGATTCCGCGGAGTGGGAAACTCCAATTGTAACAGCTCTGAAGGCTAACGGGGAGGTGCGCATTTGCGCTGATTATAAGTGTACAATTAACAAGGCGATCCGCCCTAATGCATACCCGGTGCCGGTGGTCAGCCACCTTTTGGCCAGGCTAAATGGGGGAAAGTGTTTCGCTAAGCTCGATCTAGCACAAGCCTATCAGCAACTCCCCGTAACTCCCGCCACGGCCGCGGCCCAAACGATAGTCACACATAAAGGAGCGTTCCAGGTGTCGCGTTTACAGTTCGGCGTGAACTCGGCACCCGGCCTTTTTCAGTCGCTTGTGGAACGCCTCCTGAAGGGGCTGGAGGGGGTGTTGCCTTATTTTGATGACGTGTTGATAACAGGGGGGAGTGAGGCCGAACTGGCAAAAAGATTGGACAAAGTACTAACTGTGTTCGAGAAAGCGGGGCTGAGACTGAGGAAGGACAAATGTGTCTTTTTCGAAACCGAGGTCGAGTTTTTAGGGTTCCGAATCACACCCGAGGGTATTAGGCCATCCAAATCCAAAGTGGCAGCCATCAAGAAGGCCCCTCGCCCCACATCCAAAACCGAGCTACAGTCATTCCTGGGGCTCCTCAATTTTTACCATACATTCCTTCCGCGGAAGGCGTCCGTAGCCGAACCGCTTCATCGGTTGCTTAAAAAGGAGGAGACATGGATGTGGGGTGACGAGCACGAGAGGGCATTCAAAGAGCTAAAGCAACTCTTGACTTCTGACGCAATTCTAACGCATTTCGACCCCAAACGGCCGGTGGTATTAGTCTGCGATGCATCACCGGTGGGGGTGGGGGCGGTGCTTTGCCACGTATTGGATGACGGAAGGGAGGCCCCGGTTGCGTTTTATTCAAGGTCCCTGTCCCAAGCAGAGCGAAATTACGCACAAACCGACAGGGAGGCATTAGCCATAGTAGCGGGGACCAAAAAGTTCCACGACTTTCTGTATGG
This sequence comes from Bradypodion ventrale, assembly GCA_035047345.1. Classification (NCBI taxonomy): domain Eukaryota; kingdom Metazoa; phylum Chordata; class Lepidosauria; order Squamata; family Chamaeleonidae; genus Bradypodion; species Bradypodion ventrale. The sequence goes on along the minus strand of JAWDJE010000002.1, from coordinate 137,054,259 downwards.
CCGCCCGTTTAAAATTGTAACGGATCACAAGCCCCTGTTAGGGATTTTCACGGCAAGCAAGCCCACGCCGCAGATCCTATCCCCGAGAATGCTGCGTTGGGCTATCTTTCTCAACGCATACCAACACGAGTTGGAGTACCGGCCCGGAAAGGAGATCAGCCATGCTGATGCACTTTCGAGATCCCCTTTGCCCCTGTCGGATGACCAAAAGGCTAGAGTAGAAAGAGACCGCCAGGTGTTGCTAATCGAGGTCTTAGACGCACCCCCACTAGTACCAGCCGATATTGCTAGGGCGACAGGCAAGGACAAAACGCTGGAAAAGGTTAGCTCATGGGTACAGAAGGGGTGGCCGGCATCGTCCCCGAGCACGGAATTCGACACATTCTTTCGAAAAAAGCTAGAGCTGTCCCTAGAAAGGGGGTGCCTGTTGTGGGGCCAACGGGTGGTGGTCCCTACATCCATGCGGCCGAGGGTGCTCAAACTGCTGCACGTCAGCCACCCGGGGATCGTTCGTTCGAAGGCGCTGGCCCGCAGTTATTTCTGGTGGCCACAACTGGACGCGGACATTGAGCACATGGTCGGCACTTGTGAGGCATGTCAGGGATCCCGTCCAGAGGAGGCTCGCCTCCCGCATAGGGAATGGGACGCAGCAAGGGGGCCGTGGTCCAGAGTACACATAGATTTCGCTGGCCCATTCCGAGGAACCATGTTTCTCCTGGTGGTGGATGCGTTCTCCAAGTGGCTGGAGGTTATCCCAGTAAAGAGCACGTCCTCCGCCACGACAATTAGCCAGCTACGGAGAGTCTTTTCCACGTTCGGTTTACCCGACACGTTAGTCAGCGATAACGCGAGTTGCTTCACCTCCTCGGAGTTCGGAGCATTCATGGCGGCGAACGCAATTCGGCATGTCACATCCGCACCGTTTCACCCGGCCACGAATGGCCAAGTGGAACGGTTGGTGCGCACAACAAAGGATGCGCTTCGGCGCATGGGCCCGGGGGACCTAAATCACCAAGTATGTCAGTTCTTATTAGCGTATAGGGTGACCCCCTTAGCGTCAGGTTACTCGCCGGCAGAGCTCTTGATGCGGCGAAAACTGACCACGATTCTGTCCAGGCTAGACCCGACGAGAGTCGAGGAGAAGGGGAAAAACATAGGGCTGGCAGTCTCGAAAGGATTCGCCGCCGGCGACCCTGTTCACTGTAGAAACTATGCCAGCGCAGGGCCAGCCTGGGTGCCGGGGACGGTAGTAGAACAGACGGGGCCAGTGTCGTACCGGGTCGAGACCAGCACAGGTCTCCTCTGGAGGAGGCACGCGGACCAGCTGAGGCACCGAGTGAGCGTACCGGACAGTGGGGCTCATCAACAGGATTCAGCGTTAGGGTTCTCCCCCACCCGTTTAGCCCAAGGGGGAGACATCAGCGGACAACAGTCCCAAGCAAGGGGGGAAGGAAGAAGCAGCGGCCCCGACTCATATCCTTTTGATAAACCAGTTCCATCAGAGGCCGGGGAAGGGGGAGAGGAATTCGCGACCGCTGCCCCCGAATGTAATTTTGGTTTTGGTTTTGCGAGCCGGGGGGGTTTTCAGGAGTGTTCCCCCACCCATCCAAGCGAGAAGAGGGGTTTTTCGTTAGTCCCCAGTGCCCCCGGTTTTTCCCTAAGAGAGAGCACACCTCCCAACAACGCCGCGGAGCCGCGGCAAGTCACTAACGAGTCTCCCTCTCCAATTACAGGGCAGGAAACCAGGGGACAAAGAGAAGGTAGCAAACCCGGGCAAAGGCAGCCCGCATCGAGACCCCAGCGTGTTCGAAATAAGCCATCTTGGCTGAGAGACTTTGTCTCCTAGGGGGGGGAGCGTGTTTGAGTGGGGGCTCGAGACTTTGTCTCATCCTAGGGGGGAGGGGTGTTGTGTTCTAATGGTTTTCCTTCCACATGGATTACAATGTATCGGAGCCAATGTAACCTTGCCTATAGCAACAATGTAACCTTCAGCTGTATCATATAAACCCTGTAATAGGACGCGAGCTAATGACCACCAGCTGGCAGCAGCGAGCGTCCAAGCTCTATTGGTCCGAACTCATCAAAGGCAACAGCGCGGGAAGCTTTCCCGCCACTACCTACACCTGGACAAGAAGGGCGTGACTCGCAATGACGTCACGCAGGCAGTAGCCAATGGGCTACCATGGCACCACGTTCAAATGTATTACTGCTGTATAAAAAGAGCTATCGATCCGCCATTACCTCATGTTCCCTCTGTCCACGATGCAATAAACCTGAGTTAACCCAGCCCGAGGCTGTGTCCTGTGTCTTGGTCTTCATCCACCAAACAATGTGTGTGCACAAATACACACACTTTTGCTCCTAAATCTTCCTGTCACTGTTGATCCCACTGATTATTGGCTGCTGTGCTTCCCTAGGTGGTAAGGTACAAACTCCAATGGGTGCCAGTCAGAACTATTTTTCCCTCCCCAAACAGATGATAGCCTACTAAAGCATCTGCAATCATCATTCTTCGCCTAGCTAAGGAGGGGATCAGAGGTGAAACAGACTCATGCCTGTCAACCTTCCCAGATTGGCTGTGATTTCCCGTTTTTCGGCGCCAATTTTCGCCATTTCCCACGCGGAGCTGCCGAAACCCCGGAATTTGGCAGCAGAGGGAAAGGCATTACTGCGCATCCCTTCTGCGCAGCTTGCTTCTATGCATGCATAGAAGGCTTTTGCGGATGCGTAGAACCCTTCTATGCTTGCATAGAACCCTTCTACGCATGCATAGAAGGCTTCTGTGCAGAAGGGGATTGCAGAAGCCTTCTACGTATGCGTAAAAGCCTTCTACGAATGCTTAGAAGTAAGCTGCGCAGAACGGTTCTGCGCAAGTCACTTTTACGCATGTGTAGAAGGCTTTTACGCATGCGTAAAAAGCAACCTGCACAGAACCGTTCTGTGCAGGTCCCAGATTGTCCAGAGCCGCGGTTGACAGGTATGAACAGTCTTCCCATGGAAAGGTATTCCATAGTCTAGTATGGCCCCCATAACCAAGACTTCTGTGACCTACTTGATCTCCCAATTATTATAAAATGTTTGGTTTCCTAGACCATATTTCACTGTCTTCCTTTTCCTGCTAAACTTTGGTATACTAATATGAAACATCCCTCATGCCAATTTACCTATGGTGGGAATGGCAATTCTTAAAGCAAACATAATTAAGGGGGTGAAAATACATGGATATTTGTCCCAGTATATGGTCCAGTCTGGGGATGGGCTTGTTCACTCCTTTTGCTAGTGACCAGGCAACGAACCAGAGCATCCCTACCCATGTCTTTTAGTTTCCCTCTCATAATCTACTGTTTTTTAGGCGTGTGGGTAGGATCACTTCATTTTGGTTCATTTCCAGGATTGCTGGGACAAACCAAAGCAGAGCTTGCTGGTTTAAATTTCCCGCCCAGTTTCAGTACCCTGATATTGTTCAGCTGAGCCACTCCTTTTCTTTCTCAATATCATTAAGTGGCTAAGCTTAATGATACAGTATCAGGAAATTGAAACCAGATGGGACAGATGAAGCAAACCTTTTTGACTCTATTAGGGCAATGCTGATGTGCTGTACTTTTGGGGATTTTTTTTTTTTAAAAAAATTCTCTCAGAAAGAGAGGAGAACAAAAGGTGGCAAGGAGGATATTTTTTTGTTGTTTTCATTCCTTTCCTCACCCACTTAACGGAGACAAAAATAGGGTCACTTGAGGTGGATATACCATGTGGGTGGCACTAAATGGCACACTGGACCACTACACAACCATAAGCTACTGAGCCCAATCCAGCCCTCTCCAGTTGAGCCATTTTGCCGAGACCTAACTTTCACATCCTTCAGGGAGAGGAGTACCTGGAAAATCATAGGTCCTTTATTACCTAACTGTCTAGATGGGGAGATATTGACTAGGAGAGAAAGAGATGAAGTTAAAGAGGAGGGTGGAATTAATCTTTCCCTCAGCAATAAGATAATCATTGGATATGGGGTCATAAATCTCCCCTTTGGCACAAGGCATGAGAGAGGTACTGGCACTCAAGGTCAGTGTATGTGTTTTTTCGAGGCAGGAATTGTGAGGGAAAATTTCTAGGTATCCACCATTTCATTGAAGCAGCTAAGAGAGGGTGGAGGAAGGGTGGGAGAGGAGGGGTATATTAGCACAGCAGGCCAGAAAGGGTGATTTTGTCATCCTGCAAAACAAGCAGAAAGAACAACTGGACTGGCATGGCAAGAAAAAGAACTATCAGATGAGATATGATTGGGCCAAAGAAACCTCCATTTCAGGTGAGCTCCCTCTCCCCTACCCTTTATTTGAGCCAGTCTTTCTCTGTTGTGTTTATTTTTAACATGGGCTAGTAGGATGTAGTTGGTGGTCTGGCAAAACTAATTTTGCCATCTTGAAATAGATCTCAAGTTGCTTTTTTTTTTTTGAGAAAAGTGAGATGTACACTTTCCCAGATTTGTGTAATAATTAGAGCATCTTAGATTACACATATACAGATTTAATATTCTTGTTTATGTCAAAGTACTTTTGTTATATTAATATTCCAAATCAGTTTACTATGTATAACTTGGAAAACTGAGATTTGGTATTTACATAATTCAAGCCGCTCTAAATTCCAGCAGATCATGAAAATGGAAGAGCTACATGTCCTCCCCTTGAAACACTTGAATGAGTATGAAAGAAGAATAGTTTTTCATATCAGCCAGTAATGACTCTGTTCTTCAGATGCAAACTGAATTTTCACTAGCAGGGAAGAATGCTGGATTTACATTCTTACCACCTGCTCATGTAACCCGTCATGCTGGCTGTTTGTTAGTTTATTTATGGCAGCCCTTCAGGAAAGGATGTAAATCCTGCTTACAACAGGGCTGCTACCAGTTATTCTAGCCACCACTCTTTCAACTGTACATCCTCTTAAAAGCAGCATAATGCAGAGGGATCTTGTTGTGCATATCCTCATGCACAGCTCTCCATCCTCAAGACATTACGTTTGATGGAACGTCCAGTGAGATACCCAACCCACCCAAAAGCCCATTTATATCTTGGTTTCCTACCACCACCACACCACTAGTGATATATGACTGAGTATGACTACAGTTGGATCAGGACGGTGATGGCCAACCATGGCAGTCCAGCTGTTCTTGGACTTCAATTCTCAGAAGCCCAAGTCAACCCACCTGCTGATCAGGGCTTCTGGGAATTGAAGTTCAAAAACAGCTGGAGTGCCAAGGTTGGCCATCACTGGATCAGGATAATAGTGATGCCATATGGCAGTAGAAAGTTGGTGAGGAATTGGCCAAGCAGGGGGGGAAGCCTAGAAGATTTGGTCTAGTTGCCTTGGCAATACAGATCTTTCCCCACCTTCGCATATATGACAGTCAAAGGGACAAGAGGATTAAAGTTGCCATCACTGGTGCTGCCACAGAACCTAGCTAGATGATCCTCTGGTGCCATTACATTCATGACAAATTTAATTTGTTTGTCACAGTGGCTTAAGGGCAATGGCATAATAAGTACTGTATCCATTTGTATCATAGAATAATGGAATTGGAAGAAGCCTATAAGATCATTGAATCCAATCCCTTGCTCAATGCAGTAGTCCACAGGGACAGCTGTCAATCCCTTTGTCATATGTTGACTCAAATACTGTAACTGGAATGCAATGAGCAATTCAAATGGTGTCTTATTAACTAGTGGCAATGTGTCTCTGCGATTTATGTTGTTGCACTTATGCTATCATAACAAACCAACATGGTTTCTACCAATATGAGAATCCTAAACGGCTGGGATGATGAAGTGAAGTAGATCTTTCAATTTTTTCCTTCCCTTTTGAAGTTTTTCTGCCAGGGATTCCCCTTGGCCCAGCAAATTACAGAAACACCACCTTTCACATAGAAGAATGAACATTATGAAAATTTAATGCAGTATGCAAGCTAACAGTAAGTGGATCAGGTCAGGCATGAAGCAGGCAGATGCACAAAGAGCATCATCCAGATTTTCACCGTGAATGTTTAATGATTTTTACTCAGTCAGATCTCCCATAAGCCACATTCATCAGCTTAAAAAGTTCATTTATAATGTTTTGGAAGGTCACTGGATAATGCCAGACATTTATTTTCTTTTGTGCTTTATGCCTGGTGGCACTAGAGGACTGTGAAGCAAAAGGACTGGCACTCCCTTAGTCAACAACCTTGTTCCCACCTTTTCTTTTTTAAAGAAAATAAATATGGGGTAACAAACTCTTCACACACACAAAAAAAAGTATTTCTGTGATCATGTCATACCCTATTTGGTAACTCCAGCAAAAGAAGGAGTCTTGGCAGTAGCTTATTAACAGTTGTGTCTTCGTTGCATGTACACAATTTCTTCTTGCAAGATGATCTGGGGTTTTACACTTGTTGTGTTCTAATAGTGTAACCTTCTGCATGTGATAACAATGTATCTTAACAATGTAACCTTTCCCACAAGTAACAATATAGTCATCAGCTGTATCACTATAAACCCTGTATTAGGACGCGAGCTGATAACCACCAGTGGGCAGCAGCGAGGGTCCAAGCTCTCTTGGTCCATACTCATCAATCGCCACAGCGCGGAGTTTCCCGCCACTACCTACACCTGGACAAGAAGGGCGTGACCTGCAATGATGTCACGCAGACAATAGCCAACCGGCTATCGTGGAGCCACATTCGAATGTTTTACCACTGTATATATAGAGCTTTGCATCCGCCATTACCTCATGTTCCCTCTGTCCATCATGCAATAAACCTGAGTTAAACCAGCCCATGGCTGTTTCCTGTGTCTTGGTTCTCATACTCTAAATTGGCGACGAAGGTGGGATAATGGATCCCCAAGGAGCCAGGGCACAGAGCGGTTTCAACATTACCAAACCGCAAGACTGGGAGCTCTTTGAGATGGACTTCCAGGCGGCACTGGTGGAACTCAAAGTCAAAGACGACGAGGAAAGGAAGAGGGCCATCCTCACCAGGATGCTTGGGATAGAAACCAAGCGAACGCTGGTGAGCATTATTGCACCGAAGAAGATGAGTGACTTTAAAGCCGAGGACATTATGAAACTGCTGCGTGACCGGTTCCGACCCTCGAGGGCAATGTTTCCCGCTCGGAGCGCGTTTTGGAGGCGAGTCCAAGCGCCGGATGAGTCGGTTGAGACCTTCGTAACAGCCATGAGAATAGCCGCCGCCCCCTGCAGGTGGGACAACCTAGAGATGGCCCTAAGGGACGGCGTTCTTTGTGGCCTGAAGGACAAGGAAGTGCAGCGCAGCCTGATGAACAAGGAGCCGCCACCCACACTGGCAGAGGTTGTGGAGGCCGCGGAATCCGCGGAATCCACGAATGCTGGGGTAGACGAAATGCACCAGTGGCGTGAGTGGCGTCCTAGGGCCGGCAAAGCGGAAAATTCGGTGCACGGCAAGTCCGGACAGTCGGTGCACGCAACCCGACGAACCTCGAAGTCGTCTACGGAAGGCAGCGACGGCGAGGAGGTCCAGAAGGTCCGGAAAGGAGGGCGCCGCTGCGATGGTTGCGGAGCGGCCCATGAGCGCGCGAAGTGCCCATTCAGAAAAGCCGAGTGTTACAACTGCGGCCGTCGGGGGCACATCGCCAAGGCGTGCAGAATTCGGAAAGAGGGCCGGAGGCACTCACAAGACCGTTCGGCCAGACCGGACCGTCCAGCGAGGTCCAAAGATGGCGCCCGGACCACGAGGAAGCAGGACGGCATGGGCCGCATCTCGGACGACAGCGAGGACGACGCCCCCGTGTTCAGTGTGTCCGCGGGACAACCCCATTACTTCGTCGAGGTACTAGTACAAGGGGCCCCTATTAGGATGGAAATTGACTCGGGGTCCTCCTATTCTATAATTCCCCAGAGAGAGTTCTTGAAAATCGACCCCCAAGTGCGGCCCAAACTTAAAACGTTGAGGTCCACGCTACGAGACGTGCAGGGGAACAGCATTCCAGTGTTGGGGGTCGGGAAATTTCGGGTCCGTTTTAAGAAACATTCTGCGGAACTCCCTCTAGTTGTTCTCAAAGGGGGAAATTGTAGCCTCCTCGGGACTCAGTGGTTTCAGCCTTTGGGTTTGTTCATAGGGGGGGTGCATGCTGTGGGTGCGGATCCAATAAAAGCGGTTTGCGACGCGCACTCCGCCGTTTTTAAAAAAGGACTGGGAAAGTTCAAGGGACCCCCTGTAGCCTTCGACCTAGACCCGGAGGTCCGCCCGATAAGACTCAAACCACGTAGGGTGCCGTTCGCACTAAAGGACAAAATAGAGGCGGAACTGGACAAACTGGTGGGCCAGGGGATTCTTGTTCCTGTTGATTCCGCGGAGTGGGAAACTCCAATTGTTACAGCACTAAAAGCTAACGGGGAGGTGCGCATTTGCGCTGATTATAAGTGTACAATTAACAAGGCAATCCGCCCTAATGCATACCCGGTGCCGGTGGTCAGCCACCTTCTGGCCAGGCTGAATGGGGGAAAATGTTTCGCTAAGCTCGATTTAGCACAAGCCTACCAGCAACTCCCTGTAACTCCCGCCACGGCAGCGGCACAAACTATAGTTACACATAAAGGGGCGTTCCAGGTGTCGCGTTTACAGTTCGGCGTGAACTCGGCACCCGGCCTTTTTCAGTCAATTGTAGAACGCCTCCTGAAGGGGCTGGAGGGAGTGTTGTGTTATTTTGATGACGTATTGATAACAGGGGGGAGTGAGGCCGAACTGGCAAAGAGATTGGATAAGGTACTGACTGTGTTCGAGAAAGCGGGGCTGCGACTGAGAAAAGACAAATGTGTATTTTTCGAAACAGAGGTTGAGTTTTTAGGGTTCCGTGTCACACCCGAGGGAATTAAGCCGTCCAAATCCAAAGTAACCGCCATCAAGCAGGCTCCTCGCCCCACATCCAAAACCGAACTACAGTCATTCCTGGGGCTCCTAAATTTTTACCATACCTTCCTTCCACGGAAGGCGTCTGTGGCCGAACCGCTCCATCGGTTGCTTAAAAAGGAGGAAACATGGCTGTGGGGTGACGAGCAAGAGAGGGCTTTTAAAGAGTTAAAGCAACTCCTAACATCCGAGGCAATCCTAACTCATTTCGACCCCAAACGGCCAGTGGTCTTAGTTTGTGACGCGTCCCCGGTGGGGGTGGGGGCGGTGCTTTGCCACGTGTTGGACGACGGAAGGGAGGCCCCGATAGCGTTTTATTCAAGGTCCCTGTCGCAAGCAGAACGGAATTACGCACAGACCGACAGGGAGGCATTAGCGATAGTAGCGGGAACCAAAAAATTTCACGATTTTCTGTATGGTCGCCCGTTTACGATCGTGACCGATCACAAGCCTCTGTTAGGAATTTTCACTGCAAATAAGCCCACGCCACAGATCCTGTCCCCGAGAATGCTGAGGTGGGCTATCTTCCTCAATGCATACCAACATGAGTTGGAATACCGGCCCGGAAAGGAGATCAGCCATGCAGACGCACTCTCACGGTCTCCTCTGCCCTTGTCGGGCGACCAAAAGGCAGGGGTAGAGAGAGACCGCCAGGTATTGTTAATAGAGGTCCTAGATTCACCCCCAATAGTACCAGCCGACATTGCCAGGGCAACAGGCAGGGACAGAACGCTGGAGAAAGTAAGCTCATGGGTACAGAAGGGGTGGCCGGCGTCCTCCCCAAGTACGGAATTCGACCCATTTTTTCGGAAGAAAATAGAGTTGTCCATAGAGAGGGGGTGCCTTTTGTGGGGCCAACGGGTGGTAGTCCCTACATCCCTGCGCCCGAGGGTACTCAAACTGTTGCACGTCAGCCACCCGGGGATCGTCCGTTCCAAGGCGCTGGCCCGGAGTTACTTCTGGTGGCCCCAGCTGGACACAGACATAGAGCACATGATCGGCACTTGTGAGGCATGCCAGGGCTCCCGACCAGAGGTGGCTCGCCTCCCGCATAGGGAATGGGACGCGGCAAGGGGGCCGTGGTCCAGAGTGCACATAGATTTTGCTGGCCCGTTCCGAGGAACCCTTTTTCTCCTGGTAGTGGATGCGTACTCCAAGTGGCTGGAGGTGATGCCTGTAAAGAGCACGTCCTCCACCACTACAATTAACCATCTAAGGAGAGTCTTTTCCACGTTTGGTTTACCCGACACTCTGGTCAGCGATAACGCTAGTTGTTTCACGTCCGTGGAGTTCAGGGCATTCATGGAGGCAAACGCCATTCGGCACGTCACATCCGCGCCGTTTCACCCGGCCACGAATGGCCAAGTGGAGCGGTTGGTGCGGACAACAAAGGATGCGCTGCGGCGCATGGGCTCGGGGGACCTGAATCACCAAGTATGTCAGTTTCTATTAGCGTATAGGGTGACCCCCTTAGCATCCGGATACTCGCCGGCAGAGCTGCTGATGCGGAGAAAGCTGACCACGCTTCTGACCAGGTTAGACCCAACGAGGGTCGAGGACAAAGGGAAGAACGTAGGGGTAGCGGTGTCGAAAGGTTTCGCCGCCGGTGATCCTGTGCATTGCAGGAACTACGCCAGCACAGGGCCAGCCTGGGTACCAGGGAGAGTTGTAGAACAGACGGGACCAGTGTCATATCGGGTGGAAACGAGCACCGGTCTACTCTGGAGGCGGCATGCAGATCAGCTCAGGAGCCGGGTTCCCAGGAAGCAATCCACGGACGGCATGGAAAATGCCTCAGCGTTAGGGTTCTCCTCCACCCGCTTAGCCCAAGGAGGAGACAACGAAGGGCAACAGTCCCAAACAAGGGGGGGAAGCAGCGGTTCCGACTCAGATCCTTTTGACACGCCAGCTCTATCCGATTCCGGGGAAGGGGGTGAGGAGTTTGCGACTGCTGCCCCCGAATTTGATTTTGCGTTACCGAGCCGGGGGGGGGGGTTTGGGAGTGTTCCCCCACCCATCCAAGCGAGAAGAGGGGTTTTTCGTTAGCCCCCAGTGCCCCCGGTTCTTCCCAAATAAAGCACACACCTCCCATAAAAGCCGCAGAACCGCGGCAGGTCACTAACAAGTCTCCCTCTCAAATTACAGGACAGGAAGCCAGGGGACAAGGAGAAGGTAGCAAAACCGGGGCAGGGCAGCCCGCACCGAGACCCCAGCGTGTTCGAAATAAGCCATCTTGGCTGAGAGACTTCGTCTCATCCTAGGGGGGAGGGGTGTTGTGTTCTAATAGTGTAACCTTCTGCATGTGATAACAATGTATCTTAACAATGTAACCTTTCCCACAAGTAACAATATAGTCATCAGCTGTATCACTATAAACCCTGTATTAGGACGCGAGCTGATAACCACCAGTGGGCAGCAGCGAGCGTCCAAGCTCTCTTGGTCCATACTCATCAATCGCCACAGCGCGGAGTTTCCCGCCACTACCTACACCTGGACAAGAAGGGCGTGACCTGCAATGATGTCACGCAGACAATAGCCAACCGGCTATCGTGGAGCCACATTCGAATGTTTTACCACTGTATATATAGAGCTTTGCATCCGCCATTACCTCATGTTCCCTCTGTCCATCATGCAATAAACCTGAGTTAAACCAGCCCATGGCTGTTTCCTGTGTCTTGGTTCTCATACTCTAAAACACTCACCTCTTTTCTTTCTATTACAGTAATTGCAATTATAAGAGCAGTATGGTTACAAATAGCCCATGTCACAAACAGGTTTTTTTAATGTGTCATCAGCAATTGGGGGGGGGGGGGGGGGGATGTGTCCCTCATTCGTCTCACAACCTGGCAAATCAAGAAACAAATTTCTGCCTGACTGCTGCAGCCAGAGGGCAGACAATACTTTGTGTGAGACAGCAAGGGAGAAGTTAAATAGTAAGTAGAGTGGTGGCAAAGTAATGTAAGCAAACAAACAAGTAAATAGGTGTCTGTGCTTTGAGCAGAGAGTCATAGAGCCCAGGGTTTTGGTAAAGCGCCATCCTGGCTGTCAACACACACTTCCATGATTTCATGTACACTGCATGAGCATAAAACAAAAATATTCCATTATCAAGAAGTCTTTCAGTTTAACAGGTTGTATTAGGTCTTCCTATGTACATTCAAGCCATAAAATGCTGGGAAATTGCTGGTCTTGGGGGTACACACTAAACAGATGCATTGTTTAAGTAATATGGATGTTCCCTGGTATTCCAGGCTGTGGTTAATTCCAGCTTTACTACTAAATCTGGATGGCAGAGAGATGGACTCAAATCACAAATTTGACATTTTGCACTGGAATAGACACATAGAGTTTGTGAAGCTGAAGACGTCTTCCAACTGGCAATTAATACCATTCACAAAGAATGAGGGAAAGATTCTTCAAGGGCATCTAGTCCAACCTCTTGGCACAGAGAAAGGATTCAAAAACCTATTTCCTTTTAGTCGATTAAGTGAGAAAGGATTGAAACTAACATAGTACTACTTCCAGTATTACATTGCACACACTGACATAGACATGGACTCAGAAGTTTATTATTATTATTATTATTATTATTAGTATTATTATTATTAGTAGTAGTAGTAGTAGTAGTAGTAGTAGTAGTAGTAGTAGTAGTATTGGATACAAATCAACCATTTGATTCACAGTCGAAGACTGGAATAAAATTAACACTTCAAGCCCATAAGAACTGTTAAGGTAACTTCTGAGTATGTATGCAGTTCCTAGTACTGTACTGTAGAATTGTTTTTCGGAGAGTTAGGATGCTCAAGTCTGATAAGTCCAAAATTTCCAAATATCTAGGGAGTCCTTTAGGTATTGCTCCAAGGGCTCCGATCACTATGGGTACAACAGCAGATTTCTTATGCCATAGATGCTCAACTTCAATTTGCAAATCACAATATTTTGTGATTTTCTCCAGTTGTTTGTCTTCAAGTTGTGCATCTCTTGGTATATCAATGTCAATAGCCAAAACCTTCTTTTCCACAACAGTTATGACAGGTGTGTTTTGAGGCAAATGTCTATCTGTTTGAATTTCAAACAGTATCTTAACTCTCTCATTTTCTAAAACTTTCTCTACTTTATATTCCCAATGATTGTTACTGCATTCAAATCCAAACTTCAGGCAAAGTTTTCAATGGATAATTTTGCAACCCTGTTATGGCATTGCAATCAGTCTGTGAAATTTTGCTGCATCCACTGATCAGATGATCTACTGTTTCATCATTTGCATTACAAAACTGGCATTTGCTATTGTTGGATATATGCTGTATTTTTGTCTTCATGCAATTTGTTGTTCCTGAGCTGGCAAGATAAATCCTTCCATTTCCTTCTTCAAACCTCCTGCTCTTAACCATCCCCATGTCATCTTTGGGTCAGACTTGCCTTCTATGTTTTTCAAATATTGACCATGCATAGGTTTGTTTTTCCAGTTTGCAGCTTGCCTTTCTATCCTTTCCTTTCTGTATTCAGTTTTCTTCTCCACTGTTTTCAAAAGTCCTCCTTTGTTCACTTCCTGAAGCATAGGCTCTTCATTTTTCTTAATGTAGTCATTCAAGCTATGCTTTTCTTCCTCTATCTCTGTTTCACCTGTAGGAGTCCTCTGCCACCCCAGCTCTTGGTAAGTACAAATGATCAACATCATTTTTTGGGGGGTGCAGGGCATGATGCATGGTCATTAGCTTCCTTGTTTTTCAGTCAAGGTTGACTAATTCCATTTGGGTCCAATTAATTATTCCAGCTGAGTATCGTAGAACAGGCACTGCCCAGGTATTAATTGCCTTGATGATATTGCCTCCACTCAGTTTTGACCTCAAGATTTTCCAGACCTGCTTTATGTATTTTGTAATTCTGAACTCTGAACTATTTTTCCTTTAAATAAAAGCTGACTTGTCACAGAAGACGTCGTACTTTTTACACAGAGCTTAGCTGATGGGAGTATTCCGGTTCCTTTATTGGCAATGCTACATATCAGTCCCTAATTTACATTGCTATTTCCTACCTGATCTGGTTGGTTTGTAAGCATAAACAGTCAGTGATTGAAACCTATCATAGGTTTCTCTAGCCTGTACTGTAAAGCAGCAAGAAGGAGGTTATGCTGACTTTCTGAATGAGTGCAGGTCTCTGTCAGGTGGAATGAGTCCTATGGTAGTGGGGTAATGGGCTTTGTTATCCTTACAAAAGCTTCTATTGGAGATGATTTACCTGTGCCTGTTCTTCACTGATGACAAGGGGAAAGGAAAGCAAATTGATGAATAATGGGGGAATATATGTATTTCACTCCTCCACAGGATGAGATACAGTAAGGAATGGGGATTAGTGTGCTGTACCAAAAGCTAGTTTTGATACAGAATTCAAAAAGAGTAAGAAAATGTGAAGTCATGGATGTATTCCAGAGACAGGCCAGGCATGTGGAACTGCAAGATGGGCAGGTGGATGGGTGGGAGGGAGGCAGAGCTGGAAAAGCAGTGGTCTTTATCAGAGGTGTATTGGGATCTAAAAGCAAAGAGACAAAGAGAAACAAAACTCTGGAGGGCATTTTGAAACTAATGACAAGCCGGTTGTGTTGTATCTGGGAGAGGACAGAAATCCTGGGTAAGGATTGTGTCAAATTGACGAGAGATGAGTAATGACAAGTTCTTCAGTTGTGCTCTCACTTGGCCTTCTATAAACAGTTCCTTGAGACAGGACTAACTGAAGTAACTGGCAATAAATCCATTCAACGGTTTCAGTTGTATCATATTAAGTATTGTAGGAGAGGAAAGCCCACTCATATAGGGACAGAGAATTCTGAGCACTACTGGCTCATAGTAGCTGAATATTTCCTCCTCCTCTCATTGCCACCTCCTCCTCCTCAGCTATGCTTCTTCAGGATTCCCCCTTGTCCCACACCTGATATGTCATCTTGGCCAAGTTTATTCCTCTTGCTCAGATCAGATGTGGCTTTGAGATGGTCATGTGACAGAAGAAGGCTGCTATAAATATAATTAAACCCTGTGATCACTGTCCCAGATGTCTTTGGGGGGTGGAAGAAAAGAAAGTGAGAAACTCACAAGGAACAGGGAAGGAGAGCAAGACACACACAGAGAGGGGCCATGCCTTGGGGCGATCGAGAAGAGGGACACAGTTTTTGTCTTGTAACAGCCTTGCCTCTGCTGTGCAAAAGTTGAGTACCCTGCTATGGACCATTCGGAGCACAAGACCGATGCGACCAAGGACACAACATTGTGGGGCGGTGCCCCCCAGTACGTCTATGTCAACTATGAAAATTGCACCAGTTATGGGATCCCATCTGAGGCAGGGCACGAGACCAGGGGGACTGGGGACAACAAGCATTGCCAGGAGAAGGTGCTCAACCACGTACAGGTAGGGGGGCAAAGGGGGTCATGAGTAAGCTTGTATGTCCAGGTGGAGTCTTGGACCACACACACACACACACACACACACACACACACACATATACGGTCAGTGTGGAAAACAGGATGTGGGAAAGATAGCTGTCTCTTATAAAAATAAATCAGATTAAATGTGTAGTTATTTCCACCATAGCATTCAAACAATCAGATTGATGCTATGAAAATGGAATAAAGGGAAATGGTCCAGACCTTCAAATATAGGCTTCATGTCAACCACATTTGATATAAGGACTCAATCCTATGTATACAAATCAAGTACTAGAATTCTGGGAACTCTTGCAGATTCCAATTTTGGATACTTTGGGGAAAATGTGCGACAGAAGTTAAAAACACCCTATCTTGTTCTGCTTCTCTGCATTAACATTAGGCATGTCTCTTCTATGTGGAAGGCAAGGAAGTTGTAGGAAGTTGTAGGAAGGTGCTGTATACTTACTCTTTGGGCAAGAAATCAATACATAGTGTTAGGATACCATGTGTAGATATTGGTTACAAAAAACCCTTTGAACTTGTTTTGAAAAAATCCCATAGATTTTTTTATTACAAACTCGAGAACTGCTTTAATTCACGTATTTATTTGTTTTTGGGGAAAGAATGTGGTGGTTCTTGTGAGCCATATGATATGGGTGCTCCTGAAAAGAGTTCTGACAACAGTCTTTTGCCTGTTCTCTATCCCTCATGATCATACATTCCCTAGCTGTTTTCTGGGAATCAGAAATCATATTTCAAAGTCTTTCAATTCATGCACAGAGCTACACTAAATTGCAAAAGATTAAGTAAAGGTAAAGGTTTCCCTTACTCGAAAGCCAGTTGTATCTGACTCTAGGGTGCAACGCTCATCTCTGTTTCAAAGCCGAAGAGCCAGCGTTGTCTGCTTCTACAGACGTTTCCGTGGTCATGTGGCAGGTATGACTAGACACCGGAGCACACAGAACGCTGTTTACCTTCCCACCAAAGTGGTCCCTATTTATCTACTTGCAATTTCTTGCTTTCAAACTGCTAGGTTGCAGGAGCTGGGACAAAGATGGGAGCTCATTCCGTCCTGCAGTACTTGGTAATTGAACTGCTGACCTTCCGCCTCCCAGTCACCATTGGATTAATGGAACTTGTTAAATCAATAATCACAATGATTGATTGATTTCTATACCACCCTACTGACTGAATTATCTCTCTGGACAGTGAATATGAATATAAAATTACAATCATTAATCCCAACCATAAACTACATACAATATCCTATATTTAAAGCAAAATAAAAGTTGCCATAAATTAATATTCAGATATGCCGATGCTCTCAATAAAATCTGCTAGATGTAGTGCCGGATAGGCCATATAGCAGGAGTAGCAAATGCTATGGGTCCCACATCTCTGGGGGCCCCAGGCCCTGTGCTTGGTTAGAATGAAAATCCATATTTAAATGTTCCGTGCATTCGCGTGGATATTCAAAAAATATTCACTCAGAGAGACTCACCGACACCTCATTGGAGTGTTCAATGCATGCCAAAGAGTAAAGATGCATGTGCAGGTGACGCCGTCTTTGTCTGCACATGAATCTTACGTGCTACTCTATAGTAGTGCAAATTTGTGTTGAGTGGCAGAGTCGATCGATGTGTGAACTGTGTTTTGTTTTATAGGCTTAATCCGGCACTGATCTTTTGGTGCTTTCATACGTGATTTACTTAGATAAATTGATTTGACTAGTGTTATCTTGAGAAAAGTTTGTTTTTACTAGTGGTGTTTTATTTTATAGGTGTCCTAAATTCTAAATCTAAGCAAGGGGCTCTTGACACAATTTTCTACAAGCCTTGTGCTGGCTTAATCTGGCACTGGCTAGGTGACAAGATGGGAACAAAGTTTAGTTTCCCTGGTGGCCAGTTGACTGTCCTGGTAGTGAATATTAAGCATATTCTAACCACGAATAAACACAATTTGCGTGTTATCAGATCAGCATGTGTACACACACAAATCCATATTCTTTGCAGTAATATATCCATATTCAAAAACATTTACACTATCCCTCAGAAGCACAGCACAAGCAGGTGCAACACTTGCTTTTAGTTCCCCCCCCCCAAAAAAAAAAAACACCAGCTGTGCCAAGAAACTCGCCTCCATTGAGTGATATTTCCAGCTTTCCTTGAAATAATGTTACACTTGCTCATCAGCTATGCATTGCTTGTCAACAGCAAGGGCTCTGTTTTGCTGCACAGGGTTACATCATCTCATTCCTGTGTGATTGCTGATGGTCCAATAGAGTGAAAACAGTAGCAGGTGGGGTTTGTGTGTGTGTGTGTGTGTGTGTGTGTGTGTGTGTGTGTGTGTGTGTGTTTTCAGTTTCTAAAAAAAAAATCAGTATCAGAAAATTCACTAATATGAAAGTGGAAACAGTTGTTGGGGACAGAGATCTGTGGCCTGTAGATTGAGAAACAAAATAACTGGGGTTGAAATTGCTGAATGGAGGTGTAATTTCTCAAGGAAATGAAGCAAGGGAAAAGAAAATAGAAAAATTAGTAACAATATTCTTCATGAACTCAATTTGCAGATCTGATTTAGGATTTAATATACAATGTCTCTCTGGCAAGATAGTTCAGTGGTTCAGGTACAGTCTACCCTCACATAACAACGTGTTCGGATAACATCATTTTCGCTTAACAATGAGTCATTATGCACCACGTGTTCCCACATGTTCCCCAAGTAGCGTTGCTAAGCGATTTTTGTTGTTATGCGGGTTTCTATGGAGTTTCCCGCATAACAACGTTTTTAGCATCGTTGTCTGGTTATTTTAGCATTGTTGTCCGGACAATGACACTAAAAACGTTGTTATGTCCCCGCAGGGACAACAACGCTAAAATAACCAGACAACGATGCTAAAAACGTCATTATGTGGGAAACTCCATAGAAACCCGCATAGCAACAAAAATCGCTTAGCAACGCTATTTTGGGGAACCAAGTAACGTCGTTATGCGAGGGTCTACTGTATTTGCTTGCAGAGCCAGAGATTGGCAGTTCAGCACTGTGCCTTCAGGGAGAAGAGCCAACTCAACCTGTGAGGCCTTGGGCAAGCTGCAGAGACCTAGGTCACCCCCAGAAGAAGGGGATATTTTCTACCTAGAAAATCCTGAAAAGGGTCACCATAAATCAGAATTGACTTGATAGCACACAATTATTAAGGATTAATATATGAGGAGCTCACCTCTTTTTGTTTTTAGGTCCAAGAGGAAGTTTGCCCACTCTGCATTGCTTTTGTGGTATTAAGCAATAAAGGCCAAGAGGTTTGGCAGAGGTATAGAGGGAGCTTAGGACATAAATAGCAAGGAGCAAGGTTGTATTTCATGCTGCCCTGGATCAACGGGCTCTGGTAGAGCTGTTTCAAGAGGAAAGGAGTTCAGGATTAGGACAAATCTTTTGTGCTTGTGGGAATGTATCTGGATTCTGTCAGATCCCAACATGTGCTCTCTCTCTCACATACACAAACACAAACACATATAGCTTGTGTATACTTTTAAGAAGGGGTTCTCAACTTTACCGTGCCACGGGCCAGGCAACTCCCCCTCAGACCGTGCCGTGGGCCAGACACAATGGTGGCAGGCATATCTGCGCATGCGCAAGTTTGTTTGCTTCCAGGGTTGGAACTGTGGGCCGGTTGGAATGGCAAAAAAAAAACAACCTGCTTGTGAGGAAACCAGAGTTTTACCAAAGCAAACAGTATGACTGCTCCAAATTTCAGGTAGTCTTTATATCTATGAGTGGTCTCCCCTACACCCACTGATGTAAGAAAAGAAAAAGTGGGGAGCATTTAGGAAGATACATGGAAATCAAAGATTCCTCTATCAAGCAGCAGAGGAGCTGCTTTGAGAGTCTCCAGAGTCCAGATGAAGGGAGGAGCCCCTCCTCCCCCCCCCAAAAAAATACCATTGTTTCACATGGTGCAATGTGTCTTCCCTTCCTGCTGCAAGTGTTCATTTATGTCTGGATTCTCAGCACAGGAAAATAAGCATCTACAATATGAAAAGTGGGATTGCTCAAGTGATCATCAGTGAGAGATAAAATTGATCGCACTAAAGAAAAGAAACTTCTTCAGATTCTTCGAAATCCTCCAGTTTGGACATGCTCTCAATCTGTTCCCCCAACCCCACAATGTGTGTGCTGAATATATAAACCTATGGCACTTCATGGTGGTAGATGTCAGAGGAGCAGGCTGCCCCTGTTATCACCTTTTCACAAATGCCATTGTTATGTAAATTTTGCACTGTGTGCAAAATTTTGTAGGTCACCAGGTCTCAGCATGCCAGCTGATGTCTCAGGAGATTGTCATGCTTCTTTAGATCTCCAAGTAGAAAGAGAGATCTAGAGGAAGAGAAAGTTTGAATGGAGTTCCCATCTACCGTGTTTCCCCGAAAATAAGACACTGTCTTATATTTATTTTTCCTCAAGAAGACACACTATGGCTTATTTTCAGGGGATCTTTTATTTTTATTATGGTACAACATGGTATGCTGCGTAGCCATGCCTATCTGTCTTATTTTCGGGGTATGGCTTATATTGTGCAAATGCGTAGAAATCCTGCTACGGCTTATTTTATGGGTATGTCTTATTTTCGGGGAAACGGGGTATATCCCTTCCCACTTGGCTGCAGGGCTCACTAAGTGTTGGGTATGTGAGTTGCTTCAGATGTTGGGTTTTTTTTATACAGGGGCTACATATTTTCCTTTAAAGAATTTGTTTTTCTGTCGCTTAGATGGATGGAAGAGCAAGGTGGGATGGTACAGGCACAAAGCTCATTGTTGATACCACAAATCACAGTATAACTTTGGAGGTCTCGTGCAGGTCCAATCAGTTTCTTGATCTCCCTTCTCATTTTGCTATTATCAGTTCATTGCTCAACGCGAAAACTTTGCCAATAGAAAACATGTGACCTGCAAGTTGAATGAAGCTGTCAATAGCCCAAATGTAGCCTCCAGCCTAAAAAAATTAAGATAAAGATTTGCTTGAAAATTCTCATTGTGCTATATAGGGGATGTTGGGGCACATTGTCATGTTTTGCAATCATGGAAGCAAAAGCAAAAAAGCTCTTCTTCTTCTTCTTCTTCTTCCCGATATAGGCGATTATCATGGCAATCAGCCATGAACACTGTCCTGAGAATATAATGCAGTGGTCTTTCATCTGCCTTCTGCATCGCACTGTGACACCCATACCGCTGATCCAGTTCCATGAGTCACTTTCTGGTCCTGAGCCCTTTTGGCACACAAAATCCTCCTCAGCCCTACGCTGGTATTTATGAAGCTGCTGCCCTCCATCAAGAGGGATTCAAGTGGGATTTAATCTACTTGGGGACCATCACCCTTCCCTGTGGACTTCATCTCCCAAGCCATTAGTCTTCAGGGTTGTCAGGTTAGTTAGCTGCCACCTGACACTCTGCATTGAATAGCTGGCAGTATGGTCTACTCTATTACCATAGCAGGATAACCTGGCCAGACACTTGAGGACTCTTACAAGAGTCAAAATACCATGAATTATCCTTAGGTGGTTGTTGTTGTTGTTGTTTAAAAAAGAAAAAGGAGGTAGGGAAAGAACTTGAAAAGTGATGCAGCAGAATTTATTTGTATGTGCTTCACCTTGTTTTCTCCCTAGTGACAACTTCTTTGTCCCAAATCAACCCCAACCCTTCTCCTTCACCTGCACAATTCATGTCTGCTGTCACATTTGCTGACATGTCCTATTACTCCCAGCCCCCTCTGCCTTTCCTAGGAGATGCAGAAAAAGAGCAGCAGGAATTTGTTTAGCTCAAGGCCTCTAGCAATGCTTTGCGCGTCCCTAGCAGCAGTATCTTGTTCTGCTGATCCAAGCAGAGCCCATCCTCCCTCCTGGTTCTTTTAGAGTGTCTTAAAGATGCATGTGTGGGCAGGAGGAGATGGGAAGGAGAGACATGTTATGTGAGGTGTGAATTCCTAAGCTCTCAAGACATGTGCTGGAGGAGGAGGGGAAACACGAACTGCTGGTGATCGTGAAAGCCTAGGCTGTAGGGTTATTGAAGGACATGGGGCCAGGAGCTGTACATTCTCAACACATCCCTCACTCTCCAGGCCACACTTACTGAGAGAAGGGAGCCCAGATTCAGTAATTGACTTGCCACAATACAGAATCAGTGAACTATAGTTTACTTGCCCCAGAGCCTGGCTTGGAGAACAGAACACCACCCTGTAGTTTGGGCCTGCCCACCTAGACTGCACATTTTTGTGGGCTTTCCTCCAGGGTATACTAAGCAACTTCTCATCCCCAACCCACTGCATTCTCATTTGTCTACTCTAAAGCTCCCCCCCTTCCAGCTGCTTTTGATCTTCCAAGAAAAGAAAAAAAGTACAAGCATTCTTTGTCTCTTTCTCATCCTCAGGTGATGGGTACCAAGTGGTAAGTGTGTGGAGCTGGGCTGATTTTGATCAGCCAAAAGAAAGAAAATTGAAACATTAAGAAGTCCTTCCCACAACTGGTTGACTGCTCTTCATTGTTGTATGATATGACTGGTTATTCAGTAAACACAGAGCCAGACTGTTCCAGCCTGCACAGTTCACATTGGTTCTTCATGATCAATGCTCACTAAAGCAAACATACTAGTTGGACTCAGGATTTGAAGCAGTGGTTTTGGACTACAGCTTCCAAACTTCCCCAGGCATCATGGGGGATTATAAGAGTTGTAGTTCTGGTCCCATCAGAAATAAAGGAATCTGCTTCCCATCATATGACTTTCACTTCTCTTTCAAATTATTATCTTTTTAATGTTTTAATATAAAGAAAAAGAATAACAGAAACATAGAATAATTTAGTTGAAAGGTGCCTATGAGGCCATTGAGTCCAGGCCCTTGCTCAATGCAGGAATGCAAATCAAAGCCAGTCTGGCAGATGGTTCTCCAAATTTCTCTTGAATGCCTTGGAGCACTCATCGCTTCCCAGAGCAGTTGGTTTCACTGTCATACTGCTCTAACACTTAAGATGTTTTTCCTTATATTCAGCCTATATTTGGCTCCGTGTAGTTTCATCCCATTATTACATATCCTGCCCCTCCTCTTTATGACTATTTATCAAGTATTTGAAAAGTTATATCATATCCACCCCCTCTCTCTCCAGTCTCCTCTTCTCAAGACTAAACATGTTCAGTTCCTTCAGACTTTCTTTCTTTATAGGGCTTAGCTTCCTGTCTCCTGATCATCCTCATCGCCCTACTCTGAATTTTCCCCCAGTTTGTTGGCTTCCTTCTTAAAGTGTGGTGTCCAGAACTGGACACAGTAGTCTAGATGTGGTCTGACTAATGTCAAATAGAGTACTAGTACCTCACTGGTTTTGGTGACTATACATCTGCTAATGCAGTCTAAAACAGTGTTGGCCATTTTTGTAGCTGCATCACATTGTTGACTCATATTCCGCTTGTGATCTACAATAATACCAATATCCTACTCACTTGTAGTACTACTGAGCCATCTTGTAACTATGCATCTATTTTCCCCTCTAAGTGTAAAACTTTGCACTTATCCCTGTTAAATTTCATTCTGTTTGTTTCAGTCCAGTGTTCAAGCCTATCAAGATCTTTTTGAATTCTGCTCCTATATTCCAAGGTACAGTGATACCTCATACAACGTCCAAACTTGCTTCCACAAGTTTGGACTTTATACGGATTTCGACTTTGTATGAGGCATGCAAAATCCTAGCCGCAGTGCCCCATACAACGTCCAAATCCTTGCCGTGATGCCTCATACAACGTCATTTCCATAGAGATACATTGTACTGTAACAGCACAGACTTCAGGGCAAAGCCAAGGAAACAGACAGGAAACTGACAGAACTTTAAGAAATCATTGTCTAAAGGCTAAATACATTTCAAAAACATGTCAAACAACCCTGATTGTCCAAGAACCTGAAGAATGCTGCAAAAATCCCAGGAATGCTTCTAAAAATTCTGATGAAAAAATTCAAAAAAAACCCAAAATCACGCTCAAAACCACTCCTAAACACTCTTCACCTCATGCAAAACCCACAAGAGCAATGTACGCATGTGTCCTGCCTTTTATACTGCCCAGGCACAATGCAACCTGGGAAAACCCCAATGCCTCATACAAAGTCGCACAACTTTGTATGAGGCAACTTTTTTCAAGGAATTAGGCGATGTTGTATGAATCCGATGTTGTATGAAGCGGACTTTGTATGAGGTATTACTGTATTAGCTATTCCACTCAATTTTGCGTCATTTGCAAATTTGATAAGTACAGTATTTTGTGCACTTCCTACAGTAATCCCAGTCATTGATAAAAAAAATTCAAAGGGTGCCAAATCTAGGACTGAACCTTGTGGTATCCTACTTCTCAGATTGAGAAGCACTCCTAAGCATTCCTTGAGTATGATTTTACATCTATAGCATTCCCACAATCTACCAAGGAAATAACCCAATTGAAAAATGAGATAAGATTAATCTAGCAGGAACAAAATGATATTGGCTTCTAGTTATTACTGCATTATTGTCAAGGTTCATGCAGAGTGACCACTTTATAATCACTTTATAATCTACTCCAGAATTCTCCCTGGGATTGATATCAGGTTTACTGATTTGTAATTCCCTGGTTCCTCCTTTTTGGTTTTTTTTTTAAGATAGGGACAATGTTTGCTCTCCTCCAATTATCTGGCACTTTACTTCTCCTCCATGATTTCAAGACAATAATACATAATGGTTCTGATATCACTGCAGCCAATTCCTTCAATATCCTTGAATGCAGTTCATCCACCCCTAGAGATCTGAACTCGTTCAAAGTAATAAGGTGTTCTATGACTATTTCTTTATCAATCTCAAACTGCAATCCTGCCCTCTCCCTTTGTACTTAAGATTTTCCTGGAGGGTCATATACTACCGATTAGGAAAAGATTGAGCTGAAGTAGAAATTGAACACTTCTGCATTTTCTTTGTGATCTGTTGTTACTTTCCCATCTCTATTGGGTAGCTGAGCCACTGTTTCTTTTCTTTGTCTTTTGCTATGAATGTACCCAAATAATATGTGTGTGTGTGTTGCTTTTAACATTTCTTGCTAAGCTAATCTCATTTTCAGTTTTTAACCTTCCATCCTAACACTATCCATGTAATTCTTTGCAACTTGTCTGTACTCTTCCTTTGCCATCTGGCCTTCCCTTTATTTTGTAAATGTATTTATTTATTTTTTAGCCCCACCGTGAGCTGTTTGTGGAACCACATTGGCATGTTTTGCTGTTTCCCACCATTCTTTCTTATTGGAATTGTGCCTTTAGAATTTCTTTTTTACAAATGCCCACCTCTGTCATGTCCTCGGAAGTGGCACTACAGGTTGAGCTGTGCCAGGCCCTTGGACATTTTAAAGAAACAACTCAAAACCTCCTTCTTCAAGGATGCCTTTAAGAATATTTTACCTTCGCCAATAAATTAGTTGTTTAGATTTGATCCTGCTTGCCCTCAGACGCCACCAGATATTTTTATTCTATTGTTTGTTATATGTTACTGTTGTTGTTTAGTTAATTCTTTGTGGGAAATATCCCAGATAGGTGGTATAAAAATGTAATAAATAAAATAAAAATATAGTAAAGCAAGGAGAAGAAGACTTTTCCTGCTTCTCTCAGGAGCTTACTAATACCAGCTAGCACAGGGAACAGTTTTTCATGGTATTTAGCCCGCTTTTATGAATTAATGTGAGGCTATGAGAAAATAGTTTGGATTCTTTACATAGTCAGAATTATACTTTATTGATATTTATTTTCTGCTGAAGTGTAGTGGGTACTGCATCCTGAGCACAACTGCTCCATTTTATAAGCCAGTGGTAGCGAACCTATGGCACACATGCCAGAGGTGGCACTTGGAACCCTCTCTTTGGGTGCCCCTCTGCCCAGCAGCCTAATAGGAGCACTTCCTCCCTCCCCCAGCACAGAGTTCTCCCCGACCCTGAGCCCAGCAGCCCAATAGGAATGTCTCCTTCCTCCCCTGTTGCTGTGTTGGCACTTTGCAATAAATAAGTGGGTTTGGGGTTGCAGCTTGGGCACTTGGTCTCTAAAAGATTCGCCAACACTGTTATAAGCTGTTGTAAGAGTGGTTTCTTATTTTCTTTGAAATTACAGTTTTGTTGTGTATGTAAATAGATGTAATGCTTTATAACTGTATGTAATTGTTGTTGGGATCGTCTGATCCTCCATTTTGTGTCCTTCTCAGAACCTAGCACTCGTGAGACTTGGGCTCCTGCCTATTCTACACAAGATGCGTGAAAGCTCCATGGTCTCTGGTCTCCCCACGATCACCCCACTTCTCTCCCAACCAATCCAGTTGTTTCCCACCTGAATGTATCTTTCCCAGTATTGTATATAAGGTGCTGCTGCGCCATTGCTCTCTATGTTTAGTTCCCGAAATAAAGTTGTGTTTGGCCCCATTATGCTAGCTGCTGCGTATTGATTCCTGAACATCAAAAGTTCCATATCTGATATCTCCCAATATCATCCATTTATTTGATCTTTAGCATTTTGAAAACAATAGGTTATATTTTCTCTTCATTGTCTGGTGAAACAGGATCCATATCTTCTGCTTGCCTAGACAGCTTCTCTGTGAGATGCCAAGTAGATATTACAAAGAAGAGAAATGATATTTGGAAATCTTAGGTTTAACTGGAATGAATGTTTCCTAAAGTAAACCATTTCCCCTCCCACAAAGGGATTTCTTCAGAGATATGTGCCTCAGCAATATGATTTGCAAATTAGGATTCTATTTGTCTTCCTGAGACCAATCCCAATGCAAAGAACGCTTAAGGCAAGATACATAAGTGAAGAGAACCATGTGCTTAAGCAAACAGATGTCTTTCACCACTTGAAGAAGCATCTCTCCCAAACATGAACTCAGCAGTTCATACCTTCCCTTATTCCTGTCCCTACCCTTAGTGAACTCAATTTCATATGCTACTGTTCCATCATAGCTGACGTCATGGGGTTGGGATGCCTCCTTCATAGTTTTTTTACAACCATCACAAACATTTCCAAAAAAGCACTTTTATAGTCATTATGGTTTAATGTGTGGTGAAAATCTTCCAATACATACACATGAACATCTGATATGCATATTATAAAACACAGTGAGTTGCAACAACCATGCAAAGCTTCAAAAAAGCACCAACTATTTACCATTTGTAGACTGATATATACTCTGATCATTTTCCAAACGGAGGTAGGCATATATATAGCACACTTAAGCGCATCTACACTCAATTGGAATGGGTGTGATGTCTGGGCAGTTGTCCAGTTCTTGAACCAAACCAACCATATGCACAGTTTGCAGCTGTTATAATCCAAAAAGTAATTCTTTACAAGGATTTTTTTTTATTAAAGAGAGAGAGAGTTGTGCTATCAGAGGTTAATTCTGACCTGAACATTCTAGCCAGTTCATCTGGGGAATTCATGGTATGTGCTTCCCTTTCCTAAAGCCTACAAATACAGAACTAAACTGAACTGAACAAAACAAACACATTTATTTGAAGTCAGATTTCACAAACACAAGAAAACTGCCTCAATCAGTGATGCAGTCAAAGTCCTGTCTGAACCCTGGCAAGACCGAGTGGCTTTGGGTTGGGGGTCCAGGGTTATCCAGTGAGCTACCACCTCTAGTCTTGGATGGGGCAGTCTTGGCCCAGACAGACCCAGTGCGCAACTTGGGGGTCCTCCTGGACTCGCGATTGCTGCTAGAAGAGCAGGTGGCGGCCGTGGCCAGGAGGGCTTTTACTCAACTTCGAGTAATTCGCTAGTTGCGCCCGCTCCTGGACTGGGACTCCTTACTCATGGTCACTCATGCTCTGGTCACCTCCAGACTAGATTACTGTAATGCGCTCTACATGGGGCTTCCCTTGATGACCATTCAGAGGCTACAGCTGGTTCAGAATGCAGCTGCATGGATGGTGATGGAATGTGGATGTTATGCCCATGCCTCCCCACTACTCCAGAAGCTGCACTGCTCCCAGTTTGCCTCTGGGTGCAATTCAAGGTGCTGGTTTTGACCTTTAAAGCCCTATATGGCAGTGGGCCAGGATACCTGAGAGACCGCATCATCCCGAGAGTGTCTGCCCATCCAATCAGACCGGAGGGGCTCCCTAGTTGTGCCTTCAGCTTGAGGAGCCTGCCTCTCTGGTACACAAAGTAGGGCCTTCTCCATGTCCGCACCAGCCCTCTGGAACCTCCTTCCAACAGAATTGAGGCTACAGACAGAACTGCTGCCCTTCAGGAAAAGTCTGAAAACCTGGCTGGCAGGGCAGGTGTGGGGCCTTAATGGGAATATGGCTCTAGCCTGTTGGCTCATCCCCAGTTAGTGCTTAGTTAATATCCCTCCCTTTGTGTTGTTGTATCCCCCCCCATTCCCTTTTATTCCTTTTTATTCTTTCAATTGGGGTGGGGAGTAGTAGGGTGGGGAAGTGAGTGGGCAATTTGGGATTTTAAAATCTGTTTTTATACATTTTTAACTGTTGTACGCTGCCCTGAGTCGGGTTCCCCTGATTGGGTGGCATATAAATTTAAAAATTAAATTAAAATTTAAATCACCTCTATGCAATATTAACCTGCTTTCAGTTTTAATTATTGGCTGTCGCTGACACTTATTTTGGGTCTAATGTTCATGCTTTTCTGTGAACTCTGCTTACACATTTATTTACTGGTTATCAAGTTTGGTCTATTTAAATATGTGAAACACAAATCAATTACATGTGAGCTGGCTTTGAGTGTCACTGAGATTGTGGCCAAAGGTGAGCTGACTGTCCCTGTATTTTTATACAGAGCTGGCAGCCTTGTCTACACTCCAGCCATGTATTACCACTGGAGTTGTGAACTAAAAATGCCTCAAACTTGGACAGATCCAATTACAGATGTTTCATTTTGCTGTATCTGCTGCTATTACTAGCAACTTGACTATTAACTCCCCATTTCTGTGTTTCCAGCTGACTGGCCAGTACACAGAGCATCTCCCCAATCTGTCCCAGAGGGAAGCTGATGAGCTTCTGAGAGAGAAGAAGTCTCAAGGCAATGGACAGGATCCCCTGAGACGGAGCAGTCAGGCTGAATTCAAAGAGGAGGGCTACTCCAAGTGTCATGGTAGGCCACAATGAGGCAAAACAGCTCCTACTGCTTTTAAAGAGATATTTGTACCCTTTTCTTTTTGGCTTTTAATTGTTTGTGGTGCAGGAGGTGAAGCATAAGAAGAATATCCCAAAAATAACCCAAAAGATCACAGTATGGAAGCTTTGGTGTTTTCACTCAGTGGTTTCCAAACTTTCTGTGTCAATTATAAGTTTACCACCAATCAGTTGTGTATCACATGAAATGATGAACTATATTATAGTTAGGATTTACCCCTCAGTATTTTTTCAGTTTGTGATCAAAGCTTGAGGCTCAAGGGCAATTAAAAGGCAGGTCAGGTAAGGTTTTGTGTTTTGAATTAAATGGCTTCTGAGTCAAGAAAATGACAACAGAGAACAGGAGCATGGGGAACCCCACTTTTTTTTGACAATCTAGCAGTTAGTGTTATGAGTTGGGATAATAACAATCTTGCATGTAGTCAATGCTGGGTTGACTACAGTTGGTAGAGTGCTTTTAGAATTGAAAGGAATTCTCCATTCCTATTAATCAATTACCAAATCCCTCCCCCTATTTAGCTTGTCCCTCATCTACTTAAAGTGGTACTT
Organism: Bradypodion ventrale; assembly: GCA_035047345.1. Classification (NCBI taxonomy): domain Eukaryota; kingdom Metazoa; phylum Chordata; class Lepidosauria; order Squamata; family Chamaeleonidae; genus Bradypodion; species Bradypodion ventrale. The sequence continues at coordinate 137,025,193 of JAWDJE010000002.1, read as the reverse complement.
ACTAAAAAGAGGTGTGGGGTACTGAGACTGTAAGCTATTCTTTATGGGTTTTGTTGTTGTTTTCCTCTGACCCTCTCCTAATATTTAAGGAATAACAAAATTCTTCCAATATTATGTGCCCAGCAGCTGAAGTGCTAACCACCCTTTACAATCAAGATTTGTGCTTAAGTTTGTTTAAAGCTGTCTCATACTAAAAATAACATTTTATCCAGTACTGCTCACCGTGCAATTTGTTTCCCCAGTTGGAGATTCTGGGAAACTTCAGTAAGTGACCTGAGACCTGAGAGTCTTAGCTATATTGTATGCACTGAGAGCCAAAATACATATTATGGGTAGATTTGCCATTTTAGCTGGTTAACCAGGCATTACCTATAATTTTATTTATTTATTTATCATATTTCTATACTGCCCATTTGGTTGGTATCCCACTCTGGGCGGTGAACAAACAGATAACAAATAACAACAATACACAGCAAATCAAACAAACAACTGACAAATTCATCACAAACTGAACTAAACTAAAATAAAATAATTGGTGTCTGAGGGCATAGGAACTCAACCTGACTGACAATTTATCAGTATAGACAACACTGCCAAGTATCTGTTAGCACGTTTGCTTGGCCAGATTCTACACTTTCATTTTCCCTCTCTTCAAAGTGATCCTCTGGACCAGTGATGGGCAGTCTTGGCCCTCCAGCTGTTCTTGAACTTCAATTCCCAGAGGCCCTGATCAGCAGGAGTGCTGATTTGGGCTTCTGTGAATTGAAGTTCAAGAACAGCTGGAAGGCCAAGACTGCCCATCACTGCTCTGGACCATATGGAACCAGAAGCATAAGCCAAAACATACAGTCACTGTTTTGATCATGTGTTTAACAAGAAAGAAGTATTTCCATGGGATTAGCAAGTGAGAAAAGCCACCCACAATTTAACAGGGAACTTATACTTAAAGAAAATGTATAAACTAAAAGACCTGTGGGTAAATATTGCAATTGGAGGAGCATTTGGCTAGTTCAGAAGCAACAGAAATCTGTTTTCAGAGCTGCTTTCAGGCAATACATAGAAAACAATGAAACCATTGGTGGAGAATTGTGGAAGCTATAATCCAAAAAGGTTTTTCCCCAAGACCTGATATTATGCAATTTTTTCAAGAGATATATTCAATAAATCTTGGAATCCCTTCCAACTTAATGATTCTGAATCTGTGGCCAAAAATCTGTTGCTGAATTACATGTGTAGGAGACAAATGGCATAACTCACAGAGCCCTCTTGCTGTTAATTAATGCATTGCTGCTTGGGTTTTTGTATTTGTGTCAGTCTGGTGCATGACCATTTTGCCCTTCCTCCACCACATGGCACTTCCAGCAGTGGGGGGACACATGAAATGGTGCCATGGGCCGCATCCGTCCCATGGGCCACAGGTTGAGAATCCCTGGGCTAGAGGATTTGTACGTAACCAGTAACAATCAGCAGTGTGGCTGCAATAACGGAGGTTTCTAAAGAGCATGTTGCAGTAATCAAAAAGAAAAGTAACTTAAAAGTATCCTTCAGCCTCTCTCAAACAGAATGGACAACCTATCTGTTGCAGATGCAAAGCTCACCTACACAACATTCAAAAATGATCCTGAAGGCCAAATATAGACTGCAGTCCATGTGATTATCACCCTCGACAGAGTGCAAAGTCTGTTGGCAAAGATGCATAGTCATCTACATGAGAAAGAAAAGTCACAATCAGGCACCAGTGAAGCCTTTTTTAAAGATCCAATGACTTTAGGGACAGAGATTTCAGCACCTAGGGTTAAATCTAGTGTTTCCTTGCCTAAGTAGACCTACTGAAATAACATTGGATTTAACCCATTGCAACTCTTCTGATGAAATCAATATTGTAAAAACACTGAACCTTTGGTGGCTTACGCCCAGAAAATTTGCAGGAGCTTACATTGTTGTAAAATACTGTACCTTTCTCTTCCACAGCCTGTGCCAAAAGCTTCAAAAAATATATTACCAAGAAGTTAGGAGAAGACTGGATATTCTTGGTGCTCCTGGGTCTCGTCATGGCCCTGGTGAGCTGGGGGGTAGATTATGCCAGTGCCAAAAGCCTCCAAGGTAAGTGGTTTTACACTCTAAATAAATCAAGGCATCCTAGCAATTTAAATGCAAGAAATTGCAAGTAGATAAATAGGTGCCACTTTGGAGGGAAAGGTAATCAGCGTTCTGTGCACTCCAGCATCTAGTCATGCCTGCCACATGACCATGGAAACATCTGCAGAAGCAGGCAGTGCTGGCTTTTTGACTGTAAACAGAGATGAGCACTGCATCCTAGAGTCAGATACCACTGGCTTTTGAGCAAGGGAGACCTTTACCTTTGCTATTTTATTGCTAATCCCAACTAGAACAGACTCACTGACTTCTGGGATTTACATAAAAGTGCTGATTTAGCATTCAGCAACTGTTTCAGTGAGTCTTCTCTTAATTGGGACTAGCAATAGGTTACTGGCCAATGTTGACTCTGTTTTATCCTAAATGTAAGGTAGCTTTGAACTGCTATCAATAAACAATACAGCCATACAGTAAGGATAATTAGAGACTAAACTACACATAGGAGAAGTAGAAACTATTTCTCTTACTATGAAAATGCAGAACAAAACTGAAAGGGCAAGAAGCTGCCATTTTGGCAATGAAACAGTAGTAGGAGAAGATTACAATAATACCTCATACAAAGCCCGCTTCGTACAACATCGAATTCATACGACATCACCTAATTCCTTGAAAAAAGTTGCCTCATACAAAGTCGTGCGACATTGTATGAGGCATTGGGGTTTTCCCAGGTTGCATTGTGCCTGGGCAGTATAAAAGGCAGGACATGCGTGCATTGGTCTTGTGGGTTTTGCACGAGGCAAAGAGTGTTTAGGAGTGGTTTTGAGCGCAATTTTGGATTTTTCGAATTTTTTTCGTCAGAATTTTTTGAAGCATTCCTGGGATTTTTGCAGCATTCTTTTGATTCTTTGACCATTCTTTGGCACAGTGGAAAGGTAGGTAAATGAGGTTTTCTGTTTCCAATTGGCTTGGGGTGGTGGAGGGGTGGATGGGGGAGGGCAATTTTTTGGTGGGGTGGGCAATTGTTTGGTGTTTGCTGCTGTTTGGATGATTAACACTGTGCTGCATGATGGGATATGTTGGCATCCATTTTGTCCTTGCTTCCATCTAGTAATTGTTTACAGTACATGGCTGCAGATTAACACTGTGCTACCTGATGGGACATGTTAACTTTTAAACCTGCACTTCATAAAGTTGTATGGTTTGTCCCCTAAAATCAGGGTTGTTTGGCATGTTTTTTGTAATGTATTTAGCCTTTAGACAATGATTTCCTAAAGTTCTGTCAGTTTCCTTGACTGCCCTGAAGTCTGTGCTGTTACAGTACAATGTATCTCTATGGAAACGACATTGTACGAGGCATCGCGGCAAGGATTTGGACGTTGTATGAGGCATCGCGGCTAGGATTTTGCATGCCTCATACAAAGTCCAAATCCATATAAAGTCCAAACTTGTGGAACCAAGTTTGGATGTTGTATGAGGTATCACTGTACATATATTTTGCTCCTTATGTTATTTTCCTTTGAAAATTGCACTTCCTAAGATGCTATTCTTAAAAGAATGCAAATCATCATCATGTTTAATTTGTATGGTATGTTTTACAACACATATAGCAAGGCGGCTGGGTGAGTGACAACTTTTAAAGAGTTAAGTGTCCCTTCCGTCGGTCCCATCCCCCCCCCCACCCCCCCACCCCCACACACACAAGATCCATCTCCACAAGTCTTGGTTTCAACATAGCTTTTGTGAGGGATGGGAAGAACAGAACTTAGAAAAGAACTTAAAACCTGGCTGGCAGGGCGGGTGTGGGGCACTGATGAGGAGGTGACCCCCCACCTGCTGGTTTGTATGATTTAAGATCCTCCCTCTCTTTTAAGGATGGGGTGGGTGGGTCTTTTAAGATTGATGGTTTTTAAAATTGATTTCAAATGGTTTTTAGTCAGCTATTTTCAGTGATGCACTGAAGCAGGTTCTGCCCTGTTCGGGAGAACCGGTAGCAGAAATTCCCCCAGGCCACGCCCACCTGGATGGCCACGCCCACCTCCATACCCCATTGTGTTGGCCATGCCCACAGATTTGGCCTCACCCACAGATTTGGTCCGCCCATAGATTTGGCCCCACCCACAGAGGTGGTAGTAAAAATTTGCATCACTGGCTATTTTATAGTGTTTTATTTTTTAGCCGCCCAGAGTTGCCTCGGCGAGGGGGCGGCAATACAAGAACAAACAAACAAATAAAATAAACAGAGAGTTAGCCAGAAGGACCTTATGCTTCTAGATGCATTTAGTGTAACCTGTGAAGAACTGTTGCTATGTCTACTTGTGCTGATCTCAGTTTAGCCAATAACTTCTGTCACTGTGGTTATTTTAATGCTGTTGTGTTCTGTCACTACTGACCTCTTATCATTTCTTCTCTACAGCATACAAGTGGATGTACAAAGAGCTTCACCCAAGTGTCCCTATGCAGTACCTAGCCTGGGTCACCTACCCTCTCATTCTTATCCTCTTTGCTGCCCTCTTCTGCCAGCTTGTCTCTCCGCAAGCCGTAGGTGAGAGAGCAAACAGGGGGAACACATTAGCACATTTGACACATCTGTGTCTTGGAGGATGAAAACAAACACTTCGTTCATTTTCATGTCAGAAGTTACTCTGAGTTGAAATGATTTTTGCAGGGGATGCCCAAATGTGGCTCCTTTCATGCCCCCCATCATGCAGCTCTCGGGAATCAAAGCTGTCGTTCCGATCTCCAAGCCATGAGTCACATACCTTTCCTAAGTTCTTGTCGGGGAAACAAGATTTATCAGTTTTTAAAAGTTGCAAATTAGGCTGTCCTTTTTAAAGGGATTGGTGATGGATGGGATTCATTGGCAAGTCAACAGCTCTACCCTGGGAGCAAGAAAAAAATGTATCTTTGTAGATAATTTGCTTTTCCCCTTTGTAATTACAAAGGTCATCTAATTCTAGTTTCAGGCTCCCACGTCACAACGACAACAGATATATTTGTTTGAGCAAATTGTAGAGCCTCCGAACTTGTCAGGGACCCCATTGGCTCATTGGTGCTAGGTCAAATTGTGCTTCTGGGAGGCTTCTGGAATGGTAAATCAGCTTAAAACAAGGTACAGTGGTACCTCACTTAAATAATGCGTTCCACAGGATTGCTCTTTAAGCGAGCTTGCTCTTTAAGTGAAACACCATTGTAAGTGACCAATTGTGACCTGGTGCAGGGGATTGTAAACCCCGATTTAATTGTTAAGCGGGTTTTTGGTTGGTTTTAGTTGTTAAGCGAGGCGACCATTCAGAGAAAATTCTGCTCTTTAAGTGAGTTAGTCTCTAAGTGAGGCGCTCTTTATGCGTGGTTTTACTGTACATGCTTATCACATGTGTTGTTTAAAGTCAAAGTGTGCCTCCCCCACCCCTTCTTGTCTTGTGGACAAAATACAGTTGCACAACAGTCAATGTGGTGTAACCAGCAGGTCTGCAAAAATGGTGGGCTGGTGAGACGCAGCCTGCAGGCCCCTGCTTCAAAACTAGATGTCCCAATCACAGTTCAAATCGTTCACCCAGTTTTTATTTGACCTAAAGCCTATGTGCTTTTGCTTGCCCTTCGAGGAGATGAGAAAAGCAATGTAACAGGGAAAGCAATGTAAGGCTCCCTTTTGACATCAGCCTGAGGTTTAGCAGCCACACCATCCTATGTGGCCCAAGCTGCATTTCCTCTGATGGACTTGTGTTCTGTCTCCTCTGTCACTACTTGTACATATTGTGGCTTTCCTGTTTTGTCTAGGCTCTGGCATCCCTGAGCTGAAAACAATCATGCGGGGAGTGGTCCTCAAAGAGTACCTCACGCCAAAAGCTTTCCTGGCCAAAGTTGTGAGCCTGACGGCTGGCCTGGGCAGTGGGATACCCGTTGGGAAAGAGGTGGGTGTAGTTCTTGCATGGTGTGGGGCGGGGACAGGAGGTGAGAGCCAGGCCCTACAACGAGTGGTGGGGAAGCAGATTTTTGCCACTTTCCTGGTAGCATATCTTAGGGGTTGGCGGCTGTGGGGTAGAGTCTGGAAGTAAGAAGCCTACCCACTCTCCATTAATAGAGGGCTAAAAAAGAAAGGGGCAGAGATGGCAGGAGGTGTGTGTTTGGGGGGGGGGGACAAGGAAAGAGGGAGAAGGGTTTAGAAAGGACCAAGACTGAAAAAAACAAGGAGATCTTGGAAGGCTGGGTCACTGAAAGGAGACCTGCTAAATGTGGGGAAATAGGTCCAGACCCAAGAGAGTGGTAGGCTCCAAAAAAAATTTACTGCCACACTGTGGGCATGGTATGGTGAGCATGGCCAGGAGGAAAGCCCTGTGTTGCACCCAAATTAGGACTACTTTATTTCAAAACTTGGATGGGCAGGACCAGCCAGAATTTCTGCTACCGGTTCTGGTAAACTGGTGTGAACCTGCTGATGCCCACCACTGGAGGGGAGGCTTAGCAGCCCCCAGTGGGTAGAGCCAAGGATTGCCATCAGCTGCTGCCTTCGCTACTCTTCCTTTCCCCAGCATTCACACAGAATGTAAGGTGCCAGGAGGGGAACATAGGCAGAGATGTGAGAAGGTCACATCCTGAGCCTGAGGTGAAGAGCAGCCTCATATTTGCCCTCAGGATGTGAAAAAAGAGGTGGTTGCGGCCAACAAGAAGCATTGCAGGCAATCCAGATCTGCAATGAGAGGGGAGGCTGTGTGGTTTGCATTACTGCTTCAAAGCTAGCCAGCCAGTTTGTGAATCCCAGGCCTTCCCTGGTGTGCTCCAGAGGAAAACTGGAGGCAAGTCCTTTTCACCATAGCAAAGGGCCTTCTCAGCCACCTTATCATTCTTCCTCTAGTCCTGACTTTCCTCTAGTGGTGGGAATCAGCAGGTTCGTACCAGTTCGCCAGATCCGGTAGCAGAAATTCTGGCTGGCCCCACCCTCCAACTTTTGAAATAAAGTAGTCCTAATTCGGGTGCAATGCAGGGCTTTTCCCCTGACCACGCCCACCATACCACTCCCACAGTGTGGTAGATACAGATGTATCTCCTCAGTGTACAATCTTGAATGGCATGAAAAACAGCAAACAAAACAAAAAGACAAAAAAAAAACACCTGTCGTGACACTTTAAAGCAGGGGTGCCCAAACATATTGCGCCACGGGCCTAACCATGCCCCCAGAACAGATGAGCGGGTCTGACCAATCCCCCAGAAGTAGACACATTTGCACATGTGCATCTGCATTCACTTCCAGGGCAGTGTGGATGCATTCACGCATGTGCAAACACGTCCAGGCCACACCCCAAAGTGAATGCGGATTCCTTTGCACATGCACCAACACATCCACGCCACACCTGGAAGTCAGTGTGGACACCTTTGTGCATGCGCACAGCACCAGAAAGTGAATGTGGACGCATTTGCACGAGCACATCCATGGTGAACCTGGAAGCTAATGTGGATGCGCATGCAGAAACACATCCACTTCCAGGAGTGGCACGGGCTGGATGGAATGGCGTCAGGGGCCAGATCTGATCAGTGGGCCGTAGTTTGAGCACCCCTGCTTTAAATACTAACTGCTGTATTTCAATGTTGGCTTTTGTGGATCAAGCCCACTTCATCAGGACTTGAACCACGAAAGCTAACATTGAAATACAGCAGTTAGTCTTTAAAGTGCCACAACATTTTTTTGTCTTTTTGCTTTGTTTTGTTTTTCTTGAAACACAGACTAACAAGGTTATCATTTCAAAAATGAAAAACAGTGTGAGGCAAAGATGCTGAGATGCTTCCAACACAAGTAGGGAATTGAGGGAACCCATCTGTAGTGAGGCGTATCAAAATAGTGGTTAAAGGCAGAGCCTAGTAAAGATATCTTGGACTTTGATTTCCAGTTCCAAAGTAAGAGTTCTGAGTTCTGGGTGAGAGGCTGTTGGCTCACTTTTGTCCCATGCTACAACCCTAATTTGATCAACCCACCCCACCCCTCTTCATCCACTCTTCCTTCCCCTTTTCTCACTTCGCAGGGCCCCTTTGTACACATTGCTAGCATTTGTGCTGCTGTCCTTAGCAAGTTCATGTCCATCTTTTGTGGTGTATATGAGGTAAGTGTTTTGCATGCTTTGTTTGATGTGTGGGTGATATTTTTTTGGGTGGCAAGGAGTGTCACAGACCTAGAATATTGATGATGAAACCAGAAGTAATTAGTAAAAAGAATAGATTAGTAAATTAGATGATAGATGAGTGAATAATATGGGAAATGACAGAAGTGACAGCATAATTTGAGGGAACCTCTCAAGAATCATAATTCAAAAAGCTATCAAGCCCAATGGAAAATATATCTTATTCTATGAAGGATTACTACCTTTCATTGATTTTTTAAAAAAACACAAGTCCTGAAAAATCTCATTTTTTCTGTAAATTGTAATGGCTGGAAATGCTATAAAGAATTTTAGCAAAGCATTAGACGTTCAAGATAGTTTAAATAAGGTTTCTGTTAGCCTAGAAGGGCTGTCTTTGATATTTGGCAGTTTCCTATCCTCTTCCCTACCTGAGCTATACATTTATAATCATATTACAGGTATGTTCTGACCCTGTTCCATTCCCCTTTGCTACCTTATCCCTTATGATAATATATTTCTCAGACTTTGGCATGTTACTTTAAAAAAGAAACCTACTGCATTACTCTTTACCACTGGCCAGCCACCTGATTTATGATTGCTTTGGTCAGTGATTTATTGTGTTAGACTTCGTTAAGGTGTAATGCTGTAGTTGCCACAAGGTGAAGAAAAATACAGGAAAAGTACAATTTCTGATATTGTGTCTTGCAAATACATATAAAAATACATACAAACATGTGAATTGATCTGGAAAAAAACCACAGAGAAAAATTCCCTTGCCACTTAGGATGGGTAAGAGAATGCCATAAAATTCTAAATATATCTTATACAGGCTTTAAATAGCTACCTTTGAAAGTACAGTAATGGAAAATATTAGCTGTTATATCTATAACTTTATAACCAATTGTTACAATATTTTTACTTTGCAATTGCTTGTTACTTTACTCTTTATCCAAAAAATAACTAGTTAACAATAACTGTTTTTCTTATAACTAGTTATTTTGAAGTTCCAATATTTCCACATTCTTGGATGTAAATTTAAGAAACATAAGAGAAATGTACACAAGTTTGCTTTTACTTGCATAATTTGTTCAAGTTGCAGAATATCAGTTTCCTTTATGCATAAATGGAATATGAGTTTGGCATATATTGCTTCTGCTGACTGTAGTCATTACCATTATATGGTGTGTGGCTGAGTACTTACTGTAAGTCTCCAGTACATCCAAACTTACTTACAGTGCCAATGTGGTTGTTATAAGCTGCTCTGTTATGAGGCTGGGTGTGGCTCTAGCATCTTAGTGCTTCTAACTCTGGCTCAGAGAGTTGGGCGCTTTCTGTAGCAGTGGCTGTCTGTAAAGTATCACCCAAATAAGTGATAACAAACCCCCCAAAGAATTTGTTCTAAAAGGCATCTAATACGTCTAAATCAGAGATTCTCAACCTGTGGCCCACGGCGCTATTTCATGTGACCTCCCCCCAAACGCCTCCACCACACCAGGAAGTGCCATGTGGTGGAGGAAGGGCAAAATGGCCATCCGACCCCCAAAGCTGTCTGAGGGAGCAAGACCCAGCCCCCGGCTTTAAAAGGTTGAGAACTCCTGGTCTAAATGATACATGAATAAATAAAGATTTTTCCTGGCTGGTATGGAGACTGGATTGACCCAGGGGCAAGGCTGGCTGCGTGTAATGCCCAGATCTCAATACTAGACCTTGTTCACTGTATTAAAGACTGGTTTACTGTGCTCTTTGGAACTAGTTTTACAACTAGTTTTGCTGCTAGTTGTTGCATTGCTTTGGAAGTGATGAAAGAGACTAACCTTATGGCTGTGCTCCCTCTAATCCCTGGCATGCTTCTCTTTGGCTGGGCTTTCTGTTCCAGAATGTGCACAGGCAACTCGACCTCCTGGTGGCAGCTTGCGCAGTTGGAGTTGGATGTTGCTTCGGGGCACCTCTTGGAGGCAAGTGTATTCCTGTATTTATACCTATTTCTGCTCTGGGCTCAAAATGTTCCCAGGATGAGAGCTATGTCTGCTATGCAACTGACACCGTTGGTTTATGGTGTGGCAATGTAATTCTTTTATGTCACATAAGTGGACATGTCACCAATCATGGAGAAGATGAGAGAAAGCCAGCTTCGCTGGGATGGACATGTCCTCTGAGTGCTACCCTTCCATCATGGGGGAAACTGCTTACAATCTGAAAGTCGATGGTTGACAGCCACTTGGGCAACCAAAACAGAGGTGTCAGGATACTTTCAATAGGGGCATGCAAGTAGACGGCCTGCACCCGAAGAGATGAATGATCAGACAAAGTGGTGGTTCAGGATCCAACCAATGCACCCCGCACCTGCAGGATAACACTTGGAAGAAGAAAAGAGAAAAAATGAAAGGTATTCCTGCATTACAATCATGTGGCTGGAAAAAAATACATAGAGAATTAAAAATGGCTGCATCTCCATCACAAACAAATGACCAACTGCTCCGGACAAAACAGGAGACAAGGGATTAGGATTAGGCATCTAGATTTCAGGTGGGAAGAGCAGGGACATTTTTTGATTAACAAACAAAATGTACAAGTAAATTAGTCCTGGTAACAAAATCTCCGTACTCCCAGGGATTGTGTGTCTGTTAACTCTGCGTGCTGAATTGTCATATCCCAAGAGTGTCTGGAAGGCAGAGAAAAATTATTCAATGATGTATGCAGTGGTGGGCTCCAAAAAAAATTACTACCACACTGTGGGTGTGGTACGGTGGGCATGGCCAGGGGGAAAGCCCTGCATTGCACCCGAATTAGGACTACAGTACTTTATTTCAAAACTTTGATGGGTGGGGACAGCCAGAATTTCAGCTACTGGTTCTGGTGAACTGGTGTGAACTTGCTGATGCCCACCACTGGATGTATGATCATATGTGGGGCTCTGAAACATTTATAGAGGGAAATCATCACTGGCATGAATTTTTTTTAAGGTGGATCCCATTTTGCCATGAAGTGACCCACACACTATGATCACGGAGCCATCTCCTGTGGCAATATGAAATGAGACATGCAGGATTTAACAGATATCCATGTTTTAAGGCATAAAAGAGGCAATGCAAGTAATTTAACTGACACCACGGTATTACATAATAAGGGGCAGTGAAGGAATATAAAATCGATTCAATACACTCACTAACAGATGGTTTATATTACAAGAGGAAGGAAGATGTAACTGTACTTGATTCCTATACTTCTAATATTAGCCAACTAAAGGTTAATCCAAACCAGACAATTCATTAACTCCTCAAAAAGCTAGAAGAAACATGTTTAAATTGATGCTCTGTGATTGATTTTTAAAAGGGTAGATTACTGCTGTTGCTGCAAGCTACTGGTTTGAAATTTTTCAGTGAGGTCTCATTGTTCTACCTGTCTGTTATGCAAACTAGCTGTTTTTTGACAACACTTTCAAAAACTTTGAGAAAACCTTTTAAACCCTTTTAAAGAAGGATTCTTGGTGCTGGATTTATGGGAGGTTTTTTAAAAAATGAATTAATACTTTCAGTGAAAAATTCTAACTCAAGAAACTCTAGTTTCCTGAACATCATACTGGCATGAAGCAAAACAAAGAAAAAACACATCTAAATACGGTTGTATAAAGGGTGGGAGTTGAAAGCTAGGTTTTTGCCACTCTTTATCACTCTTCAGCCTTATGTTCTCTAGAAAATAGTGCACAATCATCTATAGATAGAGAAAGAAATATTCCATCTGGTTGTACCCAAACTTTCAATATCTTAAAATGGGGCAGGTGTTGAAAATGCCTGATTCTTAATATGGAACTGATTTCTTCCTCCTCCATGTGTTTACTCTGGGCCAGATAGTCACATGAAAGGGCAGGAGACATAGGTAGATTCTGGCAACTCTTTGTTATCGTTTGCATCAGAAGCAATTCAACAGTGCTTCTGAAATGGAAAGTTCAGTCAACAGGACACTGTAGTCGCCCAGGGATACCAAAAATGTGTTCACAATCCTCACATTCTGCAGGGAAGGTCCTTCAGTTTCTCCTATTCTGGCAATTTTGACTCAGCATTGCAATTTTGATCATAATTGGTGTGCGCAAGCAAGAGCTTTTACAAAGGCCACATTGTCTTTTATGGCACAACTATCATCTCCTAAGATATTTACTAGCACAATGATGTTCATAGCATCAGAAAAGCAAGAAGAAAATGTAGTATAAGGGGGTTTCATTATATTTTTATCCTTTTTCATCCAGTTTTGACTTTTGGCAGTTCCCCGATGTAAAAGCTCTTTACATGGAGTCTTGATTCTAAAGTTACTCAGTATGTTGGAGAATTCATAGCTGTCCAGATTATCTGCCATATAAATAGAAATGTTCCAACATGTCTAGCATAAAATTTCGTTTTTCCTAAAGAAGTGGGTATCAACCAACAGGCCAAAGTTCATATCTCAGCAATAGGAACAGCTGTTCTGATTAGAAGTTATGCTGCCATTTAAAGCCAGTTTGAAACTGAGGACATGAGGAATAACACATGTTGAAAAGCTTATTTTGGAAATAAAAGTCCACCTTGATTTTGTAGGAGAGAATTATCAACAGGATATGAGATTCTAATCTAGAAGGCACAAATAAATATATGCACACAAAATATGAATAACTGTTCATAGAGCTGATAACAGAGTCCAATAGAGTTTGTTAGCTGCCGCCTGGAGTCACTACGGTGAGGGGGCAGCAGTATAAATAAATAAATAAATAACAGAAATATCACATTGTGTAGAGTGCCCTTAGGAGAAATATCATAGATCACATGATGGGCTCTAAGGAGACATGTTGGAGAAGGCAATATGGAATTGCATGACTTCATGCTTTGTCCCTAGTTATAAAGAAAACTGACCTGTATCTGGTTCAGTGCCATATTTCTATAATGGTCATCCAGAGGTACAAGTAGGCCAGGATACTTGAGAGACTGCGTCACCCCAAGGTTTTCGACCTGTCCTACGAGAGCGGGCCGGTGTGGCTCACTAGTGGTCCCATCAGCCAGGGAGGCATGCCTCATTGGGACCAGGAGGAGAGCCTTCTCAGTATCTGCTCTGTCCCTATGGAACCTCCTGCCACTTGAACTGCACCTCCAGGTACTGTTGCTCCCCTTTAGGCTTAAAATGTGACTATGCCAACAGGTGTGGAGTACAACTGGTACCATAGCCCGGCCCTGTTGGCTTATTTAGCCCTGCCCGGGGTTTTTATCTACTCCTGCCTGGGTGCCCTTCTTTTTGAAGGGATTGGGGAGGTTTTATGGATGTTTTTAGAGAATTTTATAGTATTTGATTTTAATTAGTATTTTATAGTATTTGGTTTTAACTGATGTTGTGAGCTGCCTTGGGTCACTTAGGCAAAAAAGGTAGTTGTATAAATCCAATAAATAAATTTAAAAAATAAGGGAAACACACAATCGAGATGTGGGTGCAGTAGTGAGCATGTCAGGGAGAAGGCTGGGATTCTGGTATTCTTAAACTGCAATCCTACATTCACTTTTCTGGCATAAACCCCTCCAAAGATATTGGGGCTTATTTATGAATAAATAGAAATAGGATGATGGTGAATTTGCACCAGTTTTGTATGTGGATGGGAGTTTTTAATGGATAGGAGATTTCACTGTGTAAAAGTGAGTTCTATAATGACACATTTTCCTGAATTGTAATTGGGCTCTAATTTTCCTGTGTTTCCAGTCCCTTTGATAAACAAAGAGATGCATTAACCATTTAGATCTACTTTGTTCATCAGAAAATATGTGCTTGGATTTCATTTCTCTCCTGGAAAAATGCAGATTTTGTTTGTAGCTTGCCACATGTGATTATTCTTCACACATATAGCATATTGCTAGCTATGATTTCCCAATACACACATGAACTACGTTTTCACCTTGGAACAATGGAATATGTGATATTGTTCACAATATGTTCTACGCTACATCTCTTTGCTACCAACATTTGACACATGAATGCTTGCTTCACATTCGAAACCCACTGGAAGGTAGGGAAAATTCTGAGCCAAAGTTTTAGGCCTGGCTTCCTTAGTTTTATATCACCTTTTCTTAGGGGATTGCAGTCTGTACTTCAGAGAAAAAATGAGACATGGTGTATATAGCTAGCATTATTGGAGTACCACAAGGTTTGGTCCTGGGCCTTGTGCTCTTCAACATTTTCATAAATAACTTGGACGGGGAAGTGGAGGAAATTCTCATCAAATTTGCAGGTAACACAAAACTCAGTTGAAAAGCTAATACCTTGGAAAACAGGAGCAGAATTCAAAAAGATCTTGATAGGCTAGAACACTAGGCTGAACCCATCAGAATGAAATTTAGCAGGCATAAGTGCAAAGATTTACACCTAGGGAACAAAAACCAGATGCCTAGTTACAAGATGGGGAATGCTTGACTTAGTAGTACTACAACCAAGAAGGATCTTGGAATTGTTGTAGATCACAGGCTAAATACGAGTCAACAGTGTGACATGGCTTCCAAGATGGCCAACACTGTTTTAAGCTGCATTAACATAAGTATAGTCTTCAAAACCCATGAGGTACTAGTTCCCCTGTATTCAGCACTAGTTAGACCACATCTAGAGTACTGTGTCCAATTTTGGGCACCGCACTCTAAATAAATTAAAGCAGGTACAGAGAAGGGCAAGAAGGATGACCAGAGTACTGGGAACCAAGCCATATGAGGATAGATTGAAGGAACTGGGCATGTTTAGGAGATTGAGAGGGGATATGATAGCACTCTTCAAATAGCTGAAAGGTAATCATAAAGACGAAGGGCAGGATCTGTTCTCCATCATCCCAGGGTGGGCTGAAACTACGGAAAGCTAGATCTAGGATGAATAGTAATAAAAACATCTTAACAGTTAGAGCAGTACAACAGTGGAACCAACTGCCTCGAGAGGTGGTGAGCTCTCCAACATTGGAAGCATTCAAGAGAGAATTGGATAACCATCTGTCATATCTGCTTAGGTTCGGATTCCTGCATTGAGCAAGAGGTTGGACTCAGTGGCCTAAAAGGCCCCTTCCAACTCAGTTATCCTATGATTCTATGATTATGTAATGAGTGCAAACATATGTAGTTAAATAACATACAGTATGAAAATTTGTCCTGTGACACTTGCTTCACATTCTGTCACTCACTCTTCCCTTTCTGTTTCTTATTCTCTCTTTGTGTCTGTATCTCTCTTTCATGTCTCTTCCACCAGTAGCAGCCATATTATTATACCGATGTCCTGACGGTGGGATGTGCAGTAGGGGTTGGCTGCTGTTTCGGGACACCACTTGGAGGCAAGTGGCAGCTGGTTGTTGTGTAATTCTCACAGAAATGAGGCTTCCTCCCTCCCTGCCCCCTTCTGCCATGCTCCGATCCCCTCAGCTTCTTTGTGAGCTAATGCAGAATGCTAATATGCAAGTTTTTTTTAAAAGGCATCTCTTTTCAGGTTAGAGGTGAGCACCCTCCTCTCTACCATTACAGCATGGAAACAATTCCCCCATGGCTTTTTCTCACATCACTCCAGTGACATGTTTCTTCTTGGAGCTATGCGAGCAGGACCAATGCTGTACTTCTAGAGGCACACATTACTATAATAATATGGGTTGATGTAACATCAGGAAACAGCTGTCTCTCCAGTAAGGAAGCTGTTTTCAAACTTTGTTCTGGAGAGCCAGACCACATTTTCATCACTTGGACAAGTTCCTATGACAACAAGTTGTTTGTTACTATGGACCTTCTCCCTGCTGCAGGGGAATGTTTGGGATGTAATGTGATTTTCCCCTCCTTCCATTCATACAGGGTAACCACAAGATGTAATAATTGCAACCAGACCTTCTGAAATGAAGTACTTGTATAGAATTTAATGCACAGGGATTCCTTAACAGCAAGAGATGTATCAAGGCCAAAACTTTAAAAACCACTGCCTTGATGGGTTGACTAAACAATAATGTTTCTTATGTTTTTGCTCTCGCAAGCAGTAAAAGATGAGTTTCTCCCAGCACAATTTCTCCACCTACATATCTATCAAGTAGAATGTACTGGAAGGTGCACTGGAAGGTAAAAACAGGTATAATTTGAATGCCTGATAGCAGAGGCTTGTATACCTGAGGAAATTCTAGTAAGGGGAGAAAATTACAGTTAATTGGAAAGAATGTGCATTCTTTTTAACGTCTGGTTTGACCAGATTAAAGTGTGAAGGGCTGTTCTATGAAATTGCTTACATCCATTTCTAGTGGTCTTGGCCCTTTTGTGAAGGGAACCCATTCTTCTGAGGTGAAGCAAACCATTCTTTCCACCAGGAAACCCAGTTGTTGTTTTATCCTTATATCCTCTGCTTTCTCAACTCATATGAGTAGGAGTGATGATGGGTTAAAAAAAAGGTACTGTATTTTGATGTGGGGTGTGTGAGAAGCAGAGCTGTCACAGATTGTTGAGAACATCTTCTCTCTCCCCCCCCCCCTCCCCAGGTGTTCTCTTTAGCATTGAAGTCACTTCCACCTACTTTGCTGTTCGGAACTACTGGCGTGGTTTTTTTGCAGCTACTTTCAGTGCCTTTGTTTTCCGAGTGTTTGCTGTCTGGAACAAAGATGCAGGTAGGATGGGACAAGATTTCCAATCTCTGTTGTGACTTTGCCCTCTTCCTCACCCACATGGGTGCCCCTCCTCACAGCTAATGCAAAGATGTGGGGATGCAGGGGGGGAGTTAAGGTGCTGGTTTTGACCTTTAAAGCCCTTCATGGTAGTGGGCCAGGATACTTAAGAGACCGCATCACCCCAAGGTTTTCGACCCGTCCGATGAGATTAGACGTAGGTGCTCCCTAGTGGTCCCATCAGCTAGGGTGGTACATCTCACTGGGACCAGGAGGAGAGCCTTCTTGGTATCTGCTCCGGCCCTATGGAACCTTCTGCCACTTGAACTGCACCTCCAGGTAGAGTTGCTCTCCTTCAAGAAGGCCTTTAAAATGTGGCTATGCCAGCAGGTGTGGAGTACAGCTGATACCACAACCCAGCCCTGTTGGCTTATTTAGCACTGCCCGGTTTTCTTATTTATTTATTCCTGCCCAGGTGTCCTTCTTTTTAAGGGGATTGGGGAAGTTTTATGGAAGTTTTTAGATAGCTTTATAGTATTTGGTTTTAATTAGTATTGGGTATGGGTTTTAACTGATGTTGTGAGCCGCCTTGGGTCGCTTAGGCAAAAAAGGCGGTTATATAAATCCAACAAATGAATAAAAGTCAAAGGAAAACATTGACATTGTTAGCTACATGCTCTCTTTCCACTTACTTGGCAGACCAGAGATGGAAAGGTTACTTTAGTGGATGACAGTTTCCAGAATACAAGAGTTATGCTGACTGTCATGTTCTGAGTGGTATGCTCTGTAGGTGTTACTGTTCCCATCTCTGTGGCAGATGAAGGGTATTTTCACACATGATGTCAAGATTCTTATCAGGATGCCTGTACTTTATCTATAAAGTTCTGCAGAAGTTGTAGACCTCCTGGAGGAACTCAGAAGCCTCTGTTTCCACATTTTTAAAAAAAAATGGATTGTAGCATTCCATGCACTCAGGTGTTGAGGCATGCCTGCCACGTGTCCATGGAAACGCCTGACAGCGCTGGCTCTTTAGCTATAAACAAAGATGAGCACTGAACCCTAGAGTCAGGTATGACTGGCTTTCGAGCAAGGGCAACCTTTACCTTTACCTAATGTGTCTCTAGGAAATGTTCTGTGCCTTTTGAGTTCTATAAATGTTTTTCCTGAATATCCTTAAATATTTATGCTGGGGCGACCTCTACCTTTACCTATAGCTGATTTGATGTCCAGAAGATTCCTTCCCGCCCCCCCAAATAATAATAATAATAATAATAATAATAATAATAATAATAATAATAATAATAATAATAATAATAATAATAATAATAATAATAATAATAATAATCAGTGGGCACAAGCAAGTATGTAAATAATATATGGGTCTGTAACAAAAATCTTTTTCAAAATGTAAAAACATAACTCAAATATCTATATATCAAGGTTATCTTTGTAACTTTAACTAAACTCAAACTTTTAGAGACAAAAATATTAAAATTATGAAAGCCTAACTAGAAGAACATAAAAGTGGATTATAGTGGTTTAATAGAACTGAAGATAACTCTTGGGGCGGGGGGGATGATGTTTCCAAATACAGTACTGTATATAGATTCAATACATTGTACAGTATTTAAGAAGTAGAGTGAGCTTACAAAAATCAAAGTTATTTCTCAATTACAAAAATTGTCAAATACAAACTCTCTTACAAGTCACTTTTAAAAATACCTTGACAGAATATAGCTTAGATATGTAAAAGTAAATACAACAAAATGTAAGACTGATTCTACAACATAACCAGGTTACATCTAAGAAATACTGTCTCACCCCTTCGGCAGAGTAACCAGATGTTTTGGTATTATGATTCTATGCCTCACTGTTGCTTTTGGGTCCCTCCCCCGCCACAACCTATATTTATAAATCTATGTATTTTTATCTCAGCAAAATATTTACTCAATAACCTTGTGTGTTTTTTCAGTTGTTGGCACATAGCATGGTTTCTATACAGAATCCAATGGAGTTGGCAGAACCAGATGAATTCAGGTTCAGAGATCAGAGACTCTGACATAGTTTATTTTGATTATTATTAGCTCATCTGGAGGAGGTCAGATTCAGTTAACTTCTGGACCTGTTACCTGCACATTCAGAGAATTTTTGTTTCTAAGACTTTATACCAGTACAGTTAGGGTTGCCATATGTCCTGGAAAACCAGGATTGTCCCGGATTCAAGGTTGGGAAATTGGTCCTGGCCGGTTCAATAAAAAACATGTTAAAGTCCCAGATTTGCACTGAGGTGACACCGCAATGCACCACACATGGATGGAGAGAGGGTGGGAAGCGCCTCCTTCTTAGTCCCTCCCCATCTTGAGCTCTCCCTTGCTTGCTCACTTGCTCCCGGGTCTCCTTGCTACAAGTGGTGCTGGTTGCAAGAAAGCCTTGGCACTCTTTCCTCATGGCACCCCACGACGCACCATGAATGCCAGGGAGAGGCGGGTGCGGTGGAGCCAAAGCTCCTCCTACCTCCGGGTAGATTAATTGCAGCTGCAGCAGGCTCTGGAGCCCCCCCAAGTGTTTTTTGGTACTGCATAAGGGAACCCAACAGGCCTTCCTGCAGTCCCTTTAACTGAAAAGGCTTGGGGAAAGGTGGCAGGACTGGCTTTGGGAAGTCTCTTCCAGGGATGGCTGGAATTGAACCTCTGTGTGTGTGTGTGTGTGTGTGTGTGTGTGTGTGTGTGTGTGTGTGTGTGTGTGTGTGTGTGTGTGTGTGTGTGTGTGTGTGTGTGTGTGTGTGTGTGTGTGTGTGGTTTTTATTTATTTTTGGAGGGAGGGGATGGGCTGAGGAAGAATACACCAGATTCAAGACCATGCATCTTGGGCAGGCGAGTTGCAGTTTTTGGATCTCCGGGCGGGCGTCCCGGTTTTGTTGGAGAGAATTATGGCAACTCTAAGTACAGTGGTACTTCATACAACGATTTTAATCCGTTCCACAGGGCTCGCTCTCGCTGTTGTACGAAACAATTGCTATATGATGCATGCATCATCTAGCAATTTTCCATATGGGATGCATCATACAACTTTTTTTTGGCTAAATGGTTTTTCCCCATTGAAAATTTGTTGTATGGTTTTTTCCATAAGGAAAATTGTTATGCGGGACGCCAGTCCCCCCAAAAAACCTAATTGTTATGCGATTTTGCTGTTATTTGGGGCAATTGTGGTATGAGGTTCCACTGTATCAGTAGATGTTGATGTATAAAATATACTTGTTTCCACAAATAACATTCAGCTGCCACAGTCTAACCCCTTTTAAAACTATTAAAGCAATTTCAGAGCTTGACAATGACACTTAAACTACTTCTTGTTTCAGCCACTTTGCAAAATAACTGTGTGAGACACCGTTGCTAGAAAATTCATTTGCATTATACTTTCTTTTCTTTGTTTTTACCTCTGGATTTGCAAAGAGGGTCTTAAAAGTGGTTTTTGCCTCACAGGAAACCTTAGTTAGATATTTTGTTGCTTGAAGGAAAAACTCAGCATTACACTGCTTTGCCAATGTCACATAGTGGTGGAGGCTAGAAGCAGGGGAAAAAAGATGGTATCCTCTCTAGAAATCTGTTTCCTAAAGCCATTGCTTTGTTTTGCTATATGCTAAGGCCATAACTTTGGCATTCAGAGGTAAACATGAGGCCCAGGCAGACAGCAGCATTGTAAAGCAATCTACGCTTTAACTGTGGTGCAGTGCTTTCTTTGCCAGCCTCAATAGCTTGAGATTAAAGGTTAAAGTAAAGGCCGCCCTTGCTCAAAAGCCAGTCATATCTGACTCTAAGGGTCAGTGCTCATCTCTGTTTATAGCCAAAGAGCCAGGACTGTCTGCGTCTGCAGACATTTCCATGGATACGTGGCAGGCACGCCTCAACACTGGAATGCACGGAATACTGTTTACCTTCTCAGCAAAGTGGTACCAATTTATCTATTTGCAATTTCCTGCTTTTGAACTGCTAGATTGGCAGGAGCTTTGACAGAGATGGGAGCTCACTCTGTCATGCAGTACTCGGGAATCTAACTCCAACCTTCCAGTCTTCGAGTTCAGCGTCTTAACCACTTGAGCCACCACAGTCCCTTGAGATTACTGGTTGGGGAAAGCCTCTCCTCCACCAATGCTCTGCCACTGTTAAAGCCTAGACTGCTCTACCAAGCTTCCACGTGGTCTGAAAATTCATCCCACTTCCTCCATAGGTTAGCCTGCCATGAGGGAAAAAACCAGCTTTCAAAGCTAACTGTTCACAGGGGTGAGGGAGCCCTCAGTTTCAGCACAGACACTTATCTATCACCAAATTGGCAAATGGCTCTTCTGTTCCCTAATGTGTTACCAGAACCATCCCATTTTCCCACTCCCCTGCTGCCTGCATCAGAACAGAAGACAAAGAGAAATGTATATTTATTTATAACAGGAGTTGTGTTTCTTCTCTCCCATTGTATTTGTACCTCCAGCTTTCTCAGTGCTGTTAAAAGTTCTGGGGGCAAGGAAATTAGGTATCTGTTGCTTTGTTTGTCTGGCGTACAAAAAACAGAGATTTACAAGATTGGACTCATAGGGGTAATTGCAGGAGTTCAAACAAAAGTGATAGTAAAATTAGAAGTCATTTTTGGTTTGCCCTCTTCTTTTTGTTTAAAGAGAGGGAAAACTGCTAACAATGACAACCTCCAGTGTTATACCGGTTGGTGTTGTTGATGAGCTAAAGCTGCCCGGCTGACAACTTTGTGGAACAAAACTACTTTCTTGTAGCAGTAGCAGCAAGAGCTTTTATATCAATGTCCTTGAGCTTGGACAAATTTGTGCTCCTATCCAGAAATGTATAAAAACAGCATTAAGCCAATGAGTTCTTTCATGTGAGATGCTCAGAACTCAAATGGTGCCAAAGGGAAGATTTCTATAATGCTTTTCATGCCATGCCTTTGGTGTGTGCTTTGAGATCTCATCTTTTTATGTTCCTTCCGTTGCCCTGGGCTCCTGTTTTCAGCAGCGCTCATTTCAAATTCTCTCTCACGGCCTTTTTCATCCTCTTAGTTATTCTTCCCATCTCTTTTTCCCCTCCCACTCCTAGTCACCATCACAGCCTTGTTCAGAACGAACTTTCGTATGGATTTTCCCTTTGACCTGCAGGAGCTGCCAGCTTTTGCTGTAATAGGGTAAGCCCATGGGGATCTGGCTAATTGCAACGCAAGGATGATAAACGGCAAGCCCCGCAGAAAAATACTGATAGAAGACAGAATGACTCCCTGCTTAGACTGAGGCATGGCACAGTCCCCGTCCTTTTGGCTCATAATGACTTGTTTCAGAATAGAAATCCAGCCCTAAGATTGCCATGAGAAATTGTGCCCACAGTTAGCTGTAGGGTGACCAGCAAAGCTTCTGTGTCTTTAAAGACTGTAAAGGAGTAAATTTTGCTGGGTAGAGCTCATCATTTAAGATGGAGGATTCACTTGAGAAAGCCTTGATGGTGGGAAAGAGTGAGGGCAAAAGAAGAAGGGGGCGGCAGAGAATGATATGGCTAGATGGTATTGTTGGTGCAATGGGTACATAGCTGGGTGGGTTGAGGAGGATAGTGGAGGACAGAGGTGCTTGGCGGGCAATGGTCCATGGGGTCACAGAGGGTCAGAATCGACTGTGTGACTGAACAACAACAAGAACAACAACAAAAGCTGTATATTTCAAAATCCTTCCTATGAAGTATTGAAAGATATAGCAGTCCCTCTGTGGATCTAATCACCGTTACCAGGCCCAAAGGATACATTCTATCAGCTTTGGGAGTGCATGTTCATTTAGTGGGGTAGTTGTAGGGTGAACCGGAGTGCATGGAACGCTATTTACCTTCCCACCAAAGTGGTCGCTATTTATCTACTTGCAATTTCTTGCTTTCGAACTGCTGGGTTGGCTCTGGCTCTTTGGCTATAAACAGAGATGAACACTGAACCCTACAGTCAGGTACGACTGGCTTTTGAGCAAGGGTGACCTTTACCTTGACCTGTAGTGTGAACAGTTGAAGGCATTTTAAAAGACATTTGAAATTATTTCAGCTTACCTGTAGCAAAGTCTAGGTTATATTCAATACTGAAAAAGACTAGAGGTGCTGTTGTTCAACAACAGGTTGCCCAACTGTTAGCTGTACAAATAGTACAAGCAAGGAGTCAACTGCAAAGTCATAAATAGTATGTATAATGTCCTATGGAATGCCTTGTTCAACTCCTTCTGTGAGGCTTTGTACAAATAGGTGTTCTGGACACACCATTTGTAATGTTTTATGAAACACAGGATACCAGTGGAGTCAAGTTACCAGCTTTGACATAACACGAGGATGCATAGGGAACTTTCTGGTGCTAGTTGAATACAATTTGGATTTAAAAGTAGGTTAGCTACTTGCTGAATTGGAAGAGAATGGCACCATACATTTGCAATTTTCTTTTGTTCATTCCCAATACCAGCATCTATATTCCTCATTGTCATGTACACCCAGTGGTGGGCCCCAGCCGGTTTGGACTGGTTCGGGCGTATCGGCAGTAAAACCAACTGGCCCTGCCCACCTCCCCACCCCACCCCACCCTCCTCCTCCTCCTCGAAGAGGCTTCAGAGGTGAACTGCTCCATTTCCCTCTTTATTCAAGGCTTTTCCGAGGTCTGTTTCACCCCAAAATGCATCCCTAGCCACTCCAGAGTAGCTGGAGAGGCGCTTCATGGCGAAATGGAGCCCCAGAAAAGCCTTGGATGAGGGAGCTGGCTCCATTTCCCCCTTCATTCAAGTGAAGAGCAATCACATGGCCAACAGGCCATGCCCACCCAGTCACATTGGCATGCCCACAGTGTGGTAGTAAAAAAAAATTGAAGCCCACCACTGTGTACACCCCACCCCCTCCAGTCTTCTCCCGTCGTCTCACCTGGGGGGTTCCTGAATCAAGGGTATCACATGTTGGTCTGGACAAATAATAACATTACCTGTACTTATACTGGTCAATGACATCACCCCAGATATGGCCTATTGCCAGCTATAGAGGGAGCATTATCAAAATGCCTTACTCATTTTCTTAGTGATCCCCAAGAATGTTGAGTGACTTAACAATGACATGTTGTATTCTGTATAAGGTCAAATTTAGCCTAGCTTTGTGATGGTAATCTCTGTAGGTATTGCCTATTAAGGGATGTTTTGATAGACTTTTAGAATTGGCTATAAAGGACAAAATATTGATTATAAATCAGCATTGCTTTACACTTTTTTCATCTTAATTAGGGTTGTTTTGCACTCTAATTTCAAGGGTAATTCCTGATTAAAATGATCTAAAAGATGTACTGAAGGGGTGTTATTTTAAGATGACTAACATTGAAAATGGTGATTTCTGGGAGGACTATTTTGGACACTGTGCAAAATAGGATTCTGGTTTATGCACGGGGTCTTGATCTGATCCAACCGGGCATTTGCATATATTCAAATAAACAGATAATTGAACAATTGGTAATACCCAGAATTATTTGTTTGTATGTTTGTTTAATTTCCTTCTTTACAGGATCTGCTCTGGGTTCCTTGGAGCATTTTTTGTTTATTTCAATCGGCAGGTCATTTTGTGTGTCCGTCGACACATAGCTCTAAGTCAGTTCCTGACAAAATAGTGAGTATGCCTTTATAAAGCTATTCTTATTTTGAATCCAAGCTTGTCTACAATCAGCATGTACCAATGACCCCTTTCTGTATCAAGGCCATTAGAATTATCTGTAAAGTTGTGCAGCTGCAACCTCTACAGCAGGGATTCTCAACCTGTGGCCCATGGGTATGATGCAGCCCACTGTGCCATTTCATGTGGCCCCCCCACTGCCTCCACCACACCTAGAAGTGACATGTGGTGGAGGAAGGGCAAAATGGCCATTCGGCCCCTGAAGCTGTCTGAGGGAGCGTGACCCGGCCCACGGCTTTAAAAGGTTGAGAACTCCTGCTCTGCAGAGTTCCTTGTTTGGATTCTTCCATATTTATAAGAGAAGTTTGGAGCCAGCCTTCCTTCATATCAGCCACTGGAATATTTATGAAGTGGTAGCCATGTTAGTCTGTGCAAGAATATCAGAGAGTAAACAAAACAACAAAAAAGACAAAAACGTTTTAAAGACTAACTGCTGTATTTTAATGTGAGCTTTCATGGATGAAGTCCACTTTGTCAGACATAAGAGTAAGACCTCATGACATCAGTTTATATACATCAGGCACAGAAGCACACAATGGCTGGCCAGCCCAACAGAAAAGCAACATTGTAGCTTTATACAACGGACAATAATGGAAAAACTCCAGCTGTTATTCAAACTGACTTGCCCAGACATATCCAGCCACTGCTGAAACATGCATGCCACCAGGGGACATGATTCAGCTGAGGTGGCAGCAGGCATAGCGGTAGCTGCAGCTGCTATAATGTTCCCATGTAAAAGTACATTACCCAATTACCAACCATTTGAACAGCTATAGCACGCCTTAAAATCTGTACTTGATAGGTAAATTCTGAGTTCAGATTTGGAATCAGCACACTTGATATCATATAAATCACATTTGATAATCCCAGTAGCAAAATTGTTGTTGTGCATTGGATGCTAACTCATTGTAATGCCACAATGATGACAGAAGTGATATTAACCATAGTGTTGGAGATTCTCAGGATATCTTTGCTGGAAATTTCAATGTACAATCCAGCATTTATTTTGAGTAGTCTTCACAGAGCTAGAAATAACAAGGTAAAATATGCAATCACTGCTTATGTCCAATTGTTTTGTGAGTAATGAGTATTTCTGTGTAGTTAGCCAATGAGTGAATAAACCAATTACAGTTTTATAAGATCTTGCAGATCTATAAATCAAACAATCTCAATAGGTGCCAAAGCCCTCTACACTTAAGAAACAAGCAAAGAAGAGGCAAGCATTAGAAACCACAAAGTTGTACTCTGAATTGAGTGAGACAAGGGATTCTTCCAGGAAATGGCTATTTTACAACATAACAGCACAATTTTGTCTTGTAGTTCTGAATGAAGCCATTGTGTAAAAGAAAATGGTGCAGAGCACAGTGTTAATAATTCAAAGGCACTCTGATTCACACACGATCATGTTGCTGTAATTTACTTTTTTAAAAAATACGCAGAATCCCATTCATGCATCTCCTGGCTCATTTGGCCTTTAAAGGTAAAGGTCACCCTTGCTCGAAAGCCAGTCATATCTGACTCTAGGGTTCAGTGCTCATCTCTTTCATAGCTGAAGAGCCAGTGCTGTCTGCTTCTGCAGACATTTCCGTGGTCATGTGGCAGGCATGACTAGACACCAGAGTGCACGGAATGCTGTTTACCTTCCCACCAAAGTGGTCCCTATTTATCTACTTGCAATTTCTTGCTTTCGAACTGCTAGGTTGGCAGGAGCTGGGACAAAGATGGGAACTAATTCCATCCTGCAGTATTCAGGTATTGAACTGCTGACCTGCCACCTTCCAGTAAGCATCTTAGCAATTTGAGCCACTGCAGTCCCCATTTGGCCTTTAGGCACAGAGAAAGCTTGACTCTTCTTTGAAACTTACAAATTGAACAATAATCTGCACTGATATTTTTAATGCATGAACAGGAGGTACAGTACTTGTGACTAACATGTTCAATTGGCTTTAATCATAACAATCATTAGCTGGATGGGGGAAATCAATGACCTCTGTCTATGTGAAATGATTCAGATGAAAGACACTGTGATTGAAATGCAGTGAAAGGACTTTCTGTGGCATTTGGCCTCTGATGGCTCATTTATATCCATAACTCCACTCATCCTATGATGAATATGGACACATAAACTACAATGGAATCGTAGGGCCATTGCACAGGGCTAGAGTTCAGCACATATTGGGCATGCCTAAAGTCTGAGTTTCAGTCACAACACCTCCAGCTGAGGATTGGGAAGAATCTTTGTCCTGATGTCTGGGACAATCACTTAAATGGAAACAGGGTTGAATGGGCTGGTGTTGTGGTTCCATAGAAATAGTTTCATAGGTTCAAGATATGGTCATCCCCGGGTGATAGCTTGGAGGATAGGATCACTGTTCAGAGGTAAATGATTTTGAGAATTAATCCTCCAATTAAATAGGAAAAGGGCATCCGTTAGCATCATATCCAGAGCTAATGACATTCACAGAGGTAGCTGACTAGCCACTGGATCCCCCAGTCCATCAAAGCAATACTAGGACCAGTCTACATACTATTGATTGGAAGCAATTTTAAGATGGTTTTCTGGGCTAGTCTACATAATCTAGGAATTGATTTTGTCTCTGCATTCTCCCCACGCTTGCTGAATTGCAGTAACTGAAAATGTTATGATTTTTTAAAAGCACAGATTTCTTCAGTTCCATTGTTGCTGTTTGCTTTTGGGCACTGGATCTGTGTAAGCATAAGGGATGAATGACGCATTTTAGTATGTCTGATACCACCCCTAAAACACCTTCTCTCCTTAATATTTTGCATTGGTGGCAAGTGGGCCACTCACTTGGAAGGAACTCATAAATAATGTATCCTTTAAAATGGAAAAAACAAGTTATATTTTCTGTAAGCAGAATTTTCTCTTATGCTGCTTGCAATTCATTCTTCCCTTTACCAGTGTAGAAATAATCTGAAACAAAATAAGATAGAGTCCAAGTAATCAATACTTTTCTATGTGTGATCTCCAAGACTTTGCTATCTCAAGACAAATCCAGCAGGGCCGAAGCCCAGGATGTAGATATCCTAGGAATATATTAATCCTTGCCATACAGATGAGTAATTTGCATTTAGAAAATAAAGCTGCCTCCAAATTTGATGCCCCATCTTGCTGGAGCATTTCACTAGGGAAATGGTCACACATCTATCTTAAGAATTTATGTTTCTTGACAAAGTTCCTTTCTGGCTGAGTCCTTATCCTCTCTTTACCATTCCAATTTCCTTTAAAAGGTCAACATGCAGTGACATTATTGTCCACTTAACTTGTTTTCTTTTCTGTTTTAGTCGCCTGGTATATCCAGGGGTAATAACCTTTGTGATAGCATCGCTAACATTTCCCCCAGGGTTTGGACAGTTTATGGCTGGAGAGGTGAGAATGCTGTTTCCTATGTATTTCTATGTATTTACTACTTCAATCCTATTTTCTTCGAGTCATATCCCAGGGGATTGTCTGTTACAAAAAGTATAAAAATAAAATAATAGATCACTTCCTGACCTAATGGAATACAGAGAGCTGAGTCATAATGGTACTACAATTTGCACAAGTTACAACAGTTAGGATATTGAAGGAACTGGCTGTAGAGTTCTCAGAACCAATGTCTATCCTTTTCTTGGAGGACAGGGGAAGTGCCAGATGACTGGAGGAGGGCTAATGTTGTCCCTATCTTCAAAAAGGGCAAGAAGGAAGAACTGGGAAATTATAGACCAGTTGGCCTGACATCAATAACAAGGAACATTCGGTGGCACTGCAAACAACTAGAAAACAATGCAGTAAATAACTAGAAACCAACATGGATTTGTCAAAAACAAATCTTGCCAGACTAATCTGATTTCATTTTTCAATCAGGTAACTCCGTGTTGGAAAGTGGGAATGCTGTTGATGTAATATATCTTGACTTCAGCAAAGCCTTTGACAAAGTGGCTCATGATATTTTGATTAGAAAGATAACTGGGTGTGGCCTGGATAGCACAAGTTTCAGGTGGATGTACAGTTTGGTTACAGAATCGTACCCAAAGAGTTCTTATTAATGGCTCCATCTCAAGCTGAGAGGGGGTAACAAGTGGAGTACCACAAGGCTCGATCCTGGGCCCTGTGCTCTTCAACATTTTCATAAATGACTTGGATGAGGGAGTAGAGGGAATTCTCATCAAATTTGTAGATGACACAGAACTGGGTGGAAAAAGCTAATACTATACCTTGGACAACAGAAGCAGAATTCAAAAAGATCTTGATAGGCTGGCCTGAAACCAACAGAATGAAATTTAACAAGGATAAGTGTTACACCTTATAGCAGGAATTCTCAACCTGCGGCCGGTGGGTGGAATGCGGCCGTAACACCATTTCATATGGCCCCCACCACACCAGGAAGTGCAATGTGGTAGAGGAAGTGCAAAATGCCCCCAGCCCCCCAAAACTGTCTGAGGGAGCATGACCCAGTACCCGGCTTTAAAAAGTTGAGAAATCCTGCCTTATAGCTTTTAATATAATTTTACATAATTTTGCTATAATTTTACAAAAACCAGATGCACAGTTACAAGATGGGGGATACTTGGCTTAGTAATACTACAACTGAGAAGGATTTTGGAATTCTTGAAGATCACAGACTAAATACAAGTCAACAGTGTGATGTGGCTGCAAAGAAGGCCAACACTTTTAGGCTGCATTAACAGAAGTATAATCTCCAAAACCCATGAGGTACTAGTCCCCCCCCCCTCTATTCAGCACTAATTAGACCACATCTAAAGTACTGTGTCCAATTCTGGGCACTGCACTTTAAGAAAGATGCAAGTAAATTAGAGCAGCTACAGAGAAGGGCAAGAAGGATGATCAGAGTACTGGAAACCAAACCCTGTGAGGAAAGGTTGAAGGAACTGGGCATGTTTAGGAGACTGAGAGGGGATAAGATAGCACACTTCAAATAGCTGAAAGATAATCATAAAGATGAAGGGCAGGATCTGTTCTCCATCTTCTCAGAGTGTAGGACATGTAATAATGGGCTGAAACTACAGAAAGCTAGATATAGGATGAATACTAAGATTAACATCTTAACAGTGGAACTAACTGCCTCGAAAGGGGTGACACTGGAAGCATTCGAGAAAGAATTGGACAACTATCTGTCATATTTTCTTTGATTCAAATTCCTGCATTAAGCAGGGGGTTGGACTCAATGGCCTAAAAGGCCCCTTCCAACTCAGTTATTCTATGATTCTATTATCTTTATTACTGAGTTTGGTTTTATTTATTTATTTATTTATTTATTAATCACATTTGTATATGCCGCCCACTCAGGCAGAACCCGACTCAGGGCGGCATTACAACACTCTAAAAATACATAAAAAACATTACAAAATCTTATAAAACCCACCCAATAAAAACCCACATCCACCCCCTTTTTAAAAATCCATATCCCACTCATCCAACCCACCCACTGCACAAGAAGGACGAAGAGAAAGTTCTTATAAAAACCAGCCGGCGGGGACCATAGTCCCGTTCGGGCCCCACACCTGCCCTGCCAGCCAGGTCTTCACTCCTTTCCTGAAGGGCAGCAGTTCTCTTTGAAGTCTTAGTTCTGCTGGTAGGAGGTTCCAGAGGGTTGGTGCGGACACGGAGAAGGCCCTCCTTCGGGTGCTAGATAAATGTGCACCCCTCGTTGATGGCACCATTAGAGAGCCTCTCCGGTCCGCTCTGGTTGGACGGGCAGTCACTCTTGGGACGATGCGGTCTCTAAGGTATCCTGGCCCCCTGCCATATAGGGCTTTAAAGGTCAAAACCAGCACCTTAAATTGCACCCGGAGACAAACTGGTAACCAGTGCAGCTCCCGAAGCAGCGGTGAGGCATGGGCATATCGCCCACACCCATCACCACCCGGGCCGCCGCATTCTGGACCAGCTGCAGCCTCCGAATGGTCGTCAAGGGCAGCCCCATGTAGAGCGCGTTGCAATAATCTAGTCGGGAAGTAACCAGAGCATGAGTGACCATAAGCAAGGAGCCCCGGTCCAGGAGCGTGCGCAATTGGCGAATCACCCGAAGTTGGGCAAAAGCCCCCCTGGCCACAGCCGCCACTTGTTCTTCTAGCAGCAGCCGTGAGTCCAGAAGGACCCCCAAATTGCGCACTGGGTCTGTCTGGGGCAAAACAGCCCCATCCAATACCAAAGATGGTAGCTCCTTGGATAACATGGGGCCCCTTATCCACAGCCACTCTGTCTTGCTGGGATTCAGCCGAAGCCCATTGGCCCCCATCCAGACCCCAACGGCTTCCAGGCATCCGGATAGGATTTCAACAGCATCACTGGGGTCCCCACGGGCCGAGATGTACAACTGAGTATCATCCGCGTACTGATGGTACCGCACCCCGTGGGAACGAATGATCTCACCCAGCGGCTTCATGTAGATGTTAAATAAGAGAGGAGAGAGCACAGATCCCTGCGGCACCCCATACTTTGAGTAGGCAGGTACCATTCCTTTTGTTCCAAACAATGTTTTCTTACAGTGAGAAACTCATCCTTCATTACCTTCTCTCCTTGCAGCTGATGCCAAGGGAAGCAATCAGCTCCCTCTTTGATAACTACACTTGGGTAAAGCATACAGAGGACCCCCAGATCCTGGGGAAGTCTGCAGTTTGGATCCACCCCAAAGTCAGTGTGTTTGTCATCATCCTTCTCTTCTTCCTCATGAAGGTACTAAATTCACCTGACTATGTTTCTTCACCATCACTTCCCTTTAACAGGAGCCGAGACCTGTACAATCTCCAATTGACAGCAGAGAAATATCATTTCATAAGACCATTTCACCACTGAGGCTTAGTGTGTTCTACAAGGCAAGTGAACTGGTTTTATCAGGAAGTAGCAGAGACATGTGAGCATTCAGTGGTAACATGTTTTCTACACAAGCCATTTAAGCCAGAAGCCACTTGGCATGATCCCACTACAGTATGCCCATGAGTTCATAGGAATGTAACTCAGTCCTGTTCAGTCTTAACTAAGTGGAGTGTCAACTTGCCATTCAAACAGGTTTTTCCCCTCAAATATTTTCTAAAATCTGAACCACCAGATAGGCTGTTGGCATCTTTTTAAACAATTCTTCTAGGTTTGTTGTGTGTACATCAGTGGGTGGTGAGTGCTCTTTGTCTAATATACGGTATTCCTTCCTTCAGTCTGTCTTGTGATAGTCGGTGGGGAAAGACCCCGGCTATCAAATTGGTAGTACACAGCATGCAGCTCACTGTAGTCATATTCTTCTATCTGATGTGGATTTCATAAGTGTTATTGTACACAGACACATACTTCATCTTCTTTTTGAAAGGAGAAAATTAGAGCAGAGAGCAAGGGTGAAATGGAAACAGAACATTACACTTAGATGTGCAACCACAAAGGGACCAAACTGATTCTTCTTTACATGGGGTTGCCAGGGCAGGGTAAAGGTAAAGGACGCAGTTGCTGGAAAGCCAGTCGTATCCAACTCTAGGGTTCAGTACTCATCTCTTTATAGTCAAACAGCCAGAGCTGTCTGTGTCTGCAGACGTTTCCATGGACATGTGGCAGGCATGACTAAAAACCAGAGTGCACAGAATGCTGTTTGCCTTCCCATCAAAGTGGTATCTATTTATCTACTTGCAATTTTTTGCTTTCAAACTGCTAGGTTGGCAGGAGCTGGGACAGAAATGGGAGCTCACCCAGTACCTGCTGACCTTCCAGTCATCAATTTCAGCATCTTAACCACTAAGCCACCACCGTCCCGGGAACAGCATCCTATTTCGTGAGATTTCATATCCAAAGTCTGAGATTAGGGAGTGGGTCTTTTGATAACATAGGATGCCTCTTTGGAGAACAATGACATGCCATGAAGCCAGAATGAACTGCATGATCTAGGATTTCTAGAATGGCAGTATTCAGTTCCTTGAAACCTAAGACTTGGAGAATAGACCTTAAACCAGCGTTTCTCAATGTTTTCAAATCACGGGTCTAACCACACCTCCCGGACAGCTGATCAGGCTGGTCACATGGTTCCTCACACCGGAAGTGGAAGTAAAATGCACCCCACACATGCACAGAATGCATTTAGCAGTATTCTGCACATGCACAGAGTACATTTTACTTTCGCTTCCAGGACCAGCAAGGGTGGAGTGGGCTGGATGAACTGGCGTCAGGGGCTGGGTCTGGCCCACAGGCCATAGGTTGTGAATGCCTGCCTTAAACCCTGAGTCTTAAGTCCAGAACCTAAGATCTGACAGAGTTGTCTATATACTGCATGGGAGGAGACAGAGCTATGGGTTCAGGGCAGGTGGGTTCTTCTGTGCAGCATGTTGTCTTCTTTACTGCAACTTATAGCCACGTGAATTTCCTTCCTGTGGTTTTTATATTTTACCAAAGCACCAAATATATATGCCACTTGTTGAAGGGTGGAAGGAAGCTGGGCAGGTAGACAGACAGATAAGTAAGCAGGCATGCATTTGGAAAAGGTGACTAGGAGAAGCAGAAGGAAGATGGTTATAGATACTTCATAGAACTTGAATTGTGATTCATTATTTCTGGACAGCGAGGAGAACAAATATGTCAATCCTAAAAGAAATCAACCCTGACTGCTGATTAGAAGGTCAAATAGTAAAGACGAAGCTAAATTACTTTGGACACCAAATGAGAAGAGAGGATTCACTTGAGAAAGCCTTGATCCTGGGAAAGGTGGAGGGCAAGAGAAGAAGGGGGCGCCCAAAGATGAGATGGCTAGATGGTATTGTAGATGCAATGGGCACAGAGCTGGGTGGGCTGAGGAAGATGGTGGAGGACAGAGGTGGGCAATGGTCCATAGGGTCGCAAAGGATCGGAATCGACTGTGCGACTGAACAACAACAAATCTCATTCCAATAAAGTGAAAGTCAGGTCTTGTAACATATATGGTATCCATCAAGCTCCTCAGATCATTTCTGACCATGTTTGGTGGAGCTGCAAGAGAAAGTAGCATCACCCAGTAACCCTTCTGCCTGATACCTCTCTCTTAGTTCTGGATGTCTGTCATTGCCACTACCATGCCAATACCCTGTGGAGGCTTCATGCCTGTATTTGTACTGGGTGAGTTTCACTATTTTCTTTCAGTTTTTAACTGCATGCTTTTAACATTTGAGATTGTGAGAGAAGAAAGATGGTATACATTGAATGAGGCTTCTGAAAAATGATAAAGTCCTTTGCACCTTCCCTCCTGAAGCCCTGCTGAGGAATCCCTTAATACAGGAGTTCTCAACCTTTTTAAGCCGGGTACCAGATCATGCTCCCTCAGACAGCTTCGGGGGCTGGATGGCTGTTTTACCCTTCCTCCACCACATGGCACTTCTGGGTCTGGTGGAGGCAGTAGGGGGCCACATGGACCTGGTGGAGTGAGTGGAGGGCAATGGGGGGCATCCAGCCCACAGGCCACAGGCTGAAAATCTCTGCCTCAACATTTTGGCTAATAGCCAGCTTTTCATTCCCATCTCATCATTTTTCAGCTATTTCCCACAAACTTAAAAGCAATGTTCTGTCTGTATTGTTCCTGTTCATATAGTTGCATTAAGTGTTTCCTTTGATGAGGTAAACTGCATGTGTTCAGAAGAGGAAGCTAGACCAAAATTATGGAAATAAATAATAAATTTTGTGCCAGAAATTACTATGAGTTGAAAAGATTTTTGCTGGAGAAACTCCGCTCAGGGGACATCCAAATGAGGCTCCTTTCAGTCATTCACAATTTTTAATCAATTGACAATGGTGTTCCATTTTTAATTAAAGACTAACGTTTTACACTTATGTATTATTGTGGGAGTTTGGCCTTTTTTAAACTGTGTTTAGTAATTTCTAAAACAGATATTCAGAAGTAGCAGTAAGCCTTTTTGATCTTGTCTTCAAAAGAACACTGCAGGTCATTTGCTCAATCTTTTTGTGTGATTTTCCCCCTTGGCCTCTGTTACCTTTACTGCTGTATTATGAGTGTTGACTTTTCCTGCCTTGCAGCAATTCGCAAACCAAAGTATTTCTGTGTTATTAGCAGACCTAATACACAAAAGGACTGAACAATGAGAAATAAATTTATTTTTGGAGACTTTGGGGCATTCACTGCATCCTCTCCCTGTGGCTTTTAGGGGCTGCCTTTGGACGCCTTGTTGGTGAAATCATGGCCTGGTTTTTCCCTGATGGGATTGTCTTTGATGACATTGTTTACAAAATCTTACCTGGAGGTTATGCAGTGATTGGTAAGCCCTCATGCTTTTCACTTTAGTTAGAATTGCAACTCTAGCTATGGTCCAGATAATGCTAACTGTCCTGCTACCAAGATACCTAAGAGACCGCGCAGTGGTGTTCTGCTCCCGATTCCCACCGGGAACTGGTAGCGGAAATTGCTCCAGGCCTTGCCCACTTGGTTGGCTACGCCCACCTCCATAGCCCGTAGTGCAGGATGTTTGGCCATGCCCACAGATTTGGCCAGCCCACAAATTACAGCGGACCGGAGGGGCTCCCTAATTTTCCCATCTGCCAGAGGAGCTCGTCTCTCTGGTACACGAAGGAGGGCCTTTTCCGTGTCGGCACCGGCCTTGTGGAACCTCCTACCTGCAGAGTTGCGGGAGCAGATGGAGCTGCTACCTTTCAGAAAAGACCTAAAAACCTGGTTGGCAGGACAAGTGTGGGGCCCAAATGGAAGGATGGTCCCCGCCTGTTGGCTTATAAAGTAAGCCCCCATTTCTTTTAATTGTCAATGCAGGCAGTTTTAATGTGGGTAGTTTTTAAAGATGAATGGGGTAGGTGGGTGGGTATGTTAGGTTTTTAATGGTTTAATTGTTTTTATGTATGTTTTAACTTGTTGTGAGCCGCCCAGAGTCGGGTTTACCTGACTGGGCGGCATAGAAATTTGAATTTAAAATAAAAATAAAATAAAAAATTAGGTAGTAAAAAAATTGCAGTGCATCACTGAGACCGTGTCTGGCAGTCCAACTAGAGCAGACCGGAGGGGCTCTCTAACCATACCATCGGCTAGAGGGGCTCGTCTCTCTAGCACAAGAAGGAGGGCCTTCTCCATGTCCGCACCGGCCCTATGGAACTTCCTGCCAATAGAGTTATGACTGCAGATGGAATTGCTACCCTTTAGGAAAGAACTTAAAACCTGGCTTATGGGGCAGGTGTGGGGCACTGATGGAGGAGTGACCCCCGCCTGCTGGCTTCTTTAAATAAATAATCTGGATCTCCCCTCTTTTATATGGATGAGGTTGGTGGGGTTTTTAATGGGATGGTTTTTAAATGATTTTATTGTGATATTCTTTGTATCTGTCTTTATGCTTTTTATCTGTCAGCCGCCCAGAGTCGCCTTGGCGAGGGGGCGGTGATACAAATGTGAACATTAAATTAAAATTAAATTAAAATTATTTCCCCATGTCCTGCAATTGGGAAAGGAGCAGCAGCATTGACAGGAGCAGTGAGCCACACAGTGTCAACAGCAGTGATTTGCTTCGAGCTGACAGGCCAGATCTCTCACATCCTGCCCATGATGGTGGCCGTCATCCTTGCCAACATGGTAGCCCAGAGTTTGCAGCCAAGTCTTTATGACAGCATCATCCAAGTGAAGAAGTTGCCCTACCTGCCAGACCTAGGATGGAATCAAATAAGGTAGGGGGGAATCAAGGAGGGATGGGAAGGGAAGGAGCATGAAGTGACAGCATGGTTAAAAAGAGGAGCCAATCTCAAAAAAGCAAAGTGGAAGCCAAGTAGGATGTGGGGAAGGGAAAACCTTGGATCATAATGATAATGATTCTGGCAACCCTTTCCAGGATTTTCCAGGTAGAGAATACATAGAAGTGAGTCACCATTCTCTTCTTCTAGGGCTATTCTGGGACTCTACAGCTTATCCAAGGCCACAAAGCCTGGCTCTTCTCCCAGGAGGCACAGTGGGGAATCAAACTCCCATCCTCTGGCTCCACAGCCAGATGCCTAAACCACTGACCTACCCAGCCAACTCCTTTGGCCATAATCCATAATTTACTTTTAAAAATCAAGTATAATAAAAAATGGTATTAGCAGAGTTAGCATAATTTGGAAAAATACCTGGAAAATCTGGCAAGATGGAGACAGTGGTAGGCTGTCCAATTGCCTTTGAGTTCTATCCCCTATTTTCAGAGGAGTCATTGCTATCTTTTGTCAGAGACTGGAGACAGCAGGGACTCCATCCTCCCTATCAATCTGGCATTTCTAAAAGCCAACTGAGTCCAAAAGTCAACTGAGTCCAAGTCTAAAAGAGTGTCAGTTTTCCTGAAGGTCCAGATTTGTTTGTAGATTGGCATGCTCTTGTTGAATTATATGATATAGCATTGAGTTGTGGTGGACACCTCATCTCTGCCCCTTATCATTCTTATGGTGCCCCTTCTTCAACTCACTATTGCCTTCTGAATGTATCCCAATTCTGTTCTCCAAGCTAACTGTCCTGTCCTAATGCTACCAACCTCTCGACTTGAAAACCTTTTGTGGACAATAATACCCACATGTACAATCCATATCTGTCAAGTATCCCAGATTGGCCGGGATTTCCCGTAATTCCGTGCTCGTTTGGCCCCTTTCCCGCCACCATTGCAACAGATCCTGTATTTTCAACGGCGGGGAAAGTATTACTGCGCATGCGCACTGCTGCCTCTGATGGCCATGCATGTGCAATAACCCATTTCCTGGCCAAAGAGGTTTCTGCGCATGCATGAAGAGTTTTCTGTGCATGTGCGCAGAGTTTTCTGTGCATGTGCGCCACTGCCTCTGACAGCCACGCATGCGCAGTAACCCATTTCCTGGCTGAAGGTGTTTCTGCGCATGCATGAAGAGTTTTCTGCGCATGTGCGCAGAAGTTTCTGCGCATGTGCACCGCTGCCTCTGATGGCCATGCATGCGCAGTAACCCATTTCCTGCCCAGCACCTGGAAACCTACTGCGCATGTGTGCCCAGCTCCCGGATTTCCAAAACCGCGACTTGATGGGTATGGTACAATCGGGTGGAGCTTTTGAATGCAATAGTTCATCTTAGTGTTAGGCTACAAACCGCAAGAAAGAACAACCAATCAATAATCCTTTGGAAATGGTCCTTTAGCCCACATGTCCTGCAAGCTACTACTGTTAAGTACCTCAAGGGGGTAAAGACTGAAAGGTACATCAGAAAGGGCAGGAAGACTGACCTTGGTATGTGCTGAAAATACCAGTTGGTATGTGAACCAACTGGTCCTTTAGCGGGAAAGATCCAAAAGAAGGATTTTACATCCCGGATTCAAAAGTTGCAACAGTTTTAGTTCATTTCTGGTTCCAATTTAAAGTGCTGATAATCCCCCCCCCCCCCCCCACAAAATTATACAACAAAAAAGATAAACAAATTATACAATTAAATAAAATAACATTTAATTAAAATGTTGATTCTGAGTTTTCAGGGCCCTCATAGCCCGTGTCTAATGCATCCTGGGAAATGTCTTTCCCTGGCAGATCTTCAGTGGGTACTTCACTTATTATATGGGGCTTTGCTCCAGTGCCAACTAAACTGATACCACACAGGCAGACATAAGAGTCAGTGGCATCCTCATTGTGAAATGCTCCCAAGAGAGAGAGAGAGATGGTTTGCTCAGTATTACTTTCCAAACAACACTGTCAGTTATCTGATGTTAAACAGAATTGATTTTGACACAGGTATTATTGATATTTATTTCTTTGATTTAAACAAATTTCAAAATCAATAGAATGTATATTGCTATGAATGAATGCTCACCCCCCTTTTCTGTCTCACTCACTCCTTTTCCTTTGTTTCTTAACTTTCACCCACTCAAGCAAGTACAATCTTTTTGTTGAAGATATCATGGTGTCTGATGTAAAGTTCATATCTTCTAATTGCAAATACCGAGAGCTGCAGGATCTACTCCAGAGCACTACTGTCAAAACCTTACCTCTTGTGGATTCACCCGGTGAGTTATGTGGAAAGTTAGGTCCTTCCTTTCCCACACTGTTTGGATGCAGTGGTGGGATTCAGCAGGTTCGCACCAGTTTGCCAGAAATTCTGGCTGGCCCCGCCCATTCAGGTTTTGAAATAAAGTTGTCCTAATTCTGGTGCAATGAAGGGTTCCCCCCCAGCCACACCCACCATACCACGCCCACAGAGTAGGTAGTAAAAACATTTGAATCCTACCACTGCTTTGATGTCATTTTTTTCATGGGTGCTCCTCTCCAGATTTAGTTTGCTCACTTCACTGCTTCTCTGCTGCCTTCCTTCTCTCCAATAACACATTTCCCAGTTTAACCCATCACATACCAGCTGATGTGCTTTGTCTATATTGCTATGGCTTGTTTAACATTTTCTTCACTGTGAATTATCTAGTAAACACAGCCAGGAATTTGTATGAATTATGCAGTCTCCAGGCTAATCTCAGAGGGCTAAGAGTTCAGATAAGTGCTAGTTTATTTATTTTTTAACTTTATTTCTTTTAGCCCCAACTTTCTATTATGTATAAGATAAGCTTTTCACCAGTGCTATTTACATTGCCCAGGAGATTGTGTTTTCCCATTAATACAAATTTATTTCCAAAAACTTATTTGATCGGGTACTGGTCCTCCACCTTTTCCTTTGATTAATGTGTACTCCAAAAATAACTTCCAAATATCCTGAAAGTTATTTTCCTTTACTATTCTGTTCTTCTGGTTCAACTCCCATGTGAGCTTGCTGTTCAACACAATATCCCACATCCTTTTATACCAGTCTTACATTTTTAATGAGACATCACTCTTCCAATTCCATGCTATATTTAACCTTGCTGTAGTCAACATAATAGACAACAAATCTGTACTTTACATATCTATATTCACCTCAGTCAGTAAGGTAGTACCCACCCCCAGTTTAAGGTCCACACCCAATATTTCCGCTATCTATTTTTCAATATTTGCCCAAAAAACCTTCAACACACTACATCCCCAACACACATGCCCATACGTTCCCAAGTTATTTTGACATCTCCAACACATTTTTGTTTTTGTATTGTCCATCTGGTGTAACCGCACTAGGGTTAGGTACCACCTCCATAATAGTTTATAATTGTGTTCTTTAACCCTTACAGACAAGGTTCTCAAAATTCTTCTCTTCCATTTGTTTTTCCAGCTTGCCTCAGTAATTTTTATATCTAAGTCCTGTTCTCAAGTTAATCTTAAGGTTTCCTGTGATTTCTTCTCTCGACTCAACATTTTATATAACTTACTTACTAAACCCTTAATCCCTAAGCAACCCAATTTTATATTATACTAGCAGGGTGCCCGGCGTTGCCCGGGGAAAAAACCTCCCCGTGGGTACCACCTTGGCTCCCCCAGGCCCGGGATGGGTGAGTGTGGGCCATCAGCCCATGGGGGCCTGCCCGCGGCTGCCACATGTGGTGCTGCTATGGGGGCCCCTGGCCAGGGATGGGAGAGTGGGGGCCTCTGGCCCTGGATGGTGTTGTGGTGGGCATAGGCCCACGTGGGCCTCCCCGTGGGTGCCACCTTGGCTTCCCCTGGCCCGGGATGGGGGAGTACGGGCCACATGTGGTGCTGTGACGGCCCTTGGCCAGGGGTGGGAGAGTGGTGGCCTCTGGCTCCTGTGGACCTCACCCATTGTCCCCTTGCCTTGCTCATGGGCAGAGGGCTTGTGCGCCCTGCTCTGGCGGCCCCTGGCCAGGGATGGCAGATTGGGGGACTTAGATGCATGGGGCCTTCCCCAAGTACAATCTTTTTGTTGAAGATATCATGGTGTCTGATGTAAAGTTCATATCTTCTAATTGCAAATACCGAGAGCTGCAGGATCTACTCCAGAGCACTACTGTCAAAACCTTACCTCTTGTGGATTCACCCGGTGAGTTATGTGGAAAGTTAGATCCTTCCTTTCCCACACTGTTTGGATGCAGTGGTGGGATTCAGCAGGTTCGCACCAGTTTGCCAGAAATTCTGGCTGGCCCCGCCCATTCAGGTTTTGAAATAAAGTTGTCCTAATTCTGGTGCAATGAAGGGTTCCCCCCCAGCCACACCCACCATACCACGCCCACAGAGTAGGTAGTAAAAACATTTGAATCCTACCACTGCTTTGATGTCATTTTTTTCATGGGTGCTCCTCTCCAGATTTAGTTTGCTCACTTCACTGCTTCTCTGCTGCCTTCCTTCTCTCCAATAACACATTTCCCAGTTTAACCCATCACATACCAGCTGATGTGCTTTGTCTATATTGCTATGGCTTGTTTAACATTTTCTTCACTGTGAATTATCTAGTAAACACAGCCAGGAATTTGTATGAATTATGCAGTCTCCAGGCTAATCTCAGAGGGCTAAGAGTTCAGATAAGTGCTAGTTTATTTATTTTTTAACTTTATTTCTTTTAGCCCCAACTTTCTATTATGTATAAGATAAGCTTTTCACCAGTGCT
Organism: Bradypodion ventrale; assembly: GCA_035047345.1. NCBI lineage: Eukaryota > Metazoa > Chordata > Lepidosauria > Squamata > Chamaeleonidae > Bradypodion > Bradypodion ventrale. Next base: position 136,984,237 of record JAWDJE010000002.1, on the reverse strand, counting down.
ATTTACATTGCCCAGGAGATTGTGTTTTCCCATTAATACAAATTTATTTCCAAAAACTTATTTGATCGGGTACTGGTCCTCCACCTTTTCCTTTGATTAATGTGTACTCCAAAAATAACTTCCAAATATCCTGAAAGTTATTTTCCTTTACTATTCTGTTCTTCTGGTTCAACTCCCATGTGAGCTTGCTGTTCAACACAATATCCCACATCCTTTTATACCAGTCTTACATTTTTAATGAGACATCACTCTTCCAATTCCATGCTATATTTAACCTTGCTGTAGTCAACATAATAGACAACAAATCTGTACTTTACATATCTATATTCACCTCAGTCAGTAAGGTAGTACCCACCCCCAGTTTAAGGTCCACACCCAATATTTCCGCTATCTATTTTTCAATATTTGCCCAAAAAACCTTCAACACACTACATCCCCAACACACATGCCCATACGTTCCCAAGTTATTTTGACATCTCCAACACATTTTTGTTTTTGTATTGTCCATCTGGTGTAACCGCACTAGGGTTAGGTACCACCTCCATAATAGTTTATAATTGTGTTCTTTAACCCTTACAGACAAGGTTCTCAAAATTCTTCTCTTCCATTTGTTTTTCCAGCTTGCCTCAGTAATTTTTATATCTAAGTCCTGTTCTCAAGTTAATCTTAAGGTTTCCTGTGATTTCTTCTCTTGACTCAACATTTTATATAACTTACTTACTAAACCCTTAATCCCTAAGCAACCCAATCTTATATTATACTAGCAGGGTGCCCGGCGTTGCCCAGGGAAAAAACCTCCCCGTGGGTACCACCTTGGCTCCCCCAGGCCCGGGATGGAGTGTGGGCCATCAGCCCATGGGGGCCTGCCCGCGGCTGCCACATGTGGTGCTATGGGGGGCCCTGGCCAGGGATGGGAGAGTGGGGGCCTCTGGCCCTGGATGGTGTTGTGGTGGGCATAGGCCCACGTGGGCCTCCCCGTGGGTGCCACCTTGGCTTCCCCTGGCCCGGGATGGGGGAGTGCGGGCCACATGTGGTGCTGTGATGGCCCTTGGCCAGGGGTGGGAGAGTGGTGGCCTCTGGCTCCTGTGGACCTCACCCATTGTCCCCTTGCCTTGCCCATGGGCAGAGGGCTTGTGCGGCCCCGCTCTGGCGGCCCCTGGCCAGGGATGGCAGATTGGGGGACTTAGATGCATGGGGCCTTCCCTGTCGGCCTCCTACTACCAGCAGTCACCCCTTTCCCTTTTGCTCACCAGAAATGACAACTTACCACCTGCCCCCTTCCTCCAGCAGTCACCCCCTTCCTTCCCGCTTGTCCCTCACATGGCCGGTGGGCTGTTGGCCTGTCCGACCCGACCCGTGCTGCATCCCGAGAATGCCTGTGGTCCTCCACGGCCGCTCTCCTTGCGGCGTGGCTGGTCCCACGGCTGTGGCAGCCCATTCGTCACTCTGCTGGGCAGCAGCCAGGTGTCTCCTGGGTGTGGCCGTTGCCCTCGTGGCTGGCGTAGGGCTCTCCTCTTCTGGCCTCGGGCCTCCTGTGGTTGCCTCCTCCTCTTCTTGCATCACCAACACTCCGACGCTCTTCCGTGCATGTGCAGTTTGGGGGGGCGGGGGATGCCCCCTCCATGGCCGTTTACTGGGCACCCCCCTTGTTGCACTGCCGGTCCCCTCCAGACGTTTTCTCCAGTGGTTCAGGTAGGGCGTGCACCCGGATTTGGCACAGTCTGGTCTGGGGTGTGAATTTCCAATCCGCACCCACAAGACCGCTGTTTGATTTTATATATATTAGATACCATTTCCTCAAATTCTGTTCTGCCCCTATCTAAGGAAGGTTCTCTTGTTCCACATATTTAGAGATGCTTTTTGTAACCAATTCAAGTTCAATTGACCATATACAGTAATACCTCATACAAAGTCCGCTTCATACAACATCAGATTCATACGACATCACCTAATTCCTTGAAAAAAGTTGCCTCATACAAAGTCGTGCGACTTTGTATGAGGCATTGGGGTTTTCCCAGGTTGCATTGTGCCTGGGCAGTATAAAAGGCAGGACACATGCATGCATTGCTCTTGTGGGTTTTGCATGAGGTGGAGAGTGTTTAGGAGTGGTTTTGAGCACGATTTTTCATCAGTATTTTTAGAAGCATTCCTGGGATTTTTGCAGCATTCTTCAAGTTCTTGGACAATCAGGGTTGTTTGACATGTTTTTGTAATGTTTTAAGCCTTTAGACAAGGATTTCTTAAAGTTCTGTCAGTTTCCTGTCTGTTTCCTTGACTTTGCCCTGAAGTCTGTGCTGTTACAATGTATCTCTATGGAAATGACATTGTATGTGGCATCGCGGCAAGGATTTGGATGTTGTATGAGGCATTGCGGCTAGGATTTTGCATGCCTCATACAAAGTCCAAATCCGTATAAAGTCCAAACTTGTGGAACCAAGTTTGGATGTTGTATGAGGTATCACTGTATCTGATTTCTTCTCACTATCTTTACATACCCTTAACCAATCTTTCAACAGGATCACACTATTCCTAATAAAAATCTCCTCCACCCTGCTATCTATCTTCAAAGGATTTTTTAAAAAAATCTTTCAACTCTATAATTGGTGATATATCTGGGGCCAGTTTCTTCTTTTCATTATTCCATATCTGTACCGTTGCCTTTAATATCTTATTCCTTGAACCGATCTTAACCTTATTTTTATCCAGGGAAACAGCTTTTCCCATCCGGTTGCTAGTGCTAGTTTAGGGGATCTATATCTCCTGAGTAAAACAGTTCAAAAAGCATTACACCTCATGTCCTGATCTTGCAACAATCAGATGCCACAGAACTGGGCATATGTCTGATTCAGATCTAAGAGTGAATTCTACCTTCAGCACTTGGACTTTGCATAAGTGTTGAGCTGCTCCAGATGCCCGCAGATGGCCGGGCACCGGTAGCGGAAATTCCCCCAGGCCACGCCCACCTTCCTACCCCAGGCCATGGCATAGGGAGGCCAAGTGGGCGTGGCTCACAGAATTAGCCATGCCCACATACTTAGCCACGCCCATGGTGGGGGTAGTAATTTTTTTTGCAGCGCATCACTGCTTTGCATGCCTTGTTGCTATTAAACTCCATTAAAAAATCTTCCCTTTGGTATTTTTTATGTCTTATCAAGTTCTATGAGTCAGATTGTGGTAATTGGGGGGGGGGGGGAACCTGTTCATAGAAATTGGCTGCAGGAAGAGCAAACAGCAACAGAAGGCCTGGGTAGCAATAGGCTTTGGTCATTATCCATTTGGCACTCAGAATCGGTGCTTTGTGTGAGATGGGTAGGAAGCTATAACAAGCTGGTGTCATACATAGCAGCTGTTGTCAACTGAGTGAGAAAAAACCTTGTGTTGTTTTTAAAGAGCACAGAAGAATGACTGTGGAGCTGTGTCATGGTATACATGCTCAGTTGAGGTGGAGAGGCAAGAAACATTTTGTTCTGCTCCAAAAAAGAGGCCTTAGCTAAGAAAACAAGAACTTACTGGTGTTCCTAAGTGAAATATGATTTGTAATGCCTCCACATCAAATGTTGAAAGTCCTGCCCTTTCCTGTTCAACATAGTCTTACCCAGGACTCCTGGGACTCCTGGTATGGATTATCTGTGCCCATTTCAATTGGGGTTCCAGCTGGAATACACACCACATGTGACTGTACAATGCCTTGTTGTGCTAACCAGCCATTCTGCACCTCTGTACCTGATGTACTGGTATATAAATTGATGCCATGAAGTCTCACTCTTATGTCTGATGATTGATCCACAAAAGCTAACAATGAAATACAGCAGTTAGTCTTTAAAGTGCCGCAACATTTTTTTGTCTTCTTGTTTTGTTTTATTTACTCTCTGATATATTTTAGAATAAGTTACTGTCAGGCAAGAGATGTTTTTGGAATGCCCTATCTGAGTTACCTTTTCTTGTTCTTCCTTCTTGTCCTACAGAGTCCATGATCCTCTTAGGCTCAGTGGAGCGGTTGGAGCTACAGGCTCTTCTGTCCCGGCACCTGAGCTCTGAGCGACGCTTGCACCTGGCCAAAGAGGTGCAGCAGAAGTTGTCTGAATATGTGCATGATGGGCACAGGTGGAAGCATGACTCCTTTGCTTTTGTAGATGAGGATGAGGAAGAGGAGAAAGCAGAGGTAAGGAAGCAGGCAGAGGGGTGAAAAAGAAGGAGTAACAATTGGGGAAAGTAGGGGTGGGGGAAAAGAAAAACAAGCTAGTGCACAACATTGATGTTAAGAAGATGAGATGGAGACCGTTGGACATGGTTGGTCCATATGTCACATCTAAGGCAAATGAACATAATTAGTGTACTTTCAAAGATTATTTACTCACTCTATTTGTGCCACACACACACACACACTGAAATCTGCAGTGTGAGACTCATGATTCCCTACCTTGTCGAGTTCTCATAAGGGACTGCTGATTTGACACAGGTAAAACATATTAGAAAAAAGAATTCAATAAAGCAGTGATGGTGAACCTATGGCATGTGTGCCAGAGGTGGCACGCAGAGCCCAGTCTATGGGCACCCATGTAGTCACCCAGCACAGAATTTGTCCTGCCCCTCTGCCCAGCAGCCCAATGGGAGCACTTCCTCCCTTCCCCAGCACAAAGTTCACCCCACCCCTCTGCTCAGCAGCCCAATGGGAACATTTCCTCCCTCCCCTCAGCACAGAGTTCACCTTCCCCTATGCCCAGCAGTCCAATGTGAGTGCTTCCTTCCTCCCCTGTTCCTGTATTGGCACTTTGTGATAAAGAAGTGGTTTTTGGGTTGCAGTTTGGGCACTCGGCCTCTAAACGGTGCACCATCACTGCAATAAAGGCTAAGTTTTTCATTAGAAGAATAACTAATACTTGCTGCTCTTTCTGTGGTAGGTTCCCCAGCAGCCGAGTTCCACCCCTGAAGGACCCAATGGCCCAATGACTCTGCACAAGCCATCCCCACGGACACCAGCACCAACCGAACTTCCAAGTATAGCATGATCACCTTGATGTTGTGGACATGAGGTGTGGGTGGGCATTTCAGCTGGTGCTTGGAAGCTGTCCTATGCTATGGGAAGAGTGGGTGGAACAGGGGACGGCATGTAGGTTGCAGGAATATGGGTTGAGATTCCTACTGTCACCTCACTTTGAGGGAAATGTTGACATGGGGAGCAATGGTAGAGGATCCAGTATCTCTGTATACATGAGCAGAGTACAATTTAGCTGCTTCTTGAAAACTCAGGATGCACTTCTCTGTGCTTAGACAGAAGCTATGACTCCTAGAGAGACTTCCCTTTATCCACTAAAATCCTAAATGTTCAAAGTGTGGGCAACCATGTAACCTATGAACTTTATGTAGTCACAAGGGTAATTTTTGTAGCTTTCAGCATCCTTGCCCTCCAACCAAAGCCTCCCCATGCCCACCCCTGCAATTTTTTAAAAGATTTGTTGGGGTGGTAGAAATGTGCTCAGATAGTCCCATTGTGCCTTCTAGCATACATGGTTGCAATTTAACATGTTTCACTTCATCGGGGTCGCCTTTGCTCAAAAGTCATTCATATCCAACTCAGGGTTCAGTGATCAGCTCTGTTTACAGCCAAAACACCAGCACTGTCTGAGGTCATGTGGCAGACATGCCTAGGCACCGTAGTGAATATTTTTTTCAGGATGGGCAACAAAGCCTATTTTCAATGCATTCCTATGGGAAACCGTGTTTTGCCAGGGTGGGCAAACTGCTAACTCAGGGTGGGCCGAGCCCATCCTGGCCACCCCCTGGCTACGGCCCTGAGTGCACGGAATGCTGTTTACCTTCCCACCAAAGTGGTACCTATTTATCTACTTGCAATTTCTTGCTTTCGAGGCGCTAGGTTGGTAAGAGATGGGACAGACTCGGGTCTCGAACTGCTAACCTGCTGGGCCTTCCAGTCAGCATCTTAACCACTTGAGCTACGACAGTTCCTCACTTCATCAACCTCTCCCTATATCCCCAAAATAATTTTAAAATGTTACCACAAGAGGGCTCAAGCAGACTAGCCTATTTGGTCACATTCCTTGCCTTTTAGTCTCGCCCTTTTGTATGGTTACTGCCAGCAAATCTAAAAGGTTTTCCTGGCCCTGTTTTACTTACTCACTCACCCACTACAATTAGTCAGAGCACTCAGTTTATCTTCACTTTCCAAGCATTGACTGGAGTTGATAGTGATAGTGATTAGCCCAGCCTTCTAAAATGAGAAATTCATGACTAGGATAGGATTGTATCTATTAGTGCCAGAATGAATGGCAATTGTAGGTGGCAGATTTAGTCATTTGCAGATCACTTTACAGATTACATTTTAACGTGCACACTGGAAAGGTTGCTTCCATATGCACAATCATAAAAGTATGTATATGACAAACATGTGCTATGCTTGGCAGAGAACTGGGATCGGCTGCAAGTCCCTGTGGCATCTAGTTCTGTGAGAATACCATACTCTTGCATGAAATGACCCTGAGGATGCTGGGGTGGGGGTGGGGTGGGGACAACAGGCTGAGAAATGCAGCATCAGCACCAGATCACGTTTCCAGACCCTGCTGAGAAGCATCTGGGGGGCCACACTCTGCTTGAAGTAGAGGATGTAATCTTGTTGCGTTAGATCTGGCAGACAGAACTTGTGTCGCAACCTGTCTAATTCTTTTTAAAAGGCGCCCATTGATTATTATTGCTGCTGCTGCAAAAATGTCTGTTAAGGAGGGGAAAAGCAGAACAGCAACATAATTTTTTTGTAGGTGTGGACAGGGGAAAGTGTGTTTGAAGCCCAGTGAGTGTAACTGTCCCATGTCAGGCTGCCTTTCCTTTTCTGTCGTACACTGTACATTTCTAGTTTCAGAGCTCTCCCATGGCATGTATTCCAAATGAAGTATCTTCTTGTCTTGTATTATATACATTTTAAAAAATAACTTTAAATGGTTTTTAAAATGTTCAGTTTAAAGAGTCACATGCATGCATGTAGACGCGCACACATGCGCGCACGCACGCGCACACATTATGAAACAATCACCAAGAAACCTTCATTTCAAAATGTCAGGAGAAGAGACTGTACAGCAAGCATGAGGGGTGAAGGATGGGGAAGAGACAACATTGCCTGCTTGGTGAAGATCATTATGTAGATGGATCGTTAATAGATCTTGCCCCCACCCCACCCCCAAGGTACTGATGTCCATGTGGTGAACTGAAATCTGGGTGTAAATAGCAGAAAAGCAATAATTTGGCAGTGCCAGAAGCATTTCATGTGAAAGCACCTCCAGATTAGAATTAGAGCATGTTTCAGTGAAGGTCATCCCTACTAATTAATCATAAGCAATTAAATATTGAACAAGTAGAATTCAACATTAGACTTAGTAGAGTGAACATGCTTTTATGCCATTTCATAATAGAGGGCATTTACCAGCCTTTCTGCTGTGGCGTGTCCAGTTTTTGATCCCACAGAAATCAAAGATGAGTAGCCGGGGTGGTCAACCTTTTTATGCTGTGGGCCTGACCATGCCCCTTGGACAGCTGAGTGGGCCAGACCATGCCCCCCATAAGTGGAAGCAGGCACATTTATGGCTGTCGTAAATGTGCCCACTTCCACGTATATGATAGCCACAGGCACATTTACGCATGCGCGGGTGCATTTTATGGCTGACTTAAATGCGTCCGCTTCCACTTTTGGGTGTGGTGGCAGCGGGGGTGGGCCACACGAAATGGTGCTGTGGGCCAGGTCTGGCCCCTGCTCTAGTTAGACGTTAGTGTAATATATGTGTAATATACGTGCCTGGTCTGGATTAGAGACAGGCGGGGATCAGCTTGGTGATTCCACACCTACTTTTTCTCTCTCTTTCTTCCTTTCTCTCTATCTGTCTGTCTGTCTTTTCCAAAGGACAGCCATTCTGGCACTTGAGGAGACTGATGCAACAGCTTCTGTGCCTTTCCTACCCTACTTCTCAGCCAGAGAAATCAGCAGACGAGGTAAGGAACCAAGAAGGGAATTGAAGGGAATTGTGTGGAACAGGTCTCGGTGTTTCGATTTCTGGGAATGGAGGTGAGGGATGATCTAACATGGGGAGCAAACACCAAAGATCTGATGAAGAGAGCACAGCAGAGGTTATACTTCTTGAGAGTCCTTGGGAAGAACAATCTTCAAAGGACCTGCTGTTGGCATTCTACCACTGTTTACTATATGGGACCAAAGACAACAGAACAGCCGAAGGGTTGGCTTAACACAGATTTATTGCATGATGATCCGGTGGAGCATGAGGTAATGGCGGTGATACATCTCTATATATACAGTAGCATTGTACATTTGAATCTTGTAGCACGGTAGCTCATTGGCCGCTACCGGCGTGGCCTCGCCCAGGCACGCCTCCCTTCAGTAGTTCTTTCTCCTGCTGCTGAATGCGGGGAAGGTTTTCCCGCGGCTGTCCGTGATTGAGCAATGTGAACCATGTGAGACTGAACGCTCGCAGCTGCCCTCTATGGGCTGCTTGCTCGCGTTCCTTTACAGCTGAGATACATTGTATTTGGAGTGGTTACATTCTTATCAGTACAGAGAACATGCATACATAACATCCCTCCCCCCTAGGATGGGACGAAGTCCCGCAACCATTGTGGCTTGCCGCACTTGCGCTTGGGGCGTGCTTGCGCCTGACCTAGTACAGGAGAGCCTGTGAACCCTGGCTCCGTGGGTGCTTGTCCTGTAACGGAAAACGGGGATTCATTAGTGGCTCTGTGGGGCGTCCGTGCCTGCCTTGCGCTGGGGGATGGGAATGGAATGAACAGCTGGGAAGTGAACCCTGCCTGTTGCCTGCGGACCCTGGGGACCCCCCCATTACGAATCTTGGAACCGACGAGGATGCCCTTGTGGTCTCGCTACCTCCTGCTATTCGTTCGGGGGATCTTGAGACTGTGACGGGCGGACTCGCACTCGCCTCCTGTCTTGGGGGTGTTGGTCTCCGGATGGCTGGCGCTATGTTACACTCTAACTCGCAGGGGTTGGGACTGGAAGTACCAGGGGCTGAACTGAAACCCCTCTTTTCGCTAGGACGGGTGGGGGACCACTCCGCTAACTCCCCCTGGTACGGAAAATCAACATCTAATTCGCTTGGGGGATCTGAGTCTTGGGGATAATTCCTCGAGATATGTATGAGTTCGGGGCCCTTTCCTTCTGCCGAGAACTCCCGCATGATATCTGCAAGGACCGATTCCCTTTCCTCCCCCCTTGGTGGGGACCCATGGCCCCCTTTCCCTCCCCCTTGGGCTAAACGGGTGGGGGAGTACCCTATCGCTGAGTCGTGGTTTCCTCCGTTCGCGTCCTCCTCTCCGGGGACTCTGCGCCTGAGCTGGTCCGCGTGCCGCCTCCACAGGAGGCCTGTATTGGTCTCCACGCGGTATGAGACGGGGCCGGTTTGTTCTATTACAATGCCCGGCACCCAGGCTGGTCCCGCGCTGGCGTAGTTCCTGCAATGCACGGGGGCACCTACGCTGAAGCTCTTTGTGGATTCCATCCCTACGTTCCGCCCTTTGTCCTCTACCCTTGTGGGGTCTAGTTTGGAGATTACCGTGGCCAGCTTCCTGCGCATTAACAACTCCGCGGGGGAGTACCCTGACGCTAGTGGGGTGACCCTGTACCCTAGCAGGAATTGGCACACTTGTAAGTCAAGATCTCCGGGGCCCATGCGCCGCAGCGCGTCCTTAGTGGTGCGCACGAGGCACTCTGCTTGGCCGTTGGTGGCCGGGTGGAAAGGGGCGGAGGTGATGTGCCGAATGGCGTTGAGATCCATGAATGCCCTGAACTCGGCGGACGTGAAACAGCTAGCGTTATCGCTGACGAGGGTGTCGGGTAAACCGAACGTGGAAAAGACCCTCCGTAACTGTTTAATTGTTGTGGACGAGGAGGTGCTCGAGACTGGGATGACCTCCAACCACTTGGAGAACGCATCCACCACAAGGAGGAAAAGTGCTCCCCTGAACGGGCCTGCAAAGTCTACGTGTACCCGGGACCAGGGCCCCCTCGCTGCGTCCCACTCCCTATGTGGCAAACGAGCCTCTTCCGGCCTGGAGCTTTGGCACGCTTCGCAAGTGCCGACCATGTGCTCAATGTCGGCGTCTAGCTGGGGCCACCAAAAGTAACTGCGGGCTAGTGCCTTAGAGCGGACGATCCCCGGGTGGCTGACGTGCAGCAGCTTAAGCACCCTCGGCCGGAGGGACATGGGGATCACTACCCACTGTCCCCACAAAAGGCAACCCCTCTCTAGGGACAACTCTAATTTTTTTTTGAAAAATGTGTCGAATTCCACTGCTGGGGAAGACACGGGCCAGGGCCACCCTTTCTGCACCCAGGAGCAAACTGTAGCTAACGTTTTGTCCTTGCCGGTTGCTTTGGCGATGTCGGCCGGTACTACTGGAGGGGAGTCTAGGACCTCTATCATTAAGACCTGGTGGTCCCTCTCTTCCTCGCCCACGTGGCAGCACTCCCGGGGAATGGGGGACCTCGACAGGGCATCCGCATGGCTGATCTCCTTCCCGGGCCGGTACACCAACGCGTGCTGATACGCGTTGAGAAAGATGGCCCACCTGAGCATTATCGGGGACAGGATTTGGGGTGTGGGCTTATCTGCGGTGAAAATGCCTAGCAAGGGCTTATGGTCAGTCACTATGGTGAAGGGGCGGCCATACACAAAATCATGAAACTTCTTGGTCCCCGCAATTATCGCTAGTGCTTCCCTGTCTGTCTGGGCGTAGTTTCTCTCCGCTTGGGACAAGGACCTAGAGTAGAACGCTATCGGGGCCTCCCTCCCGTTCTCCAGCACGTGGCATAACACCGCCCCCACCCCCACCGGGGATGCATCGCATATCAGGACCACTGGGCGTTTGGGATTGAAGTGGGTCAGTACAGCATCTGATGCCAGGAGTCGCTTCAGGTCATTGAAAGCCTTCTCATGGTCGTCGCCCCACTTCCATGCCTCGTCCTTTTTTAACAATTTGTGTAGCGGTTCCGCCACGGCTGCCTTCCGAGGAAGGAAGGAGTGGTAGAAGTTGAGCAGTCCCAGGAACGACTGCAGCTCAGGCTTGGAGGTGGGGCGAGGGGCCTTCTTGATGGCGGCCACCTTGGATTGGGATGGCCTTATTCCCTCGGGAGTAACACGGAACCCTAGGAACTCAACCTCAGTTGCGAAGAAAACGCATTTGTCTTTCCGCAACCGCAACCCCGCCTTTTCGAATATTGCCAGGACCTTTCCCAACCTTTTTGCTAATTCGGCCCGGCTCCCCCCTGTAATCAATACGTCATCAAAGTAGGGTAACACCCCCTCTAACCCCTTCAGGAGGCGTTCCACGAGTGACTGGAAGATCCCGGGCGCCGAATTCACGCCAAATTGGAGGCGCGTTACCTGGAACGCCCCTTTGTGGGTGACTATGGTCTGCGCAGCAGCTGCGGCGGGGGTCACCGGGAGTTGCTGGTAGGCTTGGGCCAGGTCGAGTTTAGCGAAACACCTCCCCCCGTGTAACCTGGCCAACAAGTGGCTGACTACCGGCACCGGATACACATTAGGGCGGATCGCCTTATTGATGGTGCACTTGTAATCAGCGCATATGCGGACCTCCCCGTTGGCCTTGAGCGCTGTTACAATTGGAGTTTCCCACTCCGCAGAATCAACAGGAACAAGAATCCCCTGGCCCACCAATTTGTCCAACTCCGCCTCTATTTTGTCCTTTAGTGCGAAAGGCACTCTGCGCGGTTTAAGTCTGATTGGACGTACTCCAGGGTCCAGGTCGAAAGTCACTGGGGGGCCCTTGAATTTTCCGAGTCCCTTCTTGAAAACCTTGGGGTGCGCGTCGCACACGCTCTGTATTGGATCAGTCCCGGCGGCGTGTACTCCCACGGCGTGCACCCCCCCCAATGAACAACCCCAGGGGCTGGAACCATTGAGTCCCGAGGAGGCTGCATTTACCTCCCTTGAGGACGACTAGGGGAAGCGTTGCGGCGTGCTTTTTGAACTGGACCTGGAACTTCCCAACCCCCAACACCGGGATGCGGTTCCCTTGCACGTCCTTCAGCGTGGACCTCAACGCTTTGAGCTTGGGCCGCACGTGGGGGGCTATTTTTTGGAACTCTCCCTGGGAAATGATAGAGTATGAAGAACCCGAGTCCACCTCCATCCTAACAGGGGCCCCTTGTATTACTACCTCAACGAAGTATCGGGGGTGCTCCGTGGATACGCTGAAAACCGGAGCGTCGTCCTCGCTGTCGTCGGAGATGCGCCCTACTCGGTCCCGCCTCCTCGTGGTCCGGGTGCCGTCCTTGGGCCTCGTGGTGCGGTCCTGCCTCGCCGAGCGGTCTGGGGAACTCCTCTTGGCCTCGCGCCGTCTCCGGCAGACCTTGGCGATGTGCCCGCGCCGGCCGCAGTTGTGGCACTCAGCCTTGCGGAACGGGCATTTGGCGCGGGCGTGGGCGGCGCCGCAGCCGTCGCAGCGCCGGCCTTCCCTCTGGACCTTCCGGATGTCCTCGTCGTCGCCGCTCTCCGCGGACGAGTTCGAAACTCGCCGGGCCGCGCGCACCGAGCTCTCTGCCTTGGCGGGTTTCGGGCGCCAGTCCTGGAGCTCTTGCACCCCGGCCGTCGTGGCCTCCGCGGCCTGTGCCGTGTCGAGGACTTGTTGCCACGTGGGAGGCGGCTCCTGTTTCATCAGCGCGCGCTGAGTCTCGGTGTCCCTCAGGCCGCAGAGCAGGCAGTCCCGGAGGGTGACTTCTGGGGTCTCCCACTTGCATGGGCCGGCAGCCAGCCGCAGGGCCGCGGCGAACTCGGCGACCGATTCCCCGGGCGCTTGGACTCGCCTCCAGAACGTGCTCCGAGCGGGGAACATCGCTATCGCGGGCCGGAGGTGGGCGCGCAGCACCGCCAGGAGCTCCTTGGCTTTGAAGTCGCTCACCCTCCTCGGCGCGATCAGGTCCACCAAGGTCCTCTTGGTCTCGTGTCCGAGCATGCGGACGAAGATGGCCCTCTTCTTGTCCTCATCTGAGACTTCGAGCTCCACCAGCGCTCCATTGAAGTCTATCTCAAACAGCTCCAAGTCTCCCGGCTTCCTGATCTCGTAGCCGGCGCATGTCTTGGTCCCGTGGGCAGCCATATCCCACCTTCGTCGCCAATTTACTGTATGGGACCAAAGACAACAGGACAGCCGAAGGGTTGGCTTAACACAGATTTATTGCATGATGATCCGGTGGAGCATGAGGTAATGGCGGTGATACATCTCTATATATACAGTAGCATTGTACATTTGAATCTTGTAGCACGGTAGCTCATTGGCCGCTACCGGCGTGGCCTCGCCCAGGCACCCCTCCCTTCAGTAGTTCTTTCTCCTGCTGCTGAATGCGGGGAAGGTTTTCCCGCGGCTGTCCGTGATTGAGCAATGTGAACCATGTGAGACTGAACGCTCGCAGCTGCCCTCTATGGGCTGCTTGCTCGCGTTCCTTTACAGCTGAGATACATTGTATTTGGAGTGGTTACATTCTTATCAGTACAGAGAACATGCATACATAACACACTGTACCATAGAGAGTGTGTTAACCTATGTTCTGTGTGTATGGTTTGGGAGTTGTACAGCTAGGGAAAGAACAATGCAGTCCAGGGTCATAAAGACTGTGGAGGGGATAATCGGGCATACTCTTCCCACTCTAGATCAAATCTATCCCCCCAGGTGTTATAAGAAAGCTGTAGAGATTGCGCAGGATAGTATGCACCCCGGAAATGATCTCTTTCAGCTTCTGCCTTCATAAAGACCAGGACCAGCCGCTTGAGAAATGGTTTCTACCCAAAAGCGGTTCTGGCTTTGAATGCAGGGAAATGCAGTCTATGAGGGAGCTTCTGTATATAGCTTTTAGAGTTTTAGAGTCTTAGAGTTTTAGAGCTTTTTAGGGGTTAAATGTGTATATGTCAGGTGGGAGTATGTTGCAAATTTTGTATACAGTAGTTGTATTTTGTTTAGTTTTTGTTGGGTCGATAAGGGTTTTTCAATCTCGTTGTTTTGTTCAGGACAATGACAATAAAGATTTATCTAAGAAGCTCTCCTGTACCCAACTAATTTTGAAAGACATGCCTTTTTATTAAAACAGCATCAGCTGAGTTGAAAATGGAAGAAGACCTAAACCATTTAATTATCTGACTTATCAATATGGTGGGCACACAGAAGGAGCCTCCTTGAAGATTGTGGTATTTTTGAACCGCAATTGGGTGTACCCTGCTAACAGCAACCTTGTGCTGCCAGATAATCTTTTCCCACACTGGGTCAGGCGAAAGCAACTGCAGAATGAACTTGCAAAAAGTAGTCTTCGTTTTGGTAGTTTCATGTTTGGTCTAGACATGAAAAAAAGAAGTCCTCAGTATGGAAAAACTCCATGTAGTTCAGGAGCTACATGGGTATCATTTTAAAAAAAATGTCAACAAATACATAGGCTGCCTGCTTTTCCCAGCCTTCATAAGAGTTACAACTTTTCCAAAATCAAGGTAGCTTTTGACTTAAGTAGAACCTCTGGGCAGTAATCAGGACTGGCTGGCAGAGGATCTCTTCCAAAACATCCTTTTGTGGATGGGACCACCACTGAGCCCCTCCTGTCTGCCCTTGTAGGACGGGCTGAATACCTTGGGAAGATGCGGTCTCTTAGGTACCCTGGACCAATGCCATGAAGGGCTTTAAAGGTCAAAACCAGCACCTTGAATTGCACTCGGAGGCATACTGGGAGCCAGTGCAACTCCCGGAGCAGTGGCGAGGCACGAGCATAGTGCCCACACCCCATCACCACCGGAGCAGCCGCATTCTGGACCAGAATGTCTTTTCAGTCTGTTTCTGCCCTCAATAATTTGATAGAGACTTGAGGCTGACCTTAGGAATTTTTTCTTTTCTTTTTAGGAGCTGGTAGAGATTGAAGACCCAATGACACCAGAGGAGGTATGTTTGGAAGTACAATCTGGGGGCAGGAGAGGGAAAGTTTCTGGTGAGGCCAGCACCAGGTGGTCTCATGGTCAGATTTCCATGGAGTTATTCTGAGAACAAATCACAAGACCATTTATTCCATCTGTGCCATCCTTCATTTCCACCTGGGTAATATCGTGTATTACTCAGACACACCATGTATTTGTGGCATTCATGGTACTTTATGTAACATGGGTATTCATGGTATTTCATGGGGCAGCAACTAGGAAGCCAACTTCTTCCACAAGGAATCCACATAGGACGTTGAGTTGGAGGAGAAGATGGAAGGAGAGGGATATGCTTTCATTTTAACTGCACAAGGATTAAGCCAATGTTTTTATGGAAAATAACATAAAGGGAATGAAAATAGAGTGTCAATAACAACAGCTCTCACTATGGGCTGCAGCACTCCCAGAGCACTAGAATAATTATAGACAAAAGAAGACCATTCAGATAATGGTAGAGCTCTCATTATTGCTTATCAGCTGCTCACCACTGTACTAGAATGTCATAAAGCATATGGAAATCTTTCCAAAGTGGCCCAGGGAGGACAAAGATGTGCATAGTCCATAGTGCAGAGGTGGCAGCAGGAGAGTAGAAGTAGATGTGCAAAGTGTCTATTGTGAACCCCTTCTTCTTGTGTCAGATAGAAGCTTGGGAACAGCAGGAGCTAGACAAAGAAGTGTGCTTTGACAACTGCCGCATCGACCCTTCCCCCTTTCAGATGGTGGAAAGGACATCTCTGCACAAGGCAAGTCTCTGTTTTGAACAAGTTCGCTTGCTGCCTCTTTGCCCTATCAAGGTCTGTTCCTGCTCTTGCTTGCCACACTTGTAAACCTGCACTCTGTGGTCACCAAGGAGTTTTTGAGATTGTCCTTCTCTTGTTTCCACATCTTCTTCTGGCACCCCCTCTTCAGGGAGCAGGGCAACGTTGGCTTTTTGTGTGTGTCATTTATTTCAGTGGTTTGCTACCCAGGTGACACAGCTCCACAGAGTTGTGGGAAACAGCTGCTGCTTTGATTCATTATAAAATACATTGCACACCACACTAAAGCAGAGCAATCCTACTCATGCTTTAAAAAGTGTGAGAGGCATACATAAAAGTCTGGGAGTTTTGTAATTGTCTGGACATCATGGGGTCACCAGAAAATGCAGCAAACCATCCTGTTCTCGAAGAGTCCAAAATGGGAGACAATGTTGTAAAGATATCTTCTTTATTCAGTCAGCCTCATTAGCAGCAGTTTATATCCTCAGATCTTTAAGATAGCAATCAGTCCCATGAAGTCCTGCTTCATTAGGCTTTGAGTAGGGAGAAAACAGAGACACACAAAAACACGCCTGCTCTCTTCAGCTGGTCAAACGATACTCCAGCCTTTTCTTTATTCAGGCAGAGAGAGCGAGAAACGAAACTTGGGCAAGCATTGTATAGCAGAAACGAAACTTCGCAGAGACAAAGCTGAGTGCTTACAGCCAATCAGAAGTGTCAGAACCCAAAGAAAGAGAGATAAGGAGCGCTGTCTCTCAGTGAGCAAAGAGGCTTTTGTTTACAAAATGTGTCAGAGACAGCCTGACAGAATCCAGATGCATTCCTACATCTGGACATCATGGGGTCACCAGAAAATGCAGCAAACCATCCTGTTCTCGAAGAGTCCAAAATGGGAGACAATGTGCCATCTGACCACACAATTTGATGGGCTGCCAGGCAAATTTGATAGAGTGGATTCCCAAATTCTGAAAGTTCGTCTTAAGCCCTTTCTTTACAAGCTCTGTCTGCAGTTCCCGCCAACTTCATTTTCTCTCTTCTTCACCAAATCTCTTGCTCTTTCTCACTCTCATACACACACACCTGTTTCCACCACCACCACTTTTTCTCTGTGGATGGCTCCCTCTGGATTCTGCTTTGTAAGAGCAGAAACAAGTGTGTGTCCAAACACAAGGTGGCTAGAGCTATGCTGTACCTCTAGTCCTGTGAGGTACACACTCCCATCAGCCAGGGAGGCACATCTCACTGGGACCAGGAGGAGAGCCTTCTTGGTATCTGCTCCAGCCCTATGGAACCTCCTGCCACTTGAATTACATCTCCAGGCAGAGTTGTTCCCCTTCAGGAAGGCCTTAAAAATGTGGCTATGCCAGCAGGTGTGGGGTACAACCAGTACCACAACCCAGCCCTGCTGGTTTATTTAGCCCTGCCCAGGTATTTACTCCTACCTGGGTGTCCTTTTTAAAGGGGATTGAGGAGGTTTTATGGATGTTTTAGATAGTTTTATAATATTTGGTTTTAATTAGTATTGGGTATGGGTTTTAACTGATGTTGTGAGCCACCTTGGGTCGCTTAGACGAAAAGGGCAGTTATATAAATCCAACAAATACATAAACAAAAGTGAAAAATGTTATTAATAGCCAGAGAGAATAGGTTCTAACATCTCCTACCAAACAGCAGGAGTAGTTAATGGATGAGGTAGGAGAATCACACACACAGAGAGAGAGTTTTGAAGGGACAAACTCCCCAACTACATCACTGAATTCACTGGGGCTTCCTCTCAGGTAAATATAAACTAAACAGAATTAAAGCATTCATCAGTTTGAACTCATACAGTTAGCTAACATTTACTTAGGACTCATAAAGATGAACTCAACTTGCTAGTTTTTGTTGCCTGCCTGGAATTGCAAAAACAAGTTGTCACACACTTGGCCAATCAGTACATGGCAATGGGCTGGGTTGAACTTGATAGGTGGTTTATTTATTTATTTGTTCATATTTATATTGCCGCCCCCCCTCGCCGAAGCTCCGAAACTGTGCAGAACAAAAGTCAGCTTTGTTTACAAAGAAACATGACCTAGAGTTCATTAGTATTTAGCATGCATTGTTATGTAACTTAAAGTCAGTTCCAGCCAAATATGACATTGTACCATAGCTGTCAAGTTTTGGATTTGAAAATAAGGGAAATTTCCTGGACAAAACAGGAAACTTGACAGCTATGCTTATCCTGTGCAGCCCTCCAGTAGCGGCATTAGGGCATTGCAGTCTGACTGATACGGGATGCTGCCAGGAAAGAGGGTAAAATACGGGAGGTTCCTGGCCAATACAGGACACTTGACAGCTATGCATTGTACTATTTAGGTGCTGGTGGTGGTTTTGAGATCCTTATCCCAGTTTCTGAAAATCCAAGGCATGAAGAGCTGCTTTTAAAAAAATCCTCTGGATTTCCTCTACTTGGCCCAGGTGCAAAAATCCACAACCCTTCCACTTCATGTTTTCTGTGAGCCAGTAAGGGGCCAGCCTACTGTCTTTCCTCCCTGATGGAAACATTTTTTCTTCCACTCCCACAGACCCATACCTTGTTCTCCTTGCTGGGAATCAGCCATGCCTATGTGACCAGTATGGGAAAGCTGAGAGGTGTGATTGCTCTGCAAGAGGTAAGCAAGGCCTTGCCTATTAGGTGCTGTATTCAAGGGAACACTTAAGCTAGTTAGAGCTTGCTTGTTTCTGAAGGAATTTTTAAAAATGCATGTTTTTTTTTTTAAAAAAAATACTTAAGTTTAGGATTGTCCTGCTTTGCCACTCCCGGTTTTATCTGCAGGCACCCTTGAAGATCACTGATAGAAGCAGCTTGGCCTTTGTGAATACACACATTGTTTTCTGTCCTAGTGTCTATCTAAATTTGGAGTTCTCAACATTTACAAGACAAGGGCAACTTCAGGGGCCGGATGGCCATTTTGCCCTGCCTGCCACACATGAAATGGTGCCGTGGGCAGTGATGCACTGAAGCAGGTCCTGTCCTGTTCGGGAGAACCGGCAGCGTAAATTTCCCCAGGCCACGCCCACCTGGCCAGCCACACCTACCTCCATAGCCTATTGCATTGGCCATGCCCACATATTTGGCCCCACCCACAAAGGTGGTAGTAAATTTTTTTGGAGTGCATCACTGGTTGTGGGCCACATCTGGCTCCCAGGCCATAGGTTGAGAACCCTTGATTTAAATAGTTTGCATGTTTCTTAAACAATGAAGCAACCTGCAAACCTTGTTTATCAGAGAAGACTGTGTAATGAGTATTTCTAAAAGCAGTAACCCTCTTTTTAGTCGTTGCTTCACTAATTAGGAAGCCTCAATGGATTAGACCCAACAAAATGGGATGGGTGGAGGTAGGGTTGTAGCCTGGTGAGAGAATCCTTATAATTCTTTGAGGTAGGTTGGTAAGCCTTACATTGATCTACAATTTCCGGGATTCTCCAGTGAAAGAATGATTAAGCCACCTGCATTTGTGGTAAGGATGTACCTTTGAAGTTTTTCCCCCATAGAGATACTATTAAATGAGGTCCTGCTTCCAAAGTCTGCCTCTTTTCCTCATAAGAGACGATATTTGCACAACTAGGATCATGGTGTGGTCCTTCATGTCTCTTGAGTGGTGGTGGAGGAGAGAGCATCTGCTCAGCTGTCCTATTAACTCCCTGTTTCCAAAATTCTCAGCTCCAGAAAGCAATTGAGGGCTCCACACAGTCTGGTGTCCACCTTCGTCCTCCCCTGGCAAGCTTTCGTGACACCACAAGGGAGAAAGAACAGGCTAAATGGGCCACACAGACATGGGGCAAGCAGAACAGCAGCGCAGGACCTGGGGAGCCTGCAGTGGACTCAAGAACAGAGAACAAAGGGGCCCCCAGTGATCCTCTCCCACAGCTATCTCCCAAACCCAGTGAAGGGAAATGGACTCGCTCTACTTCAGTTGCTGACATGGAACTGGTAGAAATGGAGCTTGCTGGCCCTACTGCTGAGAACATCTCAGACATCCTCAAGGATCTCAACCTGCCCTCCACGGACCCGGATGAGGACAGTGATGACGACTTTGTCCCATTATAATTATACAAAAGACAAATCCATCTTACTCTGTCCAAAAGGCATTCCTGCCACTCTTGTGCTTGAAGGAGACGTTATGGTCTGCTCTTCTGGCACCAATGGATGCCAGAAAGTCTTGGCTGCAATGGACTTGCTATTTCCTCTACTATCATAAGGGGTGGGATACAGAGCACAACAGAGTAGAAGAAATAGATTCATGATTATCTGATGAGTGTGGCCAGTACATGCCATAGCGCTCCGTTCACTATAGGGACATTTCAGACCTAACTGTGGAGCCATTGATTTTCCGATAAACCTTCCCCTCCTGACTCCTGGCCCTTTTCCTGTCCCCCATTACACCATTTTCCTCATCTTATTTGATGAAACATTGATCTGGAGAAGAAACAGATGGCAAATTTAACCTAGGATCAGCCCAGTAGTAGAATTCTTTTGTAAAGTATATGGTTTTTAACCATTCTTGCAGTGCTATTTCTTACAACATATTCCCCCATCCCATATTTCAAGTGTGAAATTAAAACCCTCTCCACTTTTAATTATATTTTTAACCTATATGTTCCTTCTGTGATCTACCAGAACCAGCTTTTTACTGGATTCCCATCTAAAAATCCTGACCTCCAACCACACCCCATTCTGAAGTCTTCTACTAATATATGTTAGTGGCTAGAACCCAAGGCTCATTTTGTATTGTGGGCAGTATCTCTACCCCTTGCACTGAAGAAAACTAAAACAGTGGTAGGCAAGCAGGCAGACAATCTATATTGATTTGTGTATTTGAACTCTTGAGATGTGAAAACTGAAGACTCCGGATCCTGGGCCATCAAAATGAGCACAAAGCAATCTGGGGTCCATTTGCAAGACCCCTTTAAAAAAAACATATTGTTGTTTTATGGCTGCTAAGGGTTGACTGGTGGTAAGAGGAAAGAATCTAAGCAGTCAATAGCCTCTTTTCTTAAAACACCCTTTTAATGTGCAAGTCCAACATCTGTATTAGAGAGGTGGACCTCATGCACAATGCAAAGTTGCCATATGATCTTGCAACACACATCTTCACTGGTGCATGTAATAACTCTAGTCTAGATGCATCAGGAGGCTACTGTTCATCTGAAGATTGTATGCAATATAACAAAACTTCCAAGGTGCCCATATTAAAGATTTTGAAAATGCCCATTCTTACTCAAGAGTTTGAATAAGGATGTAAGTTATCGAAATATGTTGCCAAAGTCTTAAATGTTCACATTTAACTATCTTTATAACCATGCAATAATGAAAATCTGTGCAAAACTGTTGTCTTAACCTTAAGGGCCATTATCCTGTTGAATCTTTTACATGTGCCAAATACCAATTTTACATACACAACCAACACTTAATCTGAAAGCTGCAGCAACCTCTGCAGTTGAACTGCTGCTGTGTGTATACATTTTGGCCAAATAAATTCTTCAAAGGAAACAAATGTGGTGACAGAAAGAAAAAAAATAAAGAAACTTGCTTTTAAAGGTATATTAATGTTACAATCATATGTAAGTTTTGTATACAGACCTGGTTTCTCCAAAACAAAAGCAAAAAACTGCTGTAGTTTAGAAGGGGGATTCTGACCATTCTGCTAGAGAAAACTACCTTCAAAAGGGAAGGGAAGTGGACATTACTCCAGTCTACACCTGTAATGCAGACATTTCCCCATGCAAAAGAAGAAAAGAAAACAACTGCAAAAAATAGAAAGGTCCCCGTTTATGACTTAAGCCTTGTACACAGCAATTGTGTAGCCAGGCTTCCTTGCAGCTGTAGTGCTTGTGTCTCTATACATCTCCATTATAGGCATCTTAAAATGTTTAGGTGCCAACTCTTGAGCAGAATTCACCCTGTCAAAGGGAGAACTGCCTATATGAGGATTTGTTGGCATTTCTTGGTTTAAGCAGGGAAATACCATTAAAGGTAAAGGTAAAGGTTTCCCTTGCTCGAAAGCCAGTCGTATCCTAGAACAGACAAAAATCCTGCTCTGCTAAGCTGGCCTTGCCTGCATAAAATTAATAAACATGCAGTACTTCAGAGTACTCAAAAATTCTCCAGCCTTTGTTCTGCATAGAAAAAGAAAATAAAACAAGCTGAGGTTGCCAGGGAGAAAAAAAAAAGATAATACAGAAACCACTACAAGTAATGCAGGATGGTGTTGTTTCTGCACGTGTTGCCTTTCCACAGGCAAATATCTCCATTAAGAAACTCTGCCCTCTGCTTGCACAACAGCAGCACGCCTGCAAGTAGTGGGAACTTGCATCTTCTGTATGCTAAGGGGAGGGAGGGGGGACTTTTGTTTCACTGGGTGCCCAACAGAGTATCAGTCAAAGCTTTCCTCACCATTGCTTCTTTGTAATGAGAGGAAACATCATTGTCTGCATTTCTGTCAGTCATAGAATTATAGAATTGTGTTGGAAGGGGCCTACAAGGCCATTGAGTTCAACCCTCTGCAGGAATCGAGATCTGACAGATGGTTGTTCAGTTTTTTCTTGCGTGCCTCCAGCACACTCCAGATAAATGAACAGCGCTAGATCAACTGTATCAGTGTAGTTGAAATGTGCATGACTAGAATAGAAACACTGGAATTGTTTATAAATGCATCACCATTGGGCAGGATGGTGTCAGCAGGAGATTCTTCAGCACTCTGGGGAAAGTTCTACTCTCTCCACTTTTAGCCCCAAAAGCACAAATCAGCTGTTACAGAACACTGCACTATAATTCTGTTACCCATATTTTTTCAGGCGGCCTACTATTTTGAAGACACAGGTAGAAAAACAATTGTGTCTGCACACAATCAAGCTCGAAAATGCCACATTTATTTAAAAGCAGCAATGAGTTAATCTGCAGCCTCTGCTGCTCATCTTACCACCAAAGTAGTTAGCGTAGTGATTTTCAGCCAGTGGTATGTGTCCCACAAGGAAGATGGAGAAATAGTAGGTGGGACATTAAATTTCATAACAATTATTGAAAATTCATATTCTCTCAACCCCCATATTGTCTTACAAAGGGACTAATAGGTCATTATCTCTTCTACTAAGGGAATCAGTATTTTTTGTTCATCATCAATAATAATGATGATGATGATGATAATGATCACCCCTATCTTGGGGAACTATGTTCCATGATCATCTACAGATACCTGAAACCACAGAAAGCATTAATCCCCTTATTATAGCTCACATCCCCGAGTCATGCAAGCAGTGTGCTGCCAACATCTCCATTAATCTTTTGGGTCAGCTCAGGAAATGAGTCCCCTGAAAACATCAATTCCTTCTCTAAATTACATTGTAGATAGTTTTTGAAGTGGTAGCTATGTTAGTCTGTGCAAGCATATCAGAGAGTAAACAAAGCAAAACAACAAAAAAGACAAAAAAAGGTGGTGGAACTTTAAAGACTAACTCCTGTATTTAAATGTGAGCTTTCATGGATCAAGTCCACTTCATCAGACATAAGAGTGATGAAGTGGAATTGATCCACAAAAGCTCATATTTAAATATAGGATTTAGTCTTTAAGGTGCCACAACTTTGTTGTTGTTTCTTGTTTACTCTTTGATATATATTTTGGATAGTAGTCTCTAGTGGACAGGTTTGGTAATGTGCCTTGGAAATACATATTATTTATTTCAGGGATTTTTCACTCTATATTTTTTGACCCATGAATAACCGATATTGCAGATATTGAACCTATGGATGACCTAATTGCCAATATATACATCCACGCTATAATGATAGAAAACATGTAGGAAATCTATTTGGTGAATATAATTTGGTGAATATAATCTATTTGGTGAATATAATTCCTTCACTCACTTGCCCCTTTTTGTTTATGGTCTGGTTCTCACAAGATGGAAAAGCCCATTTTTTGGATCACAGCAATTTAGGCAGCAGGCGGGGAATTCCATCAGTGAATGTCCCTTCCTTTGGAAAATTAAAGTAGAACCCCATTGTTCCCGTTATCTAGGGGTTTTTTTAATGTGGAAGTTTTGTTTGTCATGGAAAACCATTCAATCATGCGAACACCTATTGCACACCCGAAATAGTACAGCCCAGATATTTGTTGACATGTCAATTCAGCCTTATTTTTAAAGCAGGGAATTTAATAAATTTTACTCTACAGAAAATGCCCAATACCTGCCAAAGTGATTTTTCAGGAGCTGGTGGGGAAACTTCTTCTTATACTTGCACAAGATGATCTTCTGTCCTTTCAGATTTTGAGGTCTATGGTAAGATGCAACAGTACTGTATTTCTTGGGGCTTACTATCTCCAATTGTTCTGCTCCGGACCTAGCACATGTTTGCTGCAGATGGTATTCCTCTTCTGTATTGTCACATGTTCTCTCATAGGGTCCTTCTTTCCCCACTTCCCCAGCCCCAATAATTTTCTTGTGAATGAAAGATACATGGATGGCACAAATTTGCATTGCAACAGCTCATGTCACCTCTCACTAGTATAAGGCAATGTTTGAAAACCATGTCCTTAAATGTCATTGCATAATAGGAAATCAACATAGGATGTCAACAATATGTCACTAAAGAAATGTTGAGCTTTGCCATTTTCAGTGTTCTGTTATATGTCCAATGATAATCTGTTTAAGAGGAGTGTTAAATCAAGGTCACAAATGCATATCACTGACAGTGGTGTAGTGCTCCAGGTTTCCACCGGATCCCCGGAACTGGTAGTGGAAATTCCCTCAGGCCACACCCACTTGGATGGCCACGCCCACTTGTCCAGCCATGCCCACCTCCCTACCCCAGGCCATGGTGTGGCCGGCCAAGTGGGCATGGCCCACAGTTAGCCACGCCCAGGGTGGGGGTAGTAATTTTTTTTGCAGTGCATCACTTATCACTGATTGTAAACATGTACTGTCAACAAAGAATGGTGGTCATGAAACTGTTTCCCAGCTTCTTCTGATAATGCCTAGTAAACTTTGCTTCAGGTTATGCCATCACTACATTTTCTGCCTCAACATGGCTGGATGTCCATTTGCCAATCAAAAAATGTGCCAGCTATTAGTTCACAATAGTTGTGTGCACTCTACAAGGTCACTTCTAATCAGGTGAAGAAACCTGTGATGAGTCATTCTTTGAAGAGCAGAAACATACTTGGAGATACCTTTCGATCCAGTCTTTTTTCTGTCATTCACTGTCCTAACACTTGAATCTCCTTTTTCAGCGTACATCTAATGACATCTAGTGAAACCTACCCACAGAAATAAAACACAATTCCACCAAACGCAATGGCAAAACCACATGCTGTTTAATAACAATCAACTCAGTAAGTTTCTTACATGCCCCTTTGTGGCAATGTTCCCTTTTCTTCAGTGGCTTTTACCATGATCAGGCATGAAATGCCATATAATTTAATTTTTTCTCTATATGTATAGTTACATATATATATATATTCATTTATATATATGATGTGTGTATATATAGATATATTATAGAAGATATATTCTCATAATTCACATTATCAAACCATGCGCGGAATAACCAGCAAAAAAGTTTCAAGCAAAGACATTTCAGAGCTGGAAGACCCAAGGCAAATATGTTTCCTTTCCCCCTGCTAGGTTGCCCCAGGACAGAGGAAGGTGAGAGGGTTACCATGATAGACTCTCACATCTTGGCCTGCTCTTTCCTCCCTTACTCTTTTCTCCCTGAAAAGTCATAGACCCCAACAAATACCATCCTTTACGGATGGGAAGAATCTAAAGTTCCATCCCTTTTTCAGAAATTTAATGCTAAAGAAAGGTCTTGACTAGCCCCTCTTCATACACTCCTCATGATGCTAAAAGTTTCATGTAGCTTAGAAAATGAAAACAAAATCATAGCTTAGAAAATGAAAACAAAATCCCAAACTGTATGTCTTAAAACATTTGATGAGTTTTAAATATGCTTTATTATTCCAGTCTCCATTGCTCTTTTATACACTGCTCTTGCATTTGGAATAACACCGTTCCCTCTTTCTACTCACCCAACTCCTTCAAAGAACATTTTAAAAAGTACTGTATTGCAGATTGTAAAAATATTTCTGATGCTGATTTTGTAGCTCGAAGGACCCAGTGGAATTTTTTAATGATTCCATTACTTTGACACAGCACCAAATACACCGGAGATATATTGAATGCTAGATCATACTCACATTTTTTTCCCTTCTGTATCTTCCCCACAGCGTGGAAACAATAGCAGAAAGCAGAGTAAATTTTGCCCAAGGCTATTTGACTGCCCAAACAGATAAAACCCAGATGGAATGGTTGTTGACCTTCAGAGAAAAGATAACTAAAAGAATGTATCTGGGAAAGCATGACACATTGTCAAAAACCACCCTTGTAGACAACGTAGGACTGAAACATGTTGAGAAAATGAAACTGATTCCATGAGACACTTACAATCAAACTTTTACCACTGAGATGACCAATATGGCAATGGTAGTTCACATGATTAGAACGCTCTTCTGCATAGAGAAAACTTGTTAGAGAGATCATTTCAAGTGCCCCCTCCAATTATCTAGAACTTCTCTGCTTCTCCAGGTACTCAGAGAGACAAATCTCAGAACCAAAAGAGGACATGTGTGATGAAGTTGTACAGCCTTGCCGCTCATCTCTACCAAAATAAATTGCTTCCCCCACCCTCTTATTTTGAATGAAGCTTGCACCCTAACACGTGGGTCATGTCGGCATCAAATTTTAATACCTCTTGCACAGACAGAAAGTGGTATATTCTACAAATGAATTTTCTTCAGTAGTTAGAAGTAACAAATTGAACAGGACTAGTTACTTGCAGTTAATCTGCTCTTTGTAATAACTGCTGCAAGTCACATTAGATTTTTAACTCAGCATAGGATTTCATTCCTCTTCTTCTGTAACTGTAACTTTTAAATAAAGTTTTTAGTTTAAATGGTGTAGGCTCGTGATGGCGAGCCTTGGTACTCCAGATGTCCTTGGACTTCAGTTTATCTCTGATCAGACTTCAAGCCATAGCTGTCAAGTATCCCTTATTGGCCGGGAAAACCCCTTATTTTACTGTCTTTCCTGCCATCATCCGTTATTAGACTGCAATGCCCTATTGCCACCATTAGAGGGCAGCACTGGATAAGCATAGCTGTCAAGTATCCCGTATTTGCTGGGAAATTTCCCTTATTTCCAAATCGAAAACTTGACAGG
The DNA here is from genome assembly GCA_035047345.1 of Bradypodion ventrale. Lineage (NCBI taxonomy): Eukaryota > Metazoa > Chordata > Lepidosauria > Squamata > Chamaeleonidae > Bradypodion > Bradypodion ventrale. The sequence continues at coordinate 136,957,224 of JAWDJE010000002.1, read as the reverse complement.
TACGCTTCAAGCTGTATGGGCTCATTTTACTTCCGCTTCCGGAAGCGACGAGGGCAGCGTGGGCCAGATGAATTGCAGTAAACCCATTGGTGTTGGATTCACAGAGTGCTCGAGCTTCTGAGAACTGAAGTCCAAGAACATCTGGAGTGCCAAGGTTCGCCATCATGGGTGTAGGCATTGTGCACTGCTCAGTGTCAAGCCATGTTGTACCATGTGTTGCTGTCTCATATACAACTTCCTCCTGTTCTGTTGTAGATTATGGTAAAGTTGATGGGAGAAGAGTGCTGTTTACACCAAGGGCCAGCAGCTTGCAGCATTCCATTTCCAAGAAATAATGGGGTTTTTTTGCTTTTGAGAAATGGCAAATGTTACTTTTTAACCACTGCAACTTAACTACAATGTCAACTACTGGTTACCTAATGGTAACTTTACTATTTTTCAAAGTAGCTTCCCAACTCTCATTCCTTTTCTTGGCTATCTAGGCAACTGCTAGAATCACATTAGCTATACTGGCATAAGTCCAGTGGTATAAACCAGTGGTGGCGAACCTATGGCATGCATACCAGAGGTGGCATCCAGAGCCCTCTGTGGGCACTGGTGCAGTCACCCAAGCACAGAGTTCGCCCTGCCCCTCTGCTCAATGGGAGTGCTTCCTCCCTCCCCTAGCAGAGTTCACCCTGCCCCTCTGTCCAGCAGCCCAATGGGAGCTCTTCCTCCCTCCCCCCAGCCAGTTTGCCCCATACCTCTACCCAACAGCCCAATGGGAGCATTTCCTTCTTCTCTTGTTGCTGTTGGCACTTTGAGATAAATAAGCGGGTTTTATATTGCAGTTTGGGCACTCGGTCTCTAAAAGGTTCACCATCACTGGTATAAACCATAGTGGTACATTGCTGATAGCTGAAGAGTTGCAAAGGAGTCACCTGATCAGTGCCCAATGAAAGATGCACGCAGCAGTGCATGAACTAGCAGCAATATGCCACTGCAGTTATACCATTGTTACCAGCTGATAGGATTCTGATAAAAAAAATATTTTTACATACAGGTGAAACTCGGAAAATTATAATATCGTGCAAATGTTCATTCAGTTCAGTAATGCTACTTAAAAGCTCAAACAAATATATGACATTACACGCAAAGCAAGATAGTTCAAGCCTTACTTTGTTATAATATTCATGTGTATGGTTTGCAATTTATGAAATCCCCAATCCCCCAATCTCATGTGCTCCATAATCATCGCATACAATAATCTCATGTACACTGTACGCCATGATCATCACAATTATAACGAATTAAGGCATGACATCTCTCGCTTTGCATGTAGTGAGTCTATCTCATATATTTGTTTCACCTTTTAAATGAAATGAATGAACATTTGCACAGTATCTTAATTTTCCGAGTTTCACCTGTATACTGTATTTAAAAAATAATTGTTTGGGTAAGAAATTGTTCCAGATACAGCAGTATCGGCTCTTGCAATGTTCTTATGGCAGTAGATAAGAAAGTAAGTGAATATGCTGTCATTAAAGCACAGTTAGCTCGCAAGAACAAATAGCAATGTGATTCCAGAGCTGATTTGATAAAAAGGCAATGTTTCTTGTGGGAAATGGGTGAAAAGATATTTTTTTCAAATTTGCAACTAAAAAACACCCACCCCACCTGCCTCCTTGTCCCAGATTTGTTCCTCAGATACAAAATTATCTTGCCCACTTGTTTGATTGGGGTGGGCAATGCTGGCAGTTCTGAGGATTCATTTTCCCTATTGCCAAGACATTCCAGCCCCTCCATGCCATAAGTGCAGAAGTATAGCTACTTCCAGTTCTGAAAAATGAGTACTTGAGGGTGATAAATAGCGCAGAAGACATTGCCGTTTAAAAGGTGAATCCCGTCTGAGAAATCTCCAACACTTTCTTTTTATCTCACCCCCTTTTGGGGCAGGAAAAAAAAGCCAGGTGAAACAGCCATGGGGAGCTTTCCATCATCCTAAAATTGTCATTTTCCTACCCTGTGACAGATGATAGCGGGACTGATTTTTCTTCCACACAAATGCCAAAAGGGAGAATAAGTAAATGATCCTATTCATTCTTTTTCATTTTATATTTTGTACTCTGCCTTCCTTCCCAAGAGGACGTTTATCCAAATGTAAGTCCAGCTGAGTTTATCGGGAGTCCTCTTAACTAAGAAGAAACTGGATTAAAGTCTAAGGCATTGACAAACTCAAGATTTGTCTTCTTGTGGTGAAAGGGCCCAAAATATACATACAGTGGTACCCCATATAACGAACACTTCGTATAACTAACGTTTCATATAACAAAGCGTTTTTGAGCTATTGGCGATACCCCGCATAATTTTAAAAAAATTCTGTTATGCGGGGTATTGCCAATAGTGATTTGCATAACAAAAAATTCGTATAACAAAGAGATCCGTGGAATGGAGCTTTTTCGTTATATGGGGTTCTTGTACCTGTAAACCAGAGTAGTTCAATAAGCAAAGAAAAAGCCGTGTGATCCAAACATAAAACAAATGCAGGAAGTAGGTGATGCTTTTATAGGATCACTTTTTTAAAAAATCAAACATTGCAAGCATTTGTGATTCAAGATCACTTCTTCAGGCAGGGCAGGGAAATTATAAAGAAAAGACCCAGAAATTCATGGCATGATCCTCAGCCAAAATGTATATCTTATCTGGATTATGGACAGAAAAATTACATATTTTCATCTGGGAAGGCAATATACAAATACCTGGCTTCCTGTCTTTTGGAATTGTAAAAAGATGCAATCTGCTGTTTTCCTCCACAATCCAGTCAAGATATACAGCCTTTTCATTATAATTTCCCTACTCTGCCTGGAGAAGTGATCTTGAATCACGAAAGCTTGCAATGCTTGATTTTAAAAAAGTGATCCTATAAAGGTATTTTTCCTGCATTTTACTGTCTTTATCCCAGATCCTGCCAACCTAGCAGTTCAAAAGCAAGAAATTGCAAGTAGATAAATAGGCACCACTTCGGTGGGAAGGTAAACAGTGTTCCGTGCGTTCCGGTGCCTAGTCATGCCTGCCACATGACCACGGAAACGTCTGCAGAAGCAGACAGTGCTGGCTCTTCGGCTTTGAAACAGAGATGAGCACTGAACCCTAGAGTCGGATACGACTGGCTTTTGAGCAAGGGAAGCCTAAACCAGAGTAGCTCTTTGTACCCCTAGTTCCTTGCCTTACAGAAGCAATCCTTTGGGCATTCTTTCCAAATACTAGGAGGAAGTACTTTACATTAATTGGGCCAGTCCAAGTACTTTGGTTTGTGCAATGGAAAAATGCAAGTGGAAACTTTTCATTAAATTACAAAAGGACACAATAAACTAGAAAAGCATAGGTACATACCGGACAGGAACCACTATGCAGTTACACTATTTTGGTTATTTTAATGGAATTAATGTGCATGCTCCTCTTCACCCAATTAAGGGACCTAAAACAGCTGAAAAATAAAAAATCTGCAAGAAAACTTCCCATTTTTCAGCAGTCACCCTCATCAACTATTAACAAAAGCAATAAGCCTGGAGATAGTGAACTCAAGCATTTCCCACTTACTCACAAATGGTGCTCAACATTGTGAACAATCCTGAGCTGAGAATGCTCCAAAGAAGAGGACACGAAAAAAAGTGAAGCCAAACCACCTGGAGTCGCCTTGGCGAGGGGGCGGCAATATAAATTCTAACAAACAAACAAACCAAACCAAAAAGAAGTGGAGATGGCTTTGTTCCGAATTAGGCCAAACTCAAGTTGAGTGAGGTGGGGTTTCAATGTTTAATTCTGGAACTCACCCAAAGCAGTAAGTGCCAAATAAATAAATAAATAAATAAATAAATAAATAAATAAATAAATAAATAAATAAATAAACAAACAAACAAACAAACAAACAAACAAACAAATAAATAAATAAATAAATATTGTGCTTTGTTAGTTATCTGCAGAAAGTAACTTTGGCCACAAATCCCATAACAGGTCATGGGGGCAGGAGGAGAAGACATACTTTGTTTGCATCATAAGCCTGTCCCATGTGAAACTTGGGGGAAACAATCACAGTCTTTGCAGGAAATCTTGTGCTAGTTAAAGCCTCCTAAGTAGCCTCTCATCCAGCTACTGTCCTGTCAGCTTTCCCTTCTTCCACAAAGCTATGAAATATGACTAATACATAATGGCATGCCATCGAGCTTGTTGTAGACAAGCTTTCTTTGGAGAGGATCACATGGCCCTCCTTTCATTGCCATTCTGGCAGCAGGCTGAGCTGTTTTTAGCTTCTCAAGTCTGAATTTTATCTCTATGTGTTGTTGTTGTAATGAATATTGCATATTTTTCCTCGTGTGCTAAAAAACCTCATTTTTTTATTCCTTAACTATAGAAGACACGCTAAACCTTTGATGAAAGACATCAAATAAATGTACAAATAAAATACATTAAAAGAGAGACATTAGATATGAAGTGCCATAAGAACTTCGGGGAGTGCATGTACTAAGTATTCTTGGTTTTCAGTCACCTTGGGTGAACCTACACACTGTTAGCAGGACACAGTAGTACCCTGGTCTACTTTCTTGCCCTTCATAAGACAAAACAGATTTTTCTTTCTTTATCCGTGTCAGATGCACCACCAGTACTGTATATAATAAAACAGATGGTGTCAGTCTAATTCAACCGCATGGCACCTGAAAAGAACCAGGGAGTGGGGAATGAGGGATTCGCTGCAGGTAGACCTAAGCTCAGCAAGATGTCAAAAATACATGAAAGGAAAACCAAAATATCAGTGCAGCTGCAGAATACATTTAAAATTATTAGAACCCTTGAGGAGGGGGACTTAAATCCTTTCCAGGTTCTGCTGGTTTGCTTCAAAAAGGAAAATCACCTATTGGGTAGCATCTTCCTTCATCAGAAGAATACATAGGAGCAAGCATCTTTTTACACATGAATGGAGCAATTTAATTGACAGGTTCACCGGGCAAGAGCCAACCATTGCTCCCATCACAGTCTAATCTAATTTGGATCGCCTGTATCAAAGAGACACCTCTGGGTAGACAAATCACATATACCTTAGCACTTAGACATCAAGGACAGAAATGTATAGCTTTTCTTAAGAGGTAATTCCAAAAATCTTTCCTTATTTCATTGCCCCCAAAGGAAGGCAGTAGCCTTGAGCTATTTCCGGAGCCCACCATCAAGACGTGACAGTAGCCTATGCCACCCCTTTCTGCCTGGCTTTGAGGACTTTCTCCTTCACTTTGTCCAGAATTGGCACCTCCATTCATTACAGACACTAAGTGGCATAGTTCTTTTCATAACACTTTGGCAAGTTTTTAACTACTTATTCAGGTGAATTTTATAAAATGAACCCCAAAAAATTGGAATAGAGCTGGATAGAACATATGCAGTCATTTAGCACTTTCATACTGCATCAAACAAATTATCTGGTCATTCTTAGCTCATTAGAACAGGGGTGCCCAGACTACTGCGTGGGGCTGGATCCGACCCCCGGGCCATAGTGACCAGCTCCCTGAACCACATGACTGGCCCACGGCCTGAAAAGTTTGGGTACCCCTGCATTAGACTGTATCTTTTGCACTGCTGCATTCCTGCAAATGGACCAATAAGTGGCAGCAGAGGGTTAGAACAGGTGTTTGAGGAGAAAGCTGGGGTGGATCTCCACTGGCTACTCCTAGTGATTTCAAGGACAGTCCTCCATATACAAGAGGAGTGCAGTCCATAATATGCAATATAAGCCTTCAGGCACCCAGTAACAATTGATTCATAGGTGAGCACACAACAGTTAAGTTATACTGATGTGACTTTGCAACTTAAATGTTATCCACTGTGTTCAGCATCCACAAGTTAGAAGAAGCCTATTGCCTATGAATATAGAGACACAAGATGGGAACACAAGATGCATTTGCTAAGTGTCATACCTAAAGTGTGTGGTTTCAAGCTGGCACTGGGAGCCTGGTCAGTCTCAGTGCATATATTTATCAAGATGCCAAGCAACTAAAAACAACTACATGAACAATACAAATGTGACGCATGTGCACGGGACTAAGGCTACACCAAAGCAACATACCGAAACATTACTGTATATGCACACATTTATTCAGAACCAGTGGAATTCAATAAACATGGCAGCTGGTGCCTTAGATGCTTGCTCTTCCAAACAATCTTCAAGGTCTCTTCCCTTGTAGGAGCTTTCCCTGTGGAGAATGACATAAAGTATTCAGAACCTGACAACCATCAGGTAGCAGATCTGGAGACCAGTTTTCAGCCGAGAAGACGACATAGGAGTGCAACTCCCAACCATCTGATGTTAAGTGGGAGAATAACCTACACTTTCCCCTGCAGCCTTGCTCTCTGAACCTCTTTCCTCTCAGTAAATCTCTCTGAGAAATACATCCTGATATGAAGAAAGCAGCCTGGTAGAAGAATGAAGATGTAGTGGTGGAAATGGGTTTATCACCCCTTGCTCCTGCTGGAAAAACACAAAACACTTAGCCTCACCTAATAGTTTGCTGACAGTGATGTATACTCAAAGATACAATCTTGTCCTTGTTGTATATCCTTCCAGCTTATCTAAACAGCATTTATATCTGCAGTACTTCTAATGGTGGTAGCACTCAACAAATCTGTCAGGAATTGCACCCATTCATTTCAATTGTGCTTATACAGCAGTTTACACCACAATATGCGTAGTTACTGTTTAAGGCATCACAAGAACCTTGTTGTATTTTCCCCACCTCAAAAGAAGCAACAGAGTTAACTCTTGAGTTTGACTGAATAACAGGAGTTCCTCAACCCTTAAGAAGTCTCCCTCTACTCAAGAACATTTTTGGTATCTGAACCACCATTAACTTTCAGTGTAGGAGACAAAAAGAAGGAATTTTTAAAATATACATATAAAAAATAAAATGCTGCCTCAATTTTTAGGAGGAAAATCTAAATAGAATTAAATATACTGAAATAATAAAGTTTATTTAGAAATCACCCTCAGTAATTGTATTGTTTAATAAGGAATACTGTCTTTGATGGGGTGAGGAGAATTAGGCAAGATTTTCTAGTAAAATGCTGCAAAATTCTACAGCTGAATTGTGATACTCCAGTCCACTTCTCAGAATAGTCCCATACCATTTGTCGCTCATCCCCATAAATACAAAGCTAACCTGTCTCTCCCCCTGTTGTCTGTTCCTCAGTTTTATGCAATGCATACCTCACCCCAGGCCAAAAACCAAAAAGTATATCCTAAACCTTTGTGACATGTGCATATGTTATTTGCAACTTTGTTTTGTTAAGATAAGACAGTAAAGGAACAGATCCAAACTAGATGAGCCACTTATAACAAGTCCAGAGAGTGCCAAGATGATAGTTGGGTGCATTTGCACTGAAACAGAATTACCGTAAACATCCAGGTATAAGTCCTGACCCTGGAGAGGCACGTGGAAAATAATGTTTGGAGGCAAGAAGCAACAGGGTGCTTGAATCTCCCCTCTCCCATCACAATACTGGGAATACAGTATATCAAAACGTTCACTTTACCCTGAAGGCTCAATGATGTTGGGGTAACTACAATCTCAATAATCATTTGCTTCCCAAGAACAGCTATCTGCACTTTTTTTTTTTGTCTTCATGCAACCCCATTGCAAGCAGAAATCCCCCACAAGCTACGGACAGCCAGAATGCAGCAATCAAGATAGAAACAGGAACATGAGGTTTCACCCGCATATTCGGAGCAGTGTCATATCCAACCCTCTTAGCTTTAAGAGGTTGGCACCACAGCATGTAAACATATTTTTGAAAGAGAGCCTGGCTCCCCAATGGTTAGAATCTGAGCAGCCTCCCCACTTGAGAAGCCTGGAAGAGGGAAGAAATGGAAACACGGAAGAAAAATGTTATCAAAAGGCTTTTCTTTCATGCATTTGTAGCAACTGCATCTGCCTGACCACGGGCAGACAGCTTTGTCAAGACAATATTTTCAAAGAAGGCGCAGCAGAGGGAAGGACAGAGCCTTTTCAGCTCTCAAAATCCATGAACCAAAGATCTTCATCTCTTCTTCATTAAAACAGCACAGAGAAGAATGTCCCATAAACTCTCCCTTTAGTGATGGCATGTGGATGTGAATAAGAGTTTATACAGTGGATTCAACATGCTTCCCCTTTCTCTTCATGAAGGGCACCACGTCTGGGTAAACATAGCAATATGGTTTACTTCTCAATCCTGTAGCCATCAGCAGGCTCCATGGAAACTAGGTTTAGTGGCACACCACCTCACTATCTCAGGTAAGCAGAACAGATCAAACTTGCAAAAGTAGCTTCCAGACAGAAGGAAACACAAGGTCATTTCCTGAAGGCTTTTAGTCATCAGGCAACCTTCAGGTCACCTCTGGGACAGAGTTTCTTTAGTTGACTCAAGTGTCTGTCACTTCATTAATGGCCACCTGCTTTGGGCTTCCCCTGATAAATTTAAGTGTTCCACTTAATTATTTTCTCCCATCTTTGATACTGCACGGAAAGCTGGAGACTTGGAATGATTAAAAAATATTATTATTTTACTATGGCCTTCTTTGCTCGCCATGGCGAAGGAGCAAGAGAAACAGCTCCAGACCAAAGTGTGGGTCCAGAAGCCATACCATTATTTGATACAAGCACATCCCTAGATTTATTTTTTTTAAAAAAAACAAACAATCCTGTCAAAATGAAGAAAATGGTCCACTTATCCTTCCCACATTTTTTTTATCACGATGAGGTTTGAGAAATATTTGTAGGTCAACAGAGGGGAAAGAACTAAAAGGAAGAGCAGATGACAGGCATTAATGAAAAGAGAAGAGAATACTTTTCTTTCCAGTCTCTGCTTCGTTAGTATTTTGGCACTACAGAGGATCCAGTGATCCTGTGAAAGGAACATTGCCTTGTGCAAAGTTAGCTTCTAAGCTATTTCCTCTGTTAGCCACTGCTTAAAAGAACTGTTACTTGGAAGTACAAAAATTAACAAGAAAAAGTAACAGCGAAGACCCTAACATAAACTGGAAAACTGTGATATCAAAGTCCTATATGCTTGTTTTCCTTGCACACGACTGGAAAGAGAGGACACTGTGTCTGCATAAAATATAAAATCAGCAGATGACCCCCCCCCCCTTTCCCTACCCTGCATGCAGTGTCCAATATTTAATTAGGAGGGGGGAATCCTCTCCAGCTCCCAGGCAGGCAGAGATAATGGGGTGCATAAGGAGGATTTCTGCAGTAGCCAACGTGCATGTGCTGGAGGATGATGTTTGGACTGGACTTACAGAGCAACTCTTCTGCATTATAGGATGGTTGGTATCCACAGGAACCACACGCCTGGTCCTAGTGCATGCACTGGACCTAAAGAGACACTCCATCCACATTGTGGCCTGTAGGCTTCAAGCGCAGAGCTTCCTTCTTGAAAGCAGTTCTCTTCCATTAGCAGAATTTATGACAAAGCCTGAGGCTGCCATGTTTGCTTCTCATGTTCTCTCCTACTACAGGTGCAAGGTCCTTACATGGGACCCCACTGAAACAGAATGTAGCAGCACTGTCTCAGCTGTGGCACTGAGACAGAATCTCGATTCCAGAACCCAGATACTTGCTACCAGCACAAACTGGATCCATAGCCAACAGAGTCCATGCAATACCATCCTATTGCCTTCCCTGAGCATCTTGTGCCTGTGTGTCCAAGAGAGCAGGTCTTAAAAAGTTCAGCCCAATGTGTGCAGGAGAAGAGAGGGCAGGACTCGGTGAAGCCCAGCACTTTTGGTCCTTGGCTTACCTTCCTGTAAATGAAACAAATGAACAAACAAACAAGTTTGTGCTAGTGTGCCTGGAGACTTAGGAGCTGGAGGGGGAGTTCCCTAACACTTTCCCCCCACCCGTTTCCCATGCATAAGGGCAAAAGATTCCTCAGTTGCAGTGTCAGTTGTTGGCTTCACCTTCCTCTTCATCAAAAGACTGCACCCCGGAAGAGGTAACATCAGAGACCTTGCGGCTAAGGGCAGCAGGCTCTTCACGGGGCGAAAGGGACTCCAGGTCCCGGCATACAGCATCGTCCTCCTCTGGTGAGGGCTTCTTGTTTAACAGTGGGGCCTTATCCACCAATGGGTTCCCGTCCTCCTCTGTGTGAACTCCTACAAAAGTGCTGGCTTCAGCACTGTTGCCACCTCCACCAGAAACTGTCTGAGCAGGCCAAACTTCTTCAAGGTCAGTATTTTGGATAAAGGTCTGCTGCTGCTGCTGCTGTTGCTGCAGCAGTTCCTGTTGTTGCTGCTGAAGTAATTGGTGTTGCTGGATAAGATTGTTCTGGATCAAAACACTGTCCTGCAAGTTCAGTTGGGACTCTCCAAAGTTCTGGCCAACAAACGAACCAGTAGCAGGGGAAGCAATGAGGGACTGGTCACTGGTTTCCCAGGCATCAGATGAACCCAGGCAGTACATGCCCTGCGAGACATAGGAGTGAGGCCAACTATCATACTGTGCTTGGGTTAGGTGATCTGCAGAGAGAGGATGGGGAGTGGAGAGAAAATAAAAATAAGTAAGGTTAAAAGAAGATGGGAACATATAAGACAAAAAAATAAGAGCAGAGCAGAAACTTTCACAGTGAGTTTCATAGTGAGTGGCTCTTTCCACTACTGTGGTGTACTTAACTCTGATTGAGGTAAACTGGTGCTTAGGTTGTGCCTCTTCAGACTAGAAGTAGAGAGTCACATTATTAAATGCTCCCCCATGCTTAATAAATAAACTGCCAGAACAGGACAATTACCATGCAAAAGAGAAAGCCAAGCTAGAAGCATTCTGAATTCCTTGGCAGAGAGATTGGGGCAAAGGGCCCAGAGGAGGGTCCAGTCATCTAAGCACTCAACTGTAATATGAAGTAGCATAGATGTCTGTTAGCTGTGCATTTTTGTTTGTTAAAGATCATCATCAAGGACAAACAGCTGGAGAAAATCACAAACTATCATGATTTACAAATTGAAGTTGAGTGTTTATTGAAAATAAATCTGTGGTTCTCTACCTACTGCCTGTGGGATAAACCCAGCCTGTGGCAACATTTCATGTGGCCTGCATTACCACCGCCACCGCCGCCACAGGACACATTTATGACAGTTGTAAATGCACTCACAGCTGTCATAAACACATTTAAAACAGGTGTAAATGTGCCAGGGACTGTCGTAAATGTGTCTACGACAGACCCAGACATGTTTTATGGCAGCATTTGCTGCAGGGGTAACCACCAGTCCAGCTTGCTCAGCTGTCTGAGTGGGTGTGGTCTGGCCCATGGCTTGAAAAGGTTGAGAACCCCTGCCCTAGATATTTGGAAATTTTGGATTTATTGGACTTGAATATCCTAACTTTACAAAAAAACAACTTTACTAGGAATTACCTATATACTTAGACATTACACTAACAGTTCTTAGCGTCCTTTGTTATGTCTTAAACTGTTAATTTTATACCAGTCTTCAACTATGAATCTAATGGTAGATTTTTATAATAATAAGCAAATTGCATGCCATTAAGTCAATTCTGACTTATGATTATCCTTTTCAAGGTTTTCTAGGTAGAGGATACACATCACAGTTTACCATTCCCTTCTTTTGGGGCTACCCTGAGACTGTGCAGCTTGCTTAAGGCCACACAGGCTGGTTGTATTTGCAGGAGACAAAGTGGGGGATCAAATTCCTAAACTCTGGCTCTACAGCAACATACCTAAACCACTGAGCTATCCAGCCAGCAAATATAATATATTTACTAATAAATTAGTGTTTAAGAATGTTCAAACAGATGTCAATGTATTCTTACCTCAGCAATTTGTAAAAGATCCCCATAACATACCTCTGTAAGGTAACTATTATCACCCTCAGCAATTCACAAAACAGCCCTATAATGTAGAGCTGTAAAGTCATCATTATCACCCTATTGCAGACGAAGTGGATGACAGGAAAGGTGTTCACATTGTTCATAGCTTTTAAAAAGCCTCCTCATGCATTCACTGCTGAGGGGCCATCCAACAATTACATGATCCTCGGGGGGGGGGGGGGGCTGCTATCAGAATTACGGAAAATTACATGGGGGCGGGGGGCGTCAGGTCAAAGATTACGTAATCCATTTGGAGCTGTTGTGGTTTTGAAACATGGCGCTTATTTAGGTTTAAAAATTATCTCTGGCAATTTTGATCCGATTTGAGATTATTGAATCCTCACCGATATGTTCTGCATTAGGCACCAATAGTGAAAAGCTCTAAAAATTAGAGTTTTGATACAAAACCTCTGGATCACATAATTTTAAGGGGGGGGGGAAGCGAAAATTACGGCTGGATTACATGGGAGGGGGTCAATTTCCCCCAAAAAATTGATCATTTAATTGTTGACTGGCCCCTGACCTACTATTTAAACCAGGAATTTTGAGGGAGATGACCCATACTATATCGCTATACCACAGCAGCAGCAGACAATTGACCATGGGTATCCTCGAGACCAGGGGTTCCCAACCTAAGGTCTGTGGGCTGGATCTGGCTCACAGCACCATTTCATGTGCCCCCCCTCCAAGGGCATTTGAGAAACAAAATGTCCACCCCTTTGAAGCTGCTGGGACAAAATGGCCATACCCATTGTGCAGGCAGTGCAAAATGGCCATCCAGCTCTCAAAGTTGGCTGAGAGAGCGTGACCTGGGCCCCGTCTTGAAGAGGTTGGGAACCCCTGCTCCAGACCTAGAATAGTCTGGAAGACATGTGGTCACCTCCAAATGTTGCTGGATAATAGTTCCCCTCACCCCTGCCTATTTTAGCTAGCTAGAAGTTGTAGTCCAGAAACATCTGCTGTCTAACCAACCCTACTCTAGAAACAAGCAGGAGATGTTATCTAACCTTTTCTCCCACCAAAACATGTATAATGCTGGCCTGAAACCAACTCTCGGCTTGTCACAGAATTTCATGTTTCCCTACACCCATCTCCCAGAAATCTAAGAGAAAAAGGCATATAAACTTATTAAATCTGATTTATATTTGGATTTTCTTCACAAACACCCAACTCACCCTGTATGTTCTCACCCTGGTTCTCCATCATCTCTTGATAGTTCTCATTGTAGTTGCCAGTTTGGTTCTCCTGGCCGGAATTTACACTCATGTCTTCACCATCCATGGAAGACCAAGCCATGAGGGTGGCTTCTGAGATGGCAAACTGTTGCATTACCCCTACATTAAAATATAAAGAGATAAAGAGAGCAAACGAAAAGAGGTGGATGGAGTTGCTCTGCTCCTTTCTCCCCACTCATCAACATATGCTTGCTTGTTCATTCTGGTCTGTCTCTCAGGTGTCTTACTGACTAGCCCACATGAATCGTTGGAAAAGATGAGACTGTATTCTTGAATTGTTCAAGCCAGTTTACTACAGGATTACCCAAACACATGGCCAAATCGCAGAGTTTTATATCACAATAATTGACAGTCCTATCTAGAATAGATGCCATAGTTTGGCAATATATTTGAAAAATGTAATTCCCACATAAGCATAAAATTGAAAGGTGATGGGAGAAACAAAATCCTTTAAGCATGCTGATTAAGGAAGTGGGCATATTAATAATGAAAAGTGGGAGTGGAGGAGCTGAAAATGGCAACTTTGTGTTGCTTTTCCTCCCTCCTCGTTGAATTAAAATCTATGACAAAGTTTTTCCAGCATTGCACTGAACCGTTCTGTATCTCTAATGGTGGCAACTAAAAGTATGTAATGGGTATGAGGAAGTGCCAGAGTAACACTGCAGTAAAAGAAGGAAGATTGGTTTATCTCTGGAGCTCTGCAGAAGATCCTGGGCTGTGTATGTGCTCAAACACCATTGTCCAAGCTTCTCCCCCACAAAGGGAAGGCCACCAGAAGCCCCTTAAAACTCCCTTTAGCCTACCTTTGCAATCTAGAGAGAAGATGCACTATGAGAAAATTGAGACAAGTGATGTTAAAGCCCTAGCCACACATCTGACCTACACGGCAAACAACTAACATACAGTAGAACACCACATAACGAAAAAACTCCGTTCTGCGAGTTGCTTTGCTATGTGGTTTTTTTCGTTATGCGAAGCCTATGGGAGATGCCCCGGATAACGAACAAAAAATGTTCGTTATCCAGGGTTCCCATTGACCGGGTATACCCCGGCTACCGAAAACCCCACATAACGAACATTTTTTTTCATTATGCGGTGATATCGCCATTGCATAACGAACACTTTGTTATGCGAATTTTTAACTATGCAAAGAATTCGTTATGCAGGGTATTACTGTACAAGGAGAGGCGAATCTGTTAGCACTGACCCTTCTACCATCACTTTTCTCAAATGGAAAGTGACACATTTAACTAGAAAAGGTTCCTGTTCTTGTGGAGATTTGTTCATGTGAGCAGGAAAATTAAAGTTCCTGCCATTACAAGAATCTCCACAAGAACAGAATAATGTCCTTTTCAGAGACATCTCTTCCTGTTTGAGGAAAATGATAATGGAAGGCAGTGAGGCTAGATGTCCCTTTCCTCACACATGGAATAGAATTGGAGTAAGTAACACATGAATAGGGCTTAAATTTGGGGGGAAAACAGTAGAAAAAATAATCCAGCAGACTCAACAACTCACACAGTCCTCCCCACAATTCCTCCCTCTTTGTCTTCTTCCACCATAGAAGAAACATAGGCTGAAAGGCTGCCCAATATAGAGCAAGGGAGTTACCTGCAAGGAATCGGGCCTCCTTCTCCCCATCACTAAGGTCGGAGTAAGCATCAGCATCCTTCCGCACCGTTTCATGAGTGTGAATTTGCTGTTGGCTGGTGCCTTTGCCCCATCCTTGCCATTCAATCATGTGTGCCACACGACCTTGACCCATAGCAGTGGGCTTCGTGACATGATCCTTCATGCTGCGGGATATCCCTAAGGCGCCAGACATTAAGAAAACAACAAGGGGCTATTATACAGTTCCAGAGCTGTTTGTCACACCATCCGCAAACGAATCTGTTTTTACCACACAATTTTCTCTTCTTCGCAAGGGTCTTCCCACCAGGGGCATGCTGGCTATGCTAAAAGGGCACTGGACAGGGAGGGAGGGGTCGGTGCCTATAGGGGTTACTGCATGATGTCTTGGATTGAGCGCCCATCTCAGGTCCCACTTTGGTGGGAAAAGATCATGGGGACATGAAAGGAGCCTCATTCACCCTCCTTGCGGAGGGGGAGAGTAATGGATGGAGGAGAAGTGGAGAGAAAGGTTCTTCCCTCGCCTTCCTCTCCCCCCACCTTCACCAGACAATGGGGAGGGGCAGAAAGAAGGAAGAGGCGGCACCCAGTGAAGAGAGATATCACTGTGCACCAACCAACACCCCATGGCCTCAGTGGATGGGAAAGACCCACTGAGCTTCTTCACAGCTTACGGCGGTGGTGACAGCAATGGCAGCGCCGGGCCGAATTGGTTGGTGCACAGCTATACCCAACATGCACCAACCAGCTATGGCAGGGGGCAGGGCTCGTTGGTGCACAGCAATACCCACCCCATGGAAACAGTGCCCAATCACCTGGAAGGTTCCGGCTTGGTGGGGGGCTGTGGTGGAAATCTAGTGTAGCCGCTAGGTGACATACTTCTGCCCACCTCTTGGGGGTGTGTGTGCCAGTCACTGGGGCGCACTGGGACTTGTCCCTGTATCCCAAATGGCCAGCACGGGCCTGCTTCCCACTAAGAAATCAATCGCATAACTGCACACAATACAACCTGACAAACAATGGCCACTGTAACATCAGTTAATCGTACCAGAGGGTCAAAATGGCAAGGGGTTGATTACTCACATGTATGATATTGTGTAGGCAATGTGTATGTAGTTCATTATTTAATTAGTTAGCAATTCATTAATTATTGGATATGGATATGCAATTAACTTGCATGGTAGTTTGAAAGGATCTAATATTTGCCCAAGGAATACAATCAGCAGACAGGGAGAGGATAATAACCTTCTCTCTTATACCATGCTCTGAGAGAAGTCAAAGGTATCCCTCCCAGAACTGCTCTTTGTAATGTGAATGAAGCTCTCACTGTCACCAGTAGAAGCTCCTCCCCACCATATACCAATTTAGGCTGAATTTCCCACAGGGAAAAAAAAAATCGCATAGGACAAGTGAAGGAAGAGGGTTAACTTTACAATCCTTTGCTTCAGACCTAAAATAGTTGGAAAGTATACTACTAAGCCTCGTAGCTATGATAGCCCTTTGACAAACTAAAGTGAGTAATAATTATATGTTATCGAGTTGATTCAAACTTATTGCAACCCTCACACTATTTGGTAGGTATAAAGTACTCAGAAGTATTTCCTCTCTTCTTCTGGAGTTGGAGCTTAGCACACAGGTGGCAGGGAACATCATACATCATCCCCATCAGCACAAGCCACAGATAATTCCAGTGCCCCTTCTCTTGGGAGGCACAATGAACTCCCAGACTTTGGCTGTGCAGCTAGGCCAGTGATAGTGAACTTTTGCACTCCAGCTGTTCTTGAACTTCAATTCCCAGAAGCCCTGATCAGTGCTGACTTGGACTTCTGGTAATTGAAGTCCAAGAACAACCGGAGTGCCAAGGTTTGCCATCAGGGAGCTAGGTGTTCCACATAAATGAAAGCACTTTAATAAACTATACAAATGAATATTTTTTTAAAAAAAATAGGGCTGTTTCAGAAAGCACATTCCCTAACCTCCTCCCTCAATAAAGACAGATTTTTTTAAAAGCTCTTTACTGATTCAAATGTATTTAGACATCACATTCTGGTTTTCCAGAAAACACAGGGCAAACATAGCCTATTAAAATAAGTGAATTAATAAATAAAAAAGAGAGAGACCAACATATAATTATAAAGTTCTCAAAATATCAATAGCCTATACAAATATGAATCTGCAACAATACAGAAACACAACATTTCATGCTTACATGTATTCCTAAATCAGGGGTTCCCAACTTAAAGCTTGTGGACCGGATCCAGCCCCCAGCACCATTTTATGTGGACCCTCATCCCTCCAAAGGCATTTGAGAGAGAAAATGACCACCCCTTTGAAGCTATTGGGACAAAATGGCCATCCCCATCATGCAGGCAGGGCAAAATGGCCATCCAGCCATTGAAGCTGACTGAAAGAGTGTGCCCCAGGCCCTGGCTTGAAAAGGTTGGGAACCCCTGTCCTAAATGTTATCAGGCTCCTTTCACATGCAGTTCCAGAGTGTTTTCAACTTGTAAAAGCTACAACAAGTTGATTTGCCACTTGTTGTTCTTCATTGCCACCCTGTCAAAATGCTAAGAGGCCTTTGGAATATTTCTAAAAAAGCTCCTTAATCTTTTGGTACATTTTTTTTTCTCATCCTGTTCCCATAGAAGGAATTATGAAATAAAGTGGCACCTCTGAGTAACACTCAGGGGTGGGGGAGGAACTATACATGTGGAGATAGAACAGAAATGAAGGTTTCTTCACACAGAGACTTTTATTTATCTCTGTGTTGGTAGAAATACTTGTCCTGTTTTCGTGTTCAGGGAATGAAGAAGCAGACGAGTGAAGTAGTGAAATTCAGCTCTTTAATAGTGGGGCTTGAACACAGTTTGGATGGGACAAAACTCGGACTTATATACACTATAAACAGTAACAGTAACAATAATACACCAAGCCCATTGGCTAATAGAGTGTGCACATTTTCGATCCACTTATTTGCATGAGAATAGATACATGAGAAAAGATACATTCTGCTCCTGTCAGAAAACACAGTTAACATACATAACATTCTTCCCCCCTAGGTAAAAACAAAATCCTTTAACCAGGATGGCGGTCTAGTTTCCCTTCTGGGTCAGACGCTTGACTGAGCCAGCTCAGGGGCTCGTAGGATGGGCAACCTGACTGGAGTGAGGGATTGACTAGAGGGGTAGGATTGTAAACCCAAATTAAAGCCCCATTTGTCAGATGGAGGAGCAGGGGATTGCTCAAAACAAAAATCTAATTCTGTGGATGAATAAGACAACTCAGGGTCCTTCCTGTGTGTACTAAGAGTGGAGGGCGACTCTGAACAAAATTGGTCATCATCAATAAAGGAATCCAGAGTGCTAGGCTGGGACAGTGTAGGGGTACACATGGCCAGAATAGGGGAGTATTCCACGAATTCCCCTTGAAATCAGTTCCTAGAAGACACTTCTGGGTCAATGTTGGCTGGCTGCTGACTATTACCTCTGCCCCCTGGGTTTAAATGGGTGGGGGCCAACCCTAGTGTCCAGTACTCTGGGTCTCAATTGATCCGTGTGCCTCCTCCAGATCAGAGGAGGAGGCTGTTTCGATTCTGTAAGAAACAGGACCAGTCTGATCAATCACAAACTCGGCCACGCACGTAGGACCACCAGCTGCATAATTGCAGCAATGTACAGGGTCTCTGGATGAGAAACCCTTCTGGTGTTGAATTGCTATATTTGTGCCTTTGTCCTCTACCCTAGAGGGATCCAATCTGTCCAGCAAGGATGACAGTTTCCTTTGCTGGAGCAATTCAGCAGGGGACAGCCCTAAGGCAAGGGAAGTGAGCCTATATGTGAAAAGAAACTGGCATAACTGGAGCTCCAAATCCCCTTCACCCATACGCCAAAGCGTGTCTTTAGTTGTGCGCACCTGCCACTCTACCTGGCCATTGGTGGCTGGGTTTAATGGGGCGGCAGTGATGTGCCTAATTGCATTCCTTTCCATGAAGGATTGGAATTCTGCAGATGTGAACATGGACGCGTTGTCGGACACCAGCACATCTGGAAGTCCAAATGCTGCAAACAGCCTTCTTAGGTGCATTATCGTGGTGGCTGAAGTGGTATTAGGCACCCTAATCACTTCCAGCCACTTAGAGAATGAATCCACAACCAACAAAAATAGGGCACCCCTAAATGGACCTGCAAAATCTATGTGCAACCTGGACCACGGGCCCCAAGCAGAATCCCATTCCCAAGAGGGAAGGTGGGATTGCTCTGGGCGAGAGGATTGACAACTGGCACAAGTGCCGACCATTTGTTCTATGTCTTGGTCCAGTTGAGGCCACCAAAAGTAGCTACGGACAAGGGCTTTGGAACGGACAATTCCTGGGTGACTTGTGTGAAGTAGATGTAAAACCTTTTTCCTGAGTGTGACAGTAATGACCACCCGCTGGCCCCATAAAAGGCAACCTCATTCCACTGACAGTTCCAAACGCTTGCAGTGGAATGTTCTGAATTCCTCGGCTAGAGGAGAGACAGGCCAGCCTTTTTGTACCCAAGACATTACTTTAGTCAATGTTACATCCTTGGCTATATCTGAGGGGACGACTGGGGGCGAGTCGAGAGCCTCAATCATAAGGACCTGGTGGTCGCTTTCGATCTCGCAATTGGCTTCCCCGACCCCTGGCAGTGGAGAACGTGACAGGGCATCAGCGTGGCTGATGTTCTTGCCAGGCCTGTGCACCAAAGTAAAATCGTATGCATTTAGGAAAATTGCCTAATGTAACATCCTTGGGGACAGAATTTGAGGCATGGGCTTCCCGTTCACAAAGATTCCAAGGAGGGGCTTGTGGTCAGTTACAATGGTAAAAGGTCTTCCGTAAAGGTAATCATGGAATTTCTTAGTGCCAGCCACGATTGCCAGCGCCTCCCTGTCTGTCTGAATGTAATTTTTCTCAGGCTTTGAGAGTGAACAGGAATAGAATGCTACGGGGGCTTCCCTCCTGTCATTTAGTACATGGCATAACACAGCTCCCACCCCCACAGGGGATGCATCACACACAAGTACAACTTCCTTGTTAGGATCAAAATGAATTAATACAGCATTCGAAGATAGCAGCCTTTTAAGTTCTAGGAATGCTTTCTCCTGGCAATGGCCCCAGTGCCAAACAGTATCTTTCTTAAGAAGCCGATGTAATGATTTGGCAACTGAGGCTTTGCGATGGAGAAAAGCGTGATAGAAGTTTAACAATCCTAGAAATGATTGCAATTTGGCTTTACATTTTGGCCTGGGTGCATTTCGCACAGCCACCACCCTTGGAGTCAGAGGGCATGATACCTTGGGGTATAATTCGGTACCCCAGGAACTCCACTTCCTGTGCCAAAAACACACATTTGTCTCTTCTGAGACATAGACCGGCCCTCTCGAAACGTGAGAGGACTCGATCGAGCCTGGCCGCTAGTTCGACAGTGTCCTTAGCGGTGATCAGGACATCATCAAAATATGGCAGGACACCGGGCAAACCTTTTAAAATACGTTCTACAAGAGATTGAAATATTCCGGGGGCCACATTCACCCCGAATTGTAGTCGAGTTACCTTAAATGCCCCCCTATGCATGACTATGGTCTGAGCTATGGCAGCAGCAGGAGACACAGTCAATTGTTGGTAAGCCTGGGCAAGGTCAAGTTTTGCGAAGCAATTTCCTCCATGCAAGGAGGCAAGAAGGTGGCTTACCATGGGCACAGGATATGCGTTCGAGCAAATAGCTTTATTGATGGTACACTTGTAGTCAGCGCATATCCTAACCTCCCCATTACTTTTCAAAGCAGTCACTATTGGTGTCTCCCACTCTGCGGAGTCCACTGGCACTAGGATGACCTGCCCCACCAGTTTGTCCAGCTTGGCTTCTATCTTCTCCTTTAAAGCAAAGGGTACCGGGCGTGGCTTCATCTGGATGGGCCGGACGGTTGGGTCAAGCTCAAAGTCCACAGGGGGTCCTTTGTATAATCCTAAACCCTTTTTGAACACCTCAGGATGTGCAGCACAAACGTCCCGGATTGGGTCAGCATCTATTGTGTGAATGCCAGAAAGCCGGATTCCCAGGGGCCTAAACCATTGGGTCCCAATAAGACAGTTAGCCCCCTGCTTAACTACAACCAATGGCAAGGAGGTGCAAATGTTTTTGAATTTGACCAAGAATTTACCCACCTCCAGGACTGGAATCTGGCAACCTTGCACATCCCAGAGGGAAGTTTTAAAAGATTTGAGCTTGGGCCGAGAGGCAGCGGGAATTCTCAAAAACTCCTGCTGTGGGATTATGGAAAAGGTTGTACCTGAATCCACCTCCATCTTGAAGGGGAAGTCCTGCAGGCTCAGGTCTGTGAAGAAATGCTCGCTGACGATGCCCACTTGTCACGGCTCAGGCTCTGGTGACACTTTGGCGGTGGACGTTTTGTGGTGATGACTCTTCTTGGACTCAGGTGCTGGAGGTTCTTTGCTTTTGCTGTCGGCATACTTTAGCAATGTGCCCTTGTTGCCCGCAGTTGTGGCATTCCGCGGTGCGGAAAGGGCACTTCCTGCGGTCATGCCGGGCTCTGCAGCCATCACACTTGCAAAGGAATTTCTTCTCCCAATCGTCATGGTGCTCTCGGTACTTTCATCGGACCGCTCGAACTTCTCCCTCTGCATCGCTGGACTCCAATGAAGAGGTGGAACCAGGTGAAGCTGAGGAGGATAAAGATGAATTTTGCTGAGCTTGCACAGCTGAGTCGGTGGCACTGGTGGTGGAGTGGCGATGCCGGAAAAGCTTGATGCCGGAACGTGCGGCCTCAGACGCTACCGCCTCTTCTAGGACAGCCTTGAAAGTTAGCGTCTTCCTGATCATGAGGCAACATTGAGCATCTTCGTCCTTCATGCCGGCCAGAAGACAGTCCCGGAGTGCTTCTTCGATGTTGTCCCACTTGCAGGGGGCAGCAGCAATGCACAGAGCGGTGGCGTAGTCTGCAATGGACTCCCCAGGTCGCTGCTCCCTTCTGTGGAAGGCTACCTTGACCGGGAAGATCGAGACCGTTGGCTGCAGGTGTTTCCTCAGTGCGGACATGATTTCTGCGAGCAGCACCACATCCACGTCCCTTGGGAGAATGAAGTGGGTTGCCAGCTCAAGCGTCTCAGAACCGCACTGAGCAAGGAAACAGGAGCGCTTCGGGTCTTCGTCGGTGATCTTCTGCGAGGCCATTGCATGGCGGAATTGGCGTTCATATGTTGCCCATTTCTCTGGACGCGCTGGGTCAAATGGGCCGATGTTGCTGCCGTGTGGGGATGCCATCCCATCCTCGTCGCCAGTTTCGTGTTCAGGGAATGAAGAAGCAGACGAGTGAAGTAGTGAAATTCAGCTCTTTAATAGTGGGGTTGGAACACAGTTTGGATGGGGCAAAACTTGGACTTATATACACTATAAACAGTAACAGTAACAATAATACAACAGTGCACATTTTCAATCCACTTATTTGCACTTATCCGCTCCTGTCAGAAAATACAGTTAACATACATAACACTTGTACAATATGAACGCTGACACAAATGTTGTCATTTTGACTCACTGCACAGTGCGTCTCCCAAAAGGAAAAATACATTTGTTTTGCCCTTCATACATTACAAGAGATCAAACTTTTTTGTTGTTGTTCAGTCACACTGTCGATTCCGACCCTTTGTGACCCTATGGACCATTGTCCTCCAAGCGCCTCTATCCTCTATCCTCCACCATCCCCCTCAGCCCTCCCAGTTCTGTGCCCTTTGTGTCTACAATACCGTCTAGCCATCTCATCTTTGCCCTCCCCCTTCTTCTTTTGCCCTCCATCTTTCCCAGCATCAAGTCCTTCTCAAGTAAATCCTTTCTTTTCATTTGATGTCCAAAGTACTTCATCTTTACTATTTGACCTTTTAAGGAGCAGTCAGGGTTGATTTCTTCTAAGATCAACCTATTTGTTCTCCTTGTTGTCCAGGGTAATCTCAAAACTCTCCTCCAGCACCACATTTCTTCTGCGCTCAGCTTTCCTAATGGTCCAGCTCTCACAACCATACATTACCTCCGGGAATTACATTGCTTTGACTATGCGAATTTTTGTTTGCAATGCGATGTCTCTGCTTTTCACATGTTCTCTAGGTTTCTCATAGCTTGTCTCCCAAGAATCAGTCACCTTTTTATTTCATGGCTGCTATCCCCATCTACAGTGATCTTTGATCCTAAGAATGTAAAATCTGTCACTGCTTCTACTTCTTCATCTATTTTCCAGGAACTGATTGGGCCTGTTGCCATTATCTTGGTTTTCTTGATATTTCTAACTAATAAATAACATAATGTAATAAAACTATTGTGAGACCTACAGGCACTTGAGAGAACTTTATGGTTTACCAAAGCCTGGACACCACCTTAGTTTAGTTTTGCGTTTTTTGAAGGGCACAAAGAGGGGAATTAAACCAAGTTCAGTAAGAAGAAAGGTATATGATCCAAGGGTTTGTGATCCTCACCAGAGAAAGATGACTTAGCAAGAGCTCCGATTCCATAGGCATTGGAGTTTCGCTTCAGCTTGGGAAGGATGGAGGTTGTATCTTCCATAGAAAGCTGAAAAGACAGACTATGTAAAGGAGCGAAAAGGTATAGTGGGAGGAAGCGAAACATTCCAGTCTGGGGTTCGAAGAATACAAGGGATTGGGAAGAAGACTAAACCTGGAGGAGAAAGAACAAACAAAGCTGGACAACCTGCATGGTGCTTCATCAGGTTAGCAATGATAGAGGTAATTTTGGAGTATGCTGTCATTTCGGACTCTTTTGCCTTAAGCATCAAAATATCTGGAGCCATTTCTGATCTGGTGGGCTATATTAGTGACTGGTTAATGCCCTTTTGCCCTCAATGTATTAAAGCAGGAGTGCCCAGACTTTTTGGGCCATGAGCTGGTCATGTGGTTCAGCGGGCCGGTCACATGGTTCCTCTCACTGGAAGCAGAAGTAAACACACCTTGAAACCTGTTTTGACACAGGATGAGATAGATTTTAGGCTGCCATTTTCTCTGCTTAAACCAGGGGCACTCAAACGACAGCCCATGGGCCAGATCCAGCCCCTGATGCCAATTCATCCGGCCCGTGCTGCCCTTGTCACTCCTGGAAGTGGAAATAGAATGCACCCATACAGGCATGTTTTACTTCCGCGACGAGGGCAGTGCAGGCCGGATGAATTGGCATCAGGGGCCAGATCTGGTCCATGGGCCATAGTTTGGGCACCCCTGTATTAAAGTATATGAGACATAGGAACATAAAAGCAAAATAGTTCTCTATATAAGTAGAGATGAGTGAGATAACAAAAGTAAAATTCTAATAATGTTCAGATGCAGACAGCACCAACAGAGATATGGGATGAAATCAGAAATGCATTTTTGAAGGTGAAGCTAAGTGTGAGTTCAAACTAGAATACAAATCTTATTTCTCTGGTGTTTGCACGATATTTGGGTAACTTGGCCCTCCTAATTTCAGTTAAGTGATGAGGTTTTAGGGTATGTACAGAATATATGTATGGTGACTCACCTGATTGTGCCCTGACACTGAGTCAATTAGCTACAATTAGCAGATCAAGTTAAGCAAACTGTACATGAACACAAACAGGATTCTGGCAAGTTTGTCCTTCATTGGCTCAGAAGGAATGGCAAAACTATATAATCACCATGCATAGGGAAAATGGGAAATTGAAGCTAAACATACCTTTATGTACAAAATATTCATCTGTTGTTATGCAATGTTGCCTATGTATGGTGACTTTTGGGATACCCTGTAGATTACAAGAACAATGTCTTGCAACTTACAGTTCTGCCCTTTATAATGAACCAATGTACACTTAGCTGAGGCCCTAAGCAACACAAAAGGAAGCAAGAAATAAATAAAAATAAAATAAACACCCAGAGGTACAAATGTTTCAGTTCCAAGAGCCCTAAGTTATGTTATATTTGTTTAAGAAGAGGCAGCTCTTTAGTTACTTCTATAAGTTACAGAGGTTGGTCTCTCTTGCTACCCAAACAATGTTTTGAACTACTAGCCACCAATATTTAGCATTCTGGGTTTTTTAAAAGGCAACTAAAAATAATTATCTTAGTTCATGTTTATTCTCGATGAAGAGTTACATTTTTGAAAGCTGCATCTAAGTTAGTAAGAAAGGAGTTGAGGGATAGCTTCAGTTTATTTTAATGGCAATGTTCCAAATTCTGCCTGGCATCATAGCTAAGACAATTTAACTCACATTCTGATGTCATTATGCCATTTGTTTCCATGCTTCACATGTACAGCATGGCATAAAGGGAAAGAGCAAGTACTTCATAATGCACAACTGTTTTAAACAGGTTTATGATTTCCTCATGTGCTGTTACCCTCATCTGACTCCCATCCATTCATTTTTCTTGTTGTTATTGTTGTTGTTGAAACTGTGGAAATCTTGTTAATACAATAGTGTTATTGAATGTACAAATCAGTTTGCACAAGTATTATTACAGCCTTGGGGTATCTCCATGGGAATGTGACCGGATGGCCGTTACGTAAGATTTTTAAAAATGCCTTCTCCTTTCCTGCCCCTACTTAAAAGAGCTAAGTACATTCCTGCTATGTCAATGATGAATCAGTGGAATTGCACAATGCACTATAAATGAAATTGCACACAAATTAACTTTCCTTATTCTTTTCCAGTGGTTTAGGCTTTGCTAATGAAGAACATGGGAATGACATTTGGAGTGAAAAACTTTTTATGAGGAACAAGAAAAAAATTTGTAGCACCATAAAGACTAAGAAATGTATTATGTAAGAAGTTTTTGTAGGCTCTGTTTCTTTTTACTACAATAAACCATCATTTTGTACTACTAACAAGAAAAAACTACTCTCATTACTCCCATTAAACTACTTTTACCGACACAACTGCTAAGAGAAAAATACCAGTAACTTTGTCTACTCCACCATTTAAGGAAGCAATGTGACTTTATTCTAACACCACTGTGTTACCTGTTCTTCACAGTACATTTCCCCACCATATGACTATAGAGAACAAAGTGTTGGACTGTGGAATAGTAATTAAAATTGGCCTGCAAATCCAAGTGCATTTGGAAGCAACCTACAAAACACTCAACTGAGGGCCAAACAAAATATTACACCAATCAAGCTTTTTAGAAAGCACATTTCATGCTGCCATTTTTATTGCAATAGAAAAGCAGTCCAGGTCATGCATGATAGTTTTGGCCTGGATTAATTTTTTCCACCAAGTTTCTCCTTGAAAATTTCCTTCTTCTGTGCCATTGGCATCTGGATGTGGTGAAGAGAAAACAGTATCCATGTAAGATTTTTCTAGCGCGAAACTGATAACAACTCCATCTTCTGCATTGGAAGCATGGTGCTGGATTAGAGCATCTCCCCCATCACTTGTTTTTCCTCCCAAATAAAATCAGCTTCATGCACACTTTTTATAAAGTGTTGTGAATTTAATATGTACGCTGACTTTTAAACTTTTCAGTAAACATGCAGAGAATGGGAACAATGGTGATTGTCATCCAGTATATATAAAGGACAGAACAGCATTTAAATAAGCAATTCTCAACGTTTTCAGGCCGCAGGCCTGAAAATGCCTCCTGGGCAGCTGATCGGGCCGGTCATGTGGTTTCTCCCACCCAGAAGCGGAAGTAAAACCCATGCCATGAATGCGCCGAACACATTTAGCAGCATTCTGCACATGCACAGGGCATGTTTTAATACTGCTTCCGGGAGTGGCGAGGGTGTCGGGGGCCAGATGAATTGGCTTTGGGAGGCCGGGTCTGGCCCATGGGCCATAGGTTGCAAATGCCTGATTAAAATCTACGCTCAGCATTGTCTGGAGGTGATTAGTGCTAGACATAACTTACTGCACAGGATTTTGTGAAGATTAAGTGGGTTAACTCCACATATGCACATTCTATATTCTCCAGCTGTGATAAATGTTTCTCTTCCTTGCTAGGATAGTAAACATACAAGAAATCCCTCCCTCTTTCCTCTTCACTCAGTGCAGCTTTCTGAATTGCAGCTTTCTAGAGGGACCTTTGGCCAAGCAATGCCTATGAGCTTTTGGGGACATTATGTATCATGCTGAGATCAATGACTCACTTTTCTGTTTTGAACTGACTCCTATGGCATATAACCTAGATTGGTTTTACATTCTGGATATTTGCAGGTTGAGTTTTTCTATTGGCCACATTTTAAGTAATTACTTTAACAGTGGAAGCTTTGGAGTGGCCATATTTAGCGGCAACTATATTATCTGTGGCAGCAAAGAGGTTACAAAGAGGAATTTCATGTTACTTTGCAAAAATGTTCAGATACATTAAAGTATTTGAAGTTTTTTTAAAAAAAACATGTCTGAGTAATTTTGGAACATACTTGTTTTGCCTTAAATGAGTGATGGAGAAAGAAAGAAAGGGTGGTGTGAGCTAAATAGGGGGAGGTTGGATTATTGGAAAAACAGAGTTGGGCCAACAGCATACAGTTGTGGCCTGGGGTCCTGGGTGCGAGGAGGAGGAGGACAATCAGCCGGCCCAGCTGCCTGCTGCCGGCTCCGACTTGGAGCCGGAGCCTGAGGAAGACCTCTTGTCAGTCCCCCAGCCAGGCCAAATGATCGGAAATTGACAGCTTGGTCAGGTGCCCATTGGAGAGATTCCTTGAGACAACAGCTACAGGTGAGGTGAAGGAGGGCTAGAACATGCCTCCTAAACCGGCCCTCAGCTGTGGAGTCTGACTCCCCTTAAAGGAGAGGCATGCTGGCAGGCTCTTGTCAGACCAATTCATTAGTCTTTGTGGACTCGACACTGCGCTCCTGGCTTTCTGACCTTGATTTACTGGACTCTGGACCTCTGCTCATGACCCCAACCATGCTCTTGGAAGACCCCTGTATCTCTAGCACGATTCAACTGGCTTCTGGCCTCCAGACAAGCGACCGACTCTTCTCTGCCTCTTCTGAAACTTGAAGTAAGGAGAAACTCCCTTACCCCACTGTAGCACTAGCCAGCAGCAGAATGCATACACAATCAGAGGCCATCAAAAATACAAAGCCAATTGTGTTTTGCAATGCATCAGTAAACCTGAGACAGGAAATTGTATCTGGTGCAGGTTTGCTCAGCATGATTTGTCCTCATTGTATTCTAATTATCTGAATTGACCCATCAGAATAATAGCCATTGCTATCGCTCAAAAGAAAGCTAGAGGAGATGTGGACTGTGCCCTCCTTATGGAAGCAGGAAGGAACATAATACTAAATACTGAGAAAATGGAAAATGCTAGACAGAAGAACAACTTATTCTAAGCCACAGCATGATTGCTGTATATCATATAGTGGGTTTAAATTATGAGCTATTGCTTACACAAACCATTTTTTGACATTATGTCTGCATTTAAAAATGTGTTCCTATAGCCCTAGTGACATCCAACCTCCAGTGGGAGTTGGAAGTTCAATGACAAATTTTGGCATAAATTTCCAAATTCAAAACAAAAAGTGGTGTCAGTTTCATGCTGAAAATATAGTGGTGTATTATGAAACTGCAGTGGCTCAAGTGGCTAAGACGCTGACTGGAAGGCGGAAGGCCAGCAGTTCGATTCCCGAGTACTGCAGGATGGAATGAGCTCCCGTCTTTGTTCCAGCTCCTGCCAACCTAGCAGTTCAAAAGCAAGAAATTGCAAGTAGATAAATAGGGACCACTTTGGTGGGAAGGCAAACAGCATTCCGTGCACTCCAGTGTCTAGTCATGCCTGCCACATGACCACCGAAATATCTGCAGAAGCAGACAGCACTGGCTCTTCGGCTTTGAAACATAGATGAGCACTGAACCCGAGTCGGATACGACTGGCTTTCGAGCAAGAAAAACCTTTACCTTTACCTATTAAGAAAAATTAAGCAACCAAAAATATGAGATAGTCATTTACACCAGCACTGGATCGCAAGAAGAAATGTTGTCAGGTTCTACTTGTAGACTATAGTACCCAGATACTACAGGGACATCCTCACAAGCTAAGCACTGCATTCTCAAACACAGAAAAGCATGTTTAAAACATTTACCCTTGACTGGTTGTTAATCCACTGAGTACACAAGCACTGTTAGTATGATACATGGTTTTTTTTTTCATTTGTGCATCTCATTTAATAGCAAGCGCAGACCTTCAAATATGGAAAACACTCATAAATTGGGCTGCTTGGTGCCAAAGTTGCAGCTTCATCTACAATGGCTGCTGCTTGAGCTGGCAGAACAGAAAAGAATGGCAAGAAGGGTTCCAATCTCACTGATAGGACTGCATGGGTGGAGCCATGCTGTGCTACTCACATATCAACAGGCAAGTCACCAGACCAATCTGTACTTGTTGCAGTAGGAGAATTCTATTACATCATTATTTATTTTTAAAATTTATATCCCGCCCTCTTGCCCTAAGGTAACTTTAGCAGATAGCTAAGTAATAAACAGGTTTTCCCCACCAAGATTCATAATTTAGCTGAATTGAAAATATAATCCAAGTCTAATAAATACTCAATGAGCTTGATGATGCATCACCGTCAAGCATCTCAAAGAGCCGGTGCAAGAACAGCTTAGGGACATGAAGGCTGTACTTACATTAATACCATCCCAGGAGAAATCTGTCCGGGTTTGCTACAGAAAAAAAAAGACAAAAAGTTAATTTCACACACAAGATAAAACAGGCATGTTTCTCTAGCTTCTTGTCCTATTGGTTACTATATTTCACCAAAGACAGATGGGATGCCCCCTCAGTTTGAGTGGGAAGAGCAAGTGCTTTTTTGGAGAGAACATCCGTGTCCTGTTTGCTCCTGATGGCGACAGTAATATGCACACGGCTATACAGTGGTAGCTTGCTTAAAGAGCATAATGCATTCCACGGGATTGCTCTTTAAGCAAGTTTGCTCTTTAAGCAAAACACCATTGTAAGTGACCAATTGTGACTTCGGGCAGGGGGATTGTGAACCCCGATTTAGTTGTTAAGCGAGTTTTTGGTTGGTTTTAGTTGTTAAGTGAGGTGACCATTCATAGAAAATTCTGCTCCTTAAGCGAGTTAGTCTCTAAGCAAGGCGCTCCTTATGCGAGGTTTTACTGTATATAAAAAACACTCTTGAGCTCAAACCTTTTGGTCTTTTGTGGCTGAATATCAGATCTCTGGCACTAGCAGGTGTACATTCATAGGGGAAGAATGTATAGTGGTACCTCGCATTAAGAACACTTCATTTAACATAATTTTTGCTTTATGAATGAAAATCCTCTGAAAATAATGCCTCGCTTGATGATTTTTTTCACAATACGAAGCACGTTTCCCTATAAATTACATGGTATACAGTGGCCTCTAGTGGCCACGTCTGGTAATACTGTGTGTTCTGCATTATGTTTCACTGTACAAATTTTTCGTAATACAAAACATCCCGTGGAGCCCATTAATTTCGTCATGCGAGGTACCACTGTATGAGATTAAGGGGTTATTCACAGAATCAACTGATGATCAAGTGCATATAGACTTAAAGAAACAACACAGAGCTCCCAGAGACCGCCTCTCTTCCCCATCACTCTTCCCACCCTCGATTCCTCCTCTGTCTTTTTACTGCCTTAGTTCTGTTGGTACTAAGGTCTCTGCTTCCAGGGCTTCACCTTCCTTTTGTCCCTCCCTTTACCTATCCATTTCCTATTGAAGCTCCTTCTCTCCAAGTCTCTGCTCTGTGTCACTATAACATTTAATGGATTTGCTTCATGCTTCCCTTCTGATAGTGAATACTAATTGAACTGTTTCTCTACTACTGCCATCTCACTCAGCTCTTCAAATTCCCTGTGTTCCCTTACTGCTCTCTCTCTTATTTGTATGTTGGATTGCAATCCTGCAAGGTGCACAGCTCCAGTATAGCTCTTGCTATAGATCACAGGTTTCCAACCTACGGCCTGTGGGCTGGCCCCGGCCCACTGCACCATTTCATGAGGCCCGTGCCGCCTCCGCTGTACCCAGAAGTGGAAGCAGACATGTTTACATCAGCTGTAAAACACTCTGTGCATGCATAAACGCACCCACAACTGTAGTAAATGCGGAAGTGGCATTTATGACAGCTGTAAATGCACCTGCTTCTGCTTCCAGGGGGCGTGGTCCAGTCCACTCAGCTATCTGTGGTGTGTGGTCAGGTCTGTGGCGTAAAAAGGTTGGGAATCCCTGCAAGACTTTAGCAAACAACCAGCCACATGACAATATGAACAAGGATAAACTTTTGAAAAGCACTTTGGTGTGTACATCACATTCAAAGTGATGAAGAGGAGATGGCAGCTTTGCACAAGCATTCATTTAAATGTGCATCTGAATGAACACTTACTTTATCTATAATTAGGGGACAGTAGTATTTGTGTTTACTGGCATGCACATGTGTAGACACATCTTCAGCTGTTGGGTGGAGTGTATTATTTATTCTTATTTCTAACATAGGTGCCTAGCTTCACCCGGGGGTGGGGTGGGGGTGTTGGCAGGGTACTGGGCCGGGGGTGTGTGTGTGTGTTGTAATTATTTTTCTTTTTTTGGGTGTGTGTGGGGTGTGGGCCTCTCCCCATGGGTGGCGTGTGAGGTGGGGACGTGGCCAAGGTCGGCCTTCCCCCTCCTCCTCAGTGTCTCTCAAAGGCGCCCTTTGTAGAGGAGGGTCCCAGGGCATCCTTGCCAGTCTGGAGGCTCAGGCGGGGACTGAGGCGGACGGTCGGGAGAGCCCTCGTTCCTCCCCTCCCTGTTTCTCACGTATCACTTCCCCCTTAGTTTGTTTTCTTCCACCCGTCTACTTGCCATCCCTCCCTTCCCACCCCTTCCCTTCTTTCCTCCCTCCCTGCCCCCTTCCATACTTCCCGTATTTATTTCACTTCTTCCTTCCTGCACCCATGCCCTCCATCCCTCCCTTCCTCCCCCGCTCTCCTTCCTTCCTTCCCTCCGTCCTTCTTTCCTTCTGTTCTTCCTTACCTACCTACCTCCTTCTTTCCCTCCCTCCTGAGTCCCTCTAAAATGCCAACACCGTGGCTTGGCGCTGTCTTGCCCGCGGCCTGTTTGCCGCAGCCTAGGAGGCTGGTGGTGGAGGAGGTGGGAATCCCCCATCCAGCAGGCTCAGTGGCCTGGCTAGTGCCATGGCACCCACTGAGTGAGGCAGTTTGGGCTGGACTGGAGATTCTCCCTGGGCAGGTAAGTGGGGAGAGGGCTGGGGTTTGATGCGGGAGATCCAGGGTCGGGTGGCTCCTCAGAGTGGCTGGGATGGACGGGGCTCGGGTTGGCCGTCCCTCCGTAGTCTCATGGCCCCATCCCCCTGACCTGCGCCTCACAGTTATTTTGCCTCCGGCAAACACGCTGCCGCACTGGGCTCCCACTGCTTTGCATCTGGTGCTTCCAGTCCATCGCTTCCACCGGGCTGGTTCCCTCTGGCCCCTCGGCTGTCCGCGGACATGCCAGCCTGACCCCTCTGCTGTGCAGACCCAGTGTGGGGTATTACGGCGGCTGTCCTCTCATCCCGCAGCCGTGTCCTGTCACCTCACTCCAGCGGTGGTGTGTTTTTCGCACCCGGATTGGCGTGTGGGGGTGTGGGTATGCACAAACTGGTGTGCTTGCGCAGTTGCAGCCGTTGCTCCATGTGTGAGCTGCCTCATGCGGATCAATGGATATGTGCGCAGCCTTCTCCTCCTGCTGCTTTGCGTGTGCACAATTCTTTTGGTCGAATTTGTGGGGCACAGGCCCCACCCTCAGACCTTCGCCATGTTGTGTCTCATTCCAAAAGGTACGTGTGTGCCAGGTATTACAAGATATGCTCCAGGGGTGTGGAAATGCATTCCCGATACTACCGTCCACACCTGTTCCTTATAGGTATAGATGCCAAACACTTGGTACTGTATTTATTAAAAACTTGCTAGTCCTGTCAGTTATACCTGAAGTATAATTCCAATTCAAATTTCAATGTTGAAGGGCCACAAACTAAGAAGTTGCCGTAAGTAATGGCTATCACATAGTAATAGCATGTCTCAGCACACAGCATCAGATATCTGCACCAAGTTGTGCCAATTCCTCACTGAAGCTTAAATCAATGGAGTTAAACTGGCTTATGTTTTAAATGGATCAAAGTCATCATCATTACAATACTAGAATCTTTGGGTAACAATAGGAGTGTTATCAAAACAGCATTTTCCATTGCATAAAACAGAAGGAGCTTCATAAAAAGAAAATAACACACACGATTAAAGAGAGATTATAGTATTTTCTATAAAATCACAAATGGTCCACTATCTCCCTAGCAGGCATAGCAACAGTGTACAGTAGTGGTAGGCTTCTCTTCTCCCCATCCCAGGTCACATGATGGGAAACGCATACATGGGAAGTATAAACACACTTCCCTCTATTTCAACATGTGGAAATAAAGAGTTTTAACTCTTCCATCCTTGAGCACTGCTGTCTCACAGTGCCTCCCACAACCCACTGACTGGGGGAAACTTTTCCCAGGACATTTTTTCAGGGCAAAAGAGGAGATCATTTATTTATTTAAATTGCACAGCGATTACTCTTTTTCTCTCTTTCTTACGCCTTTCAGTTATATATTATGCAGTCCACCAAACCATTGAGTAACAGAGAAAAATATGGTGAAGACTTCATAGGCATTCAGGTCACCCATATAGGTGAAAGAAATTGCTGCCTGATCATCAGACAGCTGAGATTTGATTGTGTCTTTACAGCAAAACCAGGTGCATCAGCTCCAAATGGCTCCAAACATGGAAAATGAGAGAAAAAACTTAAGGGGTCTTAGAGTTGATAACTTGATAACACTCATCTTAACCATTGTACAAATTGTTTAAATTGGCTTTGCCTCAAGTATTTAATGGAACACTCCTGAGATGCCACAAAATCTCTTATATTATGAATCTTAGGGGGAGGGTGGGTGGGTTATACTTTGATTTTCAAATTGCCTCTTCAACCTGAAATAGTGGTTCCAGAAGACTGTTCTATTGTGTCAAGTATAAAGCAAATCACTTTTGACCATTAGAGTTTTAAAATCTCCAAAGTGCACAAGACCTTATAATTTCACTAGCTCCCATCACTTTAGCCTATGGGTTCCCAACTTTATCAAGCCTGGGGCTGGGTTACACTCTCTCAGTCATCTTCAAGGTCCGGACAGCCATTTTGCCCTGCCTGCATGATGGGGGTGGTCATTTTTCCCCAACAGCTTCAAAGGGGTGGCCATTTTGTTTTATGATTGCCTTTGGAGGGGTGGGGACAACATGAAATGGTGCTGTGGGCCGGATCCAGTCCATGGGCCTTAGGTTGGGAACCCTTGCTTTAGCCAGTAAGTTATCTTAGTAGGTGACCCTTTCATGGACCTAGAATGGATGCTCACCTCAGTGGAGGGCCGGTGGATGCTGCTGCCGTGGAGTGAACTGGTGCTGTCCATATTGATCTGGTCCACATCTTTTAGTCCTTTCCAGTCCACAGCAATTACCTCATTTCCTGCAATCATACAAAAAAATAGTCAGTGTTCCTGCTGTCATCATTGTAGATTTCATTCCAGAAAGTCCTTGCATATGAGTGTCTGTTGTGTTTACTGAAGCCATGGTGGCTCTAACAAGAACTACTGATTCAGTAGGGATTTCAGAACAGCCATTCTGTTCAGTCAATGGCTAACACTTTCATTAATTTGAGAACTAATGCTGATAAGTGGTAACAAATTAAACATTATCAGTTTAGTAGTGTTTCCCAAACTTTGGTTTTTGGACTTCGATTCCCACAAGCCTAAATCAAATCAAATCAAATCAAATCAAATCAAATCTTTACTATGGTCCAAGACCAACATGGAACAGCAAAGGAAACAGAAGTAAAAAAAAAGGTGTGTGTGTGTATTAAAATATATCAAGAAACAAGAGTTAAAATGAGGGTGCTTAAAAAGGAGCATTTCTGCTCTAGCATAGAACAACAGAGGGAACAGAAGCTATAATGGGGGAACTAAAATATAGTTCCCCCATTTTAGCTGCTGCCGGGGCAGGTGTGGGGCCCTAATGGAAATGTGGCCCCCACCTGCTGGCTTGTATCATAATCCAGATCTCTTCCCCTTCTCTCTTTTTATGGATGGGGTGGGTGAGCTTAATTGGGTGGCTTTTTCATCTGTTTTTATTCTTTTTATGTTTTTATCTACCCATGTTTAGCTTTTATTGTGATTGTATATCTGTGTTTTTAAATTGTGATGTGAGCCTCCCTGAGTTGGGTTTTACCTGAGTTGGGCGGCATATGAATCAGAAAATTAAATTAAATTAAATCAAATTAATCAAGAGACAAAAGATAAAACGAAGGGGCTTAAAAAGGAGCATGTCTGCTCAGTGTTAAGAAGGAGTAAAATTAGTACATAGGTCATTAGTATTAGATAGATAGATAGATAGATAGATAGATAGATAGATCTTTATTGTCATTGTCCTGCACAGAACAACGAGATTGAAAAACCACTTATCGACCCAACAAAACCTAAACAAAATACAACGATACAAAATTATCAACATACTCTCACCCCACATATACACATTTAACCCCTAAAAAGCTCTAAAGCTCTAAAACTCTAATACTCTATTTACAGTTATTACTAGTCTATGCTGTGGTGCAAGTATATTATTTGGTTGAAGGGCCAAGCCTAAGTCAATTCCCCAAAGCACTGATCAGCTGATGTATTGACTTAGGCTTCTAGTAATTGAGGTGGGGTTGTGGTCCCCACATTGGGAACCATTGGTTTAGAGCCTTATGAGCTTTATAGTAGTTGGTGAAACATTGCTCAGGGCCACAAAGAGGAAAGAGCAGCTTCGCCCAAAATCCTAGGGTTCACTTTCCACCAAAGGTGAATGGAACAAGGAAAATAATTCACCAAGGAAAATAATGCTGCTTTAGATATTGCAAAACACTGACTGAAATCTAGTAGTAGAACATACATTGCCTAAGGCTGCTGATGTCATCACTCATGGTAGTTTTTTTAAAAATTAAACTTTTCTGATATCCCCCTATCCAAAGGTCCACAGTATCTTTTAGGATCCATTTCATTGTGTGGGGAGTCTTTAATTTCTGAAAAATGGCCACCTGTGGTAAAATCATCCTTGCAGAGCTTCTGACAAGAGGATTTCAGCCAATGACTAGAAAATTTTTTGCACATTAAATCAGAACTGTCTTAAAGAGAGAGTGAGTTTAATGTTTTATCAATTCTGAAAACATTTAATAAAAAAACAAAAAAATCTTCTAGTATTTGGGGCATCAAATGTTAAACAAACAAAAAAAGGGAAATGATAGTGCACGCCATGTAGCAAATAAAGATTATAAATTATCTAAATGCTCCGGGGTTGCTTTTGGTTTTTGGTTTTGGGTGTTCAGTTGCACAGTCGAGTCCAACCCTTTGTGACCCCATGGACCATCGCACACTAGTCTCCTCTGTCCTCTGCCATCCTCCATAGTTGTTGTGAATTAAGGCAGAATTGCAAGTTGCGCAGGCAACGCCTTGCAAAGATAAAATGGCAGTTTCCCGCCATCCAAATTAGGAGCTAAATTTGGTGCGAAATCTCCCTCTCTGGGCGTGCTCATTATGCTAATTAGAGTTCTGTGATTGGTTACAACTTTGGATCCTGTTCCTGATTGGTTAATACTTATATATCCTGTTATGATTGGTTGATTTTGATTGTCCGGCAGTTCGCTACTTTGTATCAAGGAGCCACTGCTGGGGAGACACTATATAAGCCCCATGGGTAAACAAGGGTGGGGCTGAACTGGATCTATACTTCCCATTACCGCACAGGTTAGCCAGCGTCGGGTTAAGCCTGGGTCTCCTCTATACGCTATCATGCCAAGGTGTGGCTTAGTCACTGCCTCTAGGAAACATGAGGGACTGACTACATGGGACAAGTGTAGCCATCTGATGTCCAGAGCGCCTTGTAAGTGTAACCTGAAAGACTGTTCAATAAACTCCTGTTGTTGTTCTGTTCATTGTTGCCTGGACTATTGCTTATAAGGGCCAGACACAACAATAGTCCATCCAGATCTACGCCCGCTGTGTCAATGATGTCATCTAGCAATCTCATCCTCTGCCGCTCTCTTCTGAGTCTTCGCTTCTCATTTGGTGGCCAAAGTACTTGAGCTTCAGCTTCAGTATTTGTCCTTCCAAGGAGCATTCAGGGTTGATTTCCTTTAGGATGGGCTGATTTGATCTCCATGAAGTCCAGGGGACACTCTAGTCTTCTCCAGCACCACAGTTCAAAGGAGTCTATTCTTCTGTACTCAGCCTTCCTTATGGTTCAGCTCTTACATTACTACTGGAAAGACCATTGCTTTAACTATGTGGACTTTTGTTGGCTTTTGTTATTATGCTGCCTATGTTTGTCATAGCTTGCCTTCCAAGAAGTAAGCGTCTTTTTTATTTCATGGCTGCAGTCACTATTTGCTAGGGAGTGATGGGGCCAGATGCCATGATCTTGGGGGTTTTTTATGTTAAGTTTCAAGCCAGCTTTTGCACTCTCCTCTGTCACCCTCATCAAGCGTTTCCTTAGGTCTTCTTCACTGTCATTAGAGTAGTGTCATCTGCATATCTCAGGTTGTTGATACTGTATTTCTCTCAGCAATCTTAATTCCAGCTTGTGTTTCTTCCAGCCCTGCATTTTGCATCATGTACTCTGCATATAAGTTAAATAAGCAGGATAACAATATACAGCCTTGTTGTATACCTTTTCCTATTCAAAACCAATCAGTTGTTCCATATCCTGTCCTAACTGTTGCTTCTTGACCCACATACAGATTTCTCAGAAGACAGGTGAGATGGTTTTGTACTCCCATCTCTCTGTGGACTTGGCACAGTTTATTGTGATCCACACAATCAAAGGCTTTGGTGTAGTTAATTAAACAGAAGTAGGTGGTTTTCTGGTGCTCCCTTGCTTTCTCCAAGATCCAGCAAATTTTGGCAATTTTGTCTCTAGTTCCCCTGTCTCTACAGAACGCAGCTTGTACTTCTGGAAGTTCTCAATCCTTGTACTGCTGAAGCCTAGCTTGTAAGATCTTGAGCATGACCTTGCTAGTGTGTGAGATGAATGCACTTGTACAATAATTTGAACCTTCTTTGCCATTGCCCTTCTTTGGAACTGGAATGTAGACTGACCTTTTCCAATCCTATGGCCACTGCTGCATTTCCCAACTCTGCTGGCATATTGAGTGCAACATTTTAATTGCATCTTCTTTTAGGGGTTTAAATAGCTCAACTGGGATAACCATCATCTCCACTAGCTTTGTTGTTAGTAATACTTTATAGGGCCCACTTAACTTCACATTCCAGGATGTCTGGCTCAAGGTCAATGATCACACCATTGTGGTTGTCGGGAACATTGAGGTCCTTTTTGTAGAGTTCTTCTGTATATTTTTGCCATCATTTCCTAATCTCTTCTGCATCTGTTAGGTCCCTACCATTTTTGTCCTTTATCATGGCCATTTTTGCTTGATACGTTCCCTTGATTTCCCCAATTTTCTTGAAGAGATCTCTA
The DNA here is from genome assembly GCA_035047345.1 of Bradypodion ventrale. Classification (NCBI taxonomy): domain Eukaryota; kingdom Metazoa; phylum Chordata; class Lepidosauria; order Squamata; family Chamaeleonidae; genus Bradypodion; species Bradypodion ventrale. Next base: position 136,918,921 of record JAWDJE010000002.1, on the reverse strand, counting down.
GTCCTTCCCCTTCTGTGATTTTCCTCTATTACTTTGCACTGTTCATTTAAGAAGGCCTCCTTATCTCTCCTTGCTATTGTCTGGAATTCTTCATTCAGTTGAGAGAATCTTTCTCTTTCACCTTTGCTTTTTGCATTCCTTCTTTCTTCAGCTATTTGAAGAGCCTCATCAGACAAGCACTTCGCTTTCTTGCATTTCTTTTTCTTTGGGATGGTTCTAATTGCTGCCTCCTGTACAATGTTATGAACCTCAGTCCATAATTCTTCAGGCACTCTGTCTGTCAAGTCTAATCCCTTAAATCTATTCTTCCTCTCCACCGTATATTCATGAGGGTTGTTATCTAGAGTGTACCTGAGTCACCTAATTTGTTTCCCCTACTTTCTTTATTCTAAGCCTGAATTGGGCAATCAGTAGCTCATGATCTGAGTCACAGTCTGTTCCAGTTCTCGTCCTTGCTGATTGTATAGAGTTTCTCCATCTTTGGCTGCAGAGTACATAATCAATCCGATTTCGGTGTTGGCCATATGTTGATGTCCATGTGTAGAGTTGCCTCTTAGATAATTGGAAGAGAGTGTTTGCTATGACCAGCACATTCTCTTAGCAAAACTCTATTAGCCTGTTTTATATCTAGCTTATTAAGCATTACTTATGCATGCTATTCAACAGGCCTGGAAGATAAAAAGAATTTGTCAATATACGGTACCATTCTTTTCCCTCCCATAGAATATCAGTTTCCCTCTCTCTTCACAACTCCTCTTATATATGTTTTAACAGCAATTCAAACACAAATGCAGCAATAATTTGCCCCACCCCCATTCTTCAGGCTGGTTGTCCACTTGTTTTATTTTTAAAAGCACAGTACTTATGCTTACGTGTTTAAATATTAACATGCTGTCTGGTATACTTATTTTTAAAATCCATTTTAAAAGTTGCTGCAAGGCAACTCAATGAATGATGGGGAGATGGGTTTGTGGGTCCTCACCTGCCAAATCTAGTGCTGCACACAGCAAGCTTTCATTATAAATTGAACCTGGTCCCAAACAGGCATAACATGGTGAGTGTACTTCTATGCTAGCTCCACTGCATAAAGAATATACAGCTGTGTGCACTCATAATCAAAACCAACCAGCAGATTTCTATACATAATTCTTACTGCATTTACAGACTGAGATTCAATTTAAATCAACAGAAATGAGATGCTTAACTATGCAGATTTCCAATCTGCATTTGAAGGCCTAAGGATGCTCCCCAGAATATTATACATAAAAATGTATCCCCAAGACAACCTATAAATCCATTCACACACCCAAGAGGATTACAGTGGCATTCAGAGGAAAGAAATGCAGAAACAACTGAACTGTATGGGAAAAGTGAAAATAACAGTAAAAAGAGAGAACCCTACTGAACAGGTCAATTCAACTGTAGTAGTGATATTTGTCAGATATCAGATGTAAATATGCTTGAATTCAAGTGGTATGGAAGGAACAATTTTACAATAGTGGTCAAAATCCTGTGGTGTAAAATCTGCTGGTATAAAGAAGGAAGATGATGTTATCTCTCAGGATGAATTGTCAAGAGTTCCTGTGTGAGCCTCGGGAACAAAGCAGAAACCCTTAGGCCCAAATCTTACAATGTAACTACGCAACTTTCGGAAGAAATTCACCCAAAGGTAAGAAATCGTTGTAGAAATGATAATAGGTTTCCCACTGAGTTTTACAACCCCATATGCAACATAGAAGGTAAATGCAGAAGTGGCCAACCTTGGTGCTCCAGCTATGGACATTCTAGGAATTGAAGTCCAAGAACAGCTGGAGCACCAGGGTTGGTCACCTCTGGATGGTGATGCCTTAATTTAAGGCAATTTACTTTCAAAGGTTACACTGTGTTATACCACTACAGCTAGGCAAGATGATTTTGGGCTTGAATTACTGGCAACTCCTCCTAACACCATTTCCCTTACACAAGGGCACTTTTCTTAATAGGATTTTGCTCAGTAGCTTTCAAGCACTGCTGCAGATGAAAACACAAGCATGTTAGCAAGAAAAGAACTATTTGCAGTCTTTGGTTCCAACAAAGCATTTAAAAATTAAAAACACAAATCCCAGACTGTGTTCAGGTGACATGCAATATATATACATACACTTACAGTATTAGGGCATATGCAGTAAACTCACTCAAAATGAATTGATTGGTTGGTTTTGAATACAACTAAAAGTCTTAATGGAAAGTAAGAAAAAGCTTCATCTAAATAGGAATGTCATTCTAGGGCAGTGGTTCACAACCTTGGGATCTCAGATATTCTTGGACTAAGACTCCCAGCTGTACTGGCCAAGACCTCTAATCTAGAATGTGCAGTCCAAGATCATCTGATGACCCAAAGTTGGGAACCACTCTTCTAGAGGCTACAGTAGTAAAGGCCCAGCTGCCTACCGGTTGCTGTCCTGATGCAGCACACAGAAGGCAGTCGCAACTGGTATACAGGCTGATAAGTGAAACAAAATGGCTAAAATAGGAATAAGTGAATCTATTTCCAGTTTTGAAGTGGTAGCCGTGTTAGTCTGTGCAAGTATATCAGAGAGTAAACAAAACAACAAAAAAGACAAAAAAAAGTTGTGGCACTTTAAAGATGAACTCCTGCATTTAAATGTGAGCTTTTGTGGATCAAATCCACCTCATCAGCCAGAGACATAATTCAACATACAATATCAGCCAAACAGAGTGTGAGGCCATAAACAATCTCAAAAACTAATCCTAACATCATCATCAAAGAGGCAGACAAGGGTGGTGCTGTAGATGTCATGGACAAATTGAACTACACACAAAAAACTGACAGACAATTTTCCCTTTCTACATTCTACCAGGCCCTAACTATGGATCCAACTGCCAAATAACAAAAGGAATTACAAAACCTTCTAAAAACTGTTCCTGGAAATATATGTGACCAAGTCTTGACTAATACACCGCAAGAGCCTCAAACAGCCACCTTTTACCTGGAACCCAAAGTATACAAACCTGGAAAGCATCAACACTGTCACTGTTGAGATATCTGGAATTGTGGACTGCATTTATAAGCTATGTACCAAGCTATGTAACAGATGCCACAGACTTTCTAAGAAAACTTCAGTACACACATGACCTATCAGAAAACACCATCTTAGCCATAATGGATGTAGACGCTCTCTACACCAACATCCCACACAAAGATGGACTACAAGCAATCAGGAATTCCATTCAAATTAAAGATGAAGCCCACATAGTCACCACCCTCTGCAACTTTGTGCTCACACACAACTACTTCACCTTCAACAATAAAACCTACCTCCAGATCAATGGAACTGCCATGGATACTCACATGGCTCCACAATATGCAAATATATTCATGGCTGATCTAGAACAACATTTTCTTAGCTGCTGTACCCATAAACCACCTCTATTTGAGGTATTTTGTTGACATATTTTTGATCTGAACCCATGGAAAGCAAACCTTAGAGAAATTCCACCAGGATTTCAATAACTTTCATAACTACATCAACCTTAGCTTGGACCAGTCTACACAACAAGTAAATTTCCTAGACACCACTGTGAAACTACAAAATGGACATCTCAGTACCACACTGTATCACAAGCCCACTGATTGATATACAGTACCTACCTGCATGCTTCTAGCTTCCATCCAGAACACACAACAGAATCTGTTGTCTTCAGTTGTACTCAGGTACAACCCATACCTGTCAAGCACGGCTCTGGAAAATACAGGACCTACGCAGACGGCTTCTGCGCAGAAGGGCATGCACAGTAACTACTTCCCCCGCCAGTCAAATTGCGGGATGGCAGTGGCTGGCGAGTGGCTAAAATGGGAAATCCCAGCCAATCTGGGATACTTGACAGGTATGGTACAACCGCTTCTGCTCTGACTCACAAGACAAAGATGTCAAACTCAAGGATCTGCAAAATACATATTTCAAACTACAATACCCATCCAAAATGGTTAAAGAACAGATCAACCAGGCAAGATGAATACCCAGAACCAACCTTGTGCAAAACAAGCCTAGAAGGGAAAACAATCGAACACTACTAGTTGTCACTTTCAGCCCACAACTGAGACCTCTAACACATATAATAAAAGATCTCCAACACATCCTGGACAAGAGTCACTTTCCCAAACTCTTGGTGGCAGATCTCTACTTGCCTACAGAAACGCCACCCCACCCCACCCCCACTCTCAAGCAACTATTTGCACTCAACAGACTCCATAACAGTGAAACAGAGGGGGGAACTAAAACCTGCTACAAAACCAGATGCCAGCTATGCCCCCACATTTACTCTGGTAACACATTTACAGGACTCAACAATGTCACGCACAACATTCAGGACAATTTTACTTGTTCCTCTGCTAATGTGATTTATGTCATCTGTTGCCAAAAATGTCCCACTGCGATCTACATAGGACAAAAAGGACAATCTTTGTACAAAAGAGTTAATGGACATAAATCAGACCTCAAGAATGGCAATGTACAGGAAACCCATTTCAAACCACTTTAATCTACCTGGACACTTGGCACAAGACTTGAAAGTTGCCTTTCTAGAGCAGAGGAATTACAAGACTAGAGTCCAGAGAGACAAAACTTATACATTATACAACTTATACATTCAGAGAGATTAAGTACATCCATATGCTGGGCACCCATCTCAGGGGTTTGAAAATTAATCAAGGATTTCTGGGACATTCTCAGATTTGATACACCACAACTAACAGGTTGTTATGTGCTGCAATTTTGCCTGGGTCACAAAAAAACCATTATCAATAGATGCTAATTCATTGGCAAATGTGTAATGCCACAGTGTTTGTTTTGCATCCATCCTTTGGATGTGATGCATCAGCTTGCAAGAGAAATTTATTTTGCAGCCATTTGCAAATCAATAGGGGCAGACTTCATAGCAAGTCTGAATAACAGTATGACAATCCACTTACTCCCAGGTAGGACTCGGGAGTCCTCCGGCCTCCTGGCAATGGGATTGCGCCTGATCCTGCTTTTCTGGTCTAGATCAGACCCAGCAGTTCAGGCTTCTCCTATCAGTGTGCCCTGTCACTCCTGACCGAAATCCAGGTAGTGAGCAAAAGGTGCACGTGAAACTAGTGTAGATTCAGGTAGTGTAAGCCAAGTAAACACTCCAAGCTTCTTCAGGTATTTTAGAAATATATTGAAAGCAGAGCAAGATACAGGACACAGTCCATCAAAAGTTCAGGAAGCATTTCCAAATAAAGAAATAAAGCAAGCTGTTTCTTTAAGGGATAGCACATGGCCCTCCTTCTGGCTAAAAAGGCTACATGCTTGCAGTTCAAAAGCACAGCATCCAAGAGAGTGCCTTCTGGCTTATTATTCCTCCCAAAAAGACCACCTTCTGGCCCTCCTCCTTAGGGATTCCTACCAATGATACAGCATGACATGTCTATCACACATTAGGTTTCATTTCATCCCAGCCATAAGGCCCAGATAGTTTACATTCCATTCTCTCTCCCCCTGATCTGAAATCGCCATATTGAATGAGGCTAAAGCAAGGATAATTAGGTGGACAAAAAGATCATGAAAAAAGCAGTTTAAAACAGGGCTTATTTCATGACAAACAGCCAAAGGTTTTCCATTATTGTTAGTTGTAAAAAGCTACCATGTTGCTTTTCTGTTCAGCTGGCCAGCCATTGTGCCACTGTACCTGATGTGTATAAATTGATGCCATGAGGTTTTACTCTTATGTCTGATAAAGTGGACTTGATTCACGAAAGCTCACATTTAAATACAGGAGTTAGTTTTTAAGATGCCACAACTTTATTGTCTTTTTGTTTTGTTTACTCTCTGATATACAGGTGAAACTTGGAAAATTAGAATAACGTGCAAATGTCCATTTATTTCACTTAAAAGGTGAAACAAATATATGAGATAGACTCACCAGATGCAAAGCGAGAGATGTCATGCCTTAATTCGTTATAATTGTGATGATCGCCATGATCATCACAATTATAACGAATTAAGGCATGACATCTCTAGCTTTGCATCTAGTGAGTCTATCTCATATATTTGTTTCACCTTGTACAGCGTACATGAGATTATGTGATGATTATGGGGTACATGAGATTGGGGGGTTGGGGTTTTCATAAACTGTAAGCCATAAGCATCAATATTATAACAAAGTAAGGCTTGAACAATCTCGCTTTGCATGTAATGAGTCCATTTCATATTTGTTTCACCTTTTAAGTTGCATTACTGAACTGAATGAACATTTGCACAATATTCTAATTTTCTGAGTTTCCCCTGTATTTTAGGTTTGTATCACATGGTTTTACCCAGAATCTGACTCTGTTCTATTTGAAGAATAAATAATAACTAAAATCTTCCCCAAATACATTTCTAGAGGGATGCAAAAATGCAGTGCGCCCAAGGCATTTCTGTGTCCCCTCAAAACACCTCAGACAGTGCATCTTTTAAAAGATGGCAGAAAACTGTGATTTAATCTGCTGACATAGTTGGTGGCATAGTTTAGCTCTGTTCAGTTTCTCCTCTTTCCCTTAGGGTGGCTTTAGTGTGAAGACAAAAAGGCTACCTGTTGCTTTTCAATGGGTTTTTTATTGTTAAAAAGGTTTAAATCATTTTTAATCTGCTCTTATTCTTTGCAAATCTTTTCACTGTTTCTCCTTTTCTACATTTCATTTGCTTTCTGTTTTAAAGTAATGTCTGTCTGGTTGCGTCCTCTTTCTTAGTATCTCTGGCATGAGGGCTGCTTTGTGTAAAAGATAGGAGTAGAGTTTTAATTGCTCTTGTTGACATTGTTGCAGTGTTCAAGTGCAACTTATACATTCAGAAGAATATTGTTCCAAATTAAATGTCAAAAGTAATTGTCAGTCTCATTTTGAATTTATTGAGGTGAAAACACTTAACTTGGCACAGTGGTTAAAACTACTGTACCACAACCAAAAGGTTGTGAGTTCGATCCTGACCAGGGCTCAATGTTGACTCAGCCTTCCATTCTTCAATAAAATGAGTACTCAGCATGTTGGTTTATTCACTCATTGGCTAACTACACGGAAAAACTCATTTCTCACCAAACAATTGGACATAAGCAGTGACTGCACATTTTACCTTGTTACCTCTAGCTCTGTGAAGACTACTCAAAAGGAATGCTGGATTGTACATTGAAGTTTCCAGCAGTTATCCTTGGAATCTCCAACACTATGGCCAACAACACCTCTGGCATCTATGACAGGGACATGCTAATCTGCAGGCCTGCACCATCCAAAGTGCCCAACACAACAGATAAACACTCAACTTCTTACCCAAACAAGTTAGAAGAAGAAAGGGACCTGAACATTATCCAGGTAGGTAAACTGAAAGGTTATGCTAGCAAGGTTATGCTCAAGATAATACAGGATAGACTGCAGCAGCATGTGGAAAGAGAACTACCAGAAGTGCAGGCTGGGTTCCGAAGAGGCAGGGGAACTAGAGACCACATTGCCAACATACGTTGGATCATGGAGAAAACAAAGGAATACCAGAAACAAGTCTACTTCTGTTTTATTGACTACACCAAGGCATTTGACTGTGTGGACCACAACAAAATGTGGCAAATAATTAAAGAGATGGGAATACCAGAACACCTTATATGCCTCATGAGAAATCTGTACATGAGTCAAGAAGCAACAGTTAGGATGGAATACGGAATGATGGAATGGTTTGGAATAGGAAAAGGAGTAAGACAAGGCTGCATTTTATCACCCTGCTTATTAAACTTATACACAGAGCACATAATGTGCAGTGCAGGGATGGAGGAATCACAATTTGGAATCAAAATTGCTGGAAGAAACACCAACAATTTGAGATACACAGATGATACCACCCCAATGGCAGAAAGTGAGGAAGACCTAAAGAAGCTCCTGTTTAGGTTGAAAGAAGAAAGAGCAAAAGCTGGCTTGAGACTCAACATCAAGAAAACCAAGATAATGGCAACAGGCCCCACCAGTCCCTGGAAAATAGATGGGGAAGAAGTAGAAGCAGTGACAGATTTTACTTTCTTGGGATCCAGGATCACTACAGATGGAGATTCTTATGAAATAAAAAGGCGATTGATTCTTGGGAGACTAGCTATGAGAAACCTGGGGAACATAGTTAAAAGTAGAGACATCACCTTACAAACAAAAATTCGCATAGTCAAAGCAATGGTATTCCCAGTGGTAATGTATGGTTGTGAGAGCTGGATCATTAGGAAAGCTGAGCGCAGAAGAATATACGCCTTTGAAATGTGGTGTTGGAGGAGAGTTTTGAGAGTCCCCTGGACAGCAAGGAGAACAAATAGATCAATCTTAGAAGAAATCAACCTTGACTGCTCCTTAGAAGGTCAAATAGTAAAGATGAAGTTAAAGTACTTTGGACATCAAATGAGAAGAGAGAATTCACTTGAGAAAGCCTTGATGTTGGGAAAGGTGGAGGGCAAAAGGAGAAGGGGGCAGACAAAGATGAGATAGCTAGATGGTATTGTAGACACAATGGGCACAGAACTGGGAGGGTTGAAGAGGATGGTAGAGGACAGGGGTGCCTGGAGGGTCGCAATTCAGTTCAGTTCAGTCGATGGGGTCGCAATTTTGTTCAGTATTTGGTTTAATCATTTTAGCACTAGGAGATGTTAATGGCTGTGGATTAAAGAGCAGCATTTACTCACAACTTCCCATACTTTAATTTTTAATGACCTCTTGGTGGATTCTATTTCCATTTCTATTTTAAAGGTTTTTTTTAAAAAAAATAGATACATGTACACAATTCATCCGAGGCACTCGTTGACCTGTGGTACAGGATGACTACCGCTGCCTTGGATGAAATCACACCACTACGGCCTCTCCGAGCCCGCAGGGATAGATCTTCCCCGTGGTTCACAGAAGAACTGCGGGAGCTTAAACGGGCAAAGAGACGCCGAGAGCGCCGCTGGGTGAAGACCCAAAGTGATTCCGACTGGACACTGGCTAGGGCTGCTGTTAAGACCTACTGGTGGCGATGGGGGTGGTGAAGCAACAATACTTCACCGCCTCATTGCCTCCGCGGATAATCGCCCAGCCACTCTGTTCTGGGTTACCAGGTCTCTCCTTGGCCAGGAGGGGCCGGTGCCCGGTTGGCAGGGTTCGGCTGAGGTTTTTGCAGACTATCTGGTGGAGAAAATCGCTCGGATTTGCTCTGGGTTTAATCCCGGCGTGGATGGGGAGGGTCCGGAGGGGATCAGAGCTCAGTCTGGCAGTGTTATCTGGGATCGGTTTAATCCAGTTGTCCCTGAGGAAGTGGACAGGCTTCTTGCAGCTGTTCACACCACCTCCTGCCCTTTGGATCCCTGTTCCACTTGGTTGGTGAAAGCCTCCAAGGGGGTGACGGGAGGCTGGGTTGGGGCTATAATAAATGCTTCACTGCGGGAGGGGGTGTTTCCTGCACTTTTAAAACATGCTCTGGTGCGCCCCCTCCTGAAGAAACCATCTCTCGACCCAGCAGTTCCAGCTAATTATAGGCCGGTCTCCAACCTCCCTTTCTTAGGGAAGGTACTGGAGAAGGTGGTGATGCGGCAATTGCAGGGGGTCCTGGATGAAGCGGATTATCTGGACCCCTAACAATCGGGTTTCAGGCCTGGATATGGTACTGAGACTGCATTGGTCACACTGGTTGACGACCTCTTGCGGGAGCGGAACGGGGGTCATCCATCCGTCCTGGCTCTTCTGGATCTCTCAGCGGCCTTCGATACCGTTGACCACGGTATCCTTCTGGAATGGCTTAAAGGTTTGGGGATCTAGGGCACTGTGCTGTCCTGGTTTTCCTCATTTCTGGAGGGTCGTACCCGGTGTGGTTGGAGAGTGAGAGGTCCAGCACTAGGCCCCTACAGTATGGGGTGCCTCAGGGCTCAGTGCTCTCTCCTCTCCTATTTAACATATACATGAAGCCGCTGGGTGGGGTTATCCGTTCCTATGGGTAAGGTATCATCAGTATGCTGATGATACCCAGTTATATATCTCAGCCCATGGGGACCCCAGTGATGCAGTCAATGTCCTATCCAGATGTCTGGAAGTGGTTGGGGTCTGGATGTGGGACAACGGGCTACAATTGAATCCCTCCAAGACTGAGTGGCTTTGGATAGGGGGTCCCATGTTATCCAGGGAGCTGCCAACTTTGGTCTTGGATGGGGCTGTTTTGCCCCAGACAGACCCGGTACACAACTTAGGGGTCCTCCTGTATTCAGGGCTGCTACTAGCAAGTCAGGTGGTGGCTGTGGCCAGGAGGGCTTTCTCATAGCTTCGCGTCATCCATCAGTTGTGTTCGCTCCTGGACCGGGACTCCCTGCTCAGGGTCACACATGCTCTGGTCACCTCCAGACTAGATTATTGCAATGCGCTCTACATGGGGCTGCCCTTGTCAACCATTCGGAGGCTGCAGTTGGTCCAGAATGCGGCAGCCTGGGTGGTGATGGGGCGCGGGCGTTATGCTCGTGCCTCACCATTACTTTGGGAGCTGCACTGGCTACCAGTTTGCCTCCGGGTGCAGTTCAAGGTGCTGGTTTTGACCTTTAAAGCCCTTCATGGTAGTGGGCCAGGATACCTTAGAGACCGCATCGTCCCAAGAGTGTCCGCCTGTCCAACCAGAGTGGATCGGAGGGGCTCCCTAATTGTTCCATCTGCCACAGGGGCCCGTCTCTCTGGTACATGAAGGAGGGTCTTTTCCGTGTCCGCACCGGCCTTGTGGAACCTCCTGCCTGTAGAGTTGCGGGAGCAGATGGAGCTGCTACCTTTCAGAAAAGACCTAAAAACCTGGTTGGCGGGGCAGGTGTAGGGCCAAGATGAAAGAGTGGTCCCGCCTGTTGGCTTATAAATTAAGCCCCCATTTCTTTTAATTGTCAATGAAGGCAGTTTTTTAATGTGGGTTTTTAAGAGGAATGGGGTAGGTGGGTGGGTATGTTGGGTTTTAATTGGTTGTATTGTTTTATGTGTGTTTTAACTTGTTGTGAGCCGCCCAGAGTCAGGTTTACCTGATTGGGCGACATATAAACTTGAATATAAAATAAATAAAATATGTAAGTATAAAGTTTCTAGCTAGTGCTCTAACTTGTTACTCTAAGTTTAAAGCAACATGCAGGTGCTATTCACATGCTAGGGATTTGTCAATGACTATCACTGTAGAGGCATCTCATTACTTCTCAAATTAACTGATCACATTGGCACATGATCAAAACACCCATAAGACAAACAAAAGTAACACCTTCACCTACCTCAAAGAAACATATCCTAAGGTTGTTGACCTTTTGGCAATAAATCTACTAACAGTGAGCCAGCACCTAAGGTGGAATTTCATTTTATTTTGGAAGCCTTGTATGTACAGGTGAAACTCAGAAAATTAGAATATCATGCAAATGTTCATTCATTTCACTTAAAAGGTGAAACAAATATATTAGATAGACTCACTACCTGCAAAGCAAGAGATGTCATGCCTTAATTTGTTATAATTGTGATGATCATGGCGTACAGCATACATGAATTATGTGATGATTATGGGATACATGAGATTGAGGGGGTTAGGGTTTTCATAAGCTGTAAGCCATAAGCATCAATATTATAACAAAGTAAGGCTTAAACTATCTCGCTTTGCCTGTAATGAATCTATCTCATATATTTGTTTCACCTTTTAAATTGCATTACTGAACTGAATGAACATTTGCACGATATTCTAATTTTCCGAGTTTCACCTGTATCTGTAATGTTCAGTATCATCATTTGATGGTCCTCCACAATGTAATCAAATAAAGAAAGCTCTCTGATGAACCATACAGCAGACTTTGCATACCATATACAGTATGTATATCGAATCAAACAAACATTGAACAGTAATGCTAAATATTTTACATACTTTCAAATGGTAAATCTTCTACAGTCATCATTCAGATGCAACCTTTATGGCTAAAGATGTCATAAGTACTCACAAAATTTCTTGTTCTCAGTGATTTATTTAATTTTTTAAATTTCCACATACTGAGATTTATCAGTTTCATGTGAAATTGACACTGTGGTCTTAAATTCCTCTTAATTTTTCCCCACATGCTGCTTTGATTAGAATGCCAAATTCTGCATAGCCCTTACTAGTTAAATCCTGCATGGATCAAATACTACTGCACAGAATTTGTATCAATATTGATCAGTTCAGCTCCCCCCACCCCCGGCTACCACTACCTTTTCTAGGTGAACAGGAAAGATGCAGTTCTACACAGGAATTCTAATAATCCTGCAAGGGTTCATGTTTCTTTCAGAAAAATATAACCACAAAAAATTAAAAAATCATAGAATCAGTGAGTTGGAAGGGGCCTTTTAGGCTACCAAGTCCAACCCCCTGCTCAATGTAGGAATCCAAACCAAAGCAAATATCACAGGTGGTTATCCAATTCTCTTTGAGGTAGGAATCTTTCAACAATCTGTTTATGCCAAGTTGCAAGCAAAAATATATATCCAACCCAATTAGAAGGAGGCAAAAAGATGGAGATTTGAAACCGCATTATTAAAAAATTCAAGCTATGGAAAACTGGAATCTGAATGGGCACAAATATGGCAAATCAATGACAATGGAGAAGTGAACCAGGAAATTATTTGGGATACTATAAAAGCAGTTATAAGGGGGTTAAGTACAGTAAAATTCAAGTTTATGATCAAGGTCCGTTCCGACAACCTTCGTTGTAAACCAAAAGAATTGTAAACCAAAGCATCTATAGGGATGCATTAAAATTAAAAAATGTCCTGAATTGATCATTGTAAACCAAAAAAAATACATTAAAATTCGTAAACCGGGACAGCATTTCCATACAATTTGCTGTTGTGAACCGTGGCAAACTTTAACCAAGGCGTTTGTAAACTGGGGTTTTACTGTATAATAGAATCAAAAATACAAGAAAAGTTGAGGGGGGGGGGAAGGAGTAATAAAGAAAAAGAACTAGAGCAGTTAGAGAAACAGCATATGAGGACCAAGGAAAAAAAAGATTTGAATAAAATCTTAGCATTAAAAAAAGAACTGAAAGGTAAGGATATGGAAAAAGTCCAGAGAAATCTGATATACTTAAAGAGAGAATACTTTGAATTTAATAATGAAAATTCTAAAATGTTAGCAAGAGCTGCCCAGGTTAAGAAAATCAAAAGTGAATTGGGAGTACTATTGAATAAAGAAGGGAAAAGGTATAATCAAATGAAATATAAACTAGCCATAGTACAAGAATTTCATCAGAATCTATACACTGCCAAAAATATACAGATAGATAAAATGAGAGAATATTTGAGAAAATATATTGGAGGAAAGATACAAGAGAAGCATAAATTTATATGGAAGGGGAGATAACAAAGGAAGAAATTGAATTAGTTATTAAGAAATTGAAGTGTGGGAAAGTGGCAGGGATAGATGGCCGGGGAGGAGAATTTTATAAAGGATTTAAAACATTTTTGATACTTAAATTAAAAATAATAATTATTCAACTATATACTAGAGGGAGTAATACTCCTCCCTCTTGGAATAGATCACAGATTGTCCTGATCCCTAAACCCGGAAAAGATAAAGTGTTAATAGACTCATACCTTCCTATTTCACTAATACATCAAGATGTTAAAATGTTTACATCAATAATAATAAATACAGTAGGTCAAGTGACTTCGTAGGAGAATATATAAATAAAGACCAGGCAGGATTTCTTAAAGGAAGACAGATGTCAGACCTAATTAGAAGTGTTTGGAATGTAATAGATAATGCTAATCAGAAAAAGATAAAATTAGGGATAATAGCAATAGGTTTGGGTTGTTGTTGGGGTTTGTTTGTTTGTTTTTTGACAACTTGAAAAAAGAACATTAAACAAGATAAATAATATGTTTTATAAAATACTATAGATACCGTATTTTCCGGCGTATAAGACGACTGGGCGTATAAGACAACCCCCAACTTTTCCAGTTAAAATATAGAGTTTGGAATATACTTGCCGTATAAGACTACCTCTCTTCCAATGCACACCAAATAAAAATTAAGCCACACTCAACCCGAAGACGCGCAGCCCTCCGAGTCGAATGGGCAGGTTCTGGTGGAGAGCCAGTCCACGCTCACGTTCTCCTCCTCAAGGTACAGGAAGATGTGTGCAGCTTGCTTCCCCTTGCTTCATACTCCCCGCACAGAGCAGGGACTCGGCCGCGGCACCCCCCACCATATGCGCCGGACATATGAAGCAAGGGGAAACAAGCTGCAGTTAAGTACCTATCCTATAAGACGACCCCCGACTTTGGCACAGATTTTTCGGGGTTAAAAAGTAGTCTTATACGCCAGAAAATACAGTATGTGGAAATTAATAAAAAAGTGAAGCAAGTCCAGGAGTGTCACCATTGTTAGAATCGAAAGATATTAAACACTGTCCAATTAAAAATAAAAAAGAGAATGTTGGAGAGTTTAGAGAAGGAAGGAATAAGAAATATAAAGGATTGGATGGATAGAAATATAAAAATAAAAGAGCAAGGGATGAACTATATCAAACCCTTAACTTGAGATGGTGGGAGAAATTGCAAATGGACAAGTGAGATATCGAATGGAGACAGAAATATGGTAATGGAAGAAGTCTGACAAAATTTGAGCAAATTGTAAATCAATTTAATCAGAAGATAATCCCTGGGAAAGGAATAGCAAGCAAACCATATAATATATTAAATAAAGAGGGAACTACCGTAGTTACACAATATTAAGAGAAATATGAGAATTAGATATAAATTCTAAAATAAACAAATCAGTATGGAATAAAATATGGTCATATAGAATTATGAGAAACATGTCAGTAAGAATTAAGGAATATTGTTATAAACTTCTGTGGAGATAGTACTTCACACCAGCAAGATTGCATCAATATGATCATAACTCTCCAAAAGAATGCTGGAGATGTAAAGAATGTGAGGGGACTTATTTACATTTATGGTGGACGTGTAAAGAGGTGTATAACACATGGGGGAAAGCGTTTGAGAAAATGAACAAGATATTATCCTTGAAAATATGTGTAAGCCCCAAGGTTGCTGTACTAATTGATCTAAGTGATATAACAGCTGACAAATATAAGAAAGAATTGATTACAATTATAACAGCTATGAGATTATTGATAGCAAAGAATTGGAAAGTATGCACCTCCTTAAATTTGGAAGAGTGGTATAAGGAAATATGGAACATGGCATTGAATGATAAGCTGACATGGGAAATAAAAGTAAAAAGGGGGGGTTGATAAAAAAAATGAATTTTCTTTAATATGGGGAGACTTTGTTGATTATGTTTTTTAAAAATCTAAAGGGTTCCAACCTGGTGAAGAAAGTATTAGTTTTTGGAAATAGGGATAGGTATATTGAATTCAAAATGGGAAATTGAGTACAATGGAATAGAAGAGAAGGTCCCGAGGGTGGAGTGTGCACATGTCAAAGGTTAATGTAGTTATTGTTAAATTGTTTTTATTATAAATATTGATGAAAAATTAACTTAGATGCTATATTAAGCAAATATAGATGTACTTTCTTTTTAAATATGTTTTTTGCATATGGTTATTATTTTTGTATATGTGTATTGTTTGTGTTTTCTAAATGATGAAATATTTTTTAAAAAAAGCTCCCATAAACCTTGTGACCTAACCAAGAGTAAGATTACAGGAGAACATGTCCAAACAATCTGGGGATCTGTTTTCTGGCAATCCCTTAGCCTAAGCCCACCTAGTTAGTTCACTGAAAACACAAGATTCTAACCGGCAGTCTGACTCATAGTTCCAATTGTGGTAATTGTATACCATTTATTTAATGAAAACCACAGAAAATACATCATGGGTCCATCAGATCTGCCAACTCAGAAAGAGTCTCTCATTCACTGCTTAAAACAGGGCCCAACTTACTCCAACAGTTATTCTGCAGCCATTTATCAGACGAATTTATTGATTAGCAAGGTCTTGAGTAGAAGTCAGAGCCTACCCTTTTCAGTAGGCCTATCCATCAATAAATGTTCTCTGTGGCAGAAAAAAATGATGCCAGTCTTTCAGATGGAGAGGATTTCTCTCTTAAGTAACAAACAGGACCAGTCAGATTTACTTCCGGCAGCCTGCTACTTCACACACAAGCTACTCATTCATTGTATATGCTGACCTTCTTTGGCATTAGAACCAAAACATTCAGGAAGATTTTCAAAATGAGAGAAAAGGTAGCACTTGGAGGAGGAGACTGTTCCTCCTATATTATGTTATGAGCTGTCAAGTTGCTTTGCACCTATGGTGACCCTAACAAGATTTTCAAGGTATGTGAGATGTCAATGGAGTGGTTTTTGCCACTGACACTTACTTGTGAGCTTCCAAGGCCAATCTCGGATCTCAACAGATCTCCAGAACTCTACTCTGACACTCCATCCACCACACTGTGCCCGCTGGTTGTTCCTCCTATGCACTCTTGATACACATGGCTGCAGAGCCAAAGGTTGGGAGTTCAAATGCCAATGTGCCTCCCAGGAGAAGAGACAGCCTATATAGCCATGTAGGTGAACCTATGATATGTGTCCCAGAGGTGGCACGCAAAGGGCCTTTCTGTGGACACAAGTGACATCTCGGGCAATCCTCTCACCCCCAATGGCAGTGCCCCTTCCCCAGCCACCCCTCTCCCTCCACTAATGGGGAGGCGAGAGGGGATGAGGTGAGGCATCCAGGCACCCCCTTCCTAGGAGGTGGTTTGTGCATATGCGGTGCCTGCACACACTTGGCCACCTGCTAGGATGGGTGTGTGGGGGGTATCTAATTGCCTCACCTCGTCCCTGTGGTGCCTCCTGGGAAGGATTTGGGAAGGATTTCAGCCTCCCCTCTCGCTTTCCCATTGGGATGGCTGAGGAAGAGGTGCTGGATTTAACATGCAAACACATCCCATTTGAGAGAGTAAACAAAGCACAACCTCTTCGAGCAAGGTGCGGGACTTGCTTGCGCTCCATTCATCTCCCCTTTGTTCCGTGGCAGGGTTTTCACCAGCTCAGAAGCTTGGGCTGGTTTTGAACTGAAAGTCATTTTGTGGTGCAGTGGTTAAACTGTACTGCACCCAAAATGGTGTGAGTTCAATCCTGATGGGATTCAAGGTTGACTCAGTCTTCCATGGTCAGTAAAATGAGGATCCATGGTGTTACAAGCTTTGGATGGCCTTTTCCTCCTCCTCTTCCTTGGCGAATGTCAGATCTGCTGCAGAAACGCGGGAGAGCTTGCAAGGCAAGGGAGGGGGGGTTGCCAGATGGCTGAGGCTTTCCCACAACACAGCTGCCCTGGAGGCGGAGGTGCCGGTGAGCGAAAGGACAGGATGAAGAGGCTGGCAAAAAGAACCCATTCCTCCTCTTGGCCTGAGGGACAGGAGTGCTTCTCTTGCTTCTCTCCTCCCCCCTTGCATGAGTGAAGAGCTTCAGTCCAGAACCAGAACCAGCTGCCAGGCTGGCAAAAGCCCCAATGGAGAACAAAGGAGCAATGAACGGAGCAGGAGCCAAATCCAGCACCACTTCCACAGCCATCCATCTCCCTCTGTCAATGGGGAGGAGAAATGGGAGGCTGAAATCCCTCCCAGGAGGCACTGTAGGTATGAGGGTGGCAGCGGTGCACAGGTAGGTTCCGCGCATGCGTACTCACCCACATGATGTCACCAGAGGCACGCCAGCAACATCACATGGGTTTGTGGGTATACACAGGGCCTGCCTGCTTGCCACCTCCTCCTCCTTGGGCACTTGGTCTCTGAAAGGTTCTCCATCACTGCTATATAGCCTCAGGCAAGTTGCACAGTCCCACACTGTCCGAGAAAAAAAGGAATGATACACTTTTGAATATTTACTACCTAGAAAACCATGAGAAGGGTTGCCATAAGTCAGAATCAGATAGCTAGCACATTACTTTAATTATTAATGCTCTGCAGCCAGATATCTAAACCACTGAACCAGCTAGCCAGCTTGTATTAACATGGCTTTAATCTAATTCTTATCAGGTTCAGGCTTAGAAATTGTTGGGAGGAAATGTTAACAACTCTCTGCCAAAGTTATACTGCTCAGGTTGCAGATCCTACCATTTTCCATCCCACAACCTACTGCTTAGAGAGAGAAAGAGATGGTGAACCTAGCCAACAAATCTTTACAGATACCCAAATTATTCCTATTCTATTTCTGACCTATATTCAATGGTATGCTGAAACAGAATTATCTGTTCTTTTGTAACAGCTGTTTGACCTTTAGGAATAAAGGAAAGAGGCCTTTTGCAGCATAGATATAAATACTGTCCCTGGCAAATGATCCTACAGATCAAGACCACTGTTAAAAGCAAAACTATAGTGGATGACTGGAAAGTTCTCAGTGTGATTCAGCCTAAGTGCATTTCTCTCTTTTCTCTTGGATTTATTATCTGCAATTTTTGAAGGGCTGCCATAAATGACATCACATGTGCACAAACTGGTAGAAGCCCCTCTGCCTGCCATCCTTCTTGATTCTGAAGCCTAGAAAATATTTTTTTCTCTCCAGTTATGATGCTTCCCTTTAGCATTTGAGTTAGGTTTTATATACAGGTGAAACTCGGAAAATTAGAATATCGTGCAAATGTTTATTCAGTTCAGGACTGCAACTTAAAAGGTGAAACAAATATATGAGATAGACTCATTACATGCAAAGCGAGATAGTTCAAGCCTTACTTTGTTATAATATTGATGCTTATGGCTGGGCCGGATGAGGAGGTTGGTGGAGGACAGAGGTGCCTGGAGGACAACGGTCTATAGGGTCGCAAAGGGTCGGAATCGACTGTGCGACTGAACAACAACAAAAATGGCTTACAGTTTATGAAAACCCCAACCCCCCAATCTCATGTACCCCATAATCATCACATAATCTCATGTACGCTGTACGCCATGATCATCATAATTATAATGAATGAAGGCATGACATCTCTCGCTTTGCATGTAGTGAGTCTACCTCATATATTTGTTTCACCTTTTAAGTGAAATGAATGGACATTTGCATGATATTCTAATTTTCCTAGTTTCACCTGTATCTATACAGGTACAGCAGGACAAGTTGCAATTTTGCTGGGGGGGGGGAGGCTGGCAAAGGTGAGCCCACAGATCAGGAGAAGAAAGCTAAGTCATCGTTTCAACAGTTGACAGATAGATAGGTAAAGGCTGTGGGCACAGGAAGTGTTTGGGACCACAGAAGGCCAGTTTGTTGGCTCCCCAGAGCAACAAATAATCAAAAAAATTAGCATAAAGACCTTTGAGACAGAAACAGAGGGGGATGAGAAGAGTTACAGTATTCCAGTAGGGATGCAAACAGTTTACCTTCGACTTTGCTCAACAGCCTGAAACAGGAGAGAAGCAACATAGGGCCAGACCATCAGCTACTTTATTCTTTTAGGTCCTCTTTCCTCATCTCATCTGGCTGTTTTTTAAAAATACCTCTTCAACTTCAGATCACGAAGGTTCGGAGTCAACTGTGCGACTGAACAACAACAATTTCAGATCGCGGAGCATGAGTTTGCTTGTTTTTTCTCTCTCCGTATCATCCATGTTTCCTTCTGAGAAATGATTTGAAAATGTCTCTTTCCTGCTCTCATATCATTTCTTCTCCTGCAACATGATAACCTTTGTCATGTGTGACTCTGGAATTAAACATGCAAAAGAAACCATTGCTTACATTCCAGAGACATCCCAAAAGGAACATGTGCTTCTCTTTATAATATGAATCCAAAATAGCAGGATGTTGTTTTTTCGTCATTTAAAGAAACACTCCTTCCAATAACATACTTCTCTGATTGTATGTTTTAGCCCTGAGGGTAGGAACTGTCTCATTTTGGTACTAATCTCTAAACCGGTCTGGAGGCCATGTTGGCTAAAAATAAAGAAACAAGGATGGCAGAAGCATGAAGGCAGCTCTCCTAGATTGGTTATTCAGGAGAATTCTGCCCATGGTGTACTGCAATGATTATAGCTCTCTCCTTTTAGTCAAACAATCCTAGAAAGTCAAGAAATGCCATTGTAGTCCTGTGACATTCAGTAGGTCTCTATTACTAGCTACCCAGGACTGTGGTGGCTCAGTGGTTAAGAAGCTCCCCTTGTTAGCTGGCAAGCTGGCAAGTCGGCAGTTCGAGACCTGGGTACTGCAAACGGAATGAGCGCCCGTCTCTGTCCCAGCTCCTGCCAACCTAGCAGTTCAAAAGCAAGAAATTGCAAGTAGATAAATAGGGACCACTTTGGTGAGAAATGATATTGGGGACATGAAAGGAGCCTCATTCGGGTATCCCCTGATGGAGTTTCTCCAGCAAAAATCCTTTCAACCCAGAATAATTTATGACACAAAATTGTTATTACTAGGTACCTGCCAGATTTTTTGAAACACATGCAGATATAGAACTGTGGGTTTAAAAAACAATATTGCTGTAGGTTCATGATGTCATGAGTCATCAGTCTTCAAGATACCCTCCCCATGCAAAGTCCACCATGCTGTAAAACTGTGCAACATTTTTAGCCAAAGAAAAAGGAATATTCATTCTAGCACTCTCACCACAATACATTCGCATGGTTACGATTATAGCAACACAAACTGAGTATAAGCAGGGGGGAAACATGATAACTGAGAAGCACAATGATGCATCTTTTAAAAAGCAATTAATAAAATTAAGCCTAGATACAGTACAGAAAAGATGGATGTCAGAAGACTCTGCTTCCTAACAAAGCACAATCAATTATAGGCTCTGTCCCCCATTTCTGGAAGCTTAAAAAAATATCTCAACTGTTTCCACAGACATACAAATACTCCTCCATGCACGAATGTTCTGCTTTTCTGTTTTTAGAAATCCTCCCCCACCATCATATGGCCCATTTCCTTTGGTAATTTCAAAGATAAAGTCAGAAAGAGATGTCCCAGGTTATTCTCAGGAACTGGCTGACAAGGTAGAAAAAGGTATTAGGAGTAGTAACTTGCATCAAAATGCAATATCTCAAAATGGAAACTGCATACTAGCACATGACTTGCATGCAGAAACTCTCACAGTCAATCTGTGTCATTTCGTGCTTTAAAAGTTGTATAGAAGGGATGGTAAAAATTCACTGTATGAAGTCTTGGAGAACTGCTCTCAGGCAATGTAGGCTATCCAGAGCCCAATGGACAATAGTCTTATCTGACACGTGGCAGATTTCAGTATTCATAGACTGGTAAACAGACAACAGGAAATAGGATGGATTCAAAACATAAATGAGAAACTTAACACTGCATGTCCTGAAGTCCTTTACAGTGATGCAATAAAATGTAGCACAAAATGATCTTGATAACAAGAGCAGCTTCTTGGCAGTAATTCAACAAAGTGTAGGGGTAGAAGATTGAAGGTGGGGTGTTGTGCAAGCAAAATGCTGCAAGGAAATGTTTCTAATACAGTTGTACTGAGTTAGATAACCATTGTAGTCTTAACATCTGGGGAAAAAATTAAACCATCTAGTGAAGGGATTCTCAACCTGCAGTCCATTTGCCGGATGTGGCCATTGGCACCATTTCATGGCACCACTGCCTCCACCACACCAGGAAGTGCCATGTCACATGGCACTTCCTGGTGTGGTGGAGGCAGTGGTGCCATGAAATGGTGCCATGGGCCACATCCAGCAAATGGACTGCAGGTTGAGAATCCCTTCAGTGCCCTTGCAAAATGGCCATCCGGCCCCCGAAGTTGTCTGACTTAAAAAGTTTGAGAACTCCTGGTCTAGTGGCAGGTGGCAAGATAATTTAACCTTTAAATGATATTCTTTATCTCTCTGGGAATTTATACATTATAATTACATGACACCAAATTGATTCTGACCCTGGCTTTTCTGAGGTATAAAGTCTTCAGAAGTGCTTACTGTCCCTCATTCTGTTGATGCTCTGGGATCCTAAAGCTTGACCAAGACCACAAGTGGTAATATCACATATGTCTCATTCTCTGGGTAAGTTTGGCTGGATCTTCTCCTTGGAGGCAGAGTAAGAGTACAAAACCAAAAGCCTAGGGCTCCAAAACTACTGTAGGTGTTCAAACCCAATGAGCGACGTTCAGCTAAATTTAACTATCGCTCTTAATCAAAAGAGATCATAAAGGTGCTTCTGTAAACTAAACAAAAAGAGCTGTCAGTTTGCCAGCATTGTGGAGTGGTTTAAGAAAAGATTCACTTCATGGCAAATTAAACACTTCCTCAGCTCTGTGATTTTTTTTTTAAAGTGCTGCATCGCTTTAAAAAAATAAGAGAGGAAAAAGTCCAGCAAGAAGAGAGAGGAGGGAAGAGCAAGGAGTGTTTTGTTTGCTTTTCCCTTTGAATTCAGAATGGCCACTTACTACACTAAGCAACAGGATTTCAGTCAACATTTCAAGTTTAAGCAACTTGCATTACAGTACATAGAAATATAGATGTTTTGCCTACTTGATTCATTATCTGCTATTATCTGCTATTTCTGCAGCCTCTGTCATGTGAGCATCAAGGATCCCGTGCTGTACTTAATACCACTAGTGCTTGCTATGAAGAACCTGCAGTGGCTCAGTGGTTAAAAAGCTTGCCTGGTTAGCTGGAAGGTCACCAAGTCGGCAGTTTGAGACCTGGGTACTGCATGATGGATTGAGCGCCTCTCTCTGTCCCAGCTCTTGGGGACATGAAAGGAGCCTCATTCGGGTGTCTCCTGAGTGGAGTTTTTCCAACAAAAATCCTTTCAACCCAGAATAATTTCTGACAAATGAAATTATTATTACCTGCAGAACAACTTCAGAACGGTATCACTTTGTGCATTCTAAATCCACTCCATAAAAGAAAGGCCTCCCACAAAGTGTTTATTACAGATAACCCATCCTTTGCCTTTTTGTTCCAGTAAATGTTCCACTCATTAATTGTAGTTGCTCTGCTTCTAACACTCCAAATAGAGCTAGTAAAAGATATCTTTCAAGTATATTTCCTGTGACCCACCCCATTGGGTTCAAAGATATTTTGCAAATTTTCTGATCCATACATGAATTTTTTTTTTTTGGTTAGCCAAAACCACAACTAAAGCAAACTGCATTTGGTGACGCTCACGGATTTTAAGAATTGTACAATAAAAGACATTAGCTCCCTTCTATTGTATGCATATGACTGGCTTTCGAGCAAGGGAAACCTTTACCTTTACTATTGTATGGATTTCTCTCCACAAATTGTTTACTCTGAGCAGGCCAATATTATTGTTCAGTCATACTCGAGTCTGACCCTTCACGATCCTATGGACCACAGCACACCAGGCTCAAGTCATCCAACATCCTCTGGAGTCTGCCCACTGTGTCAACGATACTGTCTAAGCCTCTCATCCTCTGATTCCCCCTTTCCCTTTTTGCCTTCAATCTTTCCTAGCATCAGAACCTTCTCCAATGTCTTTTCTTCTCATTTAGTGGCCAAAATATTTGAGCTTCAGCATCTGTCCTTCCAAGGACAGGGTTGATTTCATTTAGGTCCGACTGATTTGTTCTCCTTGCAGTCCAAGGGACTCTCAAAAGTCTTCTCCGGCACCACAGTTTGAAAGTATCTATACTGTAAACTGGAATTGATTTTATGGCCAAGAAATAAGAAAAGACCACAAAAAAGCATTTGTTCATACAAGGTTCAATGAGTTCTCCAATTTGAAGGGTGTTCAGACCATCCTCAAGGTTTAGATAAAAGTATTTACAGTATTTAGAAACTCTATTGCAGGAGTCCTCAAGCTTTTTAAGCCGGGGGCCGGGTCACGCTCCCTCAGACAGCTTTGGGGCTCAAATGGCCATTTTGCCCTTCCTCCACCACATGGCACTTCCTGGTGTGGTGGGCCACAAGAAATGGTGTCATGGGCTGCATCTGGCCCACGGGCTGCAGGTTGAGAATCTCTGCTCTACTGGGACATAGACTACAAGAGACAGAACTGCAAGAATAAATTACTCTTTAAAATCTGCATTGGATTTAGGATCCAAATTTATAACAGTTTTATTCAAAGTTACATGTTACAGAACACGCACATATACCCGGTTTCTGTTTTTCTGGGGTTTTTGAGTGGCCATGACATCTGGAGTGGTTGTAGTCCCAAACATCTGAAGGACCCAAGCTGGAGAAAACTGATAGAGAATCTCTGCTTACTTAAAAAATTCAATTGCTTGGTTACTAACTGAACCAGCACAAGGAAATGCATCTTGGCCATCTTGAAGAAAACTACCTTGGTTGCTGACCTATTTTGTGCTAAACCTACAAATAGCTAGAAACAGTGCTTACCATTAATGCTCCCTACAGCTTAGAATCTGGGCATCTGAAAGACTACTTCCTCCAAAACAAATCAACCTATGCACAGAGGCCATTATCAAAGCCTTGTCTCCAGGTACTCTGATCCTCTGGAAACAAACGGTGTATGTGCCTGTGTGTGTGTGTTTGTACTTCTTGGTGAGATTTACCTAGCACTAGTCATCGCAATTCTTGGCACCAAGACGGAGGTGCTCTTTTTCACTCCCCCCCCCCCCCCGCCACTAAAAATATCATCTGAACTGATTTTAAAAAGTTATTGTGATGCTCTCCTATTTTATTGCCTCTGTTGTATTTACTTTGTTACTTTGGAATGTTTTAATTGTTCTTATTGATTGCTGGCTGCACCAGAAGTTTATTTACTGAAGGTCAACTAACACATTTTAACATAAACAAAATGCTGGATGGCTCTGCAGGCTGTAACTCAATAGCTGTGCTGTGCTTTGCCTTCCTGGGTCTTCAGCATCTACAGGTAGAGCTTATGGATTATTGTTTAATGTTTCTCTAGATCAGGGGTTCCCAACCTAAGGCCTGTGGGCAGGATCCGGCCCATGGCACCATTTCATGTGGTCCCCCCACCCCTCCAAGAGCATTAAAGAAACAAAATGGCCATCCTTTTGAAGCTGTTGGGACAAAATGGCCACCCCATTGTGAGGCAGAGCAAAATGGCCATCTGGCCCTTGAAGCGGACTGATATTCGAGCATGACCCGGCCCCCGGCTTGAAAAGGTTGGGAACCCCTGCTCTAGATTGTATTATGTTAGATTTTGTATTGTATTGGGACAATCTAGTTATATGCTGCCCAGATAAAAAAACAAATAATAAATAAAATAAATCGATCCAGGAAATGCTACTCGCAAAAAACAGGGAGATCTATGGACAGCTTCCAGCTAAGTACAAGGCCATGCATGGGTTACTTGTGGCCCATGGGCATTTTATGGCCTGTAGAAAAATTCTGTGCTGAGTCATCTGAGCATACTCTGTCCAGCACAATAATATTATTGAAAATGAAGCACTGAACAGGGAAGACAACACACACACACACACACAGCCTTTTTAACTGTATTCCTTCTTGGGAGGGGTTACAAGTTGGGAGGGGCACACAGTGATCTTAGCATGGGGTGGTGGTGGTGGAAAGAGTTAAATCTCCTCATTTCTATGCACTGAGATGGTGCTGCTGATGGGGTAAATGTACAGGAAAGGCATGCACATGTGATTTTACATATGTGTGAGTGCAGATTCACCTCCTCCCTTGCCAGGGGCCAGGTCACACTCCCTCAGATGGCTTCGGGGACCAGATGGCCATTTTGCCCTTCCTCCACCACATGGCACTTCCTGATGTGGTGGAGGCAGTGGGGAGTCACATGAAATTGCATTGAGGGCTGCATCCAGCTCATGGGCCGCAGGTTGAGAATCCCTGCTTTAGAATGCAATCTTTGGGAGCAGAAAGTATGGTACAGCAGATGCCATAGGTCAAAATTCTAGATGTATTTTCAGTTACTGAGCACATTTTGCAATGAAGAAAAACCTGCATTGTCGTTCAACAATGTTGATCAATCAATTTACAAAGGAATACAAATCAAATGGGCAGTGTGCTACTTTCCACATAAAAAATGCTTGTTAGAAACAGCCACAGTTGATGGGTACATTTTGTCCTGCTGGTCTTTTTCAATAATATCAAATGATAAACATAAGTAAGCTAGATCCAAGTAAAGCAAATAATCCAGCTATGAAACAAGTTGAAATTCACTGGATATTATTAACTCAATTCAAAAGAACTCTCCCCCCCTATCTCTCTCTTTCTTCTCCTCCACAGGTCTTCTTAAATGCACAGGCAGCTCAGTTCTGTATTGTTCCACAACACAGAGCTTGTTCGGTTTCCCAGAACATAGAAACATTATCCTTTGGACTACAACTCCCAGAATCCCTTAAGAGACTTTGGAAGCTGTAGTCCTAAAAGTCAACATTCTCAAATGCTACTCTTTCCTGAACCTTTCAATCAACACAGTATTTTGTCCTCTAATTCCTGCACATAGCATAGGAGTTAATAGATTCTGTAAACGTGATGGCAGATTCCTGTGCAACCAGATACTTCTCAGGCAGTCAGGATTACACTAAACAAGGGAGTTCAATCCACTTAACTCCCCAGTCTTCAGTTACAATGTTCCTTGGACTTTCTATCTAACCATTTCCAACAGAAGCTTATTCAGCCTCCTTTGTGCAACTCTTTAGAAAAAGCAATGCCACAGGTTTGCATCCTGTTTATTCCATTGTCCAACTGTCTTTACAATTCAAAAGCAATATCCAGTACATACCTGTCAACCTTCCCGGATTGGCCGGGATTTCCCGTTTTTCTGCACTAATTTGCGCCATTTCCCGCCCGGAGCTGCCAAAACCCCGGAATTTGGCAGTGGGGGGAAAGAGGTTCTGCACATCGCTTCTGCGCAAGTCGCCTTCTACGCATGCGTAGAAGGCGACTTGCGCAGAACCGTTCTGCGCAAGTCCCGATTGTCCGGAGCCGCGGTTGACAGGTATGATCCAGTATCTATCCTAAATCTAATTTACTGCAACTTGAGCCCACAGTTCTTGTGCTCTAGAGAACTGTACTCTGCTTTTTTAAAAAAAAATAGCAACTTTTCAAATAGCTAAATGTGTGAGACAGCAAAACTGTTATCAGTTTCTATGTTTCACTTTCTCACCCAGCTCCCTTAACTGTACCCAAATGAACAGTTTTCTTTTCTTTCTTTGGTATGCTTCGTATGTCTAGAAATGTTTGAAAAAAGATCTATGCCTCCCCATTCCACCTCAAAGTGAGACTTAACTATCTAGAGATTGGAATTCAGTGGTACTTCTTCAGGTCCCATATCCATTCAGGACATTAGCAATCATCATGGCCATAGTCTTCCTGTTCTTAACTCCTTGAAACAGTTTTTCTATGGACATTGCACACCAGTCTCTCAGGTTCTTTAGCCATGAAGCCTGTCTACATTCAGGGACTCTCTTCCTGGGATCTTCCCTTGCATAGTGAATTGGAGTATTCTATACAGTACTTTATGTCGTTCCTCATGATATGCCCAAGGTAGTGGAGCTTCCTTTGTTTGTTTAATGGTATCCATCTGGTGCAACACTTCTACATTAGTTACATGGTCCACTCATGATATCCTTAGCAGCCATCTGTAGATCCACATTTCCAAAGCTTTGATTTTCTTTACAGATGCTTTAGTTAATGTACAATGTTACCTCGCTTAAAGACCATAATGCATTCCACGGGATTGCTCTTTAAGCGTGTTTGCTCTTCAAGTGAAACACCATTGTAAGTGACCAATTGTGACTTCTGGCGGGGAGACTGCGAACCCCAATTTAGTTGTTAAGTGAGTTTTTGGTTGGTTTTAGTTGTTAAGCGAAGCGACCATTCAGAGAAAATTCTGCTCTTTAAGCGAGTTAGTCTCTAAGCGAGGCACTCTTTATGTTTGACTGTACATGCTTCGACTCCATATAGCAACACTGGGAATACGTAACATCTCACTATTCAGATCTTTGTAGCGAGAGTTAGATCTCTACTGCATAACAAATGTTGCATTTTTATGAAGATGGTCTTGCTTTTTGTATTCCTATTTTAGTCTCTACCTCAGGATCCCACTTTTCATTTGACATACTCCTCAAAGAGACAATTTTATCCACTTTTTAAATTTTTTGTGTGCCTGCCATTTGCTTCCAGTGAGTTGGTGTTCGGCTTATTACAAGATATTTTGTCTTCTTGGTGTTGAGATCCAAAATATATTCTGTGCTTAAAGCTCTAATAACTCAATCCAGCATCAACTGAAGATCTGCAAGGTTTGTGGCCAGCAGCACTATGTCATCAGCATATCAGATATTATTCTGATATTCTCCATTAATTTTAATGCCAATGTTTAAATCTGATAGTGTTTCTGAAAAAATACTCTCCAAATAGATATTAAACTGTGTTGGGGACAACACGCAGCATTGGAAGGAGCTCAATGGGCAAGGAACATTATTAAAGGAGGATATAGTTGAGTATCTCAACCTCTCCTACGCCACTTGGAGGACAACAACACGCAATGTGAATGTGGAGATACAGAATCCAGCTTACTTACTGGTCTGCCGATTACTGCCAGAAACATGCGCTGATGAGGACTTAATTTTGGCCAACGACAAAGTCAAGAAAGTGGCTTTATTTTGGCAGTCCAGGGTTTGTTTGGGACATGAAAGAAGAAGATAAATTCTACTATGGATTATTTTTTAAAAGATCTTAAGACTCATGAGGCTAATCATTCTGTACTACCCACAGGACTTTTGCATTTGGTTTCTTCAGCAATGTAACAAAGGTGGATAGCAACCAATTGCTAGGAAGAATGCCTGGTTAAAAAGGTCCATCAATTCTTTGATGTTAATTTCAGATTGAAGTTTCAAAATTTCTACTGGGATGTCATCTGGCCCTCTTGCTCTCCCGAGTTTGGCTCTTTGCAAAATTCTTACAACTTCACTCTCCAATATTGGTGGTCCAGTACTATATTTCCATTTATGACAGGCTGTTCGCCTCTTTTATCACTGGTACTACATCAGTGGAACTACAGAGTTATTTAATTATAACTTATTGAAAAGATTTCCATGAGTGTAGCAGGATGGGGAATAAAGGTAAAGGTCTCTCTTGCTCGAAAGCCAGTTGTGTGCAACTCTAGGAGGTGGTGCTCAACTCTGTTTTACAGCCAAAGGGCCAGTGCTTGTCTGCATCTGCAGATGTTTCTGTGGTCATGTGGCAGGCATGACTAGTGCGCAGAATGCTGTTACCTTTCCCTCTGAAGCAATACCTATTTATCTGCTCTCTAATTTTTTGAAAACCAAAAAGGTTATTCCAGATTCCTGTAATCTCAAGACAAACATTCTTAAAAGTTTTAGTTCAATACAAATCCATTTGAAGAAATTAAGAGGATTTCTTACCAAAATTAAGAATGTCTGTGCTTTGAATATCTTTCTGTGAAGAATTGTGTTTTTCATGTTTCTAATTGGTCAGAAAAACATTAGCTTATAAATGTATTATTTTCCTTTGCTCTTTACTCAGATGTATATATTATATTTAAAATGTATTTACTGTTAAATCCTTTCATGCTCTAGTTTCTCATGTTTGAGAAAGGACTCTGTGCTAAAAGCTCAGGACTCCAATATCCATTTTTAACCTCATAACACTTACAGACTATCTAGTCTGGACCTTGTCAAGAAATTAAATGGCATACAGGTTGGTCAGGCAAAAATGCACTCTGTAAAGGCTCAGAGGAAACGTGAAAGACAAAGTAATGTAGTTTTTTGTGACACCTTCATAGTGTGATCAAGTGATTAAACTGCTGTACTGCAACCAGAAGGTTGTGCATTCGATCCTGACCTGGGATCAAGGTTGACTCAGCCTTCCATCCTTCTGAGGCCATTAAAATGAGTACCCAGCATGTTGGGAGCAAAATGCTAATTAACTTGTGAACCGCCCAGAGAGTGCACTAAGCGCTATGGGGAGGTATATAAGTGTGATTGCTTTGCTTTTGCTTTCTGCTCTTGTTCCTCCCTAGAGTTTGCAAACTTTTTTCATTTTCTTTTTAGTTTTTGCTTTCTTTCTTTTTAACAAAATTTATACAATCCATTCTGGTATTTGGAAATGGATTTATTTAAAG
Organism: Bradypodion ventrale; assembly: GCA_035047345.1. Classification (NCBI taxonomy): domain Eukaryota; kingdom Metazoa; phylum Chordata; class Lepidosauria; order Squamata; family Chamaeleonidae; genus Bradypodion; species Bradypodion ventrale. The sequence goes on along the minus strand of JAWDJE010000002.1, from coordinate 136,888,916 downwards.
GAAATCTTATAGTAAATCTAGGCCTTCAACATTCGGACTACTATCTACCAGGATAAATACTGTTTATTAAATATATTGGCTTTGATAAGGTAGAGGAGGAGATGGCAGCAAGATTTTACAGAGAGAAAACCACTCTTAGCCTGGCTGTGTATCTTCTGAGGATTCCTCCAACCTCAGGTGTCTTTATTTGGCAGTTTTACATCTGGCCTAGACATGGATGATGAAGAAGAATGGTGAAGGAAAGCAAGCAGGTGTTACAGACAATGGAAAGCCATGCCGAGTGATGATTTTCATGACACTTGCATAGTCTGAGTAAGCACTTCTGTTCTTGTTCCTCCCTAGAGTTCTTCCCTACAAGTGCTTCTCATCAATACCATGTCCATGTTTCCTTCATAGAAATGAAGTTAGAAACATAACTTTGTTAAATCAACATACAGTTTCATGAGATTTATTCACCTCTATATTTTTCTTGACCTGGATTTGGAAGGAAAGCCTCATTTGGCATCTTTTATTCATGTTAACCCTTTCCTTCTTTCCTCTCTTTCTGATGCATTGGCCACAAAGGAGACTTTCAAACGGCAAAATGCAAATGTCATTCTGTTGTGTAAAATGGACAGATAAAAATGTTGTACTGTATAACCAAAATGAATTTTTTGGAATAGTAGCCATGTTAGTCTGTGGTTCAGTCATATCAGGAAAAAAAATATAAAAATAAAATAAAAACAAAAACACTGCAGAATTTTAAAGCCTAACTTCTATATTTTTATTGTGAGCTTTCGTGGATCAAGTCCACTTCTTCAGACAAAGGAGTAAAACTTCCAGGCAGGTTTATATACACTAGATGCAGGGGTCAAGATGTCACAAGGCAAATGGATCACAAAGCAACGAGGTAAAGAAAAATCAAACAGAATGACAGACAAGCATGCATATCAATACAGCTTCCAACAGATAACAGTAAAAAATGATTATTCAGATTAGTTTTAAATGTCCCCCTTTCAATCTTAAAAGTGTAAAGTTGCCAAGCAAAGCATATGCTAATGAGTTTAACCCAGTGATGGGCAGTCTTGGCCCTCCAGCTGTTCTTGAACTTCAATTCCCACAAGCCCAAGTCAACACACCAGCTGGTCAGGATTTCTGGGAATTGAAGTTCAAGAACAGCTGGAGGGCCAAGACTGCCCATCACTGGTTTAACCTCTTACTTGAGGTGCTAAGAGTATCCTAGCACCTGCAAGATGAACAAATTTATTTCAGTCTGAGATTTTGTGATTTATGATCCATAAAGCACATAATGTGCATTGCAGGGATGGAGGAATCACAATATGGGATTAAAATCGCTGGGAGAAACATCAACAATCTGAGATATGCAGACGACACCACCCTAATGGCAGAAAGTGAGGAAGACCTAAATAATCTCTTGATTGGGCTAAAGGAGGAGAGTGCAAAAGCTGGTTTGAGACTCAATATCAAGAAAACCAAGATAATGGCAACAGGCCCAATCAGTTCCTGGAAAATAGATGGGGAAGAAGTAGAAGCAGTGACAGATTTTACCTTCTTAGGATCAAAGATCACTGCAGATGGGGATTGTAGCCATGAAATAAAAAGGCGACTGATTCTTGGGAGACAAGCTATGAGAAACCTGGGGAACATAGTGAAAAGCAGAGACATCACATTGCAAACAAAAATTAGAATAGTCAAAGCAATGGTATTCCCAGTGGTAATGTATGGATGCGAGAGCTGGACAATCAGGAAGGTTGAACGCAGAAGAATAGATGCCTTTGAAATGTGGTGTTGGAGGAGGGTTTTGAGAGTCCCCTGGACAGCGAGGAGAACAAATAGGTCAATCTTAGAAGAAATTAACCCTGACTGCTCATTGAAAGGTCAAATAGTAAAGACGAAGCTAAAATATTTTGGACATCAAGTGAGAAGGGAGGATTCACTTGAGAAGGCCTTGATGCTGGGAAAGGTGGAGGGCAAGAGAAGAAGGGGGCGCCCAAAGATGAGATGGATAGATGGTATTGTGGACACAATGGGCACAGAGCTGGGTGGGCTGAGGAGAGTGGTGGAGGACAGAGGCATCTGGAGGAAAATGGTCCATGGGGTCACAAAGGGTCGGAGTCGACTGTGCGACTGAACAACAATCCATTTACTCAATCCAGATTCTGAGCAAGGGGCTTGCAATCTTTAAAAAAAACTCATGTCAAAATATATAAATCTTTAAAATGTGACAAATGGTTCTGTTTTTGTTCCTCTTTCATTATATGGGTTGAAACAGGCTAAAATGGCATCTGCTTTGAAAAAAATAAAAATTAACCTTTTAGGTTTAGTTGCTCTGGAGACAAATGCAGTCCCCTCAAGATAGACCCACAGAAATTATACATTTCCTGCTGATTTGCTTTGCCTCCCTGCCAGACTGTGTCCTCAGTTCACATGAACAAGACAAAACGGGCCTCTATTATCTGTGTAACTACGGTAATACCTGACAACTAGAGTAGCCCTTACTTGTCTTCTTTAACACCGAAAAAGACTCAATTTACCCTGGAATACAGATACAGTACTGAAAGAGATACTGCATTAAAACAGGCTGTTAATTTCATTGCAACTTACCTCCACACTTGATGCTATACTTTTTAGTATTTAACTGTTTTTATACTAGTATCCACAAACTATAAATGGGGAATTCAACCATTTGTGTACATCAGCTTTGGCCCTGTGTGTCTCTGCAGCAGAGTATGCTGCTCCAGTATGGAGTGCATCCACCCACGCAAAACAAGTTGACATCGCTGTTAATGAAGCCATGCATATAGTGACAGGATGCCTCAAACCTACACCAGTTGAGAAAATATATCCTTTTGTTGGTATTGCTCCACTTAAGATCAGAAGAGAAGTAGAAGTGGACGCTGAGAGAAGTAAGCAAGAGAATGGATATGAGCCTCAAGTCCACGGGCTCAGATCTAGGAAGCCTCTGAATGGATATGAGCCTCAAGTCCGCCAACTCAGATCCAGGAAGAGCTTTATGGCAAAAACAAGCATTCTTGAGGGTACGCAAGAGCAAAACCAAATTAGAAGATAGAGGAATGAACTCACTGGACAAAAGACATCATTATAGGAGGATATAACTGAGTAACTCAACCTTCCCTACGTCACTTGGAGGACCCTGAATAGGCTGAGAGATGAAGTGCCTAAATGTAAGACCAATATGCTCAAGTGAGGGCTGCTGGCAGACAACAACACGCTGTGTGAATGTAGAGATACAGAATTCGGCTCATTTACTGGTTTGCCAATTACTGCCAGAAACATGCACCAAAATGACTTACGTTTGGCCAACGACAAAGCTGAGAAAGTGGCTTCTTTTTAGTAGTCCAGGATTTGATCAGCACACAAAAGAAGAACGAAGAAGAAATGCTAGTGTGTTGTAATGGTCCATGGGAGTCGAGGTGCTGAACTCAAGGAAGGCACGCGAGACTGAAGTATGATGGTAAAAGTCAGCCCCGAATTCTGGGGTGGACTGTATTTATTGACTACAATTGGAAGTTAGCACGCACAGTCTGCATGAAACCCCTGTGATGGAAAGTTTTACTACATGGCACTTGGCTGGCTGGGTTACATTTACCAGCCTGCGTGCCCAGGTTGCCCATAGGCAGGCTTAATCAGCAGATTGTGGTGGGACTCATTGTTCCCATGTTATCTAACTCCAAGAAGGCTCTGCGTACTTATGCATAGCTATTTGGTCTAACTGTGGTTAGTGTCTGCTCAGTCCTTATTCACGGTTGTGAGCGAGATACTGTAGCTGTTTGCGAGACCTTGAGTCTCTCTCTACATGACACTTGCTCTACTTGCGTTCAGTGCCCTTAGCCAAGTAAATATGGAGTCACAATTGCTCCCTATAACTAACTTAACCTTACCCAATTGCCTTTCCTGTCGAGCCAGGATGGTCTCAGGATCATTTGTAGACCCCGACAAACCCTTTGGGAAAGGTAGCTGTCCAATTAGTGGCCTGGGCAACCCACACTAGTGTCTACCTGCTCTGCCAATTTTAACAATTTTGGTGGGTTATTTTTGTCTCAACTTGAGTAGACAATTCTAGAAGTCTTCAAACTGATAGAATCTTAATGATGAATAAATATTAAAAATTGCTTGATGCAATGAAAAAAATAAATGTTTAGAGTTGTGTGTTGTTGTTTTTTGTTGTTGTTGTTTTTTGGGGGGGATGATGTCTCCATTTTGATTCAGGGATCCTTGAGTTATGGTCGAGAAAAGTAACTTTTCCGAGATCAGGGAAATATAAATGCTCTTTTCCCCTTCATTTGTTATATAGAACATACCAAGAGAAAGAGTTACTTTTTTAGTAAGTCTTATAGAGATAGCTAGGAGAGGACTTCATTTAATGTCATTACTGTACTTGTAATTGTAATAGTAACAACATCAACAAAGAAGTATAAGAATGCTAGAATAGTTTCACTGTGGCAAAATCTGATTTATACAAATGAACGTGTTATACGATCATTAGGCTGAATCAACTCTGAAGAAATTAGAGGAGATAATTTTCTGGTGATCTGGTAATAGCCAAGAGACTGAGGAATGCAAGGTAGAATTCCTGTCAGAACAGAGAATTAAAAAAAGATAAAATTAATGTCTCCTGGGTGATGCTACTCTGGCATCATGTAAGCAAACTGAGAACAAACAGGTGATGCACATGAAGTGCTGTGGAGTTAAATAATGTCTGGAGCAAAGAAGTAATCATATTAGCAATACAGCAAAGGACTGGACATTAGACTGGATAAGTATTAGCCAGAAGGAAACACTTTCTGGCACACATATGAGAATGATGTCACTAATATTGGTAGGGCTGACTTCACTGATATGCTGCCTTCCATTTAATTCTGTTCTTGAGTAAGGGGCCATTCAATAATTATGTGATTCTCAAAGGGAGGAGGGGGTCTGCCATCCGAATTACAGAAAAATTACGTTGGGGGGGAGGGTCAGGTCAAAATTACATAATCCATTTGGAACTGTTTCTAACCGACAGTGGGAAACCAAACCTGCGCATAAAAAGAAAGGGTTTTATTTACCTTTGTGCCTTGCTACATGGTAAAAATGGAGGGGGAAAGCCACACTTCCTGGTTGCAAGGAGAGCAAGAGGTTAGGCTAGACTAGAGCATCGTTTTCTGTTTCAGTGCAATTGGCCTGCCCACCCATTTCCCCTGCAGCGCCACCACTGGTTGGTGGTGCAAAATACATTACTATTTGGTTCAGATCATGTAATTTTAAGGAGGGAAGGGGTCAAAGCGAAAATTACGGTTGGATTACATAGGGGAGGGGGTCAATTTTTCCCAGAAAAAGGATCACGGAATTGTTGAATGGCCCCTAAGCATGTTGGGAGGTACATTCCCTGGTTTCATATGCTTAAGGTTTAAATTGGCAAGTCTGAAAAATGCTTGTCTGTGGCTGGATTCTACCCACTAAAGATCTACTCACGTAATAGTTCAACAGGGTTAGAACTATTTCATTATGCTTCTTCCCATATCCTGTTGGAAATACTTGGATGCAGAAAATACTGTATTTACCAGCGTATAAGATGTATTGGAATATAAGACACACCCTGTTATTACCAAAATAGCCCACTATAGGCCACTATATACAGTACAAAACACACCCCATTTTTCCAGTGTACTTTAAGGGGGAGAAGTGGGTCTTATACACCAGCAAATATGGTACAGTATATGGATAAGGCCACTGATTTGGTTGCTTCTTGTGTAATTGATACATCCCTTCCATTAACAAGAGGTTTGAAAGGAAACTGGGAAAGTGGCTTCCACACCACTTCAATACTGTGTAACTCTGTCTCAATTCTAGATGATTTTTAACCATTTTAGGTGACTAGTAATTCCAACATCCACAAGCTAATGAGTAATTCTTTACAAATTAATAACCATTTTCTGATAGATGAACTGTTTGTTTTAATCTCTCTCTCTCTCTCTCTGTTAATCCTTCCTTGCTTTCTCTCTGTGGTCTGGTATTTTCTAACACTACAGTATCCCTACAAAGGATGATCTTCTATGTTGGGGAGCGTATGCCATTTAACACATCTTGCAAACCATTGTGGCATTCTTATGATCTGAAACATAGAGCAAAACAGAACTATAAATTTGTTGCATGCAGATACAGTAAAACCCCAACTTATGCCTCAAGTTACGTATGCCTCAAGTTACGTAAAATTCGACTTACATAAGAATTTTTCACTAAAATGGTGTCCCGATTTACATAAATGTCCCAATTTATGTAATGTGATTTCCTATGGGTTTGCTTTGATTTACATAAAAATCTCATTCCCCCCCCCCACCCCATGGATTTGCTTCAATTTACATAAATATTCATTTTCCTATGAGTTTGCTTCAATTTACGTAAAAAAATTTCCGATGGTTTTGCTTTGATTTATGTAAATATTCATTTTTCCTATGGGTTTGCTTCGATTTACATTTTAAAAAAAGATTTACGTAAAAGGCTATGGAATAGACTTTTTACGTAAGTAGGGGTTTTACTGTATAGTTTTCATAGCAATCCTTATAAAAAACTTAACCCATCTTTTGTGTCCACTAATTGAAAAAGCTGAAGGTAAAACCAAGCTTTCCTTGCTCCACACAAGCTGTGCTTCCCTCCCTCTTCAAACAGCTTATGAAGTAGGCTGCTGTCAGGAACAAAAAGTGCACGCCAATTGTAAATTAGATAGATTCTGGGGTTGCTCATACCTTCCTGCCTTGACACACTTAACACAGCTTGTCGTGAACAATGAGTCCCACTGGCTTGCGACTCCTTGGCTGGGCTCCATTTCCTGTTCTTCTTCATCGTTTGAGAGCTATTAAGATTTGGTGCTGCCTCGCCTATCAGATCTAGCATGTTATGGAAGCATCAGTGCCCAGCTCTGCTCTCTTAACAATGCCAGACTCCATTAATTCATTCCTCCTCCAGAGTCTTCAGCCTTCCTGTGCTACTGCAAAATGATAAATTCTCAGTTTATTAAACCAAGATATAAGCAAAGATTCTTTAGCCCCTGTGTCCGACCTCTTTGCATGAGATGTGATTAAACCATGGATGTTTCTTGCTAGCATTGTTTACTATTCTGTCCAAACTTGGAAACTAAACAAGCAAACATTTTAAGTCATGGATCTTAAATTTGTTTTAATGTTCATTTTTCTGTTATATTTTTCATATTTTGAGAAATACCAGGATAATTATTCAAAATCAGCTATTCAATATCATTGTGATTATTTTCTGAATAAAAACTATCATTTATCACCAGTGCTATATGGATTAATTGGGGATGTCTGCAAGGTGTTCTTGCCCTATTCCCCTATAGCAGTGGTGGTGAATCTATGACACACATGCCAGAGGGTGCACTCAGAGCCCTCTCTGTGGGCACATACACTGTTGCCCCAGCACAAAGTTCACCAGAGTTCTAGGAGCACTTCCTGTCACCCCACTTGCCCAGCTGCCCAATGGGAGTAATTCCTCCATCCCCTGTCTGGGGTAAGGCGGGTGGCTCACATATGGCATGAGGGTATTCAGTATTCAGGTTAAATTGCCATGTAGGTGCTTTGTGATAAATAAGTGAGTTTTCGGTTGCCGTTTGGGCACTTGGTCTCTAAAAGGTTCACCATCCCTGCCCTGATTTAACTAGTATACCATATGGTACAGTTTTGAAGTGCTAACTAATTCACTTTCATATATTTCTTATTGATAAACAAATATATTTTGATATGAAAGTCTTGTTTGTATTTTAAATTCTTCCAACAGTTTCAGCCCCTTCAACCTAGAACATCCTCTCCCCATTATTGCTTCAAGATTTCTGATGTTTTACAACTCTAAAAAGAGGGGAATAAAGCCATTTCTGCCACCTTGATTCACTGAGATACAAAACATTTAGAAAAAGATCTAATTAAAGTCAGGGATTGAGTTTCTGTTCACATCATGTAGCCGCCTCCAGAGCTCCCGGTCTCCCCATTCTTGCCCTTAGTGTGAGTAGGGGTGGGTGGAGAGTCGAGAAACAGGGAGTCAGACTGGCCTAGCAGCTGCTGATGTTTCCTCCGCTGAAGAGCTGGGCTCCATCTGGGACATGAGCTGTGCTCTGTCACCTGGGGATTTTTGAGTATTGTAATGTTAAATGATATTGATGTTGCTCTGTATTGCTATATTGTATTTTGTGGTTATTATAATGTAATTAGTGATTGATATTTTTTGTATTGAACCTGCTTGTATATTTATTGTATTTACATGTTGCGTTGTAAGCCGCTTTGAGTGGCACTTGTGCCAGGAAAGCGGGATAGAAATTAAACGTAATAATAATAATAATCCCACAAACCTTACTGATAAATATGTTTTGATTTTTGATTCATTGTTGATAGTTTGAGATTAATATGAAGACAATATTTATTTTATGCCACTCACTTCTGAAATGCATGATGCATTTTATTACTTGGATTGTGATTTTTTAAAAATGTTATTTAGCTTAACTAAAATTATTAAATTATTATAAAGATGTTTCTTAATGTTGACAGGGACTGCAGTGGCTCAAGTGCCTAAGGCGCTGACTGGGAAGCGGAAGGTCAGCAGTTCGATTCCCAAGTACTGCAGGATGGAAATGAGCTCGTGTCTTCGTCCTAGCTCCTGCCAACCTAGCAGTTCAAAAGCAAGAAATTGCAAGTAGATAAATAGGGACCACTTTTGTGGGAAGGTAACAGCGTTCCGTGCGCTCCGGTGTCTAGTCATGCCTGCCACATGACCATGGAAACGTCTGCAGAAGCAGACAGCGCTGGCTCTTCGGCTTAGAAACAGAGATGAGCACTGCACCCTAGAGTCGGATACGACTGGCTTTCGAGCAAGGGAAACCTTTACCTTTACTTAATGTTGACACTGACATTTCTATTATTGCATAGGTCTGCCAAGTTATTAACACCATCCTTCATGGCTCATCTTTAAAATTCGCTTTGGGCCTTCAAAATGAAAAAGATGGTAACTTGACAGAAGGCTTTCTCAATGGTGGCATCATAGCTTTAGAATAGGAATTCTCAACCTTTTAAAGCCCGGGTCACGCTCCCTCAGACAGCTTCAGGGGCCAGATGGCCATTTTGCCCTTCCTCCACCACATGGCACTTCCTGGTGTGGTGGAGGTGGTGGTGGGCTGCATGAAATGGGCCGCATCCAGCAAACAGGCTGCAGGTTGAGAATCCCTGCTTTACAATATCCTTTTCAGGATATTCATGATACTGTACCTATAATTATGAAATATTTTCCAAGGGTTGAATAAGCTTTCTAAAAACTTCTCCTTCTTCTACTACTAGAGCCTAAACATCATTATGGCCATCCTGATTATCGGATATTTTAAAACTAATTAATCTATGAACTTTTAACCCAATGAGGGCCAATGCTATTACCATGATAACTTAATTAGATCCTAACTCGTTGAACCATTGCCTTAACTTACATACTATACCTCCATTTTTTTCTATTTTGCTCAGGTCATAAACCAGTAATTCCAGTGAAAACACACAAAGACTCTGAAGCCTGTCCAGAAGAAGGAAAAGGAGATGTTATTGTAGCAGCAACAGCAACAAATGTTAGAAGAGGGGGAAAGTCTCAAGTGAATACATTTGTGGCAATAAAAAGGATAGGTATCATCAAGACTGCTGAATTGAAAGATGCATACAGTAGACCCTCGGGTAACGATGCTACTTGGTTCCCCAAGTAGCGTCGCTACAGGGGAAATGTCATTGCGCGATTTTCAATGGCAGCTGCACCATCTAGCGGCAAAAAGCTGTCATTATCCGCACAACGACGTTAAAAACGGCATTAATCCGCACGACAGTTTTTCGTCATTGTGCAGATAGTCACATGGCGAGTGACAACACATCAGTAAGCAGAAATTACGCTAATCGAATGTGTCATTACTTGGGGTTTTACTGTACAGTATATGAAAGAGGTGCTGAGGAATAGTATAAATTCTTGGAATAATAAACCATCACATGCTCAATACAGTGGAACCCCACTTTACGGAAGGCTCGCTTAATGAAAAACTCACTATATGGAAGGAAATCCCAAGAAAATGGCACCCCACTTACTGGAAAAAAAATTGCTAAACAGAAAGTTTGTTGGAGTGTTCTGATACTTCCCACGGCAGCAGGAGCGTGTTTGGAGCATTTCTGTTCTGTTTTTGAAAATTTTCATCACTTTTTAACATCTTAAGAAACAATCCCTGCAACCAGGAAATGCTGAAATTCCCCCGTCCCCTCATCGGCTGTTTGGCAGGTACTTTTCCTGCAATTACCAGGGCTGGTAACTAGATGGTGCTGTCGGAAATGTGCTGAATATGTATTGCAAACCAAAATTCAGTGGTACTCCGCATAATGAATGCTTCCTATAACGAAAAATCCGTACAATGAAGCGTTCATTAGGCAATTGCGATGCCCCGCATAACTAATCCCCCCCCCGGTTATACAGGGTTTTGTTAACCAGGGTATACCCTGCTTAATGTAAACCCCATATAACTAACATTTTTCATTGTGCAGTGTATCGCCCATTTGCTGTTTGCATAAAGAAAAAAACACATAACGAAGAGCTCCGTGGAACAGAGCTTTTTCGTTCTGCAGGGACGTTCTGCTACAGTAAAACCCCGGGTTATGACAGAGGTCTGTTCCAATTGCCTTCATTGTAACACGAAAAATTTGTAACTCAAAGCATCCATAGGAATGCATTGAGAACTTTAAAAATAGTCACGAATTGACCGTTGTAACCCGCCCCAAAAAAAGAACCATTAAAAATTCATAATCCGGGACAGCATTTCCATAGGATTTGCCATCATAAACCAGGGTAAACATTACCCAAAGCACTTGTAACCCGAAATTTTACTGTAATAAGTTGCGAAGCTCAAAAAAAGCCAAATTAATGTATTTTAACTGTTCAAAAATGCATTTTGGAATTTTTTTGCTGTGTTTTTGCCACTTTAGAAAGAGTTTTAAAAAGAAAAAATACTTTCTTTTTCTTTTTTGCTTTTTCCTAACTTCCGGAATGGAAATATTGGTTTTCAATGCATTCCTATGGGAAATCATGGTTCACTTTAAGGAAAAATTGCTATAAGGAAAACCCTGTGGAATGGATTAATTCTGTATAGCGGAGGTTCACTGTATATTAAAAAAATGAAAGGCAAAGTAGATAGGCTCCTCCTCCTTCAAGTGCCATATCCGATTTCGAATATTGGCTATCATCATGGCGATCAGCCATGAAGATTGTCCTGGGAACAATATAATGCAGTGGCCTTCCATTTGCCTTCTGCATTGCAGCATGACACCCATACCACTGATCCAGTTCTATGAGTCACTTTCTGGTCCTGAGCTCTTTTAGCACACAAAGATCTTATCAGGCCCAAGGCACTATTGATGAAGCTGCTGCCCTCCATCAAGATGGATTCAAGTGGGATTTAATCCACTTGGGGACCATCACCCTTTCCTGTGGACTATGCCACCCAAGGCCATTAGTCCTCAGTTGTTAGGTTAGTTAACCACCGTCTGATGATCAACGTTGAGTCACTGACAGTATGGACTACTCTATTACCAAAGCAGGATAACCTGGCTAGACTTGCAGTAGAATAGGGCTAAGATAAGGCTTAAATTTAGTGTCCTAAAAAAGGAGACTGAAGGATTTATATTTGCTCAAGCACAAACACTACAAACCATCATAATTAAAGCAAAATTTGGAGAGAAATAACTGGAACTGACAGTAATCATAGGCTTTGCAAAGAAATGGATGAAACAGTGGGCCTCATTATTATGGATGTAGTAAGATTGCACAGACTGACTACAAAGGATGCTATAACCGAGTCACAACAATGTTACATTGGAATCTGTGCATGAATCATGGAATACCATCTACAAAGTACTGGTGGGAACACAAACTTGAAAAGGTGATTGGCAATGTGGATGAGATGGTTAGGATCTTGTGTGACTTTAAGAACCAAACTGATAAGCTCAAAGAACCAAACTGATAAACTCAAACACAACATTCGAGAAATTACTGTGATTGAGAGAGAAAAATTAGTTAAGCTGATTGATATGATGATCCCAAGAGATGGTAAGGTGGAAGAAAAAGATGAAAAGGAGATTGAAAAGATCATGAAATATCAGGATTTGAGAACTGAATTATGACATTTCTGGGAGAAAAGAGCAACAGTGATGTGGGAGCAATCCCAATATTGTTGAAAAAACATCCAAGTGTGATTAGCATTGGTAAAATCACAATACAGCAGCAGCACTACTACTATGTTATCAGGTGATAGCTAATTGACTCTTAGCTCCAGGGTCAGAACCAGAGCAATGGGGTCCCAAAACTCTGGCCCAAACATCTGTTGGGTTTTGTACACGTCTATCACCATCACCACCACCATCATGATGTATGTGTGTGCTAAAAAAAAAGAAAGACAAAGAAAGAACGAGCTATCTATAAAAAAAATACCAGGAAGATGAGAAGGAAACAGGATATGCAAAATGTCTATTAGAAACACACACACACACACACACACACACACACTCGTGGGCTTCAAAAGGTTGTACCAGTCAGCTTCTGTAAGCAGAGCAATGCTAATATGACACAAAACTCTCTCTCTCTCTCTCTCATCATAGGTTTCTGCTTTTAATTATGTTTCTTGATTCGTCATGTGCAGAGACAGAAGCTATAACTGCTAAGTACAGGAAAATGTTCTGCACAAGCTCAAAGCAAAATGTTTTCTATTCACCAACATATTTGTAGCCACTTATTTTTGCTTTTCAGCATTGCACTGGATCTCTGTGATGTTACTGGGGGGAAAGACGCCATTTTTTCCTAATCTACTACAATTCAAACAACCAGTCTCTGATGTTTCTACCATGAGTGAAAAAACAAGTGAGCTGTTTACAGGAGCAAACAACAAATGTCACTGAATAAATAATGTGAGTTTCTTTTAAAACTAAGTGGTAACTTAAATTGAACTTCAATTTTTTTACCCAGTAATGTTAATTTAAACTAAGTCAAGTTTTGTGTCCTCTAACTAAAATCTTAACAAATTGAGGCTTCTGCATTGGTGTGCTAAGGCCATGGTTCCCAATGTGAGGCACATGCCCCACGGATGGGGGGATTTCGTTTTTAGGGGTGCAATTCAAGAATGAGTTATTAACAGTAAATGGTCTTTTAGGCTTCCTCCACATGAATAGGAGTTCACTTTTTGAATAATAAGAATTATGTCACAGGGAGAGGCATCATGATTTTAGAGATTTAATTTTAATTTAATTTAATTTAATTTTTGCACTTGTATGCCGCCCAATCAGGAAACCCGACTCATGCTTAGGTGGAGCATGGCCAAAACAATGTTGGGAACCACTGCTCTAAGGTCCTGCCAGATAAATGCTTATTTTCCTAGGCCTTTTAATTCATTTGTATGCTGTCCTCTGGCTAATTCCAACTTCCATTATTTCAATCCAATTTTTGTTTGTCCACTTACATTAAGTTTCTGTAGAACTTAATGTTGCAAAGAACTTAAAGCTGCAGCACAAGTCTTCAGACAGAAGAACAGAGTTGTTAGCATTTCTATAATACAGAGGGGGGTTTTTAATTTAAAAAACTGATTGCGAGACCCATTGCCTTCTAGCAATACTTACAAATAAATTCTTAATCTCAAGAAGCAAACATTAGTTGGTTAGAATAAAGGTCCTGCTATGAGAGTGAAAAAAATTTCCTCCTGTGCAGGACATTAAGTGACATCCCTCTACTGTGTGCAGTCCCACCCAAATATTGCAGGCACAGAAATACACCACAACTGAAGACTAATTTCTGTAAATCACACAATTGTCAGAGCAGCTACTGAATGATATAATCTTAGAGTAGCTGCTGGATGGGTGCTGGATAGCAAGAGCCTATCCACCCTGCCAGCCACAGGATTGGGTGGGTATTCTTTCTGCTTGGGCAACAGGATCAGTGGATCCATTCATGTAGTCAGTAACATCGAGTCAACAAGAATCTGATCTTTTTAATTTCTATACAGAATGCAGTTTAATGAAAAACATTTCAAATCAGATTTGTTCACTTTTACGCAATAAATTGTTACAAATGCATCACAGTGGCCAAAGATAGACAGTGGATACCATTCAGTTACCAAGGGGATATTTTTAAAGTCATTATAAAAGGGCTACTAATTTCTAGAAAACTGTGGTTAATATATTTCATGATATCTTCATTATCTTCCAGTTATAGTTGGTATTATAATCTACACTATACCTTCTTAAGTGCTTAATGCATTGCTGTTGTTGATATAAACGTTCAGAAGCAGTTTTGTTGTATATATGTTAACTACTATCAGACTGACATGGGCAAAAGACAATCTAAGTTGAAGAAAATAAAATGGCTTTAACAAATCTTAGAACTTAATATAAAATGCATGTTTACACAGTTCAATGAGATTTGCTCCAAAGTGTGCATAAGATAGCAGTGCTACGTAAAATGACAGCACAGTGTAATTCTACTGTACCATATCCATAGCTGGAGTTTACAGTCATGTTGGTTTTCCATTAAAAGTTAACCTCACTGACCCAAAAACTAGCACTGACAGAACATATTGTACAACTTCCTTGCTTTATTTTCTTCTCTCCATCTGCATCCTTTGTAACACAAATGATTTCACTTCATTTTACGTTGTGTTAACTGTCATTTTATTTTTGTCACTTTTGATATTTTGTATTATAATAATAAGTTGCTTGCTGTCAAGTCACTTCCAACCTATGGTGACACTTTCCAGGATTATCTGGGTAGAAAGTACACAGAAGAGATTTACCATTCCCTTTTTCTAGGGGCATGCTGAGATTGTGTGGCTTGCCCAGGGCCACACCAGCTGACTCTTTTCCTGGGAGGTATCATGCAAATTGAACCCCTAGTCTCTCCTTCTGCAGCCAGATACCTCAACCACTGAAGTTTGCAGCCAGCTGGATATTGCATATTCATTAATTTGAAAAATTTGGGAGGGGGGGATAGAACCCAATGAAGATTACAGCTCTGCTGATGTCTTTAGGACTAAGAGACATTGGCTGAAACCTAGTAGTAAATTGCAACTATAGCAGGCCTGTTGAATGAACAGAATTTACAGAGACTGTGACTCACCAAATCTCCAATGAGTCAATGGGCTTGCTGTACTGGATTTCAGCCACTGAATTCAGTGAAGTGTATCTCTGTGAAAGAATGCACAGGATTGCAGTGCTGCACCATTATTATTACCTTATGTTGCAAACTGGCAGTCCTTGTCATCAATGCTGCCCTTCTCAAAGACTCTGATTCTGCAGGTGTACACTAAAGACTCACAATGACAAACACTAACAGCTCACCAATAGCAGCAACCTCTGAATCATATCTATTCTACTTGGATTTGGATTCCCACTATTCATAGCTTTTAAACCCCTGTTGCATTATATTTTATGATAGCATAGGTAGCCAGATTTAACTCTATCTATACAGAGCCAAGAATTCATCAACAGCAAGAATCACAGGGCAAGTGCATAACAACCGTCATGTCTGAGTCAGATGATTATTATGTACCAATCATGAGGTAGGAGAAAAGACAGATAGTATAAATGTGTTTCCATATGCAGAACACCAATTAGTCATTGCTAACACATTTACCTGTAAACAAATTTATTCAAGAAAACCACTGTTCTTTAAGATCCATCAACACTTCTCACTATCATCTTCAAATTATTGGTTGGGAAACTAAGTCTCAGAGGTCAGGATAGGGCAGTGGTAGTGAACCTATGGCATGCATGCCAGAGGTGGCACTCGGAGCCCTCTCTGGGCACCCACGTAGTAACCTCAGCCCAGAGTTTGCCCCACCCCTCTGCCCAGCAGCCCAATGGGAGCTCTTCCTCCCCCCAGCACAGAGTTTATCCCACCCCTCTGCACAACAAAAGCGCTTCCTCCCTCCCCCCAGCACAGAGTTCACCCCACCTTTCTGCCCAGCAGTCCAATGGGAGTGTTTCCTTGCTCCCCTGTTGCTGTGTTGGCACTTTACGATAAATAAGTGGGGTTTGGGTTGCAGTTTGGACACTCGGTCTCTAAAAGGTTTGCCATCACTGGAATAGGGGTAAGATTTTACCTGTGGATTTTACCAGCATCACAATGCCCCACTGCTACATGCTATGCCAAATGCAAGACTAAATTCCTACATTAATTTTTTCCTCTTGCATTTAGTCCTAGTTTGCCTTAAAATCACTACATGGATAACAACGAGTAGTTCAGCAAATCCTGGCCAACTACGAGTGGGAGTCATTGGAGATGGTGTTATTTTAGGAGAATGTGTAGGTGATACCAAAAGGAAGATTTACCAGATACTGTACTGTGAATTCACATGTGAGAGGAAGAACTAAGAGTATGTTTTGAAAAACAGATTACGTTAGTTTAGGTTAGATTAATGGCTAATATATTTGGACAATGCTGCATCAGAGAATGTTCTGAAAAAGCATAAGAAGGTCTGGATCCACCTCAATAGAAAAGTATCTAAGAACCAGAAGCAAGAAGAGATTTATAAAAGAGTCCAAAGTAACAAGATTATAGGAATATTGGTTGAGAGACAACGATTTACAGTCACAGATCATCAAAACTGTAAACTCACATTAAAATATAGGAGATGGTCTTTAAGGTGCCATAGCATTTTTGTCATTTCACCCCTTGTCTGATAAATCAACACAGATTTTTTTGGCATTACTAATCTAAAATATCTATGGTTTTCCAATGCAAGAAACAGTGGAGTTTCACTACAGATTATAAGGAAATGAGTGTGTTAATTGTGCACCCACAGGGCAATGTACAGAACAGTTTTTACCAGATGTTCCGTCTGTGTCTCAGTCTAACTAATATTTCGCTCTTTGCTCATAGCACAACAGAGTCATTGTTACTAATCACAGGGAAAGCCATCCAGGACTGTTGTCTTGGGTCAAGGCAGTCGCACTTGCCACTGTTACTGCATTGAATACTATATTTTTCATTTAATTTAAAAATAAATCTACCTGTGTTCATTCGCTCCTGCGAAAAGGTTATGAATTTGACAAGATTTTGAGGCCCTATTTTTAAAAAAAACTGTCTGAATGTTTGACACACAGCATGGATGATGGCTATCAATGCTCAGCTTTATGAAGGCTTTGTCTCCAGGATTGGAGAAAATATGACATTTCCTGTGAGTAGATGGGCAAGGGCTATACCAGAAACATGCCCTCCTTAAACATGCTTTGGGATCAGATCAATGCAAAAGACTGATAGGATCAAGCCCAAAGGTGCCACAATTCTGTCATTTTGTAGGCATTCTGAAAGCCTTTTAGGAAAAATACCTTGTTTAAAATATTTATGTACATTTGGCATATAAAAAGGGAAGGAAAGATCTGTGTACATCATACTTCCATTAAATGCTGGAAAGTATAAATATAATAATTGCACACAAAGTAAATAAAATCATATTCCACGAGAATAACAATATTAGTATCAAACACAGGGCTGGCACAGACCAAAAGTGACTGATCAACTATCATAAAATGACCACATATTATTTGACAGCACTTACCGTATTTGCTGGTGTATAAGACCCACTTTCCCCCTTAAAATACACTGGAAGAATGGAGTATGTCTTGTACTGTATATAGTGGCCTATAGTGAGCTATTTTGGTAATAACAGGGTGTGCCTTATACTCCAATGCATCTTATACGTCAGCAAATATGGTAACTGTTTTCAAGTATCCCCACAATGTCACTGCAATCATAGAAGTAGGTTGTATTTTTTTAAAATACTCCACATGTATTAAAAACCTATTTATTAATTTCTTTGTTGTTCTCACAACATTAATATTTTTAAACAGTTGATCATTGATAGTCAAATATTTGCCTGGTCAATCAATCTTTATTGAGCAATCAAGTGCCTGCCCCACACCTGTCAAACTACAGTTTAGACACAAACTTCTGTTCCAAAGCCTTCACAGCTACTTCTCTTAATCAAAGCTATCTTGGCAAGAAGAAGTGCCAAGGATGTTGAAGCTTTCTCTCCTTCTGCAAGTTCCCCCAACCCTTAATCCCAGTCCTTTCTACCCTATACTGTAGGTTTCCATCCCTATACGTGGGGAAATCAGTTATGTGAGTGTAAAAATTAAAGCTACAACCTACATGTATTTAGCTAGAAGCAATTCCCATGGAGCTAGATAAGACTCTATCCACACAGGTATTTCTCCCACTGTTTACTATAATGATGGGGTGGGTTGTTCTGCTCATTTTCCCTCTATGTCCACATGTGGGAATTACTGGAGTGAACCAATTTGCCCCAACCTGCACCTTTCTGAGTCCCTCCCAGGGCATTCTACTTTTTTTGTGCAGCCTGATGAGCTCAAGTTTAGTCTATTCCCAGTATGTGTGGTCACTTGGAATGGACTAAACAAGAACCCTGCAGCTATCAAAAGCTGCTTCCGGT
This sequence comes from Bradypodion ventrale, assembly GCA_035047345.1. Lineage (NCBI taxonomy): Eukaryota > Metazoa > Chordata > Lepidosauria > Squamata > Chamaeleonidae > Bradypodion > Bradypodion ventrale. Next base: position 136,870,411 of record JAWDJE010000002.1, on the reverse strand, counting down.
GTCAATTTCCACTACTGTGAGTTTTTGAGTTGCTTCACAATGTCAAGAAATCGAACACTTCCCTACTCATCTGCAGAAGGGGAGGGAAAGTAAAATTATTTTACTGCATATATTAGATCAACACTGATGCATTGAATCATTTAGATTATTTTTTTAAAAAATTCTTTCTGTATATTGCCAATAAAATATAAAAATTATATAAAAATTAAAATTTAAAATAATTTCACTTCCCTATGAATCACTGCAGATTAACAGGGGAAGGAGCCAAAAGGTTGTTTGAGATTGATGTGCCATTGGACACTAGGATCCCACCAAATGAACATAAGAACATAAGAACAGCCTTGCTGGAACAGGCCACAGCCCATCCAGTCCAGCATTCTGTCTCACACAGTGGCTCACCATTTCCTTCAGGGTATTCCCTGAATGAAATGGCATATCATTTCTCTCCCCCCCCCCCAACTCAAATGACCCCGTTTACTAAATACCAGCCAAAATAACCAGAGTGGAAAGTCCCATAAGTAGACATAATCAGGACTTTACTCTACAAGCTGGCACTTCCCCAAAATATTTTGATTAGAAATAGCAACCAAATGGCACATTTTCCCTTAGCGTGTTACACTGAAGCTGGCTATACAGTATATAACACATTTGTGTGTCAGTTAACATGACCACGGAAACGTCTGCACAAGCAGACAGCACTGGCTCTTCAGCTTTGAAACATAGATGAGCACTGAACCCTAGAGTTGGATACGACTGGCTTTTGAGCAAGGGTGACAATTACCTTTACAAGTCAATTCTGACTTATGGCAAACCTTTCCAAGGTTTTCTAGCTGGAGAGTAGTCGTAAGAGGTTTATCATTCCCTTCTTTTGGAAGCTCCCTGGGACTATGCAGCTTGTCCAAGGCCGCATAGGCTAGCTCTTCTCCCAGTAGGCACACAGGGAATCAGACTCCCACCATCTGGGAATTACCTAAACCACTGAGCTATCTAGCATATTAATATAACATATTAAAGGCTAATAAATAGTGGTGTGGTGGTCAAACTGCTGTACTGCAGCTAAAACATTGTGAGTTTGACTCAGCCTTCCATCATTCTGAAGTCAGTAAAAATTAATACTACCCAGCTAATTACCCTGTGAATCGCCCATAGAGTGCACTAAACGCTATGGGGCAGTATATAAGTGTAATTGCTATTGCTATGGATATGGATATGTTTTCCACAGAAGTCCCTATTTCAGCACATTAATAGACAAGATGTCAAATGTGTTACAGCCCCCTCGCCTTCAGATCTGGCAGCAAACCTTAGAATTAAACCCAAAATAATTATGTCCTTAAAAATCAACATTCCTGTCAAATACAGATACAGTACTTATTACCACAACATATAATTTCCCCAAAGATTTTAGGGCCAAGATGTGTGTAGCATGTGAAGCACTGAGGCAGACAATCTGAAACCCCATGCTACTAATTAGCATGGAACACAATCCACTATGAAGTTCTCCAGTGCAACCTTCACTGAAATGAACAGATGCTACACAACATCACCCTTCTCCTGAGCAGCTCCCAAACACTACAAAGGGGCTCATAGAGAAACTCTTATACAGTATGTCCAACTTGGTGCAATTTATAGATCACTATGTATCTCATATTTTGGCATGTACTGTATATATATGGCAGCAAGAGCTCCAAGTATAAACTCCAGCATTAAATATAAATTTAAACCCAGATTGCATCGAAGTCTATGGCAAAATCCACAGATCTCAGTATTTTAGGACTGCATCCTTCACACACATCAACAATTTGTTCACCATATGATGCAAAGCTAGGAGATTCATGAACCTTCTCTAGAAGTTCCCTCTTCCTCTGCCCTCTTATTGAAATGCAACTGAGGGAGGCTGCAAATTTGATTAAAACAGTTACAGTACTTGCTATGCTTGGAAGGTTGCTTAACCCTTTCCCTTCCAGCAACCCATCTGCTTTCCCACCCACAATGGAACAAATATGAGACATCCATATCTTTGCTCTCAAAGCTAAATGATTAACTATACATTTATGCACCCATACAGATACTTGGTACTAATCATATGTCTACAATACAAATATCACATATGTGCACATATGAGTCCTACAGCTATACTGCAGGGAGCAAGATTAACCTTTTGCTCATATTGGGCATACAGGTTTGAAACAAACACTGCATCTATTAATCAATTATTAGGAACCCTTAATACCCAAACATCTTCATATAATCCCTCTTTGACATCTCACTCAAGAAAAAAGAGATACAAATATTAATCTGACTACAGTACTGCTCTTTACTGGGGTGTATTTAACGAAGTGTGCAGAATGTTGGCCAACCAAAAACAAATTGACTAAAACACTGAAGATCCATGTTCACATCCCAACCAGGATACCAAGTTCCTTGGATGATCAACTCAAATATCACAGATGTTTGCAATACTGTATTAGCATGTTTACTTGGAAGTTACTGGCCACAATGGGATTTCTCTCCTAGTCTGCACTATTCAAACTGTCTGGATAGGTTGTCTGGATACAATGGAAAGTGTGCCTGGGTATACTGAAATGCACCATCCCATCCCTGGAGATTTAGCAAGGGAGAAATGCAAAACAATAAACATCTATTTAATTTATGAGATGTCTGGGCATGGCAAAGAAGGAGTCAATGCTTGTCACAGAGCATTGCGATGCCAAAAACAGAAGACCCATACTGCACCACCACTTTTATCCTGGGGCACAATTCCCCAAGGCAGGTTTTCAGCAGACGCCCTGTTACATGCGCCCTGTTACATGCGACTCGTGATGCTACTGTTTCACTGCTTAGAAATACAGTGTCCCAATGGAACAGTCCCATGCAGGGAGAAATGAGCCTCCTTCCAAAGGTGGCCCTACTTCTGCATGAGGCATATCCTTCCCCACCCGCACCTCCATATGCTTAAATATGGCCAAATATTATTTTTTTGGGGGGGTGGGATGGGAAGATTTCTTTTCCTTCTGTGATTCTCCTGCAAAGGTAGGTCAGGCAGAGTCCATCACCATGGAGGGAGACAGAGGTAGATAGATGAGTGTCTTCCAGAGAGGGAAGTGAGCAACACTGCAGAAGAGTGTGTATGTGTGTGAGGGGGGGGGGGGTGTCTGTCTGCCCTTGGCACGGCTCTCTGGTGGGAAGGATCCAGAGGCTGTTCTCTGCCGAGGCGTGGGTGGGCAGCCATGGGGAGGGGTGGAGGGGGGGTGGAGAGATGTGCAGCCATCACTGCAGTGATATGGAGATTCTGATAACAATAACAGCGATGAGGAAAGGTGGGGGAGGGAAAGAAAACATCAGCGGGCACGCAACTGTCAGGCCAAGCAGCGTGGGTGGGTGGTGGCGTGGGGGTAAAGGGGGGGGGGGGAGAATGCCAACCCTTCCCCACGTTTCCCTCCTCGCTCTTTGGTTGTTCCATGCAAGGGGCCAACACCATCCCTCTCTCTTCTCTAGCTAAGGGGAATAGGGGGGGGCGGCAGAGATCTGTCCAGGCGAAGGAAAGCCGAAGGAAGGAAGGGGGGCTGGGGGTGGCACGGGCGCCCAGCGGCGCTTCAAGGCAGAGGGGGAGGGAGGGGGGCGCAGGAGCAGCTCGACTCCTTCTTTCGCACGGGCAGAGCCAGTCTTCCGGAGGCCCCGGCTTGGCGCTCCTCGACCTCTTCCAGCCCCCGCTCTCCTTTCCCCCTACCTAGTAGTCCGTTCCCAGACCAGCCAGCCTCTCCCGGCTCCGGCTGCTAGGAGGCGCCGTGAGAGGACGGCCCCTCTCCCCTCAGCCAGGCCCTCCTCCCCTCTCCGGGCTCCTGAGGCACGACGCGGGGCTCACTCCCCCCCACCCGACCCCACCCCAGTCCGCTTCCCCCGCGGCGCCTCACCTACAGTCCTGGAGCCAATGCAGCCCATTCCTCCGGCCGGGGAGGGGGGGAGGCTTCCTCCGAGAGAGAGAGAGAGAGAGAAAGGCGGGCGAGGGAGAGAGAGCCCCCCTCCCCCCTCAAGCGGGAAGGCGGCGTGGAGAGGGGCCGTAAGCAATGAGGGGCTGCGGACGGAGTCTCCCTCCCTCCTCACGGCCGGTCCCGAGGGCGGCCCGCTGGGGGCCGAGGAGGAGGAGGGCGGCTCATCATCCTCGCCCCGCTCCAGGAGGTGCAAAGGCAGGGCGCGCGAGCACGAGCGGCGCGGAGGGGAGCGAGCCGCGCGCGGTGGCGCCGCCTCGAGGGAGGGACGCGACTGAGACACTTTCCCCGTCGTGCAGCCAGACTCGTGTCGGTCTCCGCCTCTGCCTCTCCGCCCGCCCTCCCTCCCTCTCTGACAGGCTCCCTGGAAGGAAGATGCTCCCGGGGTTCACAAAGGAGGGGAGCGGGGGAGAGCGCGGCGCGCGAGCGAGCGAGGCCGAGGGAGACAGACGAGATTGGGTAAACACAAGCGCTCTCCCTCCCGGGCGCGCCGCTGCCATTGGCTGAGCCAGTCCGGAGCCGCGCCGCTCGCAGGAAGGAGGAGGCACAAGGCAGCGGGCGAGGACGAGGAGGAGCAGCCGGAGCCCCCCACTCCCGCGCGCCCCCGGGGTGAGCCCCCAGGAGGGTTGCCAGCGTGTTCGGAAATTTCCGTTTCATACGGAAATTTAGCCCTCCGTACGGGAAAAGAAAAACGGAAATTCAGGCGCCGACCTTGATCCCCCAAGCGTAATTTGGCCCTCCGTACGGACTACAGTGGCTCAAGTGCCTAAGACGCTGACTGGAAGGCGGGAGGTCAGCAGCTCGAGACCCGAATACTGCAAGATGGAACGAGCGCCTGTCGTCTGCCCCTGCCAACTTAGCAGTTCGAAAAAGCAAGACATTGCAAGTAGATAAATAGGGACCCCTTCGGTGGGGAAGGTAAATTGCGCTCCTTGCGCTTCGGTGTCTAGTCATGCCTGCCACATGACCACGGAAACATCTGCAGAAGCAGACAGAGCTGGCTCTTCAAGCTTTGAAACAGAGATGAGCACTGAACCCTACAGTCTGATGCGACTGGCTTTCAAGGAAGGGAAACCTTTACCTTATGGACGGTGTACGGACACGAACTTTCCCCTGGAAATTTAGAAAAATACTGGGAAATATTTTTAAAAGTCTCTGCCCAGACTCCGCCCACAACTCCGCCCAGACTCCGCCCACAACTCCGCCCAGACTCCACCCACAACTGCCCACACTCCACCCAGCCCGCCCGTACGGATAAATACGAAAATTTGGGTACGGATAAACTTAGCGTACAGACAGGCTGGCGACAGTGGGCCCCAGCAACCTCCCAGGCGGCTCTCCTGCTACTCACGGAGGGAGGGAGGGAGGGAGGAGGCGGGGAAGGAGGAGAGGAGCCCCTGCTGCTGCTGCCACGTGGGAGAGGCCGCCACGTCGTCGTCGCCCGGCCGTCTCAGTTCCCTCCCCACTTGGAGAGCAGGCAGGCCCCGACGGCACCCCGGACGGCCGAGGGTTCAAATGCCTACGACGGGGAACTCCGCGGGGTTTTCTTCCCACCCAAGCGAGGAGGCGCCGGGAGGGTCGCGGTGGGCTTCTCCTGGCCACGCGGCCGACGGGGAAGTGGACCTAGTGTTAATTAACCCACACTCAGGAGAGGCGGGAGAGCAGCCGCGACGGCAGGGCCCCGGACAGTGAAGCCCAGCGAGAGACCCGGAGCCGTCCCCGGGGCTACGGTACCCCGGCCGGCCGTACCCCGTCCCCGCACCGCGGCAACACGTGCTGGCAAGCCAGGGCCCTTTCTGCTCCGCGGGAGGGCTGGACGGACGGACGGGGCTCCTGCTCCTCCTCGCCTCTGACCGAGGGAACCGGACTGGTGAACTGAGCAGAGACCCCTGGCGTTGGCCGTCGGGAACTGCAGCAGCGCCTCTCCCGCACACCCGCAGTGCGCGGACCCGAGCGGCAGGGGGTGGGCGCCCTCCGCCCCCTCCCTTACTTCCCCGCCTTGGACGCTTGAGGAAGGGGCGCCGAGGAAGGCTCCGATGCCCAAGTTTAAGAAAGCAGGGCAAATGGACGTCGCAGGGTCGAGAATACGGAGTGCGTCAACCTCCGCTCCTCCACCGTCGGCCCAAAGGCGCCCGCCACCCTCCGGGGCCGTGATGGCGAACCTTGGCACTCCAGATGTTCTTGGACTTCAATTCCCAGAAGCCCAAGCACTCTGAATCCACACGAATGGGTTTACTGCATTCATGTCGCCCTCGTCGCTCCTTGGAGCAGAAGTAAAACATTCCCGTACACCTGCTGATGAGGGCTTCTGGGAGTTGAAGTTCAAGAACTGCTGGAGTGCCAAGGTTGGCCATCACTGTAATAGGGGTATGTACGCTGGAGGAGGTTCAGGACCGTATGGGCGCGTTTTACTTCCGCTTCCGGGAGTGACGAAGGCAGCGCGGGCCAGATGAATTGCAGTAAACCCATTTGTGTGGATTCACAGGGTGCTTGGGTTTCTTGGAATTGAAGTCCAAGAACATCTGGAGTGCCAAGGTTCATCATCACGGCTCCAGGGTATGTCCACTGTCTCCTGATGGCTAGCCTTGGCATTCCAGGTGTTCTTGGAATACAGTTCCCAGGAGTCCAAGTCAGCACACCTGCTAATCTGGGCTTCTGGGAATTGAAGTTCAAGAACTGCTGGAGTGCCAAGGTTGGCCATCACTGTAAGAGGGGTATGTACACTGGAGGAGGATCGGGACTACCAGTGAGCAGGAGGGCAAAGCTCACCCCATGGCTAGAGGGAGAACTTTGGTATTCTATACATGTCCCAATGTGGCAGGGAGTGATAGGAGCCTATGCACAGAAAGAGAGACAAGAGAGAGGCTTTAAAGACGTGAACAGATATATTGTGGCAGAAGTTTGCTTAGCTAGAAACTCCAGGCGGAAATAGGATGCCCTAACATGTGGCCCAGGAGCTTTCTTCTCAAAATGTTTGGAGTAGGACCACGTTTCAAATCAAGGTTTAAGGGTTGCTCTGGAGTGAACTGCATTGATGATGACAGGAGAGAAGTGTTTTTGCACATGAAATCCGAAAGTTACAACGAAACCCAAACATAGGTATACGAGGCTCTTCTATTTGTAAGGGCATCCATTTTGCCTTGCTGATTCACGTGCCCCAGCTTTATGGCGCAGTCATGGGAAGTTTTTGGATGCTGTTTGTCTCTGGGTATTGGTGTAGACTGGTCTGCCATAGAATTTTCCATTGGCTAGCCCAAGGGTCCCCAACCTTTGGGGTTTTGGACTTCAAAAGCCTAAGTCAGTACATTGGCTGATCAGTGCTTTTGGGAATTGACTTAAGCTTCTGGGAATTGAAGTCCAAAAACCATAGGTTGGGGACCCCTAGGTTAGCCGACAGAAGATTCTAGAAAAACCTGTATATCTCCCCATTGTAGCATCATAATTGCACTGGAAAAAGGAAAAGGAGACCTTACGTCACTGGAATAGAAGTTAAACCTCTTCTATCCACCCATGACAGCAAGACTGATTAGTGGGAATTCCTGCCCAGAACCCCCTTGCCTATGTTCTGTCTTGCTTTGTCTGCTTGGCTCTCTCATCTGTTGCTTGAGATGAGAAGTCACTGCAGAACTGAGGGTGCCCCAAACATCATCTCTGTGCTTTGACTTTCTCCTTCCTTGAAGATACATTCCTGGGCCTCTGCCAAAAGATGCAAGATAATTGAAAAGTAATAGAATATATGTGAAGACTTTTACCAATTAAGAAAGCTCAGCAAAAAGCATCATTCTCACCAAGGCTACTTGTGAGGATTGGGCCACTTCTGAATACCCTGAAGTGTTTGGTTTTCTTTGGATGAGAGAGAGAGAGAGCCCTTGAGACTTTCATTACAATTCCGAGCACACTTAGCACAGAGCCCCACAGGTCTGATGACTGAGCAGACATTTAGGATAGCACTCCTAGCGGTTTATTAATAAATGCAATGCATGTATCATCAACCTTTTGGGGAGGGAAGAAACAACTCGTAATAAGCAAGCATGCATAATGTTCAGTAAAAATAAAGCCAACCAAAACGGATGGGAGGTTTCAGTGCAATACGTCAGGTTCAATCACATTGATGGAATGATATGCGACACTTGTATCAGGAGGGAAAGGATGTTTAATTTGATTTGAAACCCTTGCCATTTAGATGCTGCTATTATTGTTGTTGTTATTGTTATTATTATTTCATATCAGAGATTACTCTGGGTTGAAAGGATTTTTGCTGGAAAAACTCCACTCAGGGGTCGCCCGAATGAGGCTCCTTTCATGTCCCCAAGTGCAGCCCTGGGATATCGAAAACCAACCATCTAGTCTCCAAGCTCAGTGTTTTACCCACTAAGATGATAGTAAGGAATGGCATCACTTATTTTAGCTATTCTTCTATTTCAAGGGTCCTCAACCTTTTAAAGCCAGGGGCTGATTCACGCCCCCCCTCAGACTGTAGAGGGGCCAGACTGTTGGTCCCACTGCCATTGGCGGTGGGGGAGTGTGGGGGCTGGGGGTGGTCTTGCTGTCAGCACTCCCCACCACCACCGCTGGCGGGACTACCCTGAGCCACCCACCACTCACCGCTGATAGTGACCACCCCGAGTCACCCACCACTCCACACTGCTTCCCTGCTTACCAGCCTGGAGAAGCTGCATGGCGTGGATGAAGGAGGAGACCAGGCTGTCCTTCTCATCCATGCTCAGCCAGAGCAGACCCCAAGGAAGATGGGTGGCTTTGTGAATCCACCGGGAATGATACGCTCAGCCAATGTGGCCCCTGGGAAAGTGACCGGAGGCATCAGCCATTTCTGCCTCAATCCTTGTGCCCTCCATTTGGCTTGGCATGTCCCTAACGGTGCTCTGTAGCAGGGCAGGTGTTGTAAGGCCTAAAACATCTGCCCTGCTATGGAGCGCTGTTAGGGACACACCAAGCCAAACAGAGGGAGCCAAGGAGTGAGGTGGTGGAGGAAGTGATTACTGGAGTAAGTGCGCGGGCTGGAGAATTTGATGCCATGGGCCAAATCCGGGCCATGGGTTGAGGATCCCTGTTCTATGTTAATGTCTAGGTTCAACCTTGGCACTTTTTATCACATTGAATGTCTGCTAGATGTTCTTCATATCCAATCAAAAGATGGCCACTCTGTCTCCCTTATATAAAATTGGTTGCATTCGGCACAATCAATTTGGTACCCTCTTCAGCACTCCCCCTTCTGATACAGAACAAGATGCTCAATATTAAAAATTTGTTATTACAGAGACTTGTTTCAAGTAACTATTTTCTTAGTGTTTCCAAGGCAGCACAAACAAGGTTAGCCTTGATTTTATAGTGAAGCGAGATCTTTAGCTGTAATAAACCTGTAATTAGAAAAGGAATTTTCAAGACTAGCAGCTCTCTGATATACTCTTGACAGCTGGGTTTGATGTTTTATAGCCATCAGCCTTCACCGGTTTTACTGCTGTCTGCTGAGATGTTTCACAATATTTATCAGTAGCCACACACTGCCTTCTCTAAGAATCATTACAATTTCCCTTTTAATTATCAAGGGTTGCACAGATCTAATATTCAACAATAGGTCTTCTTTCTATTTCTGTACCACATGGTTTCCAGCTACCTGTTACTGATCTTAAAGTCCATATGCAGCAAATGAAGTAGTCCATCTAAATTAGGTGACTCATATTCTTGTTTGATTTAAAATTTTACAATGTCTAGAATACTGCAGGACGGAAATGAGCTCCCGTCTTCGTCCCAGCTCCTGCCAACCTAGCAGTTCGAAAGCAAGAAATTGCAAGTAGATAAATAGGGACCACTTCGGTGGGAAGGTAACAGCGTTCTGTGCGCTCTGGTGTCTAGTCATGCCTGCCACATGACCACGGAAACGTCTGCAGAAGCAGACAGCGCTGGCTCTTCGGCTTAGAAACAGAGATGAGCACTGCACCCTAGAGTTGGATAGGACTGGCTTTCGAGCAAGGGAAACCTTTACCTTTACTAGAGTAGCTGGTGGTAAACAACCATCTTTAAAATTTTGCCAAACTGCAGATTGCATCTGATCCCCAGTTGGCTGCTGCTTCAGTAAATCCACCCCTCCAAAGTTTGGGCATAGAAATATGTTTAGACTGTCCAACAGCCGATCCATCTGTCCCAGGATGGTCTACACTGACTCCAGCATTTTATTAGGGAGTTCTTCCCACCTTACCTGGATATGCCAGGGGCTAATGTTAAACACAGAATTTCTGCATGCAAAACAGGGTTTGTTATGGAGCTGCAGCCCCTTCTCATTACTGCAGTTGAAATCTCGTGGTGCAGTGGTTATGTTGCAGTACTGCAACCAAAACTGCTCACATTGGGAGTTAAGCTCAGGATTGACTCAGCCTTGCATCCTTCTGAGGTTGGTAAAAATGAGTACCCAGCATGTTGGGGGCAAAAATGCTAATTACATTGTGAACCACCCATAGAGAGGGCTAAGTGCGGTGTGGCATATATGAGTGCAATTGCTATTGCTAAATTCTTAGTTCTCTGCCTGCTTCTAAGTTCAAATTGTGCAACTGGCTCAAAATGGTCTCTTTGCTGTGCTTTCTGTTTAACCAGAAGTTGTTAGCAAAGTGCAGCTTTCTGGATGTTGTTGAGCTTTAATTCCCATCAGTCTTAGCTAACAGTAGGAAATAATATAGGTTGTTGGTGATGCAGCAACATCTGGAGCATGCTCTTTACCCCTTCATGTTCTGAAGAAAGGGAAAGCCATGCATAGTCCTCCAGATATTTCTGGACTCCAAATATCACCCTTCCTAGCCAGCACTGCAAATGATCAGAAGTGTTGGGAATTGGAGTCCAGGGACAACAGTCAGGAATGAAGTTGCTCCCCTGTATTCCAAATTCTAACTAGGCACTTGTGCATATACAAGGTATTGGGGACTACAATTTCCATGATGCTTATCTTAGCTGTGCTGGGGAAAATGTAAAAACAAAAAAAAAACTGAACAGCAACAGGTTACTTACCCCATAGCATACCTGTCAACCGCAGCTCCAGCCAATCCGGGACCTGCGCAGAACGGTTCTACGCAAGCGGCGTAGCCGTCTACGCATGCGTAGAAGCTGACCTATGCAGAAGGGCTGCGTAGTACCTCCTTTCCCCCCGCTGCCAAATTCCAGGGTTTCGGCAGTGCGGGGTGGGAAATGGCGCAAATCGGCGCCGAAAACCGTGAAATCCCAGCCAATCCAGGAAGGTTGACAGGTATGCCCCATAGTTGAAAGTGTCAAGAAATCATTCCTAAAGAACATTAAAGAGTATAACTGCTTCTGATGCTAGAGACCCCAGAAAGCAAAAAGTGGTATGCTACTGTCCACTGAGTACCTAGAAGTTTCCCCCTGCCTCATCCTATCATTAAGTTCAAATGCTGTCCATTTACAATGAAAGGATGTGTTCAAAAATCAAGAAAATCATATCTGACAGCATCACAATGGAACCTGGAGCGGTGACAGGCATCCTCATGGGAAGCCAATGGTTGCTTTTCAATTCCCTTTTACTCGTATTCTTTCTGTGCCTTGGGTCCCACCAGGCCATGTGGCTCCAGGCCACAGCTTGTGCTGACTTTCCAGGTGTCATTGTGACAGATAGGTATCTCCATTTTGTGGCATCACTTGCGGGACTGTGAGGAAAGATAGCTCAAAAGTTGGGGCATCTTTTCAAGGCATAAGACCTCCGGATCAAATGCAGCCACTTCCAGCATCAGCAAATCACAGATCATAGTGAGGCATTGCCAGCAAGGATAAAATGGGCACGGCTCAAGAGACTAATGGAGCGTCTAAGGCTCCTCTAACCAATGCAGTATGATCTTCAGAGTTATGTTTAACACTGATGTGAACATGGGAGGCTGCCTCTTAATTTTATTGCTCCAGTGACTTCCTTGACTGGGAGAAAAACCTCAGGCTGAGGCCTTTCCCAGCCTCGCTCCTGAATATCCTTTAATAAAAAGCATGTGCTCTTTTCACTGATATTTGATACTCACCTCCCCCACCCCATACTTGGACCAGTACAGGTTTCCCTGAAGCTTCATGCAGAGGCTGGGCAGAATTATTATTGACTTTTGCTCCCCAGTGAGTTGGACACTGCGATATAAGCTTTTAGTCTAGTCTAGTGTAGGCAAACCTACGGCACGCATGCCAGAGGTGGCACGCATAGCTGTCTGTGGGCACGCATGATGTCACAGGCAAGTCCTACACCAATGGCAGCACTGCTTTCTCACCCATCTCTCTCCTTCCGCCAATAGGGAGGTGAGAGGGGAGGCTGAAAGCCTGCCCGGGAGGTGGCGGCGGGGACAAGGGAGGCAACCTTTTGAGACCGAGTCACCCCAACCCACCTCTCCTAGGAGGAGATGGTGGCACATGCGCCAGTGGGAGCATAACATCGCTGGCACGCTTAAAGCAGCATGCTCTCAAACCCATGTGACGTTGTTAGAGGCGTGCGGGTTATGTCACATGGGTGCATGGGCATGCACAGTGCCTGACCACGCGCCTCCTCTTCCTCCTCCTTGGGCACGCAGTCTCTAAAAGGTTCACCATCACTGGACTCTAGTCAATTGTTTCAGGTGACTCTCCAGTGGAGTTTCCATATGTCATGGAAACTGTCCCGCCTGGTTCCATAAAAAACATTGAAAATTCACGGTTTTCAAACCACTTGATTAGGGGGGGGGGGGTGTTTGTCACACATTTTTCTTGCACTTCTATTGGAACAACCAGCAGGTGGCAGCAGCAGCAACTTGGTGAACAAGGAAGAAAGAGGGGGGTAAAGGTTTCCCTTGCTCGAAGGCCAGTCGTATCCGACTCTAGGGTGCAGTGCTCATCTCTGTTTCTAAGCCGAAGAGCCAGCGCTGTCTGCTTCTGCAGACATTTCCGTGGTCATGTGGCAGGCATGACTAGACACCAGAGCACACGGAACGCTGTTTACCTTCCCACCGAAGTGGTCCCTATTTATCTACTTGCAATTTCTTGCTTTCGAACTGCTAGGTTGGCAGGAGCTGGGACGAAGACGGGAGCTCATTGGGGGGGGGGGCACGTGCCCTATTCTTGTGGCATCTGTAGCAGCCGCCGTTACACGAATACTGCAAGACGGAATGAGCTCCCGTCTCTGTCTCAGCTCCTGCAAACCTAGCAGTTGGAAAGCAAGAAATGGCAAGTAGATAAATAGGGAACACGGGGGGGGGGGGGGAGGTAAACAGCATTCCAGGCAATCAGGTGTCTAGTCATGCCTGACACACAACCACGGAAATGTTTGCAGAAGCAGACAGCACTGGTTCTTTGGCTTTGAAACAGAGATGAGCACTGAACCCTAGAGTTGGATACGACTGGCTTTCAAGCAAGGGAAACCTTTACTTCTGTCCTGTTTTTGTAGGAGGGAATTATGGTAACCTAGTCTCCACCCCCTCTTCTCCTTTCACAAAGCATTTTACCAAGGTAATGTGGATCTATGAGCAAAGTTATGGCAAGAATAATTATACAAAAATGTGCATCCTGCTCCCCCCACCCTAAAAGAAGAGTCTTTCAAAGTGGCTTACCAATTGTACAAACAGACATAATAGGAATACATCATTAAAACATAAATAATAAATTCTTGTTTTTGTTGCTATTTATAATTTATTTAGTTTGTTTATTATTTATGTCTAATTTTCTGTTGTAAAGATTTTTTAAATATTTTGTAAGCCACCCAGAGTGAGAAAATATCCCAGATGGGCAGGATATAAATGTAATAAATAAATAAATTCAGATAAAAATCCAAAGGTTTTTTGGATAAGCTGTTCTAGGCATTAGATGAACCATATATTCATTTTAAAAACAAATGTACTGTATTCAGTTGCTGACAGGACATGGAATGAGAAAGAAAAGAGAAAGAAGGCTAATTACTCTCTTGGAGGTAAGGCATTTCATATATACAGGGCACAGCTATAGAGAAAGCCTTCTCATGTGTTGCCCCCAGCCAAACATGCCTTGAAGACCGTAGCAAATTTTGTGGGAAGACTACAAAATATTTACTCAGTCTACATACTCTGGAGATTGCCTTTTGCCCTGAGAGTAAAGCCAGCCTGGAACACTTAATAATGTTTTTGGCAACGCTTCTCAGTTAGTTGTCCCTAGCTCCTGAACAAGAGTTATAGATTAATTTTCAACTAAGAAGAAGCCAACTTAATAATTAACCACTTCTTCCCCACCTTCTCCTTCAGAGTTCTGTTTAATCTGAGCCTGCTTCACCCTCTATTTCCACCTTGATCCACTATGCAGTCTACCTCAAAATTAAGATTTAATGAGGTTGGGGAAGGAAAAATATGAGATCAGGTGAGCAAATCTGTATGCTTATTGATTGATTGATTGATAGTATTAGTACATTGCATTTCCTCTAAGAAAAACCAGTTTAAGGTGGCTGGCAAACACTGGAAATAATTTAGAAACAAGTTAAAAACAAACTGAACAACAAAAATTAGAATACTGTTCAGGCTTTTGGGGACAGCGGTGGCTCAAGTGGTTAAGACACTGAACTCAGACTGGAAGGTTGGAGTTTGATTCCAGAGTACTGCACGACGGAATGAGCTCCCGTGTTTGTCCCAGCTCCTGCCAACCTAGCAGTTCAAAAGCAAGAAATTGCAAGTAGATAGATAAGTACACTTTTGTGGGAAGGTAAATAGAGTTCTGTGCAGTCCAGTGTTGAGGCATGCCTGCCATGTATTCATGGAAAACGTCTGCAGACGCAGACAGACTATGAACAGAGATGAGCACTGAATCCTAGAGCTGGATACGACTGGCTTTCAAGTACATTGATGTCAAAATGGGCCACTGATGTCTTCCAAGGATTCGATACAGTGAAAGGAGAAGATGAGAACTAGGAAGAGTTTCCATATTACTCCTAGTAAATAAGAGGGGGTAAAAATGGAAGCCTGTGTGAATGGAGATTGAGTGGAATGTGAAAGGTGAATTGGTGCGTAAGGGAGAGGCTCAATCATTAAATCATGTGCACTTGGTTTTCAAAGTGACAGGCTTTTTAATCTTAGGCCCTGCTCCACACAAGTTTCTCATTATGAAGTGTCATACATTTAAAGCAGTTGATGGATGGGACTGAAAGCAGGATATAGACCACGCTCCACAGAGGGGCTTCAATTCCCAGAAGCCCAAGTCAATACATTGGCTGATCAGTGCTTTTGGGAATTGATGTCAAAAAACCAAAGTTTGGGAAACACTAACATAGGCAGCCCCTGTAGAACTACCAAAATCGGTTACCTACAAGCATACAAACAAGACAGTTCCTGCTATTTGCAATGCTTCCAAATACAGGAACACATGGTAGAATATGTGTATTACTCTAAGCAATCTTCTCTCCTTTTCTTTCCTTGCACATTATTATGTGTACACATACACTCCACTTTTGTAGGGGAGATACATGTGTAGCAACCTAGAAATGACAGCGTAGCTAAAAATTCTTGCTGTTGTGTAGCTGAATAAAGAGTTTGCATTTCAGTCGACAGTCATCTGCAAGTCTGAAGAATTGCTTTGCAAACTGGCTGAAGCAGAATGTAGTAATCTCTCCCTCACATCTCAAGATACTGTTTATTTAAAGCTCTAATGCAGGAGTTCAACTTCTCAACCTTTTAAAGCCGGGGGCCGGATCACACTCCCTCAGACAGCTTCGGGGGCTGGATGGCCATTTTGCCCTTCCTCCATCACATGGCACTTCCAGGTGTGGTGGAGGCAGTGGGGGGCCACATGAAATGGTGCTGTGGGCCACATCCAGCCCATGGGCTGCAGGTTGAAAATCCCTGCTTTAATGCCATCTTCCAAGTAAGAGTTGCAAAGTTGGCAGTCAAAGCTGAGTGCCTTCTCATGGTCATCATAGATAGGAAGAGGTTTGTTGGCAATGAACATGACCTAATGGTGGAGGCACACTACTGTATCTAGGTTTGTCCAGTTGTACTTCCCAAGGTTTCATGGCTGAGATAAAGGTTAATAAGTAATCTTATTTTTCTTGCTGTGTTTTTATATCAAAGAGTGAACTGAACTTTTTAGGTGCTAGATTGCTCATTGGTTTAAGTATTGGCTTGGAAGCCAGAGGTTCGGAGTTCGATTCCCCACTGTTTCACCTTGACAGGACTTGGACTCAATGATCCATAAGGTCCCTTCCAGCTCTTCAGTTCTAAGATCAATATTATTATGTTCTATGCTTTATTTTTATTTTTTGATGATCATACCACTCTATGTCTTTTTTCCTCCCCCCCCCCCCCCCCGCCAGCTCACCTGGTATTAGACCTGGCCTAGGAGGAATGCTGAGAGACATAAAGGGAGAAAATAAGGGTAGGAACAGAGAGGGGTTCAGTTCCCCATGTTTGCATGTCCCTTTTGACTTCTAAGTGTGCAACAACACTCTTGTTTTAATTGTGAATAAAGCAGAGACAGAGATCAATGTGGCTGCCTCCTCATCAGTCACAAAAAGAAGAATGACCAGGTCCTGTCTCTCTTGTAAATCAACAGTAGACGAGGACAAGGACTGTTCTCCAAAACAGCCGCATCAATCTGTTGGAGCAAAAAATAATGGAACAAAATCATATCGTTTCATTTCCTGGATTTGTCAAGCTTATTATTGCATAAGGTTCCTAATGATATCACCAAGACCTGCAGAAGATTATTCTATAACAAAAGTGTAATTTTCTAAGTAGTGTGAGGTAATATTAATTTTGTGTCAGAGATTACTCTGGGTTGAAAGGATTGCTATGGAGAAACTCCACTCAGGAGATGCCCAAATGAGGCTCCATTTATGCCACCAAGTGCGGCCCTCAGGTATCAAAACCCAACCTTCCAGTCTGCAAGCTCAGTGTCTTAACCTTTAAGCCACAGGGAGCTGCTAATATTTCTGTTCCAAAAAACATGTTAAGTCTGAATAACCTGCTGTGTCCAGGATGCAGTCCCACTGAATGATTCAACCTGATTCTTTGAATGAAGTAAGGCACAAAACACACTGGTATTGTGTCAACTAAAAGAGATAATGGCCAAACATTCATAGAAAATCTGTATGGTACACTGGTTAGAATATTAAGAGTAGGAAACATGGGGGTCCAATCCCCAGTTGGCCATGAAGATTCCTGGGTGACCTTGGGTCAAGCATGATTTTGCAGGCTGAAGTATTTCATAGCGTAGTTTAGAGGATAAAGTGGTAGGAGGCCTTCAGCTCATGAGCAGAAAGTTGGGGTATAAATAGAACAAATAAAGGGTTAATAAGCCGAGTACAATAATCTCACATGTAACTGTAATCTTCACTGAAGAGATGCTAGAAAGCTGGTGCTGTTGGTCACTGGCTATGGCCTACATGACATGGTGGGGAGGGGGCCAAGGAGAAAAAAGGACGAAGTTTGGCAGTTTGAATGCCAATGTGCGATGGTAGTGGCATTTAAAGAATTGATGCTGTTCTCAGCTTAGTGTTGGGATCCACATAAAAAGTCTCCTCGAAGATTGTGGTATTTCTGAACCACAGCCGGGTGTACCCCAGGCAACAGCAACCTTGTGCCAGCTAATCTTTCTCACGCTAGGTTAGGCAAAAACGAACTATGGAATGAATTCACCCAAAGGTGGCTTTGTTTTGGCAGTTTCACATCTCACCTAGAAGCAGAAGCAGCTTAGTGTTGCAAATCTGGTGCAAGAAAATAAACTTTCTTGACACAATGGACTCACATGCACTGGAGGTTGCTACTGTCAGTACACATGTCTTCTTAACCTTTCTTCTTGGCTCTTGAAAAAGGGTGTTTCCCTCCATAGGTGATGTTGTGTTCTATGACTGTACCTTTTACAATGTATCCATTCACATGTATCCAATGTAACCATGCTTGTGTAACATCATAACCAGCAGCTGCTTAACTGTAGCCCTTGCAATAGGACGCGAGCTAATGACCACCTGGTGGCAATAGCGAGCGTTCAAGCTCTCCAGGCCCAGACTCACCAGCAAACAACAGCGCGGGAAAGATTCCCGCCATCACCTACACCTGGACAAGAAGGGCGTGACCGTCCGTGACGTCACGCGGACAGTAACCAATAGACTGTCGAGGAGCCACATTCAAATGTATAGCCACTGTATATATTGAGCTACCCATCCGCCATTACCTCATGTTCCCCCTGGATCATCATGCAATAAACCTGTGTTAAGCCAACCTTTCGGCTGTTCGTTGTCTTTGGTCCCATACACTAAATTGGCGACGAAGGTGGGATATGGCTGCCCACGGGACCAAGACATGCGCCGGTTTCGAAATCAGGAGACCGGCAGACTGGGACATCTTCGAGATGGACTTCCAGGGAGCCCTGGTGGAATCCGAAGTCACGGATGAGGCAAAGAAAAGGGCCATCTTCACCCGGATGCTGGGGCCAGACACCAAGAGGGTCTTGGTGGACCTGATCGCGCCGAGGAGGGCGAGCGAATTCAAGGTGAAAGAGCTCATGCACATGCTGCGTGAGTACTTCCGGCCCTCGACGGCGATGTTCCCTGCTCGGAGCGCGTTTTGGAGGCGAGTCCAAGCGCCCGGGGAGACGGTCGCCGACTTCGCAGCGGCCCTGCGACTGGCGGCCGGCCCATGCAAATGGGAGAACGTAGAAATCACACTAAGAGACTGCGTGCTGTGCGGCCTGAGCGATGCCGAAACTCAGCGCACATTGATGAACCGCGAGCCACCCCCCACGTTGCAGGAGGTCCTAAAGGAGGCACAAGCCGCGGAAGCTATGAAGGCCGGGGTCCAGGAGCTCCAGGACTGGCGGCCAAAGACGGGCAAGGCAGAGGCTTCGGTGCACGTTTCGGTGCACGCGGCCCGGCGAGTTTCGAAGTCGCCCGCAGAGAGCAGCGACGACGAGGACGTCCGGAAGGTCCGGAAAGAAGGGCGGCGTTGCGACGGCTGCGGAGCGAACCACGACCGCGCCAAATGCCCCTTCAGAAAGGCCGAGTGTCACAACTGCAGCCGCCGCGGGCACATCGCCAAGGTCTGCAGGAAACGGCGTGAGGCCCGGAAGAGCTCGAGAGACCGCGCGGCGGGACCCAAGGATGGCGCCCAAGCCACGAGGAAGCGGGACGGCGTGGGCCGCATCGCCGACGACAGCGAGGACGACGCACCAGTGTTCAGCGTGTCCGCAGGACACCCCCGTTACTTTGTTGAGGTACTAGTACAAGGGCCCCCCATTAGGATGGAGATTGACTCGGGGTCCTCATACTCCATCATTCCCCAGAAGGAATTTCTGAGAATTGCCCCCCACGTGCGGCCCAAACTCAAAGCTTTGAGGTCCACGCTACGGGACGTGCAAGGGAACTGCATTCCGGTGTTGGGGGTTGGAAGGTTTCAGGTCCAATTCAAGAAACACACCGCAACTCTTCCCCTAGTTGTTCTTAAAGGGGGGAATTGCAGCCTCCTCGGGACTCAATGGATCCAGCCCCTGGGTTTGTTCATTGGGGGGGTGCATGCCGTTGTCGTGGGGAGTGACCCGATCCAGGAGGTGTGCGGCGCACACCCCGAAGTCTTCAAGAAGGGACTTGGGAAATTTAAGGGACCCCCAGTAGCCTTCGACCTAGACCCTGAGGTCCGCCCAATAAGACTCAAACCGCGCCGGGTGCCATTCGCGCTCAAGGACAAAATAGAGGCGGAACTGGACAAATTGGTGGGCCAGGGGATTCTTGTTCCTGTTGATTCTGCGGAGTGGGAAACTCCAATTGTAACAGCACTAAAGGCCAACGGGGAGGTGCGCATATGCGCTGATTACAAGTGCACCATCAACAAGGCAATTCGCCCTAATGCGTATCCGGTGCCGGTAGTCAGCCATTTGCTGGCCAGGTTACATGGGGGGAAGTGTTTCGCTAAGCTCGACTTAGCACAAGCCTACCAGCAGCTCTCAGTGACCCCAGCCGCCGCTGCTGCCCAAACTATAGTCACCCATAAGGGGGCGTTCGAGGTGACGCGCCTTCAATTCGGCGTAAACTCGGCGCCTGGAATTTTCCAGTCACTCGTGGAACGCCTCCTGAAGGGGCTCGAGGGGGTGTTACCTTATTTTGATGACGTATTGATAACGGGGGGGAGTCGGGCCGAATTGGCAAAGAGGTTGG
Source organism: Bradypodion ventrale (assembly GCA_035047345.1). Lineage (NCBI taxonomy): Eukaryota > Metazoa > Chordata > Lepidosauria > Squamata > Chamaeleonidae > Bradypodion > Bradypodion ventrale. Next base: position 136,850,302 of record JAWDJE010000002.1, on the reverse strand, counting down.
GCAAGGTCCTGGCGACTTTCGAAAAGGCGGGGTTGAGACTGCGAAAAGACAAATGCGTCTTCTTCGCGACCGAGGTCGAATTCCTAGGGTTCCGTGTCACTCCTGAGGGAATAAGGCCGTCCAAGTCTAAGGTAGCCGCCATCAAACAAGCCCCTCGCCCCACCTCCAAGCCCGAGTTGCAGTCGTTCCTAGGGCTGCTGAACTTTTACCACTCCTTCCTTCCCCGGAAGGCAGCCGTGGCCGAGCCGTTGCATAGGCTGCTCAAAAAGGACGAGGCATGGAAGTGGGGCGACCAGCAAGAGAGGGCATTTAATGAGCTAAAGCAACTTCTGGTGTCTGACGCCATCCTCACCCACTTCAACCCCAAGCGGCCAGTGGTCCTGATCTGTGATGCATCCCCGGTGGGGGTGGGGGCGGTGCTGTGCCACGTGCTGGAAAACGGAAGGGAGGCCCCGATAGCATTCTATTCCAGGTCCCTGTCCCAAGCGGAGAGAAACTACGCCCAGACAGACAGGGAAGCATTAGCGATAATTGCGGGAACAAAAAAGTTCCACGACTTCCTGTATGGCCGCCCCTTCATGATCGTGACCGATCACAAGCCCCTGCTAGGCATTTTTACCGCAGATAAGCCCACGCCACAGATCCTGTCCCCTAGGATGCTTAGGTGGGCAATTTTTCTCAACGCGTATCAGCACGCATTAGTGTACAGGCCCGGGAGGGAGATCAGCCATGCGGACGCTCTATCGAGGTCCCCCATTCCCCAAGAGAACAGCCACGTGGGTGGGCAGGAGCCAGACCATCAGGTACTGATGATAGAAGTCCTCGACTCGCCCCCAATACTGCCCGCCGACATCGCCAAGGCGACCGGCAAGGACAACATTTTAGCAAAGGTTAGCTCCTGGGTGCAGAAAGGGTGGCCAGCGTCCTCCCCGGCAGCGAAGTTCGACCCATTTTTCCGAAAGAAGCTAGAGTTGTCCCTTGAGAGGGGGTGCCTTCTGTGGGGCCAGCGAGTAGTGATCCCGGCGTCCTTACGGCCGAGGGTGCTCAAACTCCTGCACGTCAGTCACCCTGGGATTGTGCGCTCCAAAGCCCTGGCACGGAGCTATTTCTGGTGGCCCCAGCTAGACGCCGACATCGAGCACATGGTCGGCACTTGTGAACCCTGCCAAAGTTCCAGGCCGGAAGAAGCCCGCCTGCCTCACAGGGAGTGGGACGCGGCGAAGGGGCCGTGGTCCCGAGTTCATGTAGACTTTGCTGGCCTGTTCCGTGGGACGCTGTTTCTCCTTGTGGTGGACGCCTTCTCCAAGTGGTTGGAGGTCATTCCGGTTACAAGCACGTCCACAGCCACAACCATAAAGCATTTGCGGAGGGTCTTTTCCACGTTCGGTTTACCCGACACCCTCGTAAGCGACAACGCAAGTTGCTTCACGTCCTCTGAGTTCAGGGCATTCACAGAAATCAACGCCATTCGGCACATCACCTCCGCCCCTTTTCACCCTGCCACAAACGGCCAAGTAGAGCGCCTTGTGCGCACCACCAAGGACGCGCTGCGGCGCATGGGGCCCGGGGACCTAAACCATCAAGTGTGCCAGTTTCTGCTAGGTTACAGAGTGACTCCCCTAGCGTCAGGATACTCCCCCGCAGAGCTGCTGATGCGCAGGAAGCTGACCACCATACTAACTAGGCTAGACCCCACGAGAGTAGAGGAAAAGGGAAAAAACATTGGGCTAGAGGACACGAAGAGTTTCGACGTGGGTGCCCCCGTGTATTGCAGGAATTATGCCAGCGCGGGTCCGACCTGGGTGCCGGGCGTCATCCTAGAGCGGACCGGCCCCGTCTCGTACCGCGTCGAGACCAGCACAGGTCTACTCTGGAGGCGGCATGCAGACCAGCTCCGGCGCAGGATCCCCGGCGAACAGGGCACGGACTGCGGGACACAAGACTCAGCGTTAGGGTTCTCCCCCACCTGTTCAGCCCAAGGGGGAGGAAAGGGGGGCCATGGGTCCCCACCAAGGGGGGAGGAAAGGGAATCTGTCCTCATAGATATCTTGCGGGATCGGTCAGCAGAGAGAAGGGAAGCCGATCTCATAGATATCCCGCGGGATCTCCCCACAAATACGGATACCCCAACAGAGTTAGATTTTGATTTCCAGGACCGGGGAAGTTTTGCGGAGTGGTCCCCCACCCGTCCAAGCGAGAAGAGGGGTTTTTCGTTAGCCCCGAGTATCTCCGGTCTGCCCACAATGGAGTTTTTCCCTTCCCCCAAAACCGCCAAACCACGGCAAGCCTCTAACAAGTCTCCCTCTCCCGTTTCAGGACAAGGGACCAGGGAACGAGGAAGCAGTAGCGCCCCTGGGGCGGGTCAGCCCACAGCGCGGCCAAAACGCGTTTGCAGTAAGCCATCTTGGCTGAGGGACTTCGTCCCATCCTAGGGGGGAGGGATGTTGTGTTCTATGACTGTACCTTTTACAATGTATCCATTCACATGTATCCAATGTAACCATGCTTGTGTAACATCATAACCAGCAGCTGCTTAACTGTAGCCCTTGCAATAGGACGCGAGCTAATGACCACCTGGTGGCAATAGCGAGCGTTCAAGCTCTCCAGGCCCAGACTCACCAGCAAACAACAGCGCGGGAAAGATTCCCGCCATCACCTACACCTGGACAAGAAGGGCGTGACCGTCCGTGACGTCACGCGGACAGTAACCAATAGACTGTCGAGGAGCCACATTCAAATGTATAGCCACTGTATATATTGAGCTACCCATCCGCCATTACCTCATGTTCCCCCTGGATCATCATGCAATAAACCTGTGTTAAGCCAACCTTTCGGCTGTTCGTTGTCTTTGGTCCCATACACTAAAGGTGAAATATTAAACCCCTGTCTTAAGATGGCCATGATAATAGAAACAGAAGTTTGTGTGTCTAGCATTGAGTGCATCTACACTGCACAGTTACAACAGATTGTTTCCACTTTAACTGTCACGGTTCTACTATGTAAAATCCTGGGAACTATACTTGGGTGAGATGCTTCCAAATTTCTGTTGTTGTTCAAGGGAGTACAAAAGAACTCTCTAAAAGAGAATTCCTGACCCCTCACCACAAGATAAATTTCTGAATTCTCAAGATGGGACTGTGGAGATTAAAGTGGAGTCAAAGTGCTACGATTATGTACTGTCGAGATACCTTCTGTGTCTTTCTTTTATATCTCGAAGACCATGAAACCAAGGCTACTCAAACTTGGTTCAGATATTACCAATAATATCCCCTTGGAACTCCTTCCCACTTGAGCCAGAGGTCCATTGGATATGTTTTCTATTGCAGACTATAGTGGCTAAGTTGTACCTCCCTTACATATCTCTGAATCTTCTAAATCAGAGGTCTTCAAACTTGGCTCTCCAGGTGTTCTTGGACTTCAATTACCAGAAAAGCCAGTCAGCACACCTGCTGATCAGGGCTTCTGGGAATTGAAGTCCTAGAACAGGGCTTCCCAACCTACGGCCAGTGGGCCAGATCCAGCCCCCAGACCGAATTGCTGCTGAAGCCAGAAGTGCCCCAATGTCACTGGAAGTGTCGAAATCACCGCGTTTTCACACTAAAACACCATGAAAATGTGGTTTTAAAAAATCAAAAATGGCATGAAAATGTTCCTCCCTCCATCACTCCTCCAAGGGAAGTGGCGGAGGTGGAAAAACCACCCAGAAACACAGCGCAAACGCATGCGACGCCGGCATCGGGAAGAACCATGTGACTGGCCCCTCAGCTGACTGAGGGGGCATGATCAGGCCCCTGGCAGGAAAAGGCTGGGAACCTGTCCTAAAACACCCAGAGAGCCAAGTTTGAGGACCCCCGTAATCTAAACCCTTCACTATTCTGCAGTTTGCAATAACTGAAGACTTATTTTCAGGACATATTTGCATTGCAAACAACAGGGGGAGGGGGGCACCACAGATAATTGTTCCAGCAGTCAAAAGGAATCACTGATGTTTGTGGCTCTTTATTAATTCCCTTCATATCTTTGTTTCTCAAAAACCAATGAATCTGCAGATTCTCAAGGAGTGCATGAAATTTAAAGACATTACATCATGCAAGGAGCCTTCCAGGAGCACATCCAACCACAGCTGAAAATGTTGTGCTATGGAGATAAGGAGCCCCTGACTATTTCATAAATGTCTGCTCTGAGATGTTGCAGCCCGCCTGTTACTACAAATAAGTTACACATGGAGTGAGCTAAAATTATTCCTGTTTCGGGAACCAAGTGTCAATAGCTATGTGGGGTTCAGCCAATTCCCCTACCGCTCACTGTCATCTGTGCACAGGGCACCTCAATGCACTCCACGAGAAACATTATTATACACAACCATTGCTATATGTGCTGAAACAGACTTAGCACCATTGCCTTTTTGGAAAGTGGACAAATGGAGTTGCCCAAATTCCTCAGCAATAAGTGTCCATTCTAAGGACACCTCAGGAGCAAAATCCAAAACATAGCTAAGACTGTGGCTGCTCACCTCTTATCCGTTCTGACTCCTGCTAAACAGATTTTGCTCATACTAGTTTAGATTCATAAATCCGCTGCACAGGCTGCCCACTGAAAGGGGTTTGAAGAAAGGAAATAATCACACCAAACAAGGTGTGAGTTAGGAAAGCCAATTTCAATGAAGTTGAAGCACAGCTCTCATCTGAAGTATACAAACAGCATCAGCGGCCTCTGAAGCAAGAGGAGTTGTGGTCAAGTTTCAAAGAACAGACCTTGCATGGCTCCCCCCCTGCCCTGCCCCCAGAGGATATGGTGAAATCTCACCTCTGAAGGCTAAAGCAAAAGGAAATAGATGGCATGACAGATCAGCATCTACAGCAGAGGTTGTCAACCATATCCAGCCTGCAGCACCATTTCATGTGGCCCGTGTCGCTGCCATCGCCGGAAGCGGACACATTTACTACAGCTGTAAATGCGCTTACAGCTGTCATAAATGCATTTAATCAGCCATAAATGTGCCCGTGGCTGTCATAAATGTGTTTATGACAGCCGCAGGTGTGTTTTACGGCAGCATTTATGCCGGGGAACCACCAGTCCCACCCACTCAGCTGTCTGAAAAGGTTGAGAATCCCTGATCTACAGAAACAGCTGCAAAAGTTTTGAGTTACATAGAACTCTTTAGCAGGGAGGGTGCAAAAATTGCTATATAATTAGTAACCAGGGTTGCCCAAGTGTGCCCACTCACTGCCTAATCCTAATCAGAACTGTGCATTTTTAGTACCCACTGCTCTGGAATTTACACAGGCACCACCAACAAGAAATGCCCCCTCCCCCGCCCATCTTAATAAGATTGGCACAGGAATGGTGGCTCCATACCATGAGAGAAAAAACATGCAACTAAGTTCAGGTAGAACTTTATCTGTGGCACTCTTATAATGTTTCAAAGAGCAAAAGTGATCATAAGAATGGAGGGAAACTCATTTTGTACTGTGGAAGAAATCCCCTAGTTTCCCCCAGTCAGTACCCTAAGTTTCCAAATAAGCCCACTCATTGTCTACAAGCCCAAATCAAAGATGCATATTGGGCAACCATCCTGAAGCATACATAGGTGCCACTGCAGAAAGAAAGAAAGAAACAAACAAACAAACAAACCAGTCTGCAAACAAAGGCTAGCAGTAAGCATTAAAAAAATTGAAAGTTGGAAATGATAATGGTGTGTGTAAGAGAAAGAGAATTCCTAGTGCTACACTGACCTATCTAATCAAAGCCTGACAGGAGTATCAGTCACCCATCCCATATTTACTCACACATTCAATTCTAATGAAGAATTAGTGCAGCTACTGAATAGAAAAAGTCGGAGAATTATAAAATGCAACCATTCTAATGAGCATTGTATCATCATCCTCTTTTCCTCTGGTGAGATTGATCTGAACCCTTCTGGGGGCTTTGGGGCTCACATTTCTAGGGGTACATCTTTAGGGCTTAAGTTCTGTTGTGTATGGAAACACTATATCTTTAAGAATAAATGTAACCACTTCAATGTAAGAATGTAACCTTGCAATGAACACGATGTTTCTCAGCTGCAATGCAACACGAGCTAGCTACCCATAGAGGGCAGCTGCGAGCGTTCAGCTCACATGGTACAAATTCCCTAATTAATGTCAGCTGCGGGAACATTCCCGCCACGGCTACACCTGGTGAAGAAGGGCGTGACTCAGGATGACGTCACGCAGGCGGGGGCCAATGGGCTACCGTGCATCCATATTCAAATGTGTTGCTGCTGTATAAAAGGAGCTGTACCTCCGCCATTACCACTTGTTCAGATTGTATACCCTCCAATATAGATGTGTTTGGCCTCATAACTGCTGCCTACTGCGTATCAATCTGCAAACATCAAATTGGCGATGAAGGTGGGATATGGCGTCCCACAAGGTCAAGTCATACCCATTCGACATCAGTGATCCCGAACAATGGGAGCTGTACGAATGCCAGTTCTGGCATGCGATGGACGCTGCCAGCATCGAAGACAAAGGGAAGATGCATTCGCATTTCCTAGCCCAAATCGGGCCAGCCATGTTGCGCCTCCTGATAAACCTGCTGGCACCCAGGAAGGTCGATGCGGTTCCAATTGACCACTTCCTGACAACGTTGTGGGAGCATTTCCAGCCGACCGTCTCAATCTTCCTGGCCCGGCCACATTCCAGAGACGAGACCAATGCCCAGGCAAATCCGTGTCTGCCTACACCGCGGCCCTCGGGGTAGAGGCCGCCCCATGCCAGTGGGAAGATCTGGAGATATCTCTGAGGGACCATATGCTGTGCGGCCTGCAGGACGAGGAGGTCCAACAGAAACTGATGACCCGAGACCACCGCCTAACCTTCCACGAGGTCCTGCGGGAGGCTCAGGTGGCTGAGGCAGCGAGGAGCGGAGTCAAAATCTTCAAGGCTAGACCTGCTGTGCTCGAGGGGGCCAAGTCCTCAGTCCAAGCTGCCTGGCATGCGCCCCGGCCTCCTACCAGGCCCCCATCATCTTCAGAGTCATTCGCGGCAGTGGGGTCCTGCTCCAGCGAGGACGATGACATGCAGAGGGTCAAAAGGCAAGTGGCGAAGAGCAGCGCCAGTGACAAAGGAGACCGCCGGTGCAACGGTTGTGGGGTGGCTCACGACCAGAAGAAATGCCCTTTCCAAAAGGCCAAGTGCCACAACTGCGTGCGGCGAGGCCACATCACCAAGGTGTGCAGGCGACGGTGAACGGAGGACAAGGGCCCAGCAGAACAACCTTGACAGAAGGCGGCCGGGATCGGAAAGGTCTCTGATGACGACGCACCGGCAGTGAACCACGTGTCCCTGGAGCACTGGCGGTTTTTTGTTGAGGTACTGTTACAAGGGGTCCCGGTTAGGATGGAAATAGACTTGGGGTTGTCCTACTCCATCCTTTCACAGAAAGAGTTCCTGCGCATTCCCCCAAATGCGCGGCCCAAGCTAAGGGCCTTGAAGACGAACTTGCGGGACGTACAGGGTTATGGGATCCCGGTGTTGGGGGTGGTGAACTTCACGGTGAAGTTTAAAAGGTTCACAGAGAAACTGCCCCTAGTAGTTCTGAAACAAGGGTCTTGTTGCCTCCTGGGGACTCAGTGGTTTGCCCCCCTGGGAATCGAACTGTCTGGCATAAACGCCATCGAGACTGACCCAACACGAGATGTGTGTGACGCACACCCGGCGGTTTTCGAAAAGGGGCTTGGGAAGTACAGGGGGACCCCAGTTTCATTTGACTTGGACCCAGAAATCCGACCCATCCGGCTCAAGCCAAGAAGAGTTCCCTTCGCCCTCAAGAACAAGATTGAGGTGGAATTGGACAAATTGGTGGGTCAGGAGTTTTTGGTTCCAGTGGATTCTGTGGAGTGGGAAACTCCAATTGTTACAGCATTGAAATCTAATGGGGAGGTTAGGATTTGTGCTGATTATAAGTGTACGATTAACAAGGCCATTCGGCCCAATGCATATCCGGTGCCGGTAGTTAGCCACTTACTAGCCACTTTACACGGGGGTAAATGTTTCGCTAAGCTAGATTTGGCGCAGGCGTACCAGCAGCTCACTGTAACTCCAGCTGCCACTGCTGCGCAAACCATCATCACGCACAAAGGTGCATTCAAGGTAACGCGCCTACAATTCGGCATAAATTCGCCCCCCGGGATTTTCCAGTCCCTCGTGGAGCGCCTTTTAAAGGGCCTCCCAGGTGTTCTCCCCTACTTCGACGATGTTTTGATAACTGAGGGGAGCAAATCAGAACTAGCAAAAAGGCTAGACAAGGTCCTAACAGTATTTGAGAGAGCGGGACTTAGGTTGAGGAGGGACAAATGTGTGTTTTTTGTGAGGGAGGTTCCTTGGGTTCAGGATACCACTGATGGTGTTAAGCCCTCCGAGTCAAAGGTTGCGGCTGTTCAAAATGCCCCTTGCCCCACCGCGAAACCGGAGCTGCAGGCATTTTTAGGGCTTATAAATTTTTACCATTCCTTCTTGCCAAGGAAAGCATCCATCGCAGAGCCACTGCACAAATTACTGAAGAAAGACGCGGTTTGGTGGTGGGGAGATAGCCAGGAAAAGGCTTTCAAAGAGCTCAAGCGGCTCTTGTCCTCAGAAGCCGTTCTGACCCATTTCGACCCAAGGAAATCCTTTAGTCTTGGTCTGTGATGCCTCACCAGTGGGGGTGGGGGCCGTGCTGTGCCACATGTTGGAAAATGGGCAGGAAGCCCCGGTTGCCCTTTACTCCAGGTCACTTGCAAAGGCAGAGCGCAATTACGAGCAAACAGATAGGGAAGCCCTTGCAATAATCGCGGGAACAAAGAAGTTCCACGATTTCCTGTACGGTCGACAGTTCACCATTGTGACCGACCACAAGCCTCTTTTGAGTATTTTCACCACAGGCAAGCCCACACCACAGATTCTGTCCCCCAGAATGCTACGATGGGCCATCTTCCTCAACGTCTACCAGTATGCACTGGCCCACCGCCTGGGCAAGGAGATCTCCCACGTGGATGCGCTTTCCCAGCCCCCCTTCCCGCAGCTGGGAGATCCTGAATGCGAGGTAGAACAGAACTAGCCAATGGGCTACCGTGCATCCATTTTCAAATGTGTTGTTGCTGTATAAAAGGAGCTGTACCTCCACCATTACCACATGTTCAGATTGTATACCCTCCAATAAAGATGTGTTTGGCCTCATAGCTGCTGCGTACTGCGTATCAATCTGCATACATCAAAAGTTCTCAATCTCGTTTTTGATTTTGCACTTCCTCCTTTCACCAGAGCAACTGGCACCAAGAATTTTTGTTTAGATTTCAGGACTATTAACTCCCAAAACACTGGAGTGCAAGTGTGTGTGTGTGTGTGTGTGTGTGTGTGTGTGTGTGTGTGTGTGTGTGTGTGTGTGTGTGTCCTGCCTCTGTATGTGTGTGTGCGTGTGCGTGTGTGTGTGTGTGTGTGTGTGTGTGTGTCCTGCCTGTACACTTTCCTCTGAAGCCACTGGACATTCCTTACTTTATTTTAAAGCCTGTATGTTTCCCCCAAAATGCTATTAGCAGCTTTATGAGGCTAGGACAGTGATAGTGAACCTTGGCACTGCAGGTTTTCTTGGACATCTATTACCAGAAGCCCAAGTCAGCACTCCTGCTGATCAGGGCTTCTGGGAATTGGTGTTCAAGAACATCTGGAGTACCAAGGTTTGCCATCACTGGGCTAGGAGTTAGAGCAGGGAAACAGGATAAAGATAAATTTTAAACTCTCTTCTAGCATCATTTTCTGGTCATTTTCTGGGTCTTTAAGGCAGCTGTGAAGCACTGCCAATTAGGAAACACTGTAAACAAACTAGATTTGTCTTCACATTTTTTATGTCAGCGATAGCCTTCCAATTTAATTGCATAATATTTCAGATAACAAAACACCCTGACCGATAGGAGGCTACATTCTAATAACCTATTGTTTTAATGTTTGCACGTAGAGTTGCGTAGTATAATTCCAAGGAAGCACACCCTTTCCGGGAGTTGTATAGATTACAGCTAGAGGCTCAAGATAACAAATAGGGAGTGGTCATTTTTCTTGGGGAAATATTCACCCACAGGCAATAAACTAGTGTATCATTGCTTCCTAATTTAAAATCTGAAACTTTGTTCAAAGCAGTCCCTTCCATTCAAGCATTTTGCTGCAATATGATTAAATACACCACCTTCTTTGGGGCAGTATTTCTTAGCACTCTGATTGCTAGGATGACTTTTTTTTAAAAGTTAAAACAAGGCTCATACTTCCCTCTTAACAGCTACGGAAAATTTGCTTTTAAAGATCACAAAACCTAACTACAAAGATAGAAGCATTGGGGTATCTGTGTTTCCTTCAAGTGAGAAGAAAGCACACATTATACAGCAGGGATTCTCAACCTGCGACCTGTGGGCTGGATGCAGCCTGAAACACTATTTCATGTGCCCCCCATCGCCTCCACTACATCAGGAAGTGCCATGTGGTGGAGGAAGGCCAAAATTGCTGTCCGGCCCCCAAAGCTGTCTGAGGGAGTGTGACCCGGCCCCTGGCTTAAAAAGGTTGAGAACTCCTGTTGTACAGTAATGCATGCAGATCGACAATGGGAACCTTACTTAGGCCTTGTCATTTGCCTCTGTCTTGTGGAACACCAGCTGGGCTCTTACAATACAGTTAATATGCTCCAACACTGAAGCATCATCTGAAGAAATCCCTTTTCTTTTGAACTGTTTGCCATTTTTTAATGGTTATTCACTGTTGCCAAAGTAATAATGTGTTGTGCTGTGATTCAAGGTCCAACCCTTTCTAGAGACAGTCCAGTCCACAGTGATAACTTTATTTGGATGAAGCTCAGGTTTACTGTAGGATGAAAAATATGCTGTTATCATAGGAAAATAAACTAGCAGAATGACCCAGGTAGGCTTGCACAATTCTCCCCTGGTGGAGCCATTCTAGTGGGTGTCATACTGGACTCATGAGGGGCACAGTACAGGGAGGACTTGCTCTGTTTCCTGTATACCCTCCAAACTACATCTTGAAGTCTGTTAGTGGCACAGTTTTGTACCATCCCCCCACATGTGATAGAAATAATTTCCCTCCCACAATCTCATGGGTATTTGTGAAATTACTGCCACTCTGGATGGATGCACTGCCTGCATTGTGGCAACATAGCATCAAAAGATACAGTATAATGGGGTGCCCAATTACAGCACACCAACGATGTTGTGTTCTGTACTGTACCTTTTACAATGTATCCATTCACGTGTATCCAATGTAACCATGCTTGTGTAACATTATAACCAGCAGCTGCTTAACTGTAGCCCTTGCAATAGGACGCGAGCTAATGACCACCTGGTGGCAATAGCGAGCGTTCAAGCTCTCCTGGCCCAGACTCACCAGCAAACAACAGCGCGGGAAGATTCCCGCCATCACCTACACCTGGACAAGAAGGGCGTGACCGTCCGTGACGTCACGCGGACAGTAACCAATAGACTGTCGAGGAGCCACATTCAAAATGTATAGCCACTGTATATATTGAGCTACCCATCCGCCATTACCTCATGTTCCCCTGGATCATCATGCAATAAACCTGTGTTAAGCCAACCTTTCGGCTGTTCATTGTCTTTGGTCCCATACACTAAATTGGCGACGAAGGTGGAATATGGCTGCCCACGGGACCAAGACATGCGCCGGTTTCGAAATCAGGAGACCGGCAGACTGGGACATCTTCGAGATGGACTTCCAGGGAGCCCTGGTGGAATCCGAAGTCACGGATGAGGCAAAGAAAAGGGCCATCTTCACCCGGATGCTGGGGCCAGATACCAAGAGGGTCTTGGTGGACCTGATCGCGCCGAGGAGGCGAGTGAATTCAAGGTGAAAGAGCTCATGCACATGCTGCGTGAGTACTTCCGGCCCTCGACGGCGATGTTCCCCGCTCGGAGCGCGTTTTGGAGGCGAGTCCAAGCGCCCGGGGAGATGGTCGCCGACTTCGCAGCGGCCCTGCGACTGGCGGCCGGCCCATGCAAATGGGAGAACGTAGAAATCACACTAAGAGACTGCGTGCTGTGCGGCCTGAGCGATGCCGAAACTCAGCGCACATTGATGAACCGCGAGCCACCCCCCACATTGCAGGAGGTTCTGAAGGAGGCACAAGCCGCGGAAGCTACGAAGGCCGGGGTCCAGGAGCTCCAGGACTGGCGGCCAAAGACGGGCAAGGCAGAGACTTCGGTGCACGTTTCGGTGCACGCGGCCCGGCGAGTTTCGAAGTCGTCCGTGGAGAGCAGCGACGACGAGGACGTCCGGAAGGTCCGGAAAGAAGGCGGGCATTGCGACGGCTGCGGAGCGAACCACGACCGCGCCAAATGCCCCTTCAGAAAGGCCGAGTGTCACAACTGCGGCCGCCGCGGGCACATCGCCAAGGTCTGCAGGAAGCGGCGCGAGACCCGGAATAGCTCGAGAGACCGCGCGACGAGACCCAAGGACGGCACCCAGGCCACGAGGAAGCGAGACGGTGTGGGCCGCATCGCCGACGACAGCGAGGACGACGCACCGGTGTTCAGCGTGTCCGCGGGACGCCCCCGTTATTTTGTTGAGGTACTAGTACAAGGGGCCCCCATTAGGATGGAAATTGACTCGGGTTCCTCATATTCCATCATTCCCCAGAAGGAGTTTCTGAAAATTGCCCCCCACGTGCGGCCCAAACTCAAAGCTTTGAGGTCCACGCTACGGGACGTGCAAGGGAACTGCATTCCGGTGTTGGGGGTTGGGAATTTTCAGGTCCAATTTAAGAAACATGCCGCGACTCTCCCCCTAGTTGTTCTCAAAGGGGGGAATTGCAGCCTCCTCGGGACTCAATGGTTCCAGCCCCTGGGTTTGTTCATTGGGGGGGTGCACGCCGTTGCCGTTGGGACTGACCCGATTCGGGAGGTGTGTGACACGCACCCCGAAGTCTTCAAGAAGGGACTTGGGAAATTTAAGGGACCCCCAGTAGCCTTCGACCTAGACCCTGAGGTCCGCCCAATAAGACTCAAACCGCGCCGGGTGCCATTCGCGCTCAAGGACAAAATAGAGGCGGAACTGGACAAATTGGTGGGCCAGGGGATTCTTGTTCCTGTTGATTCTGCGGAGTGGGAAACTCCAATTGTAACAGCACTAAAGGCTAACAGGGAGGTGCGCATATGCGCTGATTACAAGTGCACCATCAACAAGGCCATTCGCCCTAATGCGTATCCGGTGCCGGTAGTCAGCCATTTGCTGGCCAGGTTACATGGGGGAAAGTGTTTCGCTAAGCTCGACTTAGCACAAGCCTACCAGCAGCTCTCGGTGACCCCAGCTGCCGCTGCTGCACAAACTATAGTCACCCATAAGGGGGCGTTCCAGGTGACGCGCCTTCAATTCGGCGTAAACTCAGCGCCTGGAATTTTCCAGTCACTCGTGGAACGCCTCCTGAAGGGACTCGAGGGGGTGTTGCCTTATTTTGATGACGTATTGATAACGGGGGGGAGTCAGGCCGAATTGGCAAAGAGGTTGGGCAAGGTCCTGGCGATATTCGAAAAGGCGGGGTTGAGACTGCGAAAAGACAAATGCGTCTTCTTCGCGACCGAGGTCGAATTCCTAGGGTTCCGTGTCACTCCTGAGGGAATAAGGCCGTCCAAGTCTAAGGTAGCCGCCATCAAGCAAGCCCCTCGCCCCACCTCCAAGCCCGAGTTGCAGTCGTTCCTAGGGCTGCTGAACTTTTATCACTCCTTCCTTCCCCGGAAAGCAGCCGTGGCCGAGCCGTTGCACAGGCTGCTTAAAAAGGACGAGGCATGGAAGTGGGGCGACCAGCAAGAGAGGGCATTTAGTGAGCTAAAGAAGCTTCTGGCGTCTGACGCCATCCTCACCCATTTCGACCCCAAGCGGCCAGTGGTCCTGATCTGTGATGCATCCCCGGTGGGGGTGGGGGCGGTGCTGTGCCACGTGCTGGAAAACGGGAGGGAGGCCCCGATAGCGTTCTATTCCAGGTCCCTGTCCCAAGCGGAGAGAAACTACACCCAGACAGACAGGGAGGCATTAGCGATAATTGCGGGAACAAAGAAGTTCCACGACTTCCTGTATGGCCGCCCCTTCACAATCGTAACCGATCACAAGCCCCTGCTAGGCATCTTTACCGCAGATAAGCCCACGCCACAGATCCTGTCCCCTAGGATGCTTAGGTGGGCCATTTTTCTCAACGCGTATCAGCACGCGTTAGTGTACAGGCCCGGGAGGGAGATCAGCCATGCGGACGCTCTATCGAGGTCCCCCCTTCCCCAGGAGAACAGCCACGTGGGCGGGGAGGAGCCAGACCATCAGGTGCTGATGATAGAAGTCCTCGACTCACCCCCAATACTGCCCGCCGACATCGCCAAGGCGACCGGCAAGGACAACATTTTAGCAAGGGTTAGCTCCTGGGTGCAGAAAGGGTGGCCAGCGTCCTCCCCGGCAGCGGAGTTCGACCCATTTTTCCGAAAGAAGTTAGAGTTGTCCCTTGAGAGGGGGTGCCTTCTGTGGGGCCAGCGAGTAGTGATCCCGGCGTCCTTACGGCCGAGGGTACTCAAACTCCTGCACGTCAGTCACCCTGGGATTGTGCGCTCCAAAGCCCTGGCACGGAGCTATTTCTGGTGGCCCCAGCTAGACGCCGACATCGAGCACATGGTCAGCACTTGTGAGCCCTGCCAAAGTTCCAGGCCAGAAGAAGCCCGCCTGCCTCACAGGGAGTGGGACGCGGCGAAGGGGCCGTGGTCCCGAGTTCATGTAGACTTTGCTGGCCCGTTCCGTGGGACGCTGTTTCTCCTTGTGGTGGATGCCTTCTCCAAGTGGTTGGAGGTCATTCCGGTTACAAGCACGTCCACGGCCACAACCATTAAGCATTTGCGGAGGGTCTTTTCCACGTTCGGTTTACCCGACACCCTCGTAAGCGACAACGCAAGTTGTTTCACGTCCTCTGAGTTCAGGGCATTCACAGAAATCAACGCCATTCGGCACATCACCTCCGCTCCTTTTCACCCTGCCACAAACGGCCAAGTAGAGCGCCTTGTGCGCACCACCAAGGACGCGCTGCGGCGCATGGGGCCCGGGGACCTAAACCATCAAGTGTGCCAGTTTCTGCTAGGCTACCGAGTGACTCCCCTAGCGTCAGGATACTCCCCCGCAGAGCTGCTGATGCGCAGGAAGCTGACCACCATACTAACTAGACTAGACCCCACGAGAGTAGAGGAAAAGGGGAAGAACTTTGGGATAGAGGACACAAAGAGTTTCGACATGGGTGCCCCGTATATTGCAGGAATTATGCCAGCGCGGGTCCGGCCTGGGTACCGGGCGTCATCCTAGAGTGGACTGGCCCCGTCTCGTACCGCATCGAGACCGGCACAGGTCTACTCTGGAGGCGGCACGCAGACCAGCTCCGGCGCAGGATCCCCGGCGAACAGGGCACGGACCGCAGGACACAAGACTCAGCGTTAGGGTTCTCCCCCACCCGTTCAGCCCAAGGGGGAGGAAAGGGGGGCCATGGGTCCCCACCAAGGGGGGAGGAAAGGGAATCTGTCCTCGTAGATATCTTGCGGGATCGGTCAGCAGAGAGAAGGGAAGCCGATCTCATAGATATCCCGCGGGATCTCCCCACTAATACGGATACCCCAACAGAGTTAGATTTTGATTTTCAGAACCGGGGAAGTTTTGCGGAGTGGTCCCCCACCCGTCCAAGCGAGAAGAGGGGTTTTTCATTAGCCCCGAGTGTCTCCGGTCTACCCACAATGGAGTTTTTCCCTTCCCCCAAAACCGCCAAACCACGGCAAGCCTCTAACAAGTCTCCCTCTCCCGTTTCAGGACAAGGGACCAGGGAACGAGGAAGCAGTAGCGCCCCTGGGGCAGGTCAGCCCACATCGCGGCCCAAACGCGTGTGCAATAAGCCATCTTGGCTGAGGGACTTCGTCCCATCCTAGGGGGGAGGGATGTTGTGTTCTGTACTGTACCTTTTACAATGTATCCATTCACGTGTATCCAATGTAACCATGCTTGTGTAACATTATAACCAGCAGCTGCTTAACTGTAGCCCTTGCAATAGGACGCGAGCTAATGACCACCTGGTGGCAATAGCGAGCGTTCAAGCTCTCCTGGCCCAGACTCACCAGCAAACAACAGCGCGGGAAGATTCCCGCCATCACCTACACCTGGACAAGAAGGGCGTGACCGTCCGTGACGTCACGCGGACAGTAACCAATAGACTGTCGAGGAGCCACATTCAAAATGTATAGCCACTGTATATATTGAGCTACCCATCCGCCATTACCTCATGTTCCCCTGGATCATCATGCAATAAACCTGTGTTAAGCCAACCTTTCGGCTGTTCGTTGTCTTTGGTCCCATACACTAAAAACACCATATAGGGGGAGCACCACGGAGATGCCTGGGTGCCTGGCATGGGACTTCTCTTGGGCTCTACATTGGGCAATTAGTAAGGAATATTTTGGTGGTAAGAAACTAGGAGAGTTTTGAGAGTACCCTGGACAGCGAGGAGAACAAATAGGTCAATCTTAGAAGAAATCAACACTGACTGCTCATTGGAAGGGCTAATAGTAAAGACGAAGCTAAAGTATTTTGGACATCAAATGAGAAGGGAGGATTCACTTGAGAAGGCCCTGATGTTGGGAAAGGTGGAGGGCAAAAGAAGAAGGGGGAGGCCAAAGATGAGATGGCTAGATGGTATTGTAGACACAACGGGCACAGAACTGGGAGTGCTGAGGGGGATGGTGGAGGACAGAGGTGCCTGGAGAACAATGGTCCATAGGGTCGCAAAGGGTCGGAACCGACTGTGCGACTGAACAACAACAACAAGAAACTACAAAGAAAGCATATTGTCATTAGTTAAGGAGCTGATGTAAGCCCATAACAGAGAATATAAGTATCATCTGTTTAACAAGAAGTAATTCACTGTTGCATTTTGTGCAACTGTACCTATACACTGGTGTATATAATTACTGTATTGGAATTCTGGCCAGTGCTACTACTGAACCAATAGTGGCCCAGATGACAGCCAGAAGTGTGGCTGTGATCAGAGATGTGGCCACAGCACAATACATTAGTGGTTCCTTGGGAGCTACCTTAACCCACCTTAATGGTGAAGTCACCATGAATGTTCCTGCAACCAACTACTTTGACACAGTCTGTTTGCACACCTCCACTTTCCTTCTTTGGGGGAAGTGGAGTGGGGTGGGGTGGCTGAAGGACACTGTTATCTCTAATTTCTAAATGGAGATGATACTGGTGGCACACACACAGCCTTCCCAACTAGAAGGTAAACAAAATGTGGGATGAAAGCCACTTGCCTTCGATCAGTGATCAGTAATAACACTGGGATTGCTAGTGGTACATAAATAAGTCTTCCCCTCCCCAGTGGACGTGGCCTGGAATGCAAGTTTTGGGGAGGACCTTTTCTAGGCTGCATGGAGACTTCCCTGGGTTGGATTAGGAGGTTCTGTTGCAACATATGTTATGGGCTTACATCAGCTCCTTAACTAATGGCAATATGCTTTCTTTGTAGTTTCTTACCACCAAAATATTCCTTACTAAGTGCCCAATGTAGAGCCCAAGAGAAGTCCCATGCCAGGCACCCAGGCATCCCGTGGTGCTCCCCCTATATGGTGTTGGTGTGCTGTAATTGGGCACCCCATTATGCTGTGACTGCCTCCCATATTTCTCTCCACTTCTTGTACCATCTACGAGCACAGTGTCATGTCTCAATTACATTGTCATCATGATATTTTTCTACAGGAATAATGGAGAATTCTCCTCCAGCCTTAAATTGTAACCCACTGGCCAAGCACTTCCATATTTGCTTTGCAAACTGTTGCCATGCAGGCATGAATAGATTTTTCACTACAGGATGGCCCATCCATATATTTTATGTATCCAGTGTATCTGTGTGCTGTGTGGGTAGGGACTTACGGGCCACCCTGTACAATCTGAAAAGAGGAAATAGAGCACCAGTTACTGCATCCCCCCTTTTTCTTGGGGTGGGGAGGGGAGACTAATGCAGGTGTGCCCAAACCTTTTGGGCCATGGGCGGGTCATGTGGTTCAGCAGACCAGTCACGTGGTTCCTCCCACCGGAAGCAGAAGTAAAACATGTCTTGCAATCTGTTTTGCAACAGGATTAGATAGATTTTTAGGCTGCCATTTTCTCTGCTTAAACAAAGGGTGCCCAAATGACAGCCTGTGGGCCGTATCCAGCCCCTGTCACCAATTCATCCGGCCCATGCCACTCTTGCTGATCCTGGAAGCGGAAGTAAAACACGCCTGCATGGAAGCATTTTACTTCCACTTTCAGGAGCAGCAAGGGCGGCATGGGCTGGATGAACTTGTGTTAGGGGCCAGATCCAGCCCACAGGCCATAGTTTGGCCACCCCTTGACCAGTGCATGGTCAATAGCTGAGATCACAAAGGGGATCTTTCCTTCTTTTTTGTCTCACTTCTTCTTGCAGGCAATTCTTCTCCGATGGACCTGTTCAAGCTGAGGATACATATTATGTCTTCATTTCCCCTTGTTTTCTGCAGGATCCATTCTGCTTTCTCTTCCATGCAGGGACTCCTGGCCCATGTATGTTAATATACTGATCAAAGTGCTGTTGTCCACACAGTTGCCCAACTGGAGTTATTAATCTTATTCGAGCCAGGCTCCACATCAGAAAATGATGCCACTAGTTGAAATGTTTAGCTGCTATTAGGGACACCACCCTTACCTTTGTGTTGTACATCACTGCCAAGTCATCACTACCCACCTCCTTTGCAGCAGCTCCCGGAAACCTGCTTCACTTCCTCTTGAGGTTGCAGCATAACCACAGAAAATAGTTGCCTCTCTTTGCCTCTCAGCACCACCAGACAAAATTATGTTTGTGCCCTTGTGTTGCACAGAGCTGGCATATCTTAATGGGTTGGTTTGTCGGGCTTTAGAGACAAGAGTTGGTAGTTTGAATTCAACTCCCATTGAAGAGAGGAGCAACCAAGGATCACTTGGAACAAGATGCCCAACCACCTGGTGGGATAGGGGAACGTTCTTAGGGCCGTGAGGAGTGCCATTTGTTTTTATGCTATTTCAGCATTTTCTGTGTTTCGTGCTGCTTATTTTCAAGCTGACAATGCTCAGCGATTACAATGTCCGGCTGCAGGTCCAGGGATTAGGGTTTCAAATCCTCATTGTGCCTCTTGGAAGAGGGGCCGGCCAAGACCACCCAAAACCTGCATGGCTGATGAGCTAACATGCTCTTCTACCTAGGCAAGCTTGGGAAAGCTGAACAGTCTAGTCCCAGCTATCAGCTATCCAAAGGAAGGACTAGTAAATTACTTCTCAGGACTTCTCCTCCAGAAAACCTTAGCCTAGAAGAATGGCTCTACGCTGGAAATGGCTTGCTGGCATGATTGTTATACCTTGAAGCTGTTGCACTAGTCCTCACCTAGCATAATGTACACAGAGGATTGCTCTGATTCTCTTTCATACTGGTCTGAATACTGCAGATAGACGACAAAAAACATTACAGCATTTCTTTAGACTGTATCCAATAAACTTCCAGAGCAAGATTTAATTACACACATAAAATCTCCACAAATTCTTTTCAGGGGAAAATTAATCTATGCATACACAGAGAAACCACACACTGTGGGAATTGGAAAGAAACCAAGAATTATGTCTACAATCTATAATTTGGGAACACTGCATTTACATTCAGATAACTGTAAAAAAACTATTAAAGAAAAAGACAGAAATGTACATTATTCTTGATTTTTTTTGGAACGTATTAAGAATGGGATTCCATTATTTTCGAGGTTTGCTGGAAAAAGACAGCAGACAGAACTGTTTCTAAAACTGTGGGGGCTTTGGTATGTAGAAAGCACAAACTTCCTCATCGTTTTTGAAAGGAAACTCTGACTCAGAGGCTCTTGCAGCTGGTTCAAGCGGTTGGGTGGGTGGTGAGGTGGGGAAGAGGCCAAGGGAGACCCTGGCTCATCGAGAGCCACTTCTTTGGACCTGATGGGGGGCTCCAAAGGAAATGAAGTCACTTGGAGGGGGAGAAGGGGAGGGGTCTAGGGAAGTTCGCAGGAGGCCCGCTCAAGCTTAAAGGAGTTGTGGAGGAGGGGAGACCGAGACCAGCAACATTAGCAAGGAAGCCACAAACACCAGGGCTTTATTGGGGTGGGTGGGGAGGTGTGGAGGATCATGAGAAATCACAGAGGAGTTAAGCAACCCAAACTAGGCTGAGCAGAGCGGGAAGTGAACAGAAAGTCAGCATCTAGTTACTGACTCCTCCATTCCATTCAGATTGCAGTCTTGTGGAAGGAACTTCGGCGAAGTAGACTTCTGAGTGAGCATGAGTAGACTTGGTACAACGCAGCAAACTTGGAAAGAACCCATCACCTCTACCTCCCTGGGCCTTAAATGACACACAGCCTTACGGCTCCTCAGAAATCAAGTCCTTTATTTATTTGGCTTAAGCGTTGGAGTCCGCTTCCAACTGAGGTAGCTCCAGTGGGACACCCCCCCCCCAGCCATATGCAATGTCTTGGTCTTTTAGGACAGGGGTGCCCAAACTTTTCAGTCCATGGGCCGGTCATGTGGTTCAGTGGCTCTTGATGAGTCAGGGTCTCCCTTGACCGTTCATGTGGTTCAGTGGGCTGGTCACATGGTTCCTCCCACTGAAAGTAAAACGTGCCTTGCAATCTGTTTTGCAACAGGATGAGAGAGATTTTAAGCTGCCATTTTCTCTGCTTAAACAAGGGGTGCCCAAACTATGGCCCAGGGGCTAGATCCAGGCCCCAATGCCATTTCATCTGGCCTACACCATTTCATCTGGCCCACACCACTCTCATTGTTACTGAAAGCAGAAGTAAAATGCATGAGTGCACTTTACTTCCACTTTCAGGAGCAACAAGCGCATACCCGTCAAGCGCAGCTCCGCAAAATATGGGAAATTACTGCACATGCATAGATGTGCATGCTCAGTAACCCATTTGTGCATGCGCACCATGGCAGCGCATGCACAGTAACCCATTTGTGCATGCACACCGTGTCCGCGTATGTGCAGTAAGCCCTTTCCCCGCCATTCAAATACGGGATGGTGGCGGGAAAGGGGAGGAACGAGCGCAGAAAAACGGGAAATCCCGGCCAAAACAGGATACTTGACAGGTATGCAGTGGGGGCTGGATAAAATCTGGTCCCCGGGCAATAGTTTGGGCACCCATGAGTGTTCACCCTCCTTGACAATTCATTGTTGTTTAGGCTGCGACAGACTAGCACCAGTCGCTTTTCCATCGCCACCACCAGTGGCAACGGCTGTCGCACTAACATCAGAGGGTGGTAACCTCCTCCTCTCACCCCTGGCCAGGGTTTTATTCATTTCGTTTCATTTCTTCGATTTGTACGCCGCCCACTCGGCTATGCGACTCAGGGCGGCTAGCAAGAATCACACAATACCAAACCTGTCAACCTTCCCGGATTGGCCGGGATTTCCCATTTTTCGGGCGCCAAACCCCGGAATGTGGCAGGGGGGGAGGGGGGAAAGAGGTACTGGTATCCCTTCTGCGCAAGTAGCATGTGTAGAAGGCAACTTGCACAGAACTGTTCTGCGCAGGTCCCGTATTGTCCGGAGCCGCGGTTGACAGGTATGCACAATACATATTATCATCACAGATCACAAACAATTATCATATCATCATCACAAATCATTACAATCACAGTAAGTAAAAGCCCCAAATAAACTCCTGGGAAGCAGAGGAAGAAGAAGAAGAACTAGAAGGCGCACGTCGAGGCTGGCCATCCCGCAGGGATGCCTACAAAGCAGGCTGTGGGTGGAACCGACTCCAGAGCGAGCAAACAACACCCCGGGAGCAGGGTATGGGTGTGGGTGTGGGTGTGAGGAGGCGGCGTGCGCCCGCACTGGCAGGAAGGAGTGGCCGCCGGGCGGCCTTTTTTTCGGAGGAGCGGAAGTCTCGGGCCTTCAAGAGGGGAGCTCCCCCCCCCCCCATTCATTCCCCGGCCTCCCCTCGTTGCTCCCCCCAGTCTTTACTAGTGAGCTCAGCTTTTGGTTGAGAGCAGCCTCTCTCCTTTTATGGTCAAACAGCTTGGGTAGGGCGAGGCTTCGCCTACCCCCCCCCCCAACCACTTGTTGGGGCTCCGCCCCCCCCGCCCCTCCCTGCCCAACTTCCTTCCCTTTCCCCTCCGAGCTCAGGAAAGTTCCGCGCCGGGGTCGGCAGAGAAACCCAGGCAGGGCTTCGAAAGGCAAGGAGGAGCCTCCGTCCAGTGGGCGCGGAGGAGGAGTGAGAGTGAGGAGTCCACACGGCCAGGCTGCGAGCCACACACAGAGAGAAAGTGACTGTGGCTGTCGAAGGAGGGGTCGCCGCTACCGACCACACCTTGCCGAGTTCGGTCCCCGGCGTCGACGAGCACTGCAGCCAGCCAAGGTACGCCCTCTGCTTCTCCCTCTTTGCCCTCGGGGAAACTTTTCGCCCGCCCCCCCCCCCCCGCTGGTACGCCAGGGGTGCCCAAACTACGCGGATCCGGCCCCGATGCCCTCGTCGCTCCTGGAAGCAGAAGTAAAACGTGCCTGTATGCGCGTGTTTTGCTTCCACTTCCGGGAGCGACGAGGGCTTCGCTGGCCGGCCGGATGAATTGGCATGGGGGAGGGCCAGATCCGGCCCCTGGGCCGTAGTGACTGCCTCCTCCTCGGCCTAAAAAGTTTGGGCACCTCTGCCGTACGCCTTTTTCTTCATCAGTTTTAGAGGCTTAATTGGGGAGGCCTTCCTCCTCTCCCAGCCAGAACACGGGTAAGGGTCGGTCCGGCCTAAGTCAGTGATGGCGAAACTTGGCACTCGGGGTCTTGTTGAACTTCAGTTCCCAGAAGCCCTGATCAGCAAGAGTGATGACTTGGGCTTGTGGGAATTGAAGTCCAAGAACACCTGGAGTGCCGAGAGGGTAGTCACCACTGACCTAAGTTGGACTCGGACCGGTTTCTCTGCCAAAGGTTTACACTCGAGGAAGCCTGATGGGGAGGGGGGTTAAGGCGGAACCCCCCCCCCCAAACCCCCCCGGGGTGGGCTCGAGAGCGGGGCGACTCTTGGAGGGAAAAGGGGCGGCGATCTGCGGTGGGAAGACCTCCCGGGGCTGTTCCGGAGAGCCCCTTCCCGTGTTTAAAGCTCCCCGGTGGCTCAGTGGGTCCAAGCGCTGTGCTTGGAGACCAAAAGGACGGGGTTCGATTCCCCGAGAGAGCTGCACATAAGGAACATGGGAGAACCCTCCTTCCGGCGTCCCCTGCAAAAAAAAAAAAAACAAACAAAAAAAAAATCCCTCCTTTCAACCCAGAGTAATCTCTGACACGAAAAGGTAAAGGTTTCCCTTGCTCGAAAGCCAGTCGTATCCGACTCTAGGGTTCAGTGCTCATCTCTGTAAAAACACACCGCGAAATAACCTGTGGTTGTGGCGGCCGTGGGTCCTCGCACGGGTGAAAACTGAGACGCGAATAGGTAGGGAGAGGTTAAACTTGCTTTGTCGCCGAAACCAGTTGCGTGCGCGCTGGCTTCTTACCCGAATAGTTTTCCAGATGTGTGCATTTAAAGGAGGAGGAGGAGGAGGAGGAGGAGGGGGATCGCTAAATTCCTGCGGGAATGCAGTTGTTGCCTGATCTCTGCTTTCTTCTCAGGGAGGTGTGGGATGACTGTGTTTTCCCCCTTCCGTTTTTCAGTCTTCTCCTTTTTACCGAAAAAGAAACGAGGGGGGAAAAAAAGGCATGTTAAATGTGAGCTGCTTAATATGAAGAACACTCCTCTCGATCCAGGCCTCGCTGTTCCTTCTGCCACCCACTTTGTAGTACTTTTACGGAAAAGGGATTTTTGTGCTGGACGGTTGTAAGGCTGTCTTTGTTTCTTGGCTGGCCAAACAAAAGGCACAAGACAAGCGGTGGCGGCTTGACACGGGAAAGCGAAAAGATAATCTTTTACATAAAGACTTTTTATATAATATTGTTTCTCCCGTAAACCTGCCTGATTTTTTTGCACAGTAGCAAAAAAGAAAAGAAAAGAATGCCTCTTTGGTCTATAGCCATGATGGCGAACCTTGGCACTCCAGATGTTCTTGGACTTCAATTCCCAGAAGCCCAAGCACCCTGTGAATCCACACGAATAGGTTTACTGCCATTCATTTGGCCCGTGCTGCCCTCATCGCTCGCGGAAGTACGGTTAAGGCTCTTCCGGGTTAACCCTTCCTCCATATGGGCACGTTTTACCTCCGCTTCCGGGAGCGACGAGGGCGGCATGGGCCGGATGAATCGCAGTAAACCCATTTGTGTGGATTCACAGGGTGCTTGGGCTTCTGGGAATTGAAGTCCAAGAACATCTGGAGTGCCAATGTTCGCCATCACAGGTCTGTAGTCAGAATACTAAATGCCTTGGGCACTGAAGAAAAGTGGACCAACTTCATCTTGCCATGTTTGTGGCTTTTTTTTTGTCTGATTGGCTTCTGTTTCAAATCTGATTGAGACCAGAATAACCTTTGATTGGCTTCTGTTTCAAATCTGATTGAGACCAGAATAACCTTTGATCCTGCCCTTCTCCAGTGTGGTACCTTCCTCTTTTTTCAGACTACAGCCCCATCAGCATGGCCAGTGCTCCAGAATGATAGCAGCTGTAATCTAAAATGTCTGAAGGATGCCACTTTGGAAAAATGGACAGCCAGGGTGTTTGAAAGCATAGTTTAAAACAAGTAGGTTAGGAGACCAAGCCAGGGAACACAGTGCTATAGTATCTTTTGTCGCTACAATTTAAAAGGGCTAGGTTTGGTTATAATGGGAAAAGAGGAATTGGACCCTCTCCCCTTCAAAGCAACCATCACAAGTTCACACCAGGTGATTGACAGTCCATCCTTCCCCAAAGCAGTGCTGTTCAAATGTGCCGGGCAACAGTTCACACAATTGGTGGACACCATCTGCAAATGCATCTGGAGAACTCTGTGGAAAGCTGCTGTGTTCTCACTACAGATTGCTCTTAATGTATTGAGAGGCTATTGCACAATGTTTTAAGACGGGGTGGCCAACCTTTTTACACTGCAGGCCTGACCATGGGCCCCGGACAGCTAAGCGGGCCAGACCACACTCCGGGGAAGCAGAAGCTAGTGCATATACAGCTGTTGCAAATGCACCCACTTCCGTATTTATGACAGCCATGGGCGCATTTATACATGTGTGGATGCGTTTTATGGCTGACATAAACGTGTCAGCTTCCTCTTCCAGGTGCAGCAGACACAGCGGCTGGCCACATGTAATGGTGCTGCGGGCTGGGGCTGGCCTGCGGGCCATAGGTTGGGAACCCTTGTTGTAAGATGTTCCATGTTGGAAAGAGCTGAGCTTTCAGACATCTACAATAATAAAAGTGTTGTAGCCTGTTTTCAGCACCCTATTCGTTGCACATAAATGATAGGGAACAGCCCCCCCCCCCCCCCCAGAATGTGAGAGAAATCTTATGCAGTAACACACATATATATGATCTGGAGTTGGAACAGTGACTGTAGGCTCATTTTAAGAAATAGAACCTCTGTTCACCTCTTCCTGGTTTTATTTCCTGTTGTTCATAACCTGTGCTTTTTCACACTTCAGTAGTTAGGCTGTTTAACTGCCTGTATAGCTGGAGAGCTCAGTTAGTTGGAGTATAGTGGTACCTCACTTAAAGAGCATAATGCGATCCACGGGATTGCTCTTTAAGCAAAACACCATTTTAAGTGACCAATTGTGACTTCTGGTGGTGGTGGGGGGATTGCGAACCCCGATTTAGTTGTTAAGGAAGTTTTTTGGTTGGTTTTAGTTGTTAAGTGAGACAACCATTCAGAGAAAATTCTGCTCTTTAAACGAGTTAGTCTCTAAGCGAGGAGCTCTTTATGTGAGGTTTTACTATACTTGTGAGTTTAATTCCTTGCTGTCCCTCCTGGGAGAAAACTCAGTATGGATGATGGAGTAGCTGACCTAGGAAGTACCCCAGACAGCTTTTCTAGAACTGAATGAATGTATAAATCTGTCTGGTTCAGTGTCTGACTCAAACCTGGAGTACTCACCAGGCCTGCTCAGCAGTCATCTATTCTTGCTTGCTGGAGGCTACACAGACCTTTAGATTTTGCATGTCCAGACAGGGAGAAGCTTGATCAAGGCTCTGGTTTTCTTTTGTATGTGGCTGATGGGTTTTACTTGACAGGGTGGGTCATGAGTGACCACACTGGGACTAATTTATTCAGTATTTCTGGAAGCTGCTTAGAGGTGGCAGGACCCAGGTCTAGTATCAAGGTTGTATATAGCCAGCAGCAGGAATAATAATAGTAATGGTTTCCGTTGTTATTATTTACATCTCTT
Organism: Bradypodion ventrale; assembly: GCA_035047345.1. Lineage (NCBI taxonomy): Eukaryota > Metazoa > Chordata > Lepidosauria > Squamata > Chamaeleonidae > Bradypodion > Bradypodion ventrale. The sequence goes on along the minus strand of JAWDJE010000002.1, from coordinate 136,823,902 downwards.
GGGTATGTTCTTTTAAAAAAAACACCAGCTGAAGGTGTTTTACAATTAATATATATGTATACATTAAAACTGAGAAAGGCTGATAAGACATGAGTTACTATAACCAAATTAGCCTTCCTCAGCTTTAATGTCTATATATTTTAATTGTAAAACACCTTCAGGGGTGCCCAAACTTTTTGGGCTGCAGGCCGGTCACATGGTTCATTGGGTCAGTCACGTGGTTCAGCAGGCCGGTCATGTGATTCCTCCCAGCGGAAGCAGAAGGAAAACACACCTTGCAATCTGTTTTGCAACAGGATGAGATAGATTTTAGGCTGCCCTTTTCTCTGCTGAAACCAGGGGTGCCCAAACTATGGCCCATGGGTCAGATTCAGCCCATGCTTCCAATTGATACGACCCATGCCACGGAAGTAAAACACAGCATGGGCTGGATGAATTAGTGGTGTCGGCCAGATCTGGCCCATGGCCATAGTTTGGTTACCCCTGCCCTACAAGAAACTGTAGGTACTCAAAATATGGTTCTGTAGCATCCCAATTGTGGAACCTGTTTCTGAGGACCTTAGGGTGGTTCTGCTTCTCTGACCTTCTGAGGGCCGGCTAAGACTTGATGGTTGGTTGCAAAAATGTTTTTTTTAAAACTGATCTTTAGAAAATGTTTCAGCTTTGTTGCTAAATAATGTTTTTAAGTCTGCTTTTAATAATTTTATTTATTGCACATTGCTTTTAGAGTTTTGGTGTGCAGAAAGTTGATCAACAGATATTTAAATGGCTGAGCAGATACAAATAATGGTACTGTAATAACACTTTCATGTCAGAAATTATTCTGGGTTGAAAGGATTTTTGCTGGTGAAACTCCTCTCAGGGGATGCCCGAATGAGGCTCCTTTCATGTCCCCAAGATCTTTTCCCACCAAAGTGGTCCCTCTTTATCTACAGTACTTGCAATTTCTTGCTTTCAATCTTCTAGGTTGGCTAGAGCTGGGACAGAGATAGGTGCTCATTCCGTCAAGCAGTACTTGGGTCTTGAACTGCTGACTTGCCAACTTTCCAGCTAACAAGGCGAGCTTCTTAACCACTGAGGCACTGCAGTCCCAGCAGATACAAAAAAAGCTATAATGTTTTACAGAATGTCACTACGCTAGACTACAAGTGGAGGTGTTTATTTCAGAATTTTCTATTCTAAGAGGAGAAAATCAGCCATTTTTTGACTCTCTCTTCAGCACTGTGGCAGACCACTATGATCGAATAGTATTTGCATGTTTGTCTCATATGCTTAAGGTCGCCCTTGCTCAAAAGCCAATCGCATCTGACTCTAGGGTTCAGTGCTCATCTCTGTTTATAGCCAAAGAGCCAGGACCGTTTGTGTTTGCAAACGTTTCCGTGGACACATGGCAGGCATGCCTAGACACTGGAGGGCATGGAACGCCTTTTACCTTCCCACCTATTTATCTACTTGCAATTTCTTGCTTTCAGACTGCTAGGTTAGCAGGAGCTGGGACAGAGACGGGAACTCACTCTGTCATACAGTATCCGGGGCTTGAACTGCTGACCTGTTGACCTTCCAGTCAAGTTCACCGTCTTAATCACTAAGCCACTGCAGTCCCCCCCCCCCCCATATGCTTAAAATGGGGGAAATATGGATGTTTGCAAATGCTTCAAGTATTAATCTCTATACAGTATTAACAATTATAATGTGTATTTAGCAGAGCCTGTCCATAATGTCACTCATGGACATATTCTGCAGAAGTTATTGTAGGCAGTAGTTTTCCATCTACAATATGCATCTTCCATGACAGAAGCCTTATACAGTAGCTCCTAATTGTTGTACCAATTGCTATTTTAATTACAAAACATTGAGCAATTGTGTGTCTATGTTGACTTTACTGCATGCATAATTTGGTATGAGATGTGTTGTTTGATTACAGTTATCTATGGAAATTGCGGCAGAGGGCGATTATTGTAGTTCCCTTCCCTTCAACACCCTGGACAGAAATATGAGCATAGGAACAAATATCTTCTTTAAAATGTTTTTGTACAGTGAACAAGCAATTAAATGTAACAATAGCTCTATTGAGGTGTTTCTAAAGCTGAGGCTGTGAACAGACTTAGAGAGGAACACCTAGCCACTAGCCTGTTCTTTCTGAGCCACGTGTGAAGAGAATAGGCTTCTGTTCACATGTAAACTTTGCGGAGGACCAAGGAACCAGATTTTCCAGAATTCTTGTTCATGGGTAGAGCCTACAAATGGGCACAAACCACTCTCCTTTTCAGAGTTGGCTGTCAAAGCTAATGGAAGAAAGTTGCCTCTAACCCTGTAGTTAGCAGGAGCTGGGACACAGACGGTGTTGGCAGTTTAGTAATAGGGCTAATACATGAGTCTGCGCAACAAAATAATAGGGACACAAGACAAAATATTATGGTGCCACCGGGTGTTATTGTTTTGGTATATTAGCTGAAACAGACAATATGGCAGCCTTTTTGAAACCACATAACCCTTCTTATCCTTCCACCACATCAGAGGAGCTCTTGAAGGTAATTGATGTTAGAGCTGTAAGAGTGACAAAATTAGAGTGAACAGAAGAGCTGTAGCAATAAAATGGGAATCAAAATTACTTACTGTATCTGCAAGGTGGTGGCACCGTTCATTGGTCCAACACTCTTGGAGGGAGAGTTTCGCCATTAGATTCCACACAGAAAGTTCCGGAAATGCTTCTTGTAGGTGCCATTGACCTTGGTGGGAGAAATTTCCTCTTACCGTTTTTTGAGTGGAGGAATGTATTCACGAAGGTTGCCACTTTCTCAGAAATCTGAACCATTAAAAGTGAGAGTTTCCTCACCATTCCTGTCAACCTTCCCGGATTGGCCGGGATTTCCCGATTTTCGGCGCCGATTTGCGCCATTTCCTGCCCGCAGCTGCCAAAACCCTGGAATTGGTAGCAGGGGGAAAGAGGTACTGCGCATCTCTTCTGCGCAACGCAAGCGTAAAAGGGTTCTACGCAAGCATAAAAGCCTTCTACGCATGCGTAGAATGCGACTTGCGCAGAACCGTTGTGCGCAGGTCCCGGATTGTCTGGAGCCACGGTTGACAGGTATGTTCCTCACAATAATATGCATTTTGTGAAATGTTTTAAGGGAGTGGTGTCTTTTAACACCTTTAGGTCTGCTTCCTCTATGTTGGGGTTCTTGTTTCTTGTATAAAATGTGACCTTTCCCCCTAGCTTCGTGAGAGCTGTGGGTGTTCACTGACAGCATTACGGCTGACATCCTGAAAAGTTGCAAGGTGAAAGAGCACCAGAACTGTCCAGGAGTCTATTGCATTTTGCAACAGTGTGTAAAGAACGACTCTTTCCCCAGGGCAGGATTGATAACTGGTTGGGGCCTGCCCAGTGGGTGGTGTGTCATTGCTTGCTGCTTACCCACATTGAGTATGAGAAGTTGCTTTTCTGTTGGTCCAACACTCCTGGAGGGAGAGTTTCGCCATTAGATTCCACACAGAAAGTTCCGGAAATGCTTCTCGTAGGTGCCATTGATTTTGCGCAGACTTCATTTTATATGTGTGTGTGTGTGTGTGTGTGTGTGTGTGTGTGTGTGTGTGTGTGTGTGTGTGTGTGTGTGTGTGTGTGTGTGTGTGTGGTGCATACGTTTTGAACTGTGTTCAAGTGTTTGCTTGACAGGCACCCAATTCTAGATTCTTAGATCCCGTGAATCTCTTTTGCTTCAGCTGGTGCTTTATTTCAAGCATCACTTCAGGAGAAGAGATGGAAGAAGTAGCTTTGACTGAGGGGGGTGAGGTCACTGAGAAGAGAAATGGCAAGAAGATAAGGCAGGGCAGCTGCAAGTGGGAAGCGGTTGAAAGTATGAAGGAAAGGGGGGGGGGCGGCTGTTCTGGGGTCAAGGAAATGGGAACAGCTGTTCCTGCTAGGCAAGTGTCTTTGTAGGGCAGCTGGCTCCCTAGCCTTTGTGCCGGTGTTTATGTGTTTCCATTTTTATCTGTTCCAATTCTGTTACTGCATCTCTTAGGTAGGCTAGGGGGGTGCGTAACTCCCACCTTCCTGTCTGATAATAATTTCCTGTCAGAAATTATTCTGGGTTGAAAGGATTTTTGCTGGAGAAACTCTGCTCAGGGGATGCCCAAATGAGGCTCCTTTCATGTCCCCAAGAGCTGGGACAGAGACGGGCACTCAATCTGTCCTGCAGTACCCAGTTCTCGAACTGCTGACTTGCCAGCCTTCCAGCTAACAAGGCGAGCTTCTTAACCACTGAGCCACTACAGCCCCTCCTTGCCTGAAAAAAAAAACCAACCTTGGTTATTGGCCAGTCCTGTGTGAAAAGTCCTTGTTCTAATGAATTTCTTACAAGTGGATTATAGCTAAATTCTACTTCAACAAGATTTGACAGAATCTGGAAAAGACTGGTCCAAATTGGTCAAGCCCAGGGGAGAGGACTTTGGTGTTGCTGACAGATTCCTCAAGCCATTGTAGGCTTTGGACTGCTAGTGATGTCACTAATTCAGTGTTCAGAGTACTTGGTGGTGCCTGGTAGTATCCAGAGGCGGTGATAGTTCTCAGGGGGTACTTTTTGCCTGAGGCAGCGTTTTGGGAACGAGCACTAGACCTGGAAAAGCAAGCTTGTCTGACTGAATCATTTGGTCATTGGTTATCTCCTTTGTTTCTTCCAATTTCTGTTTACTGATTTAGGGGGGCAATTTGACAATTGCTTTATTAACAGTGAATTGCCTTTTAGGCTTCCTACACATGAATAGGAGTTCACTTTCTGAATAATAAGAATTACCATATTTTATGGGGTATAAGACATACTTCCACCTCTTAAAATACAATGGAAAATGGAATATGTCTTGTACTGTATATAGTGGCCTATAGTGACCTATTTTGGTAATAACAGGTTGCATCTGATACTCCGATGCATCTTAAGATCACCCTTGCTCGAAAGTCAGTTGCATCCGACTCTAGGGTTCAGTGCTCATCTCTGTTTCATAGCCGAAGAGCCAGCGCTGTCTGCTTGGCAGGCATGACTAGACACTGGAGTGCACAGAACTCTGTTTACCTTCCCAATGAAATGGTCCCTATTTATTTACTCGCAATTTCTTGCTTTGAACTGCTTGGTTGGCAGGAGCTGGGACAAAGATGGGAGCTCATTCTGTCCTGCAGTATTCAAGTATCGAACTGCTGACCTGCTGCCTTCCAGTCAGCGTCTTAGCCATATGTCACCAGGGGGGAGGGAACTTCTGGTTTAGGGGAACATTGGAAGCAGATTCTGGCACTTTAAACCAGAGGTTCCCAGCCTATGGCCCATGGGCCGCCCCTCGATGCCATCCCATCTGGCCTGTAGCTGTCTCCACCGCACCCAGAAGTGGAAGCAGGCACGTTTACGTCATCCATAAAACTCACCCGTGACTGTCGTAAATGTGGAAGTGGGTGCATTTACGTTAGCTGTAAATGCTCCCACTTTTGAGGGTCATGGTCTGGCCTGCTCAGCTGTCTGGGGGCATGGTCAGGCCTGCGGTGAAAAAAGGTTGGCCACACCTGCTTTAAAGTATCAACTCAATGTGGATGTTAACTTCTTAAATATCTTGAGATGAGCTTCTTTTCAGACCTTTGTTTGTAGCATAAGGTGGTACAGACAGAGGTCTTAATGGGTGACTTGGAGTCATTGGTAGGCAAGGGGAAATGGGTGGTGGTATGACAGAGTACTCTCCATTTGGATTCTAGCTGTGTTTGGCTTTATACCCTATTGTAGTTTACAAGTCTGAGCTGTGAGCCATGTTAGTGGCAACAAAGTCATAAAATATAAGAACTGCATATATATTGAAGAAATAATATCTATGTTCAAGCCTTTGCCCTTCGAGCATTTGTGTGAGTGTGAGTGCACCCACCCACTGCCATCACATTTGAAACTTTAGGGGCTTACTGCTGCATCACAAGGTCTTTGTGTTCCAATTTTTAATAGGATGTTCTTGGAAGTGCTAGGCTTTTATCTATTTGCACCCCCATGGGAACGGTGGACTGACCTCATCCAAAGTCATCACTCCTTTAACAACATACCCTTGTTAGAGTTGTAGTTGGAACAATGTCTTGTGCTGCTCACCAGTGTGCCGTAAGCTGTGCCGTACTTTTGGCTTTCTTCCACATTAAAGAGAGGGAGGGAGGGTGGGTGGCTGGCTAGCGGTGGGCAGGCTGTCGGGCAGCCTCTGTGTAGCTCAGGCAGGGAAAGGAGGCGTGTGACTCCAGGAACGTGTCAGCAAGGCTGGCGGGGTCCAGGAGTTGCTTCCTGTGTATGCTCTCATGGGGGGGAAGTGAGTGAGCGTCAGAGCGGAGAAGAGCTGAGCAGGCAGAGATGCTGTACATGAACACTTGGCTCTGGTCCCTGTGACGGGAAGAATCGGCAAGACAAGAACCACTGCTTACATGTGCCAGAAGAGGTTGTATGTGCATTAGAGAATGAGTGTGATTTTGTGTGTGTGTGTGTGTGCACATGAGAGAGAGGGGGAGAGGGACTCTGTTTGTTTACATGTATCTACATGGAATGCCAGGGGCTCCTTTACAGATGACACCACTGAGGAATCTACCGGGTTCCCTTTTGTTCTAGTTTCCCTGACTGTGTTGCTTCTCTGCTGACCAGAAGACAGGGCCAGGGGCCTAGAGAGAACATGAAAACAGAGGGTATGAGAGGGAGAGAATGTGTGAAGGGAGAGGGAGGGCGACCGGGTGGCAAGCTCTCATAAGCTGCTCCCAATTTGCTTTAAAAGGGAAAGAAATGCTTTAGAGTAAACACAGTTCTCAAACACATCCCTCCTCCAAGAACAATGGTACTGTGTGTTTGTGAAGGTGAGAAGGATTAATAATACTAATAATTTTGTGTCAGAAATTATTCTGGGTTGAAAGGATTTTTTGCTGGAGAAACTCTGCTCAGGGAACGCCCAAATGAGGCTCTTTTCATGTCCCCAAGAGCTGGGACAGAGATGGGTGCTCAATCTGTCATGCAGTACCCAGGTCTTGAACTGCTGACTTGCCGGCCTTCCAGCTAACAAGGCGACCTTCTTAACCACTGAGCCACTGCAGCCCTGAAAAATTAATAAAATATTGGCATGTTTGCTTGGGCTTCCCGAGTCTGCCCTTCCCCCTTTTGCCACTTTAAATGCCCTCACTGGGAATTGTGTATGTGCTCTTTGGTGGCAAGATCCACAACTTTCCTCCTGGCTTAAATGATTGGTACTATCTGACCATATTATATGTATCTTTCCTCTTTAGGCCTTGAACCACCTTCCAGCAAAATGGCCTCGTCGGGTGCCCCAGGAACCCGTATGACCTCCACTGTCAGCATCAACATCTCCACTCCAAGTTTCTACAGCCCCCAAAAGAAATTTGCACCGGTTGTTGCTCCCAAGCCCAAAGTGAACCCCTTCAAATCAGGTGGAACTACTCCTGAAAATGCCTCTGACCAGATGCTGCTGCCTCCCCCTCCTCCCCCTCCCCCTTCTGGGGCATGTGCCCAGATAGGGAAGGTGGGAGAGATCCCAACAGCTTCAGGACTCCCCCTCGAAGGTAAGTCTCTCACCCTCTTTAATGTTTGTTTAGGAAGTATTCTCTCATGGAGTGATGTGCAGAAAAGAGGAAATGTCTTGGAATCCTACCAGGATTTTGGCTTGCTCATTGAAAGTATCTCATTGTGTAGAATCCTGGGTCAACTAAAAATGCTTGGTATACTCTCTGTTCTGTGTGGTCATCACACTTGTTTCCCTGTGTAATGGAAGAGAAAAAGTAATCTCAGGGAAGTGAGAGCTAAGTTCTGTCTTTTCCAGAGTGTGTGTCTGAACCTTCTGGAATGCCATGTGGCTCCACAGAACAACTTCTGATTTGTATGAGGAACAGTTGGGTTGTGTAAAATTACTGCCTTGCTAGTGGGAAGCACTGGAGTATTAATGAGGAATTTAACAGTTGGTCTTGGCTAAGTTGTAGTACGGTCTTAGCCTGAGCACAAAATAGTGAAAGTGATTAGTAATGAAGCTGAAGTGTGTTGCTTAGTGGTGATTTAATTTAATTTAATTTAATAGTCATATTTATATATATACAGAAGAACCACTAGGTAGGAGAAGTACTTTTGGACTCCAGTTTTAGCATGTTGGCAAAGAATCTAGGAGCTATGTTAGATTTCTTTAAAAAGACAGAGATGCTGAGGTTAAGGCTTGCATGTAGGAGCCTTGCCGTCTGTCCTGGAAGGCATCCCATTTCTTCAGTGGGGTGGAGGGAAAGGCTCTGTATGTGCTCAGAATGAAAATGTATTGGCTTACAGTATGAAGAGTTAAGATAGGATGGAGTCACTTGACGCACGTGATGAAAGGGATATCTTTACCTGAAATTTTAATTGCAATTTCTGTAACAAACACTAACATTAGTTGCTTCGTTAGTCAGTGCTATTGTTTTTTATACTGTGGGCATAAAGCTCAAACTATCTTGTTCTTTATCTGATCTCGTATGAGCCCATGCTTGCATATGTGGAGTAGGTTGTATGAACAGACTCTATAAGCTTTGTTACACCTCTACTATGTGTGCAGCCCCAAGATCAAGTCATTTTGTCTGAGACTAGGCTGTTCTGTCCTTCTCCTGTCAGCACCTCCAAACTTGTTCTTTCGAGTCCCTGCATGTCCTCAAGCCCTGCGTTTCTCTATGGGAGACAAGCCTTGTGTTTCTCTATGGGAGAACAGGTGTCTGGGATGCTTGCAGGAGTGACAAGAAGAGCCTTAAAATAGTGCCAGGATAGCCCAGCCTCAATGCTATGCCACCAGGTGACTGCATCATCTTAAAGGGAGAACATTTTTTCTTGTTTCTACAAGCTGCAAAGAATATGTTCCTATTGCACAGTTACCATTACCTCTTGCATTTCATGGTACTATGACTTCACTGCATATGAACTTCTTCTTCTCCTTCTTCTCTCTCCTCCTTCTTTCTCCTTCTTCTCCTCTCCTTCTTCTCTCTCCTTCTCTCCTCCTCCTTCTCTCTCCTTCTCCTTCTCCTTCTCTCTTCTCTCCTCCTCCTCCCTCCTCCTCCTTCTTCTTGCGTGCTGTCCCGTTGAGTATCCTGAGTTGATCTACTCCTCAAAGGACACAGTAAAACCAGACCCATACACTGCACAAGTTATTGGTTGCCACAGGCAAAGAAAGCTACCACTTGGGGATTCTCTTTGTCTCTATAGTGTACCCTTTCTGCATCTTTTGCTTCCTGTTTTCACCAAAGCGACTTTGCGACTGTTTTGTGGATATGTAATTTTGACTGCAGTGGCTCAAGTGGCTAAGACGCTGACTGGGAGGCAGTTCGATTTCTGAGTACTGCAGGACAGAATGAGCTCTCGTCTTTGTCCCAGCTCATGCCAACCTAGCAGTTCGAAAGCAAGAAATTGCAAGTAGACAAATGGGGACCACTTCAGTGGGAAGGTAACAGTGTTCTGTGTGCTCCGGTGTCTAGTCATGCCTGCCACATGACCACGGAAACGTCTGCAGAAGCAGACAGTGCTGGCTCTTCGGCTTTGAATGAAACAGAGATGAGCACTGAACCCTAGAGTCAGATAGGACTGGTTTGCGAGCAAGGGAAACCTTTACCCTTTAATTTTGGATCAATATGTAGCAATGTTACTAGGACCTTTCAGAAAGCTACTAGGTGTAACATGGAAGCACCTCAGGGGTGTACTGTATTTTGGCAAAACAATATGACAGGAGGCTCTTATTTGTGTATTGTTCAATTCAGACCAAAGAAAAATGAAGTAGAGTTTGTGCTCCTTCAACAAATTGAAGCCCAGAAAATAGCCGTGCCAGCTTCTTAAGTGTGTGGGAATGATATGATGACTGGCATGAAGTTAAAAGCCAGAGCTTAGTTGTAGCTCCCGACAACTGTGGCTTCCTGTATTGTGGGTCACTGCCTGTGAGGTACCATCTTTCCCCTGTGGGAAGCAGGCATTGTGTCTCAGCCATAAAGAAAGAAACAGATACACGTGTAGGTTGAAGGCAAGAACAGTGGCATTTGTGTGGTTTGTGCCCTTGGGAAAGACCTTTAAGGAGGACAAGACAGGCAAAGAAGACTAGACATGGAAGTCATTGCTGCTTTTATCAAGTGGAAGAAGTGTCAGAGTGAGAAGAAAGGGCTATTAATCTATCTTGCTGCTTCTCCTCAGGGATATCTTGTGCCCATTGTGAGTGGTAGAATAGAAGGCACAGTAGCCAATTATAAGTGGCAGGCAGGGAATGAAGCGGGCATTCATTCCAATGTCCTGATCATTCCTTCTCCACCCACCCCAACCCCAACCAATTTCCTAACTAATGTGAGGAGCAGAATAGTATACCTCTCCACCCCCACCCAATTACACATGTAAACAGTCCCAAGGTTATTTCCGGCTTTACCAGTAGCATCTCTAGTTGCAAGACTTTGATGCAGTTCCCTCCAGCATTTCTTGGAAAGAAGTCCAGAAAGCTTGGTACAGAAAGAGTCCTTCAGTGTTGGCAAGTGGTCATGCCTTCTGACCGTGGTTATCCGTCTCAGAGTTTGCAGACAGAGAATAAGCCTCGAAGGTGCTGGCTTTATTCTCCACATTATGCTGTGTCATTAATTAATAGGAGCACCTGTTTCACTTGATCCTTACTCACGAGGAGTGCATGCATTTTATACAATAACCCATAGAATAGATTAATTCTCTAACAGGCGGGTTGAGGAGGATGGTGGAGAACAGAGATGCCTGGTGTGTAATGGTCCATAGAGTCGCGAAGGGTCGGAATCGACTGTGCAACTGAACAACAACAAATTTGGGTGATGTTTTTGTGGCTTCGCGAGAATGGTATTCTCACTATTTTGATGTTTGAGAAATTATAAGATTATCTGGGACCAAACTATTATTATTATCTGGGCATTTGTAACAGTAGGTAGGACATACACCTAAACAGCATAATTTTCTAGTTCTGTTGAAGTCTGCAACACAACCTTGCAGTCATTTTCCTGGTGAAGCTCTACAATCAGCATTCCACCTCCTTAGTCAGGCTTTCCACTCCTTCCTATTCCTGTGTATAAGTGGGAATACACTACTTTTTTATAGAGAAGGTGAGTGTTGGGGAGATTCTGAAATTCCATAGTTCTGCATGCCTCAATTTTCTCAGGCATATAAGCATATTACCCCTCTTGTTCCTCAATAGGGGAGTTACATTTCTAAAGTGAGCAACCTAGGACTACCTGCCCCATGATATCGCACAGGCTTTCTGGTTTGAGTAATTGAACATCCTATTGCATTGAAGGATGGACAGGAACCTTGGGCACAGGCAATTTATCATATTTTGTCTTGATTTCTTGTACTTTTGATTGATTGAACAGCAAGAGATTTTGTGAAACAGAAACAAGCCCAGCAGCGTGTTCCTTTGTTAGTCTATTGAAGACCAATACAGTATACCATATATAAGGCCTGATCCAGACTAGTCAGAAGCCAACTGCATTGTGCAGAGAGAAGAGGTTTAAATCCTCCCCATGGGCTAATGAGCACTATGGTTTGTCAGTGCTTGTATCCTTTGAGGAATAACTTATAGAAATTCATACCCTTTATTTACCCCATCTCATATGATTAATTGCAGTAAAGCAGCACAGACTTCTATGAATAAATATACAGGTAGATGTATATTTCGTGTAAAAATTTGTATGGAAAAATATATGGGGAAAAATCTCCACCCCACATCTTTGGAACACCACAGCTCTATTTTCCTGTAGTACAACCCCTTGGAAAGGCACTATTTTCCTTGAGCTTATACTCCCCTCCCCTCATCTGGAAGTGATTTTCGGATAGGGAAAAAGATAAGATTTTGTTGCACAGTGGTGGGTTGGGCTGTGAACTCTGAATTGCCAAACAAGCCCTGCCTTGAGCAAGCTGCAAGGGAAAATTGTAGCCAAGTTGCTGTTGTGAAACTTTCATGAAGCCTTTTGAGACTCTGGAAGATGCTTGTTATGGTTTTTTTAAATAGAAAAATAATAATTGTTTTTAAAAAGGCAAGGAGGGTGTCCTAGCAAAGTGGAACATGAGGTTTTTGTGGCTTTCTGTCTCTGGAAGGAACCACACACTTGTCAAGGACAGGGCAGGCAGCCCTGTGTTCTTTGATCTTAAACAACTTGCCAGGATGTGGGGTGATAAAAGATGTCACCAGCATGTACCACCAAGAGCAAACATTTCACCATTACAGATTAAACACAGCTGGAAAACTTCCATTGAGTTTAATCTATGAGCAGCTTTAACTTTTGTATATGAGCAGGAGTTTGATATGTCTGAAAAATAAAATAAAACCCAAGAAGCTTACCTTGATCCAGTCCCAAAGAGGAAGAGGTCACTAGTCAATTTAGCATAGCAATTGCTCTGGGCAACACAATTCAGCTAACTTCATATTTTCTTAATGGGAGGAGAGGCAGTCAGCTTTTATAACTCAGGAACACAATCAGTCTCTTCCCAGATGTTTCCAATATAAGTTCAAGAACTCTCCCTCCTCCTACAGGTTGTCTTGGCGGCCTTTCCCCATGGGAGTTTAGGCATAGACAAAGGCATCTTTGATGCACTCAGAGTTTTCCCCCTTCTATTTTTGCCTTGGTTCACCCAAGTAATGGTTGTGTTGCACAAAGCACAGGACAGCTCAACCAAATACTGTATTTCATTGCTTTTTTTTGTAGCGAGAAAGGGGTTAGGGCAGGGGTGCTTAAACTTTTTGTGCCAGGGGCCTGACCATGCCCCCTCAGTCAGCTGTGCAGGTCGGACACGTGGTTCCTCCTGGTGGCAGGGTGTTAAATTGTGCTGCATTTCCGGGCGTTTTCCCCTCCTCCAATACTTCTCTTGGAGGAGAGAACATTTTCACACCTTTTTAAAAATTTCAGCGTGTTTTCGCCATGTTTCGGTGCGAAAACATGCTGATTTTGGCACTTTCAGTGACATCAGAGCACTTCCAGCGTAGGCATCAATCTGGCCCACGGGCTACAGATGATGACATCCCAGGTGCTGCACTCAGCCCATGGGCAATAGTTTGGGCACCCCTGGGTTAGGGCTTTCCATCTGCATGATAGGTTTCAGTTGGTGAAGATGATGAGACTGGCTTTGGGCTCGTTGTTTAAATTTCAAACTAGCCTGTTCTGCTTCTGTTTTGTCCAAAACCTTCAGAAATCTAGTTACTAACCAGGGCTTGGAACTAGCCATCTGCTATTGGGCAAGTGTGTGTGTGTGTGTGTGTGTGTGTGTGTGTGTGTGTGTGTGTGTGTGTGTGTGTGTGTGTGTGTGTGTGTGTGTGTGTGTGTGTGTGTGTGAAGAAGCAGGGAACCCGGCAATTCTCAGGGTTCTTTGCATTTTGGCATTTAAATACAGTGATACCTCATACAACGTCCAAACTTGGTTCCACAAGTTTGGACTTTATACGGATTTGGACTTTGTATGAGGCATGCAAAATCCTAGCCGCGATGCCTCATACAACGTCCAAATCCTTGCCGTGATGCCTCATACAACGTCATTTCCATAGAGATGCATTGTACTGTAACAGCACAGACTTCAGGGCAAAGTCAAGGAAACAGACAGGAAACTGACAGAACTTTAAGAAATCATTGTCTAAAGGCTAAATACATTACAAAAACATGTCAAACAACCCTGATTGTCCAAGAACCCAAAGAATGCTGCAAAAATCCCAGGAATGCTTCTAAAAATGCTGACGAAAAAATCCAAAATCGCACTCAAAACCACTCCTAAACACTCTTCGCTTCGTGCAAAACCCATAAGAGCAATGCACACATGTGTCCTGCCTTTTATACTGCCCAGGCACAATGCAACCTGGGGAAAACCCCAATGCCTCATACAAAGTCGCAGTGACTTTGTATGAGGCAACTTTTTTCAAGGAATTAGGCAATGTTGTATGAATTTGATGTTGTATGAAGCAGACTTTGTATGAGGTATTACTGTACTGTAATAGTGGTGGTTTCCTGTTCCTGAGGTGGAGGAGGCTGCTGTTACTCAAAGAATTGTATAACTTGCATAGACCCCTGCCTGGTAAGAGGGAACATGTCTTTCACAAATCAACTTCCTGTCACGCCGGAGCACAAATGCTAGTCTGGTAAGTAGAGCCCATTTAAATGAAGCCAATCGTCATTAAGCTACAGGGAAATTAAATAAAATAATTTTACAGTTTATTTGGACTCCCTACCAAAGCGAAGGGACTGCAGTGGCTCAGGTGGCTAAAATGCTGACTGGAAGGTGGCAGTTCAGCAATTCGATAACCGAATACTGCAGGACGGAGTGAGCTCCCGTCTCTGTCCCAGCTCCTGCCAACCTAGCAGTTTGAAAACAAGACATTGCAAGTAGATAAAGGAACCACTTCGGTGGGAAGGTAAACAGCGTTCCGTGCACTTTGGTGTCTAGCCATGCCTGCCACATGTCCATGGAAACGTCTGCAAATGCAGACAGTGCTGGCTCTTCAGCTATAAACAGAGATGAGCACTGAGTTGGATACGACTGGCTTTCAAGCAAGGGAGACCTTTATCTTTACCAAAGTGAAGAGAGCCTTGTTGGCCACCCCTTTGGTTCCTTGCCTTCATTTACAAATATGTTCAGAGGTATTGGTTCTTGTTGCTGCAGCAATAAATTGTCTTAATCTTCTGAGACTAGTCAGAGTCACTCTTTGTCCCCAAAAGGGCAAGGCGGCTTTATCTGTCAGGATGGTACAGGAATGCAGCAGGACTTGTTTGGCTGTGCTGCTGGGTTGGCTGTGCCGCTGGGTTGACGGCAGAAGAGGGTGCATTTTTAACAGTGTCCAATTGATTCCTTGGGCTTCAGGTTCAGAGTTGGTTGTACAAATGCAAGATTTTCTTGTAAAAGCATCAATTAGCATTAGCTAAGTGACAGGTGGGGGAACCTGCAGCCTTAAGGCCACATGGGGCCTTCTAGGTCCTTAAGTACAGCTGTTTGCCTGAATTCGCATTTTACAGAGCAAATGCTTTTTTTATTAATACACTAGCATAGTTTGCCCGGCACTGCCGGGCATTTTTAATGTGTGTGTTGGTAGTTAGAGGTGGTTTTGGTGTGTGTGCACACGTGTAAACGCACACTGGGCTGGTTTGAAATTTGCAGCCCATTAGGTGTGTGTGTGTGTGTGTGTGTGTGTGTGTGTGTGTGTGTGTGTGTGAGAGAGAGAGAGAGAGAGAGAGGTTGGTCTTCCTCGGAAGACAGGGGCTGAAATTTTCATCAACCGCCCTCTGTGGAAGGGCGGTTTGGCTGGCGCCCAGGGAGGATGCAGGACCGAAGGACCCAGCCACGGCATCCTCCCCGGGCGAACCGGGATTGCGTTCCCTGCTGCCGAGTGAGGAGGCAGTGGCCGGGTCCTTCGGCCCTGAGTCCTCCCCAGGTGAACAGGGAGTGCGTCTCCCTGCTGCCTCACCGAAGCCTGGGTGGGGGGAGAGGAGGGTCTCTTCCCCCCAAGCTACGGGGAGGCTTGTGCCAGCCTCCGAGGCTGCGGGGAGAAATATTTTTTCTCCGCTACCTTGCCGAATCCTGGGGGGGGGAGAAGAGGAGGGTCTCTCCCTCCAAGCTACGGGGAGGCTTGTGCTAACCTCCGAGGCTGTGGGGAGAAAAAAAATTCTCCGCTGCCTTGCCGAAGCCTGGGCCAGGGGGGTGGGACAGGAGGGAAGCAGCAGTTCATCTTCCTTGGAAGACGGGGGCCAAAGTTTTCAGCCTCTATCCTCCTAGGAAGATGAACTGCTTCCCTACAGGAGACGGAGGCCGAGAACTGTGCTCCGTGCTCGGCCTCCGTCTCCTGTTTTTTTAGTGGTTCCTTTTCCTTGGAAGACAGGGGCCGAAGCTTTCATTCTCTGTTCTCCTAGGAGGGCAAACCACTTCCCTCAGGGAAACGGAGGCCGAGAACAGTGCTCCATTCTCAGCCTCCATCTCCTGTTGGGAAGCGTAAAAGTTTCTCTCTGAGAGATGGAGGCCTGAGAACGGAGTGCCGTTCTGGGCCCCCGTTTCCCTGAGGGAAGCTTTTTGCCGGGTTTGTGTAGAGAAGAGGGTCTCCCTCTTCTCTCCACAACCCCGTCAAAGCCGCAGCGGGGCCAGTGCCAGCCTTCGTTGCCGGCCGGGGAAGTGGACGCGGTTGTCGCGGCAGTGGTTTTATTTTTACTGCGGGCACCGGCTTTCTCGGCCTCCTCCTCGCTCGCACCCTTCAGCCTCATTGGCTGAGAGATGGCACGCGCGGAGGACGCTGGGGCTTGTAGGTTTTTTTTGGTCGCGTTCATGTAGCGGTTGCCACTCGTGGCTGGCGAACCCTTGCGGCGATGGTCGGTCGGGGTGAAGGTAAATGTAGGCAGCTTGGTAGGGGATAGTAAGGGTGGGTGCGGGCATGCATGCCGGAGTCCAACGGTTAACACACAATTTTATAGGTAAATATTTTTGTTAGTCTTTACTATTTTTATTTTAGTAACTTTAAAATTACTTCTTTTTTAAAAAAGTTACTAATGGGAAAATCTTCTCCACCCTGAGCTAAGCCCTTTGCATATGTCATTGCTCTCTTTCTCTCTCATGTATGGCTTCTCCCAATTCTTCTTATCTTGGAAGACCAAGATGTCTGGGAAGAATCAGAGCTGATGTCAACACATCTGAAGGGCTTCAGTTGGGGATGAGTGCACTAAGTGCATGTTGTGGAACTGTCTCCAAAAGGCTGCTTTACTCTGAATTATTACCAGACATGCTCATGGCCGAATGCTCTCCCTTTTCCTCAAGGGCAAGTGGCCAATAAGAGTTGTGATCCAAGATTTTTATGATGTTGTTGTTACATTGGCTATATTGCTTGTTGTTCCTTGCAGACCTCCCACTGCCACCCCCACCGCCTCTAGGAGAAGAACTGGTTGCTTCTTCACACAGTGCATTCCCTCCACCACCACCTCCATTTGAGGAACCATTCCCCCCAGCGCCAGGAGATGTCTTCCCATCCCCTCCTCCTCCTATGGTGGAGGAACCACCGATGGCTCCAAGTGGACTGCCTGCCCCACAGGTGAGTCTTCACCTCAATTAATGTGTGTGGATGGAAAGAGAGAGGGCTCTTATTTCCATTATGTTTTTGTAGCATGGACTCTACGGGTGCCATGTTAGCTGGGCTTGGGGTACAAAACATGAGGAGGAAGCATGCAGTCACACCCTGTCCTGCAAAAGAAGGCTGACCTTGCTGGGTTTGCCCAAAGTTGCATGTGCTGTATCTTTAATTGAAATTCCTCGGCAAGATGTCTGTGAATCTTGAAATTAATACAAAAATAACCGTATCTGCATTACTTGCATCAATCTTGCCTGAGCTTTGCTTTTACTGTGCTGCACCTTTCTGTTTCTGTGATTTCTGAAGGGGAAAGGAAAGACTTGACATCCTGAAGCCCTGACTCTTGGACTAATGCAACCGATCCCTATTTATCTCCCATTCATCTCCTTTTTCATGTTTCACTAGATCTTGGAAAATATATTTTAAAAGATAATCAGACTTTCAAAAAACCAACTAGTTAGTTATCATCGTTTGACCTTTAAGAAATTAACTTTTCCATGCTTCTAGGAAGTAACTAAACAGTTGCTTTAACAAAATAAGTAGATATTGGTGGCATTTGGTACAAAACCCACCTTAGTCACGTGAGATGGCCTACATATGGTATGGAATGATTTTTCCCCAGTCCACAGAATGAGTAAAGTAGTGACACAACAGGATGCTTATTAATACCTAAGAACAACACACAGAAATATTTTCTCAGTTCCCAAATTTTAAATATGGATTTTAATACATTACGTCTCAGAAAATCTGATACGTTCAAGAGTTTATGAGTAAAGGGCCTTAGGTATTTGTGCAGATTTTGTGTACAAAATCTGGTTCTTTGATTGTTAGCAGCAGTAGCAATTGACAAAACAGTTCAAAAGCATGCTTTGGGATGTGCGTTCCCCTGCATTGTCTCTTCCTTCTGAGGAAATAATGATTCAGATAGCTGGGATCATAAATGTATTGTGGGGAAGGAAGGAATCAAAACAAAAACACTTGTTTAAAAATACATTCTCCTGTCCCAGCTATAAACCACATTGGTCATGGAAGAAAAGGAAATCAAATGTCTACGGATATGAGTGCATTCCAAATGTATAAAAGAAATACATTAGTACTGTACTGTAGTTGTTGTTGTTGATGATGATCATCATCATGTGGTTTACCATTCCCTCCTTCTGGGGGCACCTTGCCCATGACTTTGCAGGCAGATTCTTCTCCTGGACAATCTAATTTCACAACCAGATATTTATCTCACCAAACTATCCAGCCAGCCCCTCAAAGTAATTCAAGAAGTAACTAAATGTTTTGTTACGTTACAAAAGAATGAAGTTACCCAATGATGCATAATGTTTGTTAATTAGGTATACATATAATTTATGAAATTTAATTATACCTTCATTATTGAGGAAAGGAACTAGCAACTTGGTTGTTTGGAGTTCTGGTTTTCACCAATGATTGCCTACCCACTTTGGACTGATGAGTTCATCTTAACAAACTTGGTAGCTAGATGCTCTCCCCTCCCCAGATGGAAATGGAAGGTCTTTCTGGTGAAATAATACAGTGATCCCCTTCTCCATCTCTTCAGCTTCCTATCTTGCTAAGCCTAGTTGCCATACTGCTGGACTTCACTAGTATGCAAGTCTGTTGCTGACTAACATAGTGGTTTGTAGCCTGAAAGCTTAAGGCTTAGTATCCTCTTTAACATGTAACTTCCTCTCTCCTCCATGGTGGAAGGGGCAGGGCCGTGGAAAGATGAGCAGCATTGATTTGGAGATTGATTCTTTGTCCTCAATGCTGGATGACATGGAGAAGAATGACCCCTTCAAATCCCGGGTGAGATGTGATACAAGATGGCCATTCCAAAACCTAGGTCTCGCTGAGGTTGTCAGTCTCTGTCCAGTTACTTGAAACCAAAGTTCAAGTATGGGCAACATGAGAACTTTCGGGGTATTTTGGCTGCAATTGTCTATCAACCCAGTCCAACCATATCCAGAAGACCACACGTTGCCCATCCATGCTTTAAATCAGCGGTGCCCCAACTACGGCCCACGGCGCCATTTCATCCAGCCCACACCACTCCTGGAAGTGGAAGTAAAATGTGCCTGCATGTTTATGACAACTGTGGGTGCATTTACAGCAGCGTCATGTGCATGCGCAGGCACGTTTTACTTCCGGTGGGAGGGATTGCATGACAGGCCCGATCTACCACGTGACTGGCCGGCGGCCTGAAAAATTTGGGCAGCCCTGCTATAAATGAAGGCTGGAATGACTAAAGCAGGGGTGCCCAAACTTTTTGGCCTGTGGGCCGGTCATGTGGTTCGGGGGACTGGTCACTATGGCCCAGGGGCTGGATCTGGCCCTGACGCCAATGCAACTGGCCGCAAAGCCCTCGTCACTCCTGGAAGCAGAAGTAAAACGCGCCTGTATGGGCGCTTTTTACTTCTGCTTCTAGGGCGATGAGGGCTTCGCAGGCCAAATGAATTGGCATCGGGGAAGGGGGGCAGATCCAGCCCCCGGGCCGTAGTTTGGGCACCCCTGGACTAAAAAGTCCTACAAAGTCTGTGTACATTAAACAATAAACACACTGAAGAGAAGACCAGGACACTTAATTTACCATTTGAAAGTCTTTTTTTTTTAATGACAGCTTTAGTTTTGACTCAAATGGTGCAGTGACAACAGAGGTTGATCGTCACCTCAGTGAGTTAGTGGTCTAGGGGGCTGCAGGGGTGGGGTGTGAGAAGCATTGGATCCCACTTACTTTGCTTGAATTTGCAACGAGGAGTCTGCTTTTGTGAAGGACAGATGGCCAAACAAATACAGAGGGTACCAAAAATTTATACACATTCTAAGAAAGGATATTTTGATTTGTCAAGAACAAATCCTGCCAGAATAATCTTATTTCTTTTTATGATAATCTAACCACCATGGGGTACTTTGTCAAATGCTTTGCTCAAGTCAAGTCAACTTTGATACATAGAAAGTATCTCTTAAAATGTGTATACGTTGTTGTTTTTTTGCACACTCGGTATTCTGGTTGCCTCTCTCAACCTTATGATAACTGAAGCTCCTGCTATTAGCTTGCCAAGCATTAAAGGGGATTTTACTACATGCTGAATGCAGAAGTACAAATACATGAATGTCCCTCTCATATGCCTTCAGAACCCTTCCCCGCTTTCAGTGTTCACTTTGAGGTCAGATTAGTCCAGGGATTCTCAACTTGTGGCCCGTGGCACCATTTCCTGTGCCGCCTACACAACCTCCACCACACCAGGAAGTGCCATGTGGTGGAGGAAGGGCAAAATGGCCGTCTGGCCCCCGAAGCTGTCTGAGGGAGCGTGACCCAGCCCCCAGCTTAAAAAGGTTGAAAACTGGATTAGTTCAGTGTGTCCTGAATTGGATGGTAGCAGCAGCTGCTGTTATATTAGCCCCTTCTTCTCATACTGGAGGACCATTTTTATTCTTTCAGATACTTCCAGGAACTGTGGGCTCTGCAGGAGCAGCTTCTAAAAGTTCCCCAGAAACCATGGCACCACCTGAAGATGTTTCCACTCCTGCGTTTCTTCCCACCAGCACTATCTCCAATCCCGGTGGAAGCTATATACCTAAACCACAAGGGGAAACTCCTCCTGCTCCTCCACCATGGATGGCCTTGAAGCAGCACAAAGACTTGCCATCAGCACAGCAGCCTGTGGCTTCTCCTGCTCCTGCACCCCCTCCAGCCCCTAAATATACCCCACCTCCCATTGCGACTGGCCCCAAGTTTGTACCCAAACCATCTGGGGCTGCTTCGGGGGCTTCTTCAAGTTTCCTAAGACAGGCGGCCCCTGCACCGTCTCGTTTCCCACCTCCTCCTGGTGCAGGCCCAACAGTGAAGCCGCAGCCTCCCACCTTTACCTATGCACAACAGCGGGAAAAGCCCCAGGTTCAGGAGAAGCCACATCCGACTGGACAGGCACCTGCCCCACAAGACATGGTAAGCGGGGGGGGGGGGGTGTTTATAAAGGAAGGATCCGTGGAGAGTGGAGCCGTATAGTTTTTATATAGTGGCTCAAGTGCAGTGGCTCAAGTGGCTAAGATGCTGACTGGGATGCGAAAGTTCAGCAGTTCGATTCCCGAGTACTGTTAGAGGAATCCTCTCATAGATGAATTCAAGGTCAATGCAGACTAGACACTCTTCCATAGGTTTGTGGTAGTAATAATGGAAAACAGACTTGTAGGTCATTTGTAGTACAAAAACAACTGAGCATACACACACCCCTCTGCTCCCTTGGCCTAGGAATATCTGAAAACAGGAACCACCTGGAATAGCACTGAAGTTGCAGCTATTTCTCATGGTGGCCACTGATAAGGTCACAGGATTGGCACATGCGATGTACAAAAATTCTCATGTTTCTGAGTTGAATGACCCCCTACCATAGATATCGTCTGGCCACCTAGACATGATCATGGGACTGCAGTGGCTCAAGTGGCTAAGATGCTGACTGGAAGGCGGAAGGTCAGCAGTTCGATACCCGAATACTGCAGGACGGAATGAGCACCCGTCTTTGTCCCACCTCCTGCCAACCTAGCAGTTCGAAAGCAAGACATTGCAAGTAGATAAATAGGTGGGAAGGTAAGAGCGCTCCGTGCGCTCGGGTGTCTAGTCATGCCTGCCACATGACCACGGAAATGTCTGCAGCGGCAGACAGCACTGGCTCTTCAGCTTTGAAACAAAGATGAGCACTGCACCCTAAAGTCGGATACGACTGGCTTTCGAGCAAGGGAAACCTTTACCTATCCTCAATGAAAGTGGACATCAGAGTGTTCCCAATAATCTGACAGACATTATTATGTGAGATCTGCCTTGCTGCAGAGATTAACCCTTGGCTTAAGGCCATGTCCGCTGAAGTTTCCTCAGTTGTGGGACCTCTTTGGCTGGGAAATGGGTTGGCTACCCCTTTGCCTTCCCCACTGGGAAGAGCAAAGCACTATCAGCTGCTTCCTTTAGAGCCAGCTAAATCACTGCCTTGAGATTCAGTTGGCTTTCTACGCACGGGTGAGGTCACTTCCCTACTCAAGTTCCCCACATTTGACAGCCAGCCAGTCAAAATCAGCCAGCCCACAATGTGCTGGCTGAGTGTATACAGCTTTTCTCCTTTCCTTTGGTGGCAAAGACAGGGTCGCGGAGCAAAGCTGGAAGGAGTAGCCAGCTAGTATTATGAGAAGGCATGGCCTTGACTATGACATCAGAGATGTGGTCACATCCCTTATGTCATTCAAGTAGTAGGGAATAGTTGAATGGGGACCCAGCCTACAAACCCAAGCCAATTCCCTATCTACTGAATGAAGCTGAACTGTCCTGTTCCCTATGGCTTCTTGTAAAGGGAGACGGACTTTCCCCAAGCTTTGTTATCTGTAACAACAATAAGATGGCCAGACTGTTACAAAAGAGGGCGCTGCTGCTTTGACTTTCTATTAGTACTCTTGAACATGAAACTTTAAAAAAAGAGGTAAAATCTAATAGTTAACTCATTCTTATCAGCAAAACTGTTGCAGTACAAAAGAACGATAGGACCCCTTAAAAGGAAATTTATTTACTAGTACAGGGGTTCCAAACCTATGGCCCACAGGCCGAATGGGGCCCATGGCACCAATTAATCATGCCTGCAGTGCTGTCACCGGAAGTGGTGGAAGCGCTGAAAGCAGGCTGAAAATGGGCAAAAACCAGGTGAAAACACACCACCCTCCCACTGCCGTCACCATGGGAAGAGACGTAAATGGCAGGAATGGGCAAAAATGCACTGTAAATGCATCCGCCGCCACTACCACCACTGGAAGAGGCAGGAGGAACCAAGCCTCTGGCCCACTCACCTGTGTGAGGAGATGTGACAAGGCCACGGCACAAAAAGGTTGGCCACCCCTGCACTAGTATAACAACTTACATTTCCTTTTTATTTATTTACTAGTATAACAGTTTTACGAGGGCCATGGTGGCTTAGTGGTTAAGATGCTGAACTTGACGATTGGAAGTTTGGCAGGACAGGAGTTCAAGACCCGAGTACTGCATGACCGAGTGAGCTCCCATTGTCTGTCCCAGCTCTTGCCAACCTAGCAGTTTGAAAGCAAGAAATTGCAAGTAAATAAATAGGTACTGCTTCGGTGAGAAAGGTAACAACATTCTGTTCACTTCAGCATCTAGTCATGCCTGCTACGTGACCATGGAAACATTTGCAAAGGCAGACAACATTGGTTCTTTGGCTGTAAATGGGGATGAGCTCCACTCCCTAGAGACGGGCATGACTGCTTTCGAGCAAGGGAGACCTTTACCTTTCCTATATAGCAAATTAGTTGTAAAGGAGCTTTAAAAAAGCATGAGGTTTCTCCAGCTCTGTTCTAGCTGTAGAACAGAGTTTCAGAAAGAAAAGGGGGAAGAACATAAGTGGGCAAGTGATGTTTAAAGACATAGGAAGAGGCCCATCTTTGTCTCAATGACTCTATTTTGTTCATACAGCGCAGTCCTTTATCCCTTGCAAACACTGGACCAGATCTTCTCAGGGGCAACTCTGCTCTGACCATGAAAGAGGTAGAAGAGTTGGAAATGCTCACCCAGAAGCTCATGAAGGATATGGATCAGCCACCCCACACAGAATCATCTACTTCTGGTGTGTATATGTGTATACGTGTAAGTGGGATTCTGAGGAATAAGGTTTCAGTCCATAATTGCTATCTTTTTTTCTTTTCTTTTTTTTTTGCGTTTCTTTATAAACCCTTTTAGCAACAATCCAGCAGATACTTAGCAGGTTTTTGTCACTTATCTCCCTGTCCAGAAAAGTTTCATATACAGTACAGTTACTAAATTGTATAGACAGAGGAGGGAGGCAACTTAGGGACCATTCTACAATTACGCGATCCATTTTTTGGGGGTAAATTGACCCCCCCATGTGATCTGACCGTAATTTTCGCTTTGAACCCCCTCCCTTTAAAATTATATAATCCAATGCTTTTGTATCGAAACTCTAATTTTTAGAGCTTTTCACTCTTGGTGCCTAATGCAGAACTGCCGCCCGCCCGATGCGAAAGTATTAGATATTGTACGAATTTCTGCCGGTTAGAAATAGACTGCACAAGCAATTCAATAATCTAAAATTGGATCAAAATTCCCAGAGATCATTTTTAAACCTAAAAAAGCGGCATGTTTCGAAACCACAACAGCTCCAAAAGGATTACGTAATCTTTGACCTGCCCCCCCCCCCCCAGTAATTTTCAGTAAATCAGATGGCAGACCACTCCCCCCTCTCAAGGATCACGTAATTGTTGAATGGTCCCTTAGTACCATCTAGATGCTTTGGCCTGCAACTCCTGGAACATATGCTGTGTTGTTTGGTTGGGCAAATCAATCAGTGCCATTTTTACCCATATTCAAAGTTTGGTCAATGTCGTTTTTTTAAAAATCAAACTGAAATTCTCACTTCTCTGCCGTCGTCATCAGCTGCTACTCGTATCCAAGTACCACCAACACCCCAGGAAATCATTGTTGGGGAAAATGCCATTGGCGTGGAATTGTTTAAGGTGGATCTAGCTTGCCATGTAGAAGATGGGCAAAGCTACTGTTTTTACACCTTTGCCCACATTTCAGTGTTGGTCTCTTTTGATCCAAAATGAAACCCATTTCTAAGTGGGCCATAACATGAATTCTAATCTGAAAAATATAAAGGACACTACGTTGCATGACATTCGGAAAATTAGAATATCGTGCAGATGTTTATTCATTTCACTTAAAAGGTGAAACAAATATATGAGGTAGACTTACTACATGCAAAGCGAGAGATGTCATGCCTTGATTTGTTATGATTGTGATGATCATGGCGTACATGAGATTATGGGGTACATGAGATTGGGGGGGTTGGGGTTTTCATAAACTGTAAATCATAAGCATCAGCATTATAACAAAGTAAGGCTTGATCTCTCTCGCTTTGCATGTGCTGAGTCTATCTCATATATTTGTTTCACCTTTTAAGTTGCATTACTGAACTGAACGAACATTTGCACAATATTCTAATTTTCCGACTTTCACCTGTAATCTGAAAAACACGGAGGACACTACGTTGCATACGTAGATATTGTTAACTTAATGCTAAACGTTATTGGGGAGGTCTCTGGCAGCAGTAACGGAACTTTAAACATGTGTTGTGTTGTTTTTTTTCTTGCTGTGCCTCCTCTACCGAAGAATTTTGCGGCCTGTGCAATAAGGCCCTGTCACGAACACAACCGGCTGTCCGGGTCCTAGACAAGCTCTTCCATGTGGAGTGCTTCACCTGCTTCAAGTGTGAGAGGCAGTTGCAGGGGCAGCAGTTCTACAACGTGGATGAAAAGCCCTTCTGTGAGGAGTGCTATGCTGTGAGTAAAACTACAATGAGGAAATTGGGTGTGTGTGTGTGGTGTGTGTGTGGCTGACACTTGCTGTAGCAGGTTGAGGGTCTAGCTGCATTGGGGCCTAAGGTCTTTCTCAGAGGTTGTCTTGGCAACAGAAGGCCTTTCCCCCACATGGCTTCGGTCCAAACAGTTCCAGAGAGTCTGGAAAATGAAAGCCACTTGGAGAAGATGTGGGCGTGTGGCTTCCTATTTTCTGCATTGATTTGCCAATCAGCAAGACTTTAATGTCTTGATAGCAATTTCATGAGGACTGCAGTGGCTCAAGTGGCTAAGACACTGACTGGGAGGCGGAAGGTCAGCAGTTCAATTCCCAAGTACTGCAGGACAGAATGAGCTCCTGTCTTTGTCCCAGCTCCTGCCAACCTAGCAGTTTGAAAGCAAGACATTGCAAGCAGATAAATAGGGACCACTTCGGTGGGAAGGTAACAGCACTCCGTGCGCTCCGGTGTCTAGTCATGACTGGCACATGACCATGGAAATGTCTGCAGAAGCAGACAGCGCTGGCTCTTCGGCTTTAAAACGGAGATGAGCACTGAGCCTTATCGGATACAACTGGCTTTCAAGCAAGGGAAATCTTTACCTTTACCAGAAAAGAAAGTGGAAAATTCTCTCTTTCTCTGGTAAAATTGTTGAATTTCAGTAGCCTATTTCTTTGATTGATTACAGAAATGAAGACATTGGGGGCCATGAAAAATCTAGGGCTGTGATGGTGAACCTTGGCACTCCAGCTGTTCTTGGGCTTCTGGGAACTGAAGTTCGGAGTGCCAAGGTTCACCATCACTGATCTATGGGAACACATACAATCTGCATATGGACTGTCCCTGTCAGAGCTGATTGAGACACAAAACCTAGGTTTTTATGATGACCCCCCCTCCCATATGAAAAGCAGTGCTTCACATTAAAGTAGACCAGATCAAGGCTGTCTGGAGTAGCTGCCACACCGCTTGATAGGTTGACCTGCAGTCTTTTTCAGCACTCCTTCCCCCACAGTTTATTTTGTTTTTGGTGGCAAATCTTCCTCTCTCACCTTACTTTTCTTCTCCAGGGTACCCTAGAGAAGTGTTGCGTGTGTAAGCAGACAATCACAGACAGGATGCTACGTGCTACAGGCAATTCCTACCACCCCCAGTGTTTCACATGTGCGGTGTGTCATAAACCTCTTGAGGGAGCTTCCTTCATTGTGGACAAGGGCAACCAGCCGCACTGTGTGGATGATTATCATAGGTATGTTTCCCCTTTCTGTTCAGCTTTTTGCCTCTCCTCTTGCCCCTTTTCTTCAGTTGCATATCTGCCCATTATGTCTGGCCATAGCAGCTCTCTGTTTGTTTGTTTGTTTGTTTATTTATTTGTTAGATTTTTATCCCGCCTCTCTCAACACATTGTGTGACTCTAGGCGGCGTGCAACATAAATTAAACAAAACATATTCATAGCATAGAATCAAAACAAAGTAACATTCCATCAAATATCATAAGCAGACAATTCAACAAAATACATAATAATGAATCAATAGTATAACAGTTCCACACAGACCCAATTCAGAGCTCAACGATCCCGACAGAATCATATGACTCGACGTCTAATCAGAGCTCCTTGAATCAAAACCCACAATAACATCAGCTGAAACTGTGACCCCCCTCCCCCATCTTTTCTCTGTTTCCAGAAAATACGCCCCTCGCTGTTCTGTATGTGCTGAGCCCATTATGCCAGAACCTGGGAAGGATGAGACTGTCCGTGTGGTGGCCCTGGAGAAGAACTTCCACATGAAATGCTACAAGTGTGAGGTAGGGCAAATTCCCTTCTCTCCTCTATCCCTCACTGGTATTGTCAGCTCCTCAATCTTGATATTTTCAGTCTTCATTTTTCTCTCTTGTCATCTTTTTAGGACTGTGGGAAATCTCTGTCCATTGAAGCAGATGACAATGGCTGTTTTCCTTTGGATGGCCACGTGCTGTGTAAGAAATGTCACACCACACGTGCCACACGTGCTGTCTGAGGACCTTCAACCAGCCTGCGCTGTCAGTGTATCACCACTCCTATCCACCCTGGCCCAGTACGAAGAAAGCAGTGAGACTGGTGTTCTCTGTTCTTCTTAGGAAGAACCCCCCCCCTCCAGCCCCCCTCTTTTCAGAATCATAGTGCATTTCTACCTACAACGTGTATGTCTGGCAATATCTTTCCTTTTCCCACCCAAGGGCCTCCTTTTCCTTTTTGTTATATTGGCCTCTTCTTTAAAACAAGGTCTTCCTGAATTTACTTATTCTGGCTGCAGTATATTATTCTACAGACAGCAGGGAAGAGACTTGTCTTGCTATAACTGCTCCACTTGTCTGTCTTACTAATAAAATAATCCTGGAGGAAAAGAAAACAAGTCTGAATTTATTCCAAGCTTCTTTTTCCAATAGCGCCCCCCCTCCTCGGCAGTGTGGGAGCTTTCCACTATCCTATTTTGAGACTGAAAGCAGATAGTTGCTCACTGGAATATGTATCCTTTTGCCTGGTTGCAGAAAGAGTCTTTGCTCTAGCGGTTGGCGCAATGTGTGTTAATTTCTTGTTTCCCCTTCTGTCCAGGGCTCCCTTGCCTGAGCACGTCTGCTTGCCCACAAGTGAGCTTTTGGATCCTGAATCAGTGGAGTAGTTCTCTCCTCCAGTACTCCACAGTAAAGTTTGGTTCTCCAGTTGATGGTACTTTGGACAGTTGGTTCAGCAGAATTGCCTTGGTCAAAGGACTATCCCATCTATTTACAAGGGATGCATCTGAGGGATAGTGTGACTAAGGTCAACTCTGGGTTGATGTTGAGTGAGAGCCCTTCATTGGAGGGTCTTATTTATTTGCACCTGATGGTGATTTGTTGCAGTACTTTGGCACAGTCGGTGAAGGACAGCATGAAATCAATTAGGTTGGAGTGGTTGTGCATCTTATACATCTTTCTGTCCCAGCCATTGTTATTTATTTATTTGCTTCCTTCCTTACTTTTATTGCACTTGGTGAGGTGACTCGAAGCGGCTCACGGATTATTAAAAGAAACAGGAGTTAAAACAACATACAAGATGCATGAAATGTGGAAATATTAGTACAGTGGAACCTCAACAATTGCCTCGTATAGCAACGAAATCGCATAACAATTAGTTTTTTGGGGGGAAATGACGTCCCGCATAACAATTTTCCCTATGGAAAAAATTGTACAACAATTTTTCAATGGGAAAAACCACTTAGCAAAAAAAATAAAATTGTTGTTGTACAATGCATCCCATAGGGGAAATCGCTATACGATGCATGTATCGTATAGCAATTGTTTCGTACAACAACGAGCTCCATGGAACGGATTAATATCATTGTATGAGATACCACTGTATATCAAATCAGCACTGTATATCAAATCAGATTAAAAATAGGACAATTTACCAGGTTAAAATTATATGAACTATTAAAAGCCCATTGGAACAAATGTTTTTAATTGGCATCAAAAAGAGAGAGAGGACAAGCCTGATTTAATACATTTTATGAAGTCCCATCACCATTGTGACTTCAGATTTTCTATGAAGTGGAAAGGTTATGTATTGGGAGCATGGCTCATACCTAAATCATCCATCAGTCACCCATTCTCTACTGCAGGGGTTCTCAACCTTTTCAAGCTGTGGGCCGGACCCTGCCCCCTCAGACAGCTGAGCAGGCCGGACTGGTGGAGCCCCCCACCATAAAACCGTAAAACCCGTCTGCAGCTGTCGTAAACGCATTTACAACAGCCGTTGGCACATATATGGCAGCCCTAAATTTGTTGTTTACTCTGTGATATGCTTGCAAAGAGGAAACTGAGTTTAGGGAAGCCCTTTCTTGCCCACCGCTGAGTCCTTCCCATGTCAGGGCATGAACGGGGCCACAGGTGGCACGGTGCCAGCAGGCAAGCAGGAGTGAGACCTCTCCATGTATCGGTGGGTGTTACATAATACTATATGAAGATCAACAGGCACATCTATTCTATAAGCAATGCATGGCTGTGCCAGGAGATAAGATGGGCAACGAGAGGGGGCGGGGTTGAGGGATGAGGATGGATCTTATTTGGAAAGCCACCAGAGACCATGACAGGCAGCAGAGGCGAGAAAGCAGGGAGGGAGGGAGCTCAGGACCTCTGCTTTGGCATGGTAGCAGCAGGAGGAGGTAGAGCCCCTTGTTAACCCCCTTCCTGTGAATTTTACACATCATGGAACATTCCCCGGACAGGCCATTGTTCCACCCACTTCAGGGAACAAACATTGAGGCGCAATGCAGGGCACACTCCTTCCCCTGCACCACCATCCCTCTCTCACACACAAACATGGCCACTGCTGCTGCCGGGGCTTCTCCACCAAGGGCCACCCCCTCTGTTCCACAGCCACAAGACAGAATGAAGCCAAGCAGAGGCAGCTGCCAAGTCACCCTTTTGGAGCTGGTGGCTGAAATCCCTTCCCACAGCAACAGCCACCCCAGTGCACCCACCTTTCAAGTGGAGCTCCTCTGCCCCCCTCTCCTCCACCCATCCTCTCTCCTCCCTCACCGTCACCTCCCAGCGTGCTATCTTAGAAGAGAGGGCAGAGCGGCACTGCCTACATGGGCTCGCACTCCTCTTCCTCTGCCTCCTCACTTCTCATTAGTAACCAGGCACAGATTTCTTCCCCACAGGAGGACATTACGCAAGGCAGGCTGCTCCTCATCTGCATACACCAGAGATTCTCAACCTAGGCTTGTAGGTTGGAGCCGCAGAGCCATTCCATCCGGCCTGTGCCCTCGCTCCCGCTGCTGTCCTTTTCCCCATTGCCTGGCTTGGTGTGCCCCTAACACCATTGCATAGCAGGCCGGATGTTGTAAGATGGTGCTGCCAGTGGAGGAAGTGGCAGACGCCCGTGTTTGCCTGCATCTTTCCCAGGTGCTGCTCTGGCCGAGCGTGGGCCCTCACCCCGGCAGGCCAGTAAGCAGGGAAGTGGCAGCGGCAGCAGGGGAGACACCAGTCCAGCTCGCCAACAGTCTGAGGGGGTGTGATCCTTCCCCTGGCTTTAAAAGGTTGAGAACCCCTGGCATACATGACATGCTGGGTATTCTCTCGCGTGCATATTTACGGCAATTGTAAACTCATTTACGACATGCAGGTGCGTTTACAGCTGTCATAAACACACCCACCACTGGTGGTGGCGGCAGCAACGCGGACCACATGAAATAGTGCCACGGGCCCCCATTCTTAATTGATTTATAACTTCTGATGGATACAGCAG
The DNA here is from genome assembly GCA_035047345.1 of Bradypodion ventrale. Classification (NCBI taxonomy): domain Eukaryota; kingdom Metazoa; phylum Chordata; class Lepidosauria; order Squamata; family Chamaeleonidae; genus Bradypodion; species Bradypodion ventrale. The sequence continues at coordinate 136,793,187 of JAWDJE010000002.1, read as the reverse complement.
AGAATCTCACTTTTAATATGAAAAATAGTGTTCCCTGAGTTAGAGGCATTATTTAGATGTGAGAAAATAGTTGCTTCTTGGCTTTTCCTCTTTCTGTTCCTTTGATTGTTGACAGTGTTCTCTGTAGCGCATAATGTTTAAATGTTTTTGTGACCTAATGGCTGCCCAGTCTCCCTTTCAAAAACATGCCATTGTATGAATCTCAATCCTTCCTCATCCTCCCCAGTTCACCAATAACAACACACTTCTCTTAGCCTGTCAGAGCCTCAAATAGCTTTTCAGTTCGAAATCCAGCAGCCTTTCTTTCCATCTTGTTTCGCTCTTGTTTACCTGCAGCATTTACCATCTTTCAGGGACTTGGAAATGTATGAAGCATTTTAGTTCCCACCTGGTGTGGGTAATGGATTCCTGGCCTCTCACACATTACATAAGAACAGCCTTGCTGGAACAGGCCACAGCCCATCCAGTCCAGCATTCTGTCTCACACAGTGGCTCACCATTTCCTTCAGGGTATTCCCAAGCAGATGCCTTCACCTGCTTAGGATTCCCTGGAAATGGCATTGAGAGATATCCTGCCTATCTCTCCAACCCGGAGGTTGTCCTTAAGTATCCATAATTATAGCCATTGATACTCTTGTCCTCCATGAACTTGTCTAATCCTTTCTTAAAGCTGTCAAGACTGACAGCTGTCACCACTTCTTCTGGCAGAGAGTTCCATAGACCAGTGATCCTCTGGGTGAAAAAGTACTTTCTCTTATTTGTTTGAGAACTAGTACCCAAAAGTTTCATGGAGTGCCCCCTAGTTCTAGTGTTGTGCGATAGGGAAAACAGTTTTTCCTTATCTACTTTGACCACACCGTGCATGATTTTATAAACTTCAAATCAGGACAGATGAGAACAGTAACAGTTGCAGCATAAGCACTAGAACTATAATTGTATGGCTGCTCCTTCTGGAAAGCTGGAAAACTTACTGGAGCACTTGAAGAATTAGGACAGTATTACAACATCAACATTTGAAGCCTAATTCAAGCAAAACTTAAGTGTGTGCTTTGCACCTTAAAAACCAAGAGGCAAGGTTGAGCTGGATGTTATGTGGCAAGGGAATCGACTACAGCATTGTTCACCACCAAAATACTTTGGTGGGATGCTTGAAGGACACTTTTAAGCAGCAGTGCCTGAATACCAAAGCTAAAGTTAGTACAGGGAACAACAACATCAGGAAACTCACAAACTATACATGGGAAGCTCAACCATCTATGCTGCTTACATCAACTTTGGCCCTGAGCATCTTTGCAGCAGAGTATGCTGCTCCAATATGGAGCACATCCACCCACGCAAAACAAGTTGACACTGCTGTTAATGAAGCAATGCATATAGTGACGGGATGCCTCAAACCTACACCAGTTGAGAAAATATACCCTCTTGTTAGTATCATTCCACCTAAGATCAGGAGAGAAGCAGCAGCGGACACCAAGAGAGCTAAGCAAGAGAATGACCCTCAACATCCTCTGAATGGATATGTGCCTCAAGTCCGCCGGCTCAGATCCAGGAAGAGCTTTATGGCAAGAACAAACATTCTTGAGGGTACGCAAGAGCAAAACCATATTAAAAGATGGAGGAAGGTGCTCACTGGACACGGAATAACATTAAAGGAAGATATATCTGAGGAACTTAACCTCCCCTATGTCACACGGAGGGATTGGAGTGCCTAAATGTAAGACCAACATGCTCAAGTGGAGGCTGCTGTCAGAAAACATGCTGTGTTAAGCATGGAGAGATACAGAATCTGGCTCATTTACTGGTCTGCCAATTACTGCCAGAAACCAATGAGGACTTAAGTTTGGCCAATGACAAAACCAAGAAAATGGCTTCATTTTGGCAGAACAGAGCTTGATTGGGATATGAAAGGAGAAGCTGCTGCTCCTTCTTATACTGGAGGAAGGAACTCAATCTACGTGGCGACTGAATACTGTTGTGTCAATACAAATTGGATGTCTTGGTCATAAGGAGTAAGAGAAAAATGTAACAAAATAATTACGTTAAAGATGTTTTTTTAAAAAATAATTTTATTAGACCACTAAAATTCATAAGAGCTGGTTGGATAGCTCAGTGAGTTAGGTTTCTGGTTGCAGAGCCAGAGTTTGGGAGTTAGATTCCCCACTGTGCATCCCAAAAAAGTTGCAGAGTCCCAGTATGCCACCAGGAATGGGAAAATGTAGACCACTTCTGAGCACACTACCTAGGAAGGGCTGCCTTAAACAAGAATTGACTTGATGGCACATGTATTAAAAATGCATAAACAGAAGCTAGCTTTAAATCCATATAGATTATGTACAAAGACTACAGGACTTTCTTCTCTTTTTCTTAAGAGGACTTGCTGTCTGAATGCATGTGGCTTAGTGTAGTAACTATGAAAGCAAAAAGATGTCTTGTTGCTAATGTACACAGAAGAAGCAAAGGGAAAGTCTGATGCTGCTTGACACATTTAATTGGAACACCAGCTGAGAAGCATGCATCATGGTAAATTCAACACTGTACAATAAGAAATGTAATATTTAAGCATTGTAACATTTGGTGTGAGTGGCATTTTTTCATGAGTTAGTTACAGAAGTGTTATATTCCAGAAATGACAAACTCAGAAAAAACATATCAGAGTAAACAAAGTAAAAAGACAAAAAACATTGTGACACCTTAAAGCAGGGATCCTCAACCTGCAGCCCATGGGCCGGATATGGCTCACTGCACCAAATCATCTGGCTTGCACCCTCGCTCCAGCCACTGCATCTGCCACCTCAATCCTTGTCCCCTCTGCTTGGTTTGGCGTGTCCCTAATGGTGCTCCATAGCAGGGCGGATGTTGTAAGCCTGATATGGAGCGCTGTTAGGGACACGCCAAACCAAAGCGGAAGGGACAAAGGTTCAAGCAACAGTGACAGCTGCCTGTGTCTTTTCCAAGAGGCACTCTGGCCAAGCGAGAAAGACAGCCTGGACCCCTCCTTCACCCATGCCATGCAGCTCCTCCAGGCCAGTAGACAGGGAAGCAGTGTGGGGTGGAGTGATGGGTGGCTTAAGGTGGTCAGCGGTGGTGGTGGCAGTGACGGGGAGTGGTGGGGGCTTGGGGTGGTCCCCCCCAGCAGCAGCGGGACCACCAGTCCGCCCCCTCAACAGTGAAGGAGTGTGAACCGGCCCCTGGCTTAAAAAGTTGAGGACCCTTGCCTTAAAGACTTAACTGCTGTCTTTTAATAATTAGCTTTTGTGGATCAAGTCCACTTTATCAGACATAAGAGTGAGACTTCATGTCATCAATTAGTAAAGCAAGATGTAGCAGTTTCTGGCTGTAATTCAGTAAAATTTCAGGGAAAACTTATTAACCTAACTATCACTGACATCTATGTTCCATGTACAGATGCTGAAAAAGAAGCTTTTATGCAAGTGTTCAGAAGGAAATATTCCCAAAGCTGGATGTGGTGATATGTAGTGAGTGCAAAGGTAGTAAACAGAGCTAAACTGAACATCTGTGAAATGTTTGGCCTAGAAGTCAGAAATTAAGGAAAGAGAACCCACAGAAAGTAATATAAAGCAGAAAACAATCATAATGGCAAACTATAATGACTGATTAAATACTTAAAATTGTTAATGACAGGTGAGAAATAAAGGTTTACAGTAATAGGTCTAAAATCCTAAATGCAACTTTTTGGCAATATTTACATAGGGACAGAAATGACTTATAGGAAGAGGAAAAACGTAAGAAAATCAAAAGATTTCTTATATAATATTCAAGAAATAAAAGGGAAATTGGCCCAGCGGGAGGGCTGAGGAGGGTGCATTGTCGTCTTCAGTCTCCCGTGACCACGGGGGCTCTTTATCCTCCCGGCCAGTAGAGAGCTGAGGAGGGCACGGAGATACCAAAATGTTAAAAAGTGAAAACTGCTCTCAAAGCAGTTGGAAGAAGTCAATGGTATATTAGCTACACAGATTGAATTTGTCAACAAATATTGAAGCCAAAAGAATTATCTGAGACTGGAAACATTCAATATACCTTTGCCTGCGGCCATACTACCCTGAACACGACCAATCTCGTCTGATATATCTTCTATTCTCAGACAAAGGAGATGCTGGAAGAGTCAAGAACAATTACCTTAATTTCCCATGCAAACCACAGTGAAGCTCAATATTTTGTAACTAAGATTTTTTTTAGCATACAGTAGTTCCCCGTATAACGAATGCCTCTTACAGCAATTAAATCGTACAACGACGAGGATTTGAAAAAACATTGTGCCCTGTATAACAACTAAAATCGTTATATGATGTAGAGCATCTCTATGGGGAAAATTGTTCAACAATTTTTGTCGTTGTATGATTTTCCCCAGAGATAATTGTTGTACGATGCATCCCATAGGGATAACTGCTATACGATGCATGCATCGTATAGCGATTAAATTGTACAACGACTAGCCCCGCGGAACGAATTAAAGTCGTTATATCGGGTTTTACTGTATATGGAAAAAGACATTAGATGTTTAAGCTGAATTCAGAAAAGGAAACAAAGACCATAGTAATATTGAAGTCTTTGCTTGGCAAAAAACCATATATTCTTCAGGTTTGCTGCATAAAACATGAGCTGTCATTGGTTTTTGTTCTTTAGTCAATTTCTGTTTTGTTTTTCTGGGACTTTGCGTGGAGGTCCTTCTCTGTACAGAAAGACCTGTTGTGCTTTCTCCCAAAATGTCCAGGAGGAGCTTTATTGGTAGAAACTGTCTTCTTGCAAGTAAGCAAAGGAGACTGGGGGAGGGATGAGAGGAGGTAGGAAGGAAAGACTGACAGTAGACTAATTGTTTCATTGCTGCCTTAGGCTAGCAAGCGAATGTTCTGATGCCCAGACTAGGAGGATTTACTAGATTGTTGTTGCTTTGTTGTTGTTGCTTTCACTGCTGATTGGAAAAATCCTGATGTGGCTCTACTGTGGTAAAAGGACGGGGAAAGAAATGTGTAAAGTTTAAGATGGAGACAGAAGCAAAACCACTATTTTTTATTGTGTTTTGTGTCAGTTGAAGCAGTCTGTTCTTGGTGAGAACATCTATGTTACATATTGTAAACCTGCAAGGAAGTTGGGAGAATGAATTAATTTGTAGTAGCCAATTTTCAGGCCTTTTCTGGAGGAGGGACTGAACTGACAGTGTCAAGTGTTAGAATACTGCTCTGATCAATGTGCTCTAACCGTTCACAAGATCTGGGCACTTCATTACAGGACAGTTACCAGTAAATCCCCAGAAAATCTTTCATTATTCTCACATCTTCAGTTTGCCCTTCATGATAATAAGCTTACAAGTGGCTTTGTATTCCAAGTCTATACTGTATACTCATTCCACATCTCCAGTTTGGTTTTTGACAAAGGTCTGCCCTTCCTGGGGTGCTTTGGCTTGAGACCTGTCTCCTTTCTCATACATCCTTCTAGAGCAGTGGTGGCAAACCTTGGCACTCCAGCTGTTCTGGAACTTCAATTCCCAGGAGCCTTGATCAGCAGGTATGCTGACTTGGACTTCTGGGAATTGAAGTCCAAGAACACCCGGAGTGCCAAGGTTGGACACAACTGCTCTAGGGGCAGATTAAGCACAGCAGTCTGTCAGTGTCAGACATTTTATCTCCACTTTAGATAATATATTTGCTGTATTGCAAATAGTTCTCATGTGGAGAAAGCTGGCAAATATTTGCCTAGTTTTTAACATGTCTGAGTATAATAAGTCAGCAAGTGTCATTTTGCCTCTTTATAAATCTATGGTGAGGCCCCATCTGGAATACTGTGTACAGTTCTGGTCGCCATACCTCCAGAAGGATATTATGGAGCTGGAAAAAGTACAGAGGAGGGCAACCAGAATGATTAGGGTACTGGAACACCTTCCTTACCATCTGAGGCTGCAACGGTTGGGCCTCTTCACTCTTGAACGATGGCGTCTAAGAGGTGACCTGATTGAAGTTTATAAAATCATGCACGGTGTGGACAAAGTAGATAAGGAAAAACTGGTTTCCCTATCGCACAACACTAGGACTAGGGGTACTCCATGAAACTTCTGGGTACTAGTTCTCAAACAAATAAGAAAGTACATTTTCATCCAGAGGATCACTGGTCTATGGAACTCCCTGCCGGAAGAAGTGGTGACTGCTGTCAGTCTTGACAGCTTTAAGAAAGGATTAGACAAGTTCATGGAGGACAAGGGTATCAATGGCTATAATTATGGATACCTAAGGACAACCTCCGGGTTGGAGAGATAGGCAGGATATCTCTCAATACCATTTCCAGGGAATCCTAAGCAGGTGAAGGCATCTGCTTGGGAATACCCTGAAGCAAATGGTGAGCCACTGTGTGAGACAGAATGCTGGAATGGGTGGGCTGTGACCTGTTCCAGCAAGGCTGTCCTTATGTTCTTATGTTAAGTACAGTTTGAATCAATATTTCTCTGTTTTGGGTGCCAGATGCATGCTTTCTTGAGCTTAAGGGAATGATGAATTGCAGTGTACATCTGTTCTGGCATAATAAATAGAGGATTGTTTTATCCATCTAACTCAACTCTTCAAAACTCTTTGGCTCAAGCTACCTGGATTTTCCAGCTTTGCTTTGAGGAAGAACTTTCTTTAGTATTTTTGGTTAGCTAGTTTTGTGTATGGGACCACAGACACCAGGACAGCAGAAGAGCTGGCTTAACACAACTTTATTACATGCTGGTCAGAGGGAACATTGTTTAAAGGCACATGCTTTAAGACACAACATCCCTCCCCCCTAGGATGAGACGAAGTCTCTTAACCAAGATGGTTTCTTGCACTCGCGTTTGGGCCGCGATGTGGGTTGGCCCACCCGGGGGCCGCTACCGCTTCCTTGTTCCCTGGACCCTTGTCCTGTAATGGGAGAGGGAGACTTGTTAGTGGCTTGCTGCGGTTTTGCAGCTTTAGGGGAAATGGTAGATTCCGTTGTGGGCGAACCGGGGGCACCAGGGACTAACGTAAAACCCCTCTTCTCACTTGGATGGGTGGGGGACCACTCCGAAACCCCCCCCCCCCCGGTTCTGAAAATCAAAATCAAACTCTGCTGGGTGATCCCGCGGGGTATCTTGGTGATCCCGCGGGGTATCTATGAGGACAAATTCCTTTTCCTCCCCCCTCGGTGGGGACGCATGATCCCCCTCTCCTCCCCCTTGGGCTAAACGGGTGGGGGAGAACCCTAACGCTGAATCCCTGTCTGTGCTTTCCGAGCCCTGCCTCTCTGGGACCCGGCTCCGGAGCTGGTCCGCATGTCGCCGCCACAGTAGACCCGTGCTGGTCTCCACGCGGTATGATACGGGACCGGTCTGCTCCACGACAACCCCCGGCACCCAGGCTGGCCCTGCGCTGGCGTAGTTCCTGCAATGCACGGGGGCGCCTACGCTGAAACTCTTTGAGGCCTCTAGCCCGATGTTCCTCCCCCTATCTTCTACTCTCGTGGGGTCTAGCCTGGTGAGAATGGTGGCCAGTTTCCTGCGCATTAAAAGCTCCGCGGGGGAGTATCCTGACGCCAACGGGGTCACCCTGTACCCTAGCAGAAACTGACACACTTGCAGGTTGAGGTCCCCGGGGCCCATGCGCCGCAGCGCGTCCTTCGTGGTGCGCATGAGGCGCTCCACTTGGCCATTGGTGGCCGGATGGAAAGGGGCGGAGGTGATGTGCCGGATGGCGTTAATCTCTGTGAATGCCCTGAACTCGGCGGACGTGAAGCAACTAGCGTTGTCGCTAATTAGAGTGTCGGGTATGCCGAACGTAGAAAAAATTCTCCGCAGATGCTTTATTGTCGCGGCCGAGGAGGTGCTCGTAACTGGGATGACCTCCAACCATTTAGAGAAAGCGTCCACAACAAGGAGAAACAGAGTTCCTCGGAACGGGCCCGCGAAATCTACGTGTATCCGGGACCACGGCCCCTTGGCCGCGTCCCACTCTCTGTGGGGAAGACGGGCCTCCTCTGGTCTGGAGCATTGGCAACTCTCACAAGTGCCAACCATGTGCTCGATGTCGGTGTCTAACTGGGGCCACCAAAAGTAGCTCCGGGCCAGCGCTTTGGAGCGCACAATTCCGGGGTGGCTGACGTGGAGCAGTTTAAGCACCCGCGGCCGGAGGGATGTGGGGATCACCACCCGCTGCCCCCACAAGAGACACCCCCTCTCTAGGGACAGCTCCAACTTTTTCCTGAAGAATGGGGCGAATTCTTCCGCTGGGGCAGACGCTGGCCACCCTTTCTGTACCCAGGAGCTAACCGCCGCCAACGTCCTATCTTTGCTTGTCGCTTTAGCGATATCGGCGGGTACTATGGGGGGCGAATCTAAGACTTCAATCATGAGCACCTGGCGGTCCGGCTCCTCCTCGCCCACGTGGCTGTGTGTCTGGGGGAGGGGGACCTCGACAGGGCGTCCGCATGGCTGATCTCTCTCCCGGGCCGGTACACCAACGCGTGCTGGTAGGCGTTGAGAAAAATGGCCCACCTGAGCATCCTCGGGGACAGGATTTGTGGCGTGGGCTTATCTGCGGTGAAAATGCCTAGTAGGGGCTTGTGGTCAGTCACGATGGTGAAGGGGCGGCCATATAGAAAATCGTGAAATTTTTTGGTCCCTGCAATTATCGCCAGCGCTTCCCTGTCTGTCTGGGCGTAATTCCTCTCCGCTTGGGACAGGGACCTGGAGTAAAACGCTATTGGGGCCTCCTTCCCATTTTCCAACACGTGGCATAACACTGCCCCCACCCCCACAGGGGATGCATCACAGATCAGTACCACCGGCCGTTTGGGGTCGAAATGGGTCAGAATGGCGTCAGACGCCAGGAGTTGTTTCAATTCCGTGAATGCCCTCTCCTGGTCATCGCCCCACTTCCATGCCGCATCTTTCTTGAGCAACTTGTGAAGCGGCTCAGCCACCGCAGCCTTCCGAGGAAGGAAGGAGTGGTAGAAATTTAAGAGCCCTAGGAACGACTGCAACTCGGGCTTGGAGGTGGGGCGAGGGGCTTTCTTGATGGCAGCCACCTTGGATTTGGACGGTTTTATCCCCTCGGGTGTTACTCGGAACCCTAAGAACTCAACCTCCTTCGCGAAGAAGACTCATTTGTCTTTTCGCAACCTCAACCCCGCTTGTTCGAATGCCTCCAGGACCTTGTTTAGCCTTTCAGCCAACTCAGCCTCACTCCCCCCCCCGTTATCAAAACATCATCAAAATATGGCAAAACGCCATCCAGCCCTTTGAGGAGGCGTTCCACGAGCGACTGGAAAATTCCAGGCGCCGAGTTCACGCCAAATTGGAGGCGCGTCACCTGGAACGCCCCCTTATGTGTGACTATGGTCTGTGCAGCAGCTGCGGCAGGGGTTACCATGAGTTGCTGATAGGCCTGAGCCAGGTCGAGCTTAGCGAAACACTTTCCCCCATGTAACCTGTCTAGCAAATGGCTGACCACCGGCACCGGATACGCATTAGGGCGGATTGCCTTATTAATGGTGCACTTATAATCGGCGCAAATGCGAACCTCCCCATTGGCTTTGAGCTTGGGCCGTACGCGGGGGGCAATTCTCAAAAACTCCCTCTGGGAAATGATGGAATATGAGGAGCCAGAGTCAATCTCCATCCTAACAGGGGCCCCTTGCACCAGTACCTCAACAAAGTAACGGGGGTGTCCCATGGACACGCTGAAAACTGGGGCGTCGTCGTCGCTGTCGTCGGAGATGCGGCCCACGCCGTCCTGCTTCCTCGTGGGCCGGGCGCCATCCTTTAGTCTCGTCGAGCGGTCTGGCCTCGCTGAGCGGTCGGGCGAGCCCCTCCGGTCCTTGCGCCGTTGTCTGCAGACTTTTGCGATGTGCTTGCGTCGCCCGCAGTTGTGGCACTCGGCTTTTCTGAACGGACACCTGGCACGGTCGTGAGCCGCCCCGCAGCCGTCGCAACGCCGGCCCTCCTTCCGGACCCTCCGGACGTCCTCGCCGTCGCTGCTTTTGGCGGATGATTTCGAAATTCGCCGGGCTGCGTGCACCGAACTCTCTGTTTTGTCGGCCTTCGGTCACCAGTCCTGCAGCTCTTGCACCCCGGCCTTGGTGGCTTCCACGGCCTGTGCCGCTTTCAGGACCTCCTGCAACGTGGGGGGCGGCTCCTGATTCATTAGCGTGCGCTGAATCTCGGCGTCCTTCAGGCCGCATAGCACGCAGTCCCGGAGGGTGACTTCCAAGTTCTCCCATTTGCATGGGCCGGCAGCCAGACGCAGGGCCGCTACGAAAGCGGCGACCGATTCTCCAGGCGCTTGGACTCGCCTCCAAAACGCACTCCGAGCTGGAAACATCACCACCGAGGGCCGGAAATGGTCTCGCAACACCTTCAGGAGCTCTTTGGCCTTGAATTCCGCCGCCTTTTTGGGTGCAATGAGGTCAATCAATACCCTCTTGGCGTCGTGCCCGAGCATTCTGGTGAGGATGGCTCTTTTCTTCGCCTCGTCCGTAACTTCGAACTCCACCAGCGCGCCTTGGAAATCCATTTCGAAGAGTTCCCAATCTTGCGGTTTCTTGATGTCGAAACCGGCGTATGTCTTGGTCCCGTGGGCAGCCATAATCCCACCTTCGTCGCCAGTTTTGTGTATGGGACCACAGACACCAGGACAGCCGAAGAGCTGGCTTAACACAACTTTATTACATGCTGGTCAGAGGGAACATTGTTTAAAGGCACATGCTTTAAGACACAACAGCTAGTTAATTTATGCTTAAATTGGAGTCCTCCAACATGGATAATTCAGAAGGTTGCCACAAAAGCCAGATTGCCATTTCTAAGAGGAAATCTTATTTTCCTTTTGAAGAACCATTTTCCTATACAGTACAAGAGAACAGAGAATGTTAGAAGTAAAGTTAATGGATTTCCATCCAGAAATCAGTATGACAGAGCCTCATGTGCTCAGCAGTCACCAACTGCACTCCACTGTGATATGCTGAGAATGAGCTGCTAACTAGTGTTCCAGGGCTGGTCACTGTTACTCTCTTTTTGTGTGGCACTCCTTGAAGAAGTGTATTTTTGGGGGGGGGGGGGGAGTTATGTGACAGTATTCTAGGCATTTAATACCAGTAAAGTCACCTTTGGTATAACTACCTACGGGCACAATGGGCTGTTCCATAGAAGCTTCACAATTTGGCTGCTTCTTCCTGTTTTCCACATGGCCAGATACATTGACTGCAAGGGTTGAAACCACAGTGGTAAATTGTTACTAGTTAATAAGTGTATCTACTCTATGCAATGGTGGGCTCCAAAAAAATTTACTACCACACTGTGGGTGTGGTATGGTGGAAGCCCTGCGTTGCACCCCAATTCGGACTACTTTATTTCAAAACTTGGATGGGCGGGGCCAGCCAAAATTTCTGCTAACGGTACTGGTGCGAACCTGCTGATGCCCACTACTGACTCTATGTACCATGTTACACATCTGGGGTGTCGACAAGGACTACACACAGTGACTTCTTAACTAGCTACAGTTTCTCCTCTGTGATTTATGCTATTGAATATGATTGCAATGGGAGGCTAGACTAATCAACAATTTCACATAGCAGTTCTGAAAAATGCATACCCGTCAAGTATGGCTCCTGGAAATATGAGAACTGCTCCAGCCCGGGTGCGCATGTGCCGCAACAACTCATCTGCACATGCACAGCAGAACCCCTCTATGCACGTGCAGAGCCCATTTACGATGGGGGCACGTTCACAGTAACCCCTTTCCCCGCCGTTCAAATGCGGGACGGCAGCGGGAAAGGGGAGTAACCAGCGGAGAAATACAGGAAATCCTGGCCGACAGGTATGAAAATGGGGAACTGGAGACTGACCCTCCCCACTACTGCTTTCTCCCAACCTGTGATTTCCTGCAGGAGTACAGGGATGAGGAGAGAGGTGCAGCATTTGTGCCATTATGCTTAATAGCAGTGTGATGGGAGGATGCATAAACCAACCTCTTTCAGCCTAAGTAAACGTCTCCCTTGCTTGAAAGCCAGTCATATCAGACTCTAGGGGTCAGTACTTATCTCCATTTACAGCCAAAGCGCCATATGTTTCCATGGTCAAGTGGCAGGCATGACTAGACACCTAAGTGCACAAAACACTTACCTTTCCCACCAAGGTGGTACCTATTTATCTACTTGCAATTTTTTTTGTTTTTGAACTGCGAGGTTGGCAGGAGCTGGGGCAGAGGACAGACACTCATTCCGGCATGCAGTACTTGGGTCTCGAACTGCTGACCTTCTGGTTGTCAAGCTCAGTGTCTTAACAACTAAGCCACCACAGCCCTTCATAAACATAACCCATTCCAGCCTACCACCTCCTTAATCTTCCATCCAGCTGTATGGGTGTGCTCATATATTTTTTAGAAAAGTTGTTCAACCCTCTTTGTTGACAACCCCCTACCCTTGACCTCCTGTTCCTGACCAAAGAATCCCTACAGAGATTTCCCCTCCCCCTCCTTAATTTTAACTGCTGTAGTATTTTGGGAGGCGAAGATGGAGAGAGAAAATGAAGGTGGCTGAACTCTGTAGGTGCCATTGGTCTTGGATGCTTGTCAGGCTTCTAGGGGCTTCTGATTCAATTCAATTCAAATTTAATTTATACCCCACCTTTCTCTGACTGAGGCCGACTCAAGGCGGCAACAACATCTCAAACAATATAATACAGTACAATTCAAAAATCAATATTCAAAGTAAAAATACAATACAAAATATCACATCAAAAATAAGCATGATATCATACATTACAATTCAAAAAATCACATCAAGAAAATAACATACATTATAAAAACCACAAAAATCAACCTCAACCACCCAGCAGTCACAAAGGCACCCCACGATTCAAACGTTTGTGAGGGCAGCTGCGCTGGCAGTGATGGCTCCCACCTGTCATTTCCCCCCGCAGGGCTGGCAGGAAGAGGCGGTGTGGCTCCAGCATCCCTTGAACTCCCCGCCTGGTGGGGCACCAGGCGCAGCAGCCTCCCATCCTGGGACCGACAAATAGTCCCCTGGAGAGGCCCGGAGGTCCGGTGTCGGTGGGGGGCCGCGGAAAGGCGAGCCCCAGGTGCGGCCAGTTCTCTCCTCCCCACCTCCTCCTACGGCCGGTCACCGGGTGAGCTCCATGGGGCCTCCGAACCCTGGCATCAGTGGTGCCGGATGCCTGCCTGCCCAGCTGGGAAGGGCAGCCCTGGTGCAGCTGCGGCGGCGACGATGGTTCTCCGGGCCCGGGGGGGGGGGCAGCCGCTTTTAAAGGACACCGGCAAGTAAAAAGAGAAGCTCCAAATCCCGTCTGTACCATGAGTTTATTTACAAAATCGTACTATACAACACATCGGAATTACAGGCCTGGGACTTTTGCCCCCCATGCCTCTTCCTCTTACGTTAAATACATAGGCAGGTCCTCACCATGAGAAAGCAACGCTCCCTGTGGGCAAGTGATGCCCTGCTGTAAACAATCTCTCCCCCACCCCTGGTGTAGGAGACAAAACCTACAAATAAAGGAATAAGGGACAAGATCACTGAGGAGATGTAATACAGTATGCAATGTAATAAGACAGGGATGAGCTAGGACAGAATGTTAAACACCTCTCACCTCCTCTGCCCCTATGGAACTGTGCAAATAAAATGGCTCCCCTGATAATCCTCCAGACCCCGGTTTTGCATTGAGAAGTGGTGCCCGTCTTTATGTCTCTATATGGCTTTTACTGGCAGAGCAATTTTAACCTTTGCTTAAATTCACAATATTGTGTTACTTTCTTAATAGCTATGAAATGAAATGGGAAGAGGGGGTATCTGCAGGAGGAAGACTGAAACAACCAGTGGTGGGCTCCACATTTTTTTACTACCACACTGTGGGCATGGCCTACTTTGTGGGCATAGCCTACTTTGTGGGTATGGCCTATTCTGTGGGCATGGGCGTGTGACTGGGTGGGTGATCTAGTAATGCCTGCCCAGTGGTAGGATTCAAATTTTTTTACTACCTACTCTGTGGGCGTGGCCAGGGGAAAGCCCTGCATTGCACCTGAATTAGGCCTACTTTATTTCAAAACTTGGATGGGCGGGGCCAGCCAGAATTTCTGCTACCGGTTCTGGTGCACTGGTGCGAACCTGCTGAAGCCCCTCACTGAAAACAACCATCATGGGTAGACAGCGCGGGAAGGGCAAGATCATGCTTTTAAAGCATTTAACATTTTTGTTTTCACAATATGTGAAGGGAGCCTCTTGGAATGTTGCTTCTTGTCTGAAGCAGTCCAGATTCCGGCTTGTACTTCATGGGATATGGAGAATGTTTCCATTTACACAGGCTGCCATGGCTCCTGTTGGGTTCTTTGGTGATCTGTTTTGGTTTCTGGTTTGTTTCTGGTTTTTCACGGCTTCAGGCTGGCAGTGCTCCTAACCCGACGGACAACTGCAGTACTGGTGCAAAGTTGGTTCGGTCGGTTCCTCTTCTCTCCTTGTGCTGTAGGGCACAGTGCCAAGTCCTGCTCAGTGGGAGTTGAGCCCAGCACTGGCTTCCCAGAATGAGACTCACTCCTTGAAGCCTTGGATGCTGCACAGAATACGCTTCTGATGACCAGGAAGAGTCACCCCCATTTGTTTCAAGTCCCTTTGCAGAAATAGAGGAGAAAGATTAACTAGATGAGGGGACAAAGGCCGTTATACATTTTGGTACACTCCACCACTCCAATTCTGTCCCCATGTCCTGGACCTAAAAGTTCAGTCTAATGTGCCCTACCCCAGGTCCATTTCAGACTCTTCACTGACACCAAGGAAGGAAAATGACTTAAAACCTTTCTCTTTAATTTCTATCTTGCATTTTAAGAGTAGGCAAAATCAAAGACAACAGTCTTTCAGGGAACTGAATCTAATCTTGAACTGGAATTGAATACTGTACATGGCAAATTTACTAGGGGAAATCCTTCCACTCATTTAGAAGTTCTCTTTTGTCTGAATATCTCAGCATCACTCTGCTGTGGCAATTTTAAGAATAGCTGTGATAATATTTGCTTGGGCACTACCCCCCAAAGCAGTGGTGTCAAACCTATGGCATGTGTGCCAGAGGTGACACCTGGAGCCCTCTCTGTGGGCACCTGTGCAGTCACCCCAGCACAGAGTTTGCCCCACCCCTCTGTCCAGCAGCTTAATAGGAGCATTTCCTCCCTCCCCCAGCACAGAGTTCACCCCGCCTCTCTGCCCAGCAGCCCAATGGGAGTGTTTCCTTCCTCCCCTCCTGCTGTGTTGGCACTTTGCAATAAATAAGTGGGTTTTTGGTTGCAGTTTGGGCACTTGGTCTCTAAAAGGTTTGCCATCACTGCCCCAAAGGGACCAAATATTTATAGTTTTTAGTGTAAACGTGACAAGAACAGGAGATGAAAAATTGTTGCGATTCTTTCATTTTGTACATTTATAGGTCTTTGCAGCCTGATTTTTAATTACCCCTGGCACTTATTTGCAGTCTCAATTTCCTGTTCTCTCTTAAGCCAACAAAACAGAATTCCCACCGGGGTGGCTCACACTTACTCAGCAGAAAGCTCCAGGACAGATTCCATGGTGTTCAGACCAGCAGTGCAGAAGTTGATGATGTAGCGTTTCATGCGGATAGATTCCAACCACTCTGGGATAGACCGATAAGGAATCCCATCTGACCCGCTACAGCTGGGGAGGCGGAGGGTCACCCTACAGATTGACAGCTGTCATCAGACCAAATATACTCTTTCAAACTGCACTGTCTATGAGAGGACTGAATGGAGAGGGAGGCCAGCCATTCTGGTGCTCTTTGTCTACTGACAATCTGCTGCTTTGGCACGCTGATGCTGCCACTTTAATCTATTTGTACCAGATGAAAATTCCATAGGAAGTGGGTTTTAAAGGAAATGCCTTTTTACCATTACATAATAAAAGGATGTCTCATTTCCACAATAGCTGGGGAGGCCACAAAAAGAAGGGTTGCTTCAGACAGGATATGGTTCTCCAGAAGTTCAATAACAAAAGCAATTACACTTCTATACCACCCCATAGCACTTGTGCACTCTCTGGGTAGTTCACAAGTTAATTAGCATTTTGCCCTCAACATGCTGAATACTCATTTTACCAAACTCAGAAAGATGAAACCCTGGTCAGGATTGAACTCACAAAGTTCTGGCTGCAGTTGTTGTTGTTCAGTCACACAGTCGATTCTGACTCTTTGCGACCCCATGGACCATTGCCCTCCAGGCACCTCTATCCTTTACCATCCTCCTAATCCTGCCCAGCCCTGGGCCTACTGCATCCACGACGCCATCTAGCCATCTCATCCTTGGCCGTCCCCTTCTTCTTTTGCCCTCCACTTTTCCCAGCATCAAGGCCTTCTCAAGTGAATTCTCCCTTCTCATTTGATGTCCAAAGTACTTCAGCTTCATCTTTGTTATTTGTCCTTCTAAGGAGCAGTCAGGACTAATCTTAACCTATAAAACCAAGGGCTAACCGTTGGAACTTGCTATAGGTTCCTATGGCTGGCCCTACTTGCCTGCACTCACCCTTCGTGCACACGGGCGGACTGGGTCTGCAGGTCAACGAAGGATTGAGTAAAGCGGCAGTGGGGCAACAGCCCCACAAATGCGAAAAAAGGGAAACAACTTTATTTCCCAACGTTCTTTGCACCACGCTGCGCCACAGCCAATCAGGCTGAGAGGCGGGAGCACAAAGAACGTGGGGAAACGCGGCGCGGCTAATCAAAAACGAGCCGCACGGAAAAAAAACGGAGCTCAAAGGGAAAGCACAAATGAAAAAATACAATCCCCAGTGTCCTGCGTGCCATGAGCGTGCAGAACTCTGGGAAAGCCGGCGCGTGCAAAAAAAACAACAAAAAAAACAACGCAGCGCCTCACAGCCACACAGCTCCCGGTAAGGAAAGCCTCCCCCCCCGCCGCCGCTGGCCTTCCTTACCACGGGCCACCCAGGGAAGCCAGCCCCTGGTAAGGAAAGCCCACACACACACCCGACACTGGGCTTCCTTACCGCGGGCCGCAAGCCAGCCCCCGGTAAAGAAAGCCCACCACCACCACCCCACCGCTGGGCTTCCTTACTGCGGGCCGGAAGCCAGCCCCCTGTAAGGAAAGCCCACACACACACCCCAACGCTGGGCTTCCTTACCACCACCACATGGTATTTCAATGGGCCAGCCAGCCACTGAGGCCGGCCCATGGAAATACCCACACCAAAAACACAAACAAGAACATTCAACAAAAATCAAAAACAATAATAAACATAAAAATTATAAACAAAAACAACCAAAAATAAACAAGGACAAACACACAACCTCCCACCCCCTACAAAACCCAAACCCAACCCCCCCCTAACAAAAAACAAAAACCAGACACCTTATCACGACACGTCCGGCCTCATCCACGTCCGGAACTGAAATGACAAAAGGACAGGAAGAATACACAGCCCAGGACACAGTCAAAATTAAAAAATTATGCAACAGCACCACCCAGTGGCCACAGGAGAAATAACACTCAATAAATTCAAATTAATCTCCAAGATTTTTTTAAAAAGTCAATAAGGTTTAAAAACATTCAAAAATATCCAAACAAAAAATTATTCAAAAATAAATAAATAAGAACACACTAAAAGAAAAACCAAACATCTAAACACAGTCAAAAACATTGAATTTAAAAAAACATACACTTACACATTTTAAAAATTTCTTATCCAAGGTACACCTATTAACAAAAAATCACATAGTAACACATTATTTTTAAAAATACCATAATTGAAAAAAATTATATCAACCTTTCCTCTTTTTAAAATCCAAAAAAAAAATGATGACAGTTTAAAACACTACCTGCATATAAAAAAACATTATTTTAAAAAAATAACATACCTCATTTAAATACACATACAACAAAAACCATCCAACATCATTTAAAACAGCCCGGCAACGCCGGGCAACCTCTGCTAGTCTCTTCTAATATTGACCTATTTGTTCTCCTTACTGTCCACGGGACTCTCAAAACTCTCCTCCAACATCACATCTGAAAGGCGTCTATTCTTCTGCGCTCAGCCTTTCTAATGGTACAGCAGTTTAACCACTACGTCATGAGGGCTCTACAGGGAAAGTACAGAATGAGATACAGTGGTACCTCATACAACGATTTTAATCCATTCGACAGGGCTCATCGTTGTACGAAACAAGTGCTATACGATGTATAGAGCGTATAGTGATTTCCCCTATGGGATGCATCATACAACGATTGTTATTTTTTTGCTAAGTGGTTTTTCCCATTGAAAAATTGTTGTATGATTTTTTCCATAGGGAAAATCCCCCCCCCCAACCTAATTGTTATGCAATTTTGTTGCTAAACAGGGCGATTATTGTATGAGGTTCCACTGTACTGTATATAGAATGCCAGTAGCCAAAAATAAAATAAGTGCAATTCCAACAAGCTGGATAAATTCTCCAAAACTCAGTCTGGAGAATCTTCTTAGACTTAGAATTCCCACAGTTCTGATCAGCCCTTTAGTCACTTACCTAGGATCAAAGTCAGCCACAGTTCGAAGTAAATGTGGGTTGCAAATGAAGTGTTCCAGCTGAGCATGGATGTCTCGGAAGCAGGGCCTGCGTGTCCGATCATAAGACCAACACACTTTCATAAGGTCATAAAGGACAGAAGGGCAGTCCACAGGCGGAGGGAGTCGGTATCCATCCTCTGTGCTCTTCATCACCTGCTCAGGTAAAAAGAAGGGAGATTACTGAAAATATTCTCCAAATATTTTCACAGAGAAGCTGGAATGCCTGATGAGATTCCCTTTCTTAAGCATGTCAAGTTAAAATGCTGGGGATTCTTTGGAGACAGGGATGTAGTGTTGGGCTGACTAGTCAGATACACCATTAAAAAAAAGTTCATCAACCAACAAACCTTTTCCAAGTCACATTTAAAAATAATTATAAAAGGTATTTTTTTAACATTGTAGATCACGAGTTCTCAACCTTTAAAAGCCAGGGGCCAGGTCACGCTCCCTCAGACAGCTTTAGGGGCCGGAAGGCTGTTTTGCCCTTCCTCCACCACATGGCACTTCCTGGTTTGGTGGAGGCAATGTAGGGCCACTCGGAGAGGGATAAATGCCGCCACAGTGAGGACCTGAAGACGCTCCCACCCCCTTGCTTTTGGGCCCTGTCATCGCCCGGAGGAGGACCAGCTGTGGCTGCTTGGGCGGTCGAGACTCTCCCACCTGCCTTCTCCAGGCTCCACCCGACCCGCCTGGAGAAGGATAAATGCCACTGCAACGAGGATCTGAGGATGCTCCCGCCCGCTCGCCTTCAGGCCTCGTCATCGCCAGGAGGAGGAGGATCAGCTGTGGCCGCTTGGGCGGTTGAGGACTCTCCCGCCTGCCTTCTCCGGGCTCCACCCGATATTTATTTTGTATTGCTGATTCATGTTGTGAGCCACCCTGAGTCAGTGTATGCTCAGTGGGTGGCATACAAATCAAATAAATGAATGAATGAAATGGTGCCACGGGCCACATGTGGCCCATGGGCCGCAGGTTGAGAATCCCAGTTGTAGATGATAGAATCACCTCATGGGTTTGAAAAGGTGGAATACATCTTTTCAGATTCTCTTGTGACACCAGTGAACCATTGAAAATACAAAGTGTTTCTTTGTTCCTAATACTTAATTAGATCCATCAGAGCTTCCTTCCTTTTTTATAGTTGAAGGGTCTCTTTCCATCCATAAAACACTTCTGATTCAGTAAAGGGGCTTCCTGAACAGCAGAGGAAGAGACATCCAACAGGTTCACCGTTCCTCAACAATCTGAACTGTTCTGGAGTTTGAGAGAGCGTCCAAATCAGAGACAGGTGGTGATGGTGTTTGGGAGCTGCAAAGGGAGGAGGAAATCTGCAAAAGTCACCTCTCCACATTCCACCCTGGAAAGTGGACCTTGGTTTCCATCAATGGAATAAAACACCAACTCAAGTCCAGTGTTGCTCATCCCATGGAAATTTACGCAGATTTAATTACTGATGAATTGCCCCAAGCATATAAGTGAGATGACAAATCTTTTAAGCATGGTTTCTCATCTAGGGATGCTTCTCGGCAAAATTGGGCTAGAAGAGGCAGTTGTATGTCTATAGAAAACCACAAACACGAATTTGGAGGTGGATCTATCTTAAATCCCATTTTGTTCATTCAGCAGATCGCTTGCTTGTCAGCTGCTACTTCCCTTTGCTTTCTTACCTCCTGATTGCTCATATCCCCATAAGGTTTGTCACCATATGATAACACTTCCCACATGACAATGCCAAAACTCCAGACATCACTGGCAGAGGTGAAGATCCGATTGGAAATGGCCTCTGGAGCTGTCCATCGGATGGGGATCTTGCCACCCTGTTGAAAAGAGAGCTTGGACTTTAAATGGAAACTTGGTCTTCACAAAGAATGAGGGTCTTATCCCAAAGAAATATAACTTGTTATTTTACATTTACTGTGGGAGATGCCAAAGCTGGCTGGATAGTTCAGTGGTTTAGGTATCTGGTTGTGGTAACCCCTACTGTGCCTCCAGGGGGGTGAGCCAGCCTGTCTATCCTGCACAGTCCCGGGGTTCCTCCAGGTTCAGGGAACGATAAACCACTTCCATGTATTCTCTACCTAGAAAAACCTGAAAAGGGCCATCATAAGTCAGAACTGGTTTAACAGCACTTTATAGTAGGACGATATCAAAGAACACTTGCTGCTTTGTAAAAAGATAGTCATCTGTTTTGAGGTGAGGACTTGCAGAAATAGCAATACATTTTAGCTGATTTAACTGAGGTGGATTTAAAGTAAAGTATACTCATGGAAAATGAGGCAGGTCCATGTCATAATGGTCAAGGGAAACCAAGTTCAGACCCTAATGTCTCATTTATCAGACATGGGAAAAGACTGGCCTCTTTAGGTCTGAAGCCAAGAAAGCTGCTGACAACCTGAGACTAGACCACCCAATGGTCTGTTCATATTTTCAAGAGTGATATCAAAGCTGTTTTCTGGATTTAAGGGAAGGTTTGCTGCATGAAAACACAAAAGACCAAGTAGTGTGCTTCTGTTATATAAGAAGTATAATTAGTGAGAGGAAGACTTTAGTTGAAATCAGTGGTGTACTGCTCCAGGTTCCCACCGGATCCTGGGAACCGGTAGCGGAAATTTCCCCAGGCCATGCCCACTTGGCTGGCCACACCCACCTCCTTACCCCAGGCCATGGTGTGGCCGGCCAAGTGGGTGTGGCCCACAGAGTTAGCCATGCCCAGGGTGGGGGTAGTAAAAAAATTTTTTGCAGTACATCACTGGTTGAAATGTGTCAGTAATCCACCCAACATGCTCTTTATTATATGGATTTAAGTTCTGGAAAGTAATAAACTGTCATTCTGCAAAGTTTCTGCAGTCCACAGATGTCTCATTCTTCTCTAGTGAAACTGCCAAAAATGAATTCTTGCATATGTTTCCTTCAGGAGGCTCCTGCTTGGCTTGTTCTCACTTTACCTTTGTTTCGTATGTTCCTTCTGTGTCATTTTCCAATATCCGTGAAAGACCAAAATCAGATACTTTGCACTGGAGGCTCTGAGATACCAGAATGTTACGGGCAGCCAAATCCCGGTGTACATAGTTGCGGTCTGAGAGGTAGGTCATCCCTGAGGCGATGCCCTGTAGCATGGACACTAACTGCACTGCAGTGAACTTGTCCATGTTCTCCTGAAATACATATAAGACACAATTAAAATGAATGTGAAGACTAACCTCACCTGGTTGCTTCACAGGCTACTACACCCCCTCCCAAGGAATTGCTGGCCAGATTCCCACTGGGATTGTATATCAAAGTAAATGAAGTGGCAAATGGCCAGTGACATGCATAGTTACATGCCTTATTAGCTGAAATTTGGGTAATAAAAATTAACTCTTTGCCATTTAAGTCACTAGTCCTCAATGAGGAACTCCTCTATTTTTTACACCACTTCCACGTATCTTCAGAAGGAGGTGTATAATGAAGGTGCACGATACGACTATTGGTACTCTCCTCTACCCCTTGATCTTGATGACTTGGTGGCAGTGTCGTCATATAATAGGCCCATTACTGTACAGATGCCCCAGATCCTAAGATTTGTACTGAGATTGTTTATCACCCTTTATAACTTCACAGTGGGCACCAACCATGTGCCTACAGAGGAGGAGTTCCACAGTGGGGTTGGCGCCACAGGAAAAAGCTGCAAACTAGACCCTACTGTCCTGCATTCAAACCAAGGGCACTCAAAGAAGAGATTCTGATGAAGATCTTGGAAAATAGGCAGGTTCATCTGGGAGGAGCTAGTCTTTCTGGAACCTTATTCCAACAGAAAGAGTTGGTCCATGGGTCAAGAACCTTGAGTGGAGTGAGCAAAAAACAAACAAACCCAAACAGTTTTTCTTTTGTACAGGTGTTGTTCTCACTGAGGTGGGAAATTGTTTGTTTTTTATTTAGGGCTTTGTAGGTCAAAACCACCCATCCATCCCACCCATCTATCCCACTTGTATACTGCTCATCTGGGATATATTCCCACAGAATTAAAATACCAACAATACAAAATCAAAACTCTACAATCCCCTTTGTCAGTGATTGTTTTTAAAAAAACACTTAATTATCCTAATTTAAATAAGATCACATACTTTAAATAAACCAACAATAAACAAATCAAGAGCTAATTGGCTGTAAAATATTAAGGAGGGAGACTGCAGTGGCTTAGTGGTTAAGACGCTGAACTTGATGACTGGAAGGTCGGCAGGTCAGCAGTTCAAGACCCAAGTGCTGCACGATGGACTGAGCTTCTGTCTCTGTCCCAGCTCCTGCCAACCTAGCAGTTCAAAAGCAAAAAATTGCAAGTAGATAAATAGGTACCACTACAGCGGGAAGGTAAATAGTGTTCCATGCACTTTGGTGTCTAGTCATGCCTGCCACATGTCCACAGAAATATCTGCAGATGCACACAGCGCTGGCTCTTTGGCTATAAACAGAGATGACCACTGAACCCTAGAGTCGAATATGACTGGCTTTCAAGCAAGGGCAAACTTTACCTAAGATATTTTGGAACAATATGGTCTAAATGTGTCTAGGAAACTGAGCTAAACTCAATGCAGGTGGACCAGCATTGGGGAAATATGACTGAACTTGCCAACCCAAGAAATCAGCTTGGCTGCTTTGTTTTGGACCTACTGAAGTTTCTGAACTGTTTTCATGGGCAATCCCACGTAAAGAGGATTGCAGAGCTGGCCGAAAAGCATAGCTGTACTGTATCGCTTAAATAAATGATTGCATCTTTAGAACCCTAGCTGGATGGGAGAGGGCTAAAAGCTTCATCCTTTTCTTGATTCTATTCACAAGGATTGGGTAGGAGAATGACCAACACTCTTCCTTGTGAACCAACATATGAAGTCTGGAGTGGCATAGATAAAGCACAGACATATCAGCTCAGAGAAAATTAAGAAAAAGTGGCTGACAAATTCCCACAACAAACTAAAGCCCAGTCTCTTACCCGTAAGAAGATGTCCAGAGCCCCATTCTCCATATATTCTGTGATAATCATCATTGGATTTCCTGAAGAAGAAAAAACACTTTATTACTTCGTTCTTCAAGTGTCTCTCATGTCCTATTGGGGAGAGGCCTAACCATCTTTCCTTTTTGGTTATTAACCCTCTAATCAAGCAGAGATGGTCCACCCATCTAGCAGAATGCTGCATACCCTGGCTAAGAGAAGCTCTTCAAGATCAAAACAGGAGGATCCCCTTTCAGCAGATAACCTGAATGCAAAGCTTGTGATCTATATTTTTGAGCTGTGGTAGGTTCACATCCAAGAGTCTCACAATTGTTGGCGATTCCTTGCTGCAAGTACTTCCCATCCCACCTCTAGTGCATGATTAGCTTCTCACAGCAGCACCGCTTAGCTCTTACGTTTTGTGACCACCCCTTCCAAGCAGACAATATTGGGGTGGCTGAACTGGCCCATGATTGTTGCCTCGCGCAGAAAATTCCACCATGTTGAATCTGAGTAAGTTGATTTCAATGTCTTGATAGCTACAACAATGCGTTCTTTTCCTGGTAAGCGCAGAGTTCCACGGTAGACT
This sequence comes from Bradypodion ventrale, assembly GCA_035047345.1. Taxonomy (NCBI): domain Eukaryota; kingdom Metazoa; phylum Chordata; class Lepidosauria; order Squamata; family Chamaeleonidae; genus Bradypodion; species Bradypodion ventrale. The sequence continues at coordinate 136,769,065 of JAWDJE010000002.1, read as the reverse complement.
TCCCCAAACTCTCCTACAAAGTATACAAAGGGAAAATAGTTACATAGAAAAATAGCAAAAGGGCATCCCTGCAAGAGGGAAAAAGCAAGACCCAGTGACGCTTACCTTCACCAATAACAGTCTCAATGGTGACAGCAGATGGGTCCAGTTCCTTGGTGAATTCTAAGACTCCCTTGCTGGGATCTTCATAGGGCTGGAGGTCTACATAAGGCTTCAGCCAGATCTCATCTACAATGTTGAAAGGCAGAAGATGTTCATGACTTCACTGGGGGGGGGGGGATAGAAGGCACTTTTCCCATAACATCTCCACTCTGAATATATATCAAAGAAGACAAATCAAGTGAAGCTGGCAGAATGGAATAGCATTTTGGGCAGTCCACTGCTAGAGAAATAGAGCTATGGAGAAAACTGGGAAAGGATGTAGGAAAAGTTAACCCAAGCTTAAAGTTACAGAATGAGAAATATCCAGGATATTCCAGGCTTCAAGGAACCTGCAGATTTCATTGTTAACATATAAGACAACTATACTTAAGGAAAAAGCAGCAGATTCCTCCAACTGTTCGGTAAGAATTGAGCCTGTTTATGCTTTCCTGTGTTATGGCTGGAGAAGCACTGGTGATTGGCACTTATTGTTTTAAAACTGTATTCCTGTTTTATCTCAATAATGTTATTTAATAAACACTTATTTGTTTCAATAGGCTATATTTAGGTTCCTTTATTTTCACAATGAATGACAAAGAACTTCCTAGTTTCATCCAGTGTTCCATTAGATAGGCTACTCCTAACCCCTATCCCCCATACTGGTTAGTTTTTGATAAGAATCAAATAATAAAACACTCTATTTATATAAGCTGCCCTCCACACTCCTACAAAGAATATACAGTAACTGGCAACGGATGTTTGCCGGTGAAGGAAGCTGAGTGAAGACCTGATTTCTGAAAGTTTTCCTGAATAGGAGAGGCTCAGGCAGGGTTAATAATCACATACTATTAAGTCAATTCTGACTTAAACAAACCCTTTCCAGAGTTTTTCTAGGAAACCAGAGTACTAAGACTTTGTTTACCAGTCTCTGCTTCTCGGGGCATCCTGGAACTCTGCAGTTTTTACCCAAGGATATGCAGGTTGACTCCTCTTGTGAAGGTTTTGAACTCCTAACCCTTGGATCCACAATCCGGTAAGTAACTCACTGAGCTATCCAGTAAAGGTTAATAAAGTAATGTGATGGTGAACCTTGGCACTCCAGATGTTCTTGGACTTCAATTCCCAGAAGCCCAAGCACCCTGTGAATCCACACGGGTGGGTTTACTGCGATTCATCTGGCCCGCGCTGCCCTTGTCGCTCCCGGAAGCTGAAGTAAAACGTGTCCATATGGGCGCGTTTTACTTCCGCTTCCAGGAGCGACAAGGGCGGCGCGGGCTGGATGAATCGCAGTAAACCCATTCGTGCGGATTCATGGGGCATCTGGGAATTGAAGTCCAAGAATATCTGGAGTGCCAAGGTTCACCATAATGTATATAGTGGAACCCCGAAATACAAACGGTTCGACTTACAAAAAAGTTGACATACAAATAGAATCTAAAAAATTTTAATAGGAAAAATTCAACATACAAAAAATATGGTGACATCTAGTGGCTTCTTCTGGCAATGCAACGTGTTTTCAACATACAAATTTTTCAACATACAAATAACCTTGTGGAACGGGAAAAATCGTATGTAGAGGTTTTACTGTAACAGCAACCCCAAAGCTGTTTACAAAGAGCAAACATTGCTCAAAGTGGAATTAGAAAGGGACAGAGAAATGACAACAGAGGAAATAGCCCTTCACTTTACCATGACCCTTTTCTCCATTCCAATCCTCATCCATCCATGCTTCCACCCCAAATTGCCCTCAGTCATCTTTCTGATGTGCATCTGTCTTTGCAAATCTGCTTGGGAAGCAGTCTAGAGTAGAAAAAGACCATCTTTTCCCCTTTTTTCGAAACGTCTGCCTTCCTAAGATTACACCCAACTGGTTTTGACACCCTGTCACAGCCTTCTGACTTCTTTGCGTGCAAAGCGTATTGTATATGGACCTCAGGAGACCTTGACCTTCTCATCTGTTCAACTGCTATGCCCAACCTCAGGGTCTCACCTCGGTCGTAGCTGGAATATTTCTGACACGGACGTGCACGACGATGACGAGCGTGCCTGGAAAGAGCAAGAATGAACACCAGAATGAAGTCAATAACCCTTTCCCCATCCCATCCCACTTGGCACCAGCAGAGAACAGAAGGAAGCGAACAGGATTCTCCCGCATGGCCCCCACCCTCGGCCAAGGCCATCTATACCTTCGCCGAAAAATGAGGAGTCCTGCAACCAGAACCACAAACAGCAGGATTCCAAAGATGATGGCGACAATCACTCCTCCTGAGGGCGTCCCGGTGTCTGCAAGGACAGAGAACAGGTTACTGGCCTCTTTCTGCCACTGCATAATCCCTATCAGTATCCCTACAGAGTATAAGAACACATTTGTCCAACCAAGCAAGGGGCCAGTGGCTCACTGCCATGGATACCAGGTCACTCACAGGCACTGAACATAGCATGGAGGTGTTCTCATGGCCATCCAATATCCAGTGTGCCCACATGAAACCTTCCCACCCTTCTTCTTGAAGATGTTCTTAATCATAACAGCTGTTTTGTCCACATCTAACATACAAATAAAGAGGGGACTAACAGTCAGAGCAGTAAGACAGTGGAACTAAGTGTCTCAAGAGTGGTGGGCACTCCAAAACTGAAAGCATTCAAGAGAGAACTGGACAACCATCTGTCATATCTGCATTGATTCGGATTCCTGCACTGACCAGAGGGTTGCACTCGATGGCCTAAAAGGCCCCTTCCAACTCAGTTATTCTATGATGAAAATACTTTCTAACCTGGCATTTGTACCTATGCATTAAAATAAGTAATTTTATTCCCACGGGGGACTTCTGTTTTATGAAAAAGCCAGTTTCAACTCCTGTTAACGCACAAGTTAGATTTTCCATTATTGGAGCTCCTGGGAGCCAGATTTTTTGTTTTGCCTGTTGGATGTAAAGTGATCTAGGCCCCAGGGCAAACTCCACAATCCTGCTACCCCATGTGTTTCAGTACACATGTGAGCAAAGCTAATACTAAACCCAAAACAATGAGCAGAGATCCCTCTATTATTTATTTATTTATTTATTTATTTATTTTTATTTATTTATTTATTTATTTATTTATCTATTTATCTATTTATTTATTTATTTATTTATTTATTTAAGATACTTCTATCCCGCTTCCCTCACTTGAGAGTGACCCGAAGTGGCTCAAACAACATAATTAAAAACAACAATAAAACAATTTAAGTAACCCCATCAATAGCCCAATTAAAAAAAACATTTTAAAACCATCTAAAAATATCCCTTCCCTCCCACAACAGTTAAAAAAGCTGTCAGGACAGAAACCCATATAGGCTAAATGAGCCAGCGGGACTGGGAAGTTGATGCATCCATGCCCCATGCCTGCTGGCAAAGCCATGTTTTCAGTTGTTTTCTAAAGGGAAGCAGCTCCGTCTGGAGGCATAGTTTGAGTGGCAAGAGGTTCCAGAGGGCCAGGGCTGACACGGAGAAGGCCCTCCTCCTCATAGCTGTCAAGTATCCCTTATTGGCCGGGAAAACCCCTTATTTTACCCTCTTTCCCGCCACCATCCCTTATTAATTAGACTGCAATGCCCTATTGCTACCATTGGAGGGCAGCACAGGATAAGCATAGCTGTCAAGTATCCCGTATTTGCCGGGAAATTTCCCTTATTTCCAAATCCAAAACTTGACAGGTATGCTACTCCTGGTCCCCGCAAGGTGGGCCTCTTTCGCTGAGGGGACCATAACCGAACCCCTCCGGTCTGCCCTCGTAGGACGGGTATGACACCATGGGGCAATGCGGTATCTTAGGTAACCTGGCCCACTGCCATGAAGGACTTTAAAGGTCAAAACCAGCACCTTGAATTGCACAGAACAGTAAGTTCTTCTTTATGGATCCCTAACCTAGAAGGACTTCAGCTGATGGACAGTTATGAAGTGTGTGCTCAATATCCAAAAGCTTGTGAGATAAATGACTTTTGATAACGCGCTAGATTGGGGATCAGTGGTCATTGTTTCCAGGCCATGGGCTGGATTTCCACCGTCACCAGAAGTGCCCTGCCACTGGTGGAAGTGAGGAAATTGCGATGAAAACATGGTGAAATGCGCCGAAAGCATGCTGAAAATTCAAAAAACAGTGTGAAAATGTACCACCCCTGCTGCCTCCTCCATGGGAAGTGGAAGGATGGCAAAAAAAGCTCAAAAACGCACATTGAATTCATGCACCGCCACCGCCACCAGGAGGAACAACGTGACCAGACCACTCAACAATCTGAGGAGGCAAAGTCGGGCCCCTGGCAGTAAAGTTTTAGGTACCCCTGCCATATATACTTGAGTATAAGCAAATCTGAATATAAGCCAAGGACCTGATTTTACCTGAAAAACCAGGAAAACTGTTTGATTCAAGTATAAGCCTAGGGTGGGAAATTCAGCAGGTACTAGTGAGTTTCAATAATCAAAATAAACCAGCCTCGTATGACCAACATTTTCGTTTTGGTCCAAGATTACCCATTTCTAACAGGAGAGGCACCGGAGAGCCCAGTAATTGCCACGGGTACAGGGGCAGTGGGGAGGGTGTTTTACCCGCTGTAGAAGTGATCAAGGCTGGCTTTTCAGTTGCCCATATAACTTCTACATGAAATCCCATTGCTGGCAAAAAAACAAAATAAGATCATGGCTGCAGCCATGATCCAGATGTAATCACTTCCTGACCAGGACGTTTATCTACATTCAGCAGTCAGGAAGTAGTTAACATTCAAAGGGATACTCACATTCTGCTAGTGCTCATAAGCTCTATAAGTCACAGCACCAGATGGTCTCAAATGTACAGATCTCCCGCACAGCCGGGAAAATAGAGCAAATGACTAGAGTATAAGCTGAGTCTTTTTTGGTGCTGAAACCCCCCGAGTATATACAGTAATTGCTGAGTCCCCTATCTCATGTTGTTATTTTGGTAGTCAGATAAGGATGGAAGGAAGCGAAGGGAATATTGCAGGAACCTGATGTTGATGGTTGGGCTGCTGGAACTGGTGAGTTTCAAGGAAGCTCACAAACATTGTGGATCTCAGGAGAATCAGCCAGAAAGCAATTCCGTCCCACTGAGAGAAGGACAGCTCGACACCTTTCAGTCATGAGCTTGCTACCCCGTCCTGAAGATATTGAGAGAGAGAAGGGATTATCATGGCAGAAACTGCTTATTGCCAGACATTCCAGGACACTTTATATCCCGCAGCTTATTTGGAATTGCAAGCAAAAGCCATATCTGCTCCAATAAGCCCTTATTGTGAAGCTGCAGTGAGATCCAACTATTTCACGGGGGCTTTATGATGAGAATATATGATAAGAATATGTGATGGATATGCGGGTTCTAGACCAGAGCCATGTTAAATGGGGAATACAAACTGACTTATGGGATTCAAGAAACTTGCACAATCATGCAGTCTTGCTAAAGTGTAGCGTAGAGAAATTAGGTGACACCAGTGGTGGGCTCAAAAAAAATTTACTACCACAATGTAGGCATGGTATGGTTGGTGTGGCCAGGTGGAAAGCCCTGCCTTGCACCCGAATTAGGACTACTTTATTTCAAAACTTGGATGGGCGGGGCCAGCTAGAATTTCTGTTACCGGTTCTGGTGAACTGGTACAAACCTGCTGATGCCCACCACTGGGTGACATGGCATTGCCTAAGAAAGGAATGTATGATAATGCTGAAAGCCGGGATGTTCTTCGAAGACTGAGATAAGCAGAGACTGAGATAAACACATGCAACGTATACTCAGCTGACGTGGAGAACAGACGCTGAGGTACACTTATGACATGCACACAAGATTGGAACAGAATGTGGCTGATAAGTCTGGACACAGCATGAAGGAGACTATAAAGATCCCAGTTTGAGAGACCCTCAATGTGTGTCAGAGTGACAGCTGGAACTGGCCACCCATCACCCCTTGGCTGAAGAGGTGGTCATCCATCGGGGAGGAGGCTCTATGACTATGGCGTGAAAGGCGTGTGTTTGGGGCCTCTTGATACTGAATGATGTATGAAATAAATGTTAAACCCAGATCTGGTGTTCGGAACTTATTTGTCATCCTGGTATTCAAACTTGGCTTATTGCTCATTGATCCACTGGATTAAAAGAACAAGGTCACCTTTGAGACATAATTGGGCAGAGGAATGAAACCCGTGGAATTTCTCTATCCACCACCAGGACCTGATTTTGATCCATTAGAAGTGACACAGAGGAGACAGGAGGAGCGGATCTTGGAGCAACAGCACCCCCTATTCTTGAAGTAACCAATTTTCAGGATACAGTCATGAGACAAATGTCTGGATTTCTTACAAACAGAGCAAAAAGCAATGCGGCTTCAGATGGAAGTCATGATGACATCACAACACAAGTGATTGTCATTAATTAATATTGACAGGAAATGTTTCACACTATGGATAAGGATGAAGAGATTTTACTATGTTTGAAGAAATTTGAGACCATTTGTACTCATCTAGAAATACCTAGACATTTCTGGGCCACCTTACTCATGACCCAGGTAAAAGGCCCATTAGCAAATTTCATGGCAGAGATACCACTCCCTATAGCCTGGGAGGATTTGCTAATTGCTGCAAGGCAGCGCTTTGCCCTTATTGCTGAAAACTTAAGGCAGAAAGCAAGAAATATAAATGTGGGATGGAAAAGAGAGTTTCAATTCCCTAGCTGTCAATATAATCACAGTTTTAATGCTTGGTTTGAAGTTGTGAGAGCTAGGCATGGTCAAGAAATACGTAATTTGGTGAAGATGGAACATTTTTGGTCAGGTCATCGCCTCAGAATTGGCATAGCAACTTCTGCAGAAAAATATTCCTGACTTACAAAAATAAAGCTTGACAACTGATGAGCTATGGGGGTATGTGAAATAGACAGGTCAGATTCTCAAATTATGGGAGTCAACAGGACAAGAGGCAGCTTACTCCTCCCCCACAGACCTTAACATAAACTAAGAGAGTTGCCTCCAAAACCCCTCATTCTAAGGAAGCCAAACCCTCTACCAAAATTGCTGAAAAATCTCTTACCCCCACTGTGGCAAAACCAGTGACTTGTTTTAATTGTGGCCAGCCAGGGTTCTCTCAGGTCCCTGTTGTTCCTAAAGCACCCCCGGTACCCAAGATACAATTAATGCAGGGGAAAAAAAAACCTTTTTGCCCACTGAGTTCCCACCTCCTGAAATGCTACCACAAAGCTTGCACGGATATTTGTCTAGACCCTAGAGAGTCGCATGGAGATAGGCAGTTAATGCCCTCATTACTCAGCATACATTCAACAGCTATTTCCGGCGTCTCTACAGAACGGACTGACCATACTTCAGCCATGTTCCACCTGGTGTCCATGTTTTGTATCAGAAATTGTGAAAACACAGAGGAAGAAAAGGCAGGGGAGAATTATACTGTTCTGAGCCCTGATGCTTTAATTTCTTCAAAGGAAGCTGATTGGGTTAATCAAAAACGTTCTAAGTATGTTTCAATTTTAAATTACCAAGAACAGACAGAGATGATTGTGTTAGCCTAAAAGGAACAGTGTTCCGTGCGCTCCGGTGTCTAGTCATGCCTGCCACATGACCACGAAACGTCTGCAGAAGCAGACAGCGCTGGCTCTTCGGCTTTGAAACAGAGATGAGTCAGATACAACTGGCTTTCGAGCAAGGGAAACCTTTACCTTTACTAAAAGGATGTTTGTTTGTTTCTTTTTTGGGGTTGGGGGATTTATCAAGCATAAACCAGATGCTGATTTCAGAACATCAGGTGTTGCCCACTGAAAACCGAAGCCCGTAAATCTCTCTCGGCTATCACTTTGCATTTACTTTCGATTTCAGCCGATGCTCTGTTTAACGTATTAAACAGATATCAGGCAGTTTAACCATTAAACATCAAGGCTTATTTCTTATTGAAAACTAAGCGATGTGGCAGAAAACAAAGCAAATATATCAGGCACTTTAGAAAACATGACTGCTCTCTGAAAACACAGAACAGATAATATCAAATTACACAAATAGAGTAATAAATGCAGATTCACCAGTGGTTGTGGGAAACGTGTGATGGCCTGCCGGCCACTCACACGTTCCCCAAAGATATTGGATGGAAGGTTGGCTTATAGAGGCTCCAATCCCCTTCACACCCCTTCTATCTCTTACCACTTTGTATTGCACTTCAGTGTACTTCAGTTTGCTAAAGACAGCAAAATGTAGTCTGTCTATTCCAATACAATTTGCAAAAACTCAAAAACAGGAAGCAGGAACTGGCTACTAGGTTCCATTAAAAAAAAAAGCCTTTTTGAGTCTTATTTGTGGCTAAATCCTGGCCTGTTGAGCTAAATGTCTGTTAGAGACACAAAGCTTCCTTAAGATGTTGATATGCTAAATGTATCCAAAATGCTATTTTTAGTATTTAAAATGGTCAGAGAATAGTCTGCAAATGGGTAGTTTGGCTGCTTCCCAGTTGCACTTTTGTCACTGTGTGCGATAGGAGTAGTTTTTCTGATATGTATTTTTTTCAACCCTCAACTTTATTTTGATCCATTTTTCTTTTTAAAGAAACCACAGTTGGCCATTTCCTGTTTTATGTTTCTTCAAATGTCTTTGCTGTCCTTTATTCCTTTTGCCACACAGATATAGGCCCATGATGGCGAACCTTAGCACTCCAGCTGTTCTTGGACTTCAATTCCCAGAAGCCCAAGTCCGTGTGAATCCACATGAATTGGTTTTCTGCATGGACGCAGTAAATATAATTTACATATAATTCATATTATTCAAAAAGTGAGCTCCTATTCACATGGAGGAAACCTTTGCTGATGCCATGTTGCCTTCTTTGTTGCTGCATATGGGAGTTTCCACACTTGCAAATTCCTAACAGAGCTCTCACACCCACTGGTAATTGCTGGATTAGGGAAGCTAATTTATCACACAGTAGGTACATAGCCTCCAAGCATTATTATTAGTAGTAGTACTGTATATCAGGGATTAAACAAAACAGTAAAAAAAAGACAAAAAATGTTGTGGCAACTTAAAGATAACTCCTGTATTTAAGTGTGAGCTTTTGTAGACCAAAGCCATCAGACATAAGAGTGAGGCCTCATGACATCAAACATTATTAGTACAGTACTGATGATTCAGCTTTAGCAAAGAAATGAGCCATCAGGGACTTTATAACATGTAGGCAGTTTACTAGATAGTTTAGCATAGATATATATATATCCAGATCTTACCCTCTAAATTGATGTACTCTCTGATAAGTGCCCCATTATACAAGAAACTCTGTTTTTTTCCTGAGCAATAAGGGATACTCACAAAACGATTTTTTTTTTTGCACAGTCTAGTCTGCTAGTCTGTGTTTCAGGCATATCAGAAAACAAACTTTCCTGTAATATTCTCTTTCACATGTCTCACAGAAAAAGGATGTGCTCACACAGTAACACAGAGGTTAAACTCATTAGCATATGTTCAATGCCAGGCATTTGTTTTGTATCTCCCTACATTTAAAACTGAAAAGGGGACATTTAGACCTAATCCAAATAACAACCAGAGATCATCAGCTACTGCCAGCTGTGAGCTGTATTGATTTGCATGCTTATACAGTGGTACCTCGCATAACGAACACTTCATATAACGAAAAAATCGCATAACGAAGCATTCGTTAGGCAATGGCGATAGCCCGCATAATGTTTTTGTTCGTTATCCGGGGCATCTCCCATTAGCTTCGCATTACAAAATATCAGCATAGCAAAGAGTTCTGTGGAACGGAGTTTTTTCATTATGCGGGGTTCTACTGTATGTCATTCTGATTGATCACTCTGTGCCTCTGTATCTGGTGTATATAAGCTTATGCCTTGAAGTTTCACTCCTACATCTGAGGAAGTTGACTTGATCCATGAAAAGCACATCTAGAAATACCTAGACATTTCTGGGCCACTTTACTCATGACCCAGGTAAAAGGCCCATTAGCAAATGTCATGGCAGAGATACCACTCCCTATGGTTTGGGAGGATTTGCTAATTGCTGCAAGGCAGCACTTTGCCCTTACTGCTGAAAACCTAAGGCTGAAAGCTGGTCTTTAAAATGCTGCAGTGGTTTTGTTTTTTTCTTTCTTTCTGATATCACAAAATGAAGCAGCTTATTTGGACAGGGTCCTTTTTTGCAAAGGGTGAATTTTTAAAAAAACCCACCACATTTCCCAATGTTTCCATGCATCCAAGCTCATTCAATGAAAGTATAGCACTGTGAACATACACCTGCACACGCAAGTCTGAAATACAGCAGGAATCTGGCCATTCACATTTAGTTTGAAGAGCAGATGTGAAACCTGAAGGCAGAGGCAAAGAAGGTGTTGCATTTTTCCCTGCAGTGCTTCTTTGGGAAAACTACCTTTCCCTCTTTGATTCAGTAAGAAGAAACACACACATTTACGTATGCTCTTTTAACTGTTACAAACCTCAGGTTCAGGGGGAGGAAATTTTCATTGGGAAATTATAGCGGTTTTTCCTCATAAAGAATGCAGGGCAGAAAACAGCATGGAGTTCCCTTGCCAGCACAGAAATTCCCATCTGGACTGTCCTTCGTGTTCATTGGCAAGAATTCTTCTCCTATGGGTAGGAGGTGAAAAAAGGCCTACCTTGTGGAAGAGTACGGAATTCTTGCTCCTGGGAAAATGGCCCGTCTCCTACTGGTGTGATGGAGCGGACACGCATCAGGTAGGCCGTGTCAGGCTGCAAATTTGCCAATGTCACTTTGGGTTCCTGAAGGTGTTGGACAGTGTAATGCTTCTCTTCTCCCTATTAAAAAAAAGGTACAGACATTCAGAATGCCCTCTAGGAATTGAACAATGCAGGAAATGCAGAAAGAAGTGTTTGTAGAATAAGTGGGTAAAAAAAGAAGAGCACACTTTACCTTCTCAAAGTACATGACCTCATAGGTGACAGGGATGCGGCTGCGGTGTCGTGATGGTAGCCAAGTCACAGAGAGGCTGCTCTCGTTCCGCCGATCCAGGATGAGGTTAGTCACCTTAGCAGGGGCTGGAGAATAATGAAAGGGGAAATGGTCAAAGCATGACTTGCCTTTTGTAGATAGATGGCAATCCATCAGATTGCATATTCCTTACAGATTTCATAGTCCAGTGATGGCGAAACTTTTTGAGATCAAGTGCCCAAACTGCAACCCAAAACCCACTTATTTATTGCAAAGTGCCAACGCAGTAACAGGGGAGGAAGGAAACGCTTCCTTTGGGCTGCTGGGCAGAGGGGTGGGGTGAACTCTGTGCTGGGGGGAGGGAGGAAGTGCTCCCACTGGGCTGTTGGGCAGAAGGGTGGGGCAAACTCTGTGCTGGGGTGATTGTACGGGTGCCCACAGAGAGGGATCCGAGTGCTACCTCTGGCATGCGTGCCATAGATTCGCCACCACTGTCATAGTCTATCCTGGCTCTTCACTGCTTGCACTACCCTGGCTAGATATTTTCTAGTGAATCCTACACTTAAATGGTGCTGCTGTGAGATGAGAAGTGGTTATCTCAAAATGGAAGATTTTGCAAGCCATAAGGGTAGCAGAATAGAGGACAGAAAGGTTTTAGCCACCCTGGATAGGACCCAATCATTTGACATTCTCTTACTCCCATTTAATTTTCTCCCCTCTCTGTTCCCAAAATAACAAAGGGGCATAATTTGCTGTAGTTAATGTATCTTATATGGCTACTACTTCTCCAGGGATTTTGTTTGTGATGTACTGAAGCAATAATTAATAACAATCACATTCCATTAAGTCAAATCTGACTTATGGCAACTCTTGTCCAGGGATTTACAAGTGAGGAACACACAGGTCATTTACCATTCCCTTTCTCTGGGAGCAACCCGGGATGGTGCAGCTTGCCCAAAAGTTACACAGGATGGCTCTCTCAGGAGGCACAGTGGGGAATCAAACTCTGAACTTCTGGCTCTGAAGACAAATAATCCAAACCACTGAGCTACCCAGCCAGCATGGAGCAATAATTAAGACCCCACATGTTCAGGAACAGGAATAAAAGTGCTTTGACTACTTCTTGAATGCATGCATGCTGGACAATCTGTCAAGCAATGACAGCTCAGGCAACTGAGACCTAAAGAATGGGCGCTGCAATGTCAAGATCAGGCAAGAACTTAAAGTCTGGGCATAAAACTGTTAGCATATGAATGTGCTGTTGCCTTGGGAAACTGGGTTTTTGCCAAAGACTGGGACATTAGTGATGACTCTTATGCTTCAGCTTGGTTGAACAAAAGGAACCATTCCAGGGCCAATTGTTTTCAAACTCCAATCTACTCACAGATCAGTAGGTCTTTCGCCAAATTAAGATTGCAAGCAAACTAAAATCTGATTATTTAGAAGGGTATATCTCTGGACTGCAGTGGCTCAAGTGGCTAAGATGCTGACTGGGAGGTGGAAGGTCAGCAGTTCGATTCCCGAGTACTGCAGGACGGAATGAGCTCCTCCCAACCTAGCAGTTCGAAAGCAAGACATTGCAAGTAGATAAATAGGGACCACTTCAGTGGGAAGGTAACAGCATTCCGTGTGCTCTGGTGTCTAGTTGCCACCGCAAGGCTGTCCCTCCCCGCCCCCTTCTACCAGGTGGGGAGGATAAAAAAGGCGGGGCGGCTGGACACGCCGCCACCATTGCCGCCGTGGTTCCCAGCCACTCCACCACTGGTGCTCCTGCCCCCCACCCTCAGGACTTAAATGACGGTGGGTTGGCTGAAATTTTGTATTGGGGTTAAGGTAGGGATTATATATTTATTATATTGTATCATATTGTATTTTTGGCTTCCTGCTCTTGCTCTTGTTGAAATTCTATATTATGTGATTTGTATTGATTATTATTGTATTGGATTTATTTTCTGTACTGTTATATTGTATTTGTATTGAGTTGGCTAACGCTGAGTAGGGAGGGGTATAAATTAAAATTGAAATGAAATATGAAATGCCTGCCACATGACCACGGAAACGTCTGCAGCAGCAGACAGCGCTGGCTCTTCGGCTTTGAAACAGAGATGAGCACTGAACCCTAGAGTTGGATACAACTGGCTTTCGAGCAAGGGAAACCTTACTATCTCTGCCAGAATGAGTCTAAGTTTATTATTGTGGTCAAACATAAGATATTGTACATTACTTTCTGAGCTGCCCCTACAGAAACAAATATCAGAGAGTTTTGTTTTGTTTACTCTGTGATATGATTGCACAGACTAACACAGCTACCACTTCAAACAGAAACAAAGATGCAATTCCTTTCTGTATTATTGCCTGTATACTAATAAGTTACCTCAGGACACAATGTAGTAGAAATTTTACAGGATCATCAGCTCTTTGTTAGTTACAAGATTGCTCTATCTGCTGTGGTGTCAAGGTGATAAAGTTCCCAACCAATTCACCTCCTTTACAGTTCCAAACACAGATCTATTTCAAATCCTGTAGGGCTAGGGTTCTGTGCGCTCCGGTGTCTAGTCATGCCTGCCACATGACCACGGAAACGTCTGCAGAAGCAGACAGCACTGGCTCTTCGGCTTAGAAACAGAGATGAACACTGCACCCTAGAGTCGGATACGACTGGCTTTCAAGCAAGGGAAACCTTTACCTTTACCTCTAGGGCTAGGGAATCATGAGCTATTCTCACTACCATCCATCTTTGTAGGGAAGAAATTGTCCAAGAGACCTTGGAGTGTATCACTCAACTGTCATATGCTGATCTTGACGAATTATCAATAAGGTGGTGTTTATATATTACAACTAGCAAGGGTTGCCCGGCGTTGCCGGGCTTTTTTTGGGGTTATTTTAAAAAAATTTGAGAAATGGTTGTTGGATTATTTTTCTTGTATGTGTATTTAAATGAGTTTTTTTTCTTTTTTTAAATAATGGTTTTTTATACTAGGTAGTGTTTTAAAGTGTTATAATAAAATCGGATTTTTAAAAGAGGAAAGGTTGATATATTTTTTTTTACAAATAATGGAATTTCTTTAAACAATGTGTAAGTGTATGTTTTTTTAAATTTAATGTTTTTGAGTGCTATTTTTGCTGTAGCCACTGGGTGGTGCTGTTGCACTATTTTGAAATGGTAACTCAGTTGTGGTCTGTGTTTTCTTCCTGTTCTTTTTTCATTGCACATGTGCTCCTTGCTGAGGCTGGAGGTTTAAGGTGTGTGCTCGTTTATTTTATGTGTTGTGTTTTTTGGATTTGTGGGGGGTGGGGGGATGTAGGTTGGGGGTATTTTTGCAGGGTGCTTTTGTTGTGATTTGTGGGGGGTGTTTTTTTTGGATTGTTGTTGTTTGTGTTTTTGGTGTGTGTATTTCTGTGGGCCGGCCTCGGTGGCTGGGTGGCCCATTGAAATACCATGTGGTGGTAGTTTGGGGTTTTTTTCGCAGGCCGGGCTGGTTGGAATATCTACGCCGGCGGCCCGTGGTGGGGATGGGGGCATGGTCATTGGGGGTTAGGAAGGGTGGGCTAGGTGGTGGGCAGGGGAGCTGTAGTGTGTTATGGTGCTTTGTTGTTGTGGAGTCGTGCTTTGTTTTTGTTGAATCGTGAAGGTAGATGGTTTTTTCCCTTTAATATCAGTGGGTGGGGGCTGCGATCCCCCTCCCCGCTGCCTACCCTAGTGTTGGGAGGTTTTTTGGGGAGGTTTGTTGGGATTAAAGGTTATATTGGCCCTTCACTTCTGGACAGAGAGGAACAGGCAGAGAGGATCGATTTCCCCCACCCCCCTCCTTAAAACAACTCTGTTTTTAAAGAGAAGAAAAGACGGAGTTTTTTAAAGGAGGGGTGGTTGGGGATCGATCCTCTCTGCCTCATCTTTTGTTTCCAGATGGGTTGGGGCAATATAGTCCTTTTATCCCCACAAACTCCATTCGGGAGCTTCAGGCGCCGCGGGTGAGTAAAAGAAAGCCGGCTGGTCTTTGCTTGTCTGTGAGCTGTTTTTCTTTTAAATTTTCCGGCCGCCGTTTTCCTCAGCGTTCTGCGTTGGTGCGCAGGACGTTGGGGCTTGTAGTTATCGCTTGGTGCTTTGTGTTTCTGCTGGGTTTTTTTAAAATGCGTTTGTTTCAATTGGCTGCGGCGCGTGTCCGAACGCTGCGCCGTGCGAGAGCCTCTCAGCGTGATTGGCTCTGGCGCAGCACAGCGCAAGGAATGTTGGGAAGTGAAGTTCTTTCCCTTTCTTGCCGTTTGTGGGGCTGAGGCCCCCGTGCCGGATTTTTAAATCCTTCGTTGACCTGCGTAGGCAATTCGGCCGTGCGCACGAAGGGTGGGTGCGGATCAGTAGGGCGACGCATAGCAACCTATAGCCAGTTCCAACGGTGAACACTTGGATTTATAGGTTAAGATGAAGTAGGGAGATAGCATCACCTTCTTATACTAAGGACATCTGCTTATATATCATTTATCAACCAATGCAATCCCTCATATTTGGTGTTGTATTAAAGGAGGGGCCCTTAAACTACGGCCCGCGGCATCAAAAAAATCCAGCGCACAGCCTCACTGTGGCCGCTTCTGCTTCCACCTCAATCCTTGTTCCCTCCACTTGGCTTGGCATGTCCCTGCCGGCGCTCTGTAGCAGGGTGGATGTTGTAAGGAGCTGCTGTCATAAGGGCTGGGCGAGTGAGGCAGGCAGGCATGTGTACAGCAGTTCCTTACAACATCCACCCTGCTATGGAGCACCGACAGGGACACGCCAAGCCAAGCAGGGGGACAAGGATTAAGGTGGCGGTGGTGGAAGTGGTGACGCCGGCGGAGTCCAGCCCCTCAACAGTCTGAGGGACCGTGAACTGTCCCCTGGTTTAAAAAGTTTGAGGGCCCCTGTATTAAAGGATTATCACTCTCTTCTCAATTATATATAATCTGATCATAAGGAAGTTGCAGTTTCTCACAGTATTGTTTCAAGCGCCATCTAGTGAAGCATCACATTATATGTTTACATTTTGCTACAATATCTGACAGTGGTAGCAAAAAGGTTAGTGTTCATTTATGAAAAGCAAAGGCTGGAGTAACACAGAATTGTTTTAAATGTCAACCTCTTTATTTCCTTTACTCTTTACTGTGGTTCCAATTGATTCTCCTCTGAGAAAGTGAATAACTTATGTACTGTTGTTCTTGTCCAGTTGCACAGTCGACTCCGATCTTTTGTGACCCCATGGACCATTGCCCGCCAGCCACCTCTGTCCTCCACCATACTCCTCAATCCGCCCAGCTCTGTGCCCATTGCATCAACAATACCATTGAGCCCATAACTGTCAAGTGTGGCTCCGGAAAATACGGGGCCTGCGCAGAACCCTTCTGCGCATGCGCAGAAGGGTTCTATGCATACACGCATGTGCAGTAACTACTTTCCACGCCAGTCAAATTACAGGATGGCGGCGGGAAAGTGGAGGAAGTGGCGCGGAAATACGGGAAATCCCGGCCAAGGTATGATCTAGCCATCTCATTCTCTGCCGTCCCTTTCTTCTTTTGCCCTCCACCTTTCCCAGCATAATGGCTTTTTCAAGTGAATCCTTTATTCTTCTTTAGATCTTAAACTTTCAACTTTTTTTTCCTTATTGCAGTCTCTATCTTTGTTTATGCTTTACTTTTACTTTGTTTTATTACAATGACCCATGGCTAAATAAAATTAAAGTTTAATTAAATCAGTACTTTCCATACCTGTCAAGTTGCCAGTGTCCAAATACGGGAAGGTTTCCGGGCACCAGCGTTGGCGCATGTGCACCACTGCCTCTGACATCAGAGGCAGCAATGTGCATGTGCAGTAAACCCTGCGCGCATACACAGTAACCCCTGCGCACATGCACAGAAACCCCTTTGGACAGGAATGGGGTTACTGCGCATGCGTGCCTGTCAGAGGCAGTGGCACGCATGCGCAGTAACCCCTTTCCTAGCCCTTCAAATACGGGATGACAGCGGGAAGGAGCGTGACTTATATTGCTGCCCAACTCCAAAGACTCTGGGTGGCTCACAGAAAAATAAAACCAATCACATTTTAAAAACCAATAAAAACCCCATTAAAACTGCCACCAAAAATTACTACAGATCAAAAGAGGAATGGAGAGTTCAGAGAGTTATAGTCTCGGGCTGGGGGAAGCTTAAACAATCTCAGCTTTGACAATTTATAAAAGTAATTTTTCTAAGTTCTGTTCTTAGATCTCTTCCAACTATAAGATATTTGCAAATCAATCAGGCTGGTGAAAGTGCCCTCCGGGGGAGCTTGGAAGCTATGCTATGAATTTAGGACACAATTTTATTGGTTTTGCATGAAATTAAATAAAGGTTAGCTTGTTCCCCACTGCCCAGCTTGCAAATCTTTGCAGTCTTCAAGCACAACAAGATTTCTGGCACAAGTATGTATATTTGGAGGGCTGAATGTTCTCCACCCGTTTAGGGCTTCCTATAGTTCCGTGATGGTGAACCTTGGAACTCCAGGTGTTATTGGACTTCAATTCCCAGAAGCCCAAGTCAGCACTCCTGCTGATCAGGGCTTCTGGGAATTGAAGTTCAAGAACAACTGGAGTGCCAAGGTTCACCATCACTGCGCTGATACAAAATTGGGCCAGGAAATCACTTTATTACTCAATATGCCAGCTCTCATCATAATTCACGCCAACAGCTGCATAATATCCACAGATTTATTATAGCCAGATCCATACTCACCTATTCCTCCAACCTATACCTGGCTGCACTTAGTGAATGAGGCCGTCATATAAGGAAAAATATAAGTTCAAAGAGAACTGCAACCTCTTATGTCCTCAGGCTGCAAAGCTCCCTTAACAGAATTCACCATAGTGACTCACCTGCAGGGCCCACTGATACCCAGACAGGAGGACTGGTGCTTTTGTGTGAAACGGGGCTAAGCACAGAGACACCATTATGAGCTCGTACAGTGAAGCTGTAATTGGTGTAAGCCTCCAGCCCATCTACAACCACATTGGATCTGGTGAGGCTGAATGCGCTGGGGGAGAAAGTTACGCCACTCTCACAGGCTTCACACACAAGAAAAGTGCAGCGCTGGCAGAAGACATCGTAGGAGAGATCCTTGCGTCCACCTTGATCGATGGGTGGTTCCCACGAGAGGGAGACCTGACTCCCCACAAGGGAGAAGCTAACATTATGGGGTGGAGAAGGAGGGCCTGGACAGGCAAAGGAGAGAGAGAGAGAGAGAGTTTGTATGTATGTTAACACTATGATCTTGCAAATACTCAAAGAAGCAAGCAAACAAACAAACTACTTTTTTAAAAAGAAGCTAATCTTCCTATTCAAACACACATTATAGAGTACATTGGGAGTTCCCAACCTTTTAGAGCCGGGGGCCAGGTTGCGCTCTCTCAATCAGCTTCGAGGGCTGTACTCTGCCTTAGGTTGGGAACCCCTGGAGTACATACTCACTGCACAGGGAGGTTTGCCATTGATTCTAGGGCTGCCTAGCTTTTTCCTTGCCCTGCTCTTGAGCAAAGATATCCTACATGCTATGGGCAGGGACATGCTTTATATATTCCTATGTACATAAAGGACACTGAGAGCCTTCACAAAAAACCAAAAACCACATAGCAGAGTGCAAAATAAGGGAGGTTTCTGTGTCTACATCTCTTGGATTCTACATGTAACTGTGCCATGTAATATATTCAGAAAGGGCGGAGTGGGAAGATAGCTGTGTTAGTCTGCTGCAATGAGAGGACCACAGAGTCAGGATGCTGTGGAGTAAACGGGGCCTGTATAAGAGCGATTACTTCACTGGCAGGGGGAGATAGCTAGTAATGGAACAGATCCTGTTTCAGTCCTGAACAAACTTGAAACTCACCCGCAAGCAATCCCACTGCAAGCGAGTCAGGCAAGCCATGAGACCAAAACAGGAACTCTTTAATTACCAGCAACCTCCTCCTCACAGCACACAGATAGTAATTAAAGAGCTTCTGCTTCAACCTTGGAGCTCTCCCAAGTTGTCCATAATGAGACGGCAGGTGAGTTGCAAGTGAGTCCAAACCAAAACTTCCACCAAATAGCACTGCTTAGCCTTCAACATGCCGTAAGGCTTGTTGTTGTTTTCCCAAGAAATAATCTGTCCATAGGACTGAAAACACACAGCCAAATAAATGTGTGGAACAGAGAAGTAGGTATAATGTCACTGCCCTGTCACAAAGATTTGTTTGTGCATTTTAAGCAAAGCTACTAAAGATTCCCTTTGTGACGACAGCTACCAGAAACCTCCCTATAAGAGTCAGAGTGCATTAATTTAAAAAACAACTAAAGCAGTCCCTTTTCCAAGCCCTGATTTTAAGGAAGACCTTCACCACCCACATGAATTTGTTTTAGCCCAGAGAGGCTGAACTTACGAGTGCAGGCAACATCTTGGTCCTCAGTAGACGTCCGAAAGAAGCCTTTGAGGCAGAGACAGCTTGTAGCTGCAGGAGAATTGGACGAGCTGTTTGGGGGACATTTGAAACACTGCGCTGTCTCCAGAGAATGGCGATAGAAACCTGGCTGGCAGGCTGTGGAAAGGACAAACAGAATATGAACACTCCCAAAGTTAGTGGCTAACAGAAGCTCCAGCATTTGGGTCTTTTACAACACCTCAAGTTCAGCAATAATGTTCTTGAGAAATACTGTACAACCTGCCAGTTCAACATGCTGAACCTTATCTTTTAATTATTAAACTTTTTTTTAAAAAAAACACCTTTCAGATTCATTGAGCATTGATTTCAATGTTCTAGAGCAGTTCTCAACCTTTTAAAGTCAGGGGCCGCGTCACGCTCCCTCAGATAGCTTCGGTGGCCGGACAGCCATTTTGTCCTTCCTCCACCACGTGGCACTTCCTGGTGTGGTGGAGGGAGTGGGGGGGGGCACATGAAATGGTGCAGTGGGCCACATCAGGCCCACAGGCCACAGGTTGAGAATTCCTGTTCTAGAGCTTCACACTCAAAGCCAGGGAAATCTGTCGGACAACTAAGTTTCTCTGGTATTTTAAGGTAAAGGTGACCCTTGCTTATAAGACAGTCATATCCAACTCTAGGGTTCGGTGCTCATCTCCATTTACAGCCAAAGAGCCAGCTCTGTCTGCACCTGCAGACATTTCCGTGGTCATGTGGCAGGCATAACTAGACACCAGAGTACGTGGAATGCAGTTACCTTTCCCACTGAAGTGGTACCTATTTACTTGCAATTTCTTGCTTTCGAATTGCTAGGTTGGCAGGAGCTGGGACAGAGATGGGAACTCACTCTGTCATGCAGCACTTGGGTCTCAAACTGCTGACCTTTAGATCTTCCAGTCATCAAGTTCAGCATCTTAACCACTACACCATCGCAGTCCCTTCTGGTATTGTACTGTTATATTAAAAATTATCTCACCAGACAATTCTTTCTCTCCAGTCCTTCTCATAGCCACATTAACAAGAGTAACACTCCAGTTGTTCAAGGTGGTCTCCCTTCCTGCTTTGCTTTTCCATACCATAATCAGGTTTCTAGGTAGGATCTTGCCTATTTATTTATTTATTTAACTGACCTACTGATTGATTAAATGATTAACTGATTTTCCTGCAAAACAGGACTCAAGGTATCACAAAACAACTTTAACTAAAAATGTTAAAGTTCAGGCAAAAGTGGAAACCTCCCAAAGATACACAATTAAGTAACTATAACATTATGATATGCATGGATTTAGAAGCATTTTAAAAACAGATATTAAAGTCTGGTTGACTTAAAACTAATTCTAATGTACATATGTAAAAAAGTACAGCACCCAACCATTCCAAATCCCTGTCTCAGCAATCTGTCAACTGCTCAAAGCCCACCCAAATAAAATGATCGTTGCCTTTGAGTACCCAGCATGTTGGGGGCAAAATGCTAATTTGTGAACCACCCAGAGAGTGCACTAAGCGCTAGGGGGTGATATATAAGTGTAATTGCTATTGCCTGCTGGTAGAAAGCCAACAAGGAAAAAGGTCAGCCTAGCTCTCTTTGAAGGGAGGTTCCATAGCCTGTGGCTTAGAACACTCTGACTGAGGAAACCAAGAGCCTGCTTCACAATGAAATTCTGAACAGAAAGCAGACTTCTTATTGGTGGAGTACTCTGTCATGGTGTGAGAAAGGTACCATGTATTAGGACAGGGGTAGTCAACCTATGGCCCGTGGGTCAGAGCTGGCCCATGGCACCATTTAATGTGGCCCGCAGCCACCCTCGCCGCTAACAGAAGCAGGCGTGTTTACTACAACAGCCATAAAACGCGCCTGCGCCTGCTGTAAACGCTGCCGTAAATGCACCCACAGCTGTAGTAAATGCATTTACGACAGTTGCAGACGTGTTTTACAGCAGCGTTTATGGCGGGAGGAACCACATAACCAGCCCGCTCAGCTATCCAGGAGGCATGGTCTGACCCGCAGTGCAAAAAGGTTGGGAACCCCTAAACTAGGATGTCACAAATACGCAAGCAAATTTTCTCACCCTTCACAAAAAGAAAGCACGAAGCTGTGAAGCTCAAACAAAAGGATGCAACAAATTCTTGCAAATTGTCTCATCCCTGAACAAAAAAACTGTTCAGTAAAGCAAAAAAAGTTAACATAATTGTTGTGTGGGGGAAACAAAACTTAATCTATATATATAAAAGAGAGATGTACGTTTGTTTGTCCGGTATACGTTTCCACACACCCCGCCCAAACCCCCCTTAAATCGGCACACACGTACCTTCAGCGTCCAGGTTCTGAAATTCTGAATCCCAGGGGAAACGGTGGGACACAGGCCCCCAAAAAATGACAGAAAGAAAAGACTATACCTCCCAGAAGCCACTGCAGACCATCATGGCCAATCAGGGAGGCCGGACCAAGAGTGGGAGCGGTGGGGCACTGATTGTGCGCCAGGCACAACAATGGCTGCCTTCCTTGAGTGTGTGATACTACTGTAGTAAGGCCGCCGCAGGCGGCCACAGTGCACAACAAAGCACCAGCAGACATGCAGATGCCCCCGGATGGGTTGGCCACCGGGGGTGTGTGAGCACCTGGCCGGAGGGCACGGGTCAGACACGGCAAGGCCGCCATAGGCGGCCGCAGCACCTAGCGTGGTCCAAGTGACCACGCAGATGCCCCAGCACCAGAGAACACGCAGGAGCCCCTGGACAGGCAGACTGCCAGCAGGAATCCCCGGTTCGCCTGGCCGAGGGGCGCGGGACCAACACAGCAAGGACACCGCAGGCAGCTGTCACGCCATGCCCAGCTCAGTGCAGGCATCCAAGCGGGCACCCAAGGAAGGACAGGCCACTGGCAGGGGCAGCGCGAGCAGCACCATGTGGCCACCCAAACAGGCCGCCTGAGGCCAAAATGAACGGCAACCGCAAATGGCCCCACCACCACCGGAGGGACCAGGACGGAGATTGGGACCATCCCTGCTGCCCCTGCCCCGAAAAGTAGGACAGGGCACCCCACACACGACCTGAGTGAAGCCGGGCACCCCTGCTAGTTCTGAATAAAATACAAAGCTTTATGAGGAAATAAGCACATATACAAATTCTTTGCAAAAAGAAGTTTCAAAAGGTACAAAAAGTAGATCAAAGATCTCTTAAACTTGCCCACAAAAGAGAAAAAAGTCTGGAAATCTGTATTCTCATCACCCAGAACAAAATATGTGAAGATTTACATGCTTACTTTAAGTATCTTTCTAGACTGTCCAGGAGTAGATACAGGATGAATGAGAAAGATGGCAGTAGCTAACTATGTTGGAGACTATAACCTTAGCTTTGTTTGTCTCCTAGTTCTGGTAAACTAGAGCCTCCTTGAAGATTGTGGTATTTTTGAACTACAATTGGGCAAACCCCAGGCAATGGCCACCTTATGCTGACTAGTCTTTATCACACTAGGTCAGGCAAAACGAACTACGAAATGGCTTCATGTTGGCAGTTTCATGTATGGCCTAGAGTAGACACAGAAAAAGTTAGACTGCTGGAAAAAACCCACAGAACTTGCTTCCGTCCCCTAGTAGCTCTAGCTACAGAGACTTGGTTTTGCTCCTACCAAGTCCCTTCACCTGCAGATTCCCACCATAGTTTAGTTCAGGATAGAACCAGTGATGGTGAACCTTTTAGAGACCAAGTGCCCAAACTGCAACCCAAAACCCACTTATTTATCACAAAGTGCCAACATGGCAACAAGGGAAGGAGGAAACGCTCCCATTGGGCTGCTGGGCAGAGGGTTGGGGCAAACTTTGTGCTGGGGTGACTGCATGGGTGTCCACAGACAGGGCTCCGAGGGCATAACTGTCAAGTATTCCGTATTGGCCGGGATTTCACGTATTTTAGCCCTCATTCCTCCCCTTTCCCAGCACCGTCCTGTATTTTGAACGGGGGGGGAGGGTTACTGTGCATGCACACAAAGGGGTTCTGTGCATGCGCAAACAGGTTACTGAGCATGCGCGCACACATGCGCAATAATTTTACGTATTTTCTGGAGCTGCGCTTGACGGGTATGTCCCAGTGCCACCTCTGGCATGCATGCCATAGGTTCGACACCACTAGGCTAGACTATATGACACAATATCAAATAACCATGTTCCTCCCTATATTCATTAAAAGCTCCATGGAGGAAAAGTTAGGTCCCCAATTTAGCCATTAAAAGAACACAAAACCAAAGAATCTTGTGAGTTCTTTTGTCTTTACCCCAAGCATTACCAGTTGTTCTACCAAATCTCATCTCTATCAGAAGTGATCCTCACTGTGGCCTCTTTTATCCTGAAACCTGCTTTCTCCTCCTCCCTCTGTCTCTCCCTGAATCCCCTAATTTGTTTTCTCATGTTAGCCTCAACCACAGCTATGACAGAGTTGCTTTGCAGATGCAGAAAGGCAAGTTGAAAATTGCTGTGTGGGAGGGACAAAAGGGAGCGACGGAAACCTGCGGACAGAGACATGGGTGAACAAGGAATTCAGGCAAGAGGTGCCTGGTTATGTCATCATAGGGAGGGAACGGAAAGCAAACAAGACTTTTCATTTTAATAATAATTTCATGTCAGAAATTATTTTGGATTGAAAAGATTTTTTGCTGGAGAAACTCCGCTCAGGGGATGCCTGAATGAGGCTCCTTTCATGTCCCCAAGATTTTCCCCCACCAATGTGGTCCCTATTTATCTACTTGCAATTTCTTGCTTTCGAACTGCTAGGTTGGCAGGAGCTGGGACAGAGAGGGGCACTCAAACCGTCATGCAGTACCCGAGTCTTGAACTGCCAACTTGCCGGCCTTCCAGCTTACAAGCGAGCTTCTTAATCACTAAGCCACAGCAGTCCCTACTTTTCATTTTAAGAGGTATGGATTTGTGGACATTATTCAGGGGTAGAGGCAGTGATACACTGCAGCAGGTTCTGCAGAACTGGCAGCAGAAATCCCCCCAGGCCATGCCCATTTGGTTGGCCACGCCCACCTCTACAGCCCATATGCAGTATGTTTGGCCATGCCCACAGATTTGGCCCCACCCACAGAGTAGGTAGTAAAAGTTTTTGCAGTGTATCACTGGTTTAGAGGGAAATAGTAGCCCTTCATGGCATTGGTCCTGGGTACTTAAGAGACCACATCAGCCCGTCCTACAAGGGCAGACAGGAGGGGCGCATTGGTGGTCCCATCAGTAAAAGAAGCTTCTCTTATGGGGATCAGAAGGAGAGCCTTCTCTGTGTCTGCCCCAGCCCTCTGGAACCTCCTTCCATCAGAACTGCACCTCCAATTGGAGCTACTCCCCTTCAGGAAGATGCTGAAAACCTGGCTCTGCCAACAGGTGTGGGGCACATTAGGCTCCACATCCCAAACCCATTGGCTTGTTTAGCCTGCCTGTTGTGGGATTGAGCCCCCCCCCTCTCCCGTTCTTTGATAAACCTGTTTTATTGTGGGTGGAGGGAGGGTTAGGGTAGTTTTTAATGATAGTGATGTTAGTTTTTTATGTGTTTTAATTCTGCTTTTAACTTGGGTTTTATGTATTTTTTATTGTGTGTGTGTGTGTGTTTGGAGAGATTTGTGGACATTATTCAGGGTTAGAGGAAAATTGTATTATTATTATTATTATTATTGATTTCTACCCCGCCCTAGTGCAACACACCACTCAGGGAAGCAACAATGGATATATAAATATAAATATATGTGTGTGTGTATGTGTGTGTGTCACTTGTACACACACACATATATATACACACACACACACACACACACACACACACACACACACACACACACACACACACATATCCATTGTTGCTTCCCTGAGTGGTGTGTTGCACTAGGAGGGCGGGGTAGAAATCAATAATAATAATAATAATAATAATAATAATAATAATAATAATAATAATAATAATAATAATAATAATAATAATAATAATAATAATAATAATAATAATAATAATAATACAATTTCCCTCTAACCCTGAATAATGTCCACAAATCTCTCCAGATGTTTTGTGTGTGTGTGTGTGTGTGTGTGTGTGTGTGTGTGTGTGTGTGAATTATAATTATAAAAGCAGATCTTTCCCTCCCTATACTGAACAACAACTAGACGCCCCAAGTGAAACTGAGTGTTTTAACTATGGGAATAAACTATTTCAGGATGAAGATTGGGACCCACAGAATTAAATCCTCTTTCATCAATTAAGTAAGGAGATGAATTAATCAATATCCTAAAGATAGAAGTAGTATCAGGCAGAGGAATTCTAGCCTCGTCTTCTCCCCAACATGTCAATAAACACTATTTTTCTGGATTGATTTACATCCTGCCATCTACACCATTAGCTACTGAGGTTTCACCCATAGAACACAGCATTATCTTCTCAGTAGAAACTAGTCCTGAAAGTTTTCGTTTCTATTCTGCATGGGATTCAAATGATGACACATTTTGGACATGCTGCAGAAGCTGGAATAAGGAAGGTGACAAATGTCACTTGTACTTGACCTTTCTTTCATTCCCCCCACCCCCCAATCTTTCTCATTCAGTCTTTATCCACTCCTGGAGGGTCCAGGACGATACTTAAGTAAGGATGTAAATCTTCAAATATTTTCTTCTGGGTGGTGGACTACAGTGTTTTTCTTTTTCTGTGACTGGTCCATCATATGACACAACAAGTAATTAATTACTTCAGTTCAAGCAGAGGTAAATTAAATCAGAGCAATCAAGCTGCTTTCCTAGGTGGAACATATAAATTGCTCGGTGTTATATCTATGCTCACTTGCGTTGCCCTGAGGTGAAATATGGCTCTTACCAACAAACATCTCTGGTTGGTTTCCCACATCAGTAGTGGATAATTTGGGCTTTCCACTGGAGTATATCAGCTTCTCCCCAGCTTGTTCCCTTCCGTATATTTTAGACTTCAACTCCCACAATCCCTCACCAGTGAACTGGGACAGATGGGAGTTGGGGTTCAGAACCTCTGGAGAGTGTCAGCCTGGGAAAAGCTGGAGTACAGACAGTGGGTTGCAGCCAGTAGTGGCTTCCTCATGAGTGCACTACGTATTTGTCTTTCTCACATTTACACTTTTTCATTTTAAGAACATGCTAAATGATACTCAAGCCTCAGATGCATAGCAGGGAGGGAGAGCCTTCAAGGCTAAAGTGGAACACTGAACCACTCTTTCCCATGATTTCTCCTCCATATAAAGCAAAAGGTATCTCCAAACCTACATTGAAACCAATTTCATCCTGTTTTTTGTGACGGCTAGGGAATAGGTGGTCATCGTATGAGCAGCAAAAGGATCACGCTCTTTCATCCTGAGACAGACAGAGAAGAATCTGGATGCAATCTGGGGAGGGTAAATAGCAGGTAGACAGAAACACACCCTTCCTTATGTGGGGTGGCAGACAGTGGCACCAGCTCAATCATCACCCACCTTTCAATTATCTTTAACAAGGCCTGAACAGCTCATTAAATGTACAAAGAAAAGGAAGCTTCCATCCTAGCTCTCACAGAGTAGCCAGAAGATTCCCCGTTACGGAAAGCAAGCCAGCTGGAGTTCTTCCACAGAAGCAACCCAAGCACACTTGGGAAATACAAGCAGAGTGGGAGAAACTGTCTCTATCCAGTACAGTGAAGGGTGCCTGATACAGTTACAGTGGAAACTCGGTTTACCAATGCCTCAGTTAATGTAATTTTCGGTTTACGAATGAAAATCCATTGAAAATCCAGTTTACGGAATTTGTTTGGAATAGATTACAGTAAAACTTCGGATAACGCTAAAACATGGTTCCACAAGTCTTAATGTTATCCAATTTTTAACGTTATCCTAAGGGCTGCATCGGATAACATTAAAACTCCATAGAGATACATTGTAACCGGCACAGGCTTTAGCGAACATTATCCGATGCATCCCATAGGATTTTAATGTTATGTGATGCAATTTTTCAATGCATTCCTATGGGAAATTCAGTTTACAATTTTTTTGTAATATGAAAAGTCCCGGAAAACGCATTAATTTCTTAAACCGAGGTTCCACTGTATATGATCTCTTTCTTGAATGTCTGGCTAGACATCCCACTACAATAATGGAGTAGATCGTACAGCCAGTGACTCAATGCCAAGTGTTGGGTGGTGGTAAATAACCTGACTAGCTAAAGGGGCCAACAGCTATGGGCAATGAGCCCCTTTAGGTAGGGTGATGACCCCCTCAGTGGAGGAAATGTCACTGGAAACCATCATATTGGGCCCAACGACAAAATGAGCAGAGGAGGAACTCTGATTACCAACGGCCACGGAGGTGGAGGCCATGCCAGATGGACTGGCTGTGAAGGTGCACCTTGATAATATCCTCAAGGCTGCAGCAGTCCATTGCAGTCCTGGTGTTAAATTCTGCATGTCTCGTTCATATGGCTCCATGATCATCTTTATACACACTTGAAATAAAATGAGAGGCCTTTTTTTAAAAAAAAAGTTGAAAAATAATAAAGTTAAATAACTTTAAAGTTGTATTGTAGATGCAATGGGCACAGAGCTGGGTGGATAAAGGAAGATGGTGGAGGACAGAGGTGCCTGGCGGGCAATGGTCCATGGGGTCGCAAAGGGTCGGAATTGACTATGCGACTGAACAACAACAAGAAGAAGAACAAGAGTTGGAAAGGACCTTGGTGTTCAACTAGTTCAATCTTCTGCTAATGCTAGACAGCAATATCATCTCTGACAGACGATATTATCTGTCATCTATCATCATTATCTGTCATCATTACCTGATAATATCAACTGCAATATCATCTCTGACAGGAAAGACATCCAGAATATCCCTGAGAGGACTGGAGAGCTTCTTATGGATTAAGCCAGTAGTTATACCCATGCTCATTCAGTTTTTCAATGATCAGAAAGCACCAATTGTTTGGTATAGTTTAGTACCTGCCCTTTCTCATCATGACCTGCAAAATCCAAAGTGGATTGAGCAAATGTATAGATATTACACAACAGTATTACAGAAGCCAGCTCAACAATAGTGCAGGCTCTTTCTTTCTTTCAATACAGGACACACACAGCTAAGAACATAGTGAGCCAGCCGGTAGAGCAAGAGTTCTCAACCTTTTAAAGCTGGGGCCCAGGTCATGCTCCCTCTGACAGCTTTGGGGGCGAGATGGCCATTTGGCCCTTCCTCCACCACATGGCACTTCCTGGTGTGGTGGAGGCAGTGGGGGACCACAAGAAATGGCACCATGGGCCACAGGTTGAGAATCCCTGCTGTAGAGCAAACCTTCCATTTCCTTTTATAGGAAGGAGTCATGAGCAGGTAGTCCTCCATTTCACACACACCAAGATAACGTCCAAGGAGAAGACTTCTCTTTCTGTTTTTATCTTCTCAGCCCATCCCAAAACAGAACAAAGATCAACAATCCATACATAATGCTGCCCCTTTCACCTTTTCTTGATTTCATTTCAGAGTGACTCTGCACTGATGCTAGAACAAAGGCCAAAAGGTGTATCTCTGGCTTTCTGCCAGCACTGGGTGGGTGCAGCAAATGATTTGGACAAAGCCTGATTTTGAAAGCGCACTTGGGTCTGTTGCCTGATGGGAATGCCTGGGACAGAGAAATATCAGGAGAGCTGCCAAATCTGCAGGAGTTTTATTGTGAGTCCTTGCTTTGAGTTGCTGGGAAGCATCAAAGTACAGAGGAACCTCAGTTAACGAACGGCTTGGTTAACGTAAAAATCGCATTACGAAAGGAAATCCATAGAAAATAGTGGCTCAGTTTACGTTTTTTTTAAAAAAAACGGATTAATTGGTTTTCAGTGCATACCTATGAGAAACATATTTTGGTTTTCAATGCATCCCTATGGGAAACTGCATTCAATACATTCCTATGGGAAATTCGGTTAAAGTAATTTTCGCTGTAAGAAACGTCCCGGAGAATGCATTAATTCCATTAACTGAGGTTCCACTGTATTCGGAAAGGAATTCTTGCTGAACCAGAAAAATAGACAGAGACAGACAGACAGAATGGAGAGAGAGAGAGTTTTCCTATCATGGAGTGGGTGAAGGGCTTGAACAGTGCAAATTCAACAAAGCAAAATAATAAAACCTCCACATGTGCATGCATGCATGTATCGTGAAACCCTTTTAAAAATACAAGACACTAGAAAATATCCACCGTTATTATGCTGAGAGGGAGAGCAAGTGTGTCTGTGTGTGGAAGATCTGTCTCTACACATTAGAGTGGAATGTTAAAAGAACATGTAGCCCTACTGCAGCCCACAACAGAGACCATAGTGGCCACTAGCAGCAGCATTGGGCTGGCTTTTCTTCGTGTGGTGCTCTTTAGTCTTCCCCATATGGGTGGAAAAGAAGCAATCCATCCACTTTTCTGGCAAAAAGGAAAAGTAGGCACTATGTAAGTCAGTGGTTCCCAACCTTTTATGCTGTGGGCCTGACCATGCCCCCCAAACAGCTGAGCGGGCCTGACCATGCTCCCAGAAGTGGGTGTGTTTACGATAGCAGTAAATGCACCCACTTCTGCGTTTACGATAGCCATGGGCGTGTTAACGCACGTGCGGGCACATTTTACAGCTGACTTAAATGCATCCGCTTCCACTTCTGGGTGCGGTGGCGATGGGCCGGATGAAATGGTGCCATGGGCCAAGGCTGTCCCATGGGCCATAGGTTGGGACCCCCGACACTAAGTGATGGTTCAGTCTGCCTTGGCCCTGATTGTCCCAAGTAGGTTTTACCCATTCCAAAGCATCTCATATGTTGGCCAATTTACTTTGCAAACCAAGTTGTTGTTACGTGCACCAGATTGCTTCTGACCTCTGGTGAGCTTATTATTATTATTATTATTATTATTATTATTATTATTATTATTATTATTATTATTATTATTATTATTATTATTATTATTATTATTATTATTATTATTATTATTATTCATCGGAGAGCTGGAAGGGACCTGATGGATCATCACGTCCAGCTTCAGTCAAGGAGGCACAGTGGGAAATTAAACAACCTCTGGCTCCACAGCCACATACCTAAACAACTGAACTATCCAGCAGTTCATTCACATCCAACAACTTCCTTTATTGTATCACAATAAGATAATTTATGTACACAGGTTTGAACAAAGGCTTCAATATCCATCTTTTCTCAGCAACTGCTAATGTTACATACATGGGTTTGCACTCATCAAAGGCTTCCTTTTTAAATTTTGTCTTCCAGTTCCAGCTCCTTCCTCTCACTCCCACCCCAATTTTTTTTAGAAGCACGAACATTTCTTTTGGCAGAAGATGTCACACCTCCTTCTTTGAGTATGTCTAAAGAGGATAAGGAAGTAAGTAGCACTCAAGTAGTACCTGAGCAAGCACAGCAAGGACCTGTCTGGGCAAGATGGTTACCTTTGCAATTTAAGAAAACTGTTCGCAACTTAGAAAGGTGGGGAAGGAAAGCAGTAATTGAAGCAACCAAGTGGAAAAACTGGCTGAGTTTTGGAACAGAAGAGCAAAGAACACAAAAATCCAAGGCTGAAAATTTCTCTCATCTGATCACAGGGACAGGTAAGGATTATCAGGTCTCAACCAGTCGCTGCGGAACTAGGAGATGCAAACTAACTTGCAAGAAGAATAGGGCATAGCCTTGAAAAATATAAAGAGGAACATCCTGGGAAAACAGGCCAATGTCTTAGCATTCATACATGTTCTCATAGTGCAGTGATGGTGAACCTTGGCACTCCAGGTGTTCTTGAACTTCAATTCCCAGAAGCCCTGATCAGCAGGAGTGCTGACATGGGCTTCTGGGAATTGAAGTCCAAAACACCTGGAGTGCAAAGGTTCGCCATCACAGACAGTCATAGTGTATCAGAACTTAAACATAAGAAGAACCATGCTCATCTGCTTCATT
The DNA here is from genome assembly GCA_035047345.1 of Bradypodion ventrale. Taxonomy (NCBI): domain Eukaryota; kingdom Metazoa; phylum Chordata; class Lepidosauria; order Squamata; family Chamaeleonidae; genus Bradypodion; species Bradypodion ventrale. The sequence continues at coordinate 136,737,601 of JAWDJE010000002.1, read as the reverse complement.
ATTATATTCCCACAGCAAACAATCAGACATTTTATGGGAAACCTATACTGTACTGTATATCAAATATGACTGCAACAGCAACTCGTGTTCCATTCACCAACTGATACACAGAGTGAGCTGTAAGGCTACAGTACATGGCCTGCTTTAACTCCACTTAGCTTCCTGATCATTGCTGAAAACAATGAATGGCAAATTCCTAATACTTGGTGGTGGCCATCTTGAGGCAGCAAATTCCATGGTTGAAGTGTGTGGTCCCTTTTTTTCCTTTGTGTTAAACTTCATGCTGTTTAGGGGCTTTATCACATGAGATACTGATTCTGTATCTAAACCAGTCATCCTTAAAAGGAAACAAATGTCTGTCTCTTCTATCTTAAATTCACCTCAATCTCTGTCAAATTAGCCTGCTCTTACAGTAAAACCCGACTTACGAAAAAACTCCGTTCCCTGGTCCCATTCGTAACTCGAGTTTTTTCATAAACTGAGGCATCCCAATAGAAAATGGTGGTGGTGCCATTTTGGCACTGAAAATGTGATTTTTACATACCAAAATGGCAGCCACGCTGTTCTAAAAAAAATTCGTAACTCACGGTTTTTCGTAAATCGGTACCCTGGGTTACGAAAAAACATTTTGAAACCCGGGTTTTTTTGTAAACCGGTGCCCTGGGTTACAAAAAAGCATTTCATAAGTCAGGTTTTTCCCGTAAATTGGGACCCCAGTTTATGATTTTTTTTCATAATTCGAGTTTTTCGTAACTCGAGTCATTCATAAATTGGGGTTTTATTGTATTTCAAAACTGCTCATCTGGGAGATTACAAAGCTTCGCCTGCATGTTCAGTAACTCAGGTAGGATGTTGCAAAGTGAAATAAACAAACATTTTCATCAATATGTCACCAATCTCTTATATTCAAAAGTTGATCTCACATTCAAATACAGTGATACCTCATACAACGTCCAAACTTGGTTCCACAAGTTTGGACTTTATACGGATTTGGACTTTGTATGAGGCATGCAAAATCCTAGCCGCGATGCCTCATACAACATCCAAATCCTTCCCGCGATGCCTCATACAACGTCATTTCCATAGAGATACATTCTACTGTAACAGCACAGACTTCAGGGCAAAGTCAAGGAAACTGACAGGAAACTGACAGAACTTTAAGAAATCATTGTCTAAAGGCTAAAAACATTACAAAAACATGTCAAACAACCCTGATTATCCAAGAACCTGAAGAATGCTGCAAAAATCCCAGGAATGCTTCTAAAAATTCTGATGAATTTTTTTTCAAAAAAATCCAAAATCACGCTCAAAACCACTCCTAAACACTCTTTGCCTTGTGTAAAACCCACAAGAGCAATGCACGCATGTGTCCTGCCTTTTATACTGCCCAGGCACAATGCAACCTCGGAAAACCCCAATGCCTCATACAAACTCACAGCGACTTTGTATGAGGCAACTTTTTTCAAGGAATTAGGTAATGTTGTATGAATTCATAAGAACATAAGAACAGCCTTGCTGGAACAGGCCACAGCCCATCCAGTCCAGCATTCTGTCTCACACAGTGGCTCACCATTTCCTTCAGGGTATTCCCAAGGAGATGTCTTCACCTGCTTAGGATTCCCTGGAAATGGCATTGAGAGATATCCTGCCTATCTCTCCAACCCGGAGGTTGTCCTTAAGTATCCATAATTATAGCCATTGATACACTTGTCCTCCATGAACTTGTCTAATCCTTTCTTAAAGCTGTCAAGACTGACAGCTGTCACCACTTCTTCTGGCAGGGAGTTCCATAGACCAGTAATCCTCTGGGTGAAAAAGTACTTTCTCTTATTTGTTTGAGAACTAGTACCCAAAAGTTTCATGGAGTGTCCCCTAGTTCTAGTGTTGTGCGATAGGGAAAACAGTTTTTCCTTATCTACTTTGTCCACACCGTGCATGATTTTATAAACTTCAATCAGGTCACATCTTAGACGCCGTTGTTCAAGAGTGAAAAGGCTCAACCGTTGCAGCCTCAGATGGTAAGGAAGATGTTCCAGTCCCCTAATCATTTTGGTTGCCCTCATCTGCACTTTCTCCAACTCCATAATATCCTTCTGGAGGTATGGCGACCAGAACTGTACACAGTATTCCAGATGGGGCCTCACCATAGATTTATAAAGAGGCAAAATGACACTTGCTGACTTATTTTCTATACCCTTCCTAATGATCCCTAGCATTGAGTTTGCTTTTTTCACTGATGAGGCACACTAGGTTGACACCTTCATTGAGCTGTCCACCAGGACACCAAGGTCCCTTTCCTGGTTTGTCGCAGAGAGTTCAGAACCCATCAGTTTATAAATGTATTTTTTTTTGCCCCAACATGCATCACTCTGCACTTACTAATGTTGAAGCTCATTTGCCACTGTTTTGCCCACTCCCCCAGTGTCAAGAGATCCCTCTGGAGCTCCCCACAATCTCTCACAGTTTTCACTACCCTGTATAATTTAGTGTCGTCAGCAAATTTGGCTACCTTGCTTTTTACTCCTACCTCTAGATCATTTATGAAGAGGTTGAAAAGCAGGGGTCCCAGTACTGAACCTTGGGGGACCCCACTCTTTACTTCCCTCCACTTGGAGAAGTGTCCATTTAGTGCTACCCTCTGTTTCCTGTCCCTTAGCCAGTTGCTGATCCAGGACAAGACCTGTCCCTTTATTCCATGACTGGTAAGTTTATTCAAGAGCCTTTGGTGTGGGACTTTGTCAAAAGCCTTCTGAAAGTCCAGATAAACAATGTCAACTGGATCCCCCTTATCCACATGCTTGTTGACACTCTCAAAAAATTCCAACAGATTAGTGAGGCATGATTTGCCCTTGTAAAAGCCATGTTGGCTCTCCTTTAGCAGCGCCTTCTCTTCTATGTGCCTATTAATTCTAAATCTTTTAGGATGGTTTCCATCACTTTACCTGGGACACATGTCAAACTGACAGGTCGGTAATTTCCTGGATCACCCCTGGATCCTTTTTTGAAAATTGGTGTTACATTCGCTACCTTCCAGTCATCAGGCACAAAGCCTGATTTGAGGGAAATATTATATATTTTGGCTAGGAGATCAGCAATTTAATCTTTAAGTTCCCTGAGAATACGTGGATGGATGCCATCTGGTCCTGGTGATTTGTTAGTGTTTAGTTTAACAAGACATGCAAGGACCTCCTCCCTGGTTATTTCTATCTGGCTTAATTCTTCGGTTTCCCTCCCTACGAAGATAGGCTCTGTTTTGGGCATGTGGTCTCTGTCTTCTTCAGTGAATACTGAAGCAAATAATTCATTGAGTCTCTCTGCAATCTCGGTTTCCTCTTTAATAACTCCTTGCCTTCCATTGTCATCTAATGGTCCAATGGCCTTCCTAGTTGGGTTCTTACTTCTAATGTACTTAAAGAAGTCTTTGTTATTTCTCTGAGTATTTTTAGCTATATGCTCCTCAAAGTCTTGCTTTGCTTTCCTGATTGTTGCCTTGCATTTGTTCTGCCAGAATTTATGTTTCTGCCTGCTGTCCTCATTTGGACAAGCCTTCCATCTTCTAAATGAGCTTTTCTTGCTTTTGATCACTTCCCGAACAGTTCCTGTAAGCCACATCGGAGTCCTCTTGGACCTGGCAGTGCCCTTTTTCCTTTTGGGTATGCATTCCAATTGGGCCTCTGTTATTGTTTTTGTAAACAGCCTCCATGCCTCTTGGGAGTGTTTGGACTCTCTCAATTTTCCTTTTCAGCTTCTTTTTTACTAGTTTCCTCAACTTTGGGAAATTTCCTATGATTAAGTTAAACATAATTGAGTCGTGGTCACTGTTCCCTATTGGATCAGTCACATTAACATCTTGCACCAGATCCTGAGTATTACTCAGGACCAAGTCAAGGATTCTTGTACCTCTAACGTTGTTCGATGTTGTACGAAGTGGACTTTGTGTATTACTGTACTGTATAACACAAAACAAGAAAATAACCTTCCTTTGTATGTATATACATTCACCACACCAGGCATAATTATGCATTCTTCCATGCTATCTTGATTTGTCATATTAATCCTGACCAGACTGGAGCTCTAAAGTTCAGGAGAGCTTGGGAGAGTTCAAATTTAGGAATAAAAAATGAAGCCCAAGTGAAGATAACATTCTACCATAACGAAAGAAGCAGTTTATTCCAGGTGAGACTATCCATCTGTCTCAGTCTGTGTTGCCTTTTTTGATGAAGCAGTGACTCTCTTGAGCAGGGGTTCTCAATCTTTTGAAGCCATGGGCCGGGTCACAGACAGTTTAGTGGGCTGGACTGGTGGTTCTCCCTCTGTAAACACATCTGCGGATGTCATAAATGCATTTACAACAGCTGTAAATGCAGACATGGCTGTTTCCGCTGCTTCTGATGGTGGCAGGAGCAAGGGTGGTGGGCCATTTGAAAATGGTGCTGCGGGCTGGATTTGGCCCACAGGCTGCAGGTTGAGAACCCCTGCTCTTGAGTATGTAGCTCTTCTCCACTACATGCAGCTACCAGATCTCTTTATAACTTGCAACACCAGGGACTGGATCTGGGATCTTCTGCATATGCTAGCCTGAGTGAAGGCTTCCTCCAAAGGAACCATGTTACTGCAACTCCCAGTGTTCCTCCCTGTTGTCTACAACTGATGGGGTTGTAGACACTGAAGAGTTACCCCACTGTTCCATAGCACCCAAAGTCTTCTTGTTGATAAAAGGAGTCCCCAAGGAGCCCCTGAAACTGGGAATAGGTAGGAGGGAATAGGAAACTGTTAATTCCTCCCAAATGGCTATGGCTGGTGACATCACCACAGTTGAATGGTGGAAAGTTTTGCAACAGGATTCCAGCCACACTTGTTTTTAAAAGTTTCTAAAGTCTAATGTCCCCTTCCTGTCTACTATACTCTGAAGAAAGTTTAAAGTCTGGATTGGCTATTCTAAACATCTGGCATATAAGACAAAGGAGTAGCCATCTATATGTGTACAGCATACAACTTTGATCCATTTCAGATGCTGACATAACAACTAAATGTGGAGCAGTTTCTACCCTCGGGTGGGAATGACTTATTTTGTAATTTGTAATTGTTACTTTATGTTTTGTAATAATTATCCTGTAAACTGCCCAGAGTAGTTTTATATTAGACAGGCAGTGTATAAAGCAAGTGAATGAACGAATGAACGAACTCCCACTATCCCTAGGCAGCATGTCCAAGCATCAGTGTTGATATACATCAGGGGTGCCCAAACTATGGCCCAGAGGCTGGATCCGGCCCCCAATGCCAATTCATCTGGCCCACAAAGCTCTCATAGCTCCAGGAATTGGAAATAAAACGCGCCCATGACCAGCTCCCTAACCATGTGACCAGCCCATGGCCCGAAAAGTTTGGGCACCCCTGATATACTGTGCATGGTAGTCCAACTATAACAGACTTTAGATTGTCTATCTTGTTTTTCATAATATTGACCACCTACCAGCCTATGTAGTGGTTCCCAAAAGGCCCCACTCTAGTAGCCAAAAGGAGCCTCCAGGAACTGGAAATACATGTTGGGCAAGTCAGTTATTAGTCACACACATCTACATACCAGAAACTGGCTCCAGAACATGATAGAAACTAAAAAAAGGAGTGGAAAGTTGGCTATGCAGAACAAGCTTGCTTTACAGTCAGAATAAAAGTGAAACAGATAGAAAACCTGGCAAACAATAGTCGAAGATATAAGCAGCAATGAGAGTCAGATAAACTGCTGTTCCCCAGTCAGGCATATGCAGTGAGTCACATCCCACACCTTCCACCTGTAAGCTCTGGTATTGTCATTACCTGAAATCTCAAAACCCAGCCCTCTATTTTTTCCCCCTACTGGGCACTTACCTACACATTGTCCGCCAACCTCTTCAAACCCAATGACGCACACACACTGCCCCACTGGTACCAACCACTGCCCATCGGAACTGCAATGCATCTTGGGTGGAAAGCCCACTTTCTCAGCTGCATTCTTCAGACAGACGCCAGGCACTTCAAACAGCCCCTCGGAGCTGGCGAGTGTCTCTGGGAAATGTGCCAATCGATGCACGGTTTCTGAGCAGGTCTTGTAGTAAACTCTCACACTAACCAGTGCCACGCAAGCCCCAGAATTCTGGAAAGCCAGATAGAAGCCACGTTGCTGCAGCTTCCCTATGGAAGACACCTCCGTGTTCAACTGTAGGGCCCCCAACTCAACGTCTCGGGTTGTGAAACTACGATCACCCGCCACAGTGTTGATCTAGAAGAGAAAAGAATTCGGCTCAGTTAATACGTAGAATCAAGAGCTGTTTTCCCCTGGAATTAATTACTTTAGCTTGCATAAATTCACATATTTAAACACATATTTATACTGCCCAGGAAGCAGCCTGGGCATTCCACAGAAAACCAAACTACATACTAGGCCTTAAGTTGAAGATGAAGGGAGAAATGGGCATTACAAAGATAGCTTTGAATGTTGAGATGGGCAAGCCATATACAATCTTGCACCTTTCCTCTTATAAGTACTTGCAGGAAGGATGGATCCTGCTCAACAGTATTCCCACCATTTCACTCTAGATTATATTTGGGTCTAAGGTACCAAATGAAAGGCAAGACAGGTCTCTCTCTCATCTTTTAACACCTGTGTGGAACAGCAAATTTTAGAAGGTTTGCATGATGAGAGTGTATGTAGTGTAATGGATAAGTGCTGCGGCAGTTGCAGGGGGTTCTGGATGAAGCAGATTATCTGGACCCTTTTCAGTCAGGATTAAGGCCCAGATATGGTACTGAGACTCCTTTGGTCGCACTGTTGAATGATTTCTTGCGTGAGCAGGATGGTGGGAATGCATGTGGTCCAGACTTTCCTCGATTCTGATGGGTCGGACCCAGTCGGTGTTGTTGGAGAGCGAGAGGTCTAGCCCTGGACTCCTACAATATGGGGGTGCCACAGGGTTCGGTGCTTTCGCCTCTCCTGTTTAATATTTACATGAAACCACTGGGGGAGATCATCCATTCCCACGGGGTGAATTATCATCAATATGTGGATGATACTCAGTTGTACATCTCAACCCGTGGTGATCCAGGTGATGCAGTGGAAGTCCTATGCAGGTGTCTGAAGGCTGTTGGGGTCTGGATGGGGGACAATGGGCTACAACTGAATCCTGGCAAGACCGAGTGGCTGTGGGTTAGGGGCCCCACGTTATCACGGTAGTTACCATCTTTGGTTCTGGATGGGGCTTTTTTTGCCTCAGACAGACCTGGCGCGTAATCTGGGGGTCCTTCTGGACTCACGACTCCTGCTCAGTGAGAAGGGTGGCAGTCATGGCTAGGAGGGCTTTCACACAACTTCGTGTGATCCGCCAGTTACGCCCGCTCCTGGACCGGGACTCCTGGCTCATGGTCACACACTCTCTGGTCACCTCCAGACTTGACTATTGTAATCCACTCTACATGGGGCTGCCCTTGATGACCATTTGGAGGCTACAACTGGTCCATAATGTGGCTGCTTGGGTGGTGATGGGGTGCGTGTGTTATGCCCATGCGTCGCCACTGCTTCGGGAACTGCACTGGTTGCCGGTGTGCCTCTGGGTGCAATTCAAGGTGCTGGTGATTACCTTTAAAGCCCTACATGGTAGTGAACCAGGGTACTTAAGAGACCGCATCACCCCAAGGACATCTGTCCATCCCCCTAGAGCAGACCGGAGGGGCTCTCTGATAGTTCCATCTACTAGAGGCTCGCCTCTCTAGCACGAGAAGGAGGGCCTTCTCTGTGTCTGCTCCGGCCCTTGGAACCTCCTGCCAACCGAACTTCGCCTCCAGGCAGAGCTTTTATCCTTTTGCAAGAGTCTTAAGACCTGGCTGGCACAGCAGGTGTAGGGGGTAGCTGGGGAGATAGCCATCCTGGGCTGGCTTGTTTAACTACTGCCCGGGCTGTCAGTTTACTCTGGTGGACCAGACTGGTAGTGTGAGGGAGAGTGTTGGCAGTGGTGGGGTGGGGGAGTGTTGGTGGTGACGGCGTGGGGGAATGTTGGTGGCAGAGGCAGCATGGAGGAGTGTTGGCAGGCAGTGGTGATGGCGGCGTGGGAGGGAGTGGCGGCAGTGGTGGAGGCAGGGGAATGTTGGCAGGCTGGACTGTTGGCAGGGGGAATGGCAGGGGTTCCTGATGGTCCCACCACCACTGCCGAGATCACTCCAGTGCCTTTGGCAGTGGGGGGAGGGGGGGAGAAGGACACCAGTCCAGCCCGCAAATGGTCTGAGGGGGTGTGATCAGGCCCAAGGCTTAAAAAAGTTGAGAACCCTTGCTCTAATGTGTGAGTTGAAAAGGAAATTCAGTATTGTACTTGATCAGATGCTGTATCTAATGTAATGTTTGCTTCTAAACGGCAACCTGTGTACTCCACTTCTTGTAGTGATTATTTGGGTCTTCACACTAAGGGCTTTCCACTATCCCTTATCATCAATGAAAGTAAGACTAATATAAAAGCTGAAGTTATTTTGTTAGTGACTAGAAAAAATTAAAGACTTATACAAATGCACTGAACAAAGCCAAAGTATGTGACTTAGAAAGATACCATGTTAAGAAAGAGTCTAAAAATTTGTCATACTATACCTGATTCAAAAAGTATAACTTTGCTAAAGAGCCTTTCAATTCGGTCTTACAATTTCTCAAGCAAAGGGGGAAAAAGATATTTCTCCTCTGAAAATCAGGTTACAGATGAAAACAAATAGGGGGGAAAGAACAAGTCATTCATTGGTTATCTCTCTACCAAGATTCATTAAAAAGATCCATAAGAACTGGGAATTTTACAGATTACAGTATAAGTCAGAAAGTTCATTTGAAAGACACACCAGAGTTTAAATTGTTTCAGACAGAACAGAGAATATAATTCAGTGCATTATCACCAAACAGACAAGAATATATAATATATATGTTCCTATATCATGCCAAGAAATCATATAATTGCTTGTTAGACCTGTGGCGGGCAGGTTCTGACAAGTACGTTTACTTACATAATGGAAAGATTTAGAAGAAAGAGACACCAGCAGGATTGCTCCTGGAGAGTGAGTTGCCCATACTTGTAATGTGAGTTTTGTTGGCTGAAATCCAGAGTCCACCTGTTTTCGACATTGGTCAACCTCATGGCCCCAGAAAAAACACAAGGAAAAGGGCCTTCTTGTTCTTTTCCATCCACTAGTATTCTAAATAGGACTGTGCAGAAATCTTCTCCAACCTACTCTTTACCAGAACAGAGAGCACAGAACCTTCTATTTTCAAATCTAGGAGATGTTTCTTGCATTGTGAAATTATCTGTGCATTTATAAATCTCCTTTTAAAAACCCTGCAAGTTGGGAGAACATAAATGACTATAAACGTGGAGGCAGATTTATGCACTGACCTATCTACTCGAAGCCCATACAGCCTTACCACAAACAAACATTTAATCCAAATAGTGTAAAAGTGTTTCAGAAAAGTTTAGAGAAGCTGAGTGAGAGAACAAAGAATGTTCCAGAAAATAAAAAAGCTATCCTAACCAAGTCTTTCTATTCACCCTTCAGTGATATAAATGATGGACTGACCAGTATATACAGGTGAAACTTTTAAAATTAGAATATCGTGCAAATGTTCATTCATGTCACTTAAAAGGTGAAACAAATATATGAGATAGACTCACTACATGTAAAGCGAGAGATGTCATGCCTTAATTCGTTATAATTGTGATGATCATGGCATACAGCGTACATGAGATTATGTGATATTATGGGGTACATGAGATTGGGAGGTCGGGGTTTTCATAAGGTGTAAGCCATAAGCATCAATCTTTACCTATAAGGAGGGATGTTAACCATTGGAATCCGGCAAATGCGCCTGTACCCGTCCATACTATTCCATACCAAGCCGTCCACACTTGCCTTTACCCCGACTGACCATCGCCGCAAGGGTCTGGCAGTCGTCAGTGGGGAACCACCCCACGAACGCAAACAAAACAAATCAACTTCAAGTCCCAGCATCCTCCGCGCTGCGCCACCCCTCAGCCAATCAGGCTGACAGGCGAGAGCAAGGAGAACGTTGGGAAAGCCGACACGCCCAATACAAAATGAGGCGTGGAAAAAAAGCCGCTGCACGAATGCAAACAAAAGAAAGAAAACTTCAAATCCCAGCGTCCTCCGCATCATGACCACTTCAGCCAATCAGGCTCAAGGGTGCAAGTGTGTAGAATGTTGAAAAAGCCGGCACACAAAAAATAAAATAAAATAACAGTTCACGCAACGGGAGCGCACAGCCTTGCTAACCCAAACATGCAAAAACCACAGCGAAAAACCGATGGCCTTCTTTCCTGGAGCAATGGGGAGAAGAGGGACTCCCTCTCCTCTCCGCTACCCCGCCGAAGACACGGCGAGACCACCGCCGCCCTCAAGGTAAGTTGAGGTGGGGGAGAACCAGCAGCAGGCAGCACTTTGTTAGGGGAAGCACATTCCCTGGCAAATGACTGGTTGCTGCGTTTGTACTACCCACATCACAGTTTTGAAAACTAGCATGAAACAGTGTTGGAGGTAATAGAAAAGCAGCAGCCAGCAATCCGCAAGGAAGAGCTCCACCCCTTACAGATGGTTGCCTGCTGATCTCCCATTAGGTAAGCCAGGGGAAAAGGAGACCAAGAGGAGAGAACCATCGTGAAGCAGATAGCTCTTCTCTGCCTTCTTCTCCCCTGACCGAAATAACAAACCTTACCAGATGAAGAGTGATCTGACTACCGGCTCTTCATTTTCCCCATCGCTGCATCGAAACCTAATTTCAAAACAACAATGGGGAAAAGAGGAAACGACAGACAGGCCGTTCTTCACCCCGCAAACCACAACCACAACAAAACAAAAACAGTTTAACATAATGCCAACCATAAAAAAACCCACAAATAAATAAACAAATAATTCAAATAAACCAAGTAAACAATAAAACAATAAACAACAAACTCAACAAAACACATCCGAAATAACAAAGGCTAACAGAAAATTATGAAAAATAACTAAAAACACCTATCTACACCATAACAACACAAAAATACCTTACTTGAAAAACAATAACACAAATTACAAAAATAAATACGGAAAAATCAAACAATAAATAACAACGAGAAATATCCAAATCGTATAAAATCCAGAAAAAATACAAAAGAACAAGCAAAAACACTTGGGGGGGGGGGGGTTAAGTAGAAACACTCTATGCAAACCTCCCATCCCAGCACCCCAAAATCAAAACAAAATAAAAATAAAATAATAAGTCAAGAGCACTTACGAAATATGTCCTCCCTCCATGCCTCCGCAACATAACTGAAGAAAGAAAAACAATCACACTCTTAATCACAGCCCCACCTAGAGGCTGGAAGAGTATGCAACAGTCAAAAAATATTTTAAAAATCCAAATAAAAAATAAATAAAATAAAATAAATAAAATAAATTTAAAAAACACAAATTCAAGTCACCACCACCCAAATCACCCCTAACAAAAAAAAACTACACAAAGTAAGGCTTGAATTATCTCACTTTGCATGCAATAAGTCTATCTCATATACTTGTTTCACCTTTTAAGTTGCATTACTGAACTGAATAAACATTTGCACGATATTCTAATTTTCCGAGATTCACCTGTGTATAGTACTCCATGGCAAGCTGGGATCCACTTTAAACAAATTCATGCCAATGGCATTTTTCCTGTTTGTCATTCTTCTCAACTGTGAAAATGATTTCCAGGGGGGAAATGTATACTCGAATAGAAGCAGCAACCGATGACAATATAGTACGCAGTGACCATAGTTTAAGGCTTTCCAAGAGCTTCAGAATCTGAAGTGCTCAGGGAAGATATTGGGCTTTACTAGCAAATTCTGCTGTCACTCACCATCTCTTCTATATCAGCAATTCAGCCTACCTCAATCATACTATTTTTGATCTCCCCTTTACTGAATGTGAACTGCTGGTCCTCTTTTAAACCCAATGAATAACAAATGAGATATATAGGATGTCTGCTTCATCCTAGGGGGTGAAGGGATGTTCTTTGATCCATCCTATCGGCAGCCTAGAATTGTACAACTCTCCCTGATTCAGTCCGTTTTCGCACACTTGTTTGAACATAGTGTAATACCTAATTCAGAGGTAGACTGCTCTCACCAAGGAGATCTGTTTAGTCATTACGGCAAACTGCTTTGATCAACCTATCTATATGTGCAATACAGCTACTCTTCTAGTTTTTAGTTCTTATAATCTCACAGCCAGAGGATTAAAGGGCTGAAATCTTGTTGCCATAACTTTTACTACAAAAGCAATGGTATATATTTTGAAAATAAAACATTTCCAGTTTCTCCCCTGAAGATCTATGGAATTCCTTCCATTGTTGGGATACTGTGGAATTGGAGGGATGGGAGAGGGAAGTCTTTCATTTCTGCAAGTTGCCACCAGTGGTGAAGCCATCTCAGAGGTAGAGCCATTCCATATTTAAAGACTTCCTCCTCCCATCCTGAAGGTTCCACAGCTTCCTGACAATGAAAGAGATTCCATGGGAGCATTGAGAAAGAAGTCAGAACTGGTTCACACACACACACACACACACACACACACACACACACACACACACACACACACACACACACACACACACACACACACACACACACACACACACACACACACACACAGAGTCACTGATAATGATAATGATAATGATGTCACCAACCTTACATGCCATAATAGGATTTCACCCAGGCAGTAATATTCTGAAAATCAATTTTTCCAAATTCAGGCAAAATTAAATATATGCTGGCTGAAATCCAGTTGAAAAAATAGATCATCATAACTCTATCTGCATAAATTTCAACTGCAAATTGTTCCAAATTATGCAGATAGCACAGGTGTTTGCTGCTGTATACCATTTATACAGCAGCAAATACCCATGCAGACTTCTTAATTTGCAACCATTCACAGCTGTTACTCACACTGATGGATGCAAATGGGCATTAACTAATAGGATTCTGGCACTTGTCTGTTTTGACAGTGCTCTGGGGAGTAGAGTACACTGAATACATACCCGATACTCACAAATTATACAGAGCCAACAGGAGTGATTCAGGCCATGCAGAGATGCCACAACAGAAGTCTTTAAAAAGCACTGTGAGCCATCTCTAGTTTGACGTCCATTGTGTCGACATGATGCTACTATTCATTCAACTAAATTTTAGGGTACTTAGATTTGTCAGTATGCTCCACAGTTCCATTTCAAATCTTTAGTTCCATTTCTTGGGCTGATTGCTTCTTATTGATAAACCTGAACTTGCTCTTAACATTCATGTTTAGTTTGAGTTTGCAATCAGTCTAACCAGACATCCCGCTACAGTAATGGAGTAAACTACTGTACTGTATAAAGATATAAATAATAATAATTTTGTTATTATTCTGACTAATTGCAATCCTTCTCTACAATGCGCTCATAAGTTGTTTAAACATGGACTATATCCAAAAGACGGAACACTTTTTCTCAGATTTTGCTCTGAAACTCTAAAAGATTTAACTACCGTGAATGTGCAGGGGGGCGCGGCGGCACAGTGGTTATTATATTGGTAAGGCAAAGGCACCTGCTCTAAAATGTAGCATGAATCCATCTAAATGTCTATAAGACGATGAGGAACAAGGAGACCGTATACCAAGTGGCCTTTGTAACAAAGAAGAAGATAAGTACTTCTGGATGACAATAAAAAAATAACTGTTTTAATCTGTTTTCAGACATAATTTGAATGTTTGGAGTGGGAGAGGATCATCATCCCACATTCAAAGTCTAAAGAGCCGGCCTAGTTATTGTTGCAGAGAATGCTCTCTACACATATGAATAGTGTTCCCTAACCACCAGCTGCACAAAGAAGGCTCTCTGCACAGGGATGCATTCCCTTTCAAGCTTCACAATGAAAGCATGGAAGTTTTGAGTATACAGGCATCTCTTATCTTACCATATACTTATATAATATTTGAATAAGACTACTGATAGCACAGCTTGGGTACTACAAAAACAGTGTAAATCATGCAGACACATACTGATAGTGTCATACACGCCTTTCAGATTAGACCTTCTGAAACCAAAAAGAGCCTGAAGTGGTGGGAAGGAGGGAAGGAAGGAAGGAAGAGGAAGCAATTCATACAGCTTTTCTTTCTTTTTTGGGTGGGGAAATAGAGGTATGTACTCCAAAGCTTCTGAGGGAAGCCACAACATACAATTAAAAATAAAATAAAAGGACATTTGGATAGCATCAGCTGGAGACAGGTATGCAGCTTGTGAATACGGGTATCAAAACATAAGCAGAATCTACACCAGGAGTTCTCAACCTTTTAAAGCCAAGGGCTGGGTCACGGTCCCTTAGACAGCTTTGGAGGGGCTGATGGCCATTTTGCCCTTCCTCCACCACATGGCACTTCTGGGTGCGGTGGAGGTGGGCCACATGGCATCTGGCCCGTGGACCGCAGGTTCAGAATCCCTGGTCTACACTATGAGGCATTAGCCAATTGTGCTAAGCCCACTGCCACAGACCAACTGCACAGCTTCTATAAAAAATAATAATTAACACTATAAGGGATGTAGGTGATTGGATATCTCATTGAGACTTAGCAACTGAGGTTGGATGTTCAATTTAGGCAAACTACATGGTCCTAAGACAGGGGTTCCCAACCAATGGCCCGTGGGCTGGCTCCAGGACCCGACACCATCCCATCTGGCCCATCGGCTGCCTCTGCCGTACCCAGAAGTGGAAGTGGACACTTTTACATCATCCATAAAATGTGTCCACGCTTGCACAAACGCACCTGCAACTGTCATAAATGCGAAAGTGGGTACATTTACGTCAGCCGTAAATGCACCCACTTCCGCTTCCAGGGGGCGTTGTCCAGCCCACTCAGCTGTCCAGGGGGCATGGTCAAGCCTATGACAATAAAAGGTTGGCCACCCCTGTCCTAGGACATCCCCCCAACGCTTCCAAAGGAGCTCTCTTGCCCGGCTGATCCCGCCCTCCATGGCTCCTCCCTCAGTGGCAGTGGGATGGGGTGGGGTGGAAACGGGCTTTAAAGGAGCCTTCTTTTCCAACCCATCCCACTCTTCCTGGCTCCAGGTGACCAGCAGTGATAGGATGGGGTGGAAACAGGCTTTAAAGGAGCCTTCTCCCCCACCCCTATTCCACTCTCTTCGGATTCTGGAGTTAATTTTGGAAATTCATGAAAAAATGTAGAAAATTATTTTTTCCTTAAAAATGTGTATAAAAATGGGGTGTGTCTTATACGCCGGCAAATATGATAAGTCTAAGGGTTATTCTGGCACCCCTTCACATCCAGCTTTGAAATGTTTTACTAAAATTAATGCACGGGAATTAATGTTGTGGTTTATCAAAACTAATGTTTTCTATTAAAAAAGTACCAGAGACTGCAATGATGGTTGTTATATATTCTGCCATACAGACAACATTAGACCTGGCCTGCTATATACAGTGCTCTTCCCCTATGTCCTTCTGGTTTTCTCCTTCCTGAAGGAATGGTTTATTTATTAGAGCTTGTTGTTAATGGGGTGGAGTTAAGCCCTATGGCATTTTCCCATGAAGTTCATTTCCACATTCCAGAAACATTTAATTAGTGCACAAGATACATATATATGTTTCCAGAAAAGAGGTATATTTCTAACATATTTTCCAAGGATATAAAAGAAACAGAAGTTTACAAAGATGCATCTTTTTAAAAGTGCAATTTGGATATGAATCCCAGTGATTTCAGTGAAACCAACTGGAAAAAGTGGGTAGGAATGGGTTGAAACTTTTGACCCATCTGGAACAGACCTAATTCAAAAATAAGTTATTAATATTAATCATTTTAACATAAAGTATAATAACTTATAGCACTAACTGCTAATGTATTGTTATATGTTTTAATCTGTTGTAAGCCGCTCTGAGTCGGGTTCGCCTGATTGGGCGGCATAGAAATCTGAAAACTAAATTTAATTTAATTTAATTTAATTTAAACGTATTAAGTAAACATTATTTTTAAAATTTAAAGAAATCAATCAAAATGGCTAAAAATGACCAAACTTACTACCCTAAAATAATGTGAAATACTAATAATTAGTCAGCCTGTTAATGTTGTTGACCTACAAAGATATAAACAAAGTTTTCTTGTTCTTCAAGTGACATAATCAATTCCAAATATTGTTAATTGTGGATTCCCCGTGCCCCAATGGGCACGGAACGGCCCGGCAGAGGCCACTTCGGTGAGAAAGGCTCCCTGGCCCGTGGGCTCTGCGAGCACCCAAATTAAGGGGGGTGGATAAATTATAGGGTTTGATTCACCCAATTCCTTGACCTGACCCAAGACTCTGCCAAGTAAGCAGATCGCTAACTCCTGTAACATAATTAGGCAAACATTCATCTCCGATCTTAGCGTAAATCCCTGGTGCAAATAGAAGCCATGTTTACTCTGGCTTAAGCCTCAGACAATAGTTTTCCTCTGTCAGTGTTTGTCCAAGTTAATTAACTTCCCCAAGAGAGATTCCCAATTAACCTGAGTAAATAGGTGATGTGATCTTCTGTCAGGTGACCATTCTACCATGCGCAGCCTTCTGCATAATATATACTGATGATTTTCCATCAATAAAGCACTGGTCTTCGCTCCATCTTGCCTCGTGTCGTTCCTTTGACCAGTCTCCTCCGGGACCCCAAGGGCCGCTTTACGGCCCCGATTCCTACAGTTAATCATCATGACAATCAGCCATGAAAATTGTCCTGGAAACAAAATACTGTAATGCAGTGGCCTTCCATTTGCCTTCTGCATCATAGTGTGACACCTGTACCACTGATCTAGTCACTTTCTGTTCCTGGGTCCTTGTGAATACATTTTCCGTTCCTGAGCCCTTTTGGCACACAAAGTCCTCATCAGCCCCAGGCAGGTATTGATGAAGCTGCTGCCCTCCATCAAGATGGATTCAAGTGGGATGTAATCCACTTGGGGACCATCGCCCTTCCCTGTGGAGTTTGCCACCCAAGGCCATTAGTTCTCAGAATTGTCAGATTAGTTAACTGGTTGAGGTGCTGGTAGTATGACCTACTTACTCTATTATCATTAATAAGCTGGCCAGACTTTTAAACTAAGTTTTAACTCAACACAAATTTAAAAATTATATTCGGCTTTAAAAAAAAGAATTTAAACAGTTTTCCCAAACTCTACTTCCACTTTTACCCTTCAAAATCAAATGATACTCACATCTCAACACTGGAAATTAACTTCCTCGCCCATTGTTTAGATTCTTCCCACACTCCTGAAGAAGGATGATTCATCCTTATTTTATTGTTATAAAACGCTGTCTCTGTGATTATAAAGCACTATGTGTACATTTCTGTTTGCTTATCCACCACCCAATTTTGACAACATTTGCAAAATTTGGTTTTAATCCCAAAAACTGTCCGAGGAACAGAGGGTGTCATATTTCATATTCTGATTTTCATACCGGCCGGGGGAATGAGAAGCAGCTGTGGCCACCATCGCCGTCCTCCGGGCCCTGCCTGCAGCCAGAGGATAAAGGGACGCTGCAGTCATGGCTGAGAAGACTTACTTGCCGCCGCCGCCACCCCGGGCCCCACCACTGCCCGGGGGATGAGGAGAAGCAGCTGCGGCCACCATTGCTGTCCTCCAGGCCCCATCTGCGACCATGGGATAAAACGACGCTGCAGCCATGGCCGAGAGGACTCATCACCGCCTCCCCTCCCTGGGCCCCAACACCGCCCGGGGGATGAGGAGGTTTTTGCAATGTCTATGTGCAATTACTTTTATTGTATTTTATGCTATTGTGCTTTGTTATATGGTAATGATGGACGTTTTGCGATTTTTGTTAGCCGCCATGAGTCGCATGGTCGAGTGGGCGGCATACAAGTCCAATAAATGAAATGAAATGAATGAAATTAGTCTTTTGTGTTGTCAAAGGCATCTATTATGCCCTGCATTAAACTGGCAGATCTTGTTCCCACCAAACTCATTCCTCAAGAGATGGTGTGTGCACTTTCTGGTATAGGTTAGATTCTGGTTTTTATACATGTCCAGACTTCTCAAATGCTAAAAATAGCCTTGCCTGGAAGTTCTTGTAGGAAGTTGTGGTGTCCGGCCCTTATAAGCAATAGTCCAGGGAATAATGAACAGAACAACAAGGGAGTTTATTGAATAGTCTTTCAGGTTACACTTACAAGGCACTCCGGACATAAGATGGCTATACGAATCCCGTGTAATCAGTCCCTCTGGATTCTGCCATTGAAGAGGCAATGCACTAAGCTACAAATTTGAAGTGATAGCGTATAGAGGAGACCCAGGCTTAGCTCGTTACTGGCTACCTGTGCGTGAGGGAAGTATAGATCCAGTCCGGCCCCACCCTTATTTACCCGTGAGGCTTATATAGTGTCTCCCCGGTGGTGGCTCCTTGTTACAATGAAGCAACCCGCCGGACAATCATAACCAATCTATCATAACAGGATATATAAGTATTAACCAATCAGGAACAGGATCCAAAAGTGTACCCAATCACAGAACTCTAATTAGCATAATGAGTGCACCCAGAGAGGGAGATTTCGCGCCAACTTTAGCTCCTAATTTGGATGGCGGGAAACTGCCATTTTCTCTTTGCAAGGCATTGCCTGAGCAACTTGCAATTCTGCCTTAACACACAACAGAAGTACAATATAAAAGGTATTTTGCCTCAATAGAATACCCAACCAGCTATAGTTATGATAAAATAATAACCAGTTAACCAAAGGAATGGCATATCAATGTCAAAGATAGACAATCAGCCATTTGGTAAATTTTGCTTCTTCCCATATCTGAAATCTGGCTGCATCCAAGGTGCATATTTTTCTCACTGTGCATGGAGAGTAAATTAATGCATATACAGTAGTTCTCTGTCTGTCCATTTGCTTGTTTTAACACCGGAGTGCATGGAACAATGTTTATCTTCCCACCGAAGTGTTCCCTATTTATCTACTTGCAATTTCTTCCTTTCAGACTGCTTGGTTAGCAAGAGCTGGGACAGAGACGGGCGCTCACTCCGTTCTGCAGTACTCGGGAATCGAACTTCAACCTTCCAGTCAGCGAGTTCAGCATCTTAACCACTTGAGCCACCACAGTCTCTTTGGCTATAAACAGAGATGAGCACTGAACCTTAAAAGAGTTGGATACGACTGGCTTTCTAGCAAGGGCAGCATTTGCCTGTTTAAAAGATTGGGCAGTACAAATCTGATCAAAAAATAAAGAACCGTAAGTGGGGAGATCTAAGGCCTTGAAACAGGCCCTCCATAGTCAGAAACATGTGTACAACAGATTCAATAGGCACACAGGCCAGCTGGTTCCAGTCCCTTTTCATTTAACCAAGATGCGTATAATTCTGCTTAGCTTAAAAAGAACAGTTTCTACTTTGCATGTGTACACAGGAATTTATATACACTTCGCCCCCGCCAAATGAATGTTCTCTTTTGCCTTCCTTTTTAGTGTGGCCTATTGTCCCTTAGGCCATCCTAACTGTGAAACAGCTAAAGGTCAATCACATAGTACATTTTGTTCAATGCACACCTAAGATAGTTGAAACACAAACTTAAGCATGTAAACATAACAGATAAGAAACAGATTGTCAAGTGACTATGATGCAGCCCTTTTCTATCTCAAACCCAGGCTGATGTCTGTGTGAAAAGACCCCAATTCTGACTTTTGTGTTTCAATTCCAAATAAAATTGATATACTGTATTTGGAATCAGGAGACAAAGGAGCATGACTTCTAGGGAACTGACTTCAACATTGGTTCAGAAGGGGTCTGGTATGTCAGGATTTGCAAAAATCTCCTGCATCCAAGGCAAGCTCTGACCTCACTCAAAGCTCTGCACAGGCATACTTCACTCTGTTTTCAGAGACTTACTTCCTCATATGTCCTCACCCATAACCCCTACTCCCCAAACTCTGTCAGACAGCCAGTACCCCTCAACCACCCAAAAAGCTCCTGTTCTCACACCTTGGTCAAAACATGTATATGGCACCTCCTGTGTGAATGGTTTCCCCTCTCTCCTTTAATTCACCTCCCTCCAAAAAACACCCTTTAATTTAACCTATTTGTGCTTTTGTCCAAATATCAAAGAAGCCTAAGGACACATTGCTACATATATCTATTATCATTCCTTAATTGCCTCTCCCCAAGTGTCAAAATTTACATTTTATGCATCTTGGGAACCTAGACTTTTCTCTTCCAACATGAAACTCCATGGATGATAAAACATCAGGTGGTTATATAAATAAAAGAAAATGTGAACTGTTTCTCCACAAGAGCTCCCCAATCCTGCTGACCTTGATGAAGAGAGGACGCCGGAACTGAATGCCAACATCTTGATCTGACTCCATGTAATAAAGGTTGAAGGTCTCCTTGCAGCTCACCACCTCTCCTTTGAAACTCTTGCAGTCCCGAATAGTAAACTTCAGCTCTACAAAGATGTTAGAAGAGGCTTCCCCTCGGAATATCCAGTTGGTGCGAAGCCAGTGGTCAGAATCTCCCTCAGAGAAGACATTGCAGTCCTGGTACATGTAGATAGGAGTGCCGTTGATCATCTGCTGAACTTCACTCCACTGCACATGGGAAGAGAAAAGAAAAATAAAGTCAGATTATTTGCTTTCCAAATTGAAGAAAATAAATATACTGCTCAAAAAAAAATAAATGGCACACAAAAATAAGGCATCCCACAATCTGAATGACTGACATACTGTATCCTTATTGTTGTTCACATACTGTAGTTGAATGTGCTGACAACAAAATCACACAAAACTTAACAATGGGAATCAAATTCATCAAGTTCTGGAGTTCTGGATTTAGAGTTACACTCAGAGTGACAGTGAAAGAAAACACCACAGGCTGATCCAACTGTGATGCAGTTTGACCTTAAATCAGGTCAAAATGAGACTCAGTAGTGTGTGTGGCCTCCACGTGCCTGTATGACCTCAGTACAAAGCCTGGGCATGCTCTTGATGAGGTGGTGGATGGTCTCCTGACCACACCTGGACTAAAGCAACCCCCAACTCCTGGACAGTCTGTGGTGCAATGTGGCGTCAGTAGATGGAGCAAGACATGATGTCCCAGATGTGCTCAATTGGATTCAGGTCTGGGGAATGGGCGGGCCAGTCCATAGCATCAATGCCTTCGTCTTGCAGGAACCGCTGACACACTCCAGCCACATGAGGTCTAGCATTGTCGTGCATTAGGAGGAACCCAGGGCCAACCGCACCAACATATGGTGGTCTCACAAGGGGTCTGAGGATCTCATCTCGGTACCTAATGGCAGTCAGGCTACCTCCGGCGAGCACATGGAGGGCTGTGCAGCCCTCCAGGGAAATGCCACTCCACACCATTACTGACCCACCGCCAAACCAGTCATGCTGGAGGATGTTGCAGGAAGCATAACATTCTCCATGGCGTCTCCATACCCTGACACGTCTGTCACATGTCTGCTTTTATCTGTGAACAGCACAGGGTGCCAGTGGCGAACTTGCCAATCTTGGTGTTCTCTGGCAAATGCCAAACGTCTTGCACCGTGTTGGGCTGTGAGCACAACCCCCACCTGTGGTCGTCGGGCCCTCATGCCACCTTCATGGAGTCTGTTCCTGACCGTTTGAGCAGACACATGCACATTGGTGGCCGCTGGAGGTCATTTTGCAGGTCTCTGGCAGTGTTCCACCTGTTCCTCCTTGCACAAAGGTGGAGGTAGTGGTCCTACTGCTGGGTTGTTGCCCTTCTACGGCCTCCTCCACATCTCCTGATGTATTGTCCTGTCTCCTGGTAGCGCCTCCATGTTCTGGACACAACGCTGGCAAACACAGCAAACCTTCGTGCCACAGCTCGCATTGATGTGCCATCCTGGATGAGCTGCACTACCTGAGCCACTTGTGTGGGTTATAGGCTCTGTCTCATGCTACCACTAGGGTGAAGGCACCGCCATCATTCAACAGTGACCAAACCATCAGCCAGAAAGCAAAGGAACTGAGAAGTGGTCTGTGGTCACCTCCTGTTAGATAAGATAAATCTTTATTGTCATTGTCCTGCACAGAACAACGAGATTGGGGGGAAAAACACTTATCAACTCAACAAAACCTAAACAAAATACAACTATACAAAAATTATCAACATATTCCCACCCCACATATACACATTTAGTCCCTAAAAAGCTCTACAACTCTAAGGCTCTAAAAACTCTAAAACTCTAAAAACTATATACAGAAGCTCCCTCATAGACTGCATTGCACTGCATTCAAAGCCAGAACTGCTTTTGGGTAGAAACTATTTCTCAAGCGGCTGGTCCTGGTCTTTATGACCCTATACCTTCTTCTAGAAGGCAAAAGCTAAAAGAGATCATTTCCAGGGTGCGTACTATCTTGCGCAATCTCTACAGCTTTCTTATAACACCTGGATGCATAGATTTGATCTAGAGTGGGAAGAGTATGCCCGATTATCCCCTCCGCAGTCTTTACGACCCTGGACAGCATTGTTCTTTCCATAGCTGTACAACTCCCAAACCATACACACAGACCATAGGTGAACACACTCTCTATGATACAGTGGCAGAATGCCAACAGCAGGTCCTTTGAAAGATTGTTCTTCCTGAGGATTCTCAAGAAGTATAACCTCTGCTGTGCTCTCTTCATCAGATCTTTGGTGTTTGCTTCCCATGTTAGATCATTCCTCAGCTCCATTCCCAGAAATCGAAACACCGAGACCTGTTCCACACAATTCCCTTCAATAATAAGTGGCTGGATGTTCAATTTGCATTTTCTAAAGTCCACAATTATCTCTTTTGTCTTCTTTACATTGAGGAATAAATTGTTTTCCCTACACCACTCCGTCAGGATCTCAACCTCCTTCCTGTAAGCCGACTCCCACTCCCCAGCAGTAATCAGACCAACCACCATTGTGTCATCTGCAAACTTGATGATCTTATTGCTGGGGTAACTGGGAACACAATCATATGTGTAAAGCGTGTACAGAAGAGGGCTCAGGACACACCCCTGCGGCGTCCCCATACTTATACTGAGATCCGCAGAGACATGAGAGCCCATCCTGACCCATTGGGAACGATCTGATAGAAAATCTAATATCAACCTGCATAAGTATGGCGGAAGCCCGAGATCTAATAATGTGGGCACCAGTCTATGCGGAAGAATAGTATTAAAAGCAGAACTAAAATCTACAAATAAGTCTCGCATAAGTCCCTTGTTTCTCCAAATGGGTCAAAACAGCATGTAGGGCCGTAGCAACAGCATCCTCTGTGGATCTCTTTCTCTTATATGCAAATTGACAAGGGTCAAGTCGAACTGGTAAACAAGCCATAATACGGTTCCGCACCAACTTTTCAAAGCATTTCATTATGACAGGTGTAAGCGCCACAGGGTGGAAGTCATTCAGACTATCTATGTTTGGTTTTTTAGGCAGAGGTATAATCTTAGAGGATTTCAGACAAGGTGGGACAATGGCTTGGGACAAAGACCGATTAAAAATCTTCATAAAAGTTTCTGCCAGCTGTTCTGAGCAGTCTCTCAGTGCCCTACCAGCCACGCTTTCAGGACCCATAGTCTTCCTCGTGTTTATCCCTTTTAAGATTCGCCTCACTTCTCCCTCTTCTACCATGGCAACAATCCCTATGGAGAGTAATGATGACGACTCTGGCAACACTGCTGGATCCACTGCTGGTGTCACCTCAAATCGGGCGAAGAAGGTATTCAGCTCCTCCACCAGAGAAGCACTGCTCTCTAAAGGCGATGAATTACTGGGTTTGTAGTCCACACAAACCACACCTTTGTTGAACCACACCTTTATTGGGGATGCCTTGCTAATTGCCTCTGATGTCCACCTGTTGTCTCTTCCATTTGCACAACAACATGTGGAATTGATTGTCAACCGGTGTTGCTACCAGGGTGGACAGTTTGATTTCACAGAAGTGTGATTGACTTGGGGTTACAATATGTGTTGTTTAGGTGTTCCCTTCATTTTTTGGAGCAGCATATGAAGAATAAGCACACCACCATCACTGCACACTTCCCAATAAAAAATAATTACTCAGAACAAATTTTGAGGTAAAAGAGAAAAGGATATTTATTTACTATATGCTCAGAAAACTTAGGCTAGTTTCAGGTTCTTTAGAAGATGAAGATTTAGATTACTTGCAAGGGGGAAATGGAGTGGGTTTTACTCCATTACAGCTGTGGCTGTATGTCCCTCAAGAACAAATGGCCAATCGCTCCCAACAAAACAGGAAACAAGGGATTTGGGTTAGGTTTTCTTTAAGCTGGGGGCCAGGTCACACTCCCTCAGACAGCTTTGGGGTCCCGACGGCCATTCTGCCCTTCCTCTACCACATGGGACTTCCTGGTGTGGTGGAGGCGGTGGGGGGTCAATGAAATGGTGCTGTGGGCCGCATCCAGCCCACAGGTCACAGTTTGAGAATCCCTGGGTTAGGCAATCATATTTCAGGCAGAAAGAAGAAGCTTTTTCTGATTGGTTAGCAAACAAAATATGCACACAAGTTAGTTCCAGCAGGAGAAACTCCCTCCTCCCAAGGATTATGTATTAACTCTTTGCATGATGAACTGATATATCCTAACATGAATTGGGCTTTATCATTGGGGTCTGGGTGTGTGTTGGAGTTGAGTGTTGCAGTTTTTCAGCTTTTGCAGTGCAGTTTACCAGTTTCTTTTGAGACAAACGATGCCTGCCTCCACTTATATGCAATAGTATCTGTCCGTCTCAACAAGCCTTTAATTGACAATAAATTCTTCTCTTGATCACCTTCAGCTTGGGGTTGAACGGCAGATCAGATTAGAATGGCACAATGGTTAAACTGATGTACTGCAGCCAAAGCTGTGCTCAGGATCAGAGTTCAATCCTGACAGAGCTCCAAGGTCAGTTAAAAAAAATGAGTATCCAGCCAGAATTTCTGCTTCTGGTGAACTGGTGCAAACATGCTGATGCCCACCACTGCCTGGGACAGGGTGCCAACATCAAGCATTCATTCTTCTGTTGATTTTATGATATAATGCATGCTATTATCTACCATCAATGCAGTTTTTCATGGGGCAAAAAGATCAATCTCTACTCAAAATAACAAATGGGCACAAATAGGAAACAGTCAGACATCAGTAGTAGATGCTCACAGCAGACTCTTTCAACTAGTCTTAAAATAGCCATTCATACACAAAGGAACTTTGAAGGGGATGCATGTGAAGGGGTACATGTGAAACCACTACAACCTATTGAAGATACAGTGGTACCTCGGATAAAGTCCGATTCGGATAAAGTCTGATTTGGATAAGGTCGTGGTTTTTATGCACACATGATGCATTGCATAAAGTCCAAAACCGGTAAAAATGGATGCTATCCATGGTATTTGGTATAGGAACCTCGGATAAAGTCCATTTTTGGACATTATACGATGCATCGCCCATTTGATTTGGATAAAGTCCAAACTGGTGGAATGGAGTTTGGACTTTATCTGAGGTTCTACTGTATGTATAAAAATTGGACAAAAATATTCAACATAATGAATGCAAATATCTCATAAAATTAGTATAAATAATTGAACGTTTTTGACACTACTGATGTAAACTAGCATGTTGTGATTTTATCTAATGCAGACAAGCTTTCCTCAGTTTGTTCACTTAGTTCTTTTTGTACCTACATGCATTTTTACTCCAGAGAGCTTAAGGCAGTACACTTGGTTTTCTCCTTTATTTTGTTCTTGCCAGAACACTATAAAATAGGTTGGGCTGGGACAAGGTCAGTGGTGGGATTTTTACTACCTACTCTGCGAGTGTGGTATGGTGAGTGTGAACAGGGGGATAGCCCTGCATCGACACCAGATTAGGACTACTTTATTTCAAAACTTAGATGGGAAGGGCCAGCCAGAATTTCTGCTACCAGTTCTGGTGAACTGGTGCGAAACTGCTGATGCCCACCACTGCCTGGGACAGGGTGCCACAGTGTGGTAGCATTCATTCTTCTGTTGATTTTATGATATAATGCATGCTATTATCTGCCATCAATGCAGTTGTTCATAGGGCAAAAAGATCAATCTCTACTCAAAATAACAAATGGACACAAATAGGAAACAGTCAGACATCAGTAGTAGATGCTCACAGCAGACTCTGTCAACTAGTCTTATAATAGTCATTCACGCACAAAGGAATTTTTGAAGGGGGCGCATGTGAAGGGGTACATGTGAAACCACTACAACCTATTGAAGATATGCAGAACTATCACCTGTGGTGTAAAGCAAGACAATGACTTCTTATCCTGTAAAAGAGCTAGAGTTACCTTACTTCACAGGATGTTTATGTTATTATTAACACTGTTTTGGGAATGGTCACTGGTTATTTTACATAATGTAATCTTCAATATGTGTATTTTATAAAATGGAAATTGGAACTGGCACCCAAAAATACAAGTTTATCCCACAAAAAAATGTTTATCTTTAAGGTGCTGTGAGAGGGTTGGCTAATTTTGTTCAATGGGGAATGAAAAAGAACAGACTGGAATGAAGGAGGGTTCAAGCCAGAATATTGGAATAGCCATACATTTTTGGTAGTAACACAGAAAGAGTTTAACAACTGCAAGCATTTAAAGCAAAGAAGAGAATTTTAAACCAATTTATGTCTGATTATAAATCTGTGTTGTAAGCATTTTCTTTTAATCTATGCAAATGTCAGTCTCTAGTTTATATAAAAGTGTATCTGTTTAGAAACACAATAATTATTGGAACAGCTCTTTAAAAAAAACAATGCAGCACTAAGAGGTTTTTAAATTCAATGTTTATACAGTATTTGGATAAGTTACGAGCATCATATGAAGCATAACCCCCAGAGGGAACTGCACACATAGACACAAACACGCCCTTTGATTTCAGGTACTTCATGTATTTCCAAGCTTTATACCAATTCAGCAACCTCAGACTACCTTTCTCTAGTTCCTTACTGAGCACAGCTTTGGCTAGGATATATCCTTCCTGTAAAATGGTAAAGGTTTCTCTTGCTCGAAAGCCAACCATGTCCAACTGTAGGGTACTGTGCTCATCTCAGTTTTCAGCCAAAGAGAGCCAGCACTGTCTGCATCTATAGACATTTCTGTGGTCATGTGGCAGGCATGACAAGGTGCTGGAGTACACGGAATGCTGTTACCTTTCCTGGCAAAGTGACATTTATCTACTTGTAATCTCTTGCTTTTGAACTGTTAGGTTGGCAGGAGCTGGGACAGACAATGGGCAATGGTGGGCATCAGCGGGTTCACCCCAGTTCGCCAGAACAGGTAGCAAAAATTCTAGCTGGCTGCGTGGCTGCGCCCATCCAAGTTTTGAAATAAAGTAATCCTAATTCGGGTGCAACGCAGAGCTTTCCCCCTGGCCACATCCACCATACCATGCCCATAGTGTGGTAGTAAATTTTTTTGGAGCCCATCACTGATGACGGGTGCTCACTCCATCGTGCAGCACTCAGGGCTCAAGCTGCTGACCTGCCAACCTTCTAATCAGGGCCGCCATCAGAGGGGACCATCAGGACTCCCATCCTGGGACCAGAGTTGGCAAGGGGCCTGGCGGTGGGCAGCCTATAGCTCAGCTTTGTGGGTTTTTTACTTTTTTAAAACCACAGCGTGCTATGTGTGAGCCTGGCAGCACTGTGCATGCCCCGCTGTTGCTCTGCCTGCCACCGCCCCATCTCTGATGAGGCTGCCGAGGGCCTCTGGCACAAGGCTGCTGCCGCTCCGCCACTGAGGCTGCCGAGGGCCTCAGCCATGAGGCCTCCTCCTCTGCCTCTCTGCCACCATGCAGTCGGCAACAGAGTGGAGGCTTACTGAGGCGTGGTGGCGGAGAGGCAGAGGTGGGCGGCCTCGTGCTGAGGCCCTTGGTGGCCTCAGCGGCAGCCTTGTGCCAGAGGCCCTTGGCAGCCTCATCAGAGACGGGTGGCGTCGGGCAGAGCAACGGCCAGAGCACTGGAGGAGACGAGCGGCAGAGGAGCTCCTGCATCTCCCCACACACACACACACACACACGGTCCCAGGGAGGAGAGGAAGACGAAACCAGATGCGGCTGGCCCGGGCCCAGGGCGGAGGGGGGGAATATGGGCAGTGTCCTCCCACCACCGCTTGGGCATTCCTGCCTCTGCTTTACCACCACCACCACCCCATGGTCTGGGGCGAAGAGGAAGACTGAGCTCAGCTGCCCGACGTGGCTGCTTCCGCCACCACCAGGCTCAGCAGCCCAACGATGCTTCCACTGGCTCTTTGGCTATAAACAGGGATGAGTACTGAACTCTATAGAGTTGGATACGACTGGCTTTTGAGCAAGGGCAACCTTTACCTAATAACAGAAGAACCCTGTTTGGTATTCAAATTTGCTGTGGTTAGTAAAGGTAAAGCTCTCCCTTGCTCAAAAGCCAGTCGTATCCGACTATAGGGTGCAGTGCTAATCTCCATTTACAGCCAAAGAGCCAGTGTCTATGTTTGCAGAGGTTTTCATGGACATGTGGCAGGCATGACTAGATCACATGGCAATCCCAGCAAGTCACATGCCCAGATTTGGCCCTGCCCACATATTTGGCTCCACCCACAGATTTAGCCATGCCCACAGAGGGGCGTGGCCAAAATGTGTGTGTGTGTGTGTGTGTGTGTGTGTGTGTGTGTGTGTGTGTGTGTGTGTGTGTGTGTGCGCGCGCGTGCGTGTGCATGGGCGTGTGCCAATAGGATTGCTCAGTCTTGGGCCCAGAAATTTATGATGGCGGCCCTGCTTCTAGTCATCAAGCTCAACAGCTTAACCACTAAGCCACCAAGGCCATCTGTAGAAATAAGCTTGTCATCTAAGTATCTTCTCTTTACATACGTAAATCATGTTTGCCCTGACAGAAAAGAGGAAGGAAGGGAGTCAAAAGGAGACTCTTTCTCCTGCATGAAGCACCAATATTGTTCTTCTTCCGTGTCTAGGCCAGATGTGAAACTGCCAAAATGAAGTCACCTTTGGGTAGTTCACTTCCACAGTTTCTTTTGCCTGACCTTGTGTGAGAAAGATTAGCCGACACAAGGTTGCCCAGGATACACCCGATTGTGGTTCAAAAATACCACAATCTTCAAGGAGGCTTTCTGTGTGCCTTACTGACAGACACAGGAAAAGTATATTTAGATAAGGATAAAAAATAACTGTTGTCTATATGCTTGACAACGGCGAGGCAATGTATAGCGAGGAATTTGAAAAATGATTTAACATTAAAGATTGAAGAATGGCATAGGGAAATGTGGCAGTTAGCTCTGAATGATAAATTAACATGGGATTTGAATAAGAAAAAGGGAATAGTAAAAGAGAACAGATTTTTGCGAATTTGGCAACCTTTTGTGGACTATGGTAAAAATAAATAAATGATGGGAGCAGACCAGTGCCTGAACATTCCAGTTTTTGGAAATAATATAAACGTGTGTCCTACCGCATCCTCTAGGGCCTTGTATAGTCACTTAGGGTGATATAGCACTTGAATTTTATTGTACTTCATTGGAAAGTCTGTATTTTTGTTTCAAGGAAAAGATGACTAATGATTTCTTGAAAGACAAATTAGTTTTATAGAAATTCTTAATCAGGTAGAAAACAATTAAATGATTTAGGATGAATTTAACTGTTTATACCCAATCAAGTGCAGCTTTATCCTTACTTTATGAGTATGTTAGTGTTGACTTTTTTTCTTTTTATATATGTCGATTTCCTTTTTGTCTTATGTATATATACTTTGTATTTTCTCTTCTTCATACATATCCTTTGTTTTTTTTTATGTTATAAAATCAATAAAAATTATTTAAAATAAAAGTAAATGAGTAGGATGGGGATCCAATATCTGTATTTATAATTACCCTATTTGCTGGTGTATAAGACCCACTTTCCTCCCCCCCTTAAAATACACTGGAAAATTGGAGTGTGTCTTGTACTGTATATACTGGCCTTTTTTGGTAATAATGGGGTGTGTCTTATATGCCGGCAAATACGGTAATGTATTTGCCGGCAAATACATTACACTCAGATGTGTCTTATATGCCGGCAAATACGGTAATACTCATGGCATATAATGTAGCCTCAAAAACAGCACTAATACAAGCAAAATTCTGTTTCCAGCACAATCCACCACAATGCAAGCCTTAGGGGCCATTCAACAATTATGTGATCCTTGAAGGCGGGGAAGGGGGTCTGCCATCTGAATTATGGGGAAATTATGGGGGGGGGGCAGGTCAAAGATTACATAATCCATTTGGAGGTGTGCATTAGGCACCAGTAGTGAAAAGTTCTAAACATTAGAGTTTCGATTCGAAAGCTCTGGATTACATAATTTTAAAGGGGGTGGGGGTCGAAGCTAAAATTACGGTTGGATTACATGTGGGGGTATCAATTCCCCCCCCCCCAAATTGATCACATAATTGTTAAATGGCCCCTTAGTTCCTATCAAAGTGAGCTGTTATGCTTCAGACTCTAGATGACAGGATCACTGCATGTATCTCCACATTTAAGCACAACAAAATAAAACCCTTACATAGAAAACTATTGGGGTATACCTATCAGGGGAAAGCTTAAGCAAGAATCTTTCCCCTGCGACATGCTCGCTTTTTTTATATGGAAACCTATTCATTATTATTGCTGTTGTTGTTAAAGAATAATTATGTAAACCCAAATGCTCTCTGCAGTTGGTTCTTGCATTATCGAGCGGTCCCTAATGAACACTCTGGGGTAAATGGAAGCTCATTGATTTGAACAGGGACATGGCTTACCTGCAAATTTTGGGGAAAGGCCTTCCTTGCCCCAGTCATGAGTCCCCCTCAAATCGTGGTTAATACAGGAAATGTCTTTCATCCTACACTGTGCATAGAAACTGTAGGGAACACAAGAGCTGATTGTTTGAGCTGAAGTGTAAGCCTTGAAATAGGAAACTAAGAGGTCAGACTGTATTGCCCGCTACCACAAGGAAAATTGTTGTCCCTATGACTTGCAGCTACAGATGTCCCCTTGCCAACAAAAGTGTGTGCCAGAAACATGCGCAGATGAGGACTTAAGTTTGGCCAATGACAAAGCCAAGAAAGTGGCTTCATTTTGGCTGTCTAGGGTAGGGTTTCTCAACCTGCGGCCCGTGGGCCGGATGCAGCATGCAGTGTCATTTCATGAGCCCCCCCCCCCCCACTGCCTCCACCAGGAAGTGCCATGTGGTGGAGGAAGGGCAAAATGGCCACCGGGCCCCCAAAGTTGTCTGAACGAGTGTGACCTAGCCCCCAGCTTTAAAAGGTTGAGAACAGGGAAGATAAGAATATTGAGGGAATAGAAGGCATAAAAATTAATTTGTATGCAGATGATACATTAGTGATATTGAAAAATCCAATGAAATCTTTTGGAAGGGTGCAAATACATCCTAATGAGTTTGAGGAAGTGACAGGTTTGAAAATAAATTGGGAAAAGTCTAGGACAATATTTTGTAATATGGGGAAAGAGGAACAGATGAAGATAAAAGATAAATATAATATACAGGTTAAGCGTAACTTGAAATATCTGGGGATAAATATTTCAGAGAATAAGGAGGATCTTAAAAAACAAGAATTTTGAAAAGCAAAAATTGGAAATTAAAGATAAGGTAAAGGTAAAGGTTCCCCTTGCTCGAAAGCCAGTCATATCCGACTCATCTCTGTTTCAGTGCTCATCTCTGTTTCAAAGCCAAAGAGCCAGCACTGTCTGCTTCTGCAGATGTTTCCGTGGTCATGTGGCAGGCATGACTAGACACTGGAGCGCATGGAACACTGTTACCTTCCAACAAAGTGGTCCCTATTTATCTACTTGCAATTTCTTGCTTTCGAACTGCTAGTTTGGCAGGAGCTGGGACAAAGACAGGACCTTCCTGCATTACTCGGGAATCGAACTGCTGACCTCCCACCTCCCAGTCAGCGTCTTAGCCACTTGAGCTACTCAACAATATAAAAAGTTGAATTTGTCTTGGTTTGGCAGGATTGCAATGTGTAAAATGAAATTGTTACCAAAAAAATTTTTTTTGTTTGATGTCCTGCCAATCCAACAGAAGGAAAGGTAAATGGCTGTTTTTAAAAATATGTTAAATAATTATTGTAATGGAGGGAAAAGACCAAGAATACCGAAGAATTTGTGGTATTTACCCCAGAAAGAAGGTGGGTTGGGATTACCAAATGTTAAGAGCTATTACAGGGCTTTTTTAAAACATATGGTAAAGATTTTAATGAAGGAAGAAGTAATTTGGGAAGAGGTAGAGTTGAAGGATATACGAAAAAAGGGAAATGTAATCTTTTTAGACAAAGATATGACAAAAGTAAGAGTAAGGTATAAAACGACAAAAGCAATGATGAAAGTTTGGAAAAGTTTGAAGAAGAAATTAGCTCCAGACATTTCCCCAGTTATAGAATTGAAAGATATTAAATCTTTTCCATGAGAATAAAAGAGGTACTCCTGGAAAATGGTGTGTTCCTGCTGAAAGATTGGATATGGGTATGTCATGATTGTCAGGTATGATATATTGATGTATATTGTACAGAATGGTTGTACGTGTCTATCACTTTAAGAGACTGTAACTGTTGAGCACAGCTGTAAACACTGATGTCTGTGACTCAGCAAAAACGCTCTATAAATTAAGTGCTACCTGAGCACTTAGTTGGAGGAGTTATGAATGAGTACTGAACGAGCACAAGGGGTTATGTTGGAATAACTGATGGAGTTCCCATTGGAAATCACTTTGAAGATACTGGAGCAAGGAGAAGGAAGGCAGAAGGACTGAACCTGCAACCCTTGCTTGCGGAATAGCTCAGGCAAAAAGCTCTATCTACACCTGGATTCAGGAAACATTCCGTAAGCACCAACTATCCTCTTTAACCAGAGTGAGTGTATGTTTTGTGCTTGAAAGGACTGAACTGTTTTGTGCCAGTTAATATGAAGCCAGAATGATTATTGGTTTTCATTCCGTCTTGAACCTGCTTTAATGAACGGAACTACCAAAGACTTAAGCAAAGCAACCAGCCTCTTATCAGTCTCTGAAAAACCTTGGAAGACTGCTGCCAAGGCAGAGAGACTATGAGTTTGTGTAAATACGCTATATAAGAGAAGCTATCTTTATGTTTTGTACTGAGAAATATCAGCACCTGAAAAGTAGAGTTTATTTTTCTGTTGAACTGCATTGCTGTTCTTCTATGTGTGTGCAGTCCAATGCACACCACTTCCACCTGCATAAAGCTTGAAGGCTACTCTGCTACTGCTGAACACGCACACACACAATACAACTTAACAATGGGTTATGGGCCCAGGTCTGCCCAGCGGCCACACCCGGCTGCGTCCAGGTGTGCCTGAAGCGCCATGCCCTGAAGTGCCAGAGGTGCCATGCCAAGCTGTGTAAGGTGTGTTGTGACCAGGGTGCTGGGTCAAGTCGAGCCACGCCCAGATGAGATTCATCTCCTGGAGGACCACGCCCTTCGCTCAAGAGCTGCAGCAGCTGAGAGGCCACCCAGCAGCTGAAAGAACTCTCACTAGGGTTTGAGGTTGCTGTGTACAAGTGGCAATGGCAAAACCTAATCTGAAGGCAGTTCTGTGAAGAATGTGCTTCAGAATCTTCTTGCACTTCTCTTGAGAATCTTGGCAATAGACAGATATCAAAGAGTGGGGATTAGCAGAATAGTGGTAATAACAATTTCATGTCAGAGATTACTCTGGATTGAAAGGATTTTTTTCTGGGGAAACTCTATTTAGGGGATGCCCGAATGAGGCACCTTTCATGTCCCCAAGTGCAGCCCTCGGGTATTGAAACCCAACCTTCCAGTCTCCAAGCTCAGCATCTTTTACTACTAAGCCACCGGGGAAGCTGCAATAGAGTGGTAGGACACATACAACTTTGTGGTCAAAGGTCTTTGGGTGCAGAATGTCATGATTTCATAGCCAGGGAAGAATTAAATTTTAATTCTTAATTCGGCTTACTTAAAGCCTAGTTTGCTTATGGTTTTAATCTGTTTTTATTCTGTTAATTTGTTTAAGAACATAAGAACATAAGAAAAGCCTTGCTGGAACAGGCCACAGCCCATCCAGTCCAGCATTCTGTCTCACACAGTGGCTCACCATTTCCTTCAGGGTATTCCCAAGGTGATGCCTTCACCTGCTTAGGATTCCCTGGAAATAGCATTGAGAGATATCCTGCCTATCTCTCCAACCCGGAGGTTGTCCTTAAGTATCCATAATTATAGCCATTGATACACTTGTCCTCCATGAACTTGTCTAATCCTTTCTTAAAGCTGTCAAGACTGACCGCTGTCACCACTTCTTCTGGCAGGGAGTTCCATAGACCAGTAATCCTCTGGGTGAAAAAGTACTTTCTCTTATTTGTTTGAGAACTAGTACCTAAAAGTTGCATGGAGTGTCCCCTAGTTCTAGTGTTATGCGATAGGGAAAACAGTTTTTCCTTATCTACTTTGTCCACACCATGCATGATTTTATAAACTTCAATCAGGTCACCTCTTAGACGCCGTCGTTCAAGAGTGAAAAGGCCCAATCGTTGCAGCCTCAGATGGTAAGGAAGGTGTTCCAATCCCCTAATCCTTCTGGTTGCCCTCCTCTGCACTTTTTCCAACTCCATAATATCCTTCTGGAGGTATTAACTTTGCTTAGCCTACACGGGTCCATTTTGGAAGGCTATAGTATGCAGAAGCCAACTTCTGCCCAATTAAAAGCGGTAGGTCAAGCTGACCTCCGTTCACAGTAAGCAATGCTGGGAAAGTGTCTGTTCTCAGAATAATAACCTGAGAGAAGCACGATTCTCAGCTGAGCCAACTGTTGGTAGACGTGAAATGTATGTCTTTCAGATGGGAACGCTGATTAAATGTCCTGTCCTAGATTGGATATCAAAAAGGGTTGTCTGTCACTCAGAACACCTCCGCACGCTTTCTCACCAAAATCTGTATAAATATAGGAGCTCAGAGCCCCGTAGGGAGGAGGAGAAAATCTATTATCTGATTTCATCTCGATATGCTGTCCATTAGTCTCCAGACTGGATTCAACCCATAAACCCGTATGGGCAGCTTTCTGCCACACTTCACTCGATATGTACTGCTTTTTGAAATGCTATTTTCTTTTCTTAGAAATATGTATTTTCCTTTGTGTAGTTTACAGAGGATTTTTATTCTTTGGAATACTCTTTTTATTCCAATTAAACATTTAAACGGGCTTATTTTGTCAAGAGCGGTTTTTATAACTCCTCTTAGCCAGGAGAGAGTTGAAAGGGAATTTTTCAGATAAGGCCTTGTTACTTTGCAACATGGACTCTTTGTTATTTCGGCCAGTGCAGCTGGGCCCAATAACTAAGGGAGCTAGAGAGGGAGAGATTTTGGGAGTCTCGTCTTCCCAGGACTGAGCTAGCCTCCCCCTCACCTAGTGCTACATCGAAGGCCAAATTCCCATAAGAAAACCGTGATAAGGGTGAACAAGATGTAATGGATGAAGCCGCTACCAGTCCCAGAGGGCCTTGCAGAGTTTTTCAATCTGTGACACTTTTTAAGGCACCACCATTACCCAGTAGATCCCCAATTTCCTTGCCGGTTTTCCCTGCTTGGGTAAACTGCGCCAAGGCACCCTTTCGCAATGCTACCAAAAGTCCGCTTTGCTTACTCTCACTGGGTCAGGAGACTGTCCCATTAGTCTAGGGACGAGGTGACCAGATCAGCCGATCAGTGAGAGCAGGTGGAGAGGCAGCCACCGCGAGGCCAGGTCTCGAATTAGCGGGTGTTGTAGCGAGCCGAAGCCTGGTCGCCGTGTGCGATACAGAACACTCTCGGTGAAACCTTCAGTTGAAAAAACTAGATACTGTAGATCTATTTCTGAGACAATGGAGAGCTCCAGCTACTACGCTAATACTAAGCCTGATGGGCAACTAATATGCTCTGTTATAGAAAGCCACTTCCTAGGACTGGGGACATGATGTCTGAAAAACACAGCAGAAACATGGGTCTCACTTTTCATTTTTAAACCTTTTAATGGAAATGTGCTATGTGCAAAGACAGACAGTCTAACATTACAGCAGCAATATGAAGATGTCCTTGTCCTCTTTTTCTTCTATTTCGACATACTTTCTTCTCAATTCTTTTTGCCCTTGATGTTTCTGTCTCTCTCCAAAACATGGCTGACAAGGGAGTGAACCATCATGCTGTTTGAGTGACAAGCTGCTGGTTTAAGACGCCTGCCTTGTTCGCCCAGGGACAAGGTAGAGAGGGGACAAGGATTGAGGTGGCACCCAGGGATAAGGGAGGGAGGGGACAAGAATTGAGGCGACACCCATGGAGCCACTCATGGCTGCAGTGAGCGCACAGGCTGGATAATTTGATGCCACAGGCCAGATCTAGCCCACTGGTCGTAGTTTGGGTGCCCTGCCCAGCCTTGTCCACCAGTGCCCTTGTCCGCCTCCAGTTTCCTCCACTTCTACCGCCCTGTAGAGGCCTCGGCGGGGAGTCTCCCTGTGGAGGAATCTCCGGGCCGGCGGAAGTGGAGCCTCGCCTTTTCCACCGGCGACCTTGGCTGCCTCCGGTCTCCTCCACTTCTGCTGCTTTGGAGAGGCCTCTGTGAGGAGGCTTCCTGCTGTGCAAGCACACAGGGGCTCTGCCCCAGCCTTTTCTACCAGTGCTGGTGGCCTTACCCGCCTCCAGTCGCCTCCACTTCTGCTGCCCTGGAGAGGCATCCACAAGAAGCGAAGTGGTGGTAGCGAGAAGCACCAGTGGTGAGAAACAGCGGTGGCAAGAAGAGGCAGAAGTGAAGCGAGAGAGCCATTTGGGATTGTGAGGGCATTTGAAGAAAGGAAGGTAGGAGG
Organism: Bradypodion ventrale; assembly: GCA_035047345.1. Taxonomy (NCBI): domain Eukaryota; kingdom Metazoa; phylum Chordata; class Lepidosauria; order Squamata; family Chamaeleonidae; genus Bradypodion; species Bradypodion ventrale. The sequence continues at coordinate 136,700,677 of JAWDJE010000002.1, read as the reverse complement.
GAAGGCCTCACACCTCAGAGTTGTCTCAGGTGGGGCTGCCTGGCCATGCTGGGTTGTTCCCTTTTCCTTAGCAGGTTGTCCCCACAGTGTGTGTGTGTGTGTGTGTGTGTGTGTGTGTGTGTGTGTGTGTGTGTGCGTGCGCGCGCGCACGTGCGCATGTGCGTGAGAGAGACAGACAGACAGACGTGAAACCATAAAAATGTCTGAGGAAGTGGACTTAATCCACAAAAGCTCACTTTTAAATACTGGAGTTAGTCTTTCAGGTGCCACAACTTTTTTGTCTTTTGTTTTGCTTGCTCTCTGAGATGCCAAAATGAAGCCACCTTTGGGGAGTTCATTCTGCAGTTCCTTTCACCTGACCTAGTGGGGGGGGGGCCTTGGGGGGCCACCACTGCTGCTGCAGGAGGGGAGGCTTAGGCCCCCCCGCTGCCATCACTGCCAGGAGGGGAGGCTTGGGGTGGCTACCACCACTGCTGCCAGAGTGAAGGGGGCTTGAGGCGGCTGCCACTGCCGCCAGAGTGTGTGTCTGTGGGCTTGGGGGGGGGGCACCGCCACTGCTGCCAGAGTGGAGGGAGCTTGGGGGGGTGTCACTGTCACTGCCAGAGTGGGGGGGGGGGTTGGGGTTGCTGGCACCACTGCTTCCAGAGTGGAGGGGGCTCAGGGGGTCGGCGCCACTGCTGCCGGAGGGGGGTTGGGATGGTTGCCACTGCCGCCACTGGCAGTAGCGGAACCTGCAGTCTGGCCACTCAACCGTCTGAGGGAACGTAAACTCGCCCCTGGCTTAAAAAATTTGTGGATCCCTGAGTTAAAGAGTTCTAAGGATGCTAAGATGGGAAAAGCATCTTTCCACACTTTTACAGAATGTGTCACCAAGTATGTCTCTCCTGTACTGTCACAATGAGTGCTCTACATTGGTCACACACAGCAGGAATGCTTAAAGATCTGGTATGGTGCAGCTTTTAATTCTACAAGCCAAGAAAATGTTTAGCAAAAATCTCACTTCAGCCATGAGTAAACTGGGTAGTGTTGGGCAAGTTTCTTCACCTCAGTTTCCCCTATTAAGTAAAATTATAATGAAGATGCCAACACCACCACCACCACCCACCAAGTCATAATGAGAATTTCTAAGCCAAAGTCTGTGAAGTGCTTTGAACATGTTTAAGTACTATATAAACATAATCATAATGTTATTCAACAACAACAAAAGGTATTAATTTAGGCATTTTTGCAAGATTTAATCCATGTAATTGACAAAAATTAGTCAACTCCAAATTTAGTTGACTAATCAGTATGAACCCATCTTAATTGGTGAGAGATATTTTAATAAGTATGTCTGGATGATTTGAGGTTATCTGGTGCTTTAGGATATTAGAGAATGAAGATTAAACATTAAAGACAGCCTTTCCTTCTAGTAATAAGATTTTGTTTAGTAAATAGGTTATTCTATGCTTTAACATCTCAAAAGACAGCTCTACAAAGATTTGGCCAATATGCACATTTTCTGTTCTGGATATTGCCTATCATCATGGCGATAGTTTTCCTGTTCTTCACTCCTTGGAACAGTTCTTCCGAGGACATGCCACATCGGTCTCTCAGGTTCTTCAGCCAAGAAGTCCGTCTATGTCCAGGGCCTCTCTTACAAGGGACTCTCCCTTGTATAGCGAGTTGGAGAATTCTACACTTTATGTCATTCCTCATGATATGGCCAAGGTATTGGAGCTTTCTTTGTATAATGGTGTTAAACAGTTCTTGTTCTTTATCCATCCGGCACAATACTTCTACAGTACAAAATATTAGTCACAGGGTTAACCCATGAAATCCTTAGCATCTGTCTGTAGATCTACATTTCAAAAGCTTCGATTCCCCGTCGTCGTTCCCCCCCCCCCCGCCCCCTCAGATGCTTTAGTCAATGTCCAAGCTTCAACTCCATATAGTAACACTGGGAATACATAACATCTCACTATCCGGATCTTTGTAGTGAGTCAGATCTCTACTGCATAACAAATGTTACGTTTTTATGAAGGTGGATCTTGTATTTCTATTTTAATCTTTACCTCAAGATCCAAATTTTGATTTAACATCCTCCCCAAATAGACAATTTTATCTACTCTTTCTATTTCTTGTGTTCCTGCCATTTGCTTGCTGTGAGTTGGTGCTCAGTTTATACAAGATATTTAGTCTTCTTGGTGTTGAGATCCAAACCATATGCTGCACTTGAAGCTCTAACTCAAGGGTTCTCAACCTACGCTATGGTCCATGGGCCAGATCCGCCTCATGGCACCATTTCATGTGCCATGAGGCACCATCACCGCCACTCGAAGCGGATGCATTTACAACAGCCACGGCAGTCGTAAACACACTTAAAACAGCTGTAAAGGCACTCATGGCTGTCGTAAATTTGTTTACGACAGCTGCGGAGATGTTTTACGGCAGCGTTAATGGCAGGGGGAACGACCAGTCTGGCTCACTCAGCTGCTTAAGGGGGCGGATCTGGCCCACAGTTTGAAAAGGTTGAGAACCCCTGGTTTAGATAATCTAAACCAGAACTTGTTAAAGTTACTTTTTTGATGGCAACTCAGGACATTCAGACCTAAATACACCACTCCGAATCAATCACTGTCTCACAAAGGGTTGCTATGAGGATAAAATTAGGCAGTAGAGCTATGTGCACCACCACTGACTTCCTCTGAAGAAAGCCTGGGGAAAAGAAGTATTAAGCAAATAAGATCTCAGGTGCAATCTCTGGCTTTTCCCTGCCTGTGAACACAGCCTCCATCCATCACAGCCTACAGTGCCGGGTCAGCTAGACTGAAAGATGACTCAGTAGAAAGTTGTGCCACAGGCTCAATGTGTCAAACCATGAATTACATGAAAAGATGTCAAAGGCTGACTACCCACACATGCAAATTTGCCAGATTCACCCCACCATTGTGCGGGATGCTCTACACTGGTAAAAATACCCTAGGAAAAATAAATTTCCAGTCTATGTAGGTTTTTGTTTTCTGAGGGGACACATTGGCTTTATAAAGTGGCACATTTCACAGCATTACAAATTGAACACCACCACACCCCCTGCATATCAAGATATTTAGAGTTATGGTAAAAAAAGTAGTAATAACATTAATACTTACCATATTTGCCGGCGTATAAGATGCACCAGTGTATAAGACACACCTCATTATTACCAAAATAGCCCATCATAGGCCACTATATACAGTACAAGACACACTCCATTTTCCAGTGTATTTTAGGGGGGGGGAGTGGGTCTTATACATCAGCAAATAGGGTATATACTGACTTATAGAGTTTACTGCATTCTCTGGGCAGTTAACTAGGTGATTAGCATTTTGCTGCCAACATGCTGGCTACTCATTTTACCAACTTTGGAAGTATGGGAGGCTGGCTCAACCTTGAGCCTGGTCAGGGTTGAACTCACAAGGTCAACAACAGTTTTGGTTGCAGTACAGCAGTTACCTTGGAAATGTTATATTTTGGACCATAATTTTCTAAGCTTCTCAGTCACCAGAGCAAGCAGACCTGCTGCCTGACAACTGTCCAAAAAAGTCACACATACCCCAAACTCTAAGCACAAAGTACACAAGTAGTAGGAGAAATAAACTAAAATTATGCTCCTGTATCCTTCTGAGAAAAAATATACAGTCTGAAACCTAAGGGTTATAATGCCTTCTGGGATGCAAAGGAACCCTCCTGCCAGAAAAAGGCATTTACAGTACAATGGTACCTCACATAACAAATGCATCACATAGCAAAAAATTCGCATAACAAAGCATTCGTTATGCAATGGCAATACCCCGCATAACAAAAAAAATCCATTATGCGGGGTTTTTGGTAACTGGGTATACCCACTTAATGGGAACCCTGGTTAATGAACTTTTTTACCCCGTTATGCAGGGTATCTCCCATAGGGAACCGCATAATGGAAAAAATGCATAGTGAAGAGCTCCATGGAACGGAGTTTTTTCGTTATGCGGGGTTCTACTGTACTTCCATTGCCAGGTACGAAATACATAGATCTGAAAAGATAATGATTGTATTATTCTTGGCATACAAAAAACACACACACAAAGAAGATGAATTTCTTCTACTGGAGGCTTGACTGACTGAATCATCTTCAGAGAAGTCTAAATTAAATGTTGATGTGTTCCAGCCCAAACCTGCCTCCCTGCTTTGGCAGCTAAGAGCTTTTTCTCACGGCAGCCTTGGGCCCAGTCTCACACAGCGATCTGCACCCAAACTCCACACGCCTGCCCTCTCCACCTGGAGTCAAAGACCCCACAAATCAAAGCACTCTCCCACATGATGAGAGACAAGCACTTCTCTAAAGGCAGGCAGGGAGGCAGGCACTACCTTTTCATTACTTTCATGAGTTTGCTGAGGTAACACTTTGTTGGCTGTGAACTTCAAATAATTGGCAAGAAATGGATTATTTGTGCAGGGAGCTTCATCAGTGGCCCAGAAGGGGAGGAATGTGGCAAAAAATATTATTTTTGATGTGTGTGAAAAGCAACTGGAAGAAACAGGCAGACAAGAGAACAGAAGCAGTAGGAACATCCTCCCTTCTTGGGAAGTGGGTAGCGTTTCATTGCACAGGGCAAAGGAGTAAAGAGCAAGATGAAAGGTGTCAGGTACCAGGGACTGAACCATGAAAACCGCTCCAGAATTCTTCTTCCTTAGTTCAGTGTGTACACATTTTTTTGGTGTGATGCGGTAAAGGCACTCTGCATATGTTTAGAAACATTTGATTCCTTCACATATTTGACAGCTTAATCCTCATGCTCTCTCACTTGGTCTCTTTTCAATTTTTAGCACAGTGGTACCTCGCATAACGAACACATGGCATAGCGAAAAATTCGCATAACAAAGCATTTGTTATGCAATGGCGATACCCCACATAATGAAATTTGTTTTCGTTATGCAGGGTTTTTGGTAACCAAGGTATACCCGCTTAATGGGAACCCCAGTTAATGAACATATTTTTTTTACCCTCAGGAAGAAGCACCAGAGCCCAGGAAAGTGGTGCTAGTGGAGCATTTCTCAAGCAATAGAAAAGGTAGGGAGCTTAGCTGTGTCTTTTTTATCCCCTTTTACTGTGTGTTCTGCATTTTTAAAATTTATTTTGTTTTTTTTGGGAGGTCGGGAACATTTAAAAAAAAATTCAATGCATTCCTATGTGAAAATGTGCTTCGACTTAAGGGGAAACTGACTTAATGAAAAAGTCCGGAAACGGATTAATTCTGTAAGTCGGGGTTTTACTGTACCTTGAAAGTCAAGGCATTGCTTCTGAATTCCTATCAAGCTCTCTGGACTTCAACGGCACGAGTTGCTGGGGAAAGAGATGCCAGCAATAATTCCTCCCAAACCCGCCATCCGTCTGAATGGAAACAATTGTGTCTACCATATGGTATGTCTTGGTCCCCTAAACTGGGACAATGCTCTAAAGGAGAAAGAGGATGCTGTTCCTATCACAAGTATTTAAATAAGACACAACTGGTGGTCCAGTCAGTTTCTGCCATCTTGTCTTTCAGCTTAGATAGCAAAATATTTGTTATCACCCATCCTTACAACATAAGGACTGTGGGAGATAAATGATATTGTATTTCTCTCTACTGTAAGTGTCTAAAATCTCAAAGCAAAGACGAAGAAATAAATGAAGTTAGTGGCTGCATTTGTCCAATCTAACTTGACCAGTATTTCTCTCTTACTCTGGCTGAAGACTACCAGCCAATTGCAGCACTGCGGTGGCTTAGTGGATAAGATGCTGAGCTTGAAGACTGGAAGGTTGGGGTTCAATACCTTAGTGCTGCAAGACGGATCTTGGGGACATGAAAGGAGCCTCATTTGGGCGTTCCCTGAGCAGAGTTACTCCAGCAAAAATCGTTTCAACCCAGAATAATTTCTGACACAAAATTTATTTTACTTTAGCAGCCAGTTGATTCACATTTTCAAGAAACATTTCTTATAGCTATGGTGGAATTCCAAACCAGTCCTTTAGTGCGCACCTCCTGTCCAAAGCAGGGCCCTTTGCTACTCAGATCCATTATTTTTTGGAAACATAAAATCAAATCAGCAAACATCTGAATCTAAAAGTGACAAGCTCAAAACATCTTGACTGTACATGTACAAGCAGGTGAAGCTGCACTACCAACCTGCTTCCCCCCCCAAAAAAAAAAAACACCCACAACTATGGAGAGGGAGGTTTGGTTACATTTTGCTGAGATGTTCTGTGGCAGTCCTATTGCAATTGTTCTTAATGGCACTCAAATCAAGTAGGAGATAAAGGTGACTAAGAGAGACAAAAGAGATAGTAATTGAACCTACGTACAAAACAGGCAGGGTTAATTGGCAATGCAATTATGTGAGTCACAAAAGCTGGCTGTGTCTTAGTGCCACTTTTTTTCCTGTACAAAGGTGGCTATACTGGATCATTTTATATAATCTCTTATGAGATTGCCAGAGTAATGGCACATGTCTCCCCCATGCTCCTACAGAAGGCTGCCTCCCAAAAATCTTAATACAGAGCCAAGCTACATAATGAATATGACACATCTGCTGCTGTTGACCATTTTACTTCAGACTGCAAGCAAGAAAGTTAGTGTTCCCACCCATCTCAAAAATGCAACTATACACTCACACAAAACAAGAAAATCAAGGAGAACATTCTAGTCTAGCCACCTGGATTTTCATACAAAGGACATAAAAACAGATACATGGGAGCACTTTCCTCACCTGCTGCCTGAAACTGTAGTGTCCAGGAACAGATGCATCACATGAGTTTGCTGATTATGACTTTTATCTAATTTCCTCTAACGTTCACTTGAGTGGCCTGTCACAAATCTCTAGCTACCAATCACCTTGCATTTAGAATGGAGCCAACATTTCAGTGGGAATCCAGAAATGCTTCAATAATTAGCAGGGGGCACAAGATGTATCATAAATTTAGAAAGTTTAAATCTTTTTAGGCTACAGAATTTCAGATCCACCAGAGAAATTTTCGTCTTTATATTCCAGGTACCGTACCTTTGAAGACAAATTTTGTTGTGCAGTTGGTGGGATGGAAACAATTCTGTTGATGTCAACAGTATCAACTAATGTTACATCCCCCCCTTCTCACGAATTATTGCAAGAGAAAATGCATTTCACCTGGCATATTTCCAGCACCATTAAAACATGCTCTGGTGCGCCCCCTCCTAAAGAAGCCATCCCTCGATCCAGCAGTCCTAACCAACTACAGACCTGTTTCCAACCTCCCCTTTTTGGGGAAGGTACTGGAGAAGGCAGTAGCGCGTCAGCTGCAGGGGGTACTGGATGAAGTGAAATATCTGGACCCCTTCCAGTCAGGATTCAGACCTGGATATTGTACTGAGACTGCATTGGTCGCACTGGTGGATGATCTCTGGCGAGAGCGGGACGGCAGTCATCCATCCGTCCTTGCTCTTCTTGACCTCTCAGCGGCCTTTGATACCGTTGACCATGGTATCCTTCTGGAACGGCTCCGAGGATTGGGGATCCAGGGCACTGTGTGGTCCTGGTTTTCCTCATTCCTGAGGGGCCGGGCCCAGTCGGTGTGGTTGGAGAGTGAGAGGTCCAGTCCTAGGCCCCTAAAATACGGGGTGCCTCAGGGCTCCGTATTCTCTCCTCTCCTATTCAACATCTACATGAAGCTGCTGGGTAAGATCATCTGTTCCCATGGGGTGTGGTACCATCAGTACGCGGATGACACTCAGCTGTACATCTCAGCCCATGGGGACCCCAGTGATGCAGTCAAAGTCCTTTCCAGATGTCTGGAGGCTGTTGGGGTCTGGATGGGGGCTAACGGGCTACAACTGAATCCTAGCAAGACTGAGTGGCTATGGATAAGGGGTCCTGCGTTATCCCAGGAGCTACCATCTTTGGTTTCGGATGGGACTATTCTGCCCCAGACTGACCTGGTGTGCAACTTGGGGGTCCTCCTGGATTCACAGCTGCTGCTAGAAGAACAGGTGGTGGCTGTAGCCAGGAGGGCTTTCGCCCAACTTTGGGTGATTCGCCAGTTGCGCCCGCTCCTGGACTCTTTGCTCATGGTGACCTCCAGACTAGACTACTGTAATGCGCTCTACATGAGGCTGCCCTTGATGACCATTCAGAGACTGCAGCTGGTCCAGAATGCTGCGGCCCGGGTGGTAATGGCGTGTGGACGTTATGCCCATGCCTCACCACTGCTTCGGGAGTTGCACTGGTTACCAGTCTGCCTCCGGGTGCAATTCAAGGTGCTGGTTTTGACCTTTAAAGCCCTATATGGTAATGGGCCAGGTTACCTAAGAGACCGCATCGCCCTAAGGACGTCTGTCCGTCCAACCAGAGCAGACCGGAGGGGCTCCCTAATTGTGCCATCGGCCAGGGGGGCTCGCCTCTCTGGCACAAGGAGGAGGGCCTTTTCCATGTCCGCACCAGCCCTTTGGAACCTCCTGCCAGTGGAATTGCGTCTCCAGACGGAGTTGCTGCCCTTTAGGAAAGAACTAATAACCTGGCTGGCGGGCCAAGTTTGGGGTGCAGGTGGAGGGGTGGTTTCCATTGGGTGGCTGGTTTAGAGGATTATGTCTTCCCCCTCAGTTCCTTCGGTACCTGCACCCCTTTTTAGGGGGTGGATTTTAATTCTGTTTTTATCAGTTTTTATCTGTTTTATGTTGTGATTGTGAACCACCCTGAGTCGGCCTTGCTCAAGTGGGCAGTATAGAAGTCCAACAATAAATAAATAAATAAAATATTTACAGGACTTACACGGTATTTCAAGAGACAAAGGCGCACTTCAAATGAAGCATCTTTAAAATACACAGTCCTACCTTAGTCAATGTAGGAAAATGAACTAATTCATCAATATACAATATATGCATATTACAAAAAGTTATACTGACAATGAGTGAAAATTTCCAAAGGAAAAGAAAAAAGCTCCAAAGACTTTGCAAAATAATATTTTTTTAAAGGGATGGAAGGAATTCCATGTGGAATTCAGAGAATCACAAAGAAATGGAAAATGAGAAATCTTCATACCTTAATGTTAATTACCTTACTTCATTCCCAGAATTTTATGTGGCATCAGGCATTGATAAGTCTCTCATAGCTTCCCGTCTTTAATCTCTGTATTCATTTGCAACCTATACAGTGGAACCTCATACAACAATCACCCCATATAGCAACAAAATCACGTAACAATTAGGTTTTGGGGGGGAAATGTCATCCCGCGTAACAATTTTCCCTATGGAAAAAAATTCATACAACATTTTTTTCAGTGGGAAAAACACTTAGCAAAAAATTTTTTATTGTACGATGCATCCCATAGGGGAAATTGCTATACGATGCATGCATCGTATAGCAATTGTTTCGTACAACAACAAGCCCTATGGAATGGATTAAAATTGTTGTATGAGGTACCACTGTATAGCAATCCTTGTGTCTGAAGAAATGCTTCTGATTCACAAAAGCTCAAAATGAAGCAAATATGTTATCCTGGAAAGTTCCACAACATTTTGCCTTTCCCCCCTCCCCATTAGTTTTGTCAACACGTTGAGACGAGCTAATATAACAACCTCTTTGGACATTGATAGAAAGATAGACACTGTCATCCTTCTTCTAGATGGAATGTAAAGTTGCCTACATTGCCAGCTACTATCATGACTCATTGCAGAAATGAACTCTATAAAATAATGCACCTTGTGAAGAATTTTGTCCTTTGATTCGTCCTAAATCTCTTCACCATTCAGCATACGTGGCAGAAAGAAGAAAAAAGAGCTCTTTGTATCTACTTTCTTCACATAATATACAACTTTGCATGCCTTTATCAAAACCAACTTTATAAAATGAATAAAAATAGGAAAGGCACTCTAGCTTCACGATACAGTAATTTCAATTGCTGTTTTCCAGATTCATAGCCATTAAGAATAAGCTCAGTTCTCATATGTAAGAGAATGGGCACCAATTTACACTTTCATACATCAAGCTGCATCTGCTGTTTATTACCCATTCATTCAATCTGGAGAAATCCTCCTGGAATTCTTGGCCAGCCATTTTTATTTTTACCACAGTTAGTAACCATAATGTTATCAATGAACTTTACTGCTCAGCTTTAATTCTAGATAATTTATGATCAAGTTAATAAGCACCAGGTAATAAGCACTATTCCCAGAACAGATCCTTAAAATAACATTACTCTTACATTACTCAATTGTGAGGTGTCAATTTATTCTGTCTCCCCACTACTGATTTGTTGATTTATAAGTAGACTAGCAAGGGTTGCCCGGCGTTGCCGGGCTTTCCCCCCCCGTGTTTTTTAATTAAAAATGAGCCAATTTTATTTTTGCAATAGTTTTACATTGTGTTGGAAGGTTAAATTGTGTTGTTGTTTTTTTAAAATTACTTAGTCTGTAATTTTAATTTTTTAAATGTTTATTTATGTTACATTTGTTTGGCTTGGCTGTTATTAACTGTGATCTGCTTTTTTGGGTTTTTTTGAGGATTAATAAAAGAAGAAAGTATGATATAATAACTCAGCACAGGATTTTTTAAACTTTCTATTGTATTTGATTGACATATATTTGTGATTTGTGTGAAAGTGTGTTTAGTGTAATTTTTTTTACTTTTTTTTTGGGTGTGACCTTTTGTGTATAATTGTGAATTTGTGTTTTGTTTGGGGCTGTTGTGTGTTTTTGAATTGTTTGTACTATTGTGGCCAGCAGGTGGTGCTGGTAGGGGTTTTTATATTTTGACTTTTGTTTCTCTCCTTGCCGCTGGGTGGAGCTTCTTCTGGTAAGTAGGGTCTTTCTGTATTCATTTCTTTTCCAGTCCTGGTGGAGGTAGCACCTGTTTCGGTACGTTTGCTTGTTTTCTTTCTTTTGTTTGTATGGGTGGGTGGGTGGGGGGAGTTGGAATTTGTATTTTTTGTCTGTTTGTTTTGTTTTTGATTGTGTCTTTGTTTACTTCTTATTGGTTTTGGTGTTTTTGTTTTTGTGTATTTTTGGCTGTGTTTGAGTGTTTTTAGTAATTTTTTAAAAAATATTTATTTGGTGGTGGGGAAGGTACGTGGTCATTGGGGGTTAGGAAGGGTGGGCTAGGTGGTGGGGAGGGGGGGCATGGTCTTTGGGGGTTAGGAAGGATGGGCTAGGTGGTGGGGAGGGGGCATGGTCTTTGGGGGTTAGGAAGGGTGGGCTAGGTGGTGGGGAGGGGGGCATGGTCGTTGGGGTTTAGGAAGGGTGGGTTAGGTGGTGGGGAGGGGGGCATGGTCGTTGGGGGTTAGGAAGGGTGGGCTAGGTGGTAGGTAGGGGGGCTTTATTGTTTTATGGTGCTTTGTTTGGGTGGAGTTGTGAAAGTAGTTCGGGGTTTCCCCTTTAATATCAGTTGGTGGGGCTTGCGACCCCCCTCTCCGCTGGCTTTCCTAGGGTTTGGAGGTTTGTGGGGAGAAAAGGGGAATGTTTTCCAAACCCTTCTGGACTCAGAACACCAGGCACAGTGGATCGATTCCCTCCCCCCCTCCTTAAAACAACTCCGTTTTTAAAGAGTAGAAAAGACGGAGTTTTTTTAAGGAGGGGGGTGGGAATCGATCCTCTCTCCCTGGTGTCCTGAGTCCAGAAGTGTTTGGGAAACATTTCCCTTTTCTCCCCACAAACCTCCCAACCCTAGAAAAGTCAGCGGAGAGGGGGGTCGCAGCCCCCACCCACTGATATTAAAGGGGAAACTCCAGGCGCCGTGGGTGAGGGAAAGAAAGCCGGCTGGTGTGTGTTTGGCTGTGACGCGGTGAGTTGTTTTTCTTTTTAATTTTTCGGGCGCCGTTTTCCTCAGCGTTCTGCGTGCTCATGGCGCGCAGGACACTGGGGATTGTAGTAATGGGTTGGTGCTTTCTGTGTGTGCTGCGTTTTTTTAAAATGGTTTTGTTTTGATTGCGAACGCTGCGCCGTGCGAGAGCCTCTCAGCCTGATTGGCTCTGGCGCGGCGCGGCGCAAGGAATGTTGGGAAGTGAAGTTCTTTCCCTTTCTTGCCGTTTGTGGGGCTGAGGCCCCCGTGCCGGATTTTTAAATCCTTCGTTGACCTGCGTAGGCAATTCGGCCGTGCGCACAAAGGGTGGGTGCGGGTCAGTAGGGCGACGCATAGCAACCTATAGCCAGTTCCAACGGTGAACACTTGGATTTATAGGTTAAGATCTCTGTCCTTTTATCTCATGACTGCTGAGTTCACCGAGGAGGGACTTTGTCAAATGTTTTTCTGAGAATCCAAGTGAACAACATCTATCACATTTGACACCATTTGTATGGTTTTCACCATTCTTCAAGGTTAGACTGCATGGTCAGACAATCAGATGTCTTCAGCAATTTTTGAAATCGTAGCTGTGTTAGTCTGTGTTTTAAGCATATCAGAGAGTAAACAAAATAAGACAAAAGAAGCCCATTTCAATCTACCTTGACACTGTGCACAAGACTTGAAAGTTGCCATTCTGGAACAGAAAAATTACAAGACAAGGATCCAGAGAGAGACAACAGAAATAAAGTACATACATATGCCGGACACCCATCTCAAAGGTTCAAATATTAGTCAAGGGTTTCTGGGACATTATCATATTTGATATGCCACAACTAACAGGTTGTTATATGCTGCTATATATGCTGTATGTTATATGTTACCACCTGCACAGAAACTACTTTAGTAGAATTTTCATCCACAGCATAGGCTACCTCACAGAACAAAGGATGAACTCACATGATTGTCAATAGATGCTGAATGTTAAACTCATTAGCAAATGTTTAATGCCAGGTATTTGTCTTATATCCTCCTACTAACCATTTGCAATTCAACAGGGCAAAGCTCCACAACTAATCTAAATAACAGGTATTATCAGTTGTAAAAAAAACCACATTGATTTGTATACTTATCTGTTTTGCTAACCATTCTGTACCTTTGTACCTGATATGTATAAATTGATGCCATGAAGTCTCACTCTTATGTCTGACGAAGTGGACTTGATCCACGAAAGCTAACACTAAAATACAGCAGTTAGTCTTTAAAGTGCCACAATGTTTTTTGTCTTTTTGTTTCATTTCATTTGTTGACTCTCTAATATGCTTCAGCAATTTTGGATCACAATTCCTATAATCTCTGAGCATTATTTGTGGGATGGTAAAGTAGGACTTTCCTCTGCAGAAGCAATGTAGGTTCCTGTCCAGTAAAATAAAGTTGGACTTTCCCCACTAACCCACCTGGAATAGATGTTAAGCTAACTCTTAGTTTATCTGCACCAGTGTAGCATGGGTTGAAAAAAGACACTCAAGGTAGGAGGAGAAGCAAAATGCCATTTGGCAGGATCCCTGGTTCCCAATGGCATTTTTCTCCTCTACTAACCAAATTTCTAGTACAGCAGCAGAAAATCAGTGGAGGATATTGGAAATTGATACGTTTCTCCTGTTCTTTTGTGGATTGTCAGGGGGAACAAAATAGGGTTTTAAAATACAATTATTGTTGTGCTGCAACATTTGGTGAATGGGAAACCCCCCCATTTCTGGTTTTAAATCTCATTTCAGAAGTAGAGGCGAGCATTTTAGCCCCATCCTTTTGTCCTCTCTGCTGTTGTGCCTTGCTACAAACGGAAAGCAACAAGTGTAAAGAGGGATTTGCTTTTTGTGACGCTTTCCACTACGGAGTGTCTCAGAAACTGAACTGAAGGCTCAAGTTTTAGTTTCCTTCTCCAGAGAAGAATTGGAAAAGAAAACTAAGCATTGGACAGAGGTACTTTTCATGAGACACAGTTGCCAAAACAATTCAGCATTGTCACTTACTCTGTAAAGCTCTGTAGAACTTAGTAATACTTTCCTTCCTTTACAACAGTGTTCCCCAAACTATGTTCTGCAGAACACTGGTGAACTTCAATTCCCAGAAGCCTAAGTCAGTACACTGGTTGATCGGTGCTTTGGAAAATTGATTCAGGCTTCTGGGAACCCCAAAGATGGGGAAACACTGCTTTACAACAACTGTATTTCTCAAGGACAAATATGGCTCCCAGCATATATTGCTCCTAGATATCAGAATTTTCATAACCACCCAGAAGATTGCCATGGAAAGCTTAGACCAGTCTGACAGGAAGCTAGATAGGAAAAGAGAGAAGTCAGGAATTCCCAACTAAGCCCAAATTCAGTTATGTCAAGTGACAGCTACAGTGTAAACCACAGAACACTGTTACCCATACAGAGAGTCCAAAACCACCATGCTGGTTGCAAAATGAATGGCTGAATGTTAGGTTCACAAAAGGCCAAAGAATCTTGTTTGCATGGGTTTCCTCCAACACTCGATAAGTGAAGACTCTCATTATGTTTTAAAAAATCTGCATGGGTTCTAATGTATCCTTGAATTGTAACCTGCTCTCTGGTGAAGTTCTGAAGTTGCAGTACTATGGTTAAAACTCTGCTTCTGAGTCCAATCCCAATGGGCTCAAGTGTGACTCAGTCCTTCAAAGTTGGCTCAGCCCTCCATTCTTCTGAGATCAGTAAAATGAGTACACAGCTCGTTTGGGGCAAAATGCTAATTACCTTGTGAACCGCTCAGAGAATGTTCTACGCACTATGGGGTAGTTAAAAAAAAAGTGTAATTGCTATTGCTGTCAGAATAATTAAGAAAGAAAAACAGGAAAGGCATCCGTCTCACAGCTGGTTAATATGCACAGAAACATAATAGATTCATAGGTGTTTGATTCAGCCCATTTTGTTATGGAAATATATTGTAAATAAAGGCATATACCATATACACACAAGAGAGAATGAGAGAGGGCTATGGGTATACCCTGGAAATGTGGCAAGGCACATCCTCCCGATCATCATTTGCCAATTGCAACATTTAGAGCGTCAGGTTGATCTTTGTGAGGGCTGAAGTACCGTGTTTTTCTGGACAATGGGAATGGGAGCCTCTGATGCAGCCTATCCAAATCATCAGCAGGCATGCCTAGACATATCCTCTACCTAAATGCCATTGATTGCAAAAGCAAAGTGAAGCTGCTTACCTTTTTACTAGAAATTCAGCAAGAGCTTCAGAGAAAGATAGAACATTACATTCAGATGAAAGACTCATTGCATTTTTTTTTTTGCAGACATTACCTAATTCTGCATCAAATCAAAAAGTCAATATTTCCATTTAGATCTATCAAATATTTGATACATTACTATCAGGCACTGAATACTACACAATCCTGTAGTCTATGAAAACTTCTTTTGTCAACTTTAAACTGCCAAAATGAAGCCACCTTTTGTTGAATTCAGTCCGTGATTCCTTTTGCCTGACCTAGGTGTTGCTATGTTTGTTTTAACATTAATATCAAAATCTGCATAGTCAGATTGCACTAGAAATGTCTCTCTTTCACCTCTTATTGCACATGAACCGAAGGCTTACAGATGTTTTAAGGCTCATGCTTAAATGCTCTGTTATGTGAGCAATGTACAGTTGACATACTGAAGGTTGACTGATGATCAAGTCAGAAAACATTCTGCATCCACACAAACACCGACTTCAATGTTGTCAAACTCTTCCCTAAACCATTTATGTCATAGGGCATTGGTCTGTTTGAGTGTTGCTGTTAGCAATGATTGTGGAACAGATATTGCTGTCTGAAAGCAACAATTGCCTTAAATTCCCTTCCAGTTCCTACATTATTAGGTTATTATTAATCAGATACATTAAAGGTAGGCACAGAATAAAGTGAACTGCCAATTTAACAATCTTCACAATGATAGCACTGGGAATGACGCAGCAGACTCACCTCCTAGGCACTATTGTTTTCCTGAATTCAGTGTTTTTCCTTCAAATGATGCATTCAAGTCCAACATATTTCAAATGAAAGATTCATTGCATTTTTTCACCAATACATATGTATACTCACA
This sequence comes from Bradypodion ventrale, assembly GCA_035047345.1. NCBI lineage: Eukaryota > Metazoa > Chordata > Lepidosauria > Squamata > Chamaeleonidae > Bradypodion > Bradypodion ventrale. The sequence goes on along the minus strand of JAWDJE010000002.1, from coordinate 136,684,775 downwards.
AAGAAAGACATATACAGAGAATGCCCAGTAGAAGTTTGGGGGAGATTTCACATAAGCTGACCTATTCTATGGTTTCACTGATTTCAGATCAGGCTTTTTAGGAACCAGAAAAAAATCTCCAATCAATGGATAAAAATTATTGTTGTGATAGTACTTTTTAGTATCTTTTTCTGTAATCTTTTTCTATCAGTTTCCTGTAATCTTTATGACACAAAGGCTGAACTATTTCTTCACCCAGTGCAATATAATCCATACCTGTGAAACTAGCATTTTCAATTTTTATTTCTTTCAAAATATCAACTCCCAGAATCATTTCAGCCAGCCCAGTCACTGAGTCTGGTAAGTCAACATTGAGAAATGCCCCGCTGATTCAACAGATCAACTCTAGTTGGGACTAACTATTGGGTTAAGCCCTTTATAATGGGTATTGTTTGCTGTTATTGGTGGGACTTTGCTTACGTGATATCATGTTTGTTTTCATGTCTACTGCCCAGAGTGACCATTTGATCAGTTGGGTGGTACTGTATATAAATTATTCTTCTTTCATGTCCAGATCAAACTTTGGACTGTCAAAATGAAGCCACTTTCTTGGCTTTGTCGTTGGCCAAAATTAAATCTTCATTGCTACATGTTTCTTGTAGTAATCAGCAGACAAATAAATGATCTGGATTCTGTATCTCTCCACATTCACACAGCGTGTTGACTACCAGCAGACCAGCAGCTCCCACTTGAGCATGTTGGTCTTACATTTAGGCACTCCAACCCCCAGCCTATTCAGGGTCTTCCAAGTGACATAGGGGAGGTCGGGTTCATCAGCCATATCCTCCTTTAATGTTATTCCTTATTCACTGAGCTCCTTCCTCCAGCTTCTAATTTAGTTTAGCTCTTGCATACCCTCAAAAGTGTTGGTTATTGCCATAAAGCTCTTCCATCTGTTCAGAGGATGCTGAGGGTCATTCTCTTGCTTAGTTCTCTCGCTGTCCACTGCTCCTTCTCTCCTTATCTTACGTGGAGCGTTAACAAGAGGATATATTTTCTCAACTGGTGTAGGTTTGAGGCATTCTGTCAACTATGAGCATTGTTTCATTAACAGCGATGGCAACTTGTTTTGTGTGTGCAAATGCACTCCATACTGGAGCAGCATACTCTGCTGTAGAGATGCTCAGGACTAAAAACGATGTGTGCAGCATGGATAGTATATAAATAAAATCAATTTATCTTTTCTTCATACTTCCTCCTCATCCCCACAAGCAGTAAGGCAAAAAGACAAAGGTATTATTATTAAATTCTCTAGATTATACCTCTCTCTTAAGGGCAGAAAGTAGCCAAATGATCTCAGAAGTAGACAGAGTGGAAAATGATCGCTGTCAACGCACGGGATAACCTCAAGCCGATTTATCCACTTGAGCAGATTATTAGACACTATCATATAGTCGATGGTACTCTTTCCGGCTCTGGCCCAGTATGTGAACTCTGCTGGGGCATACCTGTCAAGTTTTGGATTTGGAAATAAGGGAAATTTCCTGGCAAATACAGGATATTTTACAGCTATGCTTATCCTGTGCTGCCCTTCAATGGTGGCAATAGGGCATTGCAGTCTAATTAATAAGGGATGACAGCGGGAAAGAGAGTAAAATAAGGGGTTTTCCCAGCCAATAAGGGATACTTGACAGCTATGTGCTGGGGAGTCCCCTGGGCTTACTCCATTAAGGACCTGGAGATTTAATGCATGTGTCATCTGAGCCAGGCAGAAACCTGCATGGTTTGACTTATGGTCTTTGAACATCCGGTGATACTTAGACATGGAAAATTCAGGGGAAAGAGGGCAAGTGCGGTGACGTGCATATAGCGTTGTGTCATCTGGGCCCATTCTAGCATTAAAGTCCCTCCAATCAGGAAATACGCAGTAGGAAAGGCCAGTAGGAGATCAGCAATATAAACCTCGAACTTGGCCCAGCACTCCTTAACTTGGCCCAATCTTGTCAGAGGTGGAAAATAAACACAGACCAGAATGAGGGTAATTTTTCCAAAGGAACTCCAGACTGTCAAAGCTAGTTGACCCAGAGAAGAGATGGTCTTGGAGGTGGCCTGGAGTGGGCTTGCCACCAGAATTGCAAGCCCCCTTTGTTCCCGCCCCTTGAGGACTCTTTAATTGCTGGCAGGGCATGGGCTGCAAATCTGTTAAGGACAATATCTGTAGTTGCCCACATTTCCTGCGCCAATGCATAGGAAAATTGCCTGCCCAACAAGTTTCCTTCCTACTCCAGGACAGTAGTACTGCCATCACGTGCAAAGTGGCGGGTTTTTGTATGAAGGCTCGCAGGATATGTTGGCTGCTGACTAGGAAGTCTAGTGTGGCTTTATAATTTATTGAGATTGCTCCCGCACTGAGCAGCTGATCTATGCTATTTTATTAAGTTCCCTTTTCACCCTTGTCATTATTGGTTTGGCTATAATTTACTGAATTTTAGTAAATTACAACTCCAGCAGAGAGCACATTATATCCTTGTAATGAGGCTATCCCTCTTCTTTTCTTGTAAATATTAGCATTTTATTTTCATGACATTAGGTTTTAGTAATTATTGAGGGATTTTAGTAATATTGGGTTTTCTTTTTTAGATAGGCGGCCTGCTGTTGTATGTCAATTCCCAGTAGGTTTTTAGTACTATAGTTTCCTTTTATGACCTCTGTCCAGTCTAGCTTAGGATGTGGTATTTATGCTTTTGTGTTCTTGTTATGCTGGTCATGGACTGTAAATAAAATTGGATTTGAATTTGAAAATTCTCTAGCTATTTGTACTTGGCCTGCACAAAATCACATGGGAAAAACAAGATAAAATATCCTACATAGCTTCAAGGTTTCTGTAAATAGCTCCAGTTCCAGAAATAAATAAGCAAGTAAGCAAGCAAGTGAACCAACCCAGTTAAACCAATGCCTACACAAGCTAAAAACTGGGGAGAACAATAACATAAAACACATACCACAACAAAGCCTGGATCACCTGAATGATCCTCCTCCCCACCCCTAGGTACCATGAGTACCCAGGAAACTTTCCCGAATTTCATGCCCTGATTCTCAAGGAGTAGCCCATCAGATCAAGGAGTAGTACCAGTTAGGGCAGAAAGATGGGTGAGCCTGCAGACACTTGGTGATATTTTAAATGGGCAGTTCCTACCTTATCTCCAGTGCAAATTAATTTCCCACACATCCTAAAATACATATTATACCTCTCTTGATATTTACCTCAGTTTCACTGGGGGAAAAATAAAGACACTAGTGCCAGAAAAACATGTTGCAAAAAGGTAGGTGGAAGTGGCAGCAGTGACGGATGTCATTAAAACTTTAGTTGTGTGAGTAAACAAGTCTGGCAACTCATTTGGCTTGCTTCTTTGCTCGTGGCATTTTGCCTTGAGACTTAACTGGAGAACGTGAGCAAACTCTGAATCATATCCAAAAACCTAACAACTGTTAACATTAAGCAAAGCCCACCTACAAAGACTACATGGACATTTCATTGGGCGCCCAACTCCACCCTGCCCCATACCCTTTCCTGCCTCTGACAACAGCTATACGTTATAATTCAACACTGTGTCCAGTGAAAATTGTGTCAATTTACACTCGGCATATTAAGTTGCTTCAAACAAGAAGTCCTGAGAATGTTCTAAGACAATTGGAAGGTTTACTACTATACTACTGTATTTTCTGGCGTATAAGACTACTTTTTAACCCCGAAAAATCTGTGCAAAAGTCGGGGGTCGTCTTATAGGACAGGTACTTAACTGCAGCTTGTTTCCCCGTGCTTCATATGTCCGGCGCATATGGTGGGGGGTGCCGCGGCCGAGTCCCTGCTCTGTGCGGGGAGTATGAAGCAAGGGGAAGCAAGCTGCACACATATTCCTGTACCTCGAGGAGGAGAACGTGAGCATGGATTGGCTCTCCACCAGAACCTGCCCATTCAACTCAGAGGGCTTGAGTGTGGGTTAATTTTTATTTGGTGTGCATTGGAAGAGAGGTAGTCTTATACGGCAAGTATATTCCAAACTCTATATTTTAACTGGAAAAGTTGGGGGTCGTCTTATACGCCCAGTCGTCTTATACGCCGAAAAATACGGTACCTTGTATCTCCCTCGACATCAGAAGGGGTAAAAGAGGAAGCAAAGAAGATGGCGAGGCTATACAGGAGAGAGCAATTCTGTATGGACAGTCCATTATGATCTCTCTTCTCTGAATACACCTATGCTTTCCGGCAATCCTTAGGAGGGAGAAGAGGCTGGAAGTGCACAAAGACACTTTAGAATAGCATCATTCATTTATTTCATGGTAAGGAGCTGTCATGTACTTGATGAAAGAAAAGAATGAACACTTTACATAATGGAGGCGCTAGTGACCCTGAAGCTGACTGGATAGCTCAGTGGTTGAGACATCTGGCTGCAGAGTTTGAGGGTTCAAGTCCCCACTGTGCTTCCCAGGAAAATAACTGGCCTTTACAGCCATAGACAAGCTGCACAGTCCCATAGAGCCCTCAGAAGAAGGGAATGGGAAACCACTTTTACGAATGCTCTACTTAGAAAACTAAGGTTGTTATAAATCAGAACTGCCACAATGACACACAGTCATCATGAGCGACTCTGAAGATCACCCAGGATATTTGGTTGTCATGTCCTCCAACAAAACAGGAGCACTTCAGTAGTAAGCCATGAAAGAAAAGAAAATTATTTATCAATATCAAAATGGTAAAATTTGGTCTTAGAAATTCTTGGGAATTTGTAGCTTAATAAAGAAGGTAATTGTTTGTCTCTGTAAATGTTTATTTACCCAACTAACATTGCTATGCCTATTCGTTTTTAGCACCCAATGGTTGGAACGAAGTCACACCCACATTAATTGGTTCTTGTCTTCATTTAACTAAATAATGTTTTCATTTATATACTTTATAACATCACCCTACACCTACAATTATTATCTGAAATTGCTTGAGCTCTTGGTTTCAGTTTGTAAATATATCTTCTTTTTCTGTTCTCAAAGAAGTAGCCAGATGCATGAAACAGTCATTCTAAGGCACAATACAAATATTTCTTTAAAAGCACCATCTCTTGGAGGTCATTACAGGTTGCCTGCCATATCTGTGGTCTCAACTTTTAAGGAATGTGAAAAGCATTGCCTTCCAACTGCTGCTAGACTGTTCATCTCCCAGTGCTCCTCAACGTTGGCTACCTTGCCAGCACTGATGGGAGTCCAACGATGGCTAGAGGGTGTGCTTTGCTGACCAAGGCTTCCAACCATCGCCCTGAAAACTAGCAACCCTAACTGATGCATATCACATATAGAGGGAAACCATGCTGTCTTCTTGAAATCTTATCATATCAAGAAGTTATAAGGGAAAATTAATGAGGGTGGCAACTAAAATAAGAAAATATCAACAGGAAGTTCCCAAGCCAATGATGCCATCTTATCTTTCCTTCCAATATTCCTCATAACTAAAGGTGGGAGGGTTATGCACGGCCACAAATGCATGAGCTTGTTCCCCACAGGTTGGACCAGTTGCTCCATGGCCACTTTCTGAAGAGCCAGAGCAGCCTTTACTCTTTGCTCTCCCCAAGGCCAGCAGAAAAGTAAACAGTCTCCTCAGACAACAAGTATGAAGGACTGATGTCAGGCCATGGACACTTTGTCTGCAAAAATAAATAAATAAATAACTAATGACAAAATTGGAGATTGAGGCATGCTACCAGATTGAAAAACAACTAAACAAATGGGGCAGAGAAGACTATTGCTCGATATTTGTTGGGATGGTTACCTGCCTACAATATCCAGTAATTATAAGAGTCTCTAGATCAGGGGTGCCCAAATGTTTTGGGCTGTGGGCAGGTCACATGGTTCAGGGGGCTTGTCACTATGGCCCGTGGGCCAGATCCAGGCCCCAACACCAATTCATCTGGCCCACAAAGCCCTCATTGCTCCCGGAAGTGGAAGTGGCTTACACAACAAGCTCTCAACCACTGGCTCTTGAGATATTTAGGACTTCAATCCCTAGAACATTAGTTACGTTGTGCAGGGCTTCTGGAAACTGACTTCCAAAACAAGGAGAGGCATGGCTTCAAAACCACTGTCTCCCCACAGGAAGCTCATCAAAAACACAATGCATTTCTTGGGACTTGCCTCTGGGTGGGTACTTTCTGTAGCTGAAATTAGGATTGCCCTCTCACATTAAGTAAAGTCTTTTCTCTTAAACACTCTAGGTGCAAAAGTCTCTTCATTTGAAACATACTTTGCTAGCTTCTTTCTGGCTTTCAGAAATCAATAAAAACTTTGTTTCTCCAAGTCTTTGGAAATGTTGTTTTAATTATTTGATCATTTGTACTCAATGTCAAAACTGCCCTTCAATGTAACAATAATTTTAACGTGATTTCATATGAAATATGATGGTTCTGTATCCCCTCCAAAAAATTATCCCAAAAGGTAGGTAAGAAATGTATTAAATACACAGCCAGTATATAAAAGCATTTGATCCTGCATGACATGATAGTGCATAATCCTCACACTTTAGAGGTGCTGTATGTAGTTTTGTACATCAGTTCAAAGATGCTAGTAAACTGTTAGCTATATTAACTTGATCTCTACTGCTGTTACAGTTTGTACTATGTATTATGCTATGTGATTAAAAATTAATCATATTTCATTATAAATAACATTTAGACTATAACTGTGGTGGCGAACCTATGGCATGCGTGCCAGAACTGGCACGTGGAGGTCTTTCTGCTGACACATGCACCGAGTTAGGCAGGCGCTATTCCCCACCATCCCTCTCACTCCACCAAAGGGGAGGTGAGAGGTGAGGCTGAAATCCTGCCCAGGAGGCACCAGCTGGGTGTCACTAGACACCACCCACCCCTCCTAGGAGTTGGATACACCCATTGGTGGGGCACACCCACAGGCGGTGCACACATGACATCGCCAGTGTGGCTCTAGCGGTGTGTGCATGCACACTCACATGACTTCACCAGAGACCCGCCGGTGACGTCACATGGATGTGTGGGCACTCACGGTGCCTGTGACTATCAATTTGCCACCTCCTCTTCCTTAGGCACTCGGTCTCCAAAAGGTTCACCATCCCTGGACTATAATCTATCTTAACTAGAAAACTATACTTAAATAGATTTTTTCTTCAAAAACAAGGAATTTTTTTTAAAAAAATCCAATTTAAAATTTTAATTTTTAAAACCTTTTTTTAAAAAAAAATCGTTGTTTTTAAAATTTGCTCTGCATTTAAGCAGCAGCAGCAGCAACAACAACAGTTAAAGTGGGGGAGGGAGCTTTTAACCTTTAGCTCATACCACGGTACTTCTCCAAATGCAGAGGGACTGTGCTTGCTTCTTTTGCTTATACAAAATTTTCCAATGGTTCTGGTTCTGCCGTGGCAAATAGCAAACATAAGAGAAACAGGATTCAGAGCCATGGCATAAGCAAGAAATTAAAGGCAACTCTTCCCATGAATCAAGGTGCTGATCAGGTTTATGTTGATCCTTGTGTGTCACAAGAGACTGAAAGAGAGGCAGTTCTAAAGAAACAAAAGCCATTTGGCTCTGGCTAGAGAGTGGGTGAATGAAGGAACATTAGACAGCTGCAGGAGAATACTAGGATTATTATTTTTTGTAAAAGTGACATATACAGACTAGTGTTCCCTGTCTGCCTTCCTGTTCTCTTGTTGTTCAGCTTGTCTACTTCAGCTGTAAATAAGCACGTATTTGCTATAAGTCTGCAAAACTCTGCAAAACAATGAAAAAATGCATGGCTTCCAGCCATCGGTGAATTGCACATGCATCATCACCTAACATAGACAAGGCTGGGCAAAAGCTGATGGGAGCTGCAGCTCAACATCTGGAATGCCACACATTCCCCATCGTCAGTGAAAAGTATCTTCAGTGAAAGGAAGTCTATGGAATGATTTATTTATTTATTTTTGGATTTGTATTGCCGCCTTTCTTGCCTCAGCGACCCAAGGTGGCTCACTGTTAAAACTGTAAAATGTTTAAAATGTCCATAAAACACCCTAACCCCTCATTAAAACCCCAGGCTGGGTTAGATGAGCGAGCAGGGCTGGGTCGTGGTGCCAGATGCACCCCACACCTGCTGGCAAAGCCATGTTTTTAGAGCCTTCCTGAAGGAGACAGCTCTGCCTGGAGGCGCAGTTCTGGTGACAGGAGGTTCCATAAGGCCGGGGCAGATACCAAGAAGGGCCTCCTCCTGGTCCCAGTGAGGCATGCCTCCCTAGCTGATGGGACCACCAGAGAGCCCCTACGGTCCGCCCATGTAGGACAGCCCCATGTAGAGCGCATTGCAATAATCCAGTCTGGAGGTGACCAGTGCATGGGTGACCGTAAGCAAGGAGTCCTAGTCCAGGAGCGGGCGTAATTGGCGGATGACGCCAAGTTGTGCAAAAGCCCTCCTGATGGGTAGAGGAAGTAACACATCAAGCCCTCTTTGATATCCCTTTGTATGGTGCAAAATTATCAAACTGGTGACAAGTAGAAGCAATTCAAAAAAAAATTCAAAGTTAGCACACTGTATTGCAAGAACATCAAAAAGGAAGCTGAAATGTATGTGACAATCCCCAGAGGCAACAGAGATTTACAGGGCATTCCATAGAACGTTCAAAGGATAACTAGGTAGACTTACACAAAGCCAGCTTTTTTAAAAAAAAAAAAGAATACAAAGCCTGTGATCTGATCAGGAGTTTAATTTGAGAAAATCTTTTAATAGAAATGGGGAGGGTCCATCTGCAGAGTGAGACACATAAATATTACTGAATTACAGACTTCAACATTAAGATGATACACAGACACAGCAGTCAAAACAATTAAGAAGCAGCTTACCAAAAAAATAAAATAAAGAATCTTTGCATTTCTTACTCTTCTACCTAGCCCCATTTCTCTACTGAGAGAAGTTAAACAAACACAAAAATGCAAAGCTAGACATTCAGGGGGAAAGTCCAGAAAGTCAAAAGGCAAAGAAATGAGTATAAATAGTTTTGTGAGCAAATTTACTTGAAGAAGACGAACTCAAGAAATAATCTGAAACTGGAAAAACACAAAGAAATCCAGATTCTACTTACCCCAGATTCTGAAGGGTCTGGTAACCAACCTAGCTCGTTCTGGGCAATACTCGTGTCCAAAAGATTCACTGAAAATCAGAATATAAATAATTAGAAAGACAGAAGTTAAAAATCTAGAACTTTAAGGCAACAATGGAACATAAGGTCTGCAAGGTCCAGTGTTTATGTAATAACGATTATCTTATCTAACAGCTGAAAGCCTGTTGTTTAGCATAAGCCAAATTGTAACTTTTGGTTCATTCTTCCCTAGGAAGTAAAATGCAACTGCACCATATTTTAGGAAATGTGCTTGCATGCACCAAACCAGTATGTGTACATGCCCAGTGGTGGATTCAATTTTTTTTTACTACCTACTCTGTGGGTGTGATATGGTGTGATATTCAGTGAGAGATGGGGGGGGGGGGGCATAACCTGGTCACCCTGATTCCAAATTTCACCAAACTTGGAGATAGTTAAGAAGAGAATCAGTAGAAGATTCTCTCCTATTTTGGTATGTCTGGCTCAGGAGCTGAGTTATGCCTGCCTCAATCACTCAATGAATTTCCCCAAAAACAGCTGGTGGTGGCCTAAGACTTTTGCACAGTACTGTATATTAATATCTTACTTTTCCTCCTATAAGGTCAAGGAAGCATACAGTACATGGCTCTCACCTTCCTAATTTTATGAGCACAACAACTATATTAGTTCAATTGGGCTGAGAGAATTGTGGCTACTAGCCCACATCACCCAACAAACTTCATGGCCAAATGGGCATCTGATCATAGGACATGTATGTTCTTTCCTTGTCAGGTGCTACTCGTATCCAAGTATACATTTTTCCTGGATTTCAAACAGAAATATGCCACTGGCATGTATTTGTTTAAGGTGGATCCCATCCCAGCTTGCCATGAAGTGACCCACACACTGTGAACACGGAGCCATCTCCTGCTGCACGTATGAAATGCGACGTGCAGGATTTAACACCGGGACTGCAATGGACTGCTGCAGCCTTGAGGATATTAACAAGGTGCACCTTCACATCTGGCATTGCCTCTTCCACCTCCATGACCATTGGGAATCAGAATAGTGAAGTGGTTCCTCCTCAAGTCATTTTGCTGTTGGGTCCAATTTGATTTAATTTAATTTTTTAATTTAATAGTCATATTTATATATGCCGCCCACTCAGGCAGAACCCGACTCAGGGCGGCATTACAACAAGTTCTAAAAACACATAAAAACACTTTAAAAGACCCACATCCCACCCACTTTTTTCTAGCGGCATTTCCTTCAATGAGGAAATCACGCCACCTAAAAGGACTCATCCACGTGTTGCCTTTGGCCCCTTTAGGGAGTCAGGTTATTTACCACTGCCCAATACTTGGCATTGAGTCACTGGCTGTATGGTCTACTCCATTACCATAGCGGATGTCCAGCCAGACAACGGTTTAACTACTGCACAACATGAATGTAATGACACAGTCCCTCTCAAGACTTCCCCAGCAAGTGGTATTCAGAGGTACATGTCTGCTCCTAGAATCATATGGTTCCATATAGCCAATCCTATGTCAATGCTTACTATACAGCTACAAAGTCACTCGAATCCTCCAAGTTTGGATACCTGGTTGCTAAAGGAAACTTTTTGCCTCATCTGTGCTTTGAACTTGACAACGGTTGGGGAGATGGGTACTGAAAGTAGTATTTCAGAATCAGATACACCTGAGGAAGGACCAGAATGAACTAGATAGTTAGAATAAATATTATTAATATGCTGGTATGGGGAAGAGATAGTGACACAGAGAATATAACCATATGAGACATCTATTAACACAAGATTTCTGATTGCACAACAGCACTTCACTTTTCTTCTGATCCCACTGCAGCTACTCCAGTCTGCTTTGGAAAGTCCCCGAATCCTGCCTTGGATAGTCTGTTCGCGGAGCAAATTTGAGAGGTACAAAGGGTCTGTGAGGCAGCAATGAGAGGAAATTGTTCTACCAGTAGTGATCGTTCCACTGGCAGATCAACACAGTCAGATATTATGGCTGGGGACAACAAGCAACAGAGGTTTCACTAGTTATCATGGTTGTTACCCTTAACGCAGGGGTTTCCAACCTTTTCAAGTCAGGGGCCAGATCACGCTCACTCAGTCAGCTTCGAGGGCTGGACGGCCATTTTGCCCTGCCTGCATGATGGGGTGGCCATTTTGTTCCAACAGCTTCAAAGGTATGGCCATTTTGTTTCTCAAATGTCCTTGGAGGGGTGGGGTGCTACATGAAATGGCACCAGGGGCCAGATCCGGCCCATGGGCCTTAGGTTGAGAATCCCTGCCTTAACGTGCAAAAAAGTGGGTTTTTTCCAATTACAATCCCAGTATTTGGAACCATAACAATTTTTATTGCTTACTCTACAAAGAATTTGGATAATGTTAGAAAAAGACCTACTGATTATAATAAATGGAGCAGAAAATAATTTATTCCTAGAAGATAAAGTTCTCAGTTAGAGATGTTGCTGAATGTTACTAGAAATATAACTACTCACTAAATATTTTACATTGTCCTTCAACCTCTGATGACTTTCCCTCAACATTTGACAATTAAAACTAAGCATTTGATAGCTGACACAGAATATTTTCAGAGTGATCTAAAGTGGGTGAGAGAAGGAGAAATCAAAGAAGCCACATAACAACTTCAGTGGTGAACAGTGCCATGTTCTGGACCTGCATATGATGTCAGGTAAATGCTTTTTCCTCTTGTTGGAGGCGGAAGGTCAGCATTTTGATTCCTGAGTACTGCAGGACGGAATGAGCTCCCGTCTGTCCCAGCTTCTGCCGACCTAGCAGTTCGAAAGCAAGAAATTGCAAGTAGATAAATAGGGACCACTTCGGTGGGAAGGTGACAGCATTCCGTGCACTCCAGTGTCTAGTCATGCCTGCCACATGACCACAGAAACGTCTGCAGAAGCAGACAACGCTGGCTCTTCGGCTTTGAAACTGAGATGAGCACTGAACCCTAGAGTCGGACACGACTGGCTTTCGAGCAAGGAAAACCTTTACCTTTACCTATCCTATTACTGTACTTCCAATGCAAAGAAAACAGGCAATTCCAGGTTTAGCACAACTCTTCTCATCCTCTGGTAGTATCCTATGTGGACAGGAGGATTCAAATACTGTGTACAAACCAAATCCCCTCCTAATTCTATCATATCAGAGAGGAAATAAAACAAAACTACAAAAAAGTTGTGGGTCATTAAAGACTAACTCCTGTATTTAAATGTGAGCTTTCATAGATCAAGTCCACTTCATTAAACATAAGAGATACTGTAGACCTCATGCCATCAATTTATACACAGGTACAGAGGCACACAATGGTTGGCAGCCTAACAGAAAAATATCATTGTAGCTCTTTCCAAAAGACAGTAATGGAAAATCCCTGGTTGTTATTCACATTTGCTATGAAACCTGCTCCTATTTGTTTGCAAATGGTTGCAAAACAAACTTCTCTTGCAAGTTGATGCATCACAGCCAAAGGATGGATGCAAAACAGACACTGTGGCATTACACATTTGCCAATGAGTTAGCATCTATTGATAATGGCTTTTTGTGACCCAGGCAAAATTGCAGCATATAACTTGGTAGTTGGTGCATCAAATTTGATAATTCTATCAAGTAACACTTTCTAGGTGTCCCCTCAATGCAGGTTCCAATGGAGGCTTCTGAGGAGTTGAAACTACGATTTTTTTTGCCTCTGATATACCCTCAAGTAAGAATTGCTGAAGTTAATTGGGTATAATTGGGTTAATTAGTATAATTGAAGCTAATTGGGTCGAATACTTGGGTATTAGAAAGAAAAGAATAGATAACATTCAGATTTTAAACTCCACTTTCTAAAAGTGTATGGAAAATATTTGATATTGATTCATTTCAGTACAATTTCATATCAGCTCTATTAAAAACACAGTGGCAGAAGAACTCTTAGATGCAATGAACTCCTTGCTCCAGATTCTAACCTTTTTGCAACCGATATAATCTTTGAGTCTGCAAATAATGGACATCAATGGTTTTTTTAAGTTTACTTTGTAAATCATTGAAATTGCATCAGATAAGCCTAGTAAAAAAAAGGACTCACTTTGTTGTTCACACAAATGAACGAATCCCACAAAAAAAGCCGCTATGAACTATTCATCACTACAGCATGGAAACCAGCCTGAAATAAAAATAAATTTATCTGGGATTTAACAGTATGAAAAACTTATCCCTTGACATCGAGGCCAACTACCTACAGCACACAGGAGTTTTATCTAGGATTCTGAATGAAAAGTATTTGATACATGTAGGATTGGGGCCATGAAGCGGCCCTTGGGGTCCCGGAGGAGACTGGTCAAAGGAACGACACGAGGCAAGATGGAGCGAAGACCAGTGATTTATTGAGGGAAAATCATCAGTATATATTATGTTCAAGGCTGCGCATGGTAGAATGGTCATCTGACAGAAAATCACATCACCCATTTACCCGGGTTAATTGAGAACCTCTCTTGGGGAAGTTAATTAACTAAGGCAAACACTGACAGAGGAAAACCATTGTCTGAGGCTTACGCCAGAGTAAATATGGCTTCTATTTGCACCAAAGATTAGGCTCTTCTGTGAGTCAGTAATTGCCTAATAGGTAACGGAGGTTAGTGATCTGCTTCTCTCAGCAGGATCGCTGGTCAGGTCAGATTGTGGGTGAATCAACCCTTATTATTAATCCACCCCCCTTAATTTCTGTGCCCGCAGAGCCCACGGGCCAGGAGCGTTCTCGACTGAAGTGGCCTCTGCGAGGGCCGTTCCATGCCAACTGGGCATGGGGAATCCGCATCTCCCCTTTCTCTATTGTTTAGAAACCTGACAGGCGACCCTGCGTAGGAGGGGCATCAGCTGATGAGCGGGAATGACGCTTCAGGGTTCCCTCCATGGGGGACATCTCGATAGCAGTGAGGGAATACATTGCACGAAACAACACACTGTTGTGCCCAGTATTACCACCCCCACAATCACTTTGAGTGTCGTCTGAAGCCATCCCCATGGGAACCACGACCACAAGGAGTCCTACCACCCCCATGAAGAATCCTCCTTGATGTTCTTAACTAGGGTGTGGAGGTCCGTGAGCTGGCTCTGTATTTTACGGGTATTGTCTGTGAGATTAAAGCAACACATGCCATGGACAGACTCGCAACCCAAATGATGTAACCACAGGGGGTAATCGATGGCTGCTTGATTATCCAGTATGGCATGGCGAAGCTCTGTCTGCTCCTGGTTGAGCAGCGCTATTGCTGAGGAGGTATGGTCAATGGCTTTTGCTAATCCGCAAGCCAATTGACCAAGTTGCCTATGGCTAAGCCGGGCACGCTGAATATACTGACTGCAGCCTGGTTTTTCAGAGCTGTGGGTCTGAATCCAGACTGCTTTCTGTAGCAAGGCAAGATAATGAAATGTGTCATTGATACTGTGACCTGGGGTGATTCTAAGCTATCTCTGCAACTTCTGGCATTGTGCAAATGTCTTTCTAGCACCTATGGAGAGGTGTGAAACTTACAATGGCTGGAGATAGCCGGCTACCGGGTGCTCAATCTTTCCAAGCAATGGGCCGGTGCAAACATGGGCCGGTCTGGCTTCCTTAGGTGGAAGCTGGCCGTTATTAACAATATACAGAAATTCAAGTGTCCCTTGCAAATCCCAACTGGAGCATTGTACAAGGCATGAATAAATAAAGAGCAACTACAGATAATAAAAAGACATTCAGCAGCTTCTTGAGGATGAGGCTTCCCTTCTTGGTGGGGTTTCATGTGTAACTTGAGCTTGGAAAAGTCTTGTTTTGGGGAAAAGCATGGTCCTTAGAAGTAGCACTGAGTATGCAAAATGTTTATAGAAATGTCTTTGGAGATGTAAGTCATCTGATTCTGGCCTCTGGGACCTGCATGGGGAAGAGACTTGTTTGGGAGATAAAAATTCTGAAAGAGTTAGTTAGTTTTTGCACTTATAGGATAGCAATTGCTGTGCAACTATGGGATGCTGTTCCCCCCTTTCTGTTTGTTTGTCAATGTAGGACTTAAGCGTCCGATAGGCCCGTTCCACAATCGCTTGCCCCTGCGGATTGTAGGGAACGCCAAAGGTGCGCTTAATATCCCAGGTGGCCCTGAAGGTGGCCAGCTGCCTGGAGCTATAAGCTGGGGCGTCATCGGACTCCGTGTGCCGAGGTTTGCCCTTGGCCGTGGGAAAGGAGATGCTGCTCCACATGGGGAGCCGTTTCTCCCTTCTGTGCTGTTACCCAAACAAACTGTGGGAAGGTATTAATGCAAACGTGCATGTACTGCCATTTGCCAAAATGTGGGGATGTGTGACGTCCATTTGCCACACCTGAATGGCCTCTGTCCCTCGTGGGTTGACCCCCCACGAGGGCCCCCCCGGTGCCCCTGCACGATGCAGGCAGGGACGGACTATGCCTTGGGCTTGGGAAAGTGGCAGGTTGAACTGCCTTGCGAGCGCTTTGGCATTCTGAATTGGAGTAGTGAAGAACAAACTTGGCAAATTTTTGTCTGTCGCGGGAGTGATGTATGCTCCCGGTAGACTGTGAAGCAAATTCCTGACATACTGACTGTCAGTAATGATGCTTAGGCGCTCTTTGGCGAAGGTGCGCAAAGCGAGGTTCACGGCTGCCAACTCTGCCCGCTTGCGGAAGAGTCAGGAGCGTGCGCCAAGCCTGGTCCTCTTGCCAAGAACCTAATATGTGTGACCCCCATAAGTGAAAACTGTCCTAGCCCCCCGAAGGGGAACCAGTGACATCAATTCACACAAGGTGACTGTCTGCGTTTGAAGCGAGACGAGTCTGGGGTATACTGGCAAACCTTGGCGCATGAAGCGCCAGGCTTCCCTTGGGTAAATTTCTCATGAAGGCCCCCCGGCGCACATCCATTCATGGTGTGCGTGCACACTTTTAGAAGGGTGCCAGATGGTGGCTTAGCCTTTTGCCTGTGCTTAGCAGCAAAAAGGGAAGGGGTGGCCTAAAAATGCCTGTATCTGATTGAAAGGTGTGACCTGACTGCACTCTTAAAATGGTCCTAGGCAGTCCTGGCTAATGGGTGGCACTCTGCACATGCTCAGGAGCTCAGGGACTAATCCTTCCTCTGTGCTCTGGAGTTTGTGAAATGTGTCTGCTCACTAGAGAGGGTGCTGTGGGCCAGGTGCCATACTTAAAATGACCGACTAAGACTTATCAAAAACAAGCCAACTATGACGTGCCAGCTGTAAGGAAATAATACACAAAAATGAAAAGACACACAAGTTAAACATTTCCAGCAGGGAGTTCCACTGGAGAAAGGAGGAAAGACAAGTCAGAAGTTAGCACAAGGGGAATGCAACAACTCTTATCATAACGAAATCAGATTAGGTCAGGTAACTAAGACAACCGGGTCCTCCTGTTAAGAAATCCCTATCAGTAATTAACTCTGGAGCCTGTGAAAGGAAGCAATTTAAGGCTGTAGAAATAAATAAATTGGTTACTATTAAGGCCTGGATAGGAGTTTTGTTCCTGTAAAACGGTAAGCATTTTCTGAATATACAGAGCGCAAGAATGTTTGCGTGCTTTTTCCTGTGAAAGGGGTACAATGAGTGAGTTACTTTGCACAGATTAAAGTCAAAATACCAGAACAGTATCTTTCCTAAGAGAACGAAGGAGAGTTAGAACGATTCTCAACCTGCGGCCAGATGTGGGCAAGTGGGCCAGAAGCGGCCCACGTTGCTCTGCCACTACCCCGACCAAGCCAAGAAGGGCTGTGTGGCGAAGGAAGGGCAGGATGACTGTCCGGACCCCCAGAGCTGCCTGAGGCCCCGGAACTTGGCCCCTGACTTTAAAAGGTTGAGAACCGAGGTTACAAGATGATAACACAGTACACACATGAAGACAATGCAATTCTCTCACTCCTAGTGAGATACGTGACTTCAAGACGCTAAGAGACATTCAAAAAACCTTAAAACACAGAGATGGGGGTTTGAGGAACACAGACGTAGGGAGGGGCCCCATAGCTTATGATCTAGTGAGGAAAACTCATAGAAGTGATTTTTGTTTTCAGATCGCGCTTCTGAAAAGAAAAATCTGTTTTCCTGAGTGGCACGGATTGCAAAACCGGTTTCCAAGAGTGGCTTAATCCTTTGACAAAGAAAAAAGTCTCAAGGGAAGAAGGGGGGTCACCCTGCCCTATTGTAGGTTAGGATTCCCCCCCCCCTCCTGCTTTCGCCGCCCTTAAGCTGCTAAGCAGGCAAGGCAAAGGGTTTTGTTCATCATGCTTTCTCAAATGTTAAATAGTTCCTGCCCATGAGCAGAGTGCAAACTGTTTAACACATATTTCACAGTGACATTACCGCAGTTACACACAAGGGACACTTTTTCAACCATACTGTGGTCATAGAGACAAGGCTTTTGCAGTCATACACAGTCCTTGCAGTCATACATTCAGTGGTGCACCACGCATACACACATTTATTTACGCATTCGCACATTCCTCCCCTGATCTGCAGTGTTCTATCCTGCACATGAGGAGATGACTTATACACAGCTGGCTATTTACAACCATCTGGGTGCTTCTACTTAGGGGCGAGTTTCTCCGGGCTACTCCCAAGGTGAGACAAGTAGGTTCTGCCTGTGCCCTGGGGGAACTCGGGGTACTATTGCTGGGATGGTTCTTCTGGCATAGCCAGGGTGATGGCTGCCTCCTTTCCAGCGCCAGCGTGGCCATTTGGCATGAAGACAATCTTTTGAAGATCTGCCTGGTCTAGATTGGCATTCTCTTCTAAGGTGTCTCATTTTTCCACACTGGAAGCAGGCGCCTTGGGGTTTTGGCACTGCTCTGTGCCTGAGTGTGGTAATGGGTCTGCTCTGGAGCCCTGCGTGGCCAGGGGCCGTGCAGATTTCCGTGAGCAGTGGGTGCTGAGCAGCCCTGCCTGAACGTGTGTCTGCCTTCAGATAGGCTGAGCACAGCAGTTGGGCGCTGGCTAATTGTGCCACTGGCAATTTCCCCGTGAATGGATCTTCCTCACCCCTGCGCTGAATGGAGTTCTTTCTTTGCAGGGAACTTTTAACTGTCAGAGAAGCGCCGGGGCCTCTCATGCCATGAATTCCTTCAGTGATGTCTGCAGCTGTCACTGAGGGAATGCTCCCTACACTGCCCTGCTTAAGCTGAAATGACGGATAGAGACTCCTTGGGGCTGATGGTTCTGACTGCGCTGGGGGTTTCTGGGTCTCTATCCGGACTGGGTCATCCTCTACTGAGAGTTTCCTACATTTGCTCCATGTGCGAATTATGCCCTCTGGAGCTTTCGGGGGTTGCTGAATGCAGTTTCCTATCTGATCCCAGAGCTGAAGGGTTAACATACCTACTTCTGGGTAAAGCAGGCAGTGTTCCCTTAGGTACACCAAAAGTCTCGCTAGCTCTCCGCTGTGAAAGCGCAACTGAAATACCCTGGCCAGGATTCTGAACTCTTCCTCATGAGTTCTTTGGCTAGCGGATGGACGTTGCCGCTGAGGGCAAGTCCCCATATTACTTGCGAGGGTCTCCGAAGATTCCTCCTCGGGACGAGCGACGCGTCTTTGGGCAAGGTAATAGGTCTTGGCGACGATTCTCTGGGTAGAGTTCGGAGCGTGGTCTCCTACCACGGGCCCTCGGTGGCCTCTGCGCTGTCAGGGGTTCACAGCCGACCCTGAGCGGAACGCGTTTTTCCGTGCTGCAAGCCGCCGCGAAAGCCGGGAGCAAGCTGTAGGATGCCTCTTCTGTAATGCCTCGCCGCTTGGGCCATCTTCCCGATCGGCTGGCTTACCGACCGGGCTGCCGCGCTGTCCTCCGGGACGATCGGACGCGGTTCAAGCGCAGAACCGGATCGTGTGATCGCTTACTCTCGAGTAGGATCACGTCTCGGGGTCACCAGATGTAGGATTGGGGCCGTGAAGCAGCCCTTGGGGTCCCGGAGGAGACTGGTCAAAGGAACGACACGAGGCAAGATGGAGCGAAGACCAGTGATTTATTGAGGGAAAATCATCAGTATATATTATGTTCAAGGCTGCGCATGGTAGAATGGTCATCTGACAGACAATCACATCACCCATTTACCCGGGTTAATTGAGAACCTCTCTTGGGGAAGTTAATTAACTAAGGCAAACACTGACAGAGGAAAACCATTGTCTGAGGCTTACGCCAGAGTAAATATGGCTTCTATTTGCACCAAAGATTAGGCTCTTCTGTGAGTCAGTAATTGCCTAATAGGTAACGGAGGTTAGTGATCTGCTTCTCTCAGCAGGATCGCTGGTCAGGTCAGATTGTGGGTGAATCAACCCTTATTATTAATCCACCCCCCTTAATTTCTGTGCCCGCAGAGCCCACGGGCCAGGAGCGTTCTCGACTGAAGTGGCCTCTGCGAGGGCCGTTCCATGCCAACTGGGCATGGGGAATCCGCAGATACAAATGATCAGCAACAGATCAATTAGTATTGCCTCAGGAGACTAACCAGAAGCAAGAACCAGGAATCATGAAAAATGTCTCTCAAAGATAGGTAGGCACACGTGTGACTGCATTTAGAAGTATTTTGTATTAAACAGCTTCGCAGACCTGATGCATATATCTTTAAGATGTCCTAGAACTTATGCTTTTTGAAAACACATGTAAAGGTAACATGAGCATTTCTTTGAAGAAAGATTGCATGGCATTTAGGCTTCAAGCCCACTAAAACTCCAGCTGCTAATTTTATTGTGGCTCACTGCATAACAACGATTAGGGAATTAAGTCAAGAGTACTTTGTGGGCTCAAACTTGTGAGAGCAATGTTACCCCCTTGCCTCGCCTTTTTCAGGCTTATGGTAAGCTTTGTGGTTGCACCTGTGTTTTGATTAATTGTAGTCAGCATCAAACAATAGTTTGTAACCCTGATTAGAAATCAGTTTGCAAACTGTGGTTTGGGCAGTTCAGTCACTACATTGACAGCTGTTTTTCCTTAGGTTCACTCCACAACACACAAAGAGCCACAACTGCTTCCATAGGACAGATAATGCCTATAGGCCCTTCCTGCACTGCAACCCCAGCCACCTTTTCCCACAGCTCATCTTCCTTTTATCTACCTGCCCTGCCTTATAGGTTGTGGTTGATACTGCTGTTTCTCTCTCTCTCACTCACACACATATTTTCTACCTCTTACTCATCCTTTACTTCCTCCTTTGAATACTGTACTACTCATCTGTTTCCTTATATTAACACTAGAGATGTAAAATTCCTGGGAATTTTGAAAGGAGGGGGGAGGACATGGGAATTTTTTTTTGGGGGGGACTCGGAAAATTGGGGGAATACAGTACTATTTCTTTATTATTTCTGCAAGTTACATTCAGATTTTTAATTTTTATGTGTATAAACTACAAGAAATGTGTATTTGGTAAAGATTA
This sequence comes from Bradypodion ventrale, assembly GCA_035047345.1. NCBI lineage: Eukaryota > Metazoa > Chordata > Lepidosauria > Squamata > Chamaeleonidae > Bradypodion > Bradypodion ventrale. The sequence continues at coordinate 136,664,232 of JAWDJE010000002.1, read as the reverse complement.
ATATGTAATAAAATGAATTTTGAAAGGAGGGGAAAAACCTGGGAATTTGGGGGAGAGCCCGGAAAATTGGGAAAATACTATTTCTTTGTTATTTCTGCAAGTTACATTCAGATTTTTTATTTTTATGTGTATAAACAGTACAAGAAATGTGTATTTGGTAAAGATTAATAAAATGAATTTTTCATATATAAGAAACTAAAAAATACTTTTAGCAGCCATGAAATGTGCATGGACCATCATTCACAAGTGAAAACATTTGGTTGTGCAGCACATGATTTAAATTTACTATTTCATGACATAATGAAGTTAAAGGCAATGGAAGATCTTCAGTCAGATGCCAAGAAAATTATCAAATTTGTTAAGAATCATCACATCGTTCAACAAACATTCATGAACATTTAAAAGGAGAAATGGGTCTCGGAAGAATTCTGCAAGAAGACTGAAACTGCCAGCTGATACCAGATGGGGAGGAATAACAATAATGCTGAAAAGTCTCCTGGATGGAAAGGAAGCTAGCTGTACAAGAAACTTTTATTCAAGATGGTTTACTACTCGATAAACAAATAAGGAAGATTGTTTTGGACAATGATGTACAGTAAAACCCCAGCATACGACTGCCCTGGGTTACGTTTGCCGCGGTTTACAACAGCAAATTTTATTAAAATAATTTCCCAAGTTACGAATAATTTTCAGTTTATGACTGGAAATTGCGTGATTTTGGACTCTAAAATGGTGGCTGCTGCCATTTTAGAGTTCAGAATGGCACACACACCCTCCGCAATACAGCGCTTACCACTGTGGAAGTGCCATCATCAGCGGCTGTGGCGTTTCTGCCACAGTTTCTGGACTGTCCACCAACCCTGCTGGCACCGGGAGAATCTGGGGACCTTATCTGCTCAGTTTCCACCTTCCTCCGATCTACCTGGGCAGTGCTGGAGCCAAAAACGCGCCCTCCCCCCCCAGGTGCATGCCTGGGGGAGGTGCACGTTTTCGGCTGTAGCACTGCCCAGGGAGCTCAGAGGAAGGTGGAAACCGAGTGGATAAGGTCCCCAGACTCTCCCGGTGCTGGCAGGGGCAGAAACTAGGCTCAATGCATGCCTCCCCAAGATCAGAATGGAGCGGATAAGGTCCCCAAATGGCATGGGGAAAGTAGCGAGATCACGTCATCGTTTTTGTGGAGGTGAGGGACAATCACATCTGGCATTTTTTGGCTTTTTTGTTTGTTTGTTTTCTGTTTTTTTTGCCCAGTCGGGACTGTTTTCCTTTTGGGGGGGGGGGGATGTGGGACGATCATGTCTGGCATTTGTTGGATTTTGGTCTCTTTTTGCATTTAAAAAAATATTTTTGGTCCGGTCGGGACTTTTTTAAAAAAATGAATGCATTCCTATAGGAAAACATGCTTCAGGTTACGAGTTTTTCCCTATAACCTTTTTGGGGCTTTCTTCACATTTTTATTTCATAAGACAAAAAGTGCAGATAATAACATAGAGCCATTTAGAGAACAGTTGTCTTACTTTGTTGCAGAGAAAGGGACTACAAGTACAGTACTATCTTTGTAAATTAACATAAATTGTAAACTAATTCTATCTGCCTCTTTTTGAAGAGAGGCAATCACTTCCCTTCCTATTACATGTGATAATTTGCTTATGATAGATTATTATATTATCTCTAATTAATGCAGGCGTAACCTGTCACTGTACCTCTTTTGCATATAAACAACTTTGAATCTATTTGCTAGAGACATATGTTTAGAACTTCATTATCATGTTCCCTGTTTACATTTTTCTACAAAGCTCCCCACATCTCATGACAACAGCCTCCCACACAGCTGGAGAATGGATGGGCCTCCAAATGGTGACAGACTGCATCTCGCAGCTGTGGCCAGCATAGCCAGTGGTAAGGAGCATTAGAATTGTACATGCTACAATTTTTCATGCTACCCTTCAGTCATTGGTTTCCAATGTATGGTACGTTGCCTTAATTCCCTTAGAGACTCAAAGTGGCTCAGAAAAATTAAAAATGTACAATAACCACAGAGTTTTAAACATCATCAGAAAACTATACTAAAACCATTTATCAGTATTAAAACGACAATTAAAAACAAATTTTAAAACATTGCTTTAAAAAGCCTTTCTGAATAGAAAGGTCTTTGCCCAAAAAAGAAGGATTGTCATGGGACAATGCGTTCCAAAGCCTGGGAGCAGCCACTGAGAAGGCCCTCTCTTGTATCCTCATCAAATGAGCTTTGCCCAGGAGATTTAAAAAGCTGAGAAGGTTATGAGATGATATGATCCTTCAGAAAGCCTGGACCCAAGCTGTATAGGGATTTGAAAATCATAGTCAGCACTTTGAATTGGACCTAGAAACAGACCAGCAGCCAAATAATCCATTATTGTAAAGATGTTCTATGCTCCCCATAGTGAGCACCAGTCAAATGTCTGGCTACAACATTTTCAACCAGCTGAAGTTTCTGAACAAAGGCAACTCTTTCAAAGGCATCACCACAATGTAGTATTCCAAACAAGATGTAAGGGAAACCTGTGTCACTATGGCCAGATCAGACATCTCAAGGAAAAGGTGTAATGAATTAAAATTTGCTTTTTGCTTTTAGTGAGTTAAAGTGGTTCTTTGAGTCAGAGATGGAGAAGCCTGGGAAACAACCTTCAATGCAGGTGCTGAGTAGTTTACTTTTGAAAATAGTCAAAACAGGCTGAAAACTGTGAGAACGGAACTAAAATGATGGACATTGTATGCTGTGATTTTATTGGTTAAAATCCAGGAAGAGGTGGGATGAGAGAAAAAAAGATGAGGTTTTGTTATATTGGAATGTGAAGAAGTGCCATGATTCCGATGTTTGATTAGGATTATGTTCTCAAGTGCTCTCCCAGAGAAAGAGTGTGCTTGTAAGTAAACAGTAGAAAACAGTAGAAAAATGTAATCTAATGTATTAGCTGGCTAGGTTAAGAAATATAGCTAGTTATGACTTTCTTATTTTATTCTAGGAAGGGGGAAAAGTAAAAAATGTTCCTTTTTTCTAATTTGTACATACATAAGAACATAAGAACAGCCTTGCTGGAACAGGCCACAGCCCATCCAGTCCAGCATTCTGTCTCACACAGTGGCTCACCATTTGCTTCAGGGTATTATTCTCAAGCAGATGCCTTCACCTGCTTAGGATTCCCTGGAGATGGCATTGAGAGATATCCTGCCTATCTCTCCAACCTGGAGGTTGTCCTTAGGCATCCATAATTATAGCCATTGATACCCTTGTCCTCCATGAACTTGTCTAATCCTTTCTTAAAGCTGTCAAGACTGACAGCTGTCACCACTTCTACTGGCAGGGAGTTCCATAGACCTGGATCCTGAACTTTTCTATTTTCTCATCTAAATAAACCTGATTGATACAGACGACAACGACTACATAGACTAAGGTCTATGTAATAGTCACGACAACGGCTACATAGACTAAGGTCTATGTAATAGTTGTCATCTGTATGGGAGATTTTCCATTTCATTTAATTCATTTACTTCCTTTATTGGCAACACTACATTAAGCTAATTCACACTGAATGTCCTACCTGATCTGGCTGGTTTGTAAGCATAAACAGTCAAAGATTGAAACCTATCATAGATTTCTCTAGCTTGGAGCAGGATCACAGGTAGTCTGAAGCATCACAAAGATGGTGTAGGCTTCCTGAACGGGTACAGGTCTCTGGAAGGTGGAACGAGTCATATGATAGTGAGATAACTGGGGTATGCTATCCTTATGAAGGACACCACTGATTTGCCTTTAGTCTGAGCAGGAGCACCTCTGTCTTCTCTGGATTAAAGTTCAGTTTGCAAACCTTCGTCCAATCCATTATTGACAACAGACGCTGGTCTAGATTTTCAGGAATCAGACGAAATAGAAAAACAGGTTTGGGTGTCATCAGCAACAAACCCCCAAACTCCAGATAACCTTACCCAGTGGCTTCATTGTAAATATTGAACAACATGGAGGACAGGTCTCGCGGGATACCAGAGGCCAATGGCCAAGGTGTCAAATAGGATTCTCCCAACTCCATCTCTTAAATTTATCTATCCAGGAAAGATCAAAATCACTATAAAACAATACCTCCAAGACGCATCCTAGAAAGGTGCTCTAGAAAGATAACATAGTTTGATGGTATTGAAAACCAGTGGGAGATCCAGCAGAGCCAACAGGGAAATACTCCCCTTATTCAGTTCCTCAAAGGTGACCAAAGCTCTCTAAATTCCATAACCAGGATCGAAGTCAGATTGAAACAGATCTGGATAATTCACTTCACCCAGCAGCCCCTGGAGCTAAGACATCACACATTAATATCATACTGAATACAATGACAAACTACATTTAAAAGCACCAGATGGAAAATAGTATGCAAAAATATGCAGCACTTAAAAACAAAAACACATTTCTGCCAGCACTGTAAACTAATCCAACCATTCTTACACAGAAGAAATCTGAGCAATATGGATGATATTACAGGACATTGCCTCTCAAGACTCGGCTTCTGTTCTTTAACATTTTTAAAAAAATTTATATTGATGACAAAGTTTTGGTGAATTATCTTTCCACAGGATCTTTGAGGCCGAATGTTAGAGAAATTTAATTTTATAAATGCAGGATAATCATCAAAGCCTCAGTAATACTAATAAGATAGACCCCTGGAAAAGACTGTGAAATCAATTTGGCATTTTCAGTATGAAAAGTACAGAAATGTTGTCATCCATGCTGCTGTTCTATCTTCACAAGTATTTTCAATATGCTGCTCAACAATAACTTTTCCCAAATGTTCCCCTCACCTGACACTCTAAATTTTCTCTACAACCCCCTTCCTCTCCTCAGGCATTTCCTCAATTCTGTCCTGAGATGGATTAAGACATGTTGGGACCCTAAACCATTTCAAGTTTGAGGCCTCACAGATCACAAAAAAAGTGAAACATGTAAAAATTTAAATCTAGCAAATTTTGTAGTCTTTCTTTAGATATTTAAAGTCCACCACAGGATTAAAAGCCTTGAAAAGTAGTTTATGTAGCTTTAATGTATAAATCAGGCATGGAGTCTACATTTCTCTGGGATGTCATGGCCTTTTGTTTCGGCACAGGTGGAGTGGCAGGGAAATATATATATCTTCTTTACTAGGTGGAAGAGCATGAAACATCCACACTGACAACAACATGGGGTTTTAAAGGAAGAAATTTGAAGGATTTAGGGCCAAGTAGCACAAAGGTGAGAGAATAGCCACTCTCCTAAGGCCATAAACCAAATTCACAGCTAAATCAAGCACTTAAACCCAGAACTTCCAATCCTACACACTGAACAAAATATCACCAGCTCTGCTTTTACACCCATTTATTGATTTGGTTGTAGATAATGACCCACTCACATTACCAACTGTACTGCTGTGACTTGTCTATCCTACATCTGTGTGCTGCTGCAATTTTTAGGATGATACAGACAATTTCTACAATTTTCTCAAGAGCCATTCATGCATTTGTTGAAGATTCATGTAACTCTATAAGGCCATTTTTCTTTGGCATTAGATCTGTATTTTTGGGTTAGATGGTATTTGTCTCACTGTTTGGTGCACTGCGAAGCAGATGGGCCCACTCTTTTGTTCCAGCATCCAGGTGACTTGATCGCTAAAGGTAAAGGTTTCCCTTGCTCAAAAGCCAGTCGTATCCGACTCTAGGGTTCAGTGCTCATCTCTGTTTCAAAGCCGAAGAGCCAGCACTATCTGCTTCTGCAGATGTTTCATGGTCATGTAGCAGGCATGACTAGACACCGGAGTGCATGGAATGCTGTTACCTTCCCACCGAAGTGGCCCCTATTTATCTACTTGCAATTTCTTGCTTTCGAACTGTTAGGTTGGCAAGAGGAGCTGGGACAAAGACGGGAGCTCATTCCATCGTGCAGTACTCAGGAATCGAACTGCTGACCTTCCGCCTCCCAGTCAGCGTCTTACAGTAGACCAATCCCCTCTAAGAGTGCCCTTACCCACACTTTTTTGAGGGTTCCACTTTTTTGGGGTGTAAGTAGGTGTGTCCATGTTGAGCGCATCCCCAGTATGTGTGATTGTTCGGAATGGAAAGAATCAAGCCTTGAAGCTGTCAAAGGCTTCTTCCAATGCCGATATTCAGTATTGTGAAGTCTCGTAATAAGTGAGTCACTTCAAGCTATTTCCCTGTTCCTCTGTGGAGGGGCATGGGAAGAGATTTTTTTCCAGTTTACTAAACCATAGCTGATGAGCTGAATCACTTAGATTAATTAACACAAATATTTGTCTTTGTGTGAAATGACAATTAAAACAGCCCACACCACAATGGCTAGTGTAGTCATGCCTTTAAAAAATCAATGTTGCAAAATATATTCAAAGTTTACAACATACAGCACCAAGAGTTTCCCCCATCTCGTCTCAAAGACAATGGTTTTCAAGCTACAGTACTTAATTTCTGCTGTCTCTCTCTGGATTCTAGTCTTGTAATTATTTTTGTCTTTTTTTTGCTGTTGTTTTGTTTACTCTGTCATTCTTATATTTCTCTGTTGTTGCAGCTATTTTCTTCCTCTTATTTCCATCCAATCCCTGCTTCCCTCATGCCAAGCTTCAGGTACCAAGCAAAGACCAATAAAGCCAGACTATGCTGTAAAAGCATGACAGAAAATTCCAGAAGGATCAGTTCACTACAGGCTCTCAGCTGCTGTCATTATCTCTGAAGAGAGTCTTATCTGACTGGAAAGACCAGAGGTGAACTTAAAGTTCTTTTTAAAGGCTGGACCATTTCTGCTCCACTTATTCTAACCATGTCAAAGATAAAGTTGCAGGGATGGGTGGGGACACTCTTATGTACTCTTATCACACACAGCATTGCTAATTTGAGTTCTCTTACAGTAATACGCATTGCAAGAGCCTGTTTTGCATTCATAAAAAGCTGAGAAGATGCACACCCTTCTGATTAGAAATATGCCAAGACTACATAATTGTTCTGCAATTTGTTACCAAACTAAACAAGGAAATTGAATGTCACCACTTAAAGTATGTAAAAAGGCAGTTGTTTGCACTACACAGCTGGTCAGGAAATAATGCCTGCTCATTCACATGCCAGGCACACAACAGACACAACACATCCATCATGCACTCACTGTGAGAGTGAACTTCTGGAGTGCCCCACAAGGAAGCCTAAAATATGTCCAGGAGCTGCAACCATTCACAATAATAACATTTCCAAAGGGCATTCCAAAAGCAAATAGTGATTTATTAAGGTAAGTAGGTGCTCAAACAAAACAGATATGTCACATAAATGCAGACAGTATGAGCATATAATTGCTAATTCTAACTATTTATAGCCTAGCTTTTAATCAAAGAAATGCATATGGATATAACTACCAAACTCATTTTCTTTCTTTCGTCAAAGAGAGCTCTTTCAGTCACTGAGAGTAGACAGATGGGACCTCCAAAACAAAAACATCCCAATACCTTGTGTTTTCTGATACACCCGCTCTCATACCACTCCTGAGTGTTGTATTGGTTGGCAGGTGCTGGGATTTGAAGATCACAATATCTTTACCTATAAAATGGTGTATGGGCCGTGCGTGTCCGGCATGCGTGGCCACACCCATCCCAACCATCCTGTACTGAGCCTCCCACACTTACCTTTTGACCCTGTGAGCATCGCCGCGAGAGTCTGGAAGCCGAGAGTGGGGCCAACGCCCCACGAACCCAAACAAAAAACTACACTTCCCAGCATCCTCTGCGCCACGCAACCCCTCAGCCAATCAGGCTGAAGGGCTCGAGCACAGAGGAGGTGGGGCAGCCGGCGCACACGTAAAACAAAAGGCCGGCGGATGCGCGAACCACTTTCCTCCAGGAGACGAAGTCAGAGAATGGCACTCTGTTCTCGGCCTTCATCTCCTGGAGGGAAGCCATTCCTGCGGCTCTGGGGACGAAGGCTGGCGTCGGCCTCGCCGCAGCTTCTGCGGGGTTGCGGGAAGGAGGGGGAGCCTCTCTTCTCCCCGCGCCCCTGGAGACAAAGGCCGGTGGTGGCCTTGCTGCAGCTTCGGCAGGGTAGTAGGGAGAAGAGGGGGAGCCCATCTTCTCCCCGCACGCCTTCGGCGGGGTAGCGGGGAAACAAACAGCTTCTCTCAGGGAGACGAAGGCCAAGAATGGCACTCCATTCTCGGCCTTTGTCTCCCGAGGGAAGCCATTGTCTTCCACAGAGGCGGGCCCCAAAAACCTAGGCCCCCGCACACCGAGGAAAATGAACCGCTTCCCTCCGGGAGAAGAAGGCCAAGAATGGTGTTCCGTTCTCAGCCTTCATCTCCCGGAGGGAAGCCATTGCCTTCCACAGAGGGCAGGGGCTGAAAACCTTGGCACCCACCCACCGAGGAAAACGAAACGCTTCCCTATGGGCGAAGGCACAAGGCAGGGATCCGCCATGGTAGGCTCCTCCCTTGATGGATTCCTGCCTCTCGCCCTAGACATTCTCCCTCCGTTGTTTCGAGGGCTGTTTTTGAAACAGTGGAAGGAGAATGGCAAGGACGAGAGGCAGAAATCCATCAGGGGAGAAGCCTATCCTGGCGGATCCCTGCCTGTCGCCCTTGCCGTGTCTTTGCCCGAATAAAAATACCCCAAAACATAAATAAAAACAAAACAAAACCAGAATGCTAGTCCAAAATAAAGATGGCTTGAAATCCATTGTTTGGAATTGGATGGATAAATCTCTCCCCTCCACCCTCCCCCATCTTTAGATTGTCAGATGAGAAGGAGATATTTCAGTGGAATTTCTGTCTCTACCAATAGATTCTCTCCTCCCCCACTTTCTCAAAGGTTTACCGGTCCTGGTTTTGCTGCTGCTAGGCCTACCCCACCAGATAACAGCAGTAAAGGAGCTGTGGTAGGAGAGAGAGGAAGTGACATTAGATATACAACAGGGCCTAAAGCTGAGCTTGGGAAAGTTCATTTTCCAGGGAGAGTGCTCAGAATCTGCCATGTGGCAGGAGTGGTGGGCTGGCTTTTTTACTGTAAAAAAGTAAAATCTCCAAGATGGAGCCTAAATGCTCTGTAAAACCTATGCATGGATCTGATGGAGAGACCACTGTGATACAGTAGCTAGAGTGTAAGACCAGGACTCAGGAAATGTGGGTTCAAATCCCCACTCAGTGATAAATCTCAGACCTCGCAGGGTTATCATGAGGACAAAGGCAGAGAATGAGGAGAACCAGGTAGACTGCCTGGAGCCCTACTGGACAAAAATCACAATATAAATGCAACAAATAAAAGTAAAAAATACAGAGGGGGGCAATAATGTATATACACTTTAAGAAAAAAAACTGTATTAAAATTGTAATACAGTACAGTACAGTACTCAATATCATCCAATAGCAACGGATGAATACAAGTTACGTTTGACCTCTGCAATTAAAAAAGGCGCACTTCTGATTACAGCAAACTACTGCTTGAGCAACGTTGACCAAAGCATCTGCTTGTATGGCACTTGCCATTTCAGTTCCTTCCCAAAGTACAACCAGTGTAGCTAGTTTACTATGGCACATCACATCCTTTAAGGCAGGGGTGCCCAAACTTTTCAGGCTGTGGGACTGACCACACCCCCTGGAGAGCTAATTTGGCCGGTCACATGGTTCCTTCCCCCGGGAAAAGAAGTAAAATGTGCTGGCACATTGCAGAGCGCTGCCATAAATGCACCCATGGCTGTCGTAAATGCGTTTACGATAGCTGCAGATGCATTTACAGCAGCATTTTGCACATGCATAGGAGCATTTTACTTCCACTTCTGGGAGCAGTGAGGGTGGCGTGGGCTGGATGAATTGGCATTGGGGGCCAGATCTGGTCCATAGGCCGTCGTTTGGGCACCCCTGCTTTAAGGTCTCCCACAGGTAGAAGTCAAAGGATGTTAAATCAGGAGAATATTTGGGGGGGCACTCATCCACACCTCTTCATCCTATCCATTGTCCTAGCAAATTCTCATTGAAGTAAGCTCCCATGTCTCAGCGGGAGTGTGGTGGGACACCATTTTGTTGAAAGCAAAATCCATCATTCCCAAAAAGCAGACAAATAGCTACTACAATTCAATTGAATTTTGAAAAATAAAACATAGATCTCTTAAAATGTGTATACATTTTTTGCACCCTCTGTATTACATTCAGTTAAGCATTCACTGCCATTCTACCCTTGAGTGACATGTCTAGGCTCCATCCATGCCACATGGGAAATAGTTACCTACTCTTCAGAGTTGCAATATTCATATGTTGATATTTCTTGTCAATATGTTTCTGTAAGATGTGGCTGTAAAACACTTGATCTGTTCAGGTTTCTGATTCAGACATTTGTGCTGTGGATGGGAGAAGGAAGGGGCCACCACAACGCAACCTGGAGGCACAATTTTAAAATAACTTATCAGCCAAAGTTGTCTTTTGTAAATTCAACACTTTGTTTTTAAAATGAAGATGGAAGTAGAGCAAGCAAAGACTGAAAGTCAGCCCTCTCTGTCCCAGCTCTTGGGGACATGAAAGGAGCCTCATCTGGGTGTTCCCTGAGCTGAGTTTCTTCTGCAAAAATCCTTTCAGCCCAGAATAATTTCTGACATGAAATTATTATTATTATCATCATCAGTCCACTGACTCAATGGAACATCCACTCACCAAATCCACACTGATTTAATGGGCCTACTCTAGTTACCATTTACTACTGGATTCCAGCCATCATACCATTTACTACTGGATTCCAGCCATCATAGCTACACAGAGGGTGCAATGCTCTCTTGAAGGTCAGTGGCACACTTTCTCTCACCTCTTGAGGATACAGACATTTCCTGTGCAAAATGAAAAAAAAAAGGCCTCACATCCAAGGGTTAAAAGCAATTAAATTCTGAACAGTTTCCAGTTGCACCAGCCTGGTCGGATGAATGCCAATAATGCAGCTACAAAAGCACTACATGAGCTCAAAATATGTAATTATTTATCACTAAATGGCTATGAATTTCCGGATAGAGATGCCCATAACATCATGGAAACAAATCCTTCAAATTGTAAACTTTTATATTATGAGCCTATAATTTGCAGTTTTAATCAGCATCACTACAGTGGACCGAGGCTTAGAAGTAACACTATTAATTTATATTAATCCTTTTTTCCCCTCTCTTTTCCTCCATAGGGCATAGTTATTTAATTACAGCAAAGATATTCTCAGAATCTATGCACCATGAGGAACATTTTATATTTATTTCAGAAATTTTACTTCAAGTTGTTTCTTTCTAGTGGGGGGATAAAAATAGTTCAGCAACACATCACATTACACTATACTGCTCATTACTTTCCAAGTTAGAGCAATGTGTTACTCTGGCTGACGGTGGGGTGAGTAAGGTTATTGTACAATTCCAATATCTATATTTGGACAAGGACCAGATGCTGATGAAACTGAGGTAAAAGAATGAAAAGGACAACAGAGCACTACCAATCAAAAGAAACTACACTGCTGTTTCATCACCGCACCCCATAAAGCCGACATTTTTTAAGAAATAAAAAAGACACTGATTTAAAAAGCAGTGGGAAAGCATGTGAAGGATTATGAGTGGAATTTAAAATACCATGAATGGAATGGAAGGATGATCACATGATAAAGGCCTCATCTAGAAAGGTCCATAACTTCAGAGTTGAAGTTCTTTTGCAAGTTGTGAACTCTGCACTACAACTGGAATATGTTAACTGGGTCATAAAAGCACAATTTGCTATTTCAAATTGTTAGTCCAGTATTTCATCATGGTTTGTGTCAACATTTCAGTAATTTGGGATTAAAGGTCATTTTGGTGTGTGTTGGCAGTCAATTACTGAAATTAAAAGATAAACTTGGTTGGCCTGCCCCACAAATTAATAAAATTAAGATACTCTGACTGAAGTCATTTTAATCATAGCCATTGCGAATAATGGCGTATGGCCTTCAGACCATGGTGCCATTTCATGTAGCCCCCCACACCTGAAAGTGCACACCCGAAAGTGCCATATGGTGTAGGAAAGGCAAAATGGCCATCTGGCCCCCGAAGCAGTCTGAAGGAGCATGACCCGGCCCACGGCTTTAAAAGTTTGAGAACTCCTGGTGTAAGGGATTACCAAGGTGTTGCCTTTTCCTTCACAATCATTAGATTTGAAGTATCTGAGTCATATCTAAGCTAAAGCCTGGAAACCTTGCTCTTTTGGACTATAACACCCACATTTCTAAACTCTGATTTAAACCATAATCTTAAACTAGTTTAACAGTCACTGCTTGGCATCTGTATTCAGAAGTAGGCATATCTGGTACAGAATTCTCAGCCAAAGCCATAATCCCAGCCTCAACAACAGTGCAAAATTCCTCAGAAGTCATGTGTATCATACCATAACGGTATGTTTAAAATTCTGAATTATGCAGTTCCCTTCCCCACTACCCAAAGCAGGACAATAAGGCTGATATTCAACATGACAGACGGAAAACCCAGTGCTAGCTTGCCTTGAGGGGCTCAGCAAGGGTAGCTGGTAAGACAGAAAAGCACACTGCCCCAGTCTAAGGCAGGAAAAAGTTTAGGGATTTCGCCCATCATCTTCTAAGCAGGATCTGTCTACCTGAAGTCCAGAAGTCAGGATTTCAGCAAAGATGCCAAAGGTTCACAACCATTCTTGGCTCTTCCCCAGATTTTACTACCCATTTTTGAGAGAGGATGGCTCAGAGGAATCTTGTGTTTCACACTTCTACCTGCTTATTCAACTTATTCACAGAGCACATAATGTACAATGCTGGTATGGAGGAATCACAATGTGGGATCAAAATTGCTGGACAAAACATCAACAATTTGAGATATGCAAATGATACCACCCTAATGGCAAAAAGTGAGGAAGACCTAAAGAAGCTCCTGATTAGGTTGAAAGAAGAGAGTGCAAAAGCTGGCCTGAGACTCAGTATCAAGAAAACTAAGATAATGGCTATAGGCCCTATCAGTCCCTGGAAAATAGATGGGGAAGAAGTAGAAGCAGTGACAGATTTTACTTTCTTAGGATCAAAGATCATGGCTGATGGGGATTGCAGTCATGAAATAATAATAAAAACTGACTGATTCTTGGGAGACAGGCTATGAGAAACCTGGGGAACATAGTGAAAAGTAGACACATCTCACTACAAACAAAGGTCCGCATAGTCAAAGCAATGGTATTCCCGGTGGTAATGTATGGTCGTGAGAGCTGGACCATTAGAAAGGCTGAGCGCAGAAGAATAGATGCCTTTGAAATTTGGTGTTGGAGGAGAGTTTTGAGAGTCCCCTGGACAGCGAGAACAAATAGGTCAATCTTAGAAGAGATCAGCCCTGACTGCTCCCTGGAAGGACAAATACTAAAGATGAAGATGAAGTACTTTGGACATCAAATGAGAAGAGAGGATTCACTTGAGAAAGCTGTGATGCTGGGGAAAGGTGGCGGGCAAAAGAAGGGGGCGGCCAAAGATGAGATGGCTAGATGGTGTTGTAGATGCAGTAGGCACAGGGGTGGGCAGGCTGAGGAGGATGGTGGAGGACAGGGGTGCCTGGGGGGGGGGGTCCATGGGGTCACAAAGTCAGAATTGACTGTGCGACTGAACAACAACAACATACAATGTTCCCCTCAATGGAGGAAATGCCACTGGAAACCATCATACTGGGCCCAATGGCAAAATGAGCAGAGGAGGAACTCTGATTCCCAATGGTCATGGAGATGGAAGAGGCCATGCCAGATGGACTGGCTGTGAATGCGCACCTTGTCCATATCCTCAAGGCTGCTGCAGTCCCAGTGTTAAATCCTGCATGTCTCATTTCATATGTGCCTCAGGAGATGGCTCCGTGATCATAGTGTATGGGTCACTTCATGGCAAGCTGGGATCCACCTTAAACAAATTCACACCAATGGCATTTTTCCTGCTTCAGGGGAAAAAATGCATTCTCGGATATGAGTTGCGGCTGTCGCTGACGATAATCTTCCCAATGATTGCAGCCTTCTCTCTCTTTTTCTCTTTCTGTGGCACAGTCTCACTGGGGTGGGGGCATATAATTGACAACCAACTCCAAGCACAGAAATTACAACTTGCAGCCTAACCCTGACGAACTGCTACTCAAAACACAAAGTACATCTTTCAAGTTTGCAATAAACTTCTAGTGTAATTCAGTGTTATAGGGTTTCCAGCCTACCCAGACATTTCACCATTACATCTTCATCCCAATTTTTAAGAGTCAGGAAAACCCTACTTCTTACAATTCAGCCCAAATTATAGCCCACCAAATTCTAGCCCACCAAATCAAACCTCCTGGTCTTTTAGGTGCCCCAAAACAGTCAGTGCTACTTTCTCCTAAGCATGTGTCATTTTAAAAGGAGCTTTTTTCCTGCGTTGGAGGTACCAATTATCCCTTTCACATCATTTCCTGTCCAGCTAGGTAAAACATAAGAATGAACAGAGATGAAGAACAATTAGTGAGGAGTGTTCATGCACTAAGTCGGGCAAGCATAAAAATGCCAAAAATAAATAATTTTGAAGTGGTAGCCATGTTAGTCTGTGCAAGCATATCAGAGAGTAAATAAAGCAAGACAAAAATGTTTGTGGCACCTTAAAGACTAACTGCTGTATTTTAATGTTAGCTTTCATGGATCAAGTCCACTTTGTCAGACTGAAGAGTGAAACTTCATGGCATTTTTTTTTTTAACTATACAAAAATGAATAAATAAAACAGGCAAGCCTTCTATGCCCTATACCACTGGCATCCACTTAAGGACTGCTTCTCACACCTTACTTTGCAGCTTTGCCACTAGCAGTTCTGCCACCAAACTCAGTGCTCCGACAAGCCTTACCACCAGGAAACCCAACTTTCCCAGTTAATATTTTTATGTGCAACCAGTTCAATCAAAGTAGGAAGTCTCCCCTTACTTACTCCCCCTCCATCTGGTCCCCCTAAAACAGCAGCCCTACAGGATCCTCTGAACTCCAATCCCCTTATAAAGTGAAGTGGACTTGATCCATGAAAGCTAACATTACAATACAGCAGTTAGTTTTTAAGGTGCCACAACATTTTTTTGACATTTTTTTGCTGTTTTTGTTGTTGTTGTTGTTTTGTTTACTCTCTGATTATGTAGAGTATTTCCAAATGATGGGCTTCTAGCTGCCCATACCCTGGACGCTGACAACCAAGAAATCAGCAGAAGACTAAAATTCAGAAATTGATTGGAGCTGGAAATCTATGTCAAAGGCAAATAGACTTATTGCTTACACATAATACAAATGCTGAAAAATGTTTTGTTTTGTTTGCTCTCTGATATGCTTGCACAGACTAACACGACTACCTTTTTTTTTAAAATATATATATATATCCAAAACTCTTTCTCTGTTACACCAAACTTTTCAGGCCAGTCACGTGGTTTAGGGAGCTGGTTGCTATGGCCTGGGGGCCAGATGCAGCCCCCCATGCCAATTCATCCAGCCCACGAAACCCTCTTTGCTCCTGGAAGCAGAAGTAAAACACACCCGTATGAGCCCGTTTTACTTCCGCTTCCAGGAGCAACGAGGGCTTCGTGGGCCAGATGAATTGGCATCGGGGGCCACATCCGGCCCCCGGGTCGTAGCTTGGGCACCTCTGTGTTACACTCCTTTTCAGCTCCTGGGTGCAACCAAAAAGTTTGCCGAGTTTTTCAAGCCTCCCCTCCTCCTCCGAGGATCCCTTACCTTCTTTACCAGGTACCCCGAGAGGAATGGAAGCCCAGAGCAGGAGGAGGAGCAGGAGCTGACCGGGGAGCGCTGCTTTGGCGCCAGGGAGCCTCCGCTCCAGGGTCCCTCTGGGGGCCATCCTGCTCGCAGCCCCTCCGCTCTTGGTCAAGCTACAGCTGTCCGGGTGGCCTGGCCACAGGGCAGCCCTGGGCATCTGGGCAGCCCGGCGCCCTTTGCATGAGGCGCTTTTTCTCCCTAGAGCCGCCCGCCTGCCCGGGGCTGGTGCATTGCAAAATCCGCCTGCCTGGCCCTGAGTGATGATGAAAGGCAGAGAGAGGAGTGGTAGAACTTGTTCTTTCTCTTTCTTTCCCTCCCTCCCTAGCCTCGCTTTAAAGGGGCTGGCCCGGGACTTCCCATCCGGCAGACAAATAAAACTCACCTTAAAGGTAGCCACCTCTTTCTTCCCTGGGATCGTCCCCCTGTCCCGAAAGCCGTGCGGCCCGAAGCCGGTGCGTGGCTCTAAGGCGCCCCCTTGTGCCCACAATTCCTGAACTTCTTTCCAGGGACTTCCTCACACACACACACACACACACACACACACACACACACACACACACCACCACCACCACCACCACCACCACCACCACCACCACCACCACCACTTCTGCACAGGGCACATTTGGGGGGACGGCTCTCTGAATTGTTTTACAACAGAATAAACTGGAACAACTGCTCCTTCTCCCCTCCCTTAAAGGACGCATGGAGAAGAGATTGGTTGGGGAAAGCGCCGTACCAGTAACCAGAATTAGTTTCAATGTGTAACTAAAACACCACCTCCCTTTGATCAATCTCGCACAGTATGGGACTAGCCCAGTGCCGGATTAAACCAGGGCGCAGGCCTGTAGCAAATCATGTCACGAGACCTATCCTTCCTGTACAGTTTGTAGCCTGGGATAACTGTAAACCACTTCTGTGTGTTCTCTGGAATGGGTCACCATAAATGGAACACCATCAGAATTCACTTGAAGACATGGAATGATGATAATAATAATAATAATAATAATAATAATAATAATAATAATAATAATAATAATAATAATAATAATAATAATAATAATAATAATGACAACAACAATTCAAAATTCAAAAACTCAAGAGGAACCAAAGATCAGCTATTAACTGACAAATTGGTTTTGAAGAATTCAAAGAAAAAGCAAACAAATTTGTTTATGTCTTGGATCAACTATAAAAGGCACTTGATTCAATTTCACATAGCAGGATTGAGAAATGCCTTGACATTTTTGGAATTAGCAACAATGGTCAAAGATTTATGAATACTTCAATGAAGCTATAGCATTAAAGTTAATGGCCTGTGGAGAAGAATTTGGTGAAACTGAAATTAAGCGTGGAATTTTTCAAGGTGACTCACTATCACCTTTGCTATTTGTGTTATCAATGGCACCACTGACAACTATTTTGAAAAGAACAAACTGTGGATACGAATTGGCTAAGAAAGGACTGAAGGTTTCATATTTTTCTATATGGACGATATAAAATTGTTTTGAAAGACAAGAGCTGAATTAAATATTCTGCTGGAAAGTACAAAGAAATTTATTAAAGACATTGGAATGCAATTTGGAATTGACGAGTGTGCAGCAATTCCTATTTAAGGCAGGCAAAATTGTCAAAATATCATGATTTGCAAATTGAACTTGAGCGTCTATGGAGTAAGAAATCTGTTGTTGTACCCATAGTGATTGGAGACCTTGGAGCAATACCTAAAGGACTTCCTAGATATTTCAAAATTTTGGATTTATTGTACATCAACATCCTAACTCTCCACACACACACACACAAAAAAACACAAAAACCTCTACTAGGGATTGTATATATACTTAGACATTACCTTAAAAGTTCTTAGGTCCTTGGTTAGGGTTTGAACTGTTAATTTTATGCCACTCTTCAATTGTGGATCTAATGATAAATTTTTATTATAATAATTCAGTGCTTACACAATAAAGACTCCATAAAGAAAGCCCTGATCTTGAGTTTAGAAGACCTGAGCAGGGCTGTTAACGACGGAACATTTCAGAGGTCACTTATTCATAGAGTCACCCTAGGCAGGGCCGCCATCAGAGATTTCTGGGTCCCATACTGAGCAATCCTATTGCACCCCCCCACCCCCATGCACACACACACACATAGTTATGGCCGGCGGCAGCAGGGTCCCTGTCAGTTCCAGGCCCTATACGGCAGTACTGGTAGTACAACCCTGATCCAATAGGTATGAAATACAATGGAACAAGTGACAAAAACTATATATTCACAACAGTAATTAAAATCACATTTTGGAAGAAACAAACTGCAAGCTTCAATGTTGCCTCTAACAAGTTCCCTTCTTCTACTTCAGTAGCAAGGGTGGCAAAGATTACTTCTTAAAGGCAATGCAGTTACTGCATTACTTAAAAGATCCAAGGAACAAAGTTTTCTAGTTATTTTTTAGTTTTAAAAACTATTTTAAGATGTTTTAGAGGCACATTGAGAAGAATATTTTAAATTTGATGCCATTCTTATCAGTCTGAAGCAGTTTCTGCTTCCAAAATAATAGATGCTACGACAAAGGGGCCATTCAACAATTACTTGATCCTTGAAGGGGGAGAGGGTCTGCCATCTCAATTATGGAAAAATTATGTTGGGCGGGTTCAGGTCAAAGATTACACAATCAATTTGGAGCTGTTGTGCATTAGGCACCAATAGTGAAAAGTTCTAAAAATCAGAGTTTCGATACAAAACCTCTGGATTATGTAATTTTAAAGGGGGGATTGAAACTAAAATTACAGTTGGATTACATGGGGGGGGTTTGTCAATTCCCCCCCCCAAAACGGACCACATAATTGTTGAATGCCCCCTCCCCAAAACAATTTTTTTTTTACTGACTGCTATATTTTAATGCAGGAGTTCTCAACCTTTTAAAGCCGGGGACCGGGTCACGCTCCCGCAGACAGCTTTGGGGGCTGGACTGGCATTTTGCCCTTCCTACACCACATGGCACTTCCTGGTGTGATGGAGGCAGTGTGGGGCCAACATGAAATGGTGCCATGGGCCACATCCAACCTAAAGGCCGCATGCTGAGAATCCCTGTTTTAATATGAGCTTTCAGACTTTGTTTCTTTTTGTATAATATGATTCCAGAGACAATCACAGCTACTTCTTCAAGAAGGTTGCAAAAAAAAAAAGCCACCAAAAAAACAAATCAGCAAGACAATAAATGACATGAATTACTTTTCTTCAAAACCAAGCAATGTATAACAGAATCAAATAAATTTTACAACACCATAACAAATAGTAGGGACAAATTACTGTTAAAATGACTTTCTCCATTCTAAATGAAATGATATAAATGGTTTATTAATATGCATTGCTCAATTAAAAGAAAGTAACAAATTGATATCATAGATACTCAAACCTGTATAAGAACCACAAAGAAAATGTGTATCAGAGAGTAAATAAAACAAAAAAACAACAACAAAAAGAAAAAGTTGTGGCACCTTAAAGACTAACTCTTATATTTAAATGGGAGCTTTTGTGGCTCAAGTCCACTTCATCAGACATAAGAGTAAAACCTCATGGCATCAATTTGTACACAGGCACACAATGGCTGGCCAGCCTAACAGAAAAGTAACATTGAAGCTCTTTACAACTGATAATAATGGAAAATCCCTGGCTGTTATTCAAACCTGCCTCAATTAATTTTACAAATGGTTGCAAAACAAGTTTCTCTTGCAAGCTGGTGCATCACATCCAAAGGATGGATAATGCATCACATCCAAAGAAAATCCAGTATACTGTAACAAATGAAGCCAAGCAAGGGCGGCAAATAAAAGAACCAAGACATCCCAAGAGAAATCCCAAGAAGGAAGCAGCATGAATAAGACCTGGTTAAAACACACAATTGACTGCCTAAGTATAACAAAAAGTACAAAGATCAGTATCTGCTTGTTGTTTTGAAGCACTGGCATAGCATTTGTGTCCCAGGTAAAGTGATGGAAACCATCCTAAAAGATAGAATTAATAGGCACATAGAAGAGAAGG
This sequence comes from Bradypodion ventrale, assembly GCA_035047345.1. NCBI lineage: Eukaryota > Metazoa > Chordata > Lepidosauria > Squamata > Chamaeleonidae > Bradypodion > Bradypodion ventrale. Next base: position 136,644,418 of record JAWDJE010000002.1, on the reverse strand, counting down.
CGCTGCTAAAGGAGAGCCAACATGGCTTTTACAAGGGCAAATCATGCCTCACTAATCTATTTTTTGGGAGTGTCAACAAGCATGTGGATAAGGGGGATCCAGTTGACATTGTTTATCTGGACTTTCAGAAGGCTTTTGACAAGGTCCCACACCAAAGGCTCTTGAATAAACTTACCAGTCATGGAATAAAGGGACAGGTCTTGTTCTGGATCAGCAACTGGCTAAGGGACAGGAAACAGAGGGTAGCACTAAATGGACACTTCTCCAAGTGGAGGGAAGTAAAGAGTGGGGTCCCCCAAGGTTCAGTACTGGGACCCCTGCTTTTCAACCTCTTCATAAATGATCTAGAGGTAGGAGTAAAAAGCAAGGTAGCCAAATTTGCTGACAACACTAAATTATACAGGGTAGTGAAAACTGTGAGAGATTGTGAGGAGCTCCAGAGGGATCTCTTGACACTGGGGGAGTGGGCAAAACAGTGGCAAATGAGCTTCAACATTAGTAAGTGCAGAGTGATGCATGTCAGGGCAAAAAAACCCAATTACATTTATAAACTGATGGGGTCTGAACTCTCTGCAACAAACCAGGAAAGGGACCTTGGTGTCCTGGTGGACAACTCAATGAAGGTGTCAACCCAGTGTGCCTCAGCAGTGAAAAAAGCAAACTCAATGTTAGGGATCATTAGGAAGGGTATAGAAAATAAGTCAGCAAGTGTCATTTTGCCTTTTTATAAATCTACGGTGAGGCCCCATCTGGAATACTGTGTACAGTTCTGGTCGCCATACCTCCAGAAGGATATTATGGAGTTGGAGAAAGTGCAGAGGAGGGCAACCAGAATGATTAGGGGACTGGAACACCTTCCTTACCATCTGAGGCTGCAACGGTTGGGCCTCTTCACTCTTGAACAACAGCATCTAAGAGGTGACCTGATTGAAGTTTATAAATTCATGCATGGTGTGGACAAAGTAGATAAGGAGAAACTGTTTTCCCTATCGCACAACACTAGAACTAGGGGACACTCGATTAAACCTTTGGGTACTAGTTCTCAAACAAATAAGAGAAAGTACTTTTTCACCCAGAGGATTACTGGTCTATGGAACTCCCTGCCAGAAGAAGTGGTGACAGCTGTCAGTCTTGACAGCTTTAAGAAAGGATTAGACAAGTTCATGGAGGACAAGGGTATCAATGGCTATAATTATGGATACTTAAGGACAACCTCGGGGTTGGAGAGATAGGCAGGATATCTCTCAATGCCATTTCCAGGGAATCCTAAGCAGGTGAAGGCATCTCCTTGGGAATACCCTGAAGGAAATGGTGAGCCACTGTGTGAGACAGAATGCTGGACTGGATGGGCTGTGGCCTGTTCCAGCAAGGCTGCTCTTATGTTCTTATGTTCATTCTATGGGATCTCTAGATTAACAACACATAAGTAAACATTGCTCTGTTACAGTGAATGGAGTTTACACTTTTTAAAATAAGGTACTGTGCATGGGAGTACCAGACTACCACATCTGTTTTATGAGAAATCTGTATGTGAGCCAAGAAACAACATTTAGGAGAGGATACGGAACTACTGATCAGTTTAGAATAGGAAAAGGAGTACGACAAGGCTGCATATTGTCACCCTGCTTATTTAACTTATATGCAGAGTACATCATGTATAATGCAGGGCTGGAGGAAGTACAAACTGGAATTACGATTGCTGGGAGAAACATCAACAACCTGAGATATGCAAATGATTACAGTGGAACTCCAGATAATGCCAGCACCGGATATGGACAAATCCGCATAACATGTTCATTATGCACCACGTGATGCTCCGCATAAGGACGGAAAAATGCCAAAAGTGTCCTTATGCGGGAAATTTGGTATTGATGCTTTTTTTGGCTTTTTTTCATCCTTATGGAGAGCATCTCCCATAGCGTCAAAATCCGGATAGCAACGTGACTTGTGGAACCAAGTTTTGTCGTTATCCGGAATTCCACTGTATTATTATTATTATTATTATTATTATTATTATTATTATTATTATTATTATTATTATTATTATTATTATTATTATTATTATTATTATTACATTCATATTCATATGCCACCCCACTCAGTTGCTCGACTCTCGGTGGCTCACAGAACAGGTAAACATCACAAAATCATATAAGTCATAAATACAACATTACAAAATATCATCATAAAAATGCATTACAAAATATCATCATTGCAAAGGGGGGGAAATGGATGCAATCTGCTCCAGAAGACTTTTCTGGTGAGAAACAGAGGAAAAATACTTAGTTAACATGAACATGCATGCACGCACACATAAGGCAAGAATAGGTAGGGAACACAGGATACTTCTGAATTAGATGGGGTAGACAAAATATATGTGTACACATATATTTATATTTATGCACACACACATATATATAAAACTTCCTATGCATTATATTTTAGCATTAAGTTTAAGAGTAAATTGAAATTATCAGTTTGCAATTTATCCCATTTTCTCCCACCAAGCAAAGCAGAAAATATTAGAAAAAAGGAATGTTAAGCAGAAAAATGCTTCCCAGAATTATCCATCTGGATGGATTTCATCAATTATTATTGGATATTCTAACAATATTTGTGCAAAAATAAAATTCTGTCAAACATTCCTACTGATAATTTTTTTCCCATTAAGATTAAGCACTGGTAATTTTTTCCCTAACAATTAATACTGTTGATGAACAAAGGAAGTTATGGGGAAGAAAGGAGGAAGAATGGGAAGTGTAAAAGTCAAATACATTGATTCCCCCACCCCAACCCTTTTAAAATAACAGTGATTCAGGGGTCCTGACATGTAGCTTTGCTCTCTTCTTGAACATGTCATTCCTTCAGCAGGCATTTGGCAGTCTCTGCAAGACCAAACATGCTCAGTTTTCATTGGGTTGTTCATTGGGGAGACTCTTCATGTTTTCACCTCCTAATTTTTTTTGTCCCTCAAAAGAATCCCAGGCATTGTGGCAACCTTCCTATTGGTTGTAAGTAGGAACATGTTAGCTGCAATCATGTTGGCTGAGCTTGCTCTTAAAGGAAGTTGTAGTAAACTGCTGGAATGTTATCATTGGTCCTGGATTCTCCAGCATATTCTCAAGTGATGAAATTAGGAGCCAAATATTATTACCAAAGGGGAAACTCTTTACCTGAAAAAATATATATAGAAAACCTGGAAAAGAAACTGTTCCCAAACTTCAGCAGGGTGTGGATAAAGAGTTCACTAAGGCAATTACTGTTCTGTTTGTCTCTGAAAATTTAAGACCTACGGAGATAGAGTGAAAGGTGTGGAATTTCTTTATGTTCATGTGGGATCCGTGCACACAATTGGTATACTGGCCCTGACAGAAACCCGGTAAGGGGTGATCCAACAGATCCAACAGTTCACATATGTTTAATATTATACTGAGCGGTACGGTGGTTATACATTTGAATGTGGCTCCACGATAGCCCATTGGCTACCGTTGGCGTGACGTCATTTCTGCTCACGCCCTTCTTGTCCAGGTGAGGTAGTGGCGGGAATCTTCCCGCGCTGTCGTTCTTTGGGGAATTGGGACCTGTGAGCTGGGCACTCGCTATTGCCACCAGGTGGTCATTGGCTCGCGTCCTAATTGCAACGGGTTACATTGCTACATGGGTTAAAGGCATGGCATTGAGAATACAAAGCATAGTGTTTAAACACAACGTTGAGAACACAACATCCCTCCCCCCTAGGATGAGACGAAGTCTCTCATCCAAGATGGCTTATTGCAAACGCGCTTTGGGCGTGCTGCTGGCTGGCTTGTCCCGGCTCCTTGTCCTGCAACGGGAGGGGGAGACTTGTTAGTGACTTGCCGCAGCTCTGCGGCTTGTGGGGAAGGGACGGAAACATCAGGGGCACTAGGGACTAACGAAAAACCCCGCTTCTTGCTTGGATGGGTGGGGGACCACTCCGGAAAACCCCCCCGGTTTTGTAAATGAAAATCAGAAGCATCCCCTAGGGGGTCATTAGAAGGATTCCGCAGGATATCTATGAGGACAGATTCGGCCTCCTTTCCCTCCCCCCTAGGTGGGGACCACCGGCCCCCCTCTCCTCCCCCTTGGGCTGAACGGGTGGGGGAGAACCCTAACGTTGAATCCTTTTCCGCGCCGTCCGCGCATTGTTCGTCCGGGACCCGGCGCCGGAGCTGGTCTGCGTGCCGCCTCCAGAGTAGACCCGCACTGGTCTCCACACAATACGACACGGGACCCGTCTGCCCTACGATGACGCCCGGGACCCAGGCTGGCCCCACGCTAGCGTAGTTCCTGCAATGCACCGGGGCACCGACTTCGAAACTCTTCGTGGCCTCTAACCCGATGTTTCTCCCTGTGTCCTCCACCCTCGTTGGGTCTAGTCTGGTCAGGATCATGGTCAGCTTCCTACGCATTAAGAGCTCTGCGGGCGAGTACCCTGAAGCTAGGGGGGTCACCCTGTATCCTAGCAGGAACTGACACACTTGTAGGTTGAGATCCCCGGGGCCCATGCGCCTCAGCGCGTCCTTGGCGGTGCGCACGAGGCGCTCAACCTGGCCGTTCGTTGCCGGGTGGAAAGGGGCAGAGGTGATGTGCCGAATGGCGTTGATCTCTGTGAATGCCCTGAACTCCGCGGATGTGAAACAACTAGCGAACGTGCTAAAGACCCTCCGCAAATGTATAACCACCGTATATATTGAGCTGCTCGTCCGCCATTACCTCATGTTCCCCCTGACCACCATGCAATAAAGATGTGTTAAGCCAATCCTTCGGCTGTTCCTTTGTCTTGGTTCTCATACACTAAATTGGCGACGAGGATGGGATATGGCTTCCCACGAGACCAAGACACATGCCGGTTTCGACATCAACAAGCCGGAAGACTGGGAGCTCTTCGAAATGGACTTCCAAGATATGCTGGTGGTGTCCGACATTACAGACGAGGGAAAAAAGAGGGCCATCCTCACTCGGATGCTGGGAAACGCCACCAAACGAGTATTGGTGGACCTAGTAGCACCGAAGAAAGTGAGCGAGCTAACGGCCAAACAACTTCTGAAGGTAATGCGCGACCATTTCCAGCCCACGGTCTCAATGTTTTCGGCTCGAGACGCGTTCTGGAAGAGAGTTCAAGCGCCTGGTGAGTCCATTGCCGCTTTTGCAGCGGCCCTGCGGTTGGCCGCCGGCCCATGCAAGTGGGAAAATCTGGAAATCACCCTCAGGGACCGCTTGCTATGCGGCCTGTGGGACGAAGAGGTGCAGCGGAAACTGATGAACCAGGAGCTGCCCCCGACGCTACGCGAGGTCGTGAAGGCAGCCCAGGCCGCGGAGGCCACCAGGGCCGGAGTCAAGGGGTTCAGAGAAAGGCCCCCACAGCCCGACAAGGCAGCGGGCTTGGTGCAGGCGGCCAGGCGCACGCCAAAATCGTCCACGGAGAGTAGCGACGATGAGGACGTCCGGAAGGTGTGGAAGGACGGCCGATGCTGCGACGGCTGTGGAGCAGCCCATGACCGCATCAAGTGCCCGTTCCGGAAGGCCAAGTGCCACAACTGCGGACGCCGGGGACACATCGCCAAGGTCTGCAGACGGTGGCGCAGAGACCAGAAGGGCCCGTCAGACCGGCCGCCGAAGACCAAGGAGGGCACCCGGCCCGCGAGGAAGCAGGACGGCGTAGGCCGCATCTCCGACAACAGCAGCGACGAGGCCCCCGTGTACAGCGTGTCCTTGGGACACCCACGTTATTTTGTCGAGGTACTGGTGCAAGGGGCCCCTGTTAGGATGGAGATAGACTCGGGTTCTTCCTACTCAATTATGTCCCAGCGGGAGTTCTTGGGGATTTCCCCCCACGTGCGCCCTAAGCTCAAAGCGCTGAGGTCCACGCTGCGGGACGTGCAGGGAAATAGCATTCCGGTGTTGGGGGTTGGAAAATTCAAGGTCCAATACAAGCAACACGCCGCGGAACTTCCCCCTGATTGTTCTAAAGGGGGGAAGTTGCAGCCTCCTCGGGACTCAATGGTTTAAGCCCCTGGGTTTGTTCATTGGGGGGGGGGGTGCATGCCGTCGGGACTGACCCAATACAGGAGGTGTGTGAAGCGCACCCCGAAGTTTTCAGGAAAGGACTCGGAAAATTCAAGGGACCCCCAGTAGCGTTCGACCTGGACCCGGAGGTCCGCCCTATTAGACTCAAGCCGCGCAGAGTGCCTTTCGCACTAAAGGACAAGATAGAGGCGGAACTGGACAAATTGGTGGGCCAGGGGATTCTTGTTCCTGTTGATTCCGCGGAGTGGGAAACTCCGATTGTAACTGCGCTAAAGGCCAACGGGGAGGTTCGCATTTGCGCTGATTATAAGTGCACCATTAATAAGGTGATCCGCCCAAATGCGTATCCGGTGCCGGTAGTCAGCCACCTGTTGGCCAGGTTACATGGGGGAAAGTGTTTCGCCAAACTTGACCTAGCGCAAGCCTATCAGCAACTGTCAGTAACCCCGGCTGCAGCTGCTGCGCAAACGATAGTCACTCATAAGGGGGCGTTCCAGGTGACGCGCCTACAGTTCGGCGTGAACTCGGCGTCGGGTATTTTCCAGTCGCTCGTGGAACGCCTCTTAAAGGGACTGGAGGGGGTCTTGCCATACTTTGATGACGTGTTGCTAATGGGGGGGGAGCGAGGAGGAGTTGGCTGAAAGGTTGGACAAAGTGCTGGCGGTGTTCGAAAAGGCGGGGTTGAGGTTGCGGAGAGACAAATGCGTTTTCTTCGCCAAAGAGGTTGAGTTCTTAGGTTTCCGGGTGACCCCCGAGGGAATCAAACACTCCAAATCAAAGGTAGCAGCCATTCGAAATGCCCCTCGCCCCACCTCCAAGCCCGAATTGCAGTCATTCCTAGGGCTCGTAAACTTTTACCATTCCTTCCTGCCGCGGAAGGCATCGGTAGCAGAGCCACTCCACAAGCTACTTAAGAAGGACGAGGTGTGGACGTGGGGCAAGAGCCAGGAGAAGGCATTCAGTGACCTGAAACAACTCATAACGTCTGATGCCATTCTCACCCATTTTGACCCCAAGAGGCCAGTGGTGCTGATATGTGATGCATCCCCAGTGGGGGTGGGGGCGGTGCTGTGCCACGTGTTGGAGAACGGGAGAGAGGCCCCGGTAGCATTCTACTCCAGATCCCTGTCCCAAGCGGAGCGAAACTACGCCCAAACAGACAGGGAAGCGCTAGCAATAATCGCGGGGACCAAAAAGTTCCACGATTTCCTCTATGGCCGCCCTTTCACCATAGTGACCGACCACAAGCCCCTGCTAGGCATTTTCATTGCAGACCAACCCACCCCTCAAATCCTATCCCCTAGGATGTTACGGTGGGCCATCTTCTTGAACGCGTATCAGCACGCGTTAGTGTACCGACCGGGAAAAGAGATAAGCCACGCGGACGCCCTGTCGAGGTCTCCCCTTCCCAACGCTAGCAGCATCGCGGGCGAGGAAGAACGAGACCGCCCGGTGCTCCTGATAGAGGTCTTAGATTCGCCCCCCATTGTACCCGCAGACATCGCTAAGGCGACCGGCAAGGACAAAACGCTTGCTCTAGTCAGCTCCTGGGTGCAGAAAGGGTGGCCGGCGTCCTCCCCGGCGGCAGAGTTCGCCCCTTTTTTCCGGAAGAGGCTAGAGTTGTCCATAGAGAGGGGGTGCCTTCTGTGGGGCCAGCGGGTGGTAGTCCCCGAATCCCTGAGGCCTCGGGTGCTCAAACTGCTGCACGTCAGCCACCCTGGGATTGTGCGCTCCAAGGCCCTGGCCAGGAGCTATTTCTGGTGGCCCCAATTAGATGCCGACATTGAGCACATGGTGGGCATTTGCGAGAGATGCCAATGCTCCCAACCCGAAGAGGCGCGTCTGCCGCACAGGGAATGGGACGCGGCAAAGGGGCCATGGTCGCGGGTGCACATCGACTTTGCGGGGCCATTTAGAGGGACACTTTTTCTCCTCGTGGTGGATGCTTACTCCAAGTGGTTGGAGGTAATCCCAGTTACGAGCACCTCTTCAGCAATGACGGTGAAGCATTTGCGGAGGGTCTTTAGCACGTTCGGTATACCCGACACCCTAATTAGCGATAACACTAGTTGTTTCATGTCCGCGGAGTTCAGGGCATTCACAGAGATCAACGCCATTCGGCACATCACCTCCGCCCCTTTCCACCCGGCAACGAACGGCCAGGTTGAGCGCCTCGTGCGCACCACCAAGGACGCGCTGAGGCGCATGGGCCCCGGGGATCTCAACCTACAAGTGTGTCAGTTCCTGCTAGGATACAGGGTGACCCCCCTAGCTTCAGGGTACTCGCCCACAGAGCTCTTAATGCATAGGAAGCTGACCACGATCCTGACCAGACTAGACCCAACGAGGGTGGAGGACACAGGGAGAAACATCGGGTTAGAGGCCACGAAGAGTTTCGAAGTCGGTGCCCCGGTGCATTGCAGGAACTACGCTAGCGTGGGGCCAGCCTGGGTCCCGGGCGTCATCGTAGGGCAGACGGGTCCCGTGTCGTATTGTGTGGAGACCAGTGCGGGTCTACTCTGGAGGCGGCACGCAGACCAGCTCCGGCGCCGGGTCCCGGACGAACAACGCGCGGACGGCGTGGAAAAGGATTCAACGTTAGGGTTCTCCCCCACCCGTTCAGCCCAAGGGGGAGGAGAGGGGGGCCGGTGGTCCCCACCTAGGGAGGAGGGAAAGGAGGCCGAATCTGTCCTCATAGATATCCTGCGGAATCCTTCTAATGACCCCCTAGGGGATGCTTCTGATTTTAATTTACAAAACCGGGGGGGGGTGTTTCCGGAGTGGTCCCCCACCCATCCAAGCAAGAAGCGGGGTTTTTCGTTAGTCCCTAGTGCCCCCGGTTTTTCCGTCCCTTCCCCACAAGCCGCAGAGCCGCGGCAAGTCACTAACGAGTCTCCCTCTCCCGTTGCAGGACAAGGAGCCGGGACAAGCCAGCCAGCAGCACGCCCAAAGCACGTTTGCAATAAGCCATCTTGGATGAGAGACTTCGTCTCATCCTAGGGGGGAGGGATGTTGTGTTCTCAACGTTGTGTTTAAATACTATGCTTTGTATTCTCAATGCCATGCCTTTAACCCATGTAGCAATGTAACCCGTCGCAATTAGGACGTGAGCTAATGACCACCTGGTGGCAATAGCGAGCGCCCAGCTCACAAGTCCCAATTCCCCAAAGAACGACAGTGCGGGAAGATTCCCGCCACTACCTCACCTGGACAAGAAGGGCGTGACCAGAAATGACGTCACGCCAACGGTAGCCAATGGGCTATCGTGGAGCCACATTCAAATGTATAACCACCGTATATATTGAGCTGCTCGTCCGCCACTCATGTTCCCCCTGACCACCATGCAATAAAGATGTGTTAAGCCAATCCTTCGGCTGTTCCTTTGTCTTGGTTCTCATACACTAAAGCGGACAACAAGCATCTACATCTGGAGAGGTGGGAAGCAGGCTGTGAAAGTTCATGCCAGTAAAACCTATTATTCTTTAAAATGCCACACAACTCTGATGAGGACTGATTTTTATAAATATATGTCCATTGTGATTATATGGAAGTGTAATGCATTTAACACATCGCATTTATCCTTATTATATCTATGTAATGCAACTAAACACATTGTATCTACTTTATGCAACACTATAGAATTGTAGCTTGTAATATTTTTAAGAGATACTATGCAACACAATAATATTGTAACACATTTTTATACATGATAGTTTATAACTGTTAGCATATATACTTAAACACATACAAAGAAGTTATTCTATTGATATTAACCCTTACTTCTTTACTTTTTATTCTTATGTCCAAGTTAATACACTCACTTAAAGCACATTCACTTAAACTATATTTATCCACTCACTATAGTTTTATACCAGTAGCTTAAGAATTTTATGTAAGTTAGATATTTTATATACTCAGATAAAGGTAAAGGTTTCCCTTGCTTGAAAGCCAGTCGTACCCGACTCTAGGGTTCAGTGCTCATCTCTGTTTCAAAGCCAAAGAGCCAGCACTGAATGCTGATGCAGACGTTTCCGTGGTCATGTGGCAGGTATGACTAGACACCGGAGTGCACAGAACGCTGTTTACCTTCCCACCACAGTGGTGCCTATTGATCTACAATACTTGCAATGTCTTGCTTTCGAACTGCTAGATTGGCTGGAGCTGGGACAAAGACATGAACTCATTCCGTCCTGCAGTACTCGGGAATCGAACTGTTGACCTCCCGCCTTCTAGTCTGCATCTTAGCTACTTGAGCCACTGCAGTCCTAGGTCTCTTCTGTTAAAATTATTTTGTTGGTAAATCTCTCCTTCAAAAACTCTTTGGCTATTTGGTCTAGAGTACAGTATCTTATATACCTGGAAATGAGTCCCACTGAATTCCGTAGTACACTTCCTTCTGAGTAGGCTCTGAGGAGGATTGTGATGCAAGTTACTTAAGTATGGTCAACCTAAAAAGAGAGTGCTTCTGGATTTGCAGCATACAGAATGTTTCTGGATACTGCAACTGTCAACATACTTAGAAGAAAGTTCAAATATAATTATTCCTCTGGTAAGGCTGCAATGCTAATATACTCTCTTTCTGAGCAGTGACAGTTGTGTTCCTAGCTGCAACATTGCAGGCTAAGCTTATCTCTTGGGAATAACTGAACTGAAGTGGCCTTACTCTGAAGATTGCAGGAACTGGATTTCTTAATATCTGGAAAGGGATGAAAGAAAGGTAGGCAAGGAAAAGATTTAGTTTGGATTGCTCTAACTGCAAACCATTCTGGAGAAGCTCTCTCTCTCCTTTCATCCCTCCATCCCTGTGGGTTCTCTTTGTGGTTTCCTTTCTCACTCAATTGCTTCTCCTCTTTTCTTTCTCCCTCTCCCTCAGAATGCTGTTTTGACTGCTCATTTGATACTGGAAGTGCAGTCCTGGGTATCTCTAATAACATAATGTTTCATCAGAACAGGTGTGGTAATAGCCACTAACACAAGGGTTCCTAACGTTTTCCCACCTGGGGCCAGTCTCGTCCCCGAGTCACAGCTGCAGGGGCTGAGGCAAGTTTCTGCCCTGTGCTTCCCCTTCCAGTGGTGGCGGCGGCAGCAGGCGCAATCATGCCATTTTTTCAGCTGCTTTGCCAGCCTCTGCCGCTTCACATGGCAGCATTCAGCAACAGATACTTTTATTCTTCCTTCCTTGTGAGCTACCCAGGAAACAATCTTATTGGGTGGTCTTGCTTTTTACATTTCTTTTTTGCCACTAAGAATATCACAAATAGTGCATTCCATTACGTAAGAAAGTAAAATTTATAGTGTGGCCTGGAGAAAGCCATTTTTATGAGAAGATAGTGACACAAAAAGTCCTGAGTCTTTTATCTAAGTGGAGTAGACTTGCATGATTGTGCATTTCTGAACATTTTGAAAAGTATGTAATGCCAAGATAAAATATTAAATGCCTTCCACCCTTTGGCCCCACCTGGGCTGAGTACATGTGTGTGTAGTTTGTCAAAAAGTATATAAGCCTGATTGAATTGTTAATTGGGGTTCATGGATCTATATGGAACCAAGCATCACATATGCATATGTTTATATTATAATTGATTTTGTTGATAAAATCTCTTTTTCTTTCAAAACCTCTCTGGCTATTTTATTTATGTTTAAAGAAACATATAAACTGATCGCTTTTTTGAGAGTTTTCAGGTGACAGGCCAAAAAAGAAACTTGCCATTTCAAAAGAAGGCCATCTGCAGGGGTCATTCTGCATAGACCTGATTCCCTATGTTTATGGAATGGTAGACATATCAAATCCAGCCTGCTGCCACACACCCACACACCCAACAAAGCCTTGGCCAAAATCTTGCCATGAATTTTTGGACTCTCATTGAAAAATTTTCTTGCACTATACACAAGAAATTGGTTCATGCCTGAAGAAGTGATCTTGTATAGCTCACCTAATGTTTAAGTGACCCTAGTATGCCACCTCATGGGCTTTTCTTGACACTTTTTGGCCTTGTTTCCAGTGGCTTTGTTTCTATTGTTTGTTGTTGTTCAGTCGCACAGTCGATTCCGACCCTTTGTGACCCTATGGACCATTGCCTGCCAGGCACCTCTGTCTTCCAGCATCCTCCTCAGCCCGCCCAGCTCTGTGCCCATTGTGTCCACAATACCATCTAGCCATCTCATCTTTGGACATCCCCTTCTTCTCTTGCCCTCCACCTTTCCCAGCATCAAGGCTTTCTCAAGTGAGTCCTCCCTTCTCATTTGATGTCCAAAGTACTTTAGTTTCATCTTCACTATTTGTCCCTCCAATGAACAGTCAGGGTTGATTTCTTCTAATATTGACTTACTAGCATATTTGTGCCCTGCCAGCCGGGCAGGGTTTTTTTTTGTGTGAGTGTGTTTTGTTTTTGTTTTTTTGTTGGGGTGGTTTTGGTGGTTGTGATTTGAATTTGTGGTTTTTTAAATTTGTTTGATTTTGTTTATTTTTATTTTTTAAATATTTGTTTTGTCTGTTTTATACTCTTCTGGCCTCTAGGTGGGGCTGTGATTAAGAGTACTGCTATTGTCTTTCTTTGTTCAGTTCTGTTCTGGAGGCATGGAGGTAGGACGTGTTTGGTAAGTACTCTTGATTGTTTTATTCTGTTTTGATTTTGTTTTGATTTTGGGGTGTTGGGCTGGGGGTTTAAGTAGAGAGTTTCTACTTAACCCCCCCCCCCCCGACGTGTTTCTGCTTGTTCTTATGTTTTTATTTTGGATTTTAGATGTGTTTGATTGTTTTGGGTATTTCTGGTTGTTATTTTTATTTTTTATTTTGTCCATATTTATTTTTTTAAATTTGTGATATTATTGTTTGTTGAGTTAGGTATTTTCATGTTGTAAATAGGTGTTTTTAGTGAGTTTTCATGGTTTTTCATTAGTCTTTCATATTTCGGGTGTTTTTTGTTGAGTTTGTTGTTTTTTGTTGTGTTGTTTACTTGGTTTATTGTAATTATTTGTTTATTTATTTGTGTTTTATTATTTTTGATGCTTGGCATTCTGGTTAATTGTTTTGTTTTGCTGTTGTTGTTTTGTGGGGTGAAGAACGGCCTGTTTATTGTTTCTTCTTTTCCCTATTGCTGTTTCGAAATTAGGTTTCGATGCAGCGATGAGGAAAAGGAAGAGCCGGCAGTCAGCTCACACTTCGTCTGGTAAGGTTCGTTAGGTCGGTTGTGGGAGAAGGAGGCAGAAAAGAGCTATCTGCTTGACGATAGTTCTCTCCTCTCAGCCTTCTTTTTCCCAGGCTTACTTAACAGGAGATCAGCAGGCAACGATCCATAAGGGGTGGTGCTCTTCCTTGCGGATTGCTGGCTGCTGCTTTTGTATTACCTCCACGGCTGTTTCGTGCTAGTTTTTGAAACAGTGGTGTGGGTAGTACAAAGGCAGCATCCAGTCATGGGAGGGTGCTTCCCCTGACGAATTGCTGCCTGCTTCTTTTTTCCCCCATCCCAGCTCAACTTACCTTGAGGCTGGTGGTGGTTTCGTTGTGTCTTCAGCGGGGTAGTGTGGAGAAGAGGGAGTCCCTCTTCTCCCTGTTGCTCTGGGAAAGAAGGCCGGTGGTTGTCTCACCATGGTTTTTTGTGGGTTTGGGTTAGTGAGGCCATGAGGCACTGCTTCTGCCTGTGGCGGCCTTGCATTCCCATTGCAGGAGGTGCTGCGTCCGCCTGTGGCGGCCTTGCATTCCCATTGTGTGAGGCGTTATTTTATTTTTTTCACATGCCAGTTTTTTTAGCATTCTGATTGGCTGAAGTGGTCATGGCGCGGAGGACCCTGGGACTTGAAGATTTATTTCTTTTGTTCATGTTCATGCGGCAGCTTTTTTTCTGTGGCTCATTTTGTATTGGGCGCGCCGGCTTTCCCAACGTTCTCCTTGCTCTCGCCTGTCAGCCTGATTGGCTGAGAGGCGGCGCAGAGGACATTGGGACTTGATGTTGTTTTGTTTGTGTTCATGGGGCGATTGCTCCACTGGCGACTGCCGGACCCTTGCGGCAATGGTCAGGCTGGGTAAAGGCAAATGCGGGCAGTTCGGTATGGGATAGTAGGGATGGGTGAGGGAGCCTTTGCCAGATTCCAACGATTAGCATCCCTCCTTGTAGGTAAAGATTTGTTCTCTTTGCTGTCCAGGGGACTCTCAGGACTCTCCTCCAACACCACATTTCAAAGGCATCTATTCTTCTATAAAAGTATAAAATGAAAGAATAAAATATGGCGATTTTACTTTGTCTGACTGGGTGTGCACAAACTACAGAAAATCTGCTTTGTACAGCTGGAGGTGTTATTTGACAGGTTCACCATTTAACAGTAGCTCCAAGATAGTAAAGGTAAAGGTCACCCTTACTCTAAAGCCAGTTGTATCTGACTCTAGGGTGCAGTGCTCATCTCCGGTTATAGCCAAAGAGCCAGCACTGTTTGTGTATGCAGACATTTCCATGGTCATGTGGCAAGCATGGCTAGATATCGGAGTGCACAGGATGCTCTTTACTTTCCTACCGAAGTGGTACCTATTTATTTACTTACAATTTCTTGCTTTCAAACTGCTAGGTTGGCAGGAGTTGGGACAGAGACTGGACCTCTCTCCATTGTGCAGCACTCATGTCTCAAACTGCTGACCTGCCAACCTTCCAGTCATCAAGTTCAGTGTCGTAACCACTAAGCCACTGCAGTCTCTTCCAAGATAATACCTGCTGAATTATTTTTTTTTATTTTTCAAATATAAACATAAATAAAAAAACCAGCACAGTACAAATACAATATATAAGAAAAAATACAGAATCTTTAAAAAACTTATATAAACTCAGTGGTGGGCTCCAAATTTTTTTACTACCACACTGTGGGTGTGGTATGGTCAGCGTGGCCAGGGGGGAAGCCCTATGTTGCACCCAAATTAGGACTACTTTATTTCAAAACTTGGATGGGCGGGGCCAGCCAGAATTTCTGCTACCGGTTCTGGAGAACTGGTGCGAGCCTGCTGATGCCCACCACTGTATAAACTAGTGTGTGCACCCACCGCCAGTGGGATATTATATACCTTTATTTAACTATTATCTAGGTGACACTATATTTAAATATTTGACCCTTCTTTCCAAAAAGATATACAATCTGGCCCTGGCCTTACTCCTTTCTTTTTCACGAAAATTTATTTATTTATTTATTAGATTTATACCCTGCTCTACTCAAGCACAAGGCCGACTCAGAGCAGCTACAAAAATCAATATACATACAATTACAGTAACATCATAATACACATAATCACAAACCAAATAAATAATCAAAAGATGCACAATAGTACAAAAGGCACAGCATCAAAATATCAATAATCAATAGTTACAAAATTCAGATACAAGGTATAAGAGACAACAATCATGATATCAAAGGCATTGCAAAACAAAAGGGAAACCTCATTTTGGAAGCCCCCACAAAGACCGCCAGCAGCAGAACCACCCCAAGAAACAGAGTCCAAAGTCATCGTCCTTGTCCTCATCCTGGCTGATAATGGGCTGGGAGGGCGCGGCAGTCCCCGAGGCCACGGGGAGTCGCCTTTATCCTCCCGGCATTGGTGGGGCCGGGAGGTTGTGGTGGCTCAGGCGGCAGCATCTTCAGGGATCCCCGTGTATTCAATGCATTTCATCCTTATTTCTCTAAAGTCAGTTTTTTTAACTAATCCCTTTTAAATTTTAATTCACACATTAATCTTTCATTTATTGCCATATTTCATATCTTTTTATACCAATCATCCAATTCAAATTCATAACCTACTTTCCATTTTTAACAAAGCTGTTACCATTCTAATAACCATTTCTTTCTTATTCTGTTCTGTTTATTTCCAAAAATCCATCAGTAATGCTATTTTAGGAAACCTATCTGATTTGATAGATAATATTAATTTCCAAGAAAACTCTTCTCCACATTTTCTTCACATTGTTACAGTACCACCATAAATTAAGATGTGTCTTAATTCAATATCTCCAACAATCCTTACTATATTTTGAATCATAGTAGCTTAACCATACCAGAGTCATATACCATCTCCAAATTGTTTTACAACAATTCTCTTTAATTCTAACTGATATATTTTTCATAATCCTTTGTTTCCATACTGTATTCAATTCCTCTTCTTTAATCCTGACTCCTAAATCAGTTTTCTAAGTTAATCTTAAAGCTTTTTGTACATCCTCATCAATATTTTATTTATCTTACTGACTAACTCCTTACTGCATTTCCTTCTGCTCCAATTGTATAATCAGTTCTTCAAATTTTGTTAATTTCTTACTATTTTCCATATTGTTTTAGCCAACATTTAGTCAATTTCTTCAGTTGTAATCTATTAGGCCAAGATACTTTAATTTCTGAATTTTTTTCAAATGATGTTTGTTCCTATTAAAGACTCAAGCATGATATGGGTGTACAAAACATATACTGTAATTTATTTCAATAAGCTTCATTTAAGCTCCCATATCCCTTTGTCCCACCAGCTCTGTCTGTGCTTTTATGCAATGTTAACTCCTAGCAGCTGTCCTCATAACCTCGCTTTCCCTTGGAAACACTATGTTGACATCTACTACCGTATCCCTACTACTTAGCAGTCCTTAGAAAGTTACTTTTCACTAGTAAGACATTACATCACTCAGTACCAAATTGGCTATCAGTTTCTTATCTTACTACATCAATTTTGTTGCTTCAGTTTCAGAAGATAACTTCTTACAGTGTGCTGGTCAATACCATGTTCTGTATCTTTATATAATACGGATTTTGTCTCCATTCAATCTTGGCTGCTAGTTCTATGTATGCTACAGGTTGGCTGTTGATTCACAGAAGCCTTTGCTTCCTTCTCAATCCTTGGTGTTATTGGATCACCACCTGAAGTCTGTGTGTCTTCATTATGTCTCATCACATGGCTATTAAAAATTAGAAATATCATTACTGGCCTTTATGATAACATAACACTTCCCCAACTTTGCTACTCAGCTCTGCTTACATAGATGCACGTTCCCTTTCATAACTTTAAACAATTCCATCTGATTTTATAACTCCCCAAATCCCATATACCAACAAAGTAGGATGAGAGCAATGGTAATTTCTGAATTCTGCCCTTTGACGTTCAGAATGTTTGTCTGTACATGCTCCTTCACCCCCACCCCCTTTTTAAAAAAAGGAACAAAGTATTTGATATTTCTGTACTGTCCAACATGGGTCTCTGGAGTACCTGGACACCACCTCGCCTTCCAAGCCATCTGGGCCAGAAGCTTGGTTTACTGAGCTCTCAAATGGGGGACACCATGTCTACTCATACGATCAGTGATGGGATTTTTTTTTTTTTACTACCTACTCTGTGGACGTGGCATGGTGGGCTTGGCCAGGGGGAAAGCCCTGCATTGCACCCAAATTAGGACTACAGTGGAACCTCATGTAATGAATGTATCATACAACAAAAAAATCATACAACAAAGAGAATTTTGGAACAAATGGGTGCATCATACAATGAAAATCTTTATGGGAAAATTGTAGAATTAAAATTTTCTTTGTACAATTTTTCTCATAGAGATTTTGTTGTACAATTTTTCCCATAGGGATTTTCATTGTACGATTTTTTCCCCATAGAGATTTTCATTGTATGATGCATGCATCATACAAAAAAAAGTATAACGAAGTGCCTTGTGGAACCAATTATTTTCGTTATATGAGGTTCTACTGTACTTTATTTCAAAACTTGGATGGGTGGGGCCAGCCAGAATTTCTGCTACCGGTTCTAGCGAACTGGGGTGAACCTGCTGAATCCCACCACTGCATACGATCCTTTTAGACCAGTAGTTCCCAATGTGGGGCCCATGCTCCACCAGTGGACTTCAATTCACAGAAGCCTCAGTCAGTACATTGGCTGATCACTGTTTTGGGGAATTGACTTAGGCTTCTGGGAATTGAAGTCCAAAAACCAAGGGTTTGGAAACACTGTTTTAGATCCATCTTCTGCCTAGATGCCATTTTCTTTAGGCTGGAGACTTGATCTATTGAGCAGAACTGCCCTCTGCTGCCTCAGTGAGCCTGGTATACAAACAATCCTTTTTCTTCTCCCCCCAAGAGGCCAAGTTTATTGCTATCTTTTCATATGGTGTTACCCTAGGCCAGTGGTGGGCATCAGCAGGTTTGCACCAGATTGCCAGAACCTGTAGCAGAAATTCTGGCTGGTCCCACCCATCCAAGTTTTGAAATAAAGTAGTTGTAATTCGGGTGCAATGTAGGGCTTTCCCCCTGGCCATGCCCACCATGCCATGCCCACAGAGTAGGTAGTAAAAATAATTGAATCCCACCACTGCCCTAGGCCAGTGATGGTGAACCTTGGCACTCCAGCTGTTCTTGGACTTCAATTCCCAAAAGCCCTGATCAGCAGGAGTGCTGACTTGGGCTTATGGTAATTGAAGTCCAAGAACACCTAGAGTGCCAAGGTTCACCATCATGGCCCTAGGCTGTGAGGCCATTGATAGTTTGGGGAAAGTGGCATAGAAGTGCTTTCAACTGTTTTTGAAGACTTGCCCTCCTAAATCAACAACTGAAATGAGTTATATAAAATCTTCTTGATTTTAGCCCTTCTACTTTCTTTGCTCTTATTCTGGCACTCTGGAGGCCGTACTAAGCCTTTTTGCTCATATGCAGTTTGGCCAAGCTTTTAGCTGATTTGTTTTAATAATATATCAATCTTTGTTCTGCTTTTAATCCATTTTACCTGTTGTAGTATGTTGTCCCCTATTGGTTGTAAGTCCTTACGGTATACTTTAGCTTCAGTGGTGGCGAACCTATGGCACGCATGCCAGAGGTGGCACTCAGAGTGCCATCTGTGGCACGCCAGGACAGAGTTTGCCCTGCCCCTCTTCCCAGCAGCCCAATGGGAGTGCTTCCTTTCTCCCCCCAGGACAGAGTTTGCCCTGTCCCTCTGCCCAGCAGCCCAATGGGAGCATTTCCTTCCCTCCCCTGTTGCTGTATTGGCATTTGGTGATAAATAAGTGGGTTTTGGGTTGCAGTTTGGGCATGTCTCTAAAAGGTTCGCCATCACTGCTTTAGCTCATCTGTTGCCCATCCATCCAGAACTTTCAAAGATTGTTTCCATGGTCCAAGATGTCTAGATATAGATCAGTCCTTGCTTTCTTGCCTGTTATGTATGCATGTTCACTGTACTGGAAAGATAAGAATGTAACCACTCCAAATACAATGTATCTCAGCTGTAAAGGAACGCGAGCAAGCAGCCCATAGAGGGCAGCTGCGAGCGTTCAGTCTCACATGGTTCACATTGCTCAATCACGGACAGCCGCGGGAAAACCTTCCCCGCATTAATCAGGAGGAGAAAGAACTACTGAAGAGAGGCGTGCCTGGGCGAGGCCACGCCGGTAGCAGCCAATGAGCTACCGTGCTACAAGATTCAAATGTATAATGCTACTGTATATATTGAGATGTATCACCGCCATTACCTCATGTTCCACCGGATCATCATGCAATAAACCTGTGTTAAGCCAACCCTTCGGCTGTTCTGTTGTCTTTGGTCCCATACACTAAATTGGCGACGAAGGTGGGATGATGGCTGCCCACGGGACCAAGACATGCGCCGGCTATGAGATCAAGAAGCCGGGAGACTTGGAGCTGTTTGAGATAGACTTCAATGGAGCGCTGGTGGAGCTCGAAGTTTCAGATGAGGACAAGAAGAGGGCCATCTTCGTCCGCATGCTCGGGCACGAGACCAAGAGGACCTTGGTGGACCTGATCGCGCCGAGGAGGGTGAGCGACTTCAAAGCTAAGGAGCTCCTGGCGGTGCTGCGCGCCCACCTCCGGCCCGCGATAGCGATGTTCCCCGCTCGGAGCGCGTTCTGGAGGCGAGTCCAAGCGCCCGGGGTATCGGTCGCCGAGTTCGCAGCGGCCCTGCGACTGGCCGCCGGCCCATGCAAGTGGGAGACCCCAGAAGTCACCCTCCGGGACTGCCTGCTCTGCGGCCTGAGGGACACCGAAACTCAGCGCGCGCTGATGAAACAGGAGCCGCCCCCCACGCTGCAACAAGTCCTAGACGCGGCACAGGCCGCGGAAGCCACGACGGCCGGGGTGCAAGAGCTCCAGGACTGGCCCCCGAAAGCTGCCAAGGCAGAGAGCTCGGTGCGCGCGGCCCGGCGAGTTTCAAACTCGTCCACGGAAAGTGGCGACGACGAGGATGTCCGGAAGGTCCAGAAGGAAGGCCGGCGCTGCGACGGCTGCAGCGCCACCCACGCCCGCGCCAAATGCCCGTTCCGCAAGGCCGAGTGCCACAACTGCGGCCGGCGCGGGCACATCGCCAAGGTCTGCAGGAAACGGCGCGAGACCAGGAGGAGTTCGCCAGACCGCTCGGCGAGGCAGAGCCGCACCACGAGGCCCAAGGACGAGAGCCGCACCACGAGGCCCAAGGATGGCACCCGGACCACGTGGAGGCAGGACGGCGTAGGGCGCATCTCCGACGACAGCGAGGACGACGCCCCGGTGTTCAGCGTGTCCGCGGGACACCCCCGATACTTCGTTGAGGTAGTAATCCAAGGGGCCCCTGTTAGGATGGAGGTGGACTCGGGTTCTTCTTACTCTATCATCTCCCAGGGGGAGTTCCTGAAAATTGCCCCCCACGTGCGGCCCAAACTCAAAGCGTTGGACGTGCAAGGGAACCGCATTCCGGTGTTGGGGGTTGGGAAGTTCCAGGTCCAATTCAAAAAGCACGCCGCAACGCTCCCCCTAGTCATCCTCAAGGGAGGTAATTGCAGCCTCCTCGGGACTCAATGGTTCCAGCCCCTGGGTTTATTCATTGGGGGGGTGCACACCGTTGGGGTACACGCCGCCGGGACTGATCCAATACAGAGTGTGTGTGACGCGCACCCCGAGGTTTTCAAAAAGGGACTGGGGAAATTCAAGGGCCCCCCAGTGACTTTCGACCTGGACCCGGGAGTACGACCAATCAGGCTAAAGCCGCGCAGAGTGCCTTTCGCACTAAAGGACAAGATAGAGGCGGAGCTGGACAAATTGGTGGGCCAGGGGATTCTTGTTCCTGTTGATTCCGCGGAGTGGGAAACTCCAATTGTAACAGCGCTCAAGGCCAACGGGGAGGTCCGCATATGCGCTGATTACAAGTGCACCATCAATAAGGCGATTCGCCCTAATGCGTATCCGGTGCCGGTAGTCAGCCACTTACTGGCCAGGTTACATGGGGGGAGGTGTTTCGCTAAACTCGACCTGGCCCAAGCCTACCAGCAACTCCCGGTGACCCCCGCCGCAGCTGCTGCACAGACCATAGTCACCCACAAAGGGGCGTTCCAGGTGACGCGCCTCCAGTTCGGCGTGAATTCGGCGCCCGGGATCTTCCAGTCACTCGTGGAACGCCTCCTGAAGGGGTTGGAGGGGGTGTTACCCTATTTTGATGACGTATTGATAACAGGGGGGAGCCGGGCCGAATTGGCAAAAAAGGTTGGGAAAGGTCCTGACAATATTCGAAAAGGCGGGGTTGCGGTTTCGGAAAGACAAATGCGTTTTCTTCGCAACTGAGGTTGAGTTCCTAGGGTTCCGTGTTACTCCCGAGGGAATAAGGCCGTCCCAATCCAAGGTGGCCGCCATCAAGAAGGCCCCTCGCCCCACCTCCAAGCCCGAGCTGCAGTCGTTCCTCGGACTGCTCAACTTCTACCACTCCTTCCTTCCTCGGAAGGCAGCCGTGGCAGAACCGCTACACAAATTGTTAAAGAAGGATGAGGCATGGAAGTGGGGCGATGACCATGAGAAGGCTTTCAATGACCTGAAACGACTCCTGGCATCCGATGCCGTACTGACCCACTTCAATCCCAAACGCCCGGTGGTCCTGATATGCGATGCATCCCCGGTGGGGGTGGGGGCGGTGTTATGCCACGTGCTGGAAAACGGGAGGGAGGCCCCGATAGCGTTCTACTCCAGGTCCTTGTCCCAAGCGGAGAGAAACTACGCCCAGACAGACAGGGAAGCGCTAGCGATAATTGCGGGCACCAAGAAATTTCATGATTTTGTGTATGGCCGCCCCTTCACCATAGTGACCGACCATAAGCCCTTACTAGGCATTTTCACCGCAGATAAGCCCACACCACAAATCCTGTCCCCGAGAATGCTCAGGTGGGCCATTTTTCTCAACGCGTATCAGCACGCGTTGGTGTACCGGCCCGGGAAGGAGATCAGCCACGCGGATGCCCTATCGAGGTCCCCCATTCCCCGGGATTGCTGCCACGTGGGCGAGGAAGAGAGGGACCACCAGATCTTAATGATAGAGGTCCTAGACTCCCCCCCGGTAGTACCGGCCGATATCGCCAAAGCGACCGGCAAAGACAAAACGTTAGCGACAGTTAGCTCCTGGGTGCAGAAAGGGTGGCCCGTGTCTTCCCCAGCAGCGGAATTCGACACATTTTTCAAGAAAAAACTAGAGTTGTCCCTAGAGAGGGGTTGCCTTTTGTGGGGACAGCGGGTAGTGATCCCCACGTCCCTTCGGCCGAGGGTGCTTAAACTACTGCACGTCAGCCACCCGGGGATCGTCCGCTCAAAGGCACTAGCCCGCAGTTACTTTTGGTGGCCCCAGCTAGACGCCGACATCGAGCACATGGTCGGCACTTGCGAAGCGTGCCAAAGCTCCAGGCCGGAAGAGGCTCGTTTACCACATAGGGAGTGGGACGCAGCAAGGGGGCCCTGGTCCCGGGTACACGTAGACTTTGCTGGCCCGTTCAGGGGAGCACTTTTCCTCCTTGTGGTGGATGCGTTCTCCAAGTGGTTGGAGGTCATTCCAGTCTCGAGCACCTCCTCGGCCACAACAATTAAACAGTTACGGAGGGTCTTTTCCACGTTCGGTTTACCCGACACCCTCGTCAGCGATAACGCTAGCTGTTTCACGTCCACCGAGTTCAGGGCATTCATGGATCTCAATGCCATTCGGCACATCACCTCCGCCCCGTTCCACCCAGCCACCAACGGCCAAGTAGAGCGCCTCGTGCGCACCACAAAGGACGTGCTGCGGCGCATGGGTCCCGGGGATCTCGACCTACAAGTGTGCCAATTCCTGCTAGGGTACAGGGTCACCCCATTGGCGTCAGGGTACTCCCCCGCGGAACTGTTAATGCGCAGGAAGCTGGCCACGGTAATCTCCAGACTAGACCCCACGAGGGTAGAGGACAAAGGGCGGAACGTAGGGATGGAACCCACAAAGAGCTTCAGCGTAGGTGCCCCCGTGCATTGCAGGAACTACGCCAGCGCGGGACCAGCCTGGGTGCCGGGCACTGTAATAGAACAAACCGGCCCCGTTTCATACCGCGTGGAGACCAGTACAGGCCTCCTGTGGAGGCGACACGCGGACCAGCTCAGGCGCAGGGTCCCCGGAGAGGAGGACGCGAACGGAGGAAACCACGATTCAACGTTAGGGTACTCCCCCACCCGTTTAGCCCAAGGGGGAGGGAAAAGGGGCCATGGGTCCCCACCAAGGGGGGAGGAAAGGGAATCTGTCCTTGCAGATATCATGCGGGAGTTCTCGGCGGAAGGAAAGGGCCCCGAACTCATACATATCTCGAGGAATCTTCCCCCAGACTCAGATCCCCCAAGCGAATTAGATTTTGATTTTCCGTACCAGGGGGAGTTAGCGGAGTGGTCCCCCACCCGTCCTAGCGAAAAGAGGGGTTTCAGTTCAGCCCCTGGTACGTCCAGTCCCAACCCCTGCGAGTTAGAGTGTAACATAGCGCCAGCTCCCCGGAGACCAACACCCCCAAGACAGGAGGCGAAGGCAAATCCGCCCACCACAGTCTCAAGATCCCCTGAACGGATAGCAGGAGGCAGCGGGACCACGAGGGCATCCTCGTCGGTCCCGAGATTCGTAATGGGAGGGTCCCCAGGGTCCGCAGGCAACAGGCAGGGGTTCACTTCCCAGCTGTTCATTCCATTCCCATCCCCCAGCGCAAGGCAGGCACGGACGCCCCACGGAGCCACTAACGAATCCCCGTCTTCCGTTGCAGGACAAGCACCCACGGAGCCAGGGATCACAGGCTCTCCTGTACTAGGGCAGGCGCATGCACGCCCCAAGCGCACGTGCGGCAAGCCACAATGGTTGCGGGACTTCGTCCCATCCTAGGGGGGAGGGATGTTATGTATGCATGTTCACTGTACTGGAAAGATAAGAATGTAACCACTCCAAATACAATGTATCTCAGCTGTAAAGGAACGCGAGCAAGCAGCCCATAGAGGGCAGCTGCGAGCGTTCAGTCTCACATGGTTCACATTGCTCAATCACGGACAGCCGCGGGAAAACCTTCCCCGCATTAATCAGGAGGAGAAAGAACTACTGAAGAGGCCACGCCGGTAGCAGCCAATGAGCTACCGTGCTACAAGATTCAAATGTATAATGCTACTGTATATATTGAGATGTATCACCGCCATTACCTCATGTTCCACCGGATCATCATGCAATAAACCTGTGTTAAGCCAACCCTTCGGCTGTTCTGTTGTCTTTGGTCCCATACACTAAACTGCCTTTGATCAACATTTACTTATGCAACTTTGACAGTGGTTGTCATGATGCAAAATCTTTCCTTTTGCTCTAGGGATCGATAGGTGAAGATCTCTAAGCAGCAACCCCCCCCCCCCCCCCCCCGGGCACTTGAATGTTCTGAATTCTTCTGATATAAATCATGGACCATTGTGGGAGATTGAATTCTATAGCAGGTAAAATTGTTCTTTACTTCTATTTGTCTCTGATCTGAAAGTGGGGAATATCTCCTCAAAATTGACTAACAGCTGTTAGAAAGGAGTATTTTCATTGCCATGTAAACAAATGTATTCTCCTTGTCTTCTGGGCTGGCTTACATGATTGAAAACTTTCCTTTTGTTATCTTTCACTTGGCCTTGATTACACTGCACAACAACCATTTTTGCTACTGGGAATAACACATGATTTACATGATAGTGAGTGAGCTGATTCCAAATCTGAACTCAGAATTTGCCTATCACATACAGATTGTAAGTTATAGGCATGCTATAGCTGTTCAAATGGTAATGGGTAATGTATTTTTACATGGGAACATTATAATACTTACAGCTACCACTATGCCTGCTGGCCAAGCATGTCTGGCCAAGTCAGTGAGCTGATGTCAGAAAAAGGTATATAAGGTGAGATGGACCAAGAGCTTGTCACAAGTGTGAAACCATCTTATTGGATAGTACAGCTAAGCCAGTGATGGCAAACCTTGACACTCCAGCTGTTCTTGAACTTCAATTCCCAGAAGCCTTGATCAGCAGGAGTGCTGACTTGGGCTTCTGGTAATTGAAGTCTAAGAACACCTGGAGTGCTGAGATTCATCATCATGGAGCTAGGCCATAGTGAGTCTGTTTTGAGCTAAAGATGAGTAGGCACAGCTGTTTTAATAAACCAAACAATTTTTGCTACATTTTTGGCTAATTTAATTTACTGTATTTTCTGGCATATAAGACTACTTTTTAACCCCGAAAAATCTGTGCCAAAGTCGGGGGTCATCTTATAGGACAGGTACTTAACTGCAGCTTGTTTCCCCTTGCTTCATATGTCCGGCGCATATGGTGGGGGGTGCCGCGGCCGAGTTCCTGCTCTGTGCGGGGAGTATGAAGCAAGGGGAAGCAAGCTGCACACATCTTCCTGTACCTCGAGGAGGAGAACGTGAGCGTGGATTGGCTCTCCACCAGAACCTGCCCATTCGACTCGGAGGGCTGCGCGTCTTCGGGTTGAGTGTGGGTTAATTTTTATTTGGTGTGCATTGGAAGAGAGGTAGTCTTATACGGCAAGTATATTCCAAACTCTATATTTTAACTGGAAAAGTTGGGGGTCTTCTTATACGCCCAGTCGTCTTATACGCCGGAAAATACGGTAATTTAATTCTCATGCTTATATGCAGCCCACTCAGGGGGACCCAACTCAGGGCAGGTCACAAAGCAAGCATATACAAAATGCCCAATGGAATAATATACAAAATTCAAAGTACACAATAAAGGAATATACAAAATCCAAAATATACAGTAATACAACTTACAAATTCAAGTCACCGAATAACAAACAAACAGAGCAGCAAGGTCCTTCTCTGTGTGGGTGGAGCCCCGAGCTAGGCAGGCGGGAGCATCCTCCACTGCCCAAGTGCCGCAGCTAGCCCAGTCCTCCTCCTCCGGCGGTGATGGGGCACAGAGGTGAGTGGGTGGGAGCGTCCCTTGGTCCTGAGCTGATGGCCTTTCCTCCTTCTCCAAGCAGGTGGGGTCCAGAGCTAGGTGGGCGGAAGCACCCAAGTGGCCACAGCTGGCTCAGACCATCTCCTCCTCCCCCTCCTCTGGCAGTGACAGGGCGCAGAGGTGAGCGGGCGGGCGACCTCTGCGTGATCAACACAAGAAACTAGCCAAGAGGGTGAGATTTGCTTACTTAAGATCCTGACATCCTATGCAGAATCGGACTTCAGATTTGGATTCAGCACACTTGATTTAGTATAGGACGCATAGATTAGACCAAGTAGCAGACAATATTTATTTTTTTGTGATCCAGCATTATTGACCATGCAGTGGAATAGTATTGCAAAATTTAGGTCTTATACCATGATGAAAAAGTCCTTTCTCCATCTCCTTTCTCTCTCCTTCTTTCTCTGTTTCTATCTCTGTTGCACTGCTTCAGGATAGTTTTAATTTTAAACAGTTGCCACTATTTTTATGTTGCTATTTAAAAAAAAAACCAGCAGAAATATATCAAACAAATAATCTGGGCACAACCAAAACTATGAAGTGACTGGAAGAAGTCCCATTATGATGAAATCTTAGATGTCACCCCTTATGTTTATCTTACGAAGAAGGTGAATAAGAGGAGAGATGATAGAGGTACAGTATATGAAATTATGCATAATGTGGGAAAGATAGAAAATGTTATCGCCATTCCACCCAACTCTGTCAAAATACTAGAACCCAGAGTCATCCACTGAAGCTCAATGATAGGAGACTTGGGACATCGAAAAGAAAATAACTTCTTCACACAGCAGATGGCCAACTGTGGAACTCACTGACACAATGCAGTGATGGTTACCTGTGGTACCATTGGTTTAGAATGGTCTACAGCACAGTGACAGGGTATTTTCCAGGTACAAAGATGCTTCCTTTTCCGTTCCTAGCATCTTAAGCAGAAAGGATTAGGCAAGCTATTTTTCTGCTTGAGAGTCTGAAAAACTGTTGCTAGCTCAAGTAGACATACCCTGTTTATAGGTATGGGACCGTCATGTTCAGAGTTGGATAAAACACAGGTACACAAACTGACTCTTTTTTTGCTGTTGCTGGACTCCAACCTCTGTGCAGATCAAGAGCATAGTCAGAGACGATGCAAATTGTAATTCAACAGTATCTGGAACACCCCTGGTACATCAGACCGAAGAAAAAATAATTAAGATAACAGAAAGAATCCACTAGGTGACAGCAAAGGCTAAAAAGAAAAGTAATGTCTTTCCTGGTGTTTCTATTTCAAGCTTCACCCTATGGCAGTGGTTCCCAATGTTGGGCACACACCCCACAGGGGGACCTCAATTCACAGAAGCCTAAGTCAGTACATTGGCTGATTAGTGCATTGGGGGATTGATTTAGGCTTCTGAGAATTGAAATCCAAAAACCAAAGGTTGGGAAACACTGCTCTATGGTCATGAGATGCTTAGGGGAACAGGTTTTTAATACCAAAAACACACAACCTTCACTATGGGTCAACAACCTCAGTACAGATGCTCATGCTTTTAGTACAGTGGTCAAGACTCTGGAGCAGAGCAAGACCCAGAGCAGCAGATGCTGAGGCAACAAGAGAAATCTGTATGAATTTTAACAGCTGTTAAGTGTAAGGAAAAAGTAACCCATCACTTACAGCAGTCTTTCCCACAGTAATGCAGGACTGTATGAAGCACAAGCTGGAATTAAGATTGCTGGGAGAAATATCAACAGCCGGACATATGCAGATGACACTATCCTAATGGCAGAAAGTGAAGAAGACCTAAAGAGCCTCTTGATGAGGGTGAAAGAGGAGAGTTAAAAAGCTGGCCTGAAATGCAACATCAAAAAAAATTAAGACCATGTCATCCAGCCCCATCACTGCCTGGCAAATAGAAGGGGAAGAAATGGAAGCAGTGATAGACTTTAGCTTCTTGGGATCTAAGATCACTGCAGACAGTGACTGCAGCCATGAAATAAAAAGATGATTAATTCTTGGGAGGAAAGCTATGGTAAACCTAGGCAGCATAATTAAATGTAGAAACATCACCCTGCCAACAAAAGTCCACATAGTTAATGCAATGGTCTTCCCAGTAGTAATGTATGGCTGTGACAGCTGGACCATAAGGAAGACTGAGTGCAGAAGAATAGATGGCTTTGAACTGTGGTGCTAAAGAAGACTCTTGAAAGTCCCCTAGACTGCAAGGCGATCAAATCAGTCAATCCTAAAGAAAATCAAACCTGATTGCTCCTTGGAAGGACAAATACTGAAGCTGAAGCTCAAGTACTTTGGCCACCAAATGAAAAGAGAGGACTCACTGGAGAAGGCCTTGATGCTAGGAAAGATCGAAGGCAATAACCTAACCAAGAGGGTGAGATTTGTTAACTAAAGATCCTGATTTCCTAGGCAGAATCGGATTTCAGATTTGGATTCAGCGCACTTGATTTGGTATAGGACAGATGGATTAGACCAAGTAGCAGACAATATTAATTTTTTTTGTGACGTAGTGTAATAATAATTGTGAGTTAATTTCCTTTCCAGTCAGAATGGTTTGGCATTCCCTTCTGGACCAACCATCTAAGTCTGTGATGGTGAAACTTGGCACTCCAGGTGTTCATGGACTTCATTTACCAGAAGCCCAAGTCAGCACTCCTGCTGATCAGGGCTTCTGGGAATTGAAGTTCAAGAACAGCCAGAGTGCCAATGTTCACCATCACTGATCTAAGTCATTCAGCAGTCTAGCCAGTTCTGCTAAATTACATAGTTATTTAAATGAAAGACATACTTATCTGCACAATTTAGGTCATTACATGGGAACATATTTCATTTTTACCTGATCAAATGGAATTCCTGTAAAATTTAAATTCATTTGATGTTCATCTCCTCTTAGCCTCTGATTACAGTACAAATCACATCTGGGTATTAAGATATTCTTTACAGCTTTATTCCAAGAACCTGTTTTCCATCCAAGAGTGGATGAACTATACATCAGAAAGAACAAATACAGTAATACCTCGCACAACGATTTATTTGCATAACGACACGGTTTTTATGCTAGGGTAGTACCTCACATAATGCTAAAAACCACTAAAATGGTCGTTATCCGAGGTATTTGGTATAGGGACTTCGGATAATGACCATATTTTGGTCCTTATCTGAGGTATCACCTATTTGAATCGCATAGCGGTAAAAATCGCAAAGCCACCAACTTCGTGGAACGGGGTTTGGTCGTTATGGAAGGTTCTACTGTGTACAGCTTCTGAGTCACCCCAGAACAAAATTTATTCTCTTGCTCTTTGGAAAAGCTTCAAGAGTTCTTCTGCTCCTGCAAGATGTAGCTATTTATTTCTGTGAGGCAATTTATCTTCTTTTGATAGTTACTGGAAAACTTGAATTTAGAATAATTAAGTTAGAAAGGGCTTATACATGAGATAAAATTAGTCTGGCAAGATTTGTTCTAGATAATCTGTGTTGGCTTCTAGTTATTACTGCATTGTTTTTAAGGTGTTTGCAATTAGCTCCAGAATTTTCCCTAGCATTGATGTCAGGCTGATTGGTCTGTTGTTCCCAGGTTCATCATGTTTGCCTTTTTTTGAAGATAGGGACTTGGAAAAAAATGATTTTTTTAAATATATGGGAAGACTTTATCCAATATGTTCTACAAGATTCGAAGGGAATTGGGCCAAACAAAGAAACTATGGGGTTTTGGAAACAGGGAGGGGGGGAGGAAGGGTAAGGAAATGTATGGTTCCAAGGTGGTGGGTGCACATTAATGATATAGAGATAGATAATGTGGAAATTATGTATGTAAAGGGGTTTTCTCTTTTTTAATTGTTTTATTATTTTATATATGGTTGTATGTACAGTATTGATAATAATAATAAATATTTTTTAAAATATAGAGACAGTGTTATCCCTCTGCTAATCAAATGGCACTTTGCCTATCCTCCACGATTTCAATAATATAATGGTGGTTCTGAGAGTTCTTCAGCCCATTCTTTCGATAGTCTTGAATGCAGTTCATCCAGGCCTGGAGATCTGAACTCATTCAAGCTAGTAAAATATTCCTTGACTATTATTTTATCAATCTCAAGCTGCAATCCTGTCCCCTCTATGTGCACTTCACATTTGCTAGGAGGTTAATAGTCTCTCTTTTGGGAAAAGACTGAGCTAAAGTAGAAACTGAGCACTTCTGTCTTTTCTTTGACACCTGTTATCATTTTTCCATCTTCACTGACCAGCTATTTTTCTGTCTTTTGCTACACAAAGTACCTGAAGAATGGTTTATTTCTTGCTTTCAGGTTGTTAACCTCAACCCATTCAGGATATTGGCAAATTGCTCTTCTGCAGAGGAGCAGGGAAATGGAAATTGGTGTGTGTGTGTGTCTGTGTGTATGTGCGCACACGCACATGCATGTGAGTGGTGTGCTAGACCATCACTGATGCACTGAATCACAATTTTTGGTAGAAAAATAATTTTCTTCATGTGAAGTGCTGATTGAAACCATAGCAGAGGAGCAGTTCAATTTGCCAATACAGTATCCTGTCTTTGAATGGAGAATCTCAAATTTCCATGGCTCACTTATTAAGCCAATTGATGATACCAAAAATAGGGATGCTTGAGTTGGTTTGCCAGTTGGAAGTGAGGATTTTACCATATGGCATATTGCTCCCTCCCCACCCCCCAAAAAATCCCCCCTTAACTAACCTTATTTAGTCTGCACCAAAAGGACCAGTTTAGTCTGCACCAAAAGGACCATTCCCTAACACATTGAGTATGGAATGAGCTTTCTTGAACCATAGCCCAATGCGTCATAATATAAAAGTGCGATTTTAGATGTGTGGTTAAGTTGTAGACACTGAGACTAGAGGGGAAAATAATGACAGTGCCAATTACATTATTAACATTGGCCACTCCACAAATTTTTGCTGCTCCCACAAACATCCTGCCATTCACATGGCCAAATTATACACACAACACAATAACAAAGCATTATCCCAATACAAAACAATAGCTATAATCACTTCTGTTTTAGAGGTGTAAGCCACCCAGAATGGAAATACCTCCCACATTTGGGCAATATAGGAGAGTGTTGAATAAGTAAATCCAAAAATAAGTTACAGGAAGTTTCGGATGAAAAGGTGGCTGAATTACAATTCATTAGGAAGTTTCTGCGTCTGATTTGGAGAACTGCATGTTGTCAAGTCAATTCTGACTTATGGTGTTCCATTCCAGTTTTCTAGGTAAAGAATACTCAGAAGTGGGTTACCATTCCTTTTCGGGAAATGTGCAGCTTGATTATGCCTACACAGGCCAGCTCTTCTTCCAGGAGTCACACTGGGAAATTGAACTTCTAACCTGTGGTATTTACAACCAGATACTGTACTTAAATCACTGAGCTATGGTGTTGTATATGGAAACACTATATCTTTAAGAATGAATGTAACAACTTCGATGTAAGAATGTAACTTTGTAATGAACACAATGTTTCTCAGCTGTAATAGAACGCGAGCTAGCTACCCATAGAGGGCAGCTGAGAGCGTTCAGCTCACATAGTACAAATTCCCCAATTACTGTCAGCCGTGGGAACATTCCCGCCATGGGTACACCTGGTGAAGAAGGGCGTGACTCAGAATGACGTCACGCAGGCAGTGGCCAATGGGCTACCGTGCATCCATATTCAAATGTGTTGTTGCTGTATAAAAGGAGCTGTACCTCTGCCATTACCACATGTTCAGATTGCATACCACCCAATAAAGATGTGTTTAGCTTTGTAACTACTGACTGCTGCGTATCAATCTGCCAAAATCAAACTTGTGACGAAGGTGGGATATGGCATCCCAGGAGGTACATATACCTCTATTCGACATCAAGCACCCCGAAAAATGGGGGTTGTTCAAAATGCATTTTCGGCATGCAATGGACGTTGCCGACATCACCGATGAGGGAAAAAAGTAGTCACATCTCCTCACAAGCATGGGGTTCCCCACGCTAGAGCTCCTGGTAAACCTGCTGGCACCGAGGAAGATGGAGATGGTTCCACTCAAACAGATCCTGACGATGCTGCGGGAACATTTCCAGCCGACGGTGTCCATTTTTCTGGGCAGCGTTCCTGAGGAGAGACCAGCTACCGGGAGAGTCCATGGCTGAATACGCAGAGGCTCTGCGACTGACGGCAGGCCCATGCGACTGGGAAACTTTGGAGAGAACCCTCAGAGACCGGCTACTCTGCGGTCTGCGGGATGAGGAGACCCAGCAAAAGCTAATGACTCGGGGGCACGACCTGATGCTCCAAGATGTGATGAAGGAAGCTCAGGCAGCCAAGGCAGCGAGGAGTGGGGTCAAGATGTTTAAGGCACGACCCCCAGCTCTCAAAGGGCCAGCGGCCGCAGTGAAGGTGGCCTGGCATACACCGCAGCCCCCAAAGAGTCCACCATCCTCATCGGAGGCCTCCACAACCGTGGGTTCAGGCTCCAGCAAAGACAATGACGTCCAAAACGTGCGAAAAAAGTTGGCGGAGAGTCACACTCACTCGAAAGGGAACCACCGATGCGATGGCTGTGGAGCATCTCACGAGCGGAGAAGGTGCCCTTTCCGGAAAGCGGAGTGCCACAACTGCGGGCGGTGAGGCCACATCGCCAAGGCATGCAGGCAACAGCGAAAGGAGGACAAGGGCTCAGCAGAACAACCTCAATGGAAAGCGGACGGGATTGGAAGGGTCTCAGACGACGACACGCTGGCAGTGAACCGCATGTCACTGGAGCACTGGCGGTTTTTTGTTGAGGTACTGTTACAAGGGGTACCGGTTAGGATGGAAATAGACTCGGGGTCATCCTACTCCATCCTTTCACAGAAGGAGTTCCTGCGCATTCCCCCAAATGCGCAGCCCAGGCTGAGGGCCTTGAAGACGAACTTGCAGGTTGTACAGGGTTATGGGATCCCAGTTTTGGGAGTGGGGAACTTCATGGTGAAGTTTTAAAAGTTCACGGAGAAACTGCCCCTAGTAGTCCTTAAACAAGGGTCTTGTTGCCTCCTGGGGACTCAGTGGTTTGCCCCCCTGGAAATTGAACTGTCCGGCATAAACGCCATTGAGACTGACCCAACACGAGATGTGTGCGACAAACACCCGGCGGTTTTCAAAAAGGGGCTCAGAAAGTACAGGAGGCCCCCAGTCTCGTTTGATCTGGACCCAGAAATCCAACCTATCTGGCTCAAGCCACGGAGAGTGCCTTTCGCCCTCAAGGACAAGATTGAGGTGGAATTGGACAAATTGGTGGGTCAGGGGATTTTGGTTCCAGTGGATTCTGCGGAGTGGGAAACTCCGATTGTTACAGCATTGAAATCTAATGGGGAGGTTAGGATTTGTGCTGATTATAAGTGTATGATTAACAAGGCCATTTGGCCCAATGCATATCCGGTGCCAGTTGTTAGCCACTTACTAGCCACTTTGCACAGGGGTAAATGTTTCGCTAAGCTAGATTTGGCGTAGGCGTACCAGCAGCTCACTCCAGCCACCACCGCCGTGCAAACCATCATCACGCACAAAGGTGCATTCAAGGTAATGCGCCTACAGTTTGGCATAAATTCGGCCCCTGGGATTTTCCAGTCCCTCGTGGAGTGCCTGTTAAAGGGGCTCCCAGGTGTTCTCCCCTACTTTGACGATGTGTTGATAATCCGGGGGGAGCGAATCAGAACTAGCCAACAGGCTAGACAAGGTCCTAACAGTATTCGAAAGAGCGGGACTTAGGTTGAGGAGGGAAAAAATGTGGTTTTTTTGCGAGGGAGGTTGAGTTCCTTGGGTTCAGGATAACCCCTGATGATGTTAAGCTCTCAGAGTCAAAGGTAGCGGCTGTTCAAAATGCCCCTTGCCCCACCACGAAACCAGAGCTGCAGTCGTTTTTAGGGCTCCTAAATTTTTACCATTCCTTCTTGCCAAGGAAAGCATCCGTCGCGGAGCCACTGCATGAACTATTGAAAAAAGACACGGTTTGGTGATGGGGAGATAGCCAGGAAAAGGCTTTCAAAGAGCTCAAGCGGCTCCTGTCCTCAGAAGCCATTCTGACCCATTTTGACCCGAGAAAACCTGTAGTCTTGGTCTGTGATGCCTCACCAGTGGGGGTGGGGGCCATGCTGTGCCATGTGTTGGAAAATGGGCGGGAAGCCCCGGTTTCCTGCTACTTCAGATCACTTTTAAAGGCAGAGCGCAATTACGCGCAAACAGATAGGGAGGCCCTTGCCATAATTTAATTTAATTTAATTTAATTTAATTTAATTTAATTTAATTTAATTTTTACGCTTATATACCGCCCACTCAGGTACAACCCGACTCAGGGCGGTTTACATGGTGGACAATAAATGCATAATAATAATAATAATAATAATAATAATAATAATAATAATAATACAATAAACACATCTCCAGAGGTACAGTTACAAAATCTCAAACCACAAAATATACTATTCAGTTACAACAAAAAATAAAATATGTACTACAATACAATTTCAAAGGGCAAAAATAGCAGAACATTAAGTCTCAGAGAAGAAGAGAGAACAACCATGAATACAACCTCCCTGGGGGTTGGCGGGATCCGGGGATGCCGGGGGAGATGGAATGCCCCCGGCGTCTGGCACTGGATTGGCTTTTCCACCAGTGGGGCCGGAGGCAGCGTTGCAAGTCTTGCCACCTCCATGGCCCTTAAGTCCTTCCTGGGGGTGGGTGGGGTCCGGGGATGCCAGGGGAGATGGAATGCCCCCGGCGTCTGGCACTGGGTTGGCTTCTCCACCGGTGGGGCCGGAGGCAGCGTCGCAAGTCCTGCCACCTCCATGGCACTTAAGTCCTCCCTGGGGTGGGCGGGGTCCGGGGTGCCGGGGGAGATGGAATGCCCCCGGCGTCCAGCGCTGGGCTGGCTTCTCTGCCGGTGGGGGCCGGAGGCAGCATCGCAAGTCCTGCAGCCTCCACGGCCCTTAAGTCCTTCCTGGGGGTGGGTGGGGTCCGGGGACACCAGGGGAGATGGAATCCCCCTGGC
Source organism: Bradypodion ventrale (assembly GCA_035047345.1). Lineage (NCBI taxonomy): Eukaryota > Metazoa > Chordata > Lepidosauria > Squamata > Chamaeleonidae > Bradypodion > Bradypodion ventrale. Next base: position 136,609,098 of record JAWDJE010000002.1, on the reverse strand, counting down.
ACCCGGCGCTGGGCTGGCTCCTCCGCTGGTGGGGGCCGGAGGCAACGTCACAAACCCTGCTGCCTCCACGGCCCTTAAGTCCTCCCTGGGAGTGGGCAGGGTCTGGGGACAACAGGGGAGATGGAATGCCCCCGGCATCCAGCGCTCGGCTGGCTTCTCCGCTGGTGGGGGCCGGAGGCAACGTCGCAAGTCCTGCTGCCTCCATGGCCCTTAAGTCCTTCCTGGGGGTGGGCGGGGTCCGGGGACGTGGGAGAGATGGAATGCCCCCGGCATCCGGCGCTGGGCTGGCTTCTCCGCCGGTGGGGGAACAAAGAAGTTCCACGATTTCCTGTACGGTTGACAATTCATCATTGTGACTGACCACAAGCCCCTTTTGGGTATTTTTACCACAGGCAAGCCCACACCACAGATTCTGTCCCCCAGAATGCTACAATGGGCCATCTTCCTCAACGCCTACCAGTATATTCTGGCCCACCGCCCAGGGAAGGAGATCCCCCATGCGGATGCGCTTTCCCGGTCCCCTCTCCCACAGCTGGGAGACCCCGAATGCAAGGTAGAGCAGGATCACCAAGTCCTGCTGATCGAGTCTCTCGACTCACCCCTCATAGTACCCGCAGACCTCGCCAAAGCCACAGCAGCGGACAAAGTGCTATCCCTAGTCAGTTCCTGGGTTAAGAAGCGGTGGCCCTCGACTCCCCCTGCGAAGGAGTTCAAAGCATTTTTCAAACGGAGGGTTGAACTCTCCATAGAGAGGGGCTGCTTCCTCTGGGGCCAACGGGTGGTCATTCCCGATACGCTATGACCGAAAGTGCTCAAGCTACTGCATACCAGCCACCCAGGGATCGTACGCTATAAGACTCTGGCCAGAAGCTATTTCTGGTGGTCCCAAATAGATGCTGATATAGAGCACATGGTGGGCACTTGTGAGAGTTGCCAGAGCTCTCGACCCGAAGAGTCCTGGCTTCCCCACAGAGCATGGGACACGGCCCGCGGACCATGGTCCCAAGTGCACATCGACTTCGCTGGCCCATTCCGGGGCTCCCTTTTCCTGTTGATAGTAGATGCATACTCCAAGTGGTTGGAGGTCATTCCAATGTCCAACACCTCATCAGCCGCAACAATAAAGCAGTTGCGCAGGATGTTTAGTTGTTTCAGTTTACCCGATGTGCTTGTCTCCGATAACGCCAGTACCTTCACGTCTGCCAAATTCAAGGCATTCATCGAGAGGAATGCCATTCAGCACATCACCTCTGCCCCGTTCCACCCCACCACAAATGGTCAGGTAGAACGCCAGGTGCAGACTACAAAAGACACACTGCGGCGAATGGGCCCCGGGGACTTGAACCTCCAACTGTGCCAGTTTCTGATCTACTACAGTGCAACTCCCCTGGCGTCCGGGCTCTCACCTGCAGAGCTCCTCATGCGTAGGAAACCCGTAACACTTTTTGATCGGTTGGATTCGACCAGGGTGGAGGATGAAGGGAGGAATATAGAAATTAGGAGCACCAAAAGTTTTGCAGTAGGGGAACTGGTGCATTGTAGAAATTACGCAACCTTGGGACCAACATGGGTTCCAGGAGTGGTAATTGAGCAAACGGGGCCGGTGTCATACAGGGTAGAAACCAATACGGGTCTACTGTGGAGGAGACACGCTGACCAACTCAGGCGTCGGGTCACCAGTAGCCAGGGCGAAGAGATCCAACAAGGAGATTAGGGTCCTCCCCCACCCGCTTATCCCAAGAGGGAGACACAGAGTACCCCTCGAGTACAAATCCATATCCTTTGGACACACAAGAGGGGGTTGAGACCGACGATTTAGTGGATGAGTTGGATTTTGATTTCCAGTACCAGGAGGGTGTAGCGGAGTGGTCCCCCACCTGTCCGAGCAAGAAGAGAGGTTTTTGTTCAGCCCCTGGTAGTTCTCCCGGTTCCTTTGTTTTTGAGTTTACCCCCTTGCCTCAAGGAGCGAGAAAGGCCACAGGTTCACCTGCAGCTCAAGCGGACAAGCGAGGCGAGGCAGCAAGGTTCTCCTCCTCAATCCCAAGGTTCGTGCTGGGGGGGTCGCCGGCCGACACGGCCGTCAGACAGGGATACACATCCCAGCTATCTCTCCTGTTCTCCCCTCTGAATTCAAGAATACCACCGTGTTCCCGCCAGACAGCTAATGAGTCCCCTCTTTCCGTTGCAGGGCGAGAATCCACGGAACACGGAAACCCTAGTTCCCCCGAGCTCAGCCAAGCTGCCGTATGCCCCAACCGCACATGCGGAAAACCACAATGGTTAAGGGACTTGGTCCCATCCTAGGGGGGGGAGGGATGTTGTGTATGGAAACACTATATCTTTAAGAATGAATGTAACCACTTCGATGTAAGAATGTAACCTTGTAATGAACACAATGTTTCTCAGCTGTAATAGAACGCGAGCTAGCTTCCCATAGAGGGCAGTTGTGAGGGTTCAGCTCACATGGTACAAATTCCCCAATTACTGTCAGCCGTGGGAACATTCCCGCCACGGCTACACCTGGTGAAGAAGGGCATGACTCAGAATGACGTCACGCAGGCGGTGGCCAATGAGCTACCGTGCATCCATATTCAAATGTGTTGTTGCTGTATAAAAGGAGCTGTACCTCCGCCATTACCGCATGTTCAGATTGCATACCACCCAATAAAGATGTGTTTAGCTTTGTAACTGCTGGCTGCTGCGTATCAATCTGCCAACATCAAATATGTTGAAAGATAGGGAATCCGTTTGAGGCTTGAATATGTAGTAATAAGTAATATAATATAATGTAATATTTTATTCTTAAGTAGTATATTGTATTAATCTTGTAGTTAATATATTCAGAATCTTCCAGTAGAGCTGATAGGAAACCAGGTGTGCATAATCTAGCATTCCCCTCCCATGCCTCCTAATTGTATAAAGGGGGATAAAAATATATATCTACAGAAGTATATTACACCACAATGCTTGAACTCTTAACAATCTTTATACAATTATATCAATTTGCAGCCCTGCACTATAAAATGTATAAAAATGCTAAAAATGTATAAATATATCTAGTCAATTAGGAGGCATGGGAGGGGAATGCTAGATTATGCACACCTGGTTTCCTATCAGCAGGATTTATAAGGGGAGTAATATTTTGAGTCAGTAACGTCCACACCCCAAAATGAATAAACGGAAAGAGGTTAGGACGCAACATGAAAACAAGATACCCTTTGAAAACTAAATGTTATATATCCAGGTGGGTTTCTCTTTTATACTTAGCTCAGTAGCAATATTCCAGTTCAGAATTAATTTTTTATATATATTGTATGTATTTTCAGATATTGGAAAGTTAGCAAGTCAAGTTGTCTGATGAAGAGAAATTCTCCCGAAAGAGTCTGCATACCAGTTGACTTTCACAATGTATTGGACTTGTTGTATTGCTCTACTGGAAGATTCTGAATATATTAACTACAAGATTAATACAATATACTACTTAAGAATAAAATATTACATTATATTATATTACTTATTACGACATATTCAAGCCTCAAACAGATTCCCTATCTTTCAACATTGCCACTCCGTTTGGCCACTTCTGTGTACCTGTGCTTCAACATCAAATATGTAACCAGCTATTTGTCCAAATTAAGGAAATGCCAAGACTTTAGGACTGAATGACCCTTCTTATCTTCTTACAAGCATCCTTTAACCAAAAGATGAACGCAATACAGCTCTGATGACTAGCCAGCTTTGGCTATTCCATCTTGGCCTTTCAGTGCAAAGGTCAGTCTATCTATCTGCCTGTCTGTATTTCTGTTTTGTTGGTAAAAAGCAAAGCAGGTTGCAAAGAGCTCTATAAAGATGTCACCAGACCTGGTAAATGTGTAACAAAATGGAAACTAGGCTTCCACACAAGGAACTGTGAAGTGATGCACAACAGAGCTGTAAATCCACATTATATGCTGAGAGGTTCTGTAGACTAGCATAGGGATGAGCATTTGGCTTTTTTCCTTGGACTACAAATACACAATTCTCCATTCTGGGAGTTCTAGTTGTCTTGCAGGCACATTGCAAATAACTGAACATGATGCACCAGGCAGAAAAGCCTCAGTTGGAAGGCTCTGAGGGTTAGCTAGACCAAGTTCTGCTCAAGAGTCCTGCTCCAAACAAGGGTTCCCAGCTTGCACTGGGGCAAGGACAGAACACTTGCCCAGAGCTTGGCCTAGCCCAAAGCATTCTAATGTAGGCTTTCTCACCCAGGTGCATCACATTGAGGTATTTGCAAGGTGTCTATAAGGTAGCTAAGGCTCCCAGAATGGAGAAAAAAACATCCTTATACTCCCAGTACACAGACATGGGCTCATGTAATCTATACAAAATATTTTAGAAAAGGGAATTATATGAAATGTAGAATAGAAATATATACAGTGAGCATAATTTGGCAACAGCAGATAGTATAAAGGAGAAACAGCAAGTTAGGAAAACAAATAAGTAGATTGTCAAATATGTTTGCTCCAGAAAGAGGAAATATTAGCTGAAAGAAAGCAAACTGACAGCAGCTGAGAAGGTTCTAAGAACTTGGCCATTACTGCAAGGCTTGGGCAAGCTTCAAATAGTTTAGTTTAGATTCCCAAAGTTAGGGATTAAGGTTGGCCCTATTTGTTGACCAGTTGCCAACAGGAGAAGAATATGAAAATGGCCCAGAAAGCATAAACAATTGGGAGGCAACCAGAGAACATCCCCAAAACAAACAAATACATACATGAAAAGAGAGATAGGTCAGGAACTTGCCAAGTTCCACAGAATATGTGGGACAGAGGTGGAAAATATTTACTTTCCCTGAATACAACTAAACTGTCTTGATGTGAGCATAGTAATTTTCTCTGAGGCACTGCAAAGAAAAGGAGATATTTCATATAGTTCTCAAGAAAGAGCAGCTTAGACATTGTCCTGTGATAGATTAGAGAAATTTGGATTTAAAAGGCACAAGGCAAAGCTTCATGGTTAGGTCAGGATGGAGGAAAAGTGGCTAATAAAGAAACAACAGGAAGAAAGGCGTGGTCTCAAGATCTCCCAGGCATGGAAAAACTCTAATGTAGTAGCAGGTTTGGAGCATGATTGACATGCAGTATTAAGAGAAACAAACAAGATAGTAATTTCCAACCATAATTTCTACTCTAATTAAGCATAAGACACAAATGTCATTTTAATTCCCCTAATAAGGAAAATGCCTCTACTTACCTAAGATTTACTCACTAAACATAAGACTTCCTTCTGCCAAATAAGAATCAGCAGAGTCTGGAACAAGAATACAAATCTGGGCAAAATGGATATGGCTGCTGCTGTGGCATCCACCAATTAAAGAGTCAGTCTGGGCCATCTATTAATTCCTGTTTAATCTGCTCCTTCGTGAAATAAAAGAGTTTACTTCTTCATTGTTTTAGTATCAAGGCAACTGGGTATTTGGATTCTCAGGAGTTATGGATCTCAAGTTGTCCCTTGAATTGCGCTTGGCTTAATGTGTTCAGCAGAGCACCTTAGACCACACATAACAAAACTGGATGCTTGTCACACATTTGTGATCAGGAATGTATGATATTATCTCAAGTAGAGATATTACTGGATCTCAGAGAATCAGGATATAGTTGGCATGCATCCTAATGACCTGATAATTTTTACTGATGGTAAGGCTCTTCATCTTTGGGTTACTGTGTACGTCTATTTTAGGGGTGCCTAAACTTTTCAGGCCATGGGCTGGTCACATGGTTCAGTGGGCTGGTCACTATGGCCCAGGTGCCGGATCTGGCCCAATGCCAATTCATCCAGCCCATGAAGCCCTCGTTGCTCCTGGAAGTGGAAGGAAAATTACTCTGGCTGGCTAAATGACTCTGGGCTGCTAAATTCCAGCACCCTTGGCCCCTGCACCCTTTTGTAGTGAGTGGGTGGGTAGTTTTTTTTAAAGCAGTTTCAACTAAGTTTTAATTATGTTTTTTTATTATGCTGTGAACCGCCCTGAGTTGGCCTTGGCCAAGTGGGCAGTATAGAAACTGAAATAAATAAATAAATAAATAAATAAATAAATAAATAATAACAACAGTTAAAAGCAGCATCAAACTAGCTAAAAGCCCTTAAAAACCCATTAAAATTTGAAATAATTTACCCACTCACCCCATCCATTAAAAGAGAGAGAGAGAAATCTTAATTATATAAGCCAGCAGGTGGAGGTCACCCCTCCATCGGTGCCCCACACCTGCCCTGCCAGCCAGGTTTTCATTTGGCCTTCTACATGCATTGAGTATTCCCGACAACGTTTCAGAACTTCGTAACTTTTTTGTTGGAACTCTACTACCACTTGCATCACCTGTGACTTGACATTTCCTAATGGCGTCTCCTCAGTTTCATCCTACTTCTGCTTCCCTGATGAATTGGCATCAGGGGCTGGATCTGGCCCCTGGGCCATAGTTTGGGCACCCCTGGTCTATTTACTATTCTTTCTTTGGTGACAGTGCAATTTGTTTCTGCCTTCCACTTTCTTTTATGCATTTCCACTTTGTTACAGAGTGTGGAAGTAATGGTACAAAGAGGTGCACCATATGTCCATGGCACCCAAACCCTGTTCTCCACAATGTTTTGAGGTTTTTTTTGGCTATATGAAACACAGTCATGAGAATGGCTCCCCACTCCTTCTTTTTTCCTATTACAGTGCTGGTTTATACATGATGTCAGGATTTGCCCCTCCTTCCCTAAGTAGTGCAGAACTGGATCCTCACCTTGCAGCAGCTGCTAAGTCTCACCTGAGAGCCTTGGGGAAGGTTCCAGACCAGCGGTTCCAAAAGTGGACCCTACGCCCCACAAGGGACTTCAATTCCCAGAAGCCTCAGTCAGTATATTGGCTGATCAGTGCTTTGAGGAATTGACTTAGGCTTCTGGGAAATGGAGTCCAAGAACCAAAGTTTGGAAAACGCTGTTCCAGACCAACATAGGCTCCACCTGGAGAACAGTTATAAGGTATTTTTGGGAAGATCAGGAGCTGTTGGAAAAGGCCTTTGTATTTGGGGTGTCTCTGCTTTTTAAAGTCACTTTTCTTTTTTGCCTTCTGGTTGTGCAATAAGAAATGTGGAGCTCCCATCCAAACAGCAGTTTGTCAGTACCTGCTCAGAGATTTGACACTGGGCTGAATTAAACATGTACCTTTATTGAATTAGTATTCAGATGCTATTTTTTGCTCATTTTTAAAGAAAATGATGACATGAAATGTATTTGATCCCTGGAGTGATATTAAAAAATAGAGGTATGGATCTGGGGAGACTCAGATTTTATTTTAAACCATAAAGGTCAATGCTGAATCAGATCAACAGCCTAACTTTCCTCATTCCCTCCCTTATAGTGGCTAAACAGCTGCATGTGGTATGCCCATAAACATGTTCTCCTATTGGATGTTGTTAGGTATGGTAGCTTAGATCCTTTACAAGCCTAAAACTTTGATTCTCAGAAATGTGCTGCAGCTGTAAAATATAACTGAAAACCACAGGTGTGCCTTGTCAGGGCAGAATTTATGCCCTGGTTTTAGACTCATCCAAGATGGAGATTTCAATGCGGGGGAGAACCTTTTAGAACATACCAGAGGGATTGGAATGTGTAAACATGCTGGCCTCATGGGTTGGAAGAGATGGAGCCTAATGTGTGATGGACATGTTAATACTGTATGATCATTGGCTGGATTCCTTTAAGGGCATGGCAAGGAGGTGGACCTGGAAGGAGGAGATATAACCCAGAGGGAAGAGGCAAGATGTTCTTTTGACCTGATGCTTTGAGCTAAGGGTTAACTGCAATCATGTCGGTGCTTAAGCCAGAAGGGGGCCCCTGGGCTTCCCCATAGAGCAGCTTTCTTTATTTTGATGTGCTTTCTGAACTTTTGATGAACTTTCTTCTGTAACTTACTCTGATTACAATATACTTTAAAAATACCTGAAGATGCCTTGAGTGTTTACTTGGCTCAGCACTTCCTTATCTACACTAATGTAGAAACCTGGATTGCTTAGTTAGGAGGTGGCAACTTGGAAGCAACCACTGGTGAGCAAGAGGACCTACTCATGAGTAAACTCTTTTCCTGAAATGCCAAACTATAATGAGAGACAAGGTAGGCTTTTTGGTTGGAATTAATGAAGATTCTTGACAATATGACAACACCTGCATTACCTAGTACTGGATAATCCCCAATTTAAAAGCATTAGAATAAGTTTATTTTTAACATTTCCAGCTAATCAAGATTTTAAATTATTTTCAAATGATTTTTATCACTATGAGCAAAACTTTATGTTTTAATATTTCCTTTATTGTTTCCCATAATATTGTATTCTAATGTGGTATAATAGGACATTTTCTATAGCTCATCAGACAGCCAAGACATTATTGCTTTCTGATTATTGCTTCTTGCTAAGCTATCACATTTTGATTCCAATCTTCATACCTCCTTACCATCAGTGTTAATAAAGGAGATATGAAAGATGTCTATTTTTTACTGATATCATTTGATACTAATGATTATTTTCATGGTTATTTATAAAAATCTCACCCTGATCAAAAAAGAATGGATGAAGAAATAATCAAAACGTTTGGTCCAATTTTGAATCAGTATGTATGTAGCCTTTAAATGGGATAAATACCCAGCATGTTGAGTAAGGATGAACCAATGAGATTATGAAAAAGTCGAAATGGTAGAGAGATTATAAATAGTTGGAAAGAATCCAGAGAAAGAAACAACGGTAGACAGAAATCTAGTTCAGGAATGTAGCTGAATAGGGCTTTAATGTGGGCAGAACAACTGGAGTTTTGCTACAGCGTGTCAAATTTTACAGGGCACTGTAATCTAGAGGTAAATCTACCAATGAGCATGAAGGAAATGAACAGTGGCACTTTTAATTTAATTTAATTTAATTGTTCGATTTCTACACCGCCCACTCAGCCTAGGCTGACTCAGGGCGGTTCACAATCACAGATAAAAATATAATCAAATTAATTAAAAACTACCCACCCCCTAAAAAGGGTGCAGGGACTGAAGGGACCATGGGGGAAGGAATTATCCTCTGTACCAACCACCCAATGGAGGTTACCCTTCCACCTGCACCCCATACTTGGCCCGCCAGCCAGGTTTTGAGTTCTTTTCTGAAAGGCAGCAATTCCGTCCGGACACATAACTCTGTTGACAGGAGGTTCCAGAGGGACACCGTGGACACGGAGAAGGCTCTCCTCCTTGTGCCAGAGGTGGGCCCCTCTAGCGGATGGTACAATCAGAGAGCCCCTCTGGTCTGCTCTGGTTGGACAGGCAGACATCCTTAGGGTGATGCAGTCTTTTAGGTATCCTGGCCCTCTACCATATAGGGCTTTAAAGGTCAAAACCAGCACCTTGAATTGCATCTGGAGACAAACTGGTAACCAGTGCAGCTCCCAAAGTAGTGGTGAGGCATGGGCATAATGTCCACACCCCATCACCACTTGGGACGCCGTGTTCTGGACCAGCTGTAGCCTCCAAATGGTCGTCAAGGGCACCCATGTAGAGCACATTGCAATAATCTAGTTTGGAGGTCACCATAGCGTGAGTGACCATGAGCAAGAAGTCCTGGTCCAGGAGTGGGCGCAACTGGCAAATCACCCAAAGTTGGGCAAAAGCCCTCCTGGCCATAGCCACCACATGTTCTTCTAGCAGCAGCCACAAATCCAGGAAGACCCCCAAGTCGCGCACCAGGTCTGTCTGGGGTAAAATCGCACCATCCAGAACCAAAGATGGTAGTTCCCAGGATAACACAGGACCCCTTATCCATAGCCACTCAGTCTTGCTCGGATTCAGTTGTAGCCTGTTGGCCCCCATCCAGACCTTAACAGCTTCCAGGCACCTGGAAAGGACTTTAACAGCATCACTAGGGTCACCACAGGCCGAGATGTATAACTGAGTGTCATCCGCGTACTGATGGTACCGCACCCCGTGGGAACAGATGATCTCACCCAGCAGCTTCATGTAGATGTTAAATAGGAGAAGAGATAGCACCAAGCCCTGAGGCACCCCATATTGAGGGGCCTAGGGCTGGACCTCTCACTCTCCAACCACACCGACTGGCAGGTGGGCAAAGCTCTGGCAGCAGGGGGCGGCTTTTCATAGCTGCCTCGAGCCCCCAGCTGGGGCAAGAAGTCCTGCCACCCACTGGGCAAGTGGACAAAGCTCTGGTGGTGGCGGGGCGGGGGGGGGGGGGGCTTTTCAAGGCCACCTCAAGCCCCCAACCAGGATGAGTCCTCCTTCCACCTGCCAAGCAGGTGGACAAAGCTCAGGCAGCGGCGGCAGGGATGGGGCGGCTTTTCAAAGCCACCTCAAGCCCCCAGCTGGGGTGAATCCTCCTTCTGCCTGCTAGGCAGGTGGGCAAAGCTCCGGCGGTGGCGGCAGTGGAGGTGGGGTGGCTTTTCAAAGCCGTCTCAAGCCCCCAGCTGGGGTGAGTCCTCCTTTCACCTGCCGGGCAGGTGAGCGAAGCCCCAGCCTCAGAACAGCTGAGAGTCTTTCCCTCTCCTTCCCAGTCCTGCGAAAGAGGCATTTGGGAAAGGCGGCGGTGGCAAGGTATTTTGTAACCACCCCTCCCTGCCTCGGAACAGCTGAGAGTCTTTCCCTCTCCTTCCCAGTTCAACTCTATTCACCACCCCTCCCCTTCTATTGTGATGATGTTCATAGGATTGCTGGGTTTTGATTCCCCCTGCCACTCATTTTGGGTTGGCCACCTGCTTTCATGATTGAGACGGCAGTTTTACTTCATGGAATTAGAGAATTCTTAGCTAGATTTCTCTGTTTCAATAGCTACTTTCTGGAAGCTTTGGATACTATTGCAGATTCTTGAAGAAGAACTCGAAATATCCAAACAATACCGGATGGATATTGACTCTGACTTTCTGCATTGCACCATATGAACTGTATAGAGCAGTACTGTATAGAGTTTCTGGTCCGCACGGCTTCTTCGGCAACCTTAGCGTGACTATGTTACTTACCTTTTAGACTTTTCATATTGCATGAATCAGGACTATTATTGTTGATGAGTATGGATTATTGTATATTTACCACGTATATCATGCTTGTTGATTGTTCGTATATGATACATCTATAGACTTCATTGCGTGGTATGAACTTGAGATAGCTTTATGTCATTAACATTGTATTGCACATAACTGAGCCCTTATTGTTATTATGCAGTTCTTGGTCACTTTTTTCTACTTTTGAATACACCACGTAGACTTGGTAAAGATTATTCACTTTTGATAATTGCCCCATTGAGTTTCTTGGGTGTTTCCTTCCCCTCTCTACCCATTTTTGGTTGGCCACCTGCTTTTATGATGGAGAAGGCAGTTTTACTTCATGGAATTAGAATTCTTAGCTAGATTTCTCTGTTTTAACAGCTACTTTCTGGAAGCTTTGTATATGTTTATTTAAAAGAAAAGGTTTTTTGGGGGGTTTTTTGCATTCAACTTTGTTGCTAAATTTTTTGACAGGCATGTAATATTCTGTTTACTTTCCTTTTCAGGGTTTAAAAAAACTTTTAAAAAAGTTACTAATGTGTAACTGTGGTTCTGTGAATGAACATCTGTGAAAACACACAAGTTGGCCTTCTACCTGCATTGAGCATTCCTGACAATATTTCAGAACTTAGTAACTTTTTGGTTGGAAAAAGCACCCTGTCTTCTTTATGGTCTCTATGATCCATGTAGGGATGAGTAGTTGGCACACTCACTGACACAAAGGAAAGTACAATGTGGCTGATGAAAGCATTGCTGCAAGCCAGTGTTTGCCAATTGAACCTCACACTGCAATATCTTTGAGAATGTTTAGTGTTTGGGAATCAAGACAATGGAAATGGCTGTAGGCTAGCCTAGCACATCTTTATTACATGGAGTACAGTACGAACATGTGGTAATGGCGGACAAACAGCTCCTTTTATGCGGTGGCTATACAATTGAATATGGCTCTTCGACAGGCATTGGCTACTGTCCAAGTGACATCATCCTAGGTCACGCCTTTCTTGTCCAGGTGAGGTGAGAGCGGGAATCTTTCCCGCGCAGCTGAAGGCATTTGAGGAATGTGTACCATGTGAGCTGGGCGCTCGCTACTGCCCCCGGTGGCCACTAGCTCGTGTCCTCATACAGAAGGTTACAGTGTTACTATTAGAGATTGTTACATCCACTCATTCGTGTGGTTACAAATACATTCAATACACAACATCCCTCCCCCCTAAGATGGGACAAAGTCCCTCAACCACACTGGTTTTCCGCATGTGCGTTTTGGGCGTGCGGCCGTTATGCTTGACTCGGCCGTGCCCCCTCGTCTGTGCCCTCCTGGCTCTTGTCCTGCAATTGGAGAGGATGACTCGTTAGTGACTCGCTGCGGACTAGCAGCTTTGGTATGGGTAGGAGAAGGGGGAGGATGGGTTTCTGATGTAGATGTGGGCAAACTGGGGGCACTAGGGGCTAAAGAAAAACCCCGCTCTTCGCTTGGATGGGTGGGGGAGCACTCCGAACCCCCCCCCCCCCCGGGTTGGTAACTCAAAATCTAATTCAGGGGCAACAGGGGCAAACTCATTCCTCTCTTTCAAAGGGCTGGGTAGAACTGGTGTATCTAAAGGATACGGATTTGAGCTCCCCCCCTTGTTTGGGACTGTTGCCCTTCGTTTTCTCCCCCTTGGGATAAGCGGGTGGGGGAGGACCCTAACGTTGAGTCTTGCTGTTGGAACCCTCTGTCCGGCCCCCCAATCACTCGATGCCTTAGTTGGTCAGCGTGCCTTCTCCAGAGGAGACCCGTGTTGGTCTCGACACAGTATGACACTGGTCCTGTTTGATTAATGACTACACCCGGCACCCAGGCTGGCCCTGTAGCTGCGTAGTTCCTGCAATGTACAGGTTCACCTATCTGGAAGTTTTTTGTGGGGCTGTGCTCAATGTTTCTTCCCCTATCCTCCACCCGGGTGGGATCCAACCTGGTTAACAATGAATGCAATTTCCTTTTCATGAGGAGTTCCGCGGGGGAGAATCCCGATGCCAATGGCGTCACCCTGTATGCCAACAAAAACTGGCAGAGCTGCCGGTCCAGATCCCCTGGTCCCATGCGCCGCAGCCCCTCTTTCATTGTGCGCACCAGGCGTTCCGCCTGGCCGTTAGTTGAGGGTGAAAGGGGGCTGAGGTAATGTGCTGAATGGTGTTGGACTCCAAGAACGCCTGGAACTCGGCCGACGTGAAAGTACTCGCATTGTCACTCACAATGACGTCAGGTATCCCGAAGGTACTTATCAGCCTGCGCAGTTGTTTTATGGTTGCAGCTGATGAAGTGCTGTGCATTGGGATCACTTCTAACCATTTGGAGTATGCATCCACTACCAGCAGGAAAAAGGAGCCCCTGAATGGACCTGCGAAGTCTATGTGGAGGCGGGACCACGGCTCCCTAGCTGTGTCCCATTCTCTGTGTGGAAGGCGGGACTCCTCAGGGCGAGAGCTCTTGCAACTTTCGCAGGTGTTCACCATGTGTTCAATGTCTGCATCAAGCTGTGGCCACCAGAAATAGCTTCGGCCAGCGCCTTAGAACGCACGATCCCTGGGTGGCTGACATGTAAAAGCCGTAGCACCCTTGCTCTTAATGATTCTGGAACCACCACCCTCTCCCCCCACAGGAGACACCCTCTTTCTGTGGACAACTCAACCCTCTTCCTGAAAAATGCAGCAAAACTCGTCTGCGGGGGGAGCCGTGGGCCACCCCTTCTGTACCCAGGATCTGACAAGGGCTAAAGTTTTATCCTTTGCCGTGGCTGCCACAATTTCTACGGGAAGTATGGGGGGTGCATCTAGAGCTTCTATGAGGAAGACTTGGCTGTCTTGCTCTATCTCACACTTTGGGTCTCCCAGCTGGGGAAGAGGAGACCTTGAGAGTGCGTCAGCGTGGCTTATGTCTTTCCCGGGGCGGTACTCTAATGAACCCTTGTATGCATTGAGGAAGATAGCCCACCGAAGCATCCTTGGGGAAAAGATCTGTGGAGTGGGCTTGTCTGAGGTGAAAATACCCAATAGTGGCTTGTGGTCGGTTACAATGGTGAATGGCCGACCATACAAGAAATCATGGAACTTCTTTGTGCCCGCCACAATAGCAAGGGCCTCCCTATCTGTTTGGGGGTAATTTCGTTCTGCCTTGGACAATGATCTCGAATAGAAGGCAACTGGGGCTTCTCGCCCGCCCTCTAACACGTGGCAAAGGACCGCCCCCACCCCCACTGGTGAGGCGTCGCAGACCAAGACTACCGGCTTCTTTGGGTCAAAATGGGTTAGAATAGCCTCTGAGGAGAGGAGCTGCTTGAGTTCCCTGAAAGCCCGCTCCTGATTTTCCCCCCACCGCCAAACCGCATCCTTCTTCAGCAGCCTATGCAGGGGCTCTGCAATCGACGCTTTCCTGGGCAGGAAAGAATGGTAAAAATTCAGCAGCCCCAGGAAGGATTGTAACTCCAGTTTCGCGGTGGGGCGAGGGGCGTTTTGGATGACTGAAACTTTGGACTCAGTGGGCTTCACCCCCTCAGGGGTTACACTGAACCCCAGAAACTCAACTTCTCTTGCCAGAAACACACATTTGTCCCTCCGCAGCCTCAACCCTGAGGATTCGAAGACTGTGAGGACCTTATCTAGTCTCTGGGCCAGTTCTGATTCGGTCCCCCCAGATATCAATATGTCATCGAAGTATGGCAAGACGCCCGGTAACTTCTTTAACAAACGTTCCACAAGGGACTGAAATATCCCCGGCGCCGAGTTCACCCCAAACTGTAGGCGCGTTACCTTGAATGCCCCCTTGTGAGTTACAATGGTTTGCGCAGCAGCTGTAGCTGGGGTTACTGAAAGCTGCTGGTACGCCTGCGCCAGATCTAATTTGGCGAAAAACTTTCCCCCATGTAAAGTAGCTAGCAGATGGCTAACTACCGGCACCGGATGGGCATTAGGGCGGATTGCCTTGTTAATTGTACACTTGTAGTCAGCGCAAATCCGCACCTCCCCATTTGCTTTCAATGCTGTAACAATAGGAGTCTCCCACGCTGCAGAGTCCACAGGCACTAAAATCCCCTGACCCACCAGTTTGTCCAGTTCCGCCTCAATTTTGTCCTTCAGGGCGAATGGAACCCGACGTGGCTTGAGTCTAATTGGGCGGACCTCCGGGTCTAGGTCGAAAGAAACTGGGGGCCCCTTGTACTTCCCGAGCCCCTTCTTGAATACCTCGGGGTGTGCGTCGCACACTGCCTGAATCTCATCCCCCCCGATGGCATGGACACCGCCTATGAAATGACTGTACACTGTCCAGAAACAGGAAAATGTGTGTGGCAAAGAAACAGCTGCATTAGCCAACTCTGAAAAATGATGGGTGGAAATAAATTGTCCTTTTTTAACTGCTTGGAAACAAACACATAGCTCTGGTGTTTTGCAGGAAGCCATAGTTCTGTCAATGTAACATATCCAAGCTTGACAAATATCTACAGTATGGAACAATTTCTTCTAATCAGTAGAACTCCCAGAAAGTATTGAAGCAACTTCCTTTCCTAACAGTAAGATAGGCTGACACTCGGCTTATCTTAGGCCATTAAACCTTCCAGAATGGCCTTTCTCTGGGTGATAACAATTTACAAGTGGATCTGGCAAATGGCAGTCTCAGAATGAAGGGTTCTAAATGTAACCCCCAAGCCCTCCCAAAACAAAAGGCACATACCTACTGCTTGCTTTTTTATTCAGTCTCAAGAGCTGCAAAAGAGTAGAAATGGGATTCCATTAGGTCTAGTTTTTTTTTAAATTCTTGTTGACCCTAGTACAGTGGTGGCAAACCTATGACACGTGTGCCAGAGGGGGCACTCGGAGCCTTCTATGTAGTCACATATGCCATCTCCCCAGCTTGCCCTGCTCCTCTGTCCAGCAGCCCAATGGGAGTGCTTCCTCCCTCCCCCAGCACAGATTTCACTATGCCCCGCTGCCCAGCAGCCCAATGGGAGCACTTCCTCCCATCATCCTGAACGAAGTTCACTCTGCCCAGCAGCCCAATGAGAGCACTTTGTCCCTCCCCTGACACAGAGTTCACCCTGCCCCTCTGTTTGGGAACTCAATCTCTAAAAGGTTTGCAGTCTCTGCCCTAGTAGAATGCAACGTCCCCTTTTCTTTAACTTGTTTCTTTCAGCTGTTATAGAGTTAGCAACTAGATGTAGAAAAAAGCACCATTTGTTTCTTCTTCCTGGGCTCTGTACAAATCCTGTCTCTCTGTCTCAACTTTGATGGAATTGTAGAAGGCTTTTCCTAGGAATGTTGAATCAAACATGAAAGGAGAGGTAGTAAAGATAGAAGCACTGATGTGGCTGCAGTATGTTGGACTTTATCGAATTCCCAAACTGAGACTGGTGGAGTTATATTTTAACCTGAAGTAGAATAACTTAGTCATGTATAGTACCAAATGCGGGTAAAATCTGAAGGCCTGCAAAAGTTTGATGTCTCCCATTAGAGGGTTTAGAGCAGTGTAGGTGAACCAAAAGCAACCGTGCCAGTTGTGGCATGCAGAGCCGTCTTTGTGTGCATGCACACCATAGCAGGCAAGCCCCACCCCATGCCACCGGTGCCAATGCCAGTGCCACTTACCCACCCACCCCTCTCCCTCGGCCAATGGGGAGGTGAGAGGTGAGGCTGAAATCCCACCCAGGATGTGATGCCGGGAAATAAGTGAGGCAACCAGACCCCACCCACCCACCCACCCTTCCTAGGAGGCAGAGGAGGTGGCAGCGGTGGCACATTCATGGGTGGGTGGGTGTGTCAGGTGCACTCATGGCAGGGCATGTGCATAAGCCCAAGTGATTTCACCAGCATGCCTTGCGTGTATGCACACATCCATGTGACATTACTGGAGGTGCACTAGCAACATCACATGGGTGTGTGGGGACGCGCAGTGGCGGTCCGTGTGCCTCCTTCCCTTCGGTTCTCTAAAAGGTTCACCATCACTGACCTATATAATAAAGTGAAGGGGACCAAGAGTTTCCTGAATGACCAGAGTTATCTTTGGAATCTGAAGAGTATTCCAAAGATATTGACAACACAGCACTGAGATCACTGTTGATGTTAATATGGATGGAAGGATTGACCTTGAGGGCAAATTTGGCAAGGCAATGATAGAATTAAAGAGCTGAGGAACAGTCCTATGGAACATCCTGAAAAACACTTTGCACAATTACAAGACCCATTTGAGCGAGGACATGTCTTGAGCTGTAAAGCCCATAGATTTCAACAAAAATCATTTAAACATTTAAACTTTTTAATTGTCAGAAGCCTATTTGAAGCTCAAATGGGGAAAAAACTTGCTCTTCTTCTTACTGCCACAGCCAAAAACAGTTAAAGGATGACCTTGACACACCATCTTTCTACAGCTTTGGAATAGGTGCCAAGATACCACATAATGTCACATCTTCAAAATCAACAGCTGAAATATTAAGATATGCAAAAATATTAAAGCATCCAAACTCTGGGTGGCCATTCACATACCTCCTTCACACATTAAGAACACATGCCAAATTCAAGGATTATTGTGGTACGAATCAGAATGCATGCCATAACCTTCTTTGAAGAGCCCTAGATCTATAATAATAATTTTGTGTCAGAGATTACTCTGGGTTGAAATGATTTTTGCTGGAGAAACTCTGGTCATGAGGCTCCTTTCGTGTCCCCAAGTGCAGCTCTTTGGTATTGAAACCCGACCTTCCAGTCTCTAAGCCCAGCATTTTAACCACTAAGCCACCTGGGGAGCTGTCCAAAATTTGTAACACAACCATTAAGGTCTATAATCAAGTTCAGCTTTAGCTTCCTCCATGACAGAAATAATGTGATTATAAGATGATGGAGAACTGTACAACCTGATTTTGTATTTCAGCCTCTGCAGTGAGGAGAAATTTAGACAGACCTGCACAAACCTCTTTCATCATGCTACAGTTACTTTTTGTTTTTTGAATATATATTTTTAATTTCTTCAAGTTTGAATCAGTAAATTTATTTATTTGACTTGTTTAGCCGCCCCCTCACCAAGGCGACTCTGGGTGGCTTACAACATAAGAAACACCTCAACATAACCCATTAGAACAACCCATACATAAGGATAAAACATCGTTGCCCTCTTTCTATAAATAACCAGTCTATGCCAACCATGTAGACCAGTGGTTCCCAACCTTTTTTTTGGCCCTGCCCTACCTAAAGCATCTCTAAAATCCTGATCCACCAGCCCCCCCGGCCATGATATATAAGCCATGATATATACTGTAATCCTTATTATTCAAAAAGTAAACTCCTATTCACATGGAGGAAGCCTAAAAGGCCTTTTACTATTAATAACTCATTCTTGAATTGCCCCCCTTAAAAATCAAATCTCTCCCCCTCCCCATGTGGTGTGTGCCCCATGTTGGAAACCACGGATATAGACAGAACACAGCAAAATACACAAGCCTCAAGCAAGCACTAGTCTGCATGGCATGTGGCTGGTCAACTAGAAGTCCCCCTTACAGCAAAAGAGCAATTAGTGGATGGAAGCAAGAGTTATTTTCTGAGAAGCAGCTCTGGTCCTTCTCTGCTCTTAATCTTGGCAAAAGACATTTTGCTGCCTGAACGGGGACAAAATTTCCTTCCCTCCCCCTTTCCACTGCAGCTGGTCTTGGTTGTTCTCAGGGTTGGGAAAGATGCTAAAGCCTTCAGGCCACGTAGCTGCCATCTGCAGTTCAGCGATAAGGAAGAGATAAGCTGAAAAATGTCTGGGTGACATCCTTAAAATTGCCGTACATCCTGAACTCCTCAATGGCTAACGATGATTCCCAGAAAAAAGGAGGTTTCTAATCAGTGACACTATTTTGCAGGGCACATTCCGTCACCCATTGTTATCACACATAGGCCTATAGTAAGAAGATTTGTAATGGGAAAAGCTCTCTTGGCAGCATCCCATAATGATCAATGCACGCAAAGGCTATTAATTCTACATCTTGCTTTAGTTAAAGCAGGGGTGCCCAAAATACGGCCCGAGGGCTGGATCCGGCCCCTGATGCCAATTCATTCGGCCCACAAAGCCCTCATCACTCCTGGGAGTGGAAGTAAAATGCATCCATAGGGCATGTTTTACTTCCACTCCCGGGAGTGACGAGGGCTTTGCGGGGCAGATGAATTGGTGTTGGACGGTGGATCCGGCCCCTGGGCCGTCATGACCAGCCCCCTAGACCACATGACCAGCCCATGGCACCCCTGAGTTAAAGTAACAACAAAAAGTTGGTTTCCTTCTCACTTAAAAGATACTGCTAATACAGAAAACAAAAGCATAATCTAATTATCTATACAGGGCATGCAAACATCATACTCAAAATTTGAATGCAGTAACTCTTTATAATGAATGATGCTAGTTAAATCTGGTCTATTCTCTCTCTGAAAATGTTTCATGTAGCTTTTCCATGAAAATATTGTGAGTTTATTGACATTGAAGAGCATGTTACTATAATCAGTATTTGCTTTAGAGTAACATGAACTATGGTGCATTGCTCTGATCATAAATTGCTGCAGTGATGACTGCAATTAGTGGTGGCATTTTTAGGACATTCATGTTGGATTTTTAAAAATCTTCCCTTTGGGTCTGTTTTGCATTGGGCTAAGAGAAGTAATAAGTGAGAAAGAAGAGTGGGTGGTTTTCTATGGTTTTATTGTGGTGTTGTGCTTTTTTAATATTGTGAGCTGGCCAGAGTGGGAGTGCATCCCAGATGGGCAGGATATAAGTCAAATTTATTTTTATTATTTGTATTATTTGTATTATTTTTATTATTATTAAATCAGGCTTGAACTTTCTCTTGAGGCAAAAATGATGAAATTGAAGCTGTCCTGGTTTGGGCATATCAAGAGAAGTCAAGACTGTCTGGAAAAGACAATAATGCTGGGAAAGGTGCAAAGCAGAAGGAAAAGAGGAAGATCAAGCATGAAATGGATTGGTTCCTTAAGGGAAGCAACAGCCTTGAATTTACAAGAGTTGTGCAGGGCTGTAGAAGAGAAATGGGAGATAATAAAAGAAATAATCCAGAAAGTTAGAGAGAAACACCTTTGCAGTCAAAAATCATACCATAACAATAAGGAATGAATGATAGATGACATACTCCATTTAATGGAAATAAGAAGGACCTATAACAGTGATGGTGAACCTTTTAGAGACCGAGTGCCCAAACTGCAACCCAAAACCCATTTATTTATCACAAAGTGCCAACACAGCAACAGGAGAGGAAGGAAATGCTACCACTAGGCTGATGGGCACGGGCAAACTCTGTGCTGGGGGAGGGAGGAAGTGCTCCCATTGGGCTGCTGGGCAGAGGGGTGGGGTGAACTCTGTGCTGGGGGAGGGAGGAAGTGCTCCCATTGGACTGCTGGGCAGAGGGGCAGGGCAAACTGTGCTGGGGTGACTGCACGGATGCCCACAGAGAGGTCTCTGAGTGCCATCTCTGGCACTCATGCCATAGTTTTGCCACCACTGACCTATAAGAATCAGGACAAGGAAAAATATAATCTACAGAGGATGATTAATCTACAGAGGATGATTAGGCACAAAATAAGGGCTGCAAAGGAAGCTTATATGGCTGAAGATGAGGAAAGCCAAAATAAGCATGACATACATAAAAACATACATAATAAGATCAGGGAAGTTATTGGCAGAGGACAACAGAAAACACATGCATTGTTACAGGAGGAGGATGGGAATCTTATGGTGGAAATAAGGGATAAGTTCAATGTATGGAAAGAATACATAGAAGAGCTGTTTAGTGATGAAAGAGGTAAACAGCCTGTCATAAATGGTAATACTGGACCACCAATACTGGAGGGTGAGGTTTTAAGATCTTTGCAAAGATCTAAAGATGGGAAAACAAGATGGCCAGATGACATCCCAGTAGAAATTTTGAAACTTCTGTCCAAACTTAACATCAAAAAATTGATGGAGCTTTTAAACACCATTTATGACACAGGCATCCTTCTAAGCAATTGGTCGCTATCAACCTTTGTTATGTTGCCGAAGAAACCAAATGCAAAGTCCTGTGAGGAGTACAGAACGATTAGCCTCATGAGTCATGTTCTTAAGATCTTTATGGAAATCATCCATAGCAGAATTTATAAGAAGTGTGAAGAAAACATAGGTGAGACACAATTTGAGTTCCGGAATTCTATGGGTACCAGAGAGGCACTATTTACGATGAAGGTCCTCATACAAAGATGAGATGTGACATGCATGCATATTTTATAGATTATACAAAAGCCTTTGACAGATGCTAGCATGAGAGGATAATCACAGCACTGAAGAAAATAGGTGTAGATGATAAATATAATATATCAGAATCATCACCAACCTTTATCAGAATTAGACAGCTCAAGTCAGTTGAAGAGCAGCTGACAGAGCAGGTTCAAATTTGCAGAGGTGTTTGACAAGGCTGTGTGTTGTCCCTGACACTGTTTAATATATATCTTCAGATAGTATTTTATCAGAAGCACTATCCGATTTAAACATTGACATTAAAAATAATGGGAAATACTTGAATACCATCCAGTTTGCTGATAACTCAGTGTTGTTGGCCACAAACCTTGTAGCTCTTCAGTTGATGCTGGATCAAGTTATAGCTTCAAGTGCAGAATATGGTTGGACAAAGAAGACTAAATATCTTGTTATAAGCCGAGCAACAACTCACAACAAGCTAATAGCAGGAACGCAGGGAATCAAAAGAGTGGACAAAATTGTCTATTTGAAGAGGATGTTAAATGAAAATTGGGATTCCAAGGCAGAGATTAAAACACAAATAGAAAAAGCAAAATCCACCTTCATAAAGATGCAACATTTGTTATGCAGTAGAGATATAACTCTCTCTACAAAGATCCGAATAGTGAGATATTATGTATTCCCAGTGTTGCTATATGCCAGAGGTTCCAACTTTTTCCCACAGTGGGCCTGACCATGCCCCCAGACAGCTGAGCGGACTGGTCCACGCCCCCCCCCCTCCACGAAAGAGGAAGCAGGCACATTTATGACTGTGATAAATGCGGTCACTTGTGCATTTATGTATGCACAGGTGCATTTTATGTCTTATGTAAGATGTGCCTGCACATGTGTAAATGCATCCGCTTTCACTTCCAGGTGTGGTGGTGGTGACGTGGGCCACATGAAATGGTGCCATGAGCCGGGGCTGGCCCGCAGGCCATAGTTTTGGAACTCTTGCTATATGCAGTTGAAGCTTGGACATAGACTAAAGCATCTGCAAAGAAAATTGAAGCTTTTGAAATGAAGATCTACAGATATCATAGGTTGACCATGTAACTAATGTAGAAGTGTTGTGCTGGATGGATAAAGAACAAGAACTGTTTAAGAACATTAAGCAAAGAAAGCTCCAATACCTTGGATATATGATTAGAAACAACATAAAATATAGAATACTCCAACTCGCTCTGCAAGGAAAGATCCCTGGGAAGAGAGGCCCTAGAAGTAAACTGACTTCATGGCTAAAAAACCTGAGAGACTGGTGTGGCATCTCCTCGGAATAACTCTTCTGAGGGGTTAAGAATCGCCATTTGTTGTTCAGTCGCACAGTCAATTCCGACCTTTGCGACCGTATGGACTATTGTCCTCCAGGCATCTCTGTCCTCCACCATCCTCTTCATCCCTCCCAGTTCTGTGCCCATTGTGTCTACAATACCATCTAGCCATCTCATCTTTGGCTTCCCCCTTCTTCTATTGCCCTCTACCTTTCCCAGCATCAAGGCCTTCTCAAGTGAATCCTCATTTGATATCCAAAGTACTTCAGCTTCATATTTACTATTTGACCTTCTAATGAGCAGTCAGGGTTGATTTCTTCTAAGATTGACCTATTTGTTCTCCTCGCTGTCCAGGGGACTCTCAAAGCTCTCCTCCAACACTACATTGCAAAGGCATCTATTCTTCTGCGTTCAGCTTTCCTAATGGTCCAGCTCTCACAACCATACATCACCACAGGGAATACCATTGCTTTGACTGTGCGAATTTTTGTTTGCAATGTGATGTCTCTGCTTTTCACTATGTTCCACAAGTTTCTCATAGCTTGTCTCCCAAGAATCAGTTGCCTTTTTATTTCATGGCTGAAATCCCCATCTGCAGTGATCTTAAGAATGTAAAATCTGTCACTGCTTCTATTTCTTCCAGGAACTGATTGGGCCTGTTGCCATTATCTTGGTTTTCTTAATATTGAGTTTCAAGCCAGCTTTTGCACTCTCCTCCTTCAACCCAATCAAGAGATTCTTTAGGTCTTCCTCACTTTCTGCCATTAGGGTGGTATCGTCTGCATATCTCAGATTGTTGATGTTTCTCCCAGCAATTTTGATCCCATATTGTGATTCCCCCATCCCTGCATTGCGCATTATGTGCTCTGTGTATAAGTTGAATAAGCAGGGTGATATAATGTAGCCTTGTCTTACACCTTTTCCTATTCCAAACCACTCTGTCATTCCGTGTTCTGTCCTAACTGTTGCCTTTTAATTCATGTACATATTTCTCAAGAGGCATATGAGGTGTTCTTGTATTCCCATCTCTTTAATTACTTGCCACATCTCGTTGTGGTCCGCACAGTCAAATGCCTTGGTGTAGTCAATAAAACAAAAGTAAACTTGTTCCTGAAAAGGATATGGCACCCGAAGAAGAAGAAGAACAGGGCTGTTGAGAAGAGAACATTTCAGAGTTCTCTTATTCAAAGAGTCACCATAAATCAGAGGCAACCTTATGACATGCAAGCAAAGGCAAGTCCTCTTGAAAGCCAGGAAATATGAGTTAGTCAAAACTAATCTGTTTGATTGACTTCAGCTAGACCTAATAACAATTAGTTGTAACAGGATGGCAACTTATAGTTGGAAGTTGACTTTTGGGAACATTTTGCTAGCTATTTCTATAATGCTTTTATTTAACATTTTAAATATAATGCATCTTTATTTTTTTAAATATTTGAACAATCTATTGTTTCTAGCTATCTTTTTAAAATTTAAATGATTTAAACCACCTTGAGTTGTTTTATGGCGAAAAGTGGTGTAAAAACAAACAAACAAGCTAAGTTTGTAGCTGCAAATGTGAGGAAAGAACTTCCATTGAAAGATTTCTGTGTTATGTTGTTTTGAGAATAGCTTCTGTATTGACGATTGATGCTTGTAATCTTAACTCTTTTGCATAGACTTTTCATCAATACCATTTAACAACATGATGTAAGAAATCAAGGTAGATAAAAGCTTCAGTTTGAAAACCTGGAGTCTGGATCTCCGCCAGCTCTAAAAGCATTAGTATAGAAGTACATAATTTGGAAAAGCAAATTGTTGGGGTGTGAGGAATATGCTTAGGCCTTTTATCCCCCCCCCCCCCCGGTAGCTGCTGCCATGACAAAGGAAAACTCCAACTTCTTCTGTGTCTAGGCCAGACATGAAACTACCAAAACGAAAGCACCTTTTGCTGAGTTCATTCTGCAGTTTCTTTTGCCTAACCTAGTGTGAGAAAGATTAGTTGGCTGCACAAGGTTGCCATTACCAGGGTACACCTGACTGTAGTTAAAAATAATTCAATCTTCCAGGAGGTTCTTTCTGTGTACCCCAAAACTGGGGAGAGATGAATGAGGGAAGAGATTGCAGAAGAGAAGAGGCAGGTAAAAGAATACAGTATCTCATTCACTTGCCATTTATCTCTTTCAAATGATACTCTTCTTTCACATCAGGTATTCTTGCATGTAGGGACTGCAGTGGCTTAGTGTTTAAGGCACTGAACTTGATGACTGGAAGGTCAGCAGGTCGAGACCCGAGTGTTGCACAACAGAGTGAGCTCCCATGTCTGTCCCAGCTCCTGCCAACCTAGCAGTTCAAAAGCAAGAAATGGCAAGTAGATAAATAGGTACCACTTCAGTGGGAAGGTAAACAGCATTCTAGACATGCCTCCCACATGTCCATGGAAATGTCTGCAGACGCAGACAGCACTGGCTCTTTGTCTAGAAATGGAGATGAGCACCAAATCTAGAGTCGGATATGACTGGCTTTCAAGCAAGGGTGACTTTTACCTTTACCTATTGTTGCATGTTATATGGTACATCAGATGCATGTTAATTATAGCTGTAACATATGTGCACATTCATTGTGTATTGCATAGAACCAGTGATGCGTTGCAAAAAAATTTACTACTCCCACCATGGGCATGGCTAACTCTGTGGGCATGGCTAACTCTGTGGGCCACACCCACTTGGCCTCACTACACCATGGCCTGGGGTAGGGAGGTGGGCGTGGCCAGCTAAGTGGGCGTGGCCTGGGGAAATTTCCGCTACTGGTGCCTGGGCACCTGTGGGCACCTGTAGCAGCTCAACACTGCATAGAACTTACCATATTTTTTGGACCATAAGACGCACTTTTTCTCCCCACTTATGATTTCCCACTTGGAAGAATCACAAGTGGGGAGAAAATGAGGGTGCGTCTTATAGTCCAAATGCTGGTCTTCGGCCAGCTGTGGCTGTTGTAAAAGGATATTTTACAAGAGCTGCAGCTGGCCGAAGACTACTACTGCCGCCTCTCAGCTGTTTGGGGCAGGGGGGAAAAACATATGAAAAACAAGTGGCCACTAGAGGGCGAAAATCACAATTTCCCATTTAAATGCATTGGAAATAAATTTCTTGTATTCAAAAGTATTGTTTGTATGTTCCCAATGCATTTAAGTGGGAAACCAAGCCTGTGCTTAAAAACAAAGGGTTTGACTTACCTTGATGCCTTTGTCTCTACTCCACGTGGACAAAATGGAGGGGGAAAACATGCTTCCTGTTTGAAAGGAGACCAAGAGGCTAGCCTAGAGTATCACTTCCTTCCTCAGTGCAATTGGCCTGGCCTGCCATTTCCCCTGCAGCACCACCACTGGTTGCTGGTGCAAAATACAGTATTCATTTTTTGTTTTTGTTTTCCTGCTCTGAAAACTGGGTGCATCTTATGGTCAGGTGCGTCTTATGGTCCAAAAAAATATGGTAAGTTAAAAAGAAATCTTGACTATACTACTTATAACATTGGGCTTCAGATAGAGCCCATAAAGGAATTTGTCTACAAATACAAAAATTTTGTTTTGGTTAAAAGGGTTCAGCTCAGCTTTCTCGCTCAGCAGTATGGCACAATCACCTTTTGCAGCCTAAAGCAGTGGAGTTATTGTAAATCTCAACATCATTAACTATAAACTGGCTTTGAGTGAGAAAAGCAAGCATGCTACTGAACTGTTAGCAAAGCAGAGTTGTCTGTTAAAAATGTTTTAAATAAGTAGTTAACATTGGTATGGGCATCTAGTTTTCACCGATGTGGTGCACTGTATTTAGGGTCTGCCCAGTTTGCAATATGAGGGCTTATATACATGAAAAAACCCTACAAACTAAAATTCAGTGAAAAGGCTACGCTTAAATCAATTTCTCTGACTTTATGTTTTCACTGTAGACCAATTCTTTCTTTGATCACATTGTACAATTAGATTATTTTTTACTGGAAGCAGTTACTTCAATGGCATGATCTTGACTGTTTATAGTAGATCTTTTCTTCAAGTGGTGTGACATACTACGTGAAACTTGGAAAATTAGAATATCGTGCAAATGTTCATTCAGTTCAGTAATGCAACTTAAAAGGTGAAACAAATATAAGAGATAGACTCATTACATGCAAAGCGAGATAGTTCAAGCCTTACTTTGCTATAATATTGATACTTATGGCTTATGAAAACCCCAAACCCCCCAATCTCATGTACCCCATAATCATCACATAATCTCATGTACGCTGTATGCCATGATCATCACAATTATAACGAATTAAAGCATGACATCTCTCACTTTGTATGTAGTGAATCTATCTCATATATTTGTTTCACCTTTTAGGTGAAATGAATGAACATCTGCACAATATTCTAATTTTCCAGGTTTCACCTTTAAATTACAAGCACGTAAATATGGCATTGATTGAATTTCTCCACACACAGAACATTTGTCCTGTATGCTACTTGATGTGAGAAGTGTGTGTGTGTGTGTGTGTGTGTGTGTGTGTGTGTGTGTGCACATGCAACCATACTCTCAGGCCCTAGTTAGAGAAGGAAAAAAGTCTTGGGCAGGATGAGAAACCCAGGGAATAAGCAATAAGCCTTCCAGAACAGCTGACCTGGCTGGAGCTACTTAATTAAAGTCAGCTGAGCAAGGCCAGGGAGAGAGCTATAAAAGTACAGGCAAAATCTACTGAGGATTTGAGGTGGTCTGTCAGCTGAGTGGGATGAGGGTGATCAGATGTAGGGAGACCGCGCCATCTGGGTGGGAGGCAGGTGCAGGCCTATGACCCGAGGGTCTGGCAACCGTATGGGGGAAGCCCGGGGAGGCTATACCACTGGTACAGGAGGCAGGCACAGGCCTATGACCCAAGGCTCTGGCAACTGGATGGGTGGGGCCAGTCGGAATTTCTACTACTGGTACGGACATACCAGAGTGTTCTGGCTGAATCCTACCACTGGGCATGCCTTAGCTGGAGGCTTGCCTCTCACCCCTGCCTCCCAGGGCATGGACTTTGGGGAAACCTAGTAGAACTAACTAGGTCTCTGAATGAGGAAAATGTGACCCCCTAGTGAATTCAGCTTTGCCCCCAGAGACTGTGGGAAAAGGGACTCTGGAGGCACCAGTTGAACCCTTAATAAAAATTGTCTGCAACCCAGGTGACCCAGGGCCAATGCAGCTTGTCTTTGGAGGCAGCCGGTTGGGTGCATCACTTGATTATTATTTGATCTTCCTGCTTTGCTTTGAAGTCTTTTATATGCTGTTAATGCACTGTTGAGCTACAGGTGGGCTAACAAAAATTAGATCTGGACAGTAGTCTCTGTCACCTCCTGTGGTTAAATGACTGATTTATTAATATGGAAGTCCCTGGCCCTATTTTGGGATCAGATTTTCTGTTTTTCATTGTCATGGTGAGAAGCAAGCCACAATATGTTAGGAGCACCTGAATAGCTGCTGTCTGATCTTTACTGTGCTGTGAAGTACAGCCTGAGCTGGTTTCATTCATAAAGTGAACCTACAGAAAAAAACTCACTGTATTGAATTGTAATCATTATCTCATAAGCATACTGTATATACTCGAGTATAAGTCTAGTTTTTTAGCCCCCAAAATAAGGACCAAAAAGGGGACTTGACTTATACTCGGGTCAATGACCCTGAGGGTCCCAAAATGAGGTGGTGCAAATTCAAACATACATTTTTTAAAAAAAAAACACTAACATGACCATAAAAACTCAGAAACATACCCACACAAATATCTAAATTAATTAATTTTATCATATTTTCATGTATTTTAATTATTGAAACTTGCTAGCAGCTGCTGCATTTTCCACCCCCAACTTATACTTGGGTCAATCTATTTTCCTAGTTTTAGAGGTCAAAATTAGGTACCTTGACTTATATTCGGGATGACTTATAGTCGAGTATAGATACACTCACCATGTGTACTTCAGGGATAAGGGCATAGCGAGCTGTTGGAGGTTTGCATCCTACCCTAGGGAAACTTTCAGAATAGCTTCATAGCATGAAATGTGGGAAGGGTTTTGCCTCAATAGACTGTAATAAAAGACATATTGTTCATCCAACTAACTAGGTTGTAGGTAAGTACAAAAGACTGCTTCCTAAAAGAAGACTTCTAAAAGACTGGTTTTAACAGCAAAAGGCTTTCACGGATAGGTCTCCTTTTTTGCCTTACTCTGTTGCAAATAATTGAATTGTTCCTTAGGCAGAATTCAGAGCCTCTTCCCAGATGCTTTTGGAATGGTTTTCAGGAAAGAGTTAGGCTTTCTAAATGCTAGGTTGGCTGTTGTTGCTAGACATGGAGCCATTGGCTGCATGCTCTTGCCCAGTGCTTGTTCTATCCCCGTATTTGTTGTCCTATTGACTCTAGGTCATGGGTTCCCAACCTGTGGGTCAAGACCCCCACCCCACCCAAGTGGTCTGCAAAGTATGGGGGGTTTACTGCAGTATATCACTCTGCAGTATTCAAAAGTATTCTGTTTGGGAGTTTTTCTAGAATTTTGAAACTGGTTGCCCATATGCAAGTACTGTATAACCATCACATTAAATATTAGGTTAGAATTATATTGATTTTTTAAAAAAGCTTTTTCCTCAATGTGTTTTCCTTATCTAATTAAAAATCCCTTTTTGTGCAAAAGTGACAAGGGGGCATGGGTTACTTGGCTATTAAATGGGAGGTTTTTCTTGGCCTGTTTATGGTCTATCCACCACATTGACCTCCCTGTTTTGGGATGTATGGTTTAAGCTGCTGTCTTTTAAAATATTGCTTTCATCCTTTGTGGGAATTATAGACTTTGTGTCTGTTTTATTTTATATGCAGCCTTCGTGGGAGAGACCACAGAATTCCAAAAAGTTTGAAAACAACATAGACCAGACAAAGTGGTTTATGCCTTGCATCATAACATAGGGTGGCCAGCAGAGCAGCTAGGCACTTGGTAGACATATGGGCATCTTTTTTGTATCTTAGAATAATCCTCAAAACAGTACTGTAATTAATTATTTTTCCACTTATACTTCTGTTTTGAGTTCATCTTCCTCTGCTTGTGTAAAAGCTCCCAAAGTGGTTAGCCAACTACATTGCAATAAAACACATCAAAATCAGTAAAAAGCATCTATAAATTCTTGTAGTACAGGATGCTGAGAGTGCTATTGCTATCTGATGTTTTGCTCAAGACATTTCTCTATAGGCACCCCTTATAGGGTGTGTGTGTAGGGGGTGGGGCTGTTTCTCAGAAGTTATGCCTTTTCCAGGATGTTTTCCCCCCAAAGATGATGATACGATTAAATAGTGGTATGTCATTCAAAACCAGGGGTGCTCAAACTATGGCCTGCAGGCCAGATCTGGTCCATGGTTCCAATTCATTCGGCCCACAGGCCGGATTGCCGCTGTCACGGAAGTGCTAAAATTGCGCAAAAATCACACTGAAATGTTGCAAAACCACAACAAAAAAATTCAAAAATGTGCCACCCTTGCTCCCGCTGCCATGGGAAATGGCAGAGGTAGCAAAACTCACAGAGAATTCATGCACTGCTGCCAGGAGGAATCACATGACCGGCCCACTCAGCTGTCTGAGGGTGTGTGGTCAGGCCCCTGGCAGGAAACATTTGGGCACCCCTGTTCAAAACACTTACTATAGATTGTTTTACTTGGCTGAGTGATTTCTTAAGGTCTGAGGGGGGCAGTGTGCCTTTCTTTGGACCTGAGAAGCCCTTGTTGCTCCTCACCTTCTTCCTGTCTTCTGCTTTCAAAATGATGCAGCTTCAAGGGGAAATTGGGGCAATTTTGCCATGCCAACCCCCAGCCCCACTGTGTGCCCAAATGGGTCAAAATCCCTTTCTGAGCCTGGAAACAGGCCCTGACAGAAAACAGTTAATGGAGCTGCATGCTGTAATGTGTCTTTTAGTAAAAGAAAGGACTGTGATTGGGTGTCTGGTGGTGGTGATGGCAGCAAGATGACAAGTGCCACCCTTGTGCCTTGAAGGGGCCACATCTGGCCTGGAGACCACAATTTGTCCATCCTTGTTCTACACCCTCCAGGGCAGGCACGCCTGGTTTTCTAATGCCACCCAGTGTATTGCTGTCAGATTTTTAAAAATCCAATCAAAGTTAATAGCTGAAGTTTTTAGATGGTTTTTATTTCCTTGGCTTTATTGCTAATCTGCCTTTAAAAAATAATGTGATGAGAGCGGTTAGGGACTTGTCAGAGTGAGGCACTTTAATAGTAAGTAAACCAATTAAAATACAAAATAAGTCAGAAACAATGTCTCAGAGCTTCTTCTCTTTACTTCTGAGCTTTGTGAGGCTATTCTTTCCCATTCCATCACCACAGAGAATGTAGGGTTTCAAGTCAGGTGAGGGAACTAAACTCTGGTTAGGACTTAAACAGAACCCCAGAGGGTTCTTTGTGTAATTCTAGCTTTGGAAGGTTTAAAGCAGAAATCTGACTGGATAGTTCAGTGAAGTAGGTATTGAAAGCCAAAGGCTGGGATTCAAGTCCTCTCAATGCATCCCAGATGAACCAGCCTATGTGTCCCAGAAAGCCCTCAAAACAAGAGAATGACAAACCACTTTTGAGTATTATCTAGCTAGAAAACCATGGAAAACATTTCCTTAAGCCAGAATTAGCTTGGCAGTGCACAAATTAAATAATTAAAGGTGGACATCTCTGGATGTCTACTCTGGAGTTAATTCTTGTAGCCTTAAAACACAATTTTAAGTCAAATACACTCTATCTATAAATGAACATCTCCTATCAATTTGCAGGTAGAAGTATATTCTGTGGTACTTCCTGTGGATAATTGAGGGAGCATTCCTCTATTGTAACACTTTCCTGAAAGCCTCCCTTTCCACTATGCTTTTGGTCAGGAGTTTGCAACATTTTCACACCATTGGCCAGACACGGCCCCTCACACAGGTGGCGGGGCTGGAGGCAGGTTGCTCCCAGTGCTTACGTTTCTGCCATCATCAGCGGCATGCAGTGGCAGTGGCGGCGATCGTATATTTCTTTAGGGCTTTTTGATAGGCTCCACCATTTCCCAGGGCAGCAGGAGCCTTTGTGGACGCCGATCATTCCAATCCCCTGCTCTGTCTCCGCAGCAAATCCCCAGCGCTTGGAGACTTCCATTGGTGCGTGACATTGATGTCCTAGTGCAAAACCAGGAAGTATCCAAGAGCCAGGAAACCAGGCATTGACATCAGTGACAGCCACCGCGGTAAGTGACGTATCACGACTTCCGGTGGTGGTGGCCGGTCTCAGAATTGGCCGGGTGGCAACTAAAGGTTGGATTAATGATATGCATGGGCCAAATTAGGCCCACAGGCCGGGGGTTGCAAATGACTGTTTTAGGTATTTATCCCATCATTAGTTAAACATGTGTGCATTCTTTCAGTCAGAGAGATACATCAAGTTTATTTATCCCTGATTATATAAGCAACAGTTTCAAGTGAAACTCAGCAGATGGGAAGGTAAACAGCGTTCCATGTGCTCTGGTGTCTAGTCATGCCGTCTACATGGCCACGGAAACATCACCAGAAGCTGACAACGCTGGCTCTTTGGCTTTGAAACAGAGATGAGCACTGAACCCTAGAGTTGGATACGACTGGCTATGTATCCCTTAACATGAATACTATATATATTATCTCTAGTGAACCCATGCAGAGAGCTGAAATCTGACTACTGTACTTTCTGTAACAATTAATGCTGGTACACTCATTTTTTAAATAATCTTTTAAATGTTTGCATTTGAGAAGGCAAAATGGGAGTGGTGATTACCACACACAAATGAAAGGCAATGGGACAATTGGGCCACAGGTTCGTTCTGATTTGCAGGTATATGATACACTGAATTCGCATGTCAGATACCCAAGGAATCCTCTGTATGGAAATTCAGAGACAAAACATTTTGCTTTGAGCCTTGTGCTGCAGTGATTAAGCTGCAGTAGCCAAAGCTCTGCTCCCAATCTGAGTTTGATTCCGATAGGCTCAAACTTCCATCCTTCCAAGTTTGGTAAAATGTGTAACCAGCATGTTTTGTTAATTGGCTAATATAGCCAATTGGCTAATACAGCCAATTTTTCTAATATAGCCAATATAGAAAAATAGTCAAAATCTCTACTTTACCTATACATGAAGATGTATACATGAACATCTAATTGCAGATTGAGATCTTGACAACCTATAATTAGAAAGGCTAAAGAGTTCTGTGGTAATAATTTTGACATGCAACAAATATGGATAGAGGTATGGCTGCACTTCACACAATCTGATATTCATATGAATATACTTACCAATCAGAAGCCCAGTGATTTTGATCAACCACAGCATGTCTGGAAGATGGTTACCAAGATAAGAACTGGACATAGCAGGTGTGCAGACCTATTATACAAATGTGGGAAGCTTCCTAAAGCTCAATGTGATCATGCCAAACTGTTTCTCATATAGTCCATGAATGCATAAACTGGGCATTTATGGGAGATATGACTAATTTTATTTGTCTCCTCCTGCAATTGACTGGATCAAGAACCTGGTCATAAGCACTATGATGTGTATACATGCATATTTTATCCATATTTTCTATTTACCTATACTTGACCAACACCTGTGGTAAATGTTATAGTGTTATCTTCCATGTGTTTATAAAGCCATATTATAAAGAAATTACACAAGAATACTAAAGAGGATAATGGAGAGGTGGTTTCAGGGAATAAACCTGCTGAGAGGAAGGACTAAATGATTTCTGCTTGTAAAACGACCTCTTTTGCAATGGTCAAAGCCCATCTTGCCAGCATTAGAGTGTAGCCTTTAGTTTGATCCTTATTTGCATTTTGTGAAGAATCTGCATGCAAATAAAAATATTTTGTGTATGCTAACAGCAGACACATATTTAGTTTACTGCTGCTGAGGGTGGAAGAGAAACTGGATCAATGGAATCCACAGCTCTTATTATTACTAACTTGAATGTTAGTAGAAGCCTGAGGCTCCCAGTACAGCAGGTTGAAACAGGCGATGCGCCGAAAACATATCAGACCAAAGCAGGCATCTGAAGTCATTGGGTGAGGTGGGCAAGAGGCAGAGATGCAGAGGACTGAAATAAAATCTTGAAAGCCATGGGTTGTCAGACATTCTGGTCTTGAAGGGGTGAGCAATAGTTAATTCTGCATGAAAGGAGAGAAAGAGAGAGCCAGGGAAAGATAAAAACAAGAAGAATCTGTAAAACTCCAGACCAACAAGAAAATGAAACGTCTGGGCCATTCATGAGGATCACAGCCGGGGTGTGAACTTGCATGTTCTAGGAGGAAAGGGTGACGGAGGGGGTCGGTGGAGTAACTACCGAGTTCTGTTTTCTTGAAGAATGTTATTCTGACAATTCTCTGCTGCTATTTCTTTTCAGTGCCTTCAGCCGGAGTAAGAAGGGAAGAGACTTTGTCTCTGATCTTAAATGATATTCTTTGCTGTACTTTGAGAGGGGGTATAGAAGGGAAGAAGAAACAGCAAAAGAACTCTACTGTGAAAATATGAGGACTTCTCCACAGGTAGTACAAATACTATCTGCCTGTCTTCTCCTTGTATTCTATTCTATTACCTTTCCTCTATCTTCTCAGCTGTTGCATGGCTGCACTTGAAAACTTTTGTGTGTGTATTTGTGTAAAATTCTGCATGCCGATGAACAAGTTAACGCTTAATTTGGTGTTATCCATTTTCAGCACTTCGATCAGGTTCAAGATATGTGAATGGTTAAGACGATCATGTCTTTGAGTATGTGCAGAAATGCCATTCTTTCATGGGTGATTTTCTGAAATCAAAATGAGGTTTGAGGGAACAAATTCCAGACCAAAGACTGTCAAATTATGCCCACACCTCTATTTTTAGAAATTAATGTATTCTTATAGTATAGTCAATTTTGCTGTCCAAGATTGAACAGCCTTTTTTAGTTTCCTGTGAATTTGTCACATTTTGGTGCATTTCTGCAGCCTTGGTAGAGGAGACTATATAGGATTGAAAACCTAAACTGACTAAAGTCCACCTTAAAGTACTGCTAACCTGAATGAAACTTACTTCATAGAAGATGTATAGGATTATGATATAGATTTCTTTACTGGGCTAGTTTTGAAGGACTTGATCTGCATAAAACACATACCCTTTTCCCATTGTCTCCATTTACCTTGTGTTGGCATGGTGGTTTCCCATTGAATGTTGTACATATTTAGCTTTTTTTTTTTAAAAAAAAGTTAGCATGTACTTACACACTCTTCAGGCCCTTCTTGTGCTCCTAGATTCCTTGGTGTTAGATATTTAAATGGTGGCAGGGGGAAGTGCTATTGCAGCCCCATCAGAGAAACAAAATACTGTCTGGATGCAAGGATCGTGCCAAAAAAAAAAAACTTTGTTGTTCCTCCAGACCTTTTTCAGTGGCCCAGGACGGCCTGTGTAGGCAAGCCCTATCTCTATTTTTTCTCTCTTAAATGTTGCAAAGAGTGTTGCAACTTGTGGCATTATAATTGTCGGCTGCAACTCTTATCTGAGAATACATTTTTTTCCTGAAGCAGGAAAAATGCCATTGGTGTGAATTTGTTTAAGGTGGATCCCAGCTTGCCATGAAGTGACCCACACACACTGTGATCATAAAGCCATCTCCTGTGGCACATATGAAACAAGACACGCAGGATTTAATACCAGGACTGCAATGGACTGCTGCAGCCTTAAGGATATTATCAAGGTGTGCCTTCACAGCCAGTCCATCTGGTATCACTTCTTTTGCCACCATGACCTTTGGGAATCAGAGTTCCTTCTCCATTCATTTTGCCTTTGGGCCCAATATGATGGTTTCCAGTGGCATTTCCTCCACGGAGGGGGTCATCACCCCACATAAAAGGGCTCATCCACCCGTAGTCATTGGCCCCTTTAGGGAGTCAGGTTATTTACTGCCACCCAACACTCAGCGTTGAGTAGCTAGCTGTACAGTCTACTCCATTACTGTAGTGGGATGTCCAGCAAGATAGGAAGCATTATAATAATGCCACAAGTTTAAAATTATGTCTGTATATTTGAAACATATTTAAAACATTTGAGGGCTTCCCAACTGTTTGCTGCAATCTGGTCACTGTGGCTGATCACATGTTTTTTTTCTCTAAATGTTACCAAAACCAGTTGATTTTGCTGGGAAATGAGCAAATTGGCATTTGGTGAATGAAATATTTTTGTGCTGAATCATACCTGTCAACTTTTGGATTTGAAAATAAGGGAAATTTTGGCCACACCCCTCTGTGGGTGTGGCCAAATCTGTGGGCATGGCCAAATATAGCCATGTGACTTGCTGGGCTCTAGTCATGCCTGCCACATGGCCATGAAAATGTCTGCAAACACAGACAGCACTGGCTCTTTGGCTGTAAATGGAGAAGAGCACTGCACCCTAGAGTTGGATACGACTGGCAGATTTTACTTTCTTAGGATCAAAGATCTCTGCAGATGGTGATTGCAGCCGTGAAATAAAAAGGTGACTGATGCTTGGGAAACAAGCAATGAGAAACCTGGGGAACATAGTTAAAAGTAGAGGCATCACCTTGCAAACAAAAAAATTGCATAGTCAAAGCAATGGTATTCCCGGTGGTAATGTATGGGTGTGAGAGCTGGACCATTAGGAAAGCTGAGCGCAGAAAAATAGATGCCTTTGAAATGTGGTGTTAGAAATAGGTCGATCCTAGAAGAAATCATCCCTGACTGCTCATTAAAGGTCAAATAGTAAAGATGACGCTGAAGTACTTTGGACATCAAATGAGAAGGGAGGACTCACTTGAGAAGGCCTTGATGCTGTGAAAGGTGGAGGACAAAAGAAAGGGGAAATGAAAAGGGAGGACTCACTTGAGAAGGCCTTGATGCTGGGAAAGGTGGAGGACAAAAGAAGGGGTTGGCCAAAAATAAGATAGCTAGATGGTATTGTAGATGCAATGGGCACAAAGCTGTGTGGGCCAAAGAACCCTTTCCCCATTTTCTTGGCGGACTTTTGTTTTGTTTTCTTTCTTGTTTGCTCAGTGGCTTAAGTGACTAAGATGCTGACTGGGAGGCAGAAGGTCAGCAGTTCGATTCCCGAGTACTGCAGGATGGAATGAGCTCCCGTCTTTGTCCCAGCTCCTGCCATCCTAGCAGTTCGAAAGCAAGAAATTGCAAGTAGATAAATAGGGACCACTTTGGTGGGAAGGTAACAGCGTTCCGTGTGCTCTAGTGTCTAGTCATGCCTGCCACATGACCACGGAAATGTCTGCAGACGCAGACAACGCTGGCTCTTTGGCTTTGAAACAGAGAAGAGCACTGAACCCTAAAGTCGGATACGATTGGCTTTTGAGCAAGGGCGACCCTTTACCTTTACCTAACTCAGATCCCCTTACACAACCATGCAAGCACACTGGATCTATGAGCTCTGATAATTCTCCCCGTGTATTTTGGATCTGCTCTCTCATACAGAAAGCAGCTCCTTGCTCAAAAAAATTGGCCTCTGTAGGAATCTATGACTGTGATGGTGAACCTTGGCACTCTAGATGCGACTGGCTTTCGAGCAAGGGAAACCTTTACCTTTAGCATTAAAATGAGAACAAATCTCATTAAAGCATGAGAGTGAGAGAGAAGTCTCTGCCCCCAGACCAAGAGCTGATTTGCCCCTGCATATATGAAATATCGCTCACCTCTAAAGTAGAGTAGACTCCCGTCAGCCATATTGGCCATGTGTTAGGAGGAAAGTGAAAGAGAAACTTAGAACGCTTCCCCCCTTCTCTCTCACCCCTTCTACTTGCGAAAAGCCACATGGCGACCTCTGCTGGCCAGAAAAAAATACTGCAGCTTCGCCTCCGGTCAGGATTTTTTTTAAAAGGGAAAATCCAGGGAAATTAATAAAATGGGAGGGGGGCAGGAAGAGGGGTAAAAATAAGGGGTTTCCCCAGGTAAAACGGGATGGTTGACAGGTACGTGCTGAATGGATTGGTTGGTGAATGAAACAAAAAAGCCAGAGTAACTGTGGGTTGCAGTTATTTGTTTCTAAAATCAAGTAAGTGCTAATTAGATCTTGAAATATAAAATTGTTCAGATTAGACAGTTTTCACTTGTATTTTGATCATAGCTGTCAAGTATCCCTTATTGGCCAGGAAAACCCCTTATTTTACCCTCTTTCTCGCCGTCATCCCTTATTAATTAGACTGCAATGACCTATTGTTGCCATTGGAGGACAGCACAGGATAAGCATAGCTGTCAAGTATCCCTTATTTGCTGGAAAATTTCCCTTATTTCCAAATCCAAAACTTGACAGGTATGATTTTGATTCCTTATTTCCTGCCATCTTAGATGTCTTTTGAACAACTGCAAAATAGTGTGTGTGGAGGGGGGAGTACTTAATTTTGAAGAGTGGTGTGCATTTCCTATATAAAATATGAAGACTGACAACTGATCATCAGCTCAATGATGTTTTACTCTCACTGTATAACTTAATAACTTTTAAAACAGAACATTTCACTTTAAGTGCAGAATTGGCAAAAGGTTGTGTTGGTTGAACACTTAGGATTTTGGGGGGAAAGAAAGAAAAATATACATATCTCTCTATCTCTGGAATTCTTGTACTCTGGAGTACTGCCAAAGCCCATGTCTGTATGAATTCCAGGAGCAGTATTAAGATGTTTTCATTCAAACTGGCTTTTAGTAAGCAGGGATATATAGTGGACATGAGGGGATGTTTTATGTAATTGGGGATTTTCCCACTGATTAATGTGTTTTCTTATGGTGGTAGGGTAGTATAGGTAGGCATCATATTTACTTGCAAGTTGTGCCTGGTTTGTTCATGAAGCTTATTTGCAAGAAAAGTGACATAGCAATACAACCTAATGGTCAATTTGTACATTGGTGATAGCTTTTCGTTGGAAGATAAAACTACATTCATTTTCTAGATACAGTATAGGATTCTCACTGTACTACTGCAGGAATTACATTTGCTAACGGTTCTTATTCTTCTGATGACTAGTCACAAAACAAAGCAAGTGCATTTCAAATAAATGAGAGGTTGGAAAAGCCCATCTTTTAATATAAGGCAGGCATTCTCAACCTATGGCCTGCAGGCCAGACCCGGCCCCCAAAGCCATTTTATCAGGCCCACAATGCCCTCACAAACCAGGAAGTGGAAAAAACTGCATGCCGTGCATGCACAGAATGCCACTAAATGTGTTCTGTGCATGCACGGTGCATGTTTTACTTCCGCTTCCAGGTGGAAGGAACCACGTGACCAGCCCAATCAGCTGCCCAGGAGGCATGGTCAGGCCCATGGCCTGAAAATGTTGAGAATCGCTGATATAAGGTTTGTTTTAGGGCATAAGGAGTTCATACTTCTGAGGAGCTGAAGCCTACTCTAATTCTGTAGCTACAAAGAAGTCTTCTC
The DNA here is from genome assembly GCA_035047345.1 of Bradypodion ventrale. Classification (NCBI taxonomy): domain Eukaryota; kingdom Metazoa; phylum Chordata; class Lepidosauria; order Squamata; family Chamaeleonidae; genus Bradypodion; species Bradypodion ventrale. The sequence goes on along the minus strand of JAWDJE010000002.1, from coordinate 136,570,072 downwards.
TCAAGTTTTCGAATGTCTGCTGGTAAAAGCATATTAGTTTTCTAGCCATGCAGCTTGCATTTCAATTCCTAGTCATAGAAAGAAACAACAGAATAAGCACCCCAAATCCTGTATTCATTGTTCTGTTTTCTAAAAGGAGGATTCTTCCATCAATTTATCATGAGGATAAAACAGTGTTGTTCAGAAATATGTTGAAAAGAAAATATAGAAATATCCAGACCCACCTGCTCCATTTTTTTTTGGCAGGCTGCTCCAAAAACAAGTCCATTAAAAATAAGGGTGTCAAATGGACCCAAGAGCCCAGACATAGACGTTCCAAGGCAGGAGATGTTAACATAGTTGTACCATCAGCTAGAGGGGCTCATCTCTCTAGCACATGGAGGATCTTCTCCGCGTCCGCACCAGCCCTCTGGAACCTCCTGCCAATAGAGCTAAGATTACAGACAGAATTGCTGCCCTTTAGAAAAGGATTGAAAACCTGGCTGGCAGGGCAGGTGTGGGGTCCAAATGGAGATACGACCCCCGCCTGTTGGCTCACACCAAGATAATAATCAGGAGCCCCTTTTTCTTTCTATTTTTATGTATAGGGTAGGGTGGGTGGGTGGGCTAATTGGTTTTTTAAAATCTGTTTTACATGTTTTTAGTATTGATGTAAGCTGCCCTGAGTCGGGTTTGCCTGAGTGGGTGGCGTAGAAGTTTGAAAATTAAATTAAAGAGATTTTTATTGGAGGAAACAAGCAAACTTGAACCGAGTCATCTATCCCTTCTTCCTAGTCCAAGGTGCCATGCATCTTTACCCAACAGTGTCTTATCTCAGCAGGCAATGGTTCCCTTCACCTTCCCTGGCTGATGGCCTAGTTCCAGTTCAGCAGGATTGGTATGCAGACAGATCTTCTCCACCCTAATAATAGGGTCTCTAGACCTTGTTAGCTGGCTGGTGTAGCTGCTCCAACTGCCTCTTGCCCTCGTTGGTAGCTCAGGACATTGTCAGGTCTGGCAATATTAACCATGGCATGAGTGGCTTCTTTCTTTGTCTCCAGCTAGGGCCTTTTATCCCTTCATTTCCAACTTCCTTTGCCCTATGTGTTGACTGCCCACTTTTGTCTCCTGAACCTTGCTTAGGTGACTTCCGTCACTTAGTCTTCTGGAACATCTGGGGTCCGTGTGAGAGATGGGTTTATTCTGTAACAGATGAGGGAGGAGCACCTGCTTCCTCCTTGAGCAGTGCCCTAGATTGTAGTAACAGGATGTCACAGACCAGGACAGAGATACCATGAAAGGCATGGAGGTCAGCCTGGCTACCTCTTCTTTTCATTCATCACTACAATGGTGGACAAAAGATTGCAAGACAAGGATTTTGTAGCTGTAGCTGTTACACACCATCATGTTGCCTCCAACTGATAGCAATCTTATGAATGACGGAGCTTCAGAATTTCTTGCCTTCAACAGCCCGGCTCAGCTCTGGAAAACCCAAACTATTGATTTTTCTTAGGGAGTCAATCCATCTTGTGTTTTGGCTGCCTCTTTTCCTGCAGTCTTCCACCTTTTTCAGCCTTTTTGTGTTATCCAGAGAATCTTACCTTCCCCTGATTTGCCTGAAGTAGGACAGCCTCAATTTCACCATTTTCCCTCCAGAAATAGTTTAGATTTGATTTTATTCTTATTTGTCTTTCTGACACTCCAGGGTATCCATAGAGTGACCTGTTTGTCTTTCTGACACTTTGTATTTGCAGAGCTCTCCTCCAGCACCAAATTTCAAATGAATCAATGCCCCCACTTTGTCAGCTTTCTTTACTGTACACCAGCTTTCACACCTGTACATAGTAATAAGGAATAAAAAGTGTAGACCAGTGTTTCCCAACCTTTGCTCTTTTGGACTTCAATTCCCAGAATCCTAAATCAATTACCCAAAGCACAGATCTGTACTGACTTAGGCTTTTGGGAATTGAAGTCCCCCTGTGAGGCATGTGCCCCATGTTGGGACACACTGATGTAGATTATCTTGACCGTGTTTTCTAATGATAGCTGGTCTGTGGAGAGTTCCAACTGGAGTGGCTGAGCTTGCCTTTTTTTATATCCACGTGTAAGGTGTTATCTCATCACCCCTGGGCCTAAACCGCTCATGGAGAGGTGCCAAATTTTAATTAACAGCACCTGGGGTAGATAAACTGGCATAAACGTCAAGCAGATGTAGATCTTGTCAGTCAAGGACACTGGGATGATGATATGATTCACCCTGTGGGCATCTTACGTTCCTAAAGGCTCTCCCTGTACATTCCAATCAGCTCCACGAAATCTAAACATCTTAGGGAGTATATGCAACAAATTGAGGAACATTCCTTTCCCATCAAACAAGCCAACAAACATTTAATAATCATTTCAGGAGTTGTTGGATTGATTTGATTTGATTTATTCGATTTGTATACCGCCAACTCAGGGCAGCTCACAAGAATCACAACATAAATCAACAATATACAAAGTAAATACACAATAATACAACATACAAAATTCAATCTACAAAAAACAACACATTATAATGTACAACAACATAGTGCAAAACTATAATAGAATAATAGAATCACAACCACATAGAAAAATTCCCAAAACAAAGTCCAGGGATGGGGTGGCAGGCGTCCTCAGCCTCAAAGTGGGACCTCTCCACCCCAGCTGCAAGGAAGTCTTGGGTGGGTGGGCGGTGTCCTGCCGCCATTGCGGCCTTTTGTGCTCTGGTCCAGGGCAGGGCCTAGGATGGCGGCAGTGGTGGAGGGTCCTGTCGCACATCGCCACCTCAGCCTCTTTGTCCCATCCGCAAGGAAGACCGAGGCAGCAGTGGAGTCCTGCCGCCATTGCGGCCTTTTGTGCCCTGGCCCAGGATGCTGGCGATGGTGGAGAGTCCCATTGCCTGCAGGAAATACAATTTTCTTTTAACATCTGTTTCTAGCTTAGATGTGCTATGTATATCACCGTCAGCTCGAGGACTGTCTCCCGCAGCTGTGGAGGGGCCCCGCCCTCCTCTCCCATCCCCTGCAGAGAGGGGCTAAAGGGCCATGGGCTGCCAGGCCGGAGACTGTTGGCCCGAGGACTGTCTCCCGCAGCTGTGGAGGGGCCCCGCCCTCCTCTCCCATCCCATGTGGAGAGGGGTTAAAGGGCCGTGTGCTGCCGGGCTGGTGACCACCATTGGCCCGAGGACTGTCTTCCGCAGCTGTGGAGGAGCCCCACCCTCCTCTCCTGTCCCCTGCGGAGAGGGGTTAAAGGGCCATGGGCTGCCGGGCTGGAGACCACCGTCGGCCAAGGACTGTCTCCCACAGCTGTGGAGGGGCCCCGCAATCCTCTCCCGTCCCCTGCGGAGAGGGGTTAAAGGGCAGTGGGCTGCTGGGCCAGAGACCACCGTTGGCCTGAGGACTGTCTCCCGCAGCTGTGGAGGAGGCCCCGCCCTTCTTTTCCCTTGCGCTCCTGGGCCCCACCTTGGACTGACATGTAAAAGCTGCTGCCGTAGCATGTGGCAGGATTCTCCGCCGCTGCCGCTCATGGACTCGCCTCGGTGGAGGCAAGGAGGTCCGCCGGCTAGAAGCACTAGGACTTGCGCAATTGCCGGTGTCCCCGCCTCCCGGGTTTGGAAGGACTTGGGTGGGAAAGGATTGTGTTGTGGCACATCTTTTATTTTTAAAATAATTTTTATTAAATTTTTAAACAATATTACAATATATAAAATAAGACAACAATCATACATAAGAAAAAAATACACAAAACAATTACATACAAGTTATATCTAATTACATTCTAATACAATATTGTAACTAAATATAAAAAATAAAACACCCTTGAAAATACAATTTGATTATGACTTAGTAGTGTAATACCTTCCTCATTCTTCTTCATATCTTTTGTTATTTAATTATACTTCTAAATAATAAATTTTTAGTATTTATATCATTCATACAATTATAAAAAATCCATAGTCTGTTTTATATATTCTTGTTATCGCAATGAACAGATTCAAACTCAATTCATAACCTACCCAATTTACTACATCTACTAAATCCAACTTCAGCATCATAAATACGATACACAAAATAAAATACTAAACCATTTTCTAAAAAGAAAAAATAACCCCCCAGTGCTTTGTACAATGCCCTGGAGAGCACGGAGTATCTCATTAATTTCCTCCCCAAAAACTCCTTTGACCAGGTACAGGTCTATTCATTTCTTCCCCCTTCAATGAGTAATCCACAAAAGTTTGCCAAATATTCCAAAATCTATTCTCTTTAACAATGCCCATTTTCTTTTTTACCTCTCATGTTCAGTGCTAAATCCCACATTTCCTTGCACCATTCTTCAATTTTCATAATCACATCATTTTTTCCAATTTCTTGCGATACACTGTCTACCCATTGTCAGCATTATCTCTAATAATTCTTTTTTATCCTTATTCAGATTTATGCATTCCACATCTGTCAACAAAACGGTACTTGACCCCAATTTAATTCTCATACCCAAAATTTTACCTATCTCTTTTTCAATTTTTCTCTAAAAAAATTAGCCACATTACAACTCCACCACATATGTTCATAACTTCCCAATGCGTCTTTGCACCGCCAACACATTTTATCTTTCTTATTATCAATCTGATGCAACCTCACTGGGATCAATTACCATTTCCATAACATTTTTAATTGTGCTCCTTCACTCTAACGGACATAGTTCTCACAATTCTTTTCTTCCATTTATTTTTCCAATTCACATCCTCTATCTTAATTTTCAGATCTTGTTCCCAACTGGCTTTCAGCACCTCCTGTGGATTACCATCGTTATTTAACATTGTATATATTTTGCTTACCAAGCCCTTAATACCTCTTTCTCCCTTTCTTATTTTTAAAATCAATTCTTCAAACTGTCCTCCCTCTTTCTAAACCAGCTTCTCTCATATATTTACTATTCCATTTATCTAGCAACGCTGTCTGAAACCAGTTCATCTTCAACTGTGCATACAAATCTGCCTTTCTCCTGCTGTCTTTACAGGCCCCTATCCAGTCTCTCAACAGGAAAACTTCATTATTATAAAGTACTTCTTTTACTCTTTTAACTATTTTTAGTTGAAAAATTTTAATGTCCTCTTTTTCAATAATAGGGGAAATATCCGGGGCCAATTCCACTTTCACTTTTTTCCATATTCCCAATAATGCCTTCATCATTTTATTTTTAACAACAGGTTTCACAATATCACATCCCAAAAAGACCATTTTTCCTATTTGATTAAGATCCTTCATCTCTATTTCTTCCCAAATTACCTTTTCTCTAGCCAAGATCTTTACTATATTCTTAATTTGAAAGGCTCGATAATAGTTCCTCAAATTTGGTATTCCTAATCCTCCATCCTTCTGGGATAAGTACCAAAGTTTTTCACTATTATAGGTTTCTTTCCACCATTACAAAAATTGTCCATCATTTTTTTGAAACTCCTTAATTTCTTTATCATTCATTTGAATTGAAAGAGCGTCAAACAAAAAATTAATTCTTGGTAATAACATCATTTTACATAACACTATCCTTCCAAACCAAGACAATTTCAACTTTTGATATCGCTGTATTTTATCCTTAATTTCTATTTTCTATTTTCCATAATTCAATTTCTTGAGCTCTTCAAATTTATTTGAAATATTTATCCCCAAATACCTCAAATTGTCCTGAAGTTGTAAATTACCCTTACCCTTTATCTTTTGTTGTTCTTCCTTATCCATATTACACAGTATCATTTCTGATTTATCCCAGTTTATTCTCAATCCTGTAATATCTTCAAATTCTTTTAACTTCTCTTGTATTCTATTTAATACCATCCCAGGATGTTTTGCTATTATCAATGTGTCATCTGCATATAAGCTTAGTTTATTTCCTAGAACCCCCTCAATTTCTTTGTCCTCCCTTATAGCCTTTGCCAACATCTCCCCTCTAAAAACCGACTTCATGGCATCCCATACCATACTATAACTCACCTCATCAGTGTCATTCCAGTACCAACTTTCTTTCCATTTTTTCATTATTTGTTCTTTACATTTTTGGTCTTTGAAAAGTTTGGCGTCATATCTCCAATTCCTTCTCGCTTTCTTCATACCCCCTATTTTCAATTCTGCCAACACTTTCGCATGATCAGATTCTTTAAAAATTCCCACTGCCACCTCATCTATATTTCTAATCATTGTCTCTGTTACAAAAATATAATCTATTCTGGAATATGAATTGTGCACCTGTGAAAAAAAGTATAAACCCTTTCCGACCCTTTGAATTCTCTCCATATGTCTTTCAAACCTAGAGATATCATCCATTTGTCCAATATCTGTTTTTTAATACCTTTTTCATTTCTTGTTATATTTGTACAATCTAAATTTGACTTTATTAGATTAAAATCTCCAGCCACTATCATTTTTGTTGTTTTTACTTTTGCCAATATGTCATATATTTTATCTAAGAACTCTCCTTGATCATCATTTGGTGCATATATATTCACTAAAATTACTTCCTCATCATCAATCTTCCCTTTTATTATTAAACTAGCATATTTTGCCCGGCGGTGCCGGGCTTTTTAAAATTGTGTTGGATAGTAAAGGGTTTCTTTTTTTTTCTGGAACCAATGGTGCTGGGCTGTTTCAAATGGTGTTGTATGTTTTTGTGATTTTTTGGCTTCGAGGCGCTGCTTCCGCCTGCGGCGGACTTGCGCTCCCAGTGGTTTTTTTTTTTTGGGGGGGGGGGTTTGCGTGCCAGCTTCCTCAGTGCCAGGCTCTTTGAATTGGTTTTTGAAGGTTTTTGTTTTCTGTTTATGCAAATTTAATTTTAATTTAATTTATTTAATTTAATTTAATATTATTTAGTTCAAAATTTAATTTTGGTTTTTAAAATCTTTATTTTTATGCATTTTTATTTTTTGTTTTGGTTTTTTGAGTGAAAAGTGATTTCTGTTATTTTTGGTATTTTTTGAGATTAGTGTGATTATTTTTGAATGTTTTTATAACTTATTTGATTAATTTTTGAATTAATCTTATTAGTTTCAATGTTTTTGAATGTTTTTTCTCTTTTGGCATCTGGGTGGGGGTGGTGAGCTTTTCTGCCTCTCTACAATTGTTCTCTTCTGTCCTCTGGGTGTTGCTTCCGTTTTTTTTTCTCATTTGAGTTCTGGTCTTCATGGATGGAAGATGTGTTTTGGTAAACTCTCTTGGGTTGTTGTTTTTTTTGGGGGGGGTGTTTGGGATTTTTTTTTGGGGGGGGTTCTGTGTGTTTTTTCTTGTTTGTTTTTGGCTGTTTTTGTGTTTCATTTTCTGTTTTTTGTGTGTTTTTGAGGGGGGTGGGTTGGCTTTCTTTCCCGCGGGCCATGCTGGCTGGCCCGTGGGAAGGAAGGGCATTGGCGGGGGGCTTTCTTTCCCACGGGCCATCCTGGCTGGCCCGTGGGAAGGAAGGGCAATGGTGGGGGTGGTGCTTTTTTTGTTTTCTTCTCCATGGGCCATGCTGGCTGGCCTGTGGGGAAGAAGGGCAGCAGCGGCAGGGGGTTCCCTTTTTTCCCCCACAGGCCATGCTGGCTGGCCCGTGGGGAAGAAGGGCAGCGGCAGCGGCGGGTTTTTTCCCCCACGGGCAATCCTGGCTGGCCCGTGGGGAAGAAGGGCAGTGGCGGTGCGGGTTTTTCCTTTTTTTCCCCATGGGCCATGCTGGCTGGCCTGTGGGGAAGAAGGGCAGCGGCGGCGGGCGGTTTTTTTTAAAAAAAATTCGCGCGCAGGCCACCTCAGCGTTCGGCGCGCTAATGGCGCACAAGACGCTGGGGCTTGTAGTTTTGCCTGCGCGTGTTTGCTTACTGTGGCAGTTTTTTCCTGCAGCTTTTTTTATTGGCCGCGGCGCGCTTCTGAATGTTCCTTTTGCCGCGCAGCTCAGCCTGATTGGCTCTGGCGCAGCGCGGCGCAAGGAATGTTGGGAATTGAAGTTCCCTTTTTTTGTTTCCGACTGGGGGGCTCCTGCCCCCGGGTCGAAAATTTCAACCCGACAGTTACCTGCGAACGGGTTCGGGCGAGTGAACGGAGGCCCATTACGGGCTAGTGGGGCCTGGTGCAACATTCTTTGTCACATTCCAATGGTTAACGCACCATTTTATAGGTATAGGTATCTGCCTTCCGGGTCGGAAATACTGTTTACCATTTCAATACCCAACCTAGTCGAAATCATAATCGCCACCCTTTTGCATTTGAAGTACCATAAGACTTTTCATAAAATTGCATCCATCCTAAAAAAATCTTATTTGTATCTTGAGATTTTTTGATGAGTTTCCTATAGAAAGACTATATCCAGCCTATCTTTTCTCAGGCCTGATTCAATTCTTCTCCTCTTAACTTGAGACCCTGTACCTTTCACATTCCACGTTAACACTTTAATATTTTTCATGATTTAATCAACCGCACCTCTTCTACAACCTCCGTTTTCTCCAATGGGCGTGTTTCCCTCTACCCCATATCTGTCAACTTTTGGATTTGAAAATAAGGGAAATTTTGGCCACACCCCTCTGTGGGCATGGCCAAATCTGTAGGCATGGCCAAATATAGCCATGTGACTTGCTGGGCTCTAGCCATGCCTGCCACAGGGCCATAAAAATGTCTGCAAACACAGACAGCACTGGCTCTTTGGCTGTAAATGGAGAAGAGCACTGAACCCTAGAGTTGGATACGACTGGCAGATTTTACTTTCTTAGGATCAAAGATCTCTGCAGATGGTGATTGCAGCCGTGAAATAAAAAGGTGACTGATGCTTAGGAAACAAGCTATGAAAAACCTGGGGAACATAGTTAAAAATAGAGGCATCACCTTGCAAACAAAAAATTGCATAGTCAAAGCAATGGTATTCCCGGTGGTAATGTATGGGTGTGAGAGCTGGACCATTAGGAAAGCTGAGCGCAGAAAAATAGATGCCTTTGAAATGTGGTGTTAGAAATAGGTCGATCCTAGAAGAAATCATCCCTGACTGCTCATTAAAGGTCAAATAGTAAAGATGACGCTGAAGTACTTTGGACATCAAATGAGAAGAGAGGATTCACTTGAGAAAGCCTTGATGCTGGGAAAGGTGGAGGACAAAAGAAGGGGATGGCCAAAAATAAGATGGCTAGATGGTATTGTAGATGCAATGGGCACAAAGCTGTGTGGGCCAAAGAACCCTTTCTCCATTTTCTTGGGGGACTTTTGTTTTGTTTTCTTTCTTGTTTACTCAGTGGCTTAAGTGACTAAGATGCTGACTGGGAGGCAGAAGGTCAGCAGTTCGATTCCCGAGTACTGCAGGATGGAATGAGCTCCTGTCTTTGTCCCAGCTCCTGCCACCCTAGCAGATCGAAAGCAAGAAATTGCAAGTAGATAAATAGGGACCACTTTGGTGGGAAGGTAACAGTGTTCCGTGTGGTGTGGTGTCTAGTCATGCCTGCCACATGACCACGGAAATGTCTGCAGACGCAGACAACGCTGGCTCTTCTGCTTTGAAACAGAAATGAACACTAAACCCTAGAGTCGGATACAATTGGCTTTTGAGCAAGGGCGACCCTTTACCTTTACCTAACTCAGATCCCCTTACACAACCCGTGTATTTTGGATCTGCTCTCTCGTACAAAAAGCAGCTTCTTGCTCTAAAATTTGGCCGCTGTAGGAATCTATGACTGTGATGGCAAACCTTGGCACTCTAGATACGCCTGGCTTTCAAGCAAGGAAAACCTTTAACTTTAGCATATAGTGATCAAGCACCATCCACCACCCCTCCCAAGTTAACTCTAGAACAGAAACGGAACCTCCCCCCACTCTCTCATTTTTTTATTTAATTTTTTCAAAAATATATAAACATACAAAACAATCTTAACCTATAAATCTAAGTGTTCACCGTTGGAACTGGCTATAGGTTGCTATGCGTCGCCCTACTGACCCGCACCCACCCTTCGTGCGCACGGCCGAATTGCCTACGCAGGTCAACGAAGGATTTAAAAATCCAGCACGGGGGCCTCAGCCCCACAAACGGCAAGAAAGGGAAAGAACTTCACTTCCCAACATTCCTTGCGCCGCGCCGCGCCAGAGCCAATCAGGCTGAGAGGCTCTCGCACGGCGCAGCGTTCGGAATCGCGCTGCAGCCAATCAAAACAAAACCATTTTAAAAAAACGCAGCACACACAGAAAGCACCAACCCATTACTACAAGCCCCAGCGTCCTGCGCGCCATGAGCACGCAGAACGCTGAGGAAAACGGCGCCCGAAAAATTAAAAAGAAAAACAACTCACCGCGTCACAGCCAAACACACACCAGCCGGCTTTCTTTCCCTCACCCACGGAGCCTGGAGTTTCCCCTTTAATATCAGTGGGTGGGGGTTGCGACCCCCCTCTCCGCTGGCTTTTCTAGGGTTGGGAGGTTTGTGGGGAGAAAAGGGGAATGTTTCCCAAACACTTCTGGACTCAGGACACCAGGGAGAGGGGATCGATTCCCAACACCCTCCTTAAAAAAACTCCGTCTTTTCTACTCTTTAAAAACGGAGTTGTTTTAAGGAGGGGGGAGGGGATCGATCCCCTCTCCCTGGTGTCCTGAGTCCAGAAGGGTTTGGGAAACATTCCCCTTTTCTCCCCACAAACCTCCCAACCCTAGAAAAGCCAGCGGAGAGGGGGGTCGTAAGCCCCACCCACTGATATTAAAGGGGAAACCCCGAACTACTTTCACAACTCCACACAAACAAAGCACCATAAAACAATAAAGCCCCCCTCCCTAACACCTAGCCCACCCTTCCTAACCCCCAATGACCATGCCCCCCTCCCCACCACCTAGCCCACCCTTCCTAACCCCCAAAAACCATGCCACCCTCCCCACCACCTCGCCCACCCATCCAAACCCCCAATGATCACGTACCTTCCCCACCACCAAATAAATAAGTTTTTAAAAATTAATAAAAACACTCAAACACAGCCAAAAATACACAAAAACAAAAACACGAAAAACAATAAGAAGTAAACAAAGACACAATCAAAAACAAAACAAACAGACAAAAATACAGATTCCAACTCCCCCCCCCGCCCACACACACACACAAAAGAAAGAAAACAAGCAAACGTACCGAAACAGGTGCTACCTCCACCAGGACTGGAAAAGAAATGAATACAGAAAGACCCTACTTACCAGAAGAAGCTCCACCCAGAGGCCAGGAGAGAAACAAAAGTCAAAATACAAAAAACCCTACCAGCACCACCTGCTGGCCACAATAGTACAAACAATTCAAAAACACACAACAGCCCCAAACAAAACACAAATTCACAATTATACACAAAAGGTCACACCAACAAAAACAAGTTAAAAAAATTACACTAAACACACTTTCACACAAATCACAAATATATGTCAATAAAATACAATAGAAACTTTAAAAAATCCTGTGCAGAGTTATTATATCATACATTCTTCTTTTATTAATCCTCAAAAAAAAAAAAACCAAAAAAGCATATCACAGTTAATAACAGCCAAGCCAAACAAATTTAACATAAATAAACATTTAAAAAATTAAAATTACAGACTAAGCAATTTTAAAAAAACCAACACAATTTAACCTTCCAACACAATGTAAAACTAATGCAAAAATAAAATTGGCTCATTTTCAATTAAAAAACACGGGGGGAAAAGCCCGGCAACGCCGGGCAACCATTGCTAGTACATCATAAAAATACATATAATATCCAAAAAATAATCAACATTTCTGATAATTGATCCAGTACATTTTTATTCCTATCTTTACAATAAAACACCCCTTAAAAAGAAAGTTAACATTTAATTATGATTTAGTAGTTAACATCTAACCTATTTCAAAAATTCTTCCCTAAACTCTTTATTTATTACTACCACTAAATCCATTCCCATTAAACAGTTCCATAATATTTTAATTTAGATACAACTATCGGAATCCAAATTTCACATATATTACACCCTGTGTTTATTTACATTGCTCTGGAAAGCTCAGTGTGTCTCATTATTTACCTCCAAAAACTACTTTGATGCGGTACAGGTCTACTTCTTTCTGAACCCATAAGTGAATGATCCACAAAGGGCTTCCAAATATTCCAAAATCTATTCTCTTTCAATTTATCCCTTTTTTCTTTTATCTCCCATGTCAGGTTATCATTCAATGCTAAATTCCACATTTCTTTGTACCATTCTTCTGTCTGTATAATTACATCATTTTTCCAATTTCTAGCGATACGTTGTTAACATTATTTCTAATAATTCTTTTTCCTCCTTGTTTAAATTCATACCATCCACATCTGTTAGCATAATGGTACCTGATGCCAGTTTAAATGGTACCTGATGCCAGTTTAAATTTTTTTACCCAATATTTCACTAATCTCTCTCTCTCTCTCTCTCATATAGTGATCAAGCCCCATCCCCCCACCCCTCCCAAGTTAACTCTAGAACAGAAACGGAAACCATCCCTCTCTCATATAGTAAAAATAAGGGGTTTCCTCAGGAAAAATGGGATACTTGACAGGTATGCTCTACCCCCCAACTATAACTAAGACAAAAAACATTCAATTCTACCCTCCCCACTCTTTCCTTCAAAAAAGTCGCCTTCGTCGCCCAAAGAGGGGAGGGGGGACATGGAGGATGTGCCTACCATCAGATGCTCTAGCGCATTTCTTTCTTTATTAATAAAATAAACTACATTTATAAAAGTTCATAAAGACATTTCTCTCCCCTATATCACTCTATCTTACATTTTCTCCTCTAACCCCTGATTCACCCTTCATCAGCTACCGTCTCTGATTTTGAATCCAAATCAGTCCCTCCTGTAGCACCCCCTCATATGTACCTCCAAAATCTCTTCTTATACCTCCAGACTCTAGTAGAGCTTTCCTTAGTGCAAGCCAATCTCTTGAAGCTGCTTTAACCAAATCAATTGAACACAAATATTCCAAAGCATCAGTCTCTGCATCAATCGTGTGCATTTTCTTATCATAAAAAAAATCTTAATTGTTGTGGAAATCTCCATTTGTATTTTATCCTTTGTTCCATCAAAAATTTTGTTACTGGTTTCATCTTATACCACCAAACATGCTCCGTAACAGAAATATCATTGTATACTTCAACATCACTCCCATCAATTTTTAAAACGCCAGACCCAGCTTGTTTTATAAAAACCATCACCTTTAACTTATTCCCCCAATTTGCAAACTTAACCAAAACATTTCTCTGAACGCTTTCCCCCTTCCTCGCACTCAATCTGTAAACATTTGCAATATCTTCAATGACAAAACCTTTCCCCATTTTCAAACTGTTTAACCAATCAATTATTCTATCCTTTAGCTGGTCTGGTGTTTTTTCCATCAAATTACATATTACTATATTCTGCTTTCTCATCATCTCTTCCACCATGTCTATCCTTTTCTCTTGTACTGTACTTCTACTTTCATTTTAGTTTCCTTTTCCTCCTCATGTAAACCTTTAATATCATTCTGCATCAACTTCATATCATTTTGCATCGACTTAACACTTGTATCCATCCTTTGGAAATTAAAATCAACCTTTTAAGAAAAATCAATAAACATTGCAGCCAATTTATCTTGTTTTCCCATAATTTCATCCTTATCTTTTACCTTTATTTCCTTAATTTCACAAAATCCCTTCACATTTGCCTCCTCCATCCTCTCAAATTTCTTAAACAATTTACCCAACTCAGCCAGAATTTTTGTTTGGTCCATTGATGTTGGTTCCGTGATGATGCTGGAGAGGGTGCATCTTCAGTTGCTAATTTATCTTTCTTCTTAGGTCTTACCACCTCTTCTTCCTTTCCCTTTCCCTTTCCAATCTTTTCCATTGTGACATCAAATAATAATCTCAGTGCTGCCACTCCTTTAATTCCACCAGGTCCGTCTTCCTGATAAAGTTCCAGATTCACTTATTGTATAGCCTTCTTCTTAAGTTTGACTGACCAGAACCACACTCTTTCAATATTTATAATCCAACTACGACTCCTGCATTGTTTTGCTCTGCACATTTTGTAATCCAAACTTGCAAACCAGCTCCTTTATTTGAATCCAATAGCAAAGTTGTATCCAGACACCAAGACTTGTATTTTTTCAAAATGCCCAAGATACAGTTAGCTCTTCCAGCAACTGTGTATCCAAAGGAAGCAAAGGAAAGGAAAAGCAAATCCACAAAAAGCAAACAAAAAATCTGACTTCAATAATCCAGGGAACAATACTCCAAGGAAAAAGGAGAGAAAAAAACTCATTCAAAAAAAGAAAAAATCTATTCGATCCACGAAGAAAGAATAATAACTCCACCATTAATCTCCAGCCGTGGCTGCCGTTTCCATGGGGTGCCCCTCCTCCCTTCTTCTCCGACCACTCCAGCCACAAAACTCCATTTTCCATTCTTATTCCTCCTGTTCTTTCAGTCCCCCTCTCCTTTCACACTCCTCTCCTTCTTCTCCTTCTTTTTTCTCCTCCAAAACACTCGAAAACCTTCCACCGTTGTTTCCTTTTTGGTTTTAACCGACCTCTTAACTTTCAATTTCTTTCACAACCACCGCCATTAACCCCCTTCTCACACTTTCTTTCACTCTTCCACGCTCGCTTTCAATTCCTCCTCACTCCTTCCACACTTACTTTTCCATCAATAAACTTCACTCTCTGCTCACCCTGTCGACCACGCCAGCCACAGCATCAAGATTCGTATTTTATTTTTCAGCTGATTCTCACTTTTCTTACTTTTCTCAATCTCCTCGTTGGTCCTGTTCGCCGCAGTCCAGCTGGTAAAGCTGCGGCTTTTGCCGCTTGCCTCTCCAGCCGAGCCACTTCCTGAACTCCGACCTCCAAGTACAAATTATCGAGTGCACAAATTAAAAGCTTTCTTCGGGTGAACTTTATAACTCTTTAAATTTGCCTTTGAAATGTGGTGTTGGAGGAGAGTTTTGAGGGTACCTTGGACAGCGAGGAGAACAAATAGGTCAATCTTAGAAGAAATCAACACTGACTGCTCATTGGAAGGTCAAATAGTAAAGATGAGGCTAAAGTACTTTGGGCATCAAATGAGAAGGGAGGATTCACTTGAGAAGGCCGTGATGTTGGGAAAGGTGGAGGGCAAAAGAAGAAGGGGGAGGCCAAGGATGAGATGGATAGATGGTATTGTAGACACAATGGGCACAGAGCTGGGAGGACTGAGGGGGATGGTGGAGGACAGAGGCGCCTGGAGAACGATGGTCCATAGGGTCGCAAAGGGTCGGAATCGACTGTGCGACTGAACAACAACAACAACAACAAATTTAATTTCTCTTTTAGTATCTCATTAATACCTCATTGTAATGCACGAGCTCACAAAAAAGTATGTTAGTCCATCGCCATCTTAGCCACACCCCATGTGGTACATCTTTATGCTACTGTTGCTGTTTTGGCAGTCCAAATTTTGTTGAGTGCTTTTTATAGTGTATTGTATTATAGTTGATATGTCTTTGCTATTGTATTGTATTCTGTGGGCTTGAATTTTTTGCATACTATATTTCTGGGGACGCTTATTTATTATTGTCATATTGATATTGACTGTATAGATCATGCTGTATTGCTATGTAGTTATTTATTTTGTATATTGGTGATTATTGTTTTGTTATTGCTGCTGCTTAGATCCTGTATTTTTCTATTTTGTATTGTATCCTTATTGTTGTTAACCGCCTTGAGTTGCCCATTGGGTAAGAAAGGCGGTATAGAAATAAAACATCAATCAATCAATTCAATATAGTTTGTTCCCTAATCTATTCTTAGTTAAGATTGTTTATCAGTGCATCCATCCATTTTTTAAAAAAAAATGTTTTAATGTTATTAATAAAAACTAAACTACATAATCCCAATAAATACACGTAATCAAAATGTATACATAATAATCAAACAAAATAATACCTACTACATGCCTACACCTGAGGAAAGTTATCGGGACCTGAGGAAAGTTTGTTTTTCCCTCTTACTTCATAAACTCCTTTTTATCTCTGGAAAGACATTGTTTCCTGTGTTGTCATCTTTCTGTTTCCTTTCAATAGGATGTATTCTAAAATCTCTCCTGGTATGTCTTTAAGTCTATTCACTTTTATCAAACCTTTATTCACCTTATTCACACTTGTCAATTTATCATTAATAACTATATTCCAAATATCTTTATAGCATTTTTGAGTTGGAACTCAAGTTTTACTTTCCAGTTTTTGACTATAATTATTCTTGTTGCAGTTACCAAAATTATGATTAATGTTTTTTTAATGTTTTTATTTTTGCCAATTCAATGGTAGATCTCTAAACATGAATGATAGTGTTCTTCTTGGGCATATATCCTGTTTTATTTCATTAATTCCATTTTTGTACCGGAGGGATATGCCAAATAGCACATTAATATTCTCTCCAAACAAGTGCCAACAGTTTTCCGGGAGCTCTATTGATCAATCTGGACAAGCTCCTTGTGAGCACTCTAAAACACTCTAAAAGATGCTTGGCACCTTGGACTAGGAAGAAGGGATAGCTGACTAGAGGCTCATGGAGCATAAATTATTAACCAGTAATTTAGTTATATTTTCACACTCGCTTTCCCACCCATCTTTACTGTACTTATTCTAAGTGAAAGATTTATAATATCTTAAAGAGGAAACAGATGTATTATGTTATACTGTACATTTTTTGTGAACTGTATGCAAGTTGCTACTTTTCCAGCAATAGACTTAGCTGTGTGAAAGTCACCAATGTATGATGGCTTTCAGGATAATGAGTGTCTTAATTCAAGGTGATGTTATGAAAGTTCTGTTATGAAGCTGTTAGGAATGTTCTACTGAGTTGTTTCACATGGTTGGCCCATCCACATATATGAAGTATATGTACATGAATGTGTGAACTGTCTTAGCCCCTATTCAGATTTTATGGAAATATGTTGAATAAATGTATCCAGCCAGGAGTGTTGCTACTATCAGCCTCCATATGTGGAGGGTGGCTTTATACAGTACTAGCAAGGGTTGCCCGGCGTTGCCGGGCTTCCCCACCCCGTGTGTTTTAATAAAAAATGAGCCAATTTTATTTTTGCAATAGTTTTACATTGTGTTGGAAGGTTAAATTGTGTTATTTTTTTTTTAAAAAATTGCTTTGTCTGTAATTTTAATTTTTTAAATGTTTATTTATGTAAAATTTGTTTGGCTTGGCTGTTATTAACTGTGATCTGCTTTTTTGGGTTTTTTGAGGATTAATAAAAGAAGAAAGTATGATATAATTTTTTCAAATTGTTTTATGTAAGCGAATAATGTTTTAGTTTTTTGAATTTTTTTAATTAGTTGTACCGTAGGTAATAATTTTAATAATGTAAAAATAAATGTTTTTTACATTCAATGTTTTTAAAATGTGTTTAGATGTTTTGAGTTTAAATTTGAGTTATAACTCAGCACAGGATTTTTTAAAGTTTCTATTGTATTTTATTGACATATATTTGTGATTTGTGTGAAAGTGTGTTTAGTGTAATTTTTTTACTTGTTTTTATTGGTGTGACCTTTTGTGTAAAATTGTGAATTTGTGTTTTGTTTGGGGCTGTTGTGTGTTTTTGAATTGTTTTTACTATTGTGGCCAGCAGGTGGTGCTGGTAGGGGTTATTGTATTTTGACTTTTTTTCCTCTCCTGGCCTCTGGGTGGAGCTTCTTCTGGTAAGTAGAGTCTTTCTTTATTCATTTATTTTCCAGTCCTGGTGGAGGTAGCACCTGTTTTGGTAAGTTTGCTTGTTTTCTTTCTTTTGTGTGTGTGTGTGTGGGCGGGGGGGAGGGGGGGTTGTAATTTGTATAATTTGTATTTTTTTTGTTTTTGATTGTGTCTTTGGTTACTTCGTATTGTTTTTGGTGTTTTTGTTATTGTGTATTTTTGGATGTGTTTGAGAGTTTTTAGTAATTTTTTAAAAAATATTTATTTGGTGGTGGGGAAGGTACGTGGTCATTGGGGGTTAGGAAGGGTGGGCTAGGTGGTGGGGAGGGGGGCATGGTTGTTGGGGGTTAGGAAGGGTGGGCTAGGTGGTTGGGAGGGAGCATGGTCGTTGGGGGTTAGGAAGGGTGGGTTAGGTGGTGGGGAGGGGGGCATGGTCGTTGGGGGTTAGGAAGGGTGGGCTAGGTGGTGGGGAGGGGGCATGGTCGTTGGGGGTTAGGAAGGGTGGGCTAGGTGGTAGGGAGGGGGGCTTTATTGTTTTATGGTGCTTTGTTTGTGTGGAGTCGTGAAAGTAGATCGGGGTTTCCCCTTTAATATCAGTGGGTGGGGCTTGCGACCCCCCCTCTCCGTTGGCTCCCCTGGGGTTGGGAGGTTTGTGGGGACAAAAGAGGTATGTCCCCCCAACTCTTCTGGACCCAGTAGACCAGGCACAGTGGATCGATTCGCTCCCCCCTCCTTAAAACTACTCCGTTTTTAAAGAGAAGAAAAGACGGAGTTGTTTTAAGGAGGGGGTGGGAATCGATCCCCTCTCCCTGGTGTCCTGAGTCCAGAAGGGTTTGGGAAACATACCCCTTTTGTTCCCACAAACCTCCCAACCCTAGGGTAGCCAGCGGAGAGGGGGATCGCAACCCCCACCCCCTGATATTAAAGGGGAAACTCCAGTCGGGACCTTCAGGCGCCGTGGGTGAGGGAAAGAAAGCCGGCTGGTGTGTGTTTGGCAGTGACGCGGTGAGTTGTTTTTCTTTTTAATTTTTCGGGTGCCGTTTTCCTCAGCGTTCTGCGCGCTCATGGCGCGCAGGACGCTGGGGCTTGTAGTAATGGGTTGCTGCTTTGTGTTTGTGCTGCGTTTTTTTAAAATGCTTTTCTTTTGATTGGCTGCGGCGCGTTTCCGAACGCTGCGCCGTGCGAGAGCCTCTCAGCCTGATTGGCTCTGGCGCGGCGCAAGGAATGTTGGGAAGTGAAGTTGTTTCCCTTTCTTCGCGTTTGTGGGGCTGTTGCCCCACTGCCGGTTTTTTCAATCCTTCGTTGACCTGCGTACCCAGATCGGCCGTGTGCACGAAGGGTGAGTGCAGGCAAGTAGGGCGAGGCATAGCAACCTATAGCCAGTTCCAACGGTTAACCCTTGGATTTATAGGTTAAGATTTTTTAGTCTCAAGAAAGCTCACCTAAACATCACAGGTAGTGTCTGACTTCACAAGGAACTGCTTGCAGCTCTATTCTCTCTAATTTCAGACATCTGAGGTTGCAGAAGAGGCTGTGAAGAGATGCCAACAAGGAAGAATCCTGCTTGTTTCAGTGCTGCTGCTCAGTGCTGCTGCTGGTCTTGTGCTACTCATTGTCTTCACCACACGCAGCATAGGTACAAAAAGGTTACTTCTCAAGTTACCCTCTGCTTGTCTTTTTGAAGGTTCTTCCATTCTCACCTGTTTTCTTCCTTATAACCATGGACAATTAGGAATAACAGATCTTTACAGGACAAAGTAACTCAACAAAGTATTTGAGTTTTTAAAAATAAATAAATAAATAAATAGAATAAGCTATATATAAGGTGATGTGCAAATAGGGCTTTGGAACAGTGATAGGAGCTGTTCTCACCCGAAGATCTGAAATGGGCATCAGGTCCCATGGGATAGAGCAATCACCCTTACGAGCAGGGCCCATGCAAATTGTGCTTTATCCAGTGGTGGGCTCCAAAAAAAATTATTACCACACTGTGGGCATGGTATGGTGGGCGTGGCCAGGGGAAAAGCCCTGCGTTGCACCCGAATTAAGACTACTTTATTTCAAAATTTGGATGGGTGGTGCTACCTGTTCTGGCCAACTGGTGCAAACTTGCTAATGCCCACCACTGGCTTTATTGTAATAAATGTTGTTGTTGTTGTGTTTTACCCATTCCCCTTCCCACACATTTGCACACAAGCACATTCTCTTTCCCTTGGACACACATCCATGCCACATGCATCCACATTTCTTATCCCTCCTCAGGGGAAGATCAGGCACAGAAGGGCATTTGCTGTACCCAACATTGAGGGGGGGGGGGGAATCCTTTTTTCAACTTTAAGGGCAAAATCCCCAACTTGTCTATATTATGTTGAAAATAAGAAGTAAGCCCTTTTTCATTGCCTTAAGACATCTCAGGACATTGATGAAGAATTGTACAGTGCATTGTCATGTGTATTTTTTTTGTCTTATAATGTTCAGGATATATTTCTCCATTTATTCAGCATTAATATTTTCTCCTGCTTGGATTTTCCTTCTATCAACATTTTGCTGGTTGTATCTCTGTGTTCAATTGATCAAAAAGCATCTCTGAACCTAAACAAATATATGAGGATGGAAATGAGAACTTGAGTGGGTAGCAGGTGAATCACGAAGTACATTTGATTGGAGGCTAAAGTAAATATTAGGCTTTAGGATTTCAGATTTGTTCCCCACACTATAGCTACCAGAATTCAGCAGTAATTGTCCCAGCTAGAATTCTGGTTTCTTTAGCCAAAATATCCAACTACCCAGAAAAGGTTCAGAATATATACGTATTCCTTGCCAAAGTTTTTCTGCAGTGATGACCATTAAGCATGAGGAAGGACATGGGTGGAGCATTCCTAGGCTTCATGAGAACTGCAGAACAGTTTTGTTCATTAGGTTCTAATGTACAAAATCTCCCAACACTTAGCAATAGTTTTACATCACATCGTTTGTTGGCTTATTGCAATGTTTTAAACTATGATTTAATTATAGTTGTACAGCACACTCAGTTGTTACAGAAAGACAGTGCTGAACAGCTATAATTAAAAAAATACAAGCATCAAATACAATAAAACAGAATTGACCAATTAAAATGCCTGTTGAAACAAACATGTTTTGAGTAAATGAAAAAAATAATTGCAGTGTTTGCGCCAGCCATATCTCTTGAGGGAGGGGTATTGCTTAGGTCGGGCATTAAAACTGAGAAGAGGCTCTTTTGTTAACACAAAATACACTCGAGATGTATGGGAAGAATCTCCCCTTCTAGTCAAGAGCTATGGGTGGGGTCGTATAGGAAAAGGCACTCTTACAAGCATTTGGATCTCAACGTATATAAGGCTTTAAGGAAGGCACTGGTATCTAGCATTGACCTAAAAGTAAACAAGCAGCCTGTGAAGCTCTTTAGGAATTTGTGAAATATGATTCTGCCTAACTAAATGATCTGCATTAGCAGAACATCATTACATTTATTTATTTAGTTAGTTGCATTTCTAATGCCGCCCCCTCACCGGGGCGACTCCGGGTGGCTTACAAGTAGTAAAAACACACCAAAACATTTAAAAGTATCCAAATTTAGTTATAAATTTAGTTTAAAATTCCTTGAAAAACCCACCAACCACACTCCAGACTTCGAGAGAGCAACCGCTCATACTAACCAACCCACAGTGGTTATCTCCCCAGCCTCCCCACACACCTGTTGCACAAGCCAGGTCTGCACACCGCTACGAAAGGTTAAAAGCTCTGCCTGGAGGCGAAGTTCAATAGGCAGGAGGTTCCACAGGGCTGGAGCAGACACAGAGAAGGCCCTCTTTCTTGTGCTAGAGAGGTGCTCTATGGAAATTCAATCAAGAAGTTCCCAGAAGATCAACATCCCTGTGCATAATTATTACAGCTGATGACCCTTTCGAAGTTGGTTAGAGGCAATTCTGGATATCTCAACTTCAAGTCTCGACAAAGGATCTTTTAGGGAGAGTGTGCCTTTGAGTAGAGAACAACTGTAAACTCAAGAAATAAGAATACTCTCTTCATATGCTTTTGCCTTATTAGAAAACACAGATAGTGGGGAACTGGCATTAAGGCATTGTCTGCTAAGACTTTACAGAGGCATTTAAAAGTTGGGGGGGGGGGAGAGAGAGAGAGAAGATTCTTGACCATTCATAATTTAAGTGAGATAATTTACTCTGGGAATATTGATGGTATGCCTCTCTATCTTCATAAGGGATCAGTATAACATTGCCCTCGGTTTTGGCAGGGGAGAATATTTTATGGAAATCAAGGGGTGAAGGAGAATTATTTCTGTGTTGTTTCACAGTTATTTCTGTGTCCCCACCTACTGCTGCCTTCTCATTATTTTTTACAATCCAAGTAATCTGTTATCCACAGTAGTCCAAAGAAAAAACTCCAGGTATGGTTTATAGCACACCTTAATTTGATTTAAGGAATTTTATCGGTTTATAGTCAGAAATTTCACAAAGATTCACATGGCCCAGTAATTTCGTATGGTCAGCTATACTTCTGTTAAAGATAGTTAAATACTTTAAATTTTTTGGAACTTTTTAGTGGTTCAACAAGTTTTGTACTACATTTCTGAGCAATGTTTTTTTTAAAGTGTTGCAAATGCTGTCATTTCTTAGTTCATGGCTGTTCTTGCATTTTCCCTAGAAACCTGCAATACACCAACTTGCCTTCTGCTTCTGGCAAAGTTGCAGCAGGCCCACAACAATACCATAGATCCTTGTGAAGATTTCTACAGTTACACCTGTGGCAACTGGGAAGCTAACAACACACAGGGGATGAACGTGTCACCACTCAATGTCTTTGATGTACTCTTGGAAGAAAACCAGCTAATCATGAAGAGGCTCATAGGTAGGGAGAAGAGGCAGGTGGTTATCGGTTTGACAGCTCTTCTTGACATTGGTCAGGGAGAGAATGTTTGTGCTGATTGTTACTTGATATGACATCTAGCAAGTGAAATATACCCACTAGCAACAATAAGGTTCACACCATCCTGTCTCAAAGCATATGTCCAAAATAACAAGGATCCAAGGAATTTCAAGTCTATTCCTTTTAATATAGGTAACTAGGTATTTTGCCCGGCCTTGCTGGGCAGGTATGGATTTTGTGTTGGTGGCAGGGCTCCGTCAGGGAAGGTGCTCTCCCCCACACACAATATGCACAAACACAACACAACACACATGACACCCCCACACAATACACCCACACCCACACATAACACACGCTCGACACACAACCCACACCCACCACAGCCACATACATTGCAACACAGTTGCACAACACACACACACACACCAAACAACACCCCCAACTCACAACGCCCACCCATCCCACCTAGACACAACACACATGACACAGCAAACACCCACAGCAAACACCCACAACACACACACACAGGACACACACACAACCACACACAACACACACACCCCCTGCACAACACACACAAACAGGACACCCACACAATACACACACACAACACACACACAACACACCTGACACACCACACCCGACACACCACACTCATGCAACAACCCCTCCAATAGGGGTCTCTCCAGCTGCCCTCAAAAGCTGCCTCCCAGCCGCCGCCACCGTTCCCGCTGCCGCCCCCCAGCAGAGTTCACCCGGTAGGTCGGCCGGGGGAGAAGGAGATGGGGAGGAGAGATCTGCAACATGTAGGGCCGCCGGAGAGACCCTTCATGTTGCAGGTCTCTCCTCCCCACCCCTTCTCTCCCAGCCGACCTACTGGGCGAACTCCGCTGAGCCGATGGCGCGCCTTTCCCCCCTCATCTGCTGCTTGCCGGCGGCCCTAAAAAAACGCCTCCACACTGCTACCGTTTTCGCCGCCGTTGGCCCAGTGGAGTTCACCTGGTAGGTCGGCCAGGAGAGAAGGAGGTGTGGAGGAGAGACTTGCAATGCGAAGGGTCTCTCCGGCAGCCCTACATGTTGCGAATCTCTCCTCCCCACCTCCTTCTCCCCTGGCCGACTTACTGGGTGAACTCTACTGGGGCTGCAGCGGCGGGAACGGCGGTGGGGGCGGCGGAGAGGCGGCTTTTGAGGGCCGCTGGAGAGCAGCTGATGAGGGGGGAAAGGTGCGCGAGTTGGCAGTTTTTCTCCCTCACGCATGCCGGCTGTCCTGCCTCCTCTGCACTCACGTCCTCATGCCTGATTGGCTGAGGTGTGTGCGCCAGCTGTCCCACCTCCTCTGCACTTGCGTCCTCATGCCTGATGGGCTGAGGCATGCCACGGCGCAGAGGACTCTGGGTATGGAAGTTTTTTTTGTTTCTGCATTCGTGGGGCGTTGGCCCCACTCTCGGTTCCTGGACCTGTGCAGCAATGGTGTCTGGCACATAAGGTAGGTGTGCACGGCGCATTACGGGATAGGCTGGGTGGGTGCGGACACGCATTCCACACACGCACGGCTCAACCCTCTTCTTATAGGTATAGATGTTTTCCTTTGATGTGGTGAGCCTTTCTTTTGAGTGCACCCTAATAAAGGGAGACATTTTAAAAGTTTAAGCACATGTTGAAAAGTTGGAATATATTGTCATTTATGGTGGGAATATAATAATTTGAAGAAAAATATGAGAATTTTTTTAACTAGTGAAATATTGTCTAAGCTAAAGGTAAAGGTTTCCCTTGCTTGAAAGCCAGTTGTATCTGACTCTAGGGTTCAGTGCTCATCTCTGTTTCAAAGCCAATGAGCCAGCGTTGTCTGCTTCTGCAGACATTTCCGTGGTCATGTGGCAGGCATGACTAGACACCAGAGTGCTGTTACCTTCTCACCAAAGTGGTCCCTATTTATCCACTTGCAATTTCTTGCTTTTAAACTGCTAGATTGGCAGGATCTGGGACAAAGATGGGATATTTGTCCCAAAATAGCATTGGTAATGGATTTTTGAAATATGCAGATTGAAAGTGATGATTGTTATATTCGTAACAGCATTGAGATTGAATATTGTTTAAAAATGGAAAGTAGATTTGGAATTTGAATTGGATGATTGGTATAAGGAGATATGGAATATAGCTATGCATGATAAATTAACATATGAGTCAAAGGTAAAGGGATTAGCAAAAAAAAAGATTTTGGAGAGGTGGGGAGATTTTTAAAATTATGTACAGTTCTGTATTTTGAAAAATAAAGGAGTAAAGCCAAAGCAAGTTTTATTAACTTTCTGGCACAAGGGGCTGAATATAAAAATTAAATGATATTGAAACTAGTCAATGGAGAAGATTTACAAGTCACACTGATGGTGAGTGCATATAGAAGTTATGTTGTTGTTGTGATGTTTTGTTTTCCCCTGTACAGTATTTTGATAAATTTAAAAAATCAGAAAAATTTAAGCACATGTAAGCACATATAAGTTCTTTTTGAGCCTTTCTTTTCTTGTTCCTTATTGTTCTTCCCTCTGACCTTTCCCCCACTAACAATACATTGTAGGATGCTTTAGCTTAGGGTCTTCTCAAGCCAGTGTCTCATGTGAAGATGGCAAAGGAGAATGTTATCGTCTTCTAGGAGATGGTGAAAATGGCATCATCATGTAGCATTATTCCCAGGTTCAGTTGATGTGTGGCATTTGGACTGTTCAGTGGCTAACTCCTGCTGTCGAGCATAATAAATTGTACCAAAATAGGTCCACTAAATGAGTGGGGATTTGGTGAATCAACTCCTCTGTGTCACTGATTCAAATGGGTTTGCAATCCCAATAAAAATGATTTCTGTCTACCACAGATGTTGGACTAAAAGACACTGTATTCTGAACAGCTGGATTTTCTCTAAGCAAATTACATCAGCATATTCAGTTAGAGAATTACCTCCATATGCATACTACAACAATATAGTAATAACAAAAAATTGTCATGACGGAATGCTTTTTGAATTTCACCAATTGACTTGTTTATGCCGTCTTGCATTTTGTTGTTCAGTCGCATGGTTGAGTCTGACCCTTTGTGACCCCATTGATCACAGCACACCAGGGTATTGTCTTGCATATCCCCACTCAAAAGAAAGTGTCACCATGCAAAAAATGACAGAAAACTCAGCTTTTAAAAAAATAGATATGATAATTTTATTTTTTGTTTCCACTTTCATAATAGCATGTATAAAGTCCTCTTCAGAGCTCCTAAATGTTACAGAATAACTGGTAGATCCAAGCAGGAGGATCTATACATGCTAATATGCGTTGTGATGCTTCTCTGGTTCTTTCTGAATGGAATGGATGCATCTGATACAAAGATCCCCATCTGAGGTCATGAAGGTGCATGCAATAAAAAAGGACTTAGAGGTAAATTAGGGAATAGAATAATCTTCTTCCGGTATTGTTTTTGCCTTTTGATCAAATCTGAGTATTGTCATATCACTATACATTTTATCTATTACCATCTCCAAGTTACTTTGTGTTATAACATTTCCACTATTTTAAATGGTTACCTGTCTTTTCTTCCTCAGAAGAGCCACAGCGTGGGGTTACCAGCTCAGCAAAGGAAAAAGCTGTACGGTTTTATACCTCTTGCATGAATACAGAACAAATTGAAGCTCGAGGTGCACAGCCTTTGAAAGAGCTCATAGACGAGGTGAGGCTTGCCTTATTCTGTGTAGAACCATTTGGTTCATGGCAGCATTGATGCAGTAGAGTAAAATAACAAGGATATGTGGCCATTTAATTCATAACCAATGGTACCATCTCAGCTCTTAGATTACCCTGTTGAGCTGTTGATTCCTTATGGGTTTTTAAAACCTCTATCTGCCTTTTCCTTCCTCCTCTTCTTTAATGTCTCTCTAATGACTCAAGTGGCTCAAGTGGTTAAGATGCTGAACTCAATGACTGGAAGGTTGGAATTTGATTCCTGAGTACTGCATGCCAGAGTGAGCTCCCGTCCCTGTCTCAGCTCCTGCCAACCTAGCAGTTCAAAAGCAAGAAATTGCAAGTAGATAAATAGGGACCACTTTGGTGGGAAGGTAAACAGCATTCTGAGCACCTCGGTGTGGAGGCATGCCTGCCACATGTCCATGGAAACATCTGCAGATGCAAACAGTGCTGGCTCTTTGGCTATAAACAGAGATGAACACTGAACCCTAGAATTAGATAGGACTGGCTTTTGAGCGAGGGTGACCTAATGAAATTTAAATTGTAAGATACTGGGAGCAGTGCTGCACTGCAGGGGGTTCTGCCCTGTTCGGGAGAACTGGTAGCAGAAATTCCACCAGGCCATGCCCACCTGGCCGGCCACGCCTACCGCCATAGCCATTGCCTTGGCCCCGTCCACAGATTTGGCCCACCCACAGAAGTGGTAGTAAAAAATTTTTTGGAGTGCATCACTGAAAGTTTTTGCCTTCCGTTAATCTTTAAAATATTGTGCTATATTGCTGCTGTTGTTATTAATGATAATATTTTTTCTGTAACTGACAAAGCAATAAATGTAGCCAGATTTATTGGGGAGAATTGAACTTTTCACATTTTTTAAAAAAAACCTTTGAGTTTGCAATGTCTAGTACCCACTCCAAGCAGTTATCCCAGCCCGTCTTAGGTTTCAAAAAAACATGAAACACTTTTTGAAACCTGAGGGCTTAGGGAGTTTTGAGAGGGAAAAACTTGTGTGGGAAAGCCCCATCTTCTCCCTTGTTACTCCTCTGTTCAAAATAGTTCTCTCCTGAAATGGTTTTTCTTTATCAGCATTGAGGCTCCGTTGCACACATTTGTTCATAATATGCACTGAGGCATTATGTACTGATTCAAGAAGTATAATATGCACTGAGGCAATATGCACCGATTAAAGAAGTATTCATTTTTGCTTTCATCCAATAATTAACTACTTCCACCAAACCCATTCATAATAATAGGGATGACACTAACAGAGTTCTTCAAAGTGAAGATAAA
This sequence comes from Bradypodion ventrale, assembly GCA_035047345.1. NCBI lineage: Eukaryota > Metazoa > Chordata > Lepidosauria > Squamata > Chamaeleonidae > Bradypodion > Bradypodion ventrale. The sequence goes on along the minus strand of JAWDJE010000002.1, from coordinate 136,542,481 downwards.
TATCTGTCCTGAGGGTTTGGAAAATAATATCCTTTCAGAGCATAATAATTTAGAGATTTTCTATCCTGTTTATATCACTCAGTGTGAGGTTTTTCTCTCATTATGCTGTCTTCATATTGTTCTTTCCTTTGTAGCCCTTAATAATTATTGCAAAGATTATTGCAAAAATTCCGAGCCTCTAGTATAAATCATTTCCCAGATCTGTCATCTCAGTACAGTGACAGAACAAACATTCTTGAGGCTAAAGGTAAAGATTGCCCTTGCTCGAAAGCCAGTAGTATCCAACTCTAGGGTTCAGTGCTCATCCCTGTTTACAGCCAAAGAGCCAGTGCTGCCTGCGTCTGCAGATGTTTCCGTAGACATATAGCAGGCATGTCTAGACACCGGAGTCCGCAGAATACTGTTTACCTTCCCACTGAAGTGGTACCTATTTATCTACTTGCAATTCCTTGCTTTTTTTGAAGCGCTAGGTTGGCAGGAGCTGCTGACCTTCCACTCAGCGTCTTAAACCACTTGAGCCATATGCAAGAGCAAAACCAAATTAGAAGGTGGAGGAAGGAGCTCACTGGACAAGGAATAACATTAAAGGAGGATATGGCTGAGGAACTCAGCCTCCTCCACATCACTTGGAGGACCCTAAATAGGCTAAGGTTTGGAGTCCCAACATGCTCAAGTGGGGGCTGCTGTAAGATAACAACATGCTGTGTGCATGTGGAGAGATATAAAAACCAGCTCATGTATTGGTCTGCCCATTACTGCCAGAAATATGTACCATTAAGGACTTAAATTTAGCCAACAACAAAACCAAGAAGGTGGCTTCATTTTGGCAGTCCAAAGTTTGATCGGGACATGAAAGAACAAGTACAATGATGCTAAGGGATAAGCAACTAGGTGCTCCTCGAGGATCCAGAATCCAACTTAAATTATAGCATGTTGCGCTATAACTTGTTTTAAAGTTGTATGGTAGTGTTCTATGAATGCAGTGTTGTGATCCAGTGTACCAGGTTCCATGAGTGCCGGGGTTTTGTAAAACATTGCTTAGCTCTGCAGTTTCCCTATTTGTATTTCAATTTTGTAAAAATGCAGCATTTCTGCTATGCTGCCTTGCTGCCACATGTGCATATGGGTCAAGCTGTGATATTTTGGACTGAAACTTTGACAAGCTAAATCCAGCAGGAACAATGATCAGGGATAGTGGAAGTATTAAACTAAAGCATCTGAAGAGTACTGGACTTCTTACTCTTTACTTGTGTTTTGTCTCCTCAAGACACTCCATACTGAAGGTGAACATGTATTTTGTTATCCTTTTTAGCTGTTGTGAAAAATACTTTTGTCATTTGCAATTTTGGAGTGTTCTTGAAAATAGGTAAAATCGTGTACAGGAGTTCCTGATTGCTATCAGAATCAGCGTTCAGTGTACTTTGTCTGGAGAGCAGAGAGCTATTTGCCAAGAAAAGAGAGGTGTTTTCTCCTCCCATCCCACCAGTTTTGAAAATTGAGCAGTAGATGATGAAATGGTACAGGTCACCCCACATATTTGTGGGAGATACATTCCAAGACTTGCTGCAGATATTTGTATTGGGATAACAACGAACCCTATATTTAATACAAATTTCTGAATCACAGAAATGGGGGAGGTATTTAAAATGCCTCCATTCTTCTACATAAGAGTTACCAAAACATCTACCTCAGTGTTTCTCAACGTTTTCAGGTCGTGGGTCTGACCACACCTCCTGGACAGCTGATCAAGCTAGTCACATGGTTCCTCCCACCCAGAAGTGGAAGTAAAATGTGCCCTGCGCATGCACAGAATGCACTTAGCAGCATTATGCGCATATGTGGGGCACATTTTCCGTGTCTGGGACCAGTGACGGCATTGGGATTGGATGAATTGGTGTCAGGGGCCAGGTCTGGCCCACAACTGTAGGTTGTAAATGCCTGATCTACCTCCATTCCTTGTAAACATTATACTCCAGACAGTGGGCTCTAGTGGCTAGTTCTGGTAATGCTCCAGAAAAATGCCGCTGTACCTGATGTGTGTAAATTGATGCCATGAGGTTTTACTCTTATGTCTGATGAAGTGGACTTGATCCACGAAAACTCACATTTAAATACGGGACTTAGTCTTTAAGGTGCCACAAATTTTTCTCTTTTTTGTTGTTTTGTTTACTTTGATATGCTTGTGCAGACTAACATGGCTACCACTTCAAAAATGCATATATATTATGTATTTCAGGGATTTTTATTGAATATTTTTAGGCCCGCAGATAACTAAAACAGTGGATATGGGGGGTAGTCTATATATCTATTCTTCCAAAAGAAGGGTTAGAAGGGCTTTTCAGATACCATTTCATGCCCCCTCCCTGAAAGTACTCCTTCTACTATGAGCGTGTATAATGAAAATGAAACAAATTTTAAAATAAAAACAAGTACTATGGTATTCTAAAGGTTAACATAATTATCTCATTGGCTTCAATTCTATTCTGAATGGAAGTTCAGAAGGGCAGTGCAACAGCAGCAAATTGCTGCTAATGAATGAGTGCTCATTTGGATTCCTCATTGTACACCAGCCGGGTGGCTTGACATGTGAACAGGAACCCAAATGGGGACTCATTGATTAGTGGCAGTTTACTGCTACAGTTTGCACCAGTTTGACAACCCAGTAATATAGACCTGCTCTTCTTCTGCCACTTTAGAATACAGATGGAGACTGAGCCAGTGGCTCTTTTAAGGACAATCCTTAAATACCTATCAAAAGACCAAATATCTATCAATTTTTTTAAAAGTTAAGAGACAAGAACAGGGAAAGTTCACTGGGACAGCATTATACAGGAAACAATGGTATAACACCTGGCTTCTTGTCCACTATCATTACTTTTTTAATGTATGGACTCACTAATCATATCCCCATATCTTTGGCCCTAGGTGAGTTCCCAGCTCAGAGGTTTGATGGGGCATTTTCTAGCTCAAAATTTACACTGTTAGTTATGACCATATTATTTTTCTCAATGATCATGGTTGGATTTTTCTCATTTTGTCTTTTCTCAGATTGGGGGATGGAACATCACAGGCTCCTGGAAGGTGACAGATTTTAATAAGACACTTCAGATACTCATGGAAAGATACAACACTTTCCCTTTCTTCAAAGCCTATGTGGGCCCCAATTCCTCTGATCCAAGCACCAATATTATCCAGGTAGGAGCATCAAGGGGATATACAGTGGTACCTTGCTTAAAGAGCATAATGCGTTCCTCAATTTAGTTGTTAAAAAAGTTTTTGGTTAGTTTTAGTTATTCAGCGAGGCGACCATTCAGAGAAAATTCTGCTCTTTAAGTGAGTTAGTCTCTAAACAAGGCACTCTTTATGCGAGGTTTTACTGTACTTGGAATAAGGTCATGAGAAGTGTAATGACTCTTCATTGTCTGTGTTGTTTTGTTAAACTTTATCCAGATATACATCTATACCTATAAAATGGTGCGTTAACCGTTGGAATGTGACAAAGGATGTTGCACCAGGCCCCACTAGCCCGTAATGGGCCTCCATTCAGTCGCCCGAACCCGGTTCGCAGGTAACTGTCGGGTTGAAATTTTCGACCCGGGGGCAAGAGCCCCCCAGTCGCAAACAAAAAAAGGGAACTTCAATTCCCAACGTTCCTTGCGCCGCGCCAGAGCCAATCAGGCTGAGCGGCGCGGCAAAAGGAACGTTCAAAAACGCGCCGCGGCCAATAAAAAAAGCCGCAGAAAACAAACTGCTAAAGTATGCAAACACGCGCAGGCAAAACTACAAGCCCCAGCGTCCTGTGCGCCATTAGCGCACAGAACGCTTAGGCGGCCGGCGCGCGAAAAATAAAAGTTAAAAAAAGCCTGCCACCACTGCCCTTCTTCCACACGGGCCAGCCAGCATGGCCCGTGGGGGGAAAAACGGAACCCCCCGCCGCTGGTGCCTTCTTCCCCACGGGCCAGCCAGCCTGGCCCATGAAGAAGAAAGCAAAAAAAAAAAGCCCCCACCCCCAAGCACTACTTCCCCAAGGGCCAGCAAGCATGGCCCGTGGGGGGAAAAAAGGAACCCCCCCCGCCACCGGTGCCCTTCTTCCCCACGGGCCAGCCAGCATGGCCCGTGGAGAAGAATGCAACCCCCCCCCAGCCTTTCTTCCCCACAGGCCAGCTAGCATGAAAAAGTTAAACCCAAAAAACAAACCAAAGCCACTGAAAAAGTTAAACCCAAAAAACAAACAAAAAACAATCAAAAACACTCAAAAATCCAAAAAGAAAACACAAACACAGCCAAAAACAAACAAAAAAACACACAGACACCCCCCCCAAAAAATAATCCAAACCACCACCACCACTCCAAAAAACAGAGAGCTTACCAACAGACGTCTTGACTTCAGGACCACCGGAAATCAAATGAGCTAAGAAAGGAAACACTAACCGGAAGCACCCAGAGGACAGAAGAGAAGAATTGTAGAGAGGAAACAAAGCTCACCACCCCCACCCAGAGGACACAAGAGAAAAAACATTCAAAAATATTTCAAAATAAAAGATTAATTCCCAAACAAATCAAAAAAGTTTGCCAAAAAATCAAAAATATTCATACTAATCTCAAAAAATTCCCAAAAAACCAGAAATCAAATAAATTAAAATAAAATTTGCATAAACCAAAATTAAATTTTAAAAAAATTAAAATAAAATTTGCATAAACAAAAAAAAACTTCAAAAACAAATTTAAAGAGCCCGGCACTAAGGAAGCCAGCGCACAAAAAATAAAATAAAACACACACTGGGAGCGCAAGTCCGCCGCAGGCCACACAACCTTCAAAAATAAATTTAAAGAGCCCAGCACCATTTGGAACAGAAAAAAAAGAAACCCTTTACTATCCAACACAATTTTAAAAAGCCCGGCACCGCCGTGCAAAATATGCTAGTAAGATATATGGGAGCCTCAGGACTTTGGGAGTTGGTAGGGTCATTTGAAAGTAAAAAATTGGCTGTGCAAAAATTGGGATTGGTGACTTTGGCCCAGGAAAAACAGGATTTTGCCTGATAATATAAAAAGGGACTGTGGTGGCTTAGTGGTTAAGACACTGAGCTTGATGACTGGAAGGTTGTCAGGTCAGCAGTTCAAGACCTGAGTGCTACATGACAGAGAGAGCTCCCATCCTCTGTCCCAGCTCCTGCCAACCTAGCAGTCCAAAAGCAAGAAATTGCAAGTAGATAAATAGGGACCACTTCAATGGGAAGGTAAACAACGTTCCATGCACTCTGGTGTCTAGTCATGCCTGCCACATGACCATGGAAATGTCTGCAGATGCAGACATTTGGCTATAGTACAAATGGAGATGAGGACCAAACCTTAGAGTCAGATACAACTGGCTTTCAAGCAAGGGTGACCTTTACTACCTATACCTATACAAGGTTTCATTCTACAGAGTCAGACCGTGGGATCTTCCAGTCCAGGGTTATCTACCACCTCTCAAGCACATGGAGCTATGAAAGCACATGTTATACAGTTGGGGCCAAAGGACAGAACAATGGAAACACTGTAGCTTGTTCTAACTAAGCAGAATGTAAGTATCAGAGCTTTACAGTAAAACCCCTATTACGTAAAAAGTCTGTTCCGTAGGCTTTTGCTTAAATCGTTTTTTATGTAACTTGAAGCAAACCCATAGGAAAAAGTATTTTTAACATAACTCGAAGCAAACCCATAGGAAAAATGAAATTTTAATGTAAATCAAAGCAACCCCATAGGGAAATGAATTTTTACATAACTCAAAGCAAACCCATAGGAAAAAGAATCTTTATGTAACTCAAAGAAAATCCATAGGAAATTGTGTAATTTGGGACATGGTTTTAGCACAAAATCATTATGTAAGTCAAATGTTATGTAACTCGAGGCATATGTAAGTCGGGGTTTTACTATATCAGGAAACAGAATTCTCCATTCAGAAGCAAGATCAGGTTTGGAAGTGGACCTCAACTGTCCAAAAGAGCATGGGCCAGTGATGCAGGGGAAGAGAAACAACCTGTGAAAAGCTAGGCTGATAGGCAAGGAAGCTGAAAAACATGAGCAGGCAAAGAGGTAGAATAAAATGTTGATCCTAAAGTAGATTAGAACAAGCATGAGTAGTATGTTTTGTACAAACATTTTTGCCTTTAGAACAGGTTGCACAGTGGCTTCTCACAAGAATCAAGCAACACTCTCCTTCCTTACAAAAATCCAAGGACGGTAGAGATTTTGCTTCAGGTAGAAGACCTCCTATGCTGTATGTTTGTTTCTACTTCATTTAACAGTCCAGTCCGACTCCCAAAGCAGCTGATACCAAACAACTGTTAGCTACAACTCAAACAGCATCAGTATGCACTAACTATGCAGGTGGGAGAGCCAGCAGATTGGGCAGTGGTTGACTCACCTGGCCAGAAGCCCATGTCTTGCTGGCAGTACTGCATCTTTTAGTTGGGTGCCTTGCCTGTGTGCTCTGTTTGCTCTAAAGGTTTCCTAAGTTGTGCTTTTTTCTGTTTCTCTGTCTTCTTGGTTGTTGTTGATAATAAAATGCACCCAGCCAGCACATTTCAAAGAAGTCATCTTCTCTCCTTCAAACAGCACTACCTTTAGCAGAACTAAAAGGTGCATGATCTCTCTTGCATTCCAATGCTCCTTATCTGAACTATTCTTAGCTGTTTGCTGTTTCTTCAGAATGTTCCTTTTTTTAACTCTTGTGCTCTGACTCAGATAACTCACAAGTAGCATCGTATAAAACCTCCTGGAATTATCTTTTTCATTCAGACTAGTACTTTTGTGAGACAAGAAATAGCAATTAATACCAACGCAGTAAATGTCTTGCAGAATTGTCTTCCCTCCCTTTCCCATGCGGCAATGAGATGACATTTTTCTTTACTTTTTAAAATGTGAAACATGAATCCATAGTATGTGTCTAGTAGTTGCACTGTCTTTAGAAGTCAGACTTGCTACTGCTTTGCAAAAAGGGTGTGGAGAAAATAGCCAGAGATACGATAATCCTGTGTTTATTTGCTGTGTAAGTGAAACTTACTCCCAAACATGTGCTTCTTTGATGCAGTGATTCACTCAGTGGGATGTACAGTAAAACCCTGACTTACATATGCATCGAGTTACATAAAATTTGACTTACATAATGATTTTGTGCTAAAACCATGTCCCGATTTACACAATTTCCTATAGGTTTGCTTCGAGTTACTATTCTTTCTCCTATGGGTTTGCTTCAAGCTATGTAAAAATTCATTTCCCTATGGGTTTGCTTCGAATTACATAAAAATTTCATTTTTCCTATGGGTTTGCTTCAAGTTAGATTAAAAAAAACTTTTTCCTATGGGTTTGCTTCGAGTTACATAAAAAAACAATTTAAGTAAAAGCCTATGGAACAGACTTTTTTCGTAAGTAGGGGTTTACTGTAGTCTCAAGATTTAGTCTAACAACTGTACATAGGATTGTGATCAGAAGACAGAATTATCAGGTGAACAATAAATCACCCAACAGGTCAAACTTTGATACTTGGAGTGTTTCTGCACCATATAGTTATATCAGTTTGCTTAAATGTTCACAGCTCAATCCTTGAGAATCTTCCTACAAAGAAATGGAAGTACTGTACTATGTGGGAGAACATGGTTATTACATTCATATTGGTTACCAAAATAATCCTAATTCTTGTCAGATTTCTTTGAATTTCATATAAAACATCAATCATCATCATCATCATCATCATCATCATTCAAAAATGTTCTCCTTGCTCTGCCCCAGAGAAGATTTTTTTATACCAGTTGACAATTACTATGTAAAATCAGGTATTTTGTACAAATTACTAAAGCCAACATAGATGGTGCCTTGTTGGTTGAATGTTGAAGAATCAGAAATGTCAGAGACATTTGTTTACCTTTTCAGACCTCAGTCGGACCTTCTGTGCTTGCTGTGCATGTGCTTTCCAAAGGGAAAGGGCACAGGATTCATTCAGATGTTGAATGAACAATTTTACACAATTGCTGTACCTTAAACAGTTCCATAAACTAGTCAGAACTACTGTCTCTGTGGCATTGTTGCTTGGTATATATTTTTCAGAATTAGGAGGGGATTTTTGCAAGTCCTTCTATGCTTGCTTTTTATGAGCTTTGCTTTTTAAGGGGAAAGTATATTAGATTTACAGACTTTTGGGCAGGTATCACAAATATGTTTGATGGGGACATGAAAGCGGTCTATGTAGCTGCTCGCAGATTGTGGGTTGCTCTCCTTCTAGAGTTTAGGTTGCCCTCTTTTGTTTTATTCTTCCTAAATCGGTTGAAGATTTGGCATGTATTCTCCCCTTCTGGGCATGTCCCTTATGTTAATTAAAGTTCTATAATTGGGTGCAACTTTGGATCTTGTTCCTGATTGGTTAAAACTATGGTATCAAGTTATGATTGGTTAATTAAGGTTATCCAGTGGGTTACTACATTGTATCTTAGAGTGACCACCGCCGAGACACTATATAAGCGCCATGGGTAAACAAGGGTGTGGCCGGGCCGGATCTATACTTCCCCATTCTCTGCAGGTTAGCCACAGCCAGGCTAAGCCTTGGGTCTTCTCCATATGCTCACACACAAGTGTAGCTTAGTAGCCACGATGGCATAGTTCGGAAAGACCAATTACATGGGACAAGTGTAGCCATCTGTTGTCCGGATATCTTTGTAATTGTTGCCTGCAAGACTTTACAATAAATCGTTGTTCGTTGTTCTGTTCATTGTTGCTGGACTGTTCTTTACAAAGGGCTGGACATGACATCATGGCAATCAACTATGGAGACTGTCCTGTGAAATATAATGCAGTGGCCTTTCAATTTTGAACAGGGTTTCAGAGATCAATTTGCAGAAATAGGCTTATAGTAATAGGTGGAGATAAAGTAGAGTGATTTGACATTTTTTTGTATTTTCCCATACAAACTGTACGTTAATTGTATATCTTCCATAAACAAGCTCCGATGTAAGAACTTTCCAGGTGGTAAACTACAATTCACTTCCACACCTGTCTACTAAGGAGTGTGCCTCAACCTGATCTCTTTCTGGGCTACAAATCAAAGCTCAAATCCTTGCACAGTTATTGCTAGGCAAAATGCCTGCAATAGCCTCTGATCTCTAATCACTGACTGGAGACAATAGCAAAATAAATTAAAAACCAATGGGGAACTTCTGACAGCTGACGAAGGCTTCCTCATCTATGGAGGTTTCCTAGCTATGACAAAGAGGTCAGTATTCACCATAGGTCTACTTTAGCACAATTTCTGCACCACACGTATCTATGCAAGCCTATCAATCATTGCTTTCTTTTGTTATCCCACTTCTAATGTTGCTGCCATTTAATTTTTCTGTTTCTTCCTTTCTCAGATTGATCATCCAGAGTTTGAGTTGCCACCTGAAACTTACTTTGAGAAAAAAAGGAATTATCCTCAGGTAAAATACCAAAATGTAAATTAAATAGTCCATTGATTCACAGGTTCTGAGCGAGCTTTTTCCCATGGCCACCTTGTACTAGTTACTTGGTGTTGTATAGCTCTGAGCTCAATCATATTTCCAAATTTATTGATGGAAAGATCTTTAAGGAGCAAGCAGACCAGGCCGGGCAGGTCACGTTGTGACCAAATCCTTAACCTTATGCAACACATTGAGAATGGCACTGAAAGAAAGCTAATTATGGGAGTGGCTTTCATTGACCTAACTGCAGCATATGATACTGTCCCAAGGAAGTGTATTGTCTCCCACACTTTATTTTACACACACACAGACACACACAAATGATCAACCGGTTCCTGACAATACAAATTGTTCGTCTATGTCAGTGATGGGCAGTCTTGGCCCTCCAGCTGTTCTTGAACTTCAATTCCCAGAAACCCTGACCAGCTGGTGTGTTGACTTGGGCTTCTGGGAATTGAAATTCAAGAACAGCTGGAGGGCCAAGACTGTCCATCACTGACCTATGTGGATGACACAGCAATGGCTATTCAAGGATCAAGCTTTGATGAAGTAACTGGAAAACTTATTGGAGCACTTGAAAAATTAGGACTGTATTTCAACATCAACCATTTGAAGCCTAATCCAAGCAAGACTCAAAAGTGTGCTTTCAACCTTTGAAGCCAAGAGGCAAGGGGCTGAGTTGGATGTTACTTGACAAGGAAAATGATTACAGCATTGTTCAGTACCAAAATACCTCAGTGTGACACCTGACAGGACACTCTTTTTTAAGCAGCATTGCCTGAATACTAAAGCCAAAGATAGTACAAGGAACAACATCATCAGGAAACTCACAAACTATCAATGGGGAACTCAACCATCCATGCTGAGTACAACAGCTTTGTCCCTGAGTATCTTCACAGCTGAGAATGCTGCTCGAGTATGGAGCACATCCACACATGCAAAAGAAGTTGACATCACTGTAAATGAAGCCATGTGTATAGTGTCAGGATGTCTCAAACCTACACCAGTTGAGAAAATATACTCTCTTGTTGGTATCGCTCCACCTAAGACCAGGAGAGAAGTAGCAGCAGACGCTGAGAGAACTAAGCAAGAGAATGACCTTTGACATCCTCTGAATGGATATGAGCCCCAAGCCTGCTAGCTCAGATCCAGGGAGAGCTTTGTGGCAAGAACAAACACTCTTGAAGGTACACAAAAGTAAAACCAAATTAGAAGATGGAGGAAGGAGCTCACTGGAGAAGGAACACCAGTAAAGGAGGATATAGCTAAGAAACATAACCTCCCCTACGTCACTTGGAGGACCTTGAATAGGTTGAGGGTCAAACCATTATGTTCAAGTGGGGGCTGCTTGCAGACAAAAATACATGGTGTGAATGCAGAGAGATACAGAATCTGGCTCATTTACTGGTCTGACGATTACTGCCAGAAACATGCACTTATGAGGACTTAAGTTTGGCCACCGACAAAGTCAAGAAAGTGGTTTCATTTTGGTGGTCCAAGGTTTGATTCTTTAACTGCTAGGCTTAGCTATTATTTACTTACATTTCTATTATGTCTTATGCTTTTCACTGTTAACTGTAAGCCTTGCCAGGCCTGAAAAAATGTGGTAAAAATGTTTGCAATAAATACAAAGGTGTCAATGACTTTTAGTTACTGAAATATCTGAGGAACAAAATACATATTGATACAACACAACCCCAAAAATCCTTTTAACCCAGAGTAATATCTTTTATGAAATGATTATAACTATGTTATTATAATGTGATGAGAATTAAGGTCCTTATATCTGTTCTGATTAGAATCATATGTAACAGCGCTGGGCTGGTTGGGAGATTTGTTGTTGTTGTTCGGTCGCACAGTCGATTCCGACCTTTCGCAACCCCATGGACCATCACACACCAGGCACCCCTATCCTCCACCATCCTCCTCAACCTGCCCAGCTCTGTGCCCATTGAATCTACAATACCATCTAGCCATCTCATTTTGGGGAGATAAATGTACAAGCATATGTGGATGGGCAGCAGAGGGACTCTTGAATTTTCTGAAAAGTATGAAATTTGGGTCTGATAAAACAGATGAGTCAGAACAGGTTCTAAGGCAAATTTTTTTTTACAGGTTCTACGTTCATACTACTTGTACCTCTTGAATCTAGGATTACTGATGGGTGGGCGTCCAAACGTTACCTCTACCTATATTTCCTTGGCATTTTCCTTCATTTCTAATCTCCAGAAGATAGTTACCCCCTTGAGAAAGCAACAGGAAAAAAGGATGCTGTTTTATCACACCACTATCAGGGAAATGCAGGTCTGTGTTATCTCTTAAAATGTGATGAATACATTTTTGGCACCCTCTGTATGTTTCCTCTTATCCTTCCCATACTTCCCAGCCATACTAGTGACAAGAGTTTAAGAAGAAAGATGAGGAGGCTCCCTTTTGATTCTTGAAAACCATTTTTAAGTTGTCTTTCTCAATTAACATTTCATCAGTTCGTTTTATGCCATTTTTAGGAAAAGGCTCCTGCTATTGATTGGCTGTCATGCCTCCAGGCAGCTTTCCATCCAGTACCTCTGAACGTGTCTCAACAAATTGTTGTGCATGATATGGATTATTTGAAAGGAATGTCAAAACTGATTGAAGCATGGCAGAGGAGGAGGTAAGGAATAGCATTGCCTGCTACCTGGAAGGATAATGACAAGGTATGTTGATCTGCTTAAATACATACATGAGGAGGACAACTATGGTGATTATGGTGATACAATTGAAATAACGGAGATGTCATTGTCCTGAAGGGCCCCCCCTCACACACACATACACGGGCACTTCCTTTGGGTTCTCCCTCAGGAGTGATTTTGAACTAAAGGAACTCAACTTCTGTGGCAAAGAAGCAGCATTTTTCTTTCCTCAAGCAGAGACCAGCATTCTGAAAACGTTCAAGCACATGTCCCAACTTGAGAGCAAGGTCCTCGCTATCATTTCCCGATATCAAGACATCATCAAAATAAGGCAATACCCCAGGGAGACCTTTAAACAACCTTTCCACCAAACCCTGGAAAATACCCAGTGCCGTATTGACACTAACTGGAGGCAATTGACCTTAAAAGCTCCCATGTGTGTTGTGATGGTTTGGCACAATGCCGAAGTGGGGGTAACAGGCAGTTGCTGATAAGCTTGAGCCATGTCAAGTTTGGCCAAACATTTTCCCCCTTGGAGCGATGCGAGAAGGTGGCTGACAGGGTATGAGTTCGGGCAAATGGCCTTATTTATAGTACACTTGTAATCCGCACAAATGTGGACGTCTCCATTGGACTTGATAGCTGTGACTATCAGAGTCTCCCACTGGGTTGGAATCCACTGGCTCCAAAATGCCCAGCGCAACCAGTTTATCAAGTTCGGCCTCAATACGGTCCTTCAGTGCAAAAGGCATCCGGCAGGGCTTCATTCTTATGAGGACAATGTGAGGTTCTAAGTCAAAGTGAACTGGGGGCCCTTTGTAGGTACCCAACCCCGAGCGGAAAACTTCTGGAAATCTATCTCAAGTAGACTGAATGGAGTCAGACCCCACTGAATTAATACCCGAGATGGCAATACCTAGGGGCCCAAACCACTGAGTACCCAGAAGGTTGGTCTTACCAGTCTTGACCCCTACAAGAAGAAGGAGTGCAGACCTGTTACAGAAACACACACGAAAATGTCCTATACCCAGCACAGAAATGTGGCCACCTTGCACGTCACTCAACCTAACCTTCAAGGCCCACAGCTTGGGGCGGGCAGACGGGGGCAGACGAAAACATTCTTTCTGCGTGATGATGGAGAAAGAAGTCCCTGAGTCAATTTCCATATTGACTGGGCAGCCTTGTATGTTGACGTTGATGAAAAACTTGTCAGAGACTGCTAGGACACTGGAACTGGAATATCAACCCTCAAAGACCTTGGAAATTGGGTAGTCCCTCTCCCGGCGAACGTTGTCCCTGTGTGATCCTTTTGAAGCCTGGCAGCAAACCTTGGAAATGTGACCCTTCTTACCACACCGGTGGCACTCAGTGTTTTTAAACGAGCAATACATGCAGAGGTGTCACCTCCCACACCCCTGGCACAGTGTGAAGTCATTCTTGGGCGAAGTTGACGGCACGGTGCATCGCTGCTGGACCTGGCCGGCGGCGTCCCCTCCATCTGAGCCGTCGGAAGATGTGGACGGACTTGAAACTCAGTGTTTGTGAACAGTTGAGCCTTTTTGAGCAGGAGTAATCGGCCTCGGCTGAAGGAACTGCACTCCTGCATTTGCAATCTCTGCAGCCTGAGCCTCCTCTAGTGCTACTGCAAAAGTCGGGACGTCCATTTTCACCAGGCGACGCTGCGTGGCCTCATCCCTAATGCCTACTAATGAGCCTGTCGCTCAGAGCAATGCCTAGATTTGTTTAGCTTGGTGGGGAGCTAGGAAGAAAAAGTAAATCCAAGAATCATCTTGCTTTCATATTGAGGTCAAAGGATCTCTAATTAAGGGGAATGTCTAAAATGGAGTTTGAAGATTAGAAGAATAAGTTGGAAGTGCAGGAGTATCAGAAGTATCAGGCTTCAGTACAGGGAATGTAGAATCATTTGTTTTTCTCCATGTCTACAGAGAAAGGATTACAGATCACTCCATGACCTCATTTTAAAGTACATGGCTTATTGCTTATCTGTTATTTATTTTATTGTATGGCTTTCAAAACACATGGTAGTGTAAGGATAGCACACCCACATTGTCCCACTACCATAGGACTCGTTCCACCTGACAGAGACCTGCCCCCATCAGGAAGCCAACATAACTCCTTTTGTTGCTTCACAGTACATGTGGTTCTCTTCCAGGCTAGAGAAATCTATGATATGTTTCAATCATTGACTGTTTATGCTTATAAACTAGCCAGATCAGGTAGGAATACCAATGTAGATTAGGTAGCAATATGTAACATTGCCAATAAAGAAATAAAGGAACTGGAAATCTCCCACCAGCTTATGTTCTATATAAAACGTACAACATCATCTGTTACAATCAGGTTTTATTTGAAGGAAAAAATAGTTCAAAGTTCTGGATCAGATGCAAAAATGAAAAGAGAACATTTTTACTTTTCCCCCTTCCCTAATTAAAACAAGCTAACATATTAGATCACATCTTTCTACTGTTTGCTCACAAGCAAGTATAAGCACACTCCTTTTTCCTCCTGATAAGCACATGCGACACTTAATAATGATGTTTCTTCTACTTTTAAAATAACCAAAACCCATCTTCCATCCTTTGTCCCTCCTTTTCTGTCTGCACCCAATAAGACCACAACATTCAGTGTTCATCATTCCTACTTCTGTTCTCACAGATTCAGCTTGTTCTGACTATTTTCAAGGGAAAGAAATCCGCACTTGCCTTTGAAGGCCACTTTCTGATACCACCTTCACCCTTCTGAGGAAGCAAAGACTACAATAAACAAAGAAGATAAGGAAAAACTGTTTTACCTATTGCACAACACTAGAACTAGGGGGCACTCCATGAAACTTTTGGGTACTAGTTCTCAAACAAATAAGAGAAAGTACTTTTTCACCCAGAGGATCACTGGTCTATGGAACTCCCTGCCAGAAGAAGTGGTGACAGCTGTCAGTCTTGACAGCTTCAAGAAAGGATTAGACAAGTTCATGGAGGACAAGGGTATCAATGGCTATAATTATGGATACCTAAGGACAACCTCTGGGTTGGAGAAATAGGCAGGATATCTCTCAATGCCATTTCCAGGGAATCCTAAGCAGTTGAAGGCATCTGCTTGGGAATAATACCCTGAAGCAAATGGTGAGCCACTGTGTGTGACAGAATGCTGATATCACATAATTAAGTCCAGGTTCTTGATCCAGTGAATTGCAGGAAGAGATAAACTAAGAAAAATTGTCATATCTCCTTGTAAATGTAATTTATACATTCATGGAGTCCCACAGTCACATTGGGCTGTAGGCAGCTCCCCCCATTTGTGTTTGCACACCTACCATTGCCAGTTCTTATCTGGTTAGCGGCCTTTCAGATATGCTTATCTGTTAAGTAAATGGATCATGTCAATGACATGAACATTATAATTTGCACAGATTGGTTATTATTATTATTATTGTTGTTGTTGTTGTTGTTGTTGTTTAGACTTCTATACCGCTTTCCTTCCCATAAAGGGAACTCGAAGCGGTTTACAACAATGCCAAACAATATAAAATATGATACAAATAATATGTCAGAATACAATACAATAATAAAGAAGCATGAAAAGTAAATTCAGTACAATAATCAATAGTCAATAATAAACATAATGTTAGAAAACAAAATCAGTATAATACAATAATAAACATCATAATGCAATATACAAATTTCAAAGCAATAAACAATACCCAATTCAAGATTAAACAGTACATATTTCAAAGCAGTACACAACACTATACAATAAATACATTATGAAGACTCAGTCCACTTCCCTTCATGCTAAAACAGCTGAGGGGGAGAAAGTCTGACAACAGTTCCTGATGCAAAGGCATCAACGGAGCTAGCGGAGAGTCCTTTGCCCCAGGTGTTTCTCGGCCCCTCTAGCCTGGCTGGCCAAAGGGTGGGCGGTGAAGGCATCAGCGGAGCTAGCAGTGAGAGTCCTTTTAAACTCACCGTGCCTCGCCCCAGGTGTTTCTCGGCCCCTCTAGCCCGGCTGGCCAGAGGGTGGGCGGTGAAGGCATCAGCAGAGCTAGCGGTGAGAGTCCTTTTAAACTCACTGTGCCTTGCCCCAGGTGTTTCTCGGCCCCTCTAGCCCGGCTGGCCAGAGGGTGGGCGGTGAAGGCATCAGCGGAGCTAGCGGCGAGAGTCCTTTTAAACTCACCGTACCTCGCCCCAGGTGTTTCTCGGCCCCTCTAGCCCGGCTGGCCAGAGGATGGGCGGTGAAGGCTTTGGTTTTAGTAACCCCTGACTATCCAAATATGTGAGAGGATTTTTCATAAAATAAAATCAATATGTTACAGAATACAGTATTATAATAGTTTTCCAGAAGAGATATAGAGTAGCCAAATTCCAAGAGTAATATCACTTAGGGCAGGGGTGGTAATCCCCAAGTTCTTTGTGACTGTCATTCTCTCTAGGAAAAGTGACCTATGGTCCTGTTGACATTTCGTATCGACTTAGCATAAAAAGTGATGCAATACTGTGAGTGTGATAAAAACAACTTAGATCTATATTCATTAATAATTTTATTTCAGCATTCTGTCACATCAAATAATCAACACAGTTAGAGGGAGAGGGGAGTTAAATAAGTAAGCCCATTTGAATCGATTGGACTTATGGAGGAGTTGACTCAGTAAATTACCATTGAGTCAGTGGGCCTAGTCTAGGGTGACTTATTATACAAAGCAACAGGATTTTGGTCATTCTTTAAAATCCAGTATTCAACATTTGTTCAAACTGGGGTTTAAGAGTAATGCATATTCTCTCTAATGAATACACCCTCTCCACAGGATTTTTCCAAGTATGTATTTCAGCAATCAGAGAGTATTTACCTTCCCAGGACCAAGCATAAAACAAAGTTTGCTTAATAGCAAGATACGAAGGTGAGGAAAATTGTGCTACAGACTAACACGGCCACCACTTCATACATTGATCTGTTTCAGCATTTGCGGGGGTACCTTTTTAATACATGCGCCATCCAGCTCAGTGGTTCCCAAACTTGGCGTCCCAGATGCTCTTAGAAGATACTTATCAGAAGCTAACACAGTCAGTGGTCAGAACATCTAAAAGCTTTAAAAAAAAAGAGAGAGAAATTTCGTTGTTCCAGCAAGGGGACAATGACAATAAAGATTTATCTATCTATCTATCTGTAGTCCAAGAAAAGCCCAGAATGGGAACTTGTGGTCTAGTCTGACCTTTCAGTGAAATTACTTGCATGTTTTCTCTTCTTTTCAGAGATGTTCTACAGATCTACATGATACTATGCCTGGTGAGAAATCTTTCCCCAACTCTGGATGGCCGATTTCAAAAAGCTCGTCAGGATCTGGCAGACCTGATAGAAAGCAACACAGCAGAATCACTTACAGTGAGTTGGTTTCCCCTTATTGCTTATATTATCTAATATAGTAAGAATCCACACTGCTTAAAAAGCTTTAAATTGTTCCAAGTGAAGCTTTATAGGAAAGTATCTTAGCCAGTTGGGTTGCACATAATAGAGTGGTTGTAGAGTGTGGCAGTGGTCAAAATCTATTTCAAAAAGGAGACTGGGAAAACATGGCTACTACTGCTGCTTGTTCAGGAAGCCCCCAAAACACTGAAATTCTCAGCCTTAGCCCTCATTTTTCCCAATTATAATTTTCAGAAGGTAAGAACATAATTTCTAGTTATTCCCAGTAATTGATGTGCTGTGTATCAGCTTTCATTTTTGTTCTTTCCCAGATAAGAAATGAACGCTGGAGAAAATGTTTAAGTGAAACCAGCACTTTTTTTGGGCCTGTACTTGGGAAGATAATTGTGCAAGAGATTTTCCCCCAGAAGGCCAAGGATCTCGTAGGTATTCAATAATATTAGATACTGACTCATTTTTATGTATGTGATTGCCTTTGTTTGCTAATGTATTATTCATTCAGCATGATGTAGCCATTGCCTACCCGCTGCTATTGGCTTGTCTTATATGAAGAGATTCCACCAGACTTTACTGGAGTGGAGACTCCTGCGGAGTAAGAGACTCCCTTCAGCAAGAAAGCTCTACACAGAGGTCTGGGCAGTAACTGTAGGACAGTTCCGTTAACCATCCCTATGCTTGCATGGGAAATTAAGTCTTATCATCCAGAGAGCAGAGAAATGCCATATGTTCAAGCTGGATTTTGAAAAAGAAGCATCAGAGATCATGTAACAAATCTGACTTTGGCTTCTGAAGTATGCTAAAAGTTTTCAGAACAAGATCAGTTTGTGCTTCATAGACTAAAGGCTTTGACTGTGTGGATCATGAAAAGCTATGACTCCTTTCTAAAAGAGATGGTGGTGCCTCAGCTTTTGATGTCTTAACTCATAACCTATACTCTGAACAAGAAGCTACTGTTATAGCATAATTTAGATAAACAGAATGGTTTCTTGTTTCAGTTGTGCCAGACAAGGGTGTATTTTATCTCTGTATCATTTCAGTCTGTACACAAATAGCTGTATTAGATTCTGATGAAGAAAGAATGAAAATTGGTGGATGAAGCAGCAATACATTAAGGTATGCAGGCTGCACCATATTGCTGACAAAATATGACAATGACTTGAGACAAGTAATGATTAAGGTAAAAGACAGGACAGATCTCAAGGTGGCTGCTGTAGAAAAAAGGAATTGAAACATAGGCTTGAGAGGGAGAGAGCAGAAATTGGCTACATGTGCAAGTTTCCAGTGCTTGTCTAATAGATTAAGCCTTAGGTTTCTTAACACACTACCTTCAATATATTAACACAGCTTTCTGTTATACATACTTCAAAGGTTTGCAATATTATATAGTTGTTTCCTTCAACAGACTCTGATCTCTGTCTCCTAAACAGCTCTTATAATTCCTTTAATTGGCAAATCTACCTGGCATAGATTCAGATTGAAGTCCTGAAATTAAGAATTTGATAGTACTATTCCTATGTTAACAAACCACTGTCAATTTAATATCTCCATCCTCATCTGAACATGACTCTCACAACCAGGGGAATAAATATAAGGGTGTGTGTGTGTATTTGTACTCCCTGCAGTTGAAGAAGTGAATTTTGATCTATCAAAGCTCACATGAAAATTTATCTGTCGTCATTTAAAGTGCTATAATATCTTGCCTCCATCCTTTCCTACTGCTTCCCCCCCTTTACTTTTACCAACAAGCTGAATATTAAGAAGACATGATTATAGAACACTTGCATAATTTTAAACTGGACAATGAATAGAAATCATTGAAGATTTCATATACTTCAGATTGGTCTAAAGCAAAATGGAGACTGCACCAAGAAATCAGAAGTCTGTGACTCAGAAGTGCAGCTATCCGGGAACTAGAAAAGATCCTTAAGTGTAAGGATGTGTTGCAGAAAAACAAGACCAAGATCATCCATTGCTTATATGTGGTTGTGAAAGCTAGATAGATTTATTCAAACCAGTAGCACAAATTAGTGGGAAATAGATCAGGTCAAGCCTGGACTCTCACTATGAGCTAAAATGACTAAACTGGTACGAAATTATATGAAAGAAGGAATGCAATAACAAAAGAAGGAAACCTTATATGAGATGGTTTGACTTTAGTTTGCAAGAGCTGAGCAGGGCTGTTTGTAACTTCAGATTTTTGGAAATCAATCCTTCATAGGGTCACCATAAATGTGAAGAGATCTGACAGTGCTTAACAATGCAATATATGAGAGATTGGTATATTAGGGGTCAAAATTAGTTAATCTGATGGAGGCAATGAAATTATCAGAAGGAGTTGGAAAACGGAAAGAAGTTTGCTTCTTTTTAAAGTTCTTTGACATTCAGAAAATAAAAGGCTGAACTGATTCATACTAGAATAAAAATTGTATTTTTGATTTGCCATTTAAAAATGGAAGAGATCATAGATCATTGGAAGAGGATATGCTTTAAATTGAGTTGGTCCTCCTACTTAAAGTTCTATCCTGATAATCTCTAGCATGATCAGTAGATAGCAAGTGAAAGAGAAATCTTCCTGTGGCAAAATAATAGTTGGCCACATGAACCAGTGGCCTGCTTTAAAGCAACTGCATATCTTTATAAAACTACAGTAGAACCTCAGATAAAGTCCAAACTCCATTCCACAAGTTTGGACTTTATCCGATTTTGGACTTTATCCGAATCAAATGGGCGATGCATCGGATAACGTCCCAAAAAATGGACTTTATCCGAGGTTCCTATACCAAATGCCTCGGATAACGCCCATTTTTTTGGGCTTTATGCGATTCATCACGTGTGCATGAAAACTGTGACTTTATCCGAGGTACCACTGTATTGCTTTGTAGTAAAATTCCTACTCAGGAACTAGAGTTCAATTATTAGCATCAGTAAAGAAGGGGGTCTTAGAGAAAAACCTCTGCCAGAAACATATTATTTCAAATAAGAACTACTACTGTAAAGAGACTAGCGTCAACTACACGGGGGGGGGGGGGGGGGACAAAATTGAACCCAGAAAGTTGAGTTTACCCAGGTTAATTCACTTCAGTCCATCATGCAGGAGTCAGCAGAAAGAGGGGAAGAAATTGGTACTCAAAAGCCCTGTTTACAGTTTATTAAGATAGTTTGGCTCTGCTCTGACTGTCCAGATTTGCAGGTGACAAGGTTTTAGCACCTTAAAAGCTGAGAAATGGCACTGATTCATAGCTTCTTTTTCTTTGCTGAGTGCTTGTACACTTATTTGTCATGCTGACCAATCACTCTGTGCCTCTATATCTGACATATATAAACTGATGCCATGAACTCTCACTCCCATGTCTGATGAAGTGGACTTGTTCCACAAAAACTCACATTAAAATATAATAATTAGTCTTTAAAGTGCTACAGCAATTTTGTTTATTCTCTGATATGTGTTTGCTCTTTGTTTTTCTTTGGTTGCTTAGGTGTCCTAGGATTAAATTAACAGCCCTTTAAAAGGGAAAAGGGGGGGGGGATGACAAGAAATGGAACATGTGGGGAAGAAATGCAGACCCAGACACCAGTTTAGGAAGGAGAGAGTTCCAGCAACATCCAGTTTCCATATTTCGCTGCCTCTCTTAATGCTGTTGTAGCTGGCTGGCTGGCTTCAGATACAGTGGCTATACCCCTCCTCAGTATTGGCTGAAGTGATCACACCACCCAAATGGATGTGAATACTGTACATAAAGATTCAAAAAAGTAGAAGGCCCAGTAGTGGGAGAAGAAAATCCAGAGTGATTCACATTGACTCGGTAGACAGAGTACCAGAAGAATTATGGACGGAGATGAGGGACATCATGCAGGAAGCAGCAAAGAAAACCATACCAAAAGAAAAGAAGAGTAAGAAAGCAAAGTGGTTGTCTGATGAGGCTCTTAAAATAGCAGAGGAAAGAAGGAACGCAAAAGTCAAAGGAGAAAGGAAAAACTACAACCATTTGAACACAGAATTTCAAAGAAAAGCAAGGAGATATAAGGAAAACTACCTAAAAGAACAGTGCAGAGAAATGGAGGAAAACAACAAAAGAGGCAGAACCAGAGATCTTTTCAAAAAAATTGGGGAAATCAAGGGAACATTTAAAGCAAAAATGACCATGATAAGGGACAAAGACGGAAAGGAGCTAGCTGATGCAGAAGAAATTAAGAAAAGATGGAAAGAGTACACAGAGGAACTTTACAAAAAGGACCTCAACACTCCCGATAATCACAATGATGAAGAAATTGAACTTGAGCCAGACATCCTGGAGAGCGAAGTCATAAAGGCCCTAAAGAGCACTGCAAACAACAAAGCTAGTGGAGATGATGGTATCCCAGTTGAATTTTTCAAAGCGCTAAAAGATGACGGCGTCAAATTACTGCATTCAATATGCCAGCAGATTTGGAAAACAAAACAGTGGCCACAGGATTGGAAAAGATCAGTATACGTCCCAATCCCAAAAAAGGGCAATGCCAAAGAATGTTCAAATTATCGAACAATCGCGCTCATCCCACATGCCAGCAAGGTGATGCTCAAGATAATACAGGATAGACTTCAGCAGCATGTGGAGAGAGAATTACCAGAGGTGCAGGCTGGTTTCAGAAGAGGCAGGGGGACTAGAGACCACATCGCCAACATACGCTGGATCATGGAGAAAACAAAGGAATACCAGAAACAAGTTTACTTTTGTTTTATTGACTACACTAAGGCATTTGACTGTGTGGACCACAACAAGATGTGGCAAGTAATTAAAGAGATGGGAATACCAGAGCACCTTATATGCCTCCTGAGAAATCTGTACATGAACCAAGAAGCAACAGTTAGGACAGAACATGGAATAACAGAGTGGTTTGGAATAGGAAAAGGAGTAAGACAAGGCTGCATTTTGTCACCATGCTTATTCAACCTATACACAGAGCACATAATGCGCAGTGCAGGGATGGAGGAATCACAATATGGGATTAAAATCGCTGGGAGAAACATCAATAATCTGAGATATGCAGACGATACCACCCTAATGGCAGAAAGTGAGGAAGACCTAAAGAATCTCTTGATTGGGCTGAAGGAAGAGAGTGCAAAAGCTGGCTTGAGACTCAATATCAAGAAAACCAAGATAATGGCAACAGGCCCAATCAGTTCCTGGAAAATAGACGGGGAAGAAGTAGAAGCAGTGACAGATTTTACTTTCTTAGGATCAAAGATCACTGCAGATGGAGATTGTAGCCATGAAATAAAAAGGCGACTGATTCTTGGGAGACAAGCGATGAGAAACCTGGGGAACATAGTGAAAAGCAGAGACATTACATTGCAAACAAAAATTAGAATAGTCAAAGCAATGGTTTTCCCAGTAGTAATGTATGGATGTGAGAGCTGGACAATTAGGAAGGCTGAACGCAGAAGAATAGATGCCTTTGAAATGTGGTGTTGGAGGAGGGTTTTGAGAGTCCCCTGGACAGCGAGGAGAACAAATAGGTCAATCTTAGAAGAAATTAACCCTGACTGCTCATTGGAAGGTCAAATAGTAAAGATGAAGCTAAAATACTTTGGACATCAAATGAGAAGGGAGGATTCACTTGAGAAGGCATTGATGTTGGGAAAGGTGGAGGGCAAAAGAAGAAAGGGGAGGCCAAGGATGAGATGGCTAGATGGTATTGTAGACACAATGGGCACAGAGCTGGGAGGGCTGAGGGGGATGGTGGAGGACAGAGGCGCCTGGAGGAAAATGGTCCATGGGGTCGCAAAGGGTCGGAGTCGACTGTGCAACTGAACAACAAGTCAACAGAAAATAATGCAAATCATACCATTCCAATCCCAGGGCATTTCCCACAATATTTGTCAATATAGCCAAACCCTTTGTAAAAAAATGTTTGTGACTGGCTTTCGAGCAAGGGAAACCTTTATCTAAATATGTTTTCTCTACTTTTCCTGGCCAGGCTGAGCTGATATTTGCTGAGATCAAAGAGACCATCTACAGCCAACTGGATAATGTGAAGTGGATGAGTTACCAAGCCCGTCAAGAGGCCAAGGAGAAAGTAGGTATTTATGACTATCAGGAAGAGAATGTGGTTGTGTGGATGGCTGTAACCACAATCTCAGTCTGGAGGCTGTGTTCTCTCACTCAGGTTTTTCAGGATCAGTGGCTGTGACAGGAAAGGGAAAGCAGAGTAATTGATGCTGTATTGACAATTCAGAGGCTGGACAGCTGCTTGCAGAAGCACCAGACTGATGGCCAGTAACAAAGGCTTGTATTGCATATTGCTTTTCCTTCAGATGGCTCTGAAACTGTGTCTACATAGTCCCAAACAGTTCACCAGTCCTTGTCATTGACTATTGTGGTTCATAGTTCAAGCTTCATAGCCCTTAACAGTGATCTACAAATAAGAAAGAAAGAGAGCAACATTAACCTTGATAAATGGATAACCTTCTGTCATATCTGCTTTGATTCGAATTCCTGCATTGAGCAGAGGGTTGGACTCAATGACCATCTCAGTTATTCTATGATTCTATGATAGGAGTTCTCAACCTTTTTAAGCTGGGGGCCAGGTCATGCTCCCTCAGACAGCGTTGCGGGCTGGGCAGCTTTCTCCACCACATGGGTCTTCCAGGTGTGGTGGAGGCAGTAGGGGGCCACATAAAATTGTGCCGCAGGTTGAGAATCCCTGTTCTGTGAGGCACATTTTGGAGATACTCATTCACAGGGTTGAATGTTGTCATATACAGGTGAAACTTGGAAAATTAGAATATCGTGCAAATATTCATTCAATTCACTTAAAAGAGGAAACAAATATATGAGATAGACTCACTACATGCAAAGCGAGAGATGTCATGCCTTAATTCTCTGGTTATGTGTCAGGACTTTCTAATGGAAGTGTGCGTTTATGTACCAAATTCAGCCAGCAATGGATAATCTATTGCTAAAGAAATCCAAATTAGAATCTTAATACTGTACATGCATGTTCTAAATGGGGAGAAATGTTTAAATCTGTCTCAATTATTTTTAGATTTATAGTCTCAAGGTAGACATTGGCTACCCAGATAAACTCTTCCAAACAGGTGAAGTGGATGATGAATATCAAGAGGTAGGTTAATTAAACATAATTTGCCATACAATTCATTTTCTTCACACCTTGTATCATCCAGGCTATTTCCAAAGGGTGTAGAAGGATGCTATTTCTTTTTTCTTTTGGCTCCATGCCACAGCCAGAAGTAATTGAATCTATGTCACTGGCTTCTCAAATACTACTTGATTGTTATGAGATATAGCTGTTATCATAACCTTTATTGATTTATTTGGAACCCCATTTTAAACTGATGTATGTATCTGTAATCTGATGTACAGTATGCACAGTATGTTAACAGACTGCTCAGTTAACATAAAAATCATGTAACAAAAGGAAATCGATAGAAAATGGTGGCTTGGTTTTCAGATTTTGCCCTGGAATGGATTAATTGGTTTTCAATGTATTCCTATGGGAAACCGCATTTTGGTTAATGTATTCTGGTTTTCAATGTATTCCTATGGAAAATTCGGTTAAAGTAATTTTCACTGTAAGAAATGTCCCAAAGAATGCATTAATTATATTAACCGAGGTTCCACTGTATCTAGAGCTAATTTCCATGTGTTCAAATATACTGAAGACCAACATAGAAACAGCATTCCATTGCACATTAGGTAAAAAGAACAGAATATTTTGGAGATACTCATTCACAGGGTTGAATGTTGTCATATACAGGTGAAACTTGGAAAATTAGAATATCGTGCAAATGTTCATTCAATTCACTTAAAAGGTGAAACAAATATATGAGATAGACTCACTACATGCAAAGCGAGAGATGTCATGCCTTAATTCGTTATAATTGTGATGATCATGGCATACAGCGTACATGAAACTATGTGATGATTATGGGATACATGAGATTGGGGGGTTGGGGTTTTCATAAGCTGTAAGCCATAAGCATCAATATTATAACAAAGTAAGGCTTGAACTATCTCGCTTTGCATGTAATGAGTCTATCTCATATATTTGTTTCACCTTTTAAGTTACATTACTGAACTGAATGAACATTTGCACGATATTCTAATTTTCCGAGTTTCACCTGTATAACAGCAACAACAATTGTGTTTATGATTTGTCGATATACCTGTAACTTCCCAAAGAATGTTAGAATATGTAAGTCAGCAGTCAATAAAAGGAGGTTCAATAGAATAATGAAAAATAAATATTAGGAGCCAAGTGCCCAGGAACAACCATACTTGTCATCCGCGGCTCCGGCAAATCCAGGACCTGAGCAGACCGGGTCTGCGCAGGTTGCATTGTACGCATGCGGGTGGAGGGCTATGCCACTTGCGTAGCTTTCTATGCAGGCGGCGTAGCCTTCTGCGCATGTGTGGAAGGGAGCTACGGAAGTGTAGAGCCCTTCCACGCATGCATGCAACGCGACCTGCGCAGATGGGCTGCGCAGTGCCTCCTTTCCCCCGCTGCAAAATTATGGGGTTTTGGCATCGCGGGTCAGGAAATAGCACAAATCGGTGCCGAATTACGGGGTAATCTTGGCCAAATCAGGATGGTTGACAGGTATGGGAACAACAGACATCAACTAGGAGCCTAATTAGCCTAAGCAACTAATTACCTAATAAATATAAAAGTGTAGAGTGTGCTCTGTGATTTCTTTCTTTCTGTTTATTAGAAAAAGGAGAAGCATAGGAGTGTTAAATAATTATGTTTAGTAGGCAAGTAAGTGAGTTTATGACTGGAATACAGTTAGGTGCGCATGATCATGTGAAGAGAAAAATATACTGTGATTGCTGTGAGGAATTAATTTTTGATAAAAAAACAAAACCTAGACCTGAGTATACAAGCCTCTAGAACTGATTTCCATGTGTTCAAGAATGCTGAAAGCCGATGTAGAAGCAACAGTCCTTTGCAGATGAGGATAAATAACAACAAAATATTTCCTTGAAGTGGGGATAACCTTGGGAGGAAACGACCAGTGCCGCTCTTTTCAAAGATCAAGATGGACAAAATACACAAGTCCACCTGGTTACCTGTTGATTTGTTGCCCCCTCTCCCCATCTGCACTTATGCAGTTGGAGGAATAATATTCATCATGAAAACAGACTGCAGAGGACTATTTTACTTTGTTCTGTTCAGATGAAATAGTCGGATAGCAGTGTCGGAAAGCACATGTCGGAAAGCTCTCATTAGCTTTCTGTTAATTCTAAAAACACTAATAGTTTAAAGAAAACTGCAGAAGACACTGCACTTTTATCACATGTAAAAAGACTGTTTATAAAAAGTGATCTTTACATACCAATATACTAATGAATTAAACTACTACCTAGTAGTAGCTAAAAATTTTGAGGCGAGTGCAGGTACTGAAGAAAGATGCTTACAGAACCCTTTAGCACAGGTTTTCACAATGTTTTCCTGCGAGGGGCCATACCCACCCCAACACTTCCCGTCAGGGGCCAGTGGTGTGTTGGCACCCACTGCTTACATTTTTGTCACCATCGCTGGCACCAGTGGCATCAATCGCACCCAGTGTCTGCCGCTTCCCACAGTGGTGGGATGCTTTTCGGAGCAAAATCGCTCCATTTGGGAATTTTTAAATCTATTTCCCTGCTCCGTTTCAGCAGCTTAAGTGCAGTGGTTTTGGACTTCTGGGGCTGGACGGAGCTAATGTCAGTGCCTGGGTGGTTCCATGGTGTGCACCCAGGCACTGACGCAAGCTCCGCCTGGCACCGGAAGTGACCAAGCTGGTGAAATGGAGCGGGGAAGCGGAGGGAAAATCCCAGAACGGGGTGGTTTTGCTCCAAAAATCATTCCACCGTTGTGAGAAGCAGTGGATGCTGTGCAAACAGCTGAATAAATGGCGCAATCAGCAGCACTGCTGCTGCCACCACCATGGTAAGTGACGTATTGGGACGTCAGGTGGTGGGAGGAGCTTCCCACAATGCCTGGGGTGACCACCATGGGCTGGATTAAAGAGATGCATGGGCCAAATTAGGCTTGCAGGCCAAGCGTTGTGAATGCCTACTTTAGCAGAACCAAGACTTAGTTGCAGTAAGAATGCTATTTGCTAAGATGCCCTTTTAAATGCACCAGTTGTTTCTCTCCTGCACCTCTGAATTCATTGCCTGATTTTTTCTTCAGCTGGAGATCTATGATGACAACTTTTTCCATAATGTGGTTTCGTGCCTGAGGTCTCTGAGGAAGAAATTCTTGATAGGACTTCTCAATCCTCATCTACAGGATAAGTATGTTTTTCTTGTAGGATAAGGAAGATATTAAGAGAAAGCAAGACAGCCTGTCAATGTCCTTCTGTTCTCTTGATATTTCCTGAGTTTACCATGCCTGGCATCCTCCAGTGCTGCCTTCTGGACTTACCAGAATACCAAAAGAACATTTCACCATTCTAAGATTGTGGGTTGCCCAAGGTTATCCCCACTTTAAGAAGAAAAAATTCGTTATGCGGGGTATCGCTCAGAGCACACGAATGATTTGCTGTGTGGATTTTTCATTATATGAAGCATTCGTTATGTGGGGTTCCACTGTATGCCTTTCTTGTTTTATCCAGGGAAATGGGAAAAGTAAACATGTTCCTTTTAAAAATTGTTTTAATAACAATATTGTTATTATAGATCAGAGGTTCCCAACCTAAGGCTCCGGCCTGCGCCACTATTTCATGTGCCCCCCCCCATCCCTCCAAGGGCATTTGAGAAACAAAATGGCTATACCCTTTGAAGCTGTTGGGAAAAAATGGCCACCCCTATTGTGCAGGCAGGGCAAAATGGCTGTCTAGCCCTCAAAGCTGACAAAGAGTGTGACCCGGCCCCTGGCTTGAAAAGGTTGGGAACCCCTGTTCTAGATCTACCCTGATGTTGCATTTGGCGTTCAAGTCCTTAGCGGTCCCTCCTTTTCCTAGAAAAGAAAGAGTAAACTGCAGCTCCTTAAAGCCTTTTCAAGGGATCACAGGATCCCCATAGCATTCTTTCGACAGCCCTAAATACCAGGTTTTTTAAAAATACTGGGAATGAACATCTGGTCGTTTTGTGTTTAATTTTTGCTTTTCATGATGGTCACTGGTGACTCCATCCTAATTCAGTTCAATTTATGAACTGCACTTAGTGTTTCTCTCTAGTATGTGAAGAGAAGAGAGAATGAATGAAAATTCTGACCTGATTATTTCCTTTCCTTGCCATCTTATTTTAAAACTTTCCTGTTCCAGCTGGGAAGTAGCTCCTTGGTCTGTTCATTCATACTACTCACAGAGACGCCATGCTGTTGTTTTCCCTGCTGGAATGTTCCGCAGCCCTTTCTTCCACCCTGAATATCCCAGGTAAGAAAGGTCACAAAGTTTCCTAAGAATTGCCACCTGTTTCCTAAACTATGCCCCAGGCAGCATTGCCCGAACTGTCAAAGGCATCTGACCAGAAAACTTAATGAGCTAGAAATATTGGGTGAAGACTGCATTAGCAGTGCTGTTATATTACTGTACATTGTATTATGTTTCAGTAATATGTAAGACTATGGTTTGTTTGCTTAAATTGATTTGGAATATGGAGTAGGAACGTGGCAAATACTCACTGAGTTCCTCATTGTCATTACTTCTGGCTCCCTCAGCAACATTTCAGTGAGGAATTTGGCAGCCTTATGTTTTTCTTTGCCTTCAAGAGAGAATCAGATGGCCTATTTCCTTATCATCTTTAAGCAGGCGCAGAAGAACTAGCTGGCTGTTAAGAAAGATAGAAAGAACCTATCCAAGACATAATATGATCACATTTGCATGAAAAAAGTAGCTGACATCCTAATTTTGTTTCACTTTGTTGCTATATTTGCATATCTGGGGCAGCGATTATTGAACAGAATAAAAAGAGAACAAAAGAATGTAAATGTGTAAAGAATACAGTAAAATCCCTACTTACGTAAAAAGTCTGTTCCGTAGGCTTTTATGTAAATCAGTGTTTTACTTAACACAAAGCAAACCCATAGGAAAATGATATTTATGTAAATTGAAGAAACCCCATAGGAAAAATGATTTTTTAACTTAACTTTACTGTATGGGACCAAAGACAACAGAACAGCCGAAGGGTTGGCTTAACACAGGTTTATTGCATGATGTTCCGGTGGAGCATGAGGTAATGGTGGTGATACATCTCAATATATACAGTAGCACTATACATTTGAATCTTGTAGCACGTTAGCTCATTGGCTGCTACCGGCGTGGCCTCGCCCAGGCACGCCTCTCTTCTGTAGATCTTGTCCTGCTGCTGAATGCAGATCTTTCTCCTGCTGCTGAATGCGGGGAAGGTTTTCCCGCGGCTGTCCGTGATTGAGCAATGTGAACCATGTGAGACTGAACACTCGCAGCTGCCCTCTATGGGCTGCTTGCTCGCGTTCCTTTACAGCTGAGATACCTTGTATTTGGAGTGGTTACATTCTTGCCTTTACAGTCCCGTGAACATGCAAACATACATACATAACATCCCTCCCCCCTAGGATGGGACGAAGTCCCGCAACCATTGTGGCTTGCCGCAAGTGCGCTTGGGGCGTGCTTGCGCCTGACCTAGTACTGGAGAGCCTGTGATCCCTGACTCCGTGGGTACTTGTCCTGCAACGGGAAACAGGGGTTCGTTAGTGGCTCTGTGGGGCGTCCGTGCCTGCCTTGCGCCGGGGGATGGGAATGGAATAAACAGCTGGGAAGTGAACCCCTGCCTGTTGCTCTCGGACCCCGGGGACCCTCCTATTGTGAACCGCGGAACCGATGAGGTTGCCCTTGTGGTTCTGCTACCTTCTGTTCCCCGCTCGGGGGACCTTGAGGCTGTGGTGGGCGGACTCGCCGTTGCCTCCTGTCTTGGGGGTGTCGGTCTCCGGGAAATTGGCGCTATGTTGCATTCTAACTCACAGGGGCTACTGGGACTGGAAGTACCAGGGGCTGAACTGAAACCCCTCTTTTCGCTAGGACGGGTGGGGGACCACTCCGCTAACTCCCCCTGGTACTGTAAATCAATGTCTAAACTTCTTGGGGAATCTGTGTTTTGGGGAAACTTCCGAGGGTTATGTGCGAGATCGGGGCTCCTCCTTTCCGCCGCAAACTCCCGCAAAAGATCTCTGAGGATCGATTCCCTTTCCTCCCCCCTTGGTGGGGACCCGTGTCCCCCTTTCTCTCCCCCTTGGGCTAAGCGGGTGGGGGAGTACCCTAACGCTGATTCATGGCTATTTTCGTTTTCGTCCTGCTCTCCGGGGACCCTGCGCCTGAGTTGATCCGCGTGCCGCCTCCACAGGAGGCCTGTATTGGTCTCCACGCGGTATGAAACCGGGCCGGTTTGTTCTATTACAATGCCGGGCACCCAGGCTGGTCCCGCGCTGGCGTAGTTCCTGCAATGCACGGGGGCACCTACGCTGAAAGTCTTTGTGGAATCCATCTCTACATTCCGCCCTTTGTCCTCTACCCTTGTGGGGTCTAGTTTGGAGATTACTGTGGCCAGCTTCCTGCGCATTAACAACTCCGCGGGGGAGTACCCTGACGCTAGTGGGGTGACCCTGTACCGTAGCAGGAATTGGCACAGTTGTAAGTCAAGATCTCCGGGGCCCATGCGCCGCAGCGCGTCCTTAGTGGTACGCACGAGGCGCTCTACTTGGCCGTTAGTGGCCGGGTGGAAAGGGGCGGAGGTGATGTGCCGAATGGCGTTGAGATCCATGAATGTCCTGAACTCGGCGGACGTGAAACAGCTGGCGTTATCGCTGACGAGGGTGTCGGGTAAACCGAACGTGGAAAAGACCCTCCGTAACTGTTTAATTGTTGTGGCCGAGGAGGTGCTCGAGACTGGAATGACCTCCAACCACTTGGAGAACGCGTCCACCACAAGGAGGAAAAGTGTTCCCCTGAACGGGCCAGCAAAGTCTACGTGTACCCGGGACCAGGGCCCCCTTGCTGCGTCCCACTCCCTGTGTGGCAAGAGAGCCTCTTCTGGCCTGGAGCTTTGGCACGCTTCGCAAGTGCCGACCATGTGCTCGATGTCGGCGTCTAGCTGGGGCCACCAAAAGTAACTGCGGGCTAGTGCCTTAGAGCGGACGATCCCGGGGTGGCTGACGTGCAGCAGTTTAAGCACCCTCGGCCGGAGGGACGTGGGGATCACTACCCGCTGTCCCCACAAAAGGCAACCCCTCTCTAGGGACAATTCTAATTTCTTTTTGAAAAATGTGTCGAATTCCGCTGCTGGGGAAGACACGGGCCACCCTTTCTGTACCCAGGAGCAAACTGTAGCTAACGTTTTGTCCTTACCGGTCGCTTTGGCGATGTCGGCCGGTACTACTGGAGGGGAGTCTAGGACCTCTATCACTAAAACCTGGTGGTCCCTCTCTTCCTCGCCTACGAGGCAGCAATCCCGGGGAATGGGGGACCTCGACAGGGCATCCGCATGGCTGATGTCCTTCCCGGGCCGGTACACCAACGCGTGCTGATACGCGTTGAGAAAAATGGCCCACCTGAGCATTCTCGGGGACAGGATTTGGGGTGTGGGCTTATCTGCGGTGAAAATGCCTAGCAAGGGCTTATGGTCGGTCACTATGGTAAAGGGGCGGCCATACACAAAATCATGAAATTTCTTGGTCCCCGCAATTATCGCTAGTGCTTCCCTGTCTGTCTGGGCGTAGTTTCTCTCCGCTTGGGACAAGGACCTAGAGTAGAACGCTATCGGGGCCTCCCTCCCGTTCTCCAGCACGTGGCATAACACCGCCCCCACCCCCACCGGGGATGCATCGCATATCAGGACCACTGGGCGTTTGGGATTGAAGTGGGTCAGTACAGCATCTGATGCCAGGAGTCGCTTCAGGTCATTGAAAGCCTTTTCATGGTCGTCGCCCCACTTCCATGCCTCGTCCTTTTTTAGCAATTTGTGTAGTGGTTCTGCCACGGCTGCCTTCCAAGGAAGGAAGGAGTGGTAGAAGTTGAGCAGCCCCAGGAACGACTGCAGCTCGGGCTTGGAGGTGGGGCGAGGGGCCTTTTTGATGGCGGCCACCTTGGATTGGGCTGGCCTTATTCCTTCGGGAGTAACACGGAACCCTAGGAACTCAACCTCGGTTGCGAAGAAAACGCATTTGTCTTTCCGCAACCGCAACCCCGCCTTTTCGAATTTTGCCAGGACCTTTCCCAACCTTTCTGCCAATTCGGCCCGGCTCCCCCCTGTAATCAATGCGTCATCAAAGTAGGGTAACACCCCCTCTAACCCCTTCAGGAGGCGTTCCACGAGTGACTGGAAGATCCCGGGCGCCGAATTCACGCCGAATTGGAGGCGCGATACCTGGAACGCCCCTTTGTGGGTGACTATGGTCTGCGCAGCAGCTGCGGCGGGGGTCACCGGGAGTTGCTGGTAGGCTTGGGCCAGGTCGAGTTTAGCAAAACACCTCCCCCCGTGTAACCTGGCCAACAAGTGGCTGACTACCGGCACCGGATACGCATTAGGGCGGATCGCCTTATTGATGGTGCACTTGTAATCAGCGCATATGCGGACCTCCCCGTTGGCCTTGAGCGCTGTTACAATTGGAGTCTCCCACTCCACAGAATCAACAGGAACAAGAATCCCCTGGCCCACCAATTTGTCCAACTCCGCCTCTATTTTGTCCTTTAGTGCGAAAGGCACTCTGCGCGGTTTGAGTCTGATTGGACGTACTCCCGGGTCCAGGTCGAAAGTCACTGGGGGGCCCTTGAATTTTCCGAGTCCCTTTTTGAAAACCTTGGGGTGTGCATCGCACACGCTCTGTATTGGGTCAGTCCCGGCGGCGTGTACTCCCACGGCGTGCACCCCCCCAATGAACAACCCCAGGGGCTGGAACCATTGAGTCCCGAGGAGGCTGCATTTACCTCCCTTGAGGACGACTAGGGGAAGCGTTGCGGCGCGCTTTTTGAACTGGACCTGGAACTTCCCAACCCCCAACACCGGGATGCGGTTCCCTTGCACGTCCTTCAGCGTGGCCCTCAATGCCTTGAGCTTGGGCCGCACGTGGGGGGCTATTTTTAGGAACTCTCCCTGGGAGATGATAGAGTAAGAAGAACCCGAGTCCACCTCCATCCTAACAGGGGCCCCTTGTATTACTACCTCAATGAAGTATCGGGGGTGCTCCGTGGATACGCTGAGAACCGGAGCGTCGTCCTCGCTGTCGTCGGAAATGCGCCCTACTCCGTCCCGCTTCCTCGTGGTCCGGGTGCCGTCCTTGGGCCTCGTGGTGCGGTCCTGCCTCGCCGAGCGGTCTGGGGAACTCCTCTTGGCCTCGCGCCGTTTTCGGCAGACCTTGGCGATGTGCCCGCGCCGGCCGCAGTTGTGGCACTCGGCCTTGCGGAACGGGCATTTGGCGCGGGCGTGGGCGGCGCCGCAGCCGTCGCAGCGCCGGCCTTCCTTCTGGACCTTCCGGACGTCCTCGTCGTCGCCACTCTCCGCGGACGAGTTTGAAACTCGCCGGGCCGCGCGAACCGAGCTCTCTGCCTTGGCTGATTTCGGGCGCCAGTCCTGGAGCTCTTGCACCCCGGCCGTCGTGGCTTCCGCGGCCTGTGCCGTGTCGAGGACTTGCTGCCACGTGGGAGGCGGCTCCTGTCTCATCAGCGCGCGCTGAGTCTCGGTGTCCCTCAGGCCGCAGAGCAGGCAGTCTCGGAGGGTGACTTCTGGGGTCTCCCACTTGCATGGGCCAGCGGCCATCCGCAGGGCCGCGGCGAACTCAGCGACCGATTCCCCGGGCGCCTGGACTCGCCTCCAGAACGCGCTCCGAGCGGGGAACATCACTATCGCGGGCCGGAGGTGGGTGCGCAACACCGCCAGGAGCTCTTTGGCTTTGAAGTCGCTCACCCTCCTCGGCGCGATCAGGTCCACCAAGGTCCTCTTGGTCTCGTGTCCGAGCATGCAGACGAAGATGGCCCTCTTCTTGTCCTCATCTGAGACTTCGAGCTCCACCAGCGCTCCATTGAAGTCTATCTCAAACAGCTCTAAGTCTCCCGGCTTCCTGATCTCGTAGCCGGCGCATGAGTTGGTCCCGTGGGCAGCCATCATCCCACCTTCGTCGCCAGTTTACTGTATGGGACCAAAGACAACAGAACAGCCGAAGGGTTGGCTTAACACAGGTTTATTGCATGATGTTCCGGTGGAGCATGAGGTAATGGTGGTGATACACCTCAATATATACAGTAGCACTATACATTTGAATCTTGTAGCACGGTAGCTCATTGGCTGCTACCGGCGTGGCCTCGCCCAGGCACGCCTCTCTTCTGTAGATCTTGTCCTGCTGCTGAATGCAGATCTTTCTCCTGCTGCTGAATGCGGGGAAGGTTTTCCCGCGGCTGTCCGTGATTGAGCAATGTGAACCATGTGAGACTGAACACTCGCAGCTGCCCTCTATGGGCTGCTTGCTCGCGTTCCTTTACAGCTGAGATACCTTGTATTTGGAGTGGTTACATTCTTGCCTTTACAGTCCCGTGAACATGCAAACATACATACATAACATTAACTCAAAGCAAACCCATAGGAAATTGTGTTATGTAAATCGGGACATTTATGTAAACCGGGACATGGTTTTAGTGCAAAAATCATTATGTAAGTCGAATGTTATGTAACTCGGGGCATATGTAAGTTGGGGTTTTACTGTAACTCCAGACTGCAGTGAAATCTCTGGCAGTTGTTAGGTGTGTTTCCTTAGCCTTCCCTGCAGGGATTAGACAAAGAAGGATTTATATCCCTAATGTAAACCTGTAAGCCTTGGTTCATATTCTGCATGCACCCCACAATAATGTTTCTTTGCAAGCTATGGAGGTTTCAAGCGGCTGGTCTTTGTGTTTTTCAGTGCTGTGAATTTTGGAGCCATGGGAGTGTTCATGGCACACGAACTGATACACTCCTTCTATGATTATGGTATGTACTGTGAGAAATTGCAAACCATTGTTTGGGACTTGTAATTTGCAAATAATTAAATGTATAATAGGAATGTTATGGCATGGCGACCACGTGTATGTTTGTCCAAGGTTGATCTGAATGTCTCTATATAACATGCTGGTATTTAAATTGGTGCTGTGGCTTCACGTAAAAATGTTTAATTATCCTGGGAAAGTGTGATTCAAAACACAGCCTCTCTCTTCCCTTACTTTTCCCTGCCATAACACCAGCCTCGTACTCCCTCATTTTGCTAGTTTTCATGTCCAAATTTTTAATGTTTAGTTAGTGAAAGAGTGCTGAATTGACCAGACATGGTAAGCATTTGCATTAGTGGTCGCCGGATGCCGGATGCCAGACGCTCCCTCTGAGCCCCGGGCTCCATCAAGGACGTTGAGCCCTGGGCTCCATTGAGGACGTTGAGCTCCATTGGGGACGTTGAGTGGCAAGGATTTTGTGGTTTATTTTTTTGGTTTTTAGCGATATTGTAGTGTTGGGCTGTGTTTTATTGTGTATGTTGTTGTGTTGATGTGTCTGTGAGCAGCCCAGAGTCACACTTTGCAAGTGGGGTGGCATATGAGTTGAATAAATAAATAAATAATGCTTTGTCAGTTTTGTGCTATATAGTTAAATAAGGAGAAAAGTAGTTTTTTAAAATGCAACTTGCAAATTGCATTGCAGTCATAGTCCTTACTAATGTGAACAGAAGGCAGACGAAAGGAGTCTCATACCATGGCCCGCTCTGTGCATCATTAGTGATGTCACTTAGACACACTCCACAATGGCCCTAAAGGACTGTTATGAGTGATTACACAAACCAGAAGCAAAGCAAAATAATGCAAGTGGAACTTTTCTTAAAACCACAAGCCTTTCCAGGTGAACAAAATATCCCACATATTTAAGCCAAACCAATCTACTTGCAGTTAGTAAAAACATTATATAATCAAGGAAATAAATATCAAAAGAAAGCATGGCACAAAAAATGAGAATATGCTTACTTAATTTCCTAAGGCACAAACGACTTTTTTACCCAGTTGCCTTGTACACTGAATCCCAGGGACATCATTTCCATACAACCATCAAAATGGGGAGATGATCCATGGAGAACTTTAGGGTAAAAAAATTAAAATAGTAATATTACCCTCTTCAAATGTTTCTTTGCTAAGGAGGAACAGTAGATGAGGGTTGAGGGTTGAGGAGGAAGCCAGATAATGAACAGTTGTGACCTAAAAACTTAATATAAATGCCATTTATAAGATTACAGATCTCTGCCAAAAAATCCTATAATAGTACCATTACCATTCCTCTGCCTTTGGTCACATCCTATTTTCTTACTACCTAAACCAGTGATGGTAAACCTGTGCCCCTTCAAATATAATTTAACTTCCATGAGTCCTACCTATCATGGATACTTGTCGGGGAAGATGAGAGTTCTCCGCTGCTGACTCTGAACATAAGTCAAATTACAACCTCATGTATCATGGCATTCCCAATCATTTCTTACCATATGACATTGTCACAATAAGGGACCTTTTACTGTCCTAAAGGAAAGAAGATGCCCAGTGTAAGCTTTGTAGTTTTAAAAATGTTAATACAACTTTCTCCTCCTTGCTCTTCTCAATGCAAGAGGGAGGTGAATGGACTATCTTGTGGATCATACACCATTTACTGAAATGCTGTGGCTCATGGTGTAAATCCCTAATTAGGATTTTTCCTTCATGTTCTTTTTCTCCTTTCATTTACAGTGTTGATCAAGAACTGTTCTGCTTGTGACATGAAAACACTGACACAAGGTATAGATTGTCTTGTGAGACAATATGAGAGCTATTCCCTAGATGGCCACATCATCAACGGCTCTTTCACCCTATTAGAGAATGTGGCTGATACTGGTGGACTGGCCATTGCTTACCAGGTACCAAAACCAAATCATCATCAAAACCTAGACAGTATTCCAGTTCCTCTTTAGTTACAATTTGCAGCCACCCCCTTTATCCTTACTTAATTCCCTCTTACTGTCCACCTTTTAGCTTCTTATAACCGGTGATTCTAGGTCCCTTCACACTTACCTTACCTTTCTATTTTATCTTACCTTGAGTTCCCATAAATTCTTCACTGATACCAACTTTTATGTAAGCATGTCTGTGCCATTTATATTGTCCTAGATGCCTTATCTTCAGCTGTCCTTTGCGCTCCTGTTTCCCGTGAAATTATTCCCCAAGAGCTGCCTCCCTTCAGTGTTGCTACGTTTGGCAGGGCTCTCTCCCACTAATAGGCATACCCCTTTGGTAATGTAATTTTTATTGCCAAGAAAGCTGATAACATTCTGGGTGGCTTCAAAAGCACTTCTTGGACCAATATATATGGGAGAGAATAGTCAAGCCATGGTCAACTGAGATAGCCTGATGCCCAAGGCCAGTGATGGCCAACCTTGGCACTCCAGTTGTTCTTGGACTTCAATTCCCAGAAGTCCAAGAATTGAAGTTCAAGAACATCTGGAGTGCCATCACAGCCCTAGGCCAATCTCTCTTTTCCCAATAGGAGTGAAGAGTATACCATTGAGAAGCAGTGTTTTTATTGTCCACTACTTTTTAACAAGCCAGCCCATTTCCTGAGCCCAGACAAGTAGTGCTATCTAGT
Source organism: Bradypodion ventrale (assembly GCA_035047345.1). NCBI lineage: Eukaryota > Metazoa > Chordata > Lepidosauria > Squamata > Chamaeleonidae > Bradypodion > Bradypodion ventrale. The sequence continues at coordinate 136,504,324 of JAWDJE010000002.1, read as the reverse complement.
TCAGATAGCAGTAATTCTTCTCATTGATATTGGGGATCCTTCAGCTGAATTTCCATTTCCCAGAAGTAAGAGTATCTACCAGCTAGGTTTCCCTTTCCTTTCATGTCAGGTGTAGTCTCTTCTCCAGGCTGCTATGGGAAATGTCACAGTTTCAGCAACTATAGCAGTTAGGACATTGATTAGGGAAGGATCAAGGAAAAAATAGGTAGGAACAATCACTGTGCAGTCTCCCGGAAAATTGTTAACAATTTTTTGAGTGTGTTGACTTGGCATGCTAATGAAATGAAAGCACCTCACTAGAGATTGTTCTTGGAATGTAATGCCTAAAATTGAGCAATATGTTGTCATTTTGCAGTTTATTTTTTTCCTTTCTTTCTCCCTTTTGCCCTCAGGCTTATCAAAGCTGGTTGACAAAACGCAAAAGGGTGAAGGAGTTACCTTGGCATGGGATCTCGCACCACCAACTTTTCTTCATCAGCTTTGCCCATGTAATTCAACCTTTGAATTTTTTCCCTACTTTTCTCTGGTTTGTCCTGCCTAATGTTTAGCTGTCTCAACCTTTTCTTCTTACATGTTTCACATGTTTGCATACTGCCTAACTTCTTGCTTTCATTTCTTGGGAATTCTGAGCAGCTTACTACTTTTGTAGAGGAATAGGAACTATTTTATTCTTGGCCCCATAGTCTATACCAGTGATGGCAAACCTTTTAGAGACCAAGTGCCCAACTGCAACCCCAAACCTACTTATTTATCGCAAAATGCCAACACGGCAATTTAACCTGAATACTGAATACCTTCATGCCACATGAGCCACCGGCCTTACCCCAGACAGGGGAGGGAGCAAGAACTCCCATTGGGCTGCTGGGCAGAGGGGCGGGAGGAAGCACCCCCATTGCGCTGCCGGGCAGAAGGGTGGGAGGAAGAATCCCATTGGGTTGCTGGGCAGAGTAGGAAGCGCTCCCAGAACTCTGGCAATCAGGTGCGATCCGAGAGCTGCCCATCACTGGTTTGTCCTTACCAGTTTTTGGCTTGTGTGCATCTTCCTCGTTTTCCTTCGGCAAGCCAGTTTTTGGCTTGTGTGCATCTCCCTCGTTTTCCTTCTGCAAAGCTTTTGTTGGCTTACAGCTTAAGATGCCACAAAACATTTTCTCTGGAAATTAAAGAAACCAGACTATGCTATGGTTTGTGTAATACATGATTTTCCTTATTCAGAGAAAGCAGAAAGCTGTAATTTGCCACCATCCTACTGCTGAGTTAGGCTTTCATAAAGGAAATTATATAGGTCTTGATAGCTATCTGCCACCTTGGTACATCCAGGAATGCAGCCTATATCTTGTTAATAAGTAGCATTGGCAATTTGCTGCTAAAACATGTTCAGTTTCCTTTAAGCAAGTATAAATTGGCAAGATGATTCTGGCAGTGAATGGAACATTCTGCTTTATGCAGAGGAGAATAATAAACAGAAAATATTGGTTCAGGTTCAGATCAAGCTTCAAAGGAAATGTGATTTGCTTCTTTTTCAGAACTACATGCCTGAATCATCAGACATGCAAGCCAAACAGTGTTCTCTTCTAGGTGATTAATTACAAAATAAAAGGAGGTTTATTTGCAGGATGTGAATTGAGACAAGCTGTTATTAGAATAAATCAAAGATATTTCTCTTAAAGGAGCTCTCTTTGTAATGATTGTGACTGTGTTGCCTTGTTTGGTCCTCAGTTGAACTGTTGGTTCAACATTTCCCAGGATTTATCATCTTTAAATGATCTATTTTCTTTCTCACTTTATGACAGCTTTCCCTAGCCTGGTGTTTTCAGATGGCCTGAGTTACAGCACCCACCCTTAGCAGTGAATATGATAAGTAAAGAGGATGGGAGTTGTAGTCCAGCCCATATGGAGCACCTGATTAGGACATCAGGGACTAGTGATAGAGGCAAGACCCAAGAGTCTCTTGTGGTGCATTAGTTAAACTGCTGTATTGCAACCAAGTAATTAAAGAGATGGGAATACCAGAACACCTCATATGTCTCATGAGAAATCTGTACATGAGTCAAGAAGCAACAGTTAGGACAGAGTATGGAATGACGGAGTGGTTTGGAATAGGAAAAGGAGTAAGACAAGGCTGCATTCTGTCACCCTGCTTATTCAACTTATACACAGAGCACATAATGCGCAATGCAGGGATGGAGGAATCACCATATGGGATCAAAATTGCTGGGAGAAACATCAACAATTTGAGATATGCAGATGATACCACCCTAATGGCAGAAAGTGAAGAAGACCTAAAGAAGCTCCTGATTAGGTTGAAAGAAGAGAGTGCAAAAGCTGGCCTGAGACTCAATATCAAGAAAACCAAGATAATGGCAACAGGCGCTATAAGTCCCTGGAAAATAGATGGGGAAGAAGTAGAAGCAGTAACAGATTTTACTTTCTTAGGATCCAAGATCTCTGCAGATGGGGATTGCAGCCATGAAATAAAAAGGCGACTGATTCTTGGGAGACAAGCTATGAAAAACCTGGGGAACATAGTGAAAAGTAGAGATATCTCACTGCAAACAAAGGTCCGCATAGTCAAAGCAATGGTATTCCCGGTGGTAATGTATGGCTGTGAGAGCTGGACCATTAGAAAGGCTGAGCGAAGAAAAATAGATGCCTTTGAGATGTGGTGCTGGAGGAGAGTTTTGAGAGTCCCCTGGACAGCGAGGAGAACAAATAGGTCAATATTAGAAGAGATTAGCCCTGAGTGCTCCTTAGAAGGACAAATAACAAAGATGAAGTTGAAGTATTTTGGACATCAAATGAGAAGAGAGGATTCACTTGAGAAGGCCTTGATGCTGGGGAAGGTGGAGGGCAGAAGAAGAAGGGGACGGCCAAAGATGAGATGGCTAGATGGTATTGTAGACACAATGGGCACGGGGCTGTGTGGACTAAGGAGGATGGTGGAGGACAGAGGTGCCTGGAGAGCGATGGTCCATAGGGTCGCAAAGGGTCGGAATCGACTGTGCGACTGAACAACAACATTGCAACCAAAACTGCTGACATTGTAAGTTCGATCCTGATGGGGATAAAGGTTGACTCAGCTATCTATCCTTCCTAGGTCAGTAAAATGAGTACCCAGCATGTTGGGGGGAAATGCTAATTATCTTGTAAATCGCCCAGAGAGTGCACTAAGAGCTATGGAGTAATATATAAGTGTAATTGCTATTGCTATCTTGTATTATCACAGTATACACAAAAAGCTATTGTAAGACAAGCTGCTCAGGTAAAGAATAAGCTCTTTCATATATTTATGTAAGTATTCCTTCATTCGGGGAACTGCAGTGGCTCAAGTCGCTAAGACGCTGACTGGGAAGCGGAAGGTCAGCAGTTCGATTCCCGAGTACTGCAGGACGGAAATGAGCTCCCGTCTTCATCCCAGCTCCTGCCAACCTAGCAGTTCGAAAGCAAGAAATTGCAAGTAGATAAATAGGGACCACTTCGGTGGGAAGGTAACAGCGTTCCGTGCGCTCCGGTGTCTAGTCATGCCTGCCACATGACCACGGAAACGTCTGCAGAAGCAGACAGCGCTGGCTCTTCGGCTTAGAAACAGAGATGAGCACTGCACCCTAGAGTCGGATACGACTGGCTTTCGAGCAAGGGAAACCTTTACCTTTACCTATTCCTTCATTCTGTTTATATCCAGTCTTTCTTTCAGTGAGGTTTAGGTGGCATATATGGCTCTCCTCTGCCTCACTTTATTCTCACAAAAATCCTGTGAGGTTGGTTAGCCTGAAGGTAACCCAGTGAGTGGCTAGGTGGGGATTAGAGCGAGGATTGTTCAGCTCCCCAGTCTAACATTTTTGCCACTACATTAGGCTGACTCTTGAATACATAGCTAGGGGCTAATGGTTCCTTACAAAACAATTTCTGTAACTAAGATCCAGTAGTATATTTAGAAAATAAAAAGACATTCAGGGATCAAATAATAGTGGGTGAGAGAAAAGGCTCTTTTCTGACCATATTTACTCCCAGCCCAAATAGCTTTTCCTCTTGCTGTGATCTACTATCTTTCTGTTTTGTTTTCAAATATTTCATCCTGCCTTTGTTTCCAAGCACCTAAAGCAGCAAGGCTTATGCGGGACTGTGCAGAAAATGACACATTTGTTCTATATTCACAAACCTGTCTTTTCTACAGGCCATGTGTGAGCACCAGAGACTTAAGGGTCTGGAAACTTTCTTACACAGGGATCCACACAGCCCCCCGACATTCCGTGTCCTTGGGACTTTAAGCAACAGCCTGGATTTCTCCAAGCACTTCCGTTGTACAAGCAAGTCATCCTGGAACCCAGATCTTAGGTGTTATATCTGGTAAAACATTTGATGAATACATGGGACAATTAACGCATAGGTGAAACAAAACCAGAGACTGAAACCTCTGGGATCTGGTGGATTCAGTGTCATTTGCTGTGCCTGTTCTGTGAGCCTTCTCCACTCCTTCATGAGCAGTTGATCTTCCTTAGTCCACTACTTCTACCAGCTGGTCAAGGTGGAAGGAGATTCTATCCATTTACCAAGAAGGCCATTCAAGACCCGAGTACTGCATGATGGAATGAGCGCCTGTCTCTGTCCCAGCTCCTGCCAACCTAGCAGTTCGAAAGCAAGAAATTGCAAGTTGATAAATAGGGACCACTTTGGTGGAAAAAGATCTTGGGGACATGAAAGGAGCCTCATTCGGGTGTCCCCTGAGCAGAGTTTCTCCTGCAAAAAACCTTTCAACCCAGAAAGCACCTTTGTATGCTTCTGACATGCTTTAAATAAAATAAAAAACAAGAAGGGAGGTGCCATCAAGTCATCTTCAAATAGAAGTAGGTTCTGCTCTCAGTTCATGACCAAGAGGAAATACTGCGTTGTAGAAGATTTCTACTACATTTTACATCTTTCTTTGCTTTAGGGAAGACTCAAATTGAGGAACTGGTGATCATTTGAAAATGTTAGTGAGTGTGATCAATGACTGTGTTCTACTTACTCAAAACACAAAAGATTGACAGTGAGAAACTTTTGGAGTATTATAACCATAAGGGATGGTGACATACTAAGACTCGTATGCTAGAGAATGGTCTGCACTGACTGTAGTTTACAACTAAAGCATGACCCGATTCTCATCAAGGAGGTAAATCAGTCTGTGCTGTATCATTTTATAGTGGTGGTGGGGTGGGTGGGATATATATTTAAAAAAAACTTAAAACACTGGGCAACTGGGAGAAGAGATGTAACTTTGCCTTCTCTCTTAAATGTTAGTTTTCTAGATTCATACATATTCCCCCCTTTTTCCCCAGATGTTTCTGGGTATTTTGTTGACAGCAAAAGAAATTGCAAAACGTCTTTGTATAATTTAGAGTGTTTTCCAGCAGGGGTTTTGTGCAATCACCACTGATTTGTCAAGATTGAGGCAATTGTGGAGCACGAGACTTACACCATTCGGTCATTTAAAAGTTGTAGCTGGCAAAAGCACTGATTGCTCTTACTGTGCTCCATTGATAGAGAATGCAATATATTTACTGCAAATTGTGGATATGATTCACCAGGAAGTTAGTCCTTGCTTGCTTCAGTGGATTCTTCAAAGAACTTTGTGGATTGTACCTCTTATTTCTTTAGACACTTGGTTGTAATTGGAAAAACATAGATTCCCCCTGTTTAGTTCAATAAACTATCTTATTATTTTTGCAATGTCTTTTTTTAAAAAAAAAAACTGCAAAATTAGGTTGCAATGGATACAAGAAATTGATAATACCTTACATTATGATGAATAGCACAATCAGTAAAACTAATTACTTTTATTTTTGTTTCTAGTATGTGTAACAAGCTCTAGTCCTATATTTCAACAGTGTGGGTTGCAATAATGACAGAGTTGTAAACAACAGGCTTTGAGGTTTCAAATGAAGATGTTCATTTCTTTTTAAGGTAAATACAAATCTGAGTTTTATGTTTGTTTTCCACATTAGTAGCCAGGGAGAAATAGCCTTTTAGTATTGTGGTACGGAGAATATGCCCATAGCTTGGTAGGACAGAGAACAAGATATTTTCCCCAGAATATACTCTGAATGGTGTGGATGCCACTTTTGTCCATGGTTCCCGCAGGAGTATTCAGAGTCACAGATAAAAGCAACCATGGCAGAGAATTCCTGGGCCATTGGGAAATCTAATGTTTGACTAGTACTTCTGAGGGGCTATGTGCCATATTTATCTTTCCCTGGACCTTGATAAGTTGATCTCCCTCCTGATGCATGAATTCCTCCATTCATGAAGAACAGTTAAACCATGAAAAACAGCTAAACCGCAGAAGCTTCTGTAAGATTCAGTTTGCCCAAGGACTTTATATGTGAGGGTTTGGGGGAGGGGAGTGGGGGAGACACGATATAACCAACCCACCAGTTACTTGTTTTCAAAATAGTCCTTTTTAGTCCCCATTAGAGGGGAAATTATGCCCTCCAGAGGCCTTTGAGAGAGATGAATTGTTATTAGGGGGTGTCTCAAAAACACTTTTTCAAGGTGCAGAGGGATGTAGATGGTATGTGGGATCCTCTGGTGGGGAAACATGGTGTCTACAACTTGGGCTTGTATCAACGGAACCAGGGTACATTTTACAACCTTTGCAAGAAAAAGGACTGAGTCTGCTCCCCACTCCTAACATTAAAAATGGCTGCTGTTGGCTACAGAATCAGGATAGAAATTGCAGCATGTGGGAAGGGGAGCTTTCCCACCATCTCACAGTCTCAACAAAAGGAAGAAATTCTGGGGGCAGTTCCCTTGACATATGCTCAAAATGGCAGACACATTTCTGACGGCCAAGCCCACCCCATTTGTATGATCATTTCACTTAGTTCATTGCCCAAAACAATTGGGTAGCAGAAGAGTAGAGATTTCCTGTGGTGTTTGTATAATTTGAAGGCAAATGCCTCCTTCTTTCCTCAGTTGATTAGAGGGAGTGTTCAGAATTTGTATTGCTTTTTTCATGGAGATTATAATCTGGAACCAAGACCTTCGAGTCTCCGGACATAACAGATTGATAGGTAAGGAAAATACAACTGAGGTATACTATATAGTTGTGATGGCGAACCTTTGCACTCCAAATGTTCTTGGACCTCAATTCCCAGAATCCCAAGCCCCTGTGAATCCACAGGAATAGGTTTGCTGCAATTCATCCGACCCACGCCGCGCCACTCTTGTTGCTCCTGGAAGCGGAAGTAAAACGCACCCATATGGAGGAAGGATTAACCCGGAAGAGTCTTAACCGTATGGGCACATTTTACTTCCACTTCCAGGAGCGACAAGGGCGGCGCGGCATGGGCCAGATGAATCGCAACAAACCCATTCATGTGGATTCACGGGGGCTTAGGCTTCTGGGAATTGAAGTCCAAGTACATCTGGAGTGCCAAGGTTCACCATCATGGCTATATAGCACAGAGTCACGTGACAGAAAACTTCATCATAAATGATTTTTGGGGTGTGTGGAAATAATAATTCTACATGTAAAATATCTGTATGACAATGAGGATACTATGTTGGATCTTTTCTCTATGAAATACAGTTTTTAAAGTGCAGGTTCAGTTGTGGACCCTCCTATGTACTAGACCCCAGAAACATTTGAGTGACACAATCTATTTTAAAAAAGTGCCACAAGGGGAGAATTAAACACCAATGGTGTGGCTTAAATCAGACTCTACAAGCTTTGGTTAGGGGGTTTATTGTTCCCTCCAGGGGGCCATGGCATTGAGACATCTCTAGTTGGTACTGATGTCTCTTTGGTGGAGTCTCCATATTCCCTGGGCATGAGCGATGTAACTGCATGTAACTCTTAGAAGGCAATCATGAAGCACAGGTAGATGTTGAGGTTGTCTTCATCCATTACCATTTCTAAGACTTCTTGCTCTATGTCACGCATAAAAAAAAGAGCATGACACTTGCTGTGTTCAGAGAGATGGCTAAGTCCAGTAAGATGTCCTTCACTGCTGCATTGCCTAGCTGTTGGAAGTCTTCACTCTCAGCCATGTTGATTACCTCCATGCCTTCCCCTGTTGATGAAGCCACAAATGTTTCTTCCATCTTCCCCCCTCCTTAAACAGAAAGGAGGAATCAAAAATTTCTCCTCCTTGAATTTCACTCTGCCTTCTTTTACCCAACCATCTACTGAAGCTCCATTCTATTCCCTCTCCTGAGTTGTTCTGATGTTCCCTACTTAATTTATCTTATTAACATATTTCAGAGAGCTACATGCACTCAGGTTTTACTGGGGAAATTGATGTTTAGAAGCAATGCAATGTTTGCAACCCCTCCTTGAGTGCATTTGATATATTTGCAGATCTTGGTCTCACATATTGCTGTTGTTGAAGTTTTGGCAATGAAAGTAAGTAGGAGAAGAACTGGGCCAAGTCACTCTGCAGCACCACACTTGACTGGTTCTGTTTCATGGCTATCCTGCACTGCCTAGTAAAGCCTACCCAGGCTACTTGCACTTAGGCAAAATTATGCAGCTTTATTGCTGGTCTAGTCCATACCTGTCAACTTTTGGATTTGAAAATAAGGGAAATTTTGGCCACACCCCTCTGTGGGCATGGCCAAATCCATGGGCGTGGCCAAATATAGCCATGTGACTTGCTGAGCTTTAGTCATGCCTGCCACATGGCCATGAAAATATCTGCAAACACAGACAGCACTGGCTCTTTGGCTGTAAATGGAGATGAGCACTGCACCCTAGAAGTCATGCCTGCCACATGTCCACAGAAACATCTGCAGACGCAGACACCGCTGGCTCTTTAGCTGTAAATGGAGGTGAGCACTGAACCCTAGAGTCAGATACGACTTTCTTTCAAGCAAGGGCAACCTTTTATTGGAGGCAGAATGTTTTGGCGATATGTACTTGAATACACAGCCCACTGAAAGTAAAGAAGAGCATATAGAATGACATACATATTAGGATGCACAATGGGAACATGTTCCTTTCCCTCTAACCCAACATTTATCTTCTTGCAAACAGATTTGTTCTCTTTTCAGAAAGAGGTATGGAACAATGCTTAATAATTGTTTTGGGGAGACACAACTGTCTGTAAAATGCATTTCTACTTTCCTACTTAGCAACACTTCTCTAATCATCTGTTTGCAATAGTTTATGTACCAATGAATTTCCACTTGCCTCTCAAAGAAGGCTACAAGGAAAGTTGAATGAATGCTCAGTATGAACAGACTCTTAGTCCCTTACAGAATTCTGTGTGTCAGAAAAAATTGTGAAATATTTACCTTACTAGTAAGCATAGACCTCCAGAGAATGCAGGTCCCTTATGTCTAATATCAAGACAACACCTCTGTACAGTTGTAAATCATTAAGATCAGCTGGAGGTAAGCAATGAAAGCTTGTTTGCAATGACTGATCCTTTTGGAAGAAAATTCATAACACTGGGGAATAAGGCTTTTGCAGAATATAGTTTTTGAAACCCAGTTCCCTGCAAACAATCCTGCATGAGCTGAAATTCTCTTAAATGCAACACACCATCTATGTAAGGATAACACACCCACATTATCTGACTACCATAGGGCTTATTCCACCTTCCAGAGACCTATACCCATTCAGGAAGCCTTCCCCACCTTTGTGCTGCTTCAGAATACCTGTGGTCCTGCTCCAGGCTAGAGAAATAGGGGCATTTGCTTTGAGTGAGAAAAGTAGTCCTTGAATTCTCTGTTCCCTGGACAGAGCTAGAGAAGCCTGGGAAACGACCTTCAACTTAAGGCAGCTGCTGGTTAGTTTACTTTGAATGTACTGTAGTCATAACAGGCTGAAAACTGTGTGAACGGAAGTAAGAATGATGGACATTGTATGCTGTGCTTTAATTGGTTAAAATCCAGGAAGATGTGGAATAGTGGATTTATTTATTTAGCATATGGAAAAATAAGGGTTTTGTTATATTGGAATGTGAAGGAGAAGCGCTATGATTATTGCTATGTGTCATATGTGCTTATCAGGAGGAAAGAGCATACTTATGCCTGCTTGTGAGTAAATGGTAAAAAGATGTAATCAAATGTGTTAGCTGGCTTGGTCAGGCCAGAGAAATATAGCTAGATATGCTTTTCTTATTTGATTCTGGAAAGAGTCAAGTAAAAATGTTCCTTTTATCCTATTTTGTACCTAATCCTGAACTTCTCTATTTTCCCATCTAAATAAACCCAATTGGAACCAGAAGATGTGTACTTATTACAGCAGTAGCTCAAGTGGCTAAGACACTGACTGGGAAGCGGAAGGTCAACAGTTCAATTCCCGAGTACTGCAGGACGGAAGGAGCTCCCGTCTTTATCCTAGCTCCTGCCAACCTAGCAATACGAAAGCAAGAAATTGCAAGTCGATAAATAGGGACCACTTTGGTGGGAAGGTAAACAGGGTTTCGTGCGCTCCGATATCTAATCATGCCTGCCACATGACCACGGAAACGTCTGCAGAAGCAGACAGCACTGGCTCTTCGGCTTTGAAACAGAGATGAGCACTGCACCCTAGAGTCGGATAAGACTGGTTTTCGAGCAAGGGAAACCTTTACCTTTACCTTTAAGCTAGTGGAAGAATTTCAGTTTCTTTATTTCCTTATTGGCAAAGCTACAATTAAGCTAATTCACACTGCATGTCCTACCTGATCTGGTTGGTTTGTAAGCATAAATAGGCAGTGATTTAAATCTATCATAGATTTCTCTAGCCTGGAGAAGGACCACGGTTGGTGTGGGCTTCCTGAATAGGTACAGGTCTCTGGAAGGATAGAATGAGTCCTATAATAGTGGGATAACATGGGTTTGTTATCTTTACAGTAGCTTAGCGAAGGCAAAAATCAATTTAGTGGGCAATCCATTGGCTGCGCTGCCCTACTAACACACCAGAAGGAAAACAGTTCCTACCTCCAAAATGGTGGCACATATCTGCTACGCAAAAGATGGCAAGGCACCTCTCACTTGCTCAAGGAGCTTCCCTGTGGCTATTTTATACTTATGCTAATTTCTTGTAATAAGTGTCCAAGCATGGATTAGAGCCTTTATAGGTGTATAAAGAAATATTATTTCTTCGTTTTCATTCCAATTCATATAGGAAGTCTTCTGTGGGAGTAGATACTTCCTAGCTTTCTTCCGGGTCAACTGGAAGTCAGAAACCAGGAGATACACATATACACTATGCTTGCTTGGTGTGAGACACTCTGGCAGCCATCTATTTTCCTTTCGCTCACTCTCTGTTTCTGTCATCCTGCCACAATGATTTCTTAACATCTACTCCAGGGATTCTCAACCTGTGGCCCGTGGGCTGGATGCGGCCCAAGCACCATTTCATGTGCCCCCGCACTGCCTCGATCACACTCGGAAGTGCCATGTGGTGGAGGAAGGGCAAAATGGCTGTCCGGCCCCCGAAGCTGTCTGAGGGAGCATGACCCAGCCCCCGGCTTAAAAAGGTTGAGAACTCCTGATCTACTCTCCTCCTCCTCCTCCCCTACTACTCTCATTTTTCAGGTTGAGTAGCCAACCTTCCCCCTTCTTTCCCATCTCTTACCTCCTTCCTGCCTTTTGTCAGTGGTTGCCTGCAGGACAGCTTGGCTGATGAAGCCATCAGAGAAGACAAGAAAGTGAGTGGTGAAGAGCACAGCCAAGAGGCAGATGGTATGCCCCAGGGAAACCATTGGGACTTTATCGCCCCTTCTCCACCCCTACTGTTTGATAAGAGGCAACCTTCCTCATGGCCCCCTTGAGTCAATAAAGGACTGGGCCAGGTTTCTTACTCCTGAAGTGGACTCATGACATCATCACAAGGCCTTTGTGACATGGTGGGTCTGCCTTCAGTTCTGCATCTTATTAGTGGAACTGGTCAGGAGAGCATCCTGGATCGTGTCTTTGAATGGAGAAAGTCTCTATACAAAAACAGGAGAGGGGGCACAGATAGGTGCAAGGTATTGGCTGTCTTTTCTATGAAAATTGTATTGACAAACATCAGAGGAAGGGAAGAGACCTCTAAATTTATGAATTACCCTTTTTTTTTTGAAATTATAGAACGGAACCCAAACAACAGAATATACGTTAGTACAGCACTTGAAATCAGCTATCATTCAGAAAACTAAACTGGTCCATTTGCCTTTCATGCTCGGTAGGCGCCCATCACTGTACTAAATGTCTGTGCAACTGTCAGTAGGGCTACCATCTGACGATGATCCTAGAATCAAGAATGCAGATCATGAAACAGTACCTATTTGTTACAAGGTGGAAGTGCATCAAGTGCTATGTGGCAGTTTATAAATGTACAGTAAAAACCCAACTTACAAATGCCTCAAGTTACATAAAATTCGACTTACATAATGATTTTGTGCTAAAACCATGTCCCGATTTACACGATTTCCTATGGGTTTGCTTCGATTTACATTTAAAAAAATCATTTTTCCTATGGGTTTGCTTCAAGTTACTAAAAAAAATATTTCTTATGGGTTTGTTTCAAGTTACAAAAAAATTCAATTTAAGCAAAAGCCTACGGAACGGACTTTTTTCGTAAGTAGGGGTTTTACTATAATTGCTACAGATTGTGCCTCTTTGTTGTTGTTCAGTTGCATAGTTGAGTTTGCGACTCTATGGACCACTAAACACCAGGCACCTCTATCCTCCACCATCCTCCGCAGCCTGCTTAGCTCTACACCCATTGCATCAACAATGCCATCTAGCCATCTCATCCTCTGCCACCCCCTTCTCCTTTTGCCTTCAATCTTTCCCAGCATCAAGGCTTTCTTGAGTGAGTCCTCTCTTCTCATTTTGTGTCCAAAGTACTTTAGCTTCATCTTTAATGTTTGTCCTTCCAAGAAGCAGTCAGGGTTGATTTCCTTCAGGATCGACTTATTTGATCTCCCAGGGTACTCTCAAAATTCTCCAGCACCACATTTCAAAGGCATCTATTCTTTTGTTCTCAGCCTTCCTTATGGTCTAGCTCTCACAACCAGACTTTACTACTGGGAATACCATTGCTTTGACTATGTGTACTTTTGTTGGCAGGATGATGTCTCTACTTTTTATTAAATTCCCTAGGTTTCTCATAGCTTGCTTCCCAAGAATTAATCGTCTTTTTATTTCATGGCTGCAGTCACCATCTGCCGTGATCTTGGATCCTATTTTTTAAAAGCACCTCTTGGGCTTTTAAAAAATAAATGCTCTGTAAGATATCCTCCAGATGGTGCTCTAACATACTTCATGATCACAGCTTTAGTACATAACGCTCTGGAAAACAACAAATTCAGTGAATAAATTAATCCTATTGGGCCAATAGATGTTTATTATCCTGGCTTATCTTCCCACTACTGTATATTGATTCCTGTAGGACTGGCACATTGATGTATTGCTGACCTGAGGCAGATAGGGGCAGACATAGAGTTGCCATAATTCTCTCCCACAAAACCGGGACAGAAGTATACTTGACAAAAATGGGCGGGTTATCTACAAAATAGCCTTTGCAGGCGCACCCCCCAAAGAAAGACTCAGACACCGGTATATGGATAAAGGCATCGGGCCACTTTTATTGAATAATGCCCTAGTCCGAATTATAACTTTCAATTGGTGTATTCATCCAATTGTAATTCTTTAAGGCTAGCAGGCCGCAGTAACACTGGTAAGGTTCCTCCCAAAATGCCAATGGCAATTGGCTACATGTAACTATTTGTATCAATTTGTTTGTTGACACAAACAAATTGTTGACCGGAGTCAATAAACTATCTACTGACCCCACCCTATGACGTGTATCCGTTAAATATCAAGGTGATGCAGGCTGTTAAGCTCCTGCCATCACCCCTTGCCTGGTTCGTCGTTGACCGGCCAAAGCTATTACCCCTGTACCTGTCTAAGTGTTGGCCAGTCAATTGCGAACCTGCCGGATACCTATGGGTCATAAATCTTTACCTTACCAGTGCTACCCGCCACACGGGGAGGCGTCTATGATGACTCACCGCCGCCCCCGCCCCAGACCATCAGCTCGGTCACCAGGCCTGCTTGCAAATCTTCCAGAAAGAGGTTCATCCCTCTAGCCGACAGGTGGACCCCATCCCCTGCATAGAGATCATAATTTTGTAAACTTATCCTGGGGTGCCGGATGGCCGTCCCCAAACCCTTGTCTGCCAAGAACCGGGCAACAGCCCTGTTCACCGAGCGGTGAGCGCAGTCAAGGGCACGGAGGTCAATACCTCCCCTGTAATGATGTCGCGGTACGATGTCCGACCATAGCAGCCGTGTGGATGGCCAAACATAATGCAAATAGGCTAGGTCACTGCAGATCGTGAATTTTAAGGAAAGGCCAGTGACCTGGGCAAGGTCATTGCCACCGAGGTGCAGTACAAGGACATCAGGCGGTTCAGCATCCCTGATGGAAAACAGGAATGGCAACAGTTCCTGCCATCTCATTCCTTGCTTACCGTACCAACGCATGCGTGTGGTTGCACGTAGTCCAAGCTGGGGTCCCCACTCTGTCGCCGCAGCATACTGTGCTGCCCAGTGCACGAAACTGTGGCCCACCAGCCATACTGCCACCGGTGTGCGGGTACACACAGGGTCTGTAAAAGAAGAAAAAAGAAGAATGGAAGCGTGGCGCCAAAATGGCCGCCGTGCTCTTTGCGGGCCCCCCCCCACCGGACGAAGCCATCCGGGTAGTTAGGGGCGTGGCCAGCACCCTAATAAAAGGGCTGACCATGAGGCAGCCATGCTGCCATTTTGGCGAAGCGACGGAGCGGAGAAGTTTTTCCCTCTTACCTCCGTCGCTCGTATTCTTCCAGGGGAAGCCTTTTTAGGCAGCTTTTTCTCTTCTTAGGCTTCCTAGCTAACTCAGCTATGCCCTCTAAGAAAAAGGCAGCTGCTAACGTGGCTCGATCGGCGCGGAGGCGCCAGCCGGGTCGGAGGACCGCGACTGCGCCCACCCAGCAGCCACCTTTAACGGACCCCACCGGGACCGGTGGGATGGGATCGGTGGCCCCTTGGCCCGATGCGCGGTGCGCGCAGGCTGCCCCGGACGGGGCCTCGGCCCTTGGCCCGCAAACGATGACTACTGCCCCCGCCATGGTACATGCGGCTGGGCCCTCCTGCACGGGCGCGCAGTTCCCCATGGGGGGAGCGAGCCACGGGGGGTGGTTGGGTTCCCTGCCTTTGCAGGGCATGCCCACAGCTCCCCAAGGGCCGAGCATGGACTCTTGGCCTTATCTGGCCCCTGGGACTCAGGGGCCTGGACAGGTACCTGTGCCCTATGGGCCGGCTGCCCATTTGCCCCCTGTTGGGGCTGGGGCCTTTGTCAACGTGGAGGCCCTTCTGGCCCGTGTAGCGGCCCTTGAAGCATCCTTGGCGAGGGACAATCAAACAGGGGTGCCTCTAGGATTCCAGGTGCCCCCTTTGGCTGCTGAACAGTGGCCGGCGACGGGTCGGGTTGAGCCGCCTGAGGCACGCGGGCCGGTGGCGGCCACTGCCTCGCAGCTCCCCACTCAACAGGTGCAGCAGTCTGGTGCTGGTCTGGCCCCGTCGACGAGCTCAGCTTCGGTCGTGAGCTCCTACGCCCCCAGCGGCCCGGAACCCCCGGTGGGGGCGGCCCGTGGGGGTGCATCGGGTGAGTATGCAGTTCAAGCTAGTGCACCCACACAACTGACTTCCCTGGGGGGGGGGCTTTCCAATGGCCATGGCCTCGCACGGGTGGCCCGGCGGTCCAATTGCCTCCAGCCCACCCGGCGACTTCACCCCTGACTCAAGGCCCGGGTCCGAGTGGTGCCCCCTATGTGGTGGGGAATGTGTTGCGGGTCCCCGGGCTGGTACAGGCCCCCTTTGCTTTGCCCGCAGTTCCCTCTGTGCCGGTGTCGGCATTGCCAACGGCAGGGTATTCCTTGCCCCTGGGGGACCATCTGGCCCAGTCCACCAAGGAAAAGATCTGGAGGGGTGAGTATGTAGATATCTTCGCCCTTCTTAATAGGGAGCCGACCAAGGAAGAGAGGGAAGGGCTGGACGAGAAGGATAAGGAGCAGGCACGTCGTCGTAAGCCGCCACGCACGTGGGCAAATTGGTTGCCAGCGTACCTGATTTACATGGCTGTTTACCTAAGGGCTAGGCCGGATTTGGCCATCCCTATGGTCCAGTATCTGGACAACATTTACCGGGCTATGGTTGACTTCCCGGGTCTGTCGTGGCTGGCTTACGATGAAGAATTCCGCATGAGGATTCCACTGCACCCAGAGATGAGGTGGGATGAGCCCTGCCAGAAGCTGTGGCTTCTGTATATGACCCCCACGTGCCCGGCGCCTGGGGAGAGATATCATTGTGGACATGCGGTCCAACGAGCGGCCCCGGTACAGGTTCCCCGCCAAGTGGAGGGGCAGGGGGTTCCAGCCCGCCTGCTGTGCTGGACCTTCTCGTCCAATGGTTCTTGCAACAGAAAAAATTGCAAGTACAAACACGAGTGCCCCTCTTGTTCTGGCCCCCATGCTGCCTCCGCCTGTCCCAGGCCGGGAGGATACAGGGGCAGGGGTAGGGGCGGACAAGGGGCAGGCAGGACTGCCACGGAGGGAGCGGGTTCACCAAAAGGCCCCCTCCCCAATTAATGTCGACATGCTGGAGCGTTGGCTCGCATTGTACCCAAAGAAAGCAGACGCTGTGTACCTCCTTCAGGGTTTTCAACTGGGTTTCCGTATTCCTTTCACGGGGGATAGGTCACCGCAAGACGCACCCAACCTTTTGTCACTTAGAGGAAGGGAGGAGGTGGCTGCCGCCAGCATTAATAAGGAGATTGCTGCGGGCAGGGTCGCAGGCCCTTTCCCCGTGCCCCCTTTCCCCAACCTTAAAGTGTCTCCTCTAGGACTAGTGCCCAAGAAGTCCCCGGGCGAGTTCCGCCTGATTCATCACTTGTCCTACCCAGCCGGTCATTCGGTCAATGATGCTATCCCTGATGACCTTTGTTCTGTCAGGTATACATCCTTTGACCAGGCATTGCGCATGGTGCGCTCATGTGGCCCGGGTGCACTGTTAGCTAAGTGTGACATTAAGTCGGCTTTTCGTCTCCTGCCGGTGCACCCGGGTGACTGTGAGTTGCTGGGTTTCAAATTCCGGGGTGAATATTATTTTGACAAAGCCATGCCATTCGGCTGTTCCATATCCTGCTTGGCTTTCGAGCGTTTCAGTACATTCCTGCAGTGGGCATTTGTCCGTAGGTCAGGGTCTCGGTCTGTAGCCCATTACCTGGATGACTTTTTGTTCGGGGGTGAACGGGGCTGGGACACGTGCACACGTCTCCTCAACACATTTCAGACGCTAATGGAGGAACTCGGTGTCCCTTTAGCGCCTGAAAAGACCGAAGGCCCATCTAATAAGTTAGTATTCCTGGGGGTGGAGATTGACACGGTAGCGCAGGCGTCTAGGTTGCCGGAAGACAAGGTGTCAAGGATAGTGGCCCTTATATTGGACTTGCTGGCTAAGCGCAAGGCATCCCTTCGGGAACTGCAGGTGCTACATGGACACCTTAATTTCGCTTGCAGGGTGGTCGCACCTGGCAGGGCATTTGCTCGGCGCTTGTGCGACGCCATGTCAGGCTTATCCAGGCCCCATCATAGGACGAGATTGACACGGGGCATCAGGGCAGATATGCACATATGGCTCCAGTTCCTGAGGGAGTTTAATGGGGTCTCATTTTGGAGGTCAGACCTCCTGGCTTCACCTCAATTTCAGATTCAGTCTGATGCCTCGGGATCCCTTGGTTATGGGATGTATTTCAATGGGAAGTGGGCCTATGGTGGATGGCCACCGGCCTGGTCAGGCACGGGTCGCCTGAGGGATCTTACATATTTGGAATTTTTTCCCATACTGGGGGCCTTGATGCTATGGGGCGAGGAGTGGGCCAACTCTGTGGTGCATTTCTGGTGTGACAATGCGGCCGTTGTCCACATTGTCAACTCACAGACCTCTAAGTCTCCCAGGGTCATGGACCTCGTACACCAGTTTCTTTTGCGCAGCCTGCGCCTCAATGTACTGTTCAGGGCCAGGCATGTCCCGGGGGTGAATAATGATATTGCTGATGCTTTGTCCCGCCTGCAGATCTCCCGGTTCCGTGCCTTGGCCCCGGATGCGGAGGAATTTCCCTCGCCACTCCCGGAGGAGATATGGACCTTTGGCAAGGAGAGGTGAACCGGGCGATCGGCATGTCTCTGGCGCCACGCACGCGTAAGGCGTATCACCACGCGTTGGTTTCCTTTCAGACTTTTTGTACCCAATCTCGCCTGCCAGATTCCTGGCCGATCCCAGTGGCCCACCTCCTTCGTTTCATGGTTTACCTGCACGCCCAGGGCCTGGCACCCTGCACCATAGCATCTAGGCTATCAGCACTGGCTTTTATGGCCAAGGTGGGAGGTCATGCGGACAGTACCGCTGATTTCCGTGTGAGACACGTTTTGGAGGGGTGGGTGCGGGAACGTGGGCGTAGCCTGGACGACCGCCACCCAATTTCCCCGGGGGTCCTTACCCAACTGGCACGGGGCTGGCATGACCTATGTTTCAATAGGTATGAGGCAGCCCTGTTTCATGCGGCTACAACGGTGGCCTTTTTTGGAGCGCTCCGCATCAGCGAGCTTGTGATGCTGACTAAGGCGGATGCAAGTCGTAGGGCACTGGAACTCGAAGATGTCTATGTTTGCAATGATTGGGCTCAGTTGAGGATACGCTCCTCTAAAACAGATCAGCACAGCGTAGGCAGTGGTGTAAGACTGCTACGATGTTCCTTGGCAGACATCTGTCCGGTTGGTGCCCTACAGGAGTTCCTTGCACTGCGTGGCACGCACCATGGCCCGTTTTTCTGTCACCAAGATGGGTCTCCCCTCACTAAATTTCAGTTTTGGAAGGTGACTGGGAAGGCGCTGGCTAACGTGGGCCTCCCTGGGGCCCGTTACGGCACCCATTCATTTAGAATTGGTGCGGCCTCTACGGCGGCCGCTTATGGGTACTCCGGGGCTGACATACGCAGCATGGGGAGGTGGGGATCTCAGTGTTTTCAGTTTTATGTTCGCCCACTCCCACCGTGAGTACCGCTTTTAGTCACCACATATCTCTTCCTTCCCTGTTTTTTCCTTGACAGACCCAGGGTGTCGTATCACACCGGTGACAGTATGGCTGGTGGGCCATAGCTATGTGCACAGGGCAGCGCGTTACGCTGCGGCGACAGATTGGGGACCCCGACTGGGACTCGGTGCGTACGCAAGTCTCACATGGTACGGTAAGCCCGGTATGTTGTGGAGGGAGCTCTTGCCATTCCTCTTTTCGGCAAGGAACGCTGACCCGCCCGACATCCTGATCATACATCTTGGGGGTAATGATTTGGGACAGGTCACTGGCTTATCGCTGAAGCATGCGATTTGCAGTGACCTCGCCTACTTACATTACGTATGGCCCGCCACAACCCTTGTTTGGTCAGATATGGTCCCACGGCACGCTTATAGGGGAGGCCTTGACCTTCAGGCCTTGGACCGCACTAGGCGCATGGTGAACAGGGCGGTGGCCCGATTCCTTTCGACCAAGGGCTGGGGGCGGGTCAGTCCTCATCCGGCCATTAGTCTGCAAAATTATGGGCTTTATGCAGGGGATGGGGTCCATCTGTCGCGAGGAGGTATGGACCTCCTGCTGAGTGATTGGCGAGCAGGCCTGTCGACCGAGCTGACGGTCTTGGGGGGGGCGTCGAGCCTTTATTGAAGCCTCTCCGGGTGGCGGGTAGCACTGGTAAGGTAAACATTTATGACCCACAGGTATCCGGCAGGTTCGCAATTGACTGGACAACACTAGATAGGCATAAGTTGTTTAAACGTTGTCCGGTCAACAACGAACCAGGCGAGGGGGTGATGGTTACCACTAGACAGCTGGAATCACCCCCCTGATTTTACGGATACACGTCAGAGGGTGGGGTCATTAGTTAGATATTGACTACGGTCAACAATTTGTTGTCAACAAACAAATTGATACAAATAGATACATTGTAACAATTGCCGTTGGCAATTTTGGGTGGTACCTTACCAGTGTTACTTCGGCCTGCTTGCCTTAAGAATTATGATTGGTCGTTTTACCAATAGAAATTTATAATTCGGACTAGGGCATGAATCAATAAATGTGGCCCAATGCCGTTATCCACTTTCATTTGTGTCTGAGTCCATTATTGGGGGGGTGCGCCTGCAATGGAAGCGTGGCGCCAAAATGGCCGCCGCGCTCTTTGCGGGGGGGCCCCCCACCGGACGAAGCCATCCGGGTAGTTAGGGGCGTGGCCAGCACCCTAATAAAAGGGCTGGCCACGAGGCAGCCGTGCTGCCATTTTGGCGAAGCGACGGAGCGGAGAAGTTTTTCCCCTCCACCCCCTCCCTAGTTAACAGTGTGATTTCTTGGTCGCTTCGGGGCCGGGTGGGAATTTTTGGCTGGGACTCGCAATTGGCCCTTGAGTCCTGGCTTTTTTGCCCATCCCACACTGTTGCTATGGTTTGATATAGGGGTTTGTTCTGTGCTGCTGTTGACTTTGGTCACATGGGCGGGTAGCACTGTTAAGGTAAACATTTATGACCCACAGGTATCCGGCAGGTTCGCAATTGACTGGACAACACTAGATAGGCATAAGTTGTTTAAACGTTGTCCGGTCAACGACGAACCAGGCGAGGGGGTGATGGTTACCACTAGACAGCTGGAATCACCCCCCTGATTTTACGGATACACGTCAGAGGGTGGGGTCATTAGTTAGATATTGACTACGGTCAACAATTTGTTTGTTGTCAACAAACAAATTGATACAAATAGATACATTGTAACAATTGCCGTTGGCAATTTTGGGTGGTACCTTACCAGTGTTACTTCGGCCTGCTTGCCTTAAGAATTATGATTGGTCGTTTTACCAATAGAAATTTATAATTCGGACTAGGGCATGAATCAATAAATGTGGCCCAATGCCGTTATCCACTTTCATTTGTGTCTGAGTCCATTATTGGGGGGGTGCGCCTGCAATGACTGAACTGGTACTCATACCTGAAGTGGGCGGACGTACAATGCAAAACGCATAGATCCCCATCTTCCCATCCGGCGTGTATCAGCCTCAGAGTACCCAAACGCAGCCGCAGTTGATGCAGCGCCTATCCTAAATGAATGGGTGCTGTAACGAGCCCTGGGGAGGCCAACACTAGTTAGTGCCATACGGGTCACCTTCCAAAATTGGAATTTAGTCAGGGGAGACCCATCCTGGTGGCAGAAAAACGGGCCATGGTGCGCGCCACGCACTGCCAAAAACTCCTGTAGGGCACCAACCGGACAGATGTCTTCAATAGAACATTGTAGCAGTCTAACTCCACTGCCTACGCCGTGCTGATCAACCTTTGAGGACCGTATCCTCAACTGAGCCCACTCCTTAGTGACATAGACATCGTCGAGTTCCAGTGCCCTACGAGTCGCATCCGCCTTAGACAGTGGTACCAACTCACTGATGCGGAGCGCTCCAAAGAAGGCCACCGTGGTAGCCGCATGAAAAAGCCACCTCATACCTATCATAACACAAGTTATGCCAGCCTCGTGCAAGGTGGGTCAGGACCTCTGGGGAAATTGGGTGACGAGTGTCCGGGCGGTGGCCACGTTCCCGTGTCCACCCCTCCAAAACATGATGTATGCGGAAATCATTCACGCAGTCAACGAAGCCCCTCACTTTGGCCATAAATGCCAGTGCCAACAGCCTGGATGCTATACTACGAGGAGCCAGACCCTGACTGTGAAGATAGACCATAAATTGTAAAACCTGTTCGACTGGTATGGGCCACACTTCGGGCAACTGTAGTTGCTGACAAAAGGTTCTAAATTGTACAAAAGCATGTTGATACGCCTTACGCGTGCGGGGTGCCAATGACATGCCTATCGCCCGGTTCACCTCTCCTCGCCAAACGTACAAATCTCGGCCGGGAGTGGCGAGGGAAATTCCTCTGCTTCCGGAGCCAAGGCACGGAACCGGGAGATCTGCAGGCGGGATAAAGCATCAGCAATATCATTATTAATGCCTGGAACATGTCTGGCCTTAAACAGCACATTGAGGCGTAGGCTCCTTAACACGAATTGACGAACCAATGCCATAACCCTTGGTGATTTGGACATCTGAGCGTTGACAATGTGCACCACTGCCGCATTGTCACACCAAAAATGGACCACTGAGTCGGCCCACTCCTCACCCCATAGCATCAAAGCTCCCAGGATAGGAAGGAACTCGAGGAAGGTAAGATCGCAGAGACGATCCGTGCCAAGCCATGCTTGAGGCCATCGGCCATAAGCCCACCTCCCCTCAAAATAAATTCCATATCCCAGGGAGCCGGAGGCATCCGACTGTACTTGAAACCTAGGGCAGACTAAAAGGTCTGATCTCCAGAAAGATACCCTGTTAAAATCCCATAGGAATGTAAACCAGACCAAAAGGTCCACCCGTATGCCCCTGGTCAGTCGGACCCTGTGGTGTCGCTTTAACAGGCCAGCCATGGCGTCACACAGGCGCCGGGCAAATGCTCTGCCGGGTGTTACCACCCTGCAGGCAAAGTTAAGATGGCCATGAAGTACCTGTAGCTCACGAAGGGACACTTTACGTTTGGCCATCAATGCCAAAATCGTCGCGGAGATCCGGGTGACCTTATCCATGGGTAACCTGGATGCCTGTGCGACCGTGTCAATTTTAATTCCTAGAAAAGTGAGCTTAGTAGCTGGGCCCTCGGTCTTTTTGGGCGCTAAGGGGACACCCAGTTCCCGCATTAGCGTCTGAAATGTAGTGAGGAGACGCGTGCACGTGTCCGAGCCCCGTTCACCCCCAAACAAAAAGTCATCGAGGTAATGGGCTACAGACTGAAACCCTGACCTGAAAACAAAGGCCCACTGAAGAAAAGTGCTAAAACGTTCGAATGCTGAACATGAAATAGAGCAGCCGAAAGGCATGGCCTTATCCACATAGAACTTCCCTTGGAATCTGAAACCCAACAGCTCAAAGTCCCCGGGGTGCACTGGCAGTAATCGGAATGCCGATTTAATGTCACTATAGCATCCAGGCACCGGGACCATATGAGCATACCATCCGTAGGGCCTGGTCAAACGACGTATATCTGACCGAACAAAGGTCGTCAGGAATCGCGTCATTGACCAAAGAACCCGCAGGGTATGACAGGTGATGTATTAAATGAAATTCACCTGGGTTCTTCTAAGGTACTAACCCCAGAGGGGAGACCTTCAAGTTAGGGAACGGCGGTTCAGAGAAGGGGCCCGCTACCCTCATAGCCTCCACTTCTTTAGCAATGCTCCGTGCAGCCACCTCCTCATTGCTTTTCAAGGAAATTAAATTAGGGGCATCTTGGGGTCCTCGAACCCCCCTGAACGGAATACGAAAGCCCCACTGGAAACCGTCCAGTAGGTAGCTCGCATCCTTCCTTCTTGGATAAGCTGAGAGCCATCACTCCAGCATATAAACATTAATTGGGGAGGGGGCCTTTTGAGTTACTAGCTCCATCAGAGGAAGCCCTGACCGCCCCTTGTCCACCTCTACCTCTGCCCCATGACCCTCCAGCCCACGGGCACGCGGAGGCGGCGTGGTGGCCAGTGCAAGAGGGACACTCGTGTCGGAAACAACACTGTCGTTTATTGCACATGCCGTTAGCTGAGAAGCTCCAACACAGCAAGCGGGCTGGAACCCCCTGCCCCGCCGGCTGGCGGGGAGCCTGTGTTGGAGCAGCTTGCTGCACAGCATGGCCACAATGGTACCTATCCCCAGGCGCCGGGCACGTGGGAGTCATGTACAAGAGCCACAATTTCTGGCAAGGCTCATCCCACCTCACCTCGGGGTGTAAGGCCACCCTCATTCTAAATTCCTCATCATAAGCCAACCACGACGGGCCAAGGAAATTGACCATCGCCCTATAAATATTGTCCAAGTATTGGATCATCGGAATGGCCAAGTCGGGCCGGGCCCTCAGGTATACCACCATATATATAAGATATGCTGGCAACCAGTTGGCCCAGGTGCGTGGTGGCTTACGACGACGGGACAGCTCTTTGTCTCTGTCGTCCTGTCCCTCTCTCTCTTCCTTAGTGGGCTCACGGTTCAATAGGGAGAATATATCTACGTACTCCCCTCACCAAATCTTATCCCTCGTGACCTGTGACAAATGATCACCCAGGGGCAAAGAATAACCAGCCGTCGGTAAAGCCATCGACGGCACATTCTGTATAGCGGGTATACGCAACGGGACCTGGACAGCCCCTGCGAAGCTCGGCACGGCCCCAGGGGCAGACACCCCCGCCCTCATCGAGGGACCATTTTGGACCCAGGGGTTACCGGGATAATGTGAGAACTGCTGCCCACCCGCATCAAGGTGACGCGGCCATGGCCACTGCACCCGCCCCCCCCCAGTATAAGTAGACAGTGTAGGTGGTGCACTAAATTGAACCTGATACTCACTAGTCGCACCCCCGTGAGCCGCCCCCACCGGGGGTTCCGGCCCACGGTGAGTGTCAGAGCTCGCGACCGGAATCGAGCTCTGGGACCACCCCAGCTGCTCCCAGCCTGTACATCGGGACGGACGGGGAGCTGTAAGGCACCAGCCTGTGCTGGCCTGACAGCCTCAAGCAGCTCAACCCGGTTGGCCACCTGCTGAAGCATCCCGGCTGGCAAGTTGGCAGGGGTCGACGAAGGGGCCCCTGTTGAAGAAGCGGTAGCACCTCCTTCAGAAGGTGGCTGGGCAATGCCCAAGGATGCTTCCAGCACTGCTATACGTGCAATCAAAGCATTCACTGCCTCAGAGCCCCCAGTGTAAGGTGGGCCGGGTGGGCCGGATGGCCCACCAGGCAGTTGAGACAAAGGCAACCCAAAAGGAGAGCCAGGGCCAGAATAGGGCCATGCCCAGAACTCAGGCCTATGGGGGGGCCAGAGGAGCTGTGGGGCGGACACCCGCACCAGGCCCCGGTGGGCCGATCTGTCCCGGGCCCTGCAAAGGCGCACTCAGGGCCAAAGCCCCCGAGGTGCCAACCGGTACCTGCCCAGCTATGCCGCTGGCCCCCGGCTGCCAAGTGGTAGCCTGACTGGCCCCACTGGTACCAGTGGGCAAGGGTCTGTCACTGCCTCGTCGTGGGGGCGCAGCCCTGGTCCTCTGACCCAAAGGCTGGCCCCCATCCGGTGAAGGGCCGGTAAAAGCCCTACCCCTCGGCCACGGCTTCAATGCCGGAGCCTTTCGCTTGGGAGCCATGTCTCCCCAAAAGAACAAGCGCCGAAGGATCCCTATCCAGGGATCGAGTTTCTGCGCTAAAGTGAGAGGTAAACTTAAAATGGAGGTCTTTCTTTTTCCCAGCCGGGAATCAAGCGCGCAGGCGAAAAAGGAGAAAGCGACGGAGAAAACTTCTCCTCTCCGTCGCAATTCTAAAATGGCAGCTCGGCTGCCTCGTGGCCACCCCTTTTATAGAGGGGTGGCCACGCCCCCTAACTCACCCGGATGTCTGAGTCCGGGTGGGGGGGGAGGCCCGCAAAGAGCGCGGGGGCCATTTTGGCGCCGCGCTTTCATTATTTAAACAAACATAATATAATGACATCTATAAACACTTTCACATTAAATATATCAATATATAAATGCCATCTGTTGTTCTTCTAAGAAGTCGCATTGCGGTCAACTCTTAACGTCCTCAGTTCCAGGAAACACACTGGTCACACTTAATCGGTGGTGGTGTGAGGCGAGGATGTTAAGATTTATCTCCAGGTATACTCCAACTCCTGATATACTCCAGCTCCAATGTGGCAGGAAATCACTTATTTGCTGGTGAGAGTTCAAATTTATTTTAATGGTGAGTTTATTAGTAGAACTGGTCAGGAGAGCACCTTGGATCATGTCTTTGAATGGAGAAAATCTCCGTACAAAAACAGGAGGCAGGGCACAGATAGGTGCAAGGTATTGGCTGATTTTCTATGAAAATTGTATCGACAGACATCAGAGGAAAGGAAGGGACCTCTAAATTTCTGAATTACCTTTTTTTAAATTATAGAACGGTACCTGAACAATGGAATATACGTTAGTTCAACACTTGAAATCAGCTATCATTCAGAAAACTAATCTGGTCCATTTGCCATTCATGCTGGGTAGGCGCCCATCACCATACTAAATATCTGGGATTTTAACATGATTTTTATTGAACTGGCAGGGACAATTTTTCCAATCTTGAATCCGGAACAATCCCGGTTTTCCGGGACATATGGCAACCCTAGGCAGACACCCCTGTCAATCAATGCCTTGTTCTCAAAGGTCATACACAACTCAGAACAGTAGGTGTTGTCACTGGGATACCAACACTATTGTCTTCATTTACAGAGAAAATTCCAGAAGGAAGAAAAGATATAAGCATAATCAATAAAACTTAAACTTAACCTCTCCCCCTTCTCCTTCAAGCACATGCAAACGTTTTTCTGAGAAAATTCCACCAAAGAATCTGAGGGGGGAGGAAGGGAGACTCCTCCAAAGACATCCTCTACGTAAAAGCAAGGAAGGGCCCAAGAAGGGGAATATCAGTAAATATCAGTAAATTAAAGGAACAAATCGGAACACTACAACGACTAGTGTGGACAACAGGATGTTGGCTATAAAATAAAATAAAGCTGTATCTTTTCTTCTTGAACTAAATGGATCAACATCTATCATCAATATCAAAATAGATAGATAGATAGATAGATAGTTTTTATTTATATACTGCTTTTCTCATCCCAATGGGAGACTCAAAGCGGTTTACAAGCATTTAAGATAACAAAAGGCGAAGATACAATACAAGTAAATTACAGTTACAGTAGAAATCTCCACAATATGGCACATTCTCAATTACAGAGTACAATAAATACAATAACACCATATAAAACAGTATAATGCAGTACTACACTATCAGCCAACTGAGAAAAACAGCTCTCATATCACTCACTCCAACTCCCCAACAAGTGAAGGTGGAGACAGCAAAATTTCTGCCGCCACACGGCTTTTAAAGTCCTAGCGGGAGGCGCAGCCCGGGACGCAATGACAGCAATGGTTGGCGTCTTCTTAATGGGCCTCCCCACCCGACAGGGCAGCCGGGGGAAGGGCGAAATGCCTACCGCCTCAACGGCCTTTTCAGTTCTGGCCAGAGGTGGGGCACAGCGGCAGCAATTGACGGCATCTTCGTTGCGGGCCTTCCCACCCATCAAGGGAATTCCCTCTCACCTTCCGCAAGGAAAGGGAGGCTGGCTTTTGTGGCAGCATTGGAGGCGCTTTTGGGGCCGTCCCAGGCCGCCCAGCTGTGGCCGATGTTCCCTCTCGCCTCCTGCAAGGAAACTTCTTGCATTCCAAATGTTGAGTTAAAAATCAGCTTTAAAATTTTCCAGTTCAATTTCACATTCTTAATGAGAAAGTTGTGGGGAGGATGTAAGTGAAATTACAGTTTTTGCTCTATCCATCACTGATAGTACCATAATGAGACTTAAGGCACTACAGCTAGGAAATGTCTTTTCAGAATCCTCTCTCGAGAAAGATCAAAGTGGAAATCATCTTAAGGTTGAAAAGCAGATGGTAAATACATATATATATAATACAATAGATAATTACTAGTCATCAAATCAGTTCCAACTTACAGCATTGCAAGTTTTTTTAAGGTAAAGGTAAAGGTAAAGGGTTCCCTTGCTCGAAAGCCAGTCGTATCCGACTCTAGGGTGCAGTGCTCATCTCTGTTTCTAAGCCGAAGAGCCAGCGCTGTCTGCTTCTGCAGACATTTCCGTGGTCATGTGGCAGGCATGACTAGACACGGAGTTCTAAGGTATAGAAACGTTTTCCAGGTATTTTCTTTGGCATTTTCGCTAGCAGCAGCGTGCTTTTCAGTTACAGAAAACTACTCAGTAGTAGTTTACACACCTCCCCATCTAGTGGTGTTTCTAATGGCATGTATCTTGACACAGGGACTGTGGTGGTTTAGTGATTAAGACGCTGAACTTGACAACTGGAAGGCCGGCAGGTCAGCCGTTCGAGATGCAAGTATTGTACGGCAGAGTGAGCTTTTGCAAGTAGATAAATAGGGGCCACTGGTGGGAAGGTAAACAGCATTTCGTGCACTCTGGTGTCTAGTCATGCTTGCCACATGTCCACAGAAATGTCTGCAAATACAGACAGTGCTGGATCTTTTATTCTAAACAGAGATGAGCACTGAACCCTAGAGTTAGATACAACTGGCTTTTGAGCAAGGGTGACCTTTACCTTTACCTATCTTGACATAAGATGAGGCGGATTATCTGGACCCTTTTCAGTCAGGATTCAGGCCCAGATATGGTACCGAGACTGCATTGGTTGTGCTGTTGGATGATCTCTGGCATGAGTGGGACGGAGGGAATCCATCCGTCCTTGCTCTTCTTGATCTCTCAGTGGCATTCGATACCATTGACCACAGTATCCTCGAATGGCTTTGAGGATTGGGGATCCAGGGCACTGTGTGGTCCTCGTTTTCCTCATTTCTGAGGGGCCGGACCCAGTCAGTGTTGTTGGAGGGTGAGAGGTCCAGCCCTAGGCTTCTCCAATATGGGGTGCCACAGGGCTCAGTGCTCTCACCTCTCTTATTCAATATTTACACGAAGCCTTTGGGGGAGATCATCCATTCTCACAGGGTGAAGTACCATCAATACGCTGATGATACTCAACTGTATATCTCAGCCCATGGTGATCCAAGCGATGCAGCTGAAGTCCTTTCCAGGTGTCTGGAGGCTGTAAGGGTCTGGATGGGGGATAACGGGCTACAATTGAATCCCAGCAAGACTGAGTGGCTGTGGGTAATTGGCCCCGCGTTATCCCAGGAGTTACCACCTTTGGTGCTGGATGGGGCTCTTTCGCCTCAGACCTGGTGCATAATTTGGGGGTCCTCCTGGACCCATGACTCCTGCTTGATGAGCAGGTGGAAATCTTGGCCAGGCGGGCTTTCGCTCAACTTCAAGTGATTTGCCAATTATGCCCATTCCTGGAACAGGACTCCTGGCTTATGGTCACACATGCTCTGGTCACCTCCAGACTAGATTATTGTAACACGCTCTACATGGGGCTGCCCTTGATGACCATTTGGAGGCTGCAACTGGTGCAAAATGTAGCTGCCCTGGTGGTGATGGGGTGTGGGTGTTATGCCCATGCGTCACCCCTGTTGCAGGAGTTGCATTGGCTGCCAGTGTGCCTCTGGGTGCAATTCAAGGTGCTGGTGATTACCTTTAAAGCCCTATGTGGTAGTGGACCAGGTTACTTAAGAGATCGTGTTACCCCAAGGACATCTGCCAATCCAACCAGAGCAGACTGGAGGGGCTCCCTATTGGTCGTATCGGCTAGAGAGGCTTGCCTCTCTAGCACTAGAAGGAGGGCCTTTTTTGCAACTGCTCCGGCCCTGTGGATCCTCCTGCTGACCGAGTTGCACCTCCAGGCACAGCTACTGACCTTCAGAAAAGGTCTAAAAACCTGGCTGGCACAGCAGGTAAGGGGCGGGTGCTGCTGGTGGGGCTTATATGAAGGCCATTTGGGTTTTTAGTCTCAGTTTTTTTAACTTATTGTGGCTGAGAAGGTGTTTTAATGGTTTTAAAATGTTAAATGTTTTTGTGATTTTATTGTTGCGGGCAGTGTTGGGCTCTAAAAAAATTACTACCACACCGTGAGTGTGTCTAACTGTGGGCATGGCTAACTCTGTGGGCATGGCCAGGTGATTGGGTGGGTGTGGCCGCAAGCCTTGCTCTCCCCCCCCCCCCAAAAAAAAGAAACCAGGCAGGTACCTGCCTTGAAGGCTTGTCCCAGCTTCTGCTCTGGGAGCATCAGTGGTCTCACTCCCATAAGAGGCGGGAGACCCCAGCGCAGCTGCCCCAGCCTCCATGATGCTGCCTGCCTGGCCGGAAGAGGATCAGGCGTGGGTTGCAGTTGCGCCTAGGGCTCGACTGTCACTGTTGCCAGGTCCCTGACACCGCAAGGTCCCCACCGCTGCTGCTCCAGTCTCCACCACCTTATTCAGAGGCGGCAGCAGCAGGCAGAGCAGCAGTGGCGAAGACAGAGGCAGTAGCAGTGGCGGCAAGCCCACTACTCCAGAGCTCAGTGCGCATGCGCTACTTCATAGCTTACTGCATGTGCACTGTTATGTATGTATGTCAATGTTACTGTAAAGACAAGAATGTATCCACTCCAATTACAATGTATCTCAGCTGCAAAGGAACGCGAGCAAGCAACCCATAGAGGGCAGCTGCGAGCGTTCAGTCTCACATGGCTCACATTGCTCAATCACGGACAGCCGCGGGAAATGTCCCCACATTAAGCAGGAAGAGAAAACAACTGCAAGAGTGAGGCGTGCCTGGGCGAGGCCACGCCGGTAGCAGCCAATGAGCTACCGTGCTGCAAGATTCAAATGTATAGTCCTACTGTATATAATGAGATGTACCGCCACCATTACCTCATGTTCCTCCGGATCATCATGCAATAAACCTGTGTTAAGCCAACCCTTCGGCTGTTTCGTTGTCTTTGGTCCCATACACTAAACTGGCGACGAAGGTGGGATAATGGCAGCCCGCGGGACCAAGACATGCGCCGGCTACGAGATCAAGAAGCCGGGAGATTTAGAGCTGTTCGAGATAGACTTCAATGGGGTGCTGGTGGAGCTCGAAGTTACGGACGAGGCCAAAAGAGGGCCATTTTCGTCAGGATGCTCGGGCACGAGACCAAGAGGACCTTGGTGGACCTGATCGCACCGAGAAGGGTGAGCGACTTCAAAGCTAAAGAGCTCCTGACGATGCTGCGCAACCACCTCCGGCCCGCGATAGCGATGTTCCCCGCTCGGATCGCGTTTTGGAGGCGAGTCCAAGCGCCCGGGGAGTCGGTCGCCGATTTCGCAGCGGCCCTGCGACTGGCCGCCGGCCCATGTAAGTGGGAGAACCCAGAAGTCACCCTCAGGGACTGCCTGCTGTGCGGCCTGAGGGACACCGAGACTCAGCGCGCGCTGATGAAACAAGAGCCTCCCCCCACACTACAAGAGGTCCTAGACGCGGCACAGGCCGCGGAAGCCACGATGGCCGGGGTGCAAGAGCTCCAGGACTGGCGGCCGAGGACGGCCAAGGCGGAAAGCTCGGTGCGCGCAGCCCGGCGAGCTTCAAACTCGTCCGCGGAGAGCGGAGACGACGAGGACGTCCGGAAGGTCCAGAAGGAAGGCCGGCGTTGCGACGGCTGCGGCGCCGCCCACGCCCGCACCAAGTGCCCGTTCAGGAAGGCCGAGTGCCACAACTGCGGCCGGCGTGGGCACATTGCCAAGGTCTGCAGGAAACGGCGCGAGACCAGGAGGAGTTCGCCAGACCGCTCGGCGAGGCAGAGCCGCACCACGAGGCCCAAGGACGAGAGCCGCACCACGAGGCCCAAGGACGGCACCCGGACCACGTGGAAGCAGGACGGCGTAGGGCGCATCTCCGACGACAGCGAGGACAACGCCCCGGTGTTCAGCGTGTCCGCGGGACACCCCCGATACTTCGTGGAGGTAATAATTCAAGGGGCCCCTGTTAGGATGGAGGTGGACTCGGGTTCTTCTTACTCTATCATCTCCCAGGGAGAGTTCCTGAAAATCGCCCCCCACGTGCGGCCCAAACTCAAAGCGTTGAGGTCCACGCTGAAGGACGTGCAAGGGAACCGCATTCCGGTGTTGGGGGTTGGGAAGTTCCAGGTCCAATTCAAAAAGCACACCGCAACGCTCCCCCTAGTCGTCCTCAAGGGAGGTAATTGCAGCCTCCTCGGGACTCAATGGTTCCAGCCCCTGGGTTTATTCATTGGGGGGGTGCACACCGTTGGAGTACACGCCGCCGGGACTGATCCAATACAGAGCGTGTGTGACGCGCACCCCGAGGTTTTCAAAAAGGGACTGGGGAAATTCAAGGGCCCCCCAGTGACTTTCGACCTGGACCCGGGAGTACGACCAATCAGGCTAAAGCCGCGCAGAGTGCCTTTCGCACTAAAGGACAAAATAGAGGCGGAACTGGACAAATTGGTGGGTCAGGGGATTCTTGTGCCTGTCGATTCTGCGGAGTGGGAAACTCCAATTGTAACAGCACTAAAGGCCAACGGGGAGGTCCGCATATGCGCTGATTACAAGTGCACCATCAATAAGGCGATTCGCCCTAATGCGTATCCGGTGCCGGTAGTCAGCCACTTGCTGGCCAGGTTACACGGGGGGAGGTGTTTCGCTAAGCTTGACCTAGCACAAGCATACCAGCAGCTCCCGGTGACCCCGGCCTCAGCCGCGGCACAGACCATTGTCACCCACAAAGGGGCGTTCCAGGTGACGCGCCTTCAGTTCGGCGTGAATTCGGCGCCCGGAATCTTCCAGTCACTTGTGGAACGCCTCCTAAAGGGATTAGAGGGGGTGTTACCCTACTTTGATGACGTATTGATAACGGGGGGAGCCGGGCTGAACTGGCAAAAAGGTTGGGAAAGGTCCTGACAATATTCGAAAAGGCGGGGTTGAGGTTGCGGAAAGACAAATGCGTCTTCTTCGCGACCGAGGTTGAGTTCCTAGGGTTCCGGGTGACTCCTGAGGGAATAAGGCCGTCCCAATCCAAGGTGGCCGCCATCAAAAAGGCCCCTCGCCCCACCTCCAAGCCCGAGCTGCAGTCGTTCCTTGGACTGCTAAACTTCTACCACTCCTTCCTTCCTCGGAAGGCGGCCGTGGCAGAACCGCTACACAAGTTGTTAAAGAAGGACGAGGCGTGGGAGTGGGGCGACGACCATGAGAGGGCATTTAATGACCTGAAACGACTCCTGGCATCCGATGCCATCCTGACCCACTTCAATCCCAAACGCCCGGTGGTCCTGATATGCGATGCATCCCCAGTGGGGGTGGGGGCGGTGTTATGCCACGTGCTAGAAAACGGGAGAGAGGCCCCGATAGCGTTTTACTCCAGGTCCCTGTCCTAAGCGGAGAGAAATTACGCCCAGACAGACAGGGAAGCGCTAGCGATAATTGCGGGGACCAAGAAATTTCATGATTTTGTGTATGGCCGCCCCTTCACCATAGTGACCAACCATAAGCCCTTGCTAGGCATTTTCACCGCAGATAAGCCCACGCCACAAATCCTGTCCCCGAGAATGCTCAGGTGGGCCATCTTTCTCAACGCGTATCAGCACGCGTTGGTGTACCGGCCAGGGAAGGAGATCAGCCACGCGGACGCACTATCGAGGTCCCCCCTTCCCCAGAATTGCAGCCACGTGGGCGAGGAAGAGAGGGACCACCAGGTCTTGATGATAGAAGTCCTAGACTCGCCCCCAGTAGTACCGGCCGACATCGCCAAAGCGACCGGCAAGGACAAAACGTTAGCAACAGTTAGCTCCTGGGTGCAGAAAGGGTGGCCCGTGTCGTCCCCAGCAGCGGAATTCGACACATTTTTTAAGAAAAAAGTAGAGTTGTCCCTAGAGAGGGGTTGCCTTTTGTGGGGGCAGCGGGTAGTGATCCCCACGTCCCTCCGGCCGAGGGTGCTTAAACTGCTGCACGTCAGCCACCCGGGGATCGTCCGCTCCAAAGCACTAGCCCGCAGTTACTTTTGGTGGCCCCAGCTAGACGCCGATATCGAGCACATGGTCGGCACTTGCGAAGCGTGCCAAAGCTCAAGGCCAGAAGAGGCTCGCTTGCCACATAGGGAATGGGACGCAGCAAGGGGGCCCTGGTCCTGGGTGCACGTAGATTTTGCTGGCCCGTTCAGGGGAGCGCTTTTCCTCCTTGTAGTGGATGCGTACTCCAAGTGGTTGGAGGTCATCCCAGTCTCGAGCACCTCCTCGGCCACAACAATTAAGCAATTACGGAGGGTCTTTTCCACGTTCGGTTTACCCGACACCCTCGTTAGCGATAACGCTAGTTGCTTCATGTCCACCGAGTTCAGGACATTCATGGATCTCAACGCCATTCGGCACGTCACCTCCGCCCCGTTCCACCCGGCCACCAACGGCCAAGTAGAGCGCCTCGTGCGCACCACAAAGGACGCGCTGCGGCGCATGGGTCCCGGAGATCTCGACCTACAAGTGTGCCAATTCCTGCTAGGTCACAGGGTCACCCCATTGGCGTCAGGGTACTCCCCCGCGGAGCTGTTAATGCGCAGGAAGCTGGCCACCGTAATCACCAGGCTAGACCCCACAAGAGTGGAAGACAAAGGGCAGAACGTAGGAATGGAACCCACAAAGAGTTTTAGCGTAGGCTCAGCCTGGGTGCCGGGCGTTGTAGTAGAACAAACCGGCCCCGTGTCGTACCGCGTGGAAACCAACACAGGCCTCCTGTGGAGGCGGCACGCGGATCAGCTCAGGCGCAGGGTTCCCGAAGAGCCAGACGATAACGGAAGTAACCACGATTCAGCGTTAGGGTACTCCCCCACCCGTTTAGCCCAAGGGGGAGGAAAAGGGGGCCATGGGTCCCCACCAAGGGGGGAGGAAAGGGAATCTGTCCTCTTAGATATTCTGCGGGAGTTTTCGGCGGAAGGGAAGAGCCCCGATCTCATACATATCTCGAGGAAGTTTCCCCCAAATACAGATCCCCCAAGAGACTTAGACTTTGATTTGCAGTACCAGGGGGAGTTAGCGGAGTGGTCCCCCACCCGTCCTAGCGAAAAGAGGGGTTTCAGTTCAGCCCCTGGTACTTCCAGCCCCACTAGCCCCTGTGAGTTAGAGTGTAACATAGCGCCAGCTCCCCGGAGACCGACACCCCCAAGACAGGAGGCGGCGGCGATTCCGCCCACCACAGTCTCAAGGTCCCCCGAACGGATGGCAGAAGGTAGCAGAACCACAAGGGCATCCTCGTCGGTCCCGAGGTTCACAATGGGAGGGTCCCCGGGGTCCGCAGGCAACAGGCAGGGGTTCACATCCCAGCTGTTCATTCCATTCCCGTCCCCCAGCGCAAAGCGGGCACAGACACCCCACAGAGCCATTAACGAATCCCCATTTTCCGTTGCAGGACAAGCCCCCACGGAACCAGGGATCACAGGCTCCCCTGCACTAGGTCAGGCGCCAGCACGCCCCAAGCGCGCATGCGGCAAGCCACATTGGTTGCGGGACTTCGTCCCATCCTAGGGGGAGGGGTGTTATGTATGCATGTCAATGTTACTGTAAAGACAAGAATGTATCCACTCCAATTACAATGTATCTCAGCTGCAAAGGAACGCGAGCAAGCAACCCATAGAGGGCAGCTGCGAGCGTTCAGTCTCACATGGCTCACATTGCTCAATCACGGACAGCCGCGGGAAATGTCCCCGCATTAAGCAGGAAGAGAAAACAACTGCAAGAGTGAGGCGTGCCTGGGCGAGGCCACGCCAGTAGCAGCCAATGAGCTACCGTGCTGCAAGATTCAAATGTATAGTCCTACTGTATATAATGAGATGTACCGCCACCATTACCTCATGTTCCTCCGGATCATCATGCAATAAACCTGTGTTAAGCCAACCCTTCGGCTGTTTCGTTGTCTTTGGTCCCATACACTAAATGCACTAAGCCAAGTGGTTGGTTTCTGCACCTGGAATGGGAGCAGTGCGGACGCAGCGGAGAGACCAGAGCATAGACGGAGGCCTGACCTGAAGCGGCAGGAGCAGAGAGCGGATTGGTGGAGACAGAGGCAGCAGCGGCGGCAGCGGGCGGAGCAGTGGTGGGCAAAGCAGCAGCAATAGAGGCAGCAGGAGTGGAGGCAGCGGAGATTGAGGCGGCAGCAGAGACAGAGGTGGCTGCTGCCTCCATCTTTTCTGCCACCACCACAATCTCCGCCACACTCCCCTCGCTGCCTCCACTGCTGCTGCTCTGCCTGCCGCTGTTCTGCCCGCCACCACCAATGCTGCATCTGTCTCTGCCGATTCACTCTCTGCTCCTGCCACTTCAGGTCAGGCCTCCATCCATGCTCCGGTCTCTCCGCCGCATCCACACTGCTCCCCCTCCAGGCGCAGTAACCGGCTGCTTGGCTTAGCGTGCATGCAGTAAGCTATGAAGTAGCGCATGCGCGCTGAACTCAAGAGTAGGGAAGTGGGCCCACTGCCGCTGCCACTACTGCCTCTGTCTCCCACTCCAGGCGCAGAAACTGGTCGCTTGGCTTAGCACACATACACTAAGCTATGAAGTAGTGCATGCACGCTGAGCTCCAGAGTAGCCAAGTGGGCTTGGCCAAGGGGGATTTCCGCTACCGGTATGCCAGGACTGGGGCAGACCGGCTTCAGAACAACACTGGTCGCAGGGATGTTTTATATTTGAATGTTTTTATGGTGATTGTGAGCTGCCCGAAGTCACTTCAGTGAAGGGGCAGCAATAGAAATCCAAGTAAGTAAGTAAGTAAGTAAGTAAGTAAGTGACCCAGGTGGCAGTGTATGTATATATTCTAGTTTGGGGTCAATAAAGTTGACTCTCCAGGTGTTCTTGGACTTCAATTCCCAGAAGCCCAAGTCAGTACACCTGCTGTTCAGGGCTTCTGGGAATTGAAGTCCAAGAACATCTGGAGAGCCAGGTTTGCTGACCCCTGTTTTAATTGATCTTGGCTAGGTGCACTCTCAGGATGTACCATTGGGACTCAACCTTTTGGCATCTTACTTTGATTCCTGGTACTCCAACCATCTCAGTTCTAATTTATAATAAATTTTATTTATTTATTAGACTTATACTACCATGCCTCCAATAAATCAATCTCATTGAGTCTGGATTTTTTTTTTAAAAAAAACTTTAATGTTAATACTCTACTAGACACAGTACCGCATGAAGCAGAACATCCAAACGGCAATGTATTATGTTGGTAAAATTAAAATATAATGGCCTAAATCCAATTGCTAGTTTCAGTTAGAGTAGACTGATTAAATCAATTGCAGAATGGTAAGTGAGTGGCCATGTAAAGCCCACTGATTCAGTGAGTCTATTCTTGTTGCAACTGGCAATCAGATTCCGGGCAATCATGCAAGAATCATGCCATTATGCAAGTCCCTGGAAAATAGATGAGGAAGAAGTAGAAACAGTGACAGATTTTACTTTCTTGGGATCTAAGATCACTGCAGATGGGGATTGCAGCCATGAAATAAAAAGGCGACTAATTCTTGGGAGGCAAGCTATGAGAAACCTGGGGAACATAGTAAAAAGTAGAGATATCACATTGTAAACAAAAATTCATATAGTCAAAGCAATCGTATTCCTGGTGGTAATGTATGGTTGTGAGAGCTGGACAATTAGGAAAGCTGAGCGCAGAAGAATAGATACCTTTGAAATGTGATGTTGGAGGAGAATTTTGAGAGTACCCTGGACAACGAGGAGAACAAACAGGTCAATCTTAGAAGAAACTAACCCTGAGTGCTCCTTAGAAGGTCAAATAGTAAAGATGAACCTACAGTACTTTGTACATCAAATGAGAAGAGAAGATTCACTTGAGAAAGTCTTGATGCTGGGAAAGGTGGAGGGCAAAAGAAGAAGGGAGCAGCCAAAGATGAGATGGCTAGATGGTATTGTAGACTCAATGGGCACAGAGCTGGGCAGGTTGAGGAGGATGGTGGAGGATGGGTGCCTGGAGGACAATGGTCCATGGGGTCGCAAAGGGTCAGAATTGAATGTACGACTGAACAACAACAACAAAAAATGCAAGAACTTGATTTAACATTCCCTCAGCATTTACTGCTGGGAATGAGCCTTGCTTCTATCCGCTAATGGAGGCATGTGCGATTTGCAGAGGCCTGAGGGCTGCACCACATGCCCACCTTTTAAGGACCTTCAAGAGCCCCACCCTCTTCCTCTTTTTGCCCATATCTTTTAAAAGGCCTCCTCATTCCCTCTTGTGGTCATTAAAAAATAGTTACAATTTCTTGAGAGGATACTGGGAAATTGAAGGGTTAGATAGCAGAATCTAGTAAAAGTGTTTTCCAAACCTCTTAAAGGGCAAGAAATGACTTTTGAACCAATCTTTTTAAAGCATGTGGAGTAGCCATGTGTGCCACTGGTGTGCTGAGAAAGCATATGCTGGCCCATTCCTGCTCCAGTGAAAAAAATCCTAGTACAGTGGTACCTCGGATAAAGTCTGATTCAGATAAAATCCGATTCAGATAAAGTCACGGTTTTCATGCACATGTGATGAATCGCATATAGTCCAAAACCACTAAAATTGTACATTATCCAAGGTATTTGGTATAGGAACCTTGGATAAAGTCCATTTTGGACATTATCCGATGCATCACCCATTTGATTCAGATAAAGTCCAAAATCGTGAAACAGAGTTTGGACATTTTAATGTCTTGCAAGGAAGACAATGGAAGGAGCCGTAGCAAGGCTAAACACAACTTTATTGCATGATGGTCAGGGTGAACATGTGGTAATGGCGGACAAACAGCTCTATTTATATTACACTGTACATTTGAATATGCTGGTGTGGTAGCTCATTGGTTACTGTCCGCGTGATGTTATTGGTCGTCACGCCCATCTTCTCCAGGTGTGGTGTGGCGGGAAGGTTTCCCGCTCTTCAGGTATTCGGGGAATCTGTACAATGTGAACTGGATGCTCGCTACTGCCACCTGTGGCCACTTAGCTCGCATCCTCATACAGCCTGTTACAATGTGTTCCTGATTATATACAATTGGATACATTGACTGGTTACATTCCGTTAAAGGGATCATTACAACATTTCCTTGGCATTGCATTCAGTACATAACACCCCTCCCCCCAGGTAAGGATGAAGTCCTTCAACCAATGAGGCTTCCCGCATGTTCGCCTTGGGCAAGTGGCAGCCGTGCTTTGTCCTGGAGTGGCTGCGTATTCCTGATCACTATGTCCTCGTCCTGCAACAGGAGGGGGTGACTTGTTAGTGATTGGCTGCAGGCTCTGAGCATGGGATTGGGGAGGTCTAGGTGTAGGAGTAAACCCCAGGGACGTGAAACTGGGGGTCCTAGGGACTAAAGTAAAACCCCGCTCTTCGCTCGGACGGGTGGGGGACCACTCTGAAAACTCCCCCCGGTTTCCAAACTCAAAATCTAACTCTTCAAAATTCCCCTCTTCCAAATTGTTCCTGTAGCTCGGGGGTTCCAAAGGATTCGGATTTGTGTCATTTCCCTCCCCCCAGTGGTCTGTGTCTCCCCCTTGGGATAAGCGGGTGGGGGAGAACCCTAACGTTGAATCTCCTGTTTGGTCTCTCGTGTCTTGCCTGTCTACAACTCTACTCCTGAGCTGGTCGGCGTGTCTCCTCCAGAGGAGACCTGTGCTCGTCTCGACATTGTATGAGACCAGCCCCGTCTGCCCAACCACTACTCAGGGAACCAAGTCGGCCCGGCGGCCACATAATTCCTGCAATGCACGGCCTCGCTGACCCCGAAACTCTTAGGGCTTCCCAGTGCAATGTTTCTACTCATGTCCTCCACCCTGGTTGGGTCTAGGCGCAAGAGGATCATGGCGGGTCTCCTCCGCATAAGGAGTTCAGCAGGCGACAACCCTGATGCTAGGGAGATCACTCGGTACCTTAATAGGAATTGGCATAGTTGCAGGTTCAAATCCCCGGGGCCTATCTGCCGCAGTGCGTCCTTTGTTGTTTGCACCAAACGTTCCACTTGACCATTTGTAGCGGGGTGAAAGGGGGCAGAGGTAATGTGGCGAATCCTATTAATCTCTATAAACCCCTGGAACTCTGCTGACGTGAAAGTTGTGGCATTATCGCTCACAAGCACGTCGGGTAATCCGAAACAGCTGAATACTCTGTGCAATTGCCTAACCATTGCAGCTGACAATGTACTGGACATTGGAATTACCTCCAACCACTTGGAGTAAGCGTCCACTATTATCAAGAACAGGGTGCCTCTGAAGGGTCCCACAAAAATCTACGTGTAGGCACGACCACGGCCCTCGGGCTGCGTCCCATTCTCTATGGGGAAGTCGGGACTCTTCGGGGCGGGTACTCTGGCAGCTCTCGCAAGTGCCAATCATGTGTTCTATATCTGCATCCAACTTGGGCCACCAGACATAGCTTCTGGCTTGCGCTTTAGAGCGCACGATCCCCGGGTGGCTAATGTGTAACATCTTGAGCACCTGTGGCCTCAACGCTTCGGGGACTATTACCCGCTGCCCCCAGAGGAGGCAGCCCTTCTCTAGGGACAGTTCGTCTCTCCTTCTGCCATAAACCTTGAACTCCTCCATGGGGGAAGTCGCTGGCCACCCCTTTTGCACCCATGAACTGACTAGGGC
Source organism: Bradypodion ventrale (assembly GCA_035047345.1). Taxonomy (NCBI): domain Eukaryota; kingdom Metazoa; phylum Chordata; class Lepidosauria; order Squamata; family Chamaeleonidae; genus Bradypodion; species Bradypodion ventrale. The sequence goes on along the minus strand of JAWDJE010000002.1, from coordinate 136,464,122 downwards.
CATTGACCTGTCCTTCGCTGTTGCTTTAGCAATCTCTGCTGGCAGTATCGGGGGAGTCTCTAGGGCCTCGATCAGAAGCACCTGGTGGTCCTGCTCTACCTCACACTCCGGGTCCCCTGTCTGTGGGAGGGGTGACCTGGAAAGGGCGTCGGCATGGCTGATTTCCTTGTCGGGTCAGTAGGCCAATGCATACTGGTATGTGTTGAGGAAGATAGTCCACCGCAGCATCCTCGGGGATAAGATCTGTGGGGTGGGCTTGTTTGTGGTGAAGATACCTAGCAGGGGCTTATGGTCGGTCACAACTGTGAACGGTCGGCCATAAAGGAAGTAGTGGAACTTTTTGGTTCCTGCAACTATCGCCAGTGCCTCCCTGTCTGTTTGCGCGTAATTGCGCTCTGCCTTGGACAGGGATCTCGAATAGAATGCCACCGGGGCTTCCCGCCTGCTCTCTAGCACGTGGCATAAGACCGCCCCACTCCCACCGGTGAGGCATTGCAGACCAACACAACAGGCTTCTTGGGATCGAAGTGGGTTAAGACAGCCTCGGAAGACAGAAGCTGCTTGAGCCCACTGAATGCCCATTCCTGGCTTTTGCCCCACCACCAAGCCGCATCTTTTTTAAGTAGCTTGTGCAGCAGCTCTGCCACTGACGCCTTTCCTGGCAGGAAAGAGTGGTAAAAATTTAAGAGTCCCAGGAAGGACTGTAGTTTGGCCTTGGTGGTGGGGCGAGGGGCGTTCTGCACTGCTGACACCTTTGACTCAGCTGGCTTAATACCCTCAGGGGTTATCCGGAATCCCAGCAATTCTACTTCTTCTGCAAAAAGCACACACTTATCTTTTCTCAACCTGAGCCCTGCTTTCTCAAACACGGTTAGCACCCAGTCTAACCTCTTGGCCAATTCTTGTTTCTCCCCCCCCCCCAATTATCAAAACGTCATCAAAGTAAGGGAAAACACCTGGGAGCCCTTTCAAAAGCCGTACCATAAGGGACTGGAAGATCCCGGGGGCCGAATTCATGCCGAATTGGAGGCACGTTACTTTTAAAGGCTCCCTTATGAGTAAATTTGGTTTGAGCGGCGGCTGCAGCTGGGGTCACCGTTAATTGCTGGTATGCCTGCGCTAAATCTAACTTGGCAAAGCACCTCCCTCCATGCAATGTTGCTAACGGGTGGCTTACTACCAGCACTGGGAACGCATTTGGGCGAATTGCCTTATTAATCGTACACTTGTAGTCAGCACAGATTCTGACCTCCCCGTTAGCCTTTAGTGCTGTAACAATGGGGGTTTCGCACTCGGCAGAATCTACAGGTACCAAAATCCCCTGGCCCACCAGTTTGTCCAGTTCAGTCTCAATTTTGTCCTTTAGTGCGAAAGGCACTCTCCTTGGCTTGAGCCTGATGGGCCGGATGTCGGGGTCCATGTTGAAAGAAACTGGGGGGCCCTTGAACTTCCTGAGTCCCTTCTCGAAGATGGCAGGGTGTGCGTTACACACTTCTGCGATCGGGTCAGCCTGCACGGCGTGTATGCCTCCAATGAAAACCTCCAGGGGGCCAAACCACTGCGTCCCGAGGAGGCAACAGGACCCGTCCCTCAAAACCACTAGGGGCAACTGCGCGGAGCACCTCTTGAACTGCACCTTGTACTCCCCCACCACCAACACTGTGATACTTTTCCCTTGAACGTCCCGTAGGTTTGTCTTTAGGGCTTTCAGCTTGGGGCGTGAATTTGGGGGAATACGCAAAAATTCCTGGTGGGAGATGATGGAATACGACGACCCCGAGTCTATTTCCATCCTTACCGGGACCCCTTGTATCAGTACCTCAACAAAAAACTGGGGGTGCCTCAAGGGCACGCTGTGAACTGCCTGGCCGTGGTTGTCGGGAACTCGTCAAGACACGTGGTGCTCCTGCGGTTTGTCATCGTCGAAGATCCTGCCGACCCCATCTGCTTTCCATTGTGGCCGTTCCGCCAGGCCCTTGCCGTCGTCCCGTCGCCGCCTGCAGACCTTTGCGATGTGCCCGCACCGCCCACAGATGTGGCACTCCGCCTTCTGGAATGGGCACCGGCTCTGGTCGTGTGAGGCCATGCATCCATCGCAGCGGCAGTCCTCTCTGGCGCGGTCTCGAACCTCGGGCCTCCTCTGTACTCGTTGCACGTCGTCGTCCTCACTGCATTTGGAGGTGGACGTGGTGGACTCGGGGGGTCCCTGCTCTCCTTAGGAGGAAGAGCTGTGGACTGGGACCACAGACAGGGGTCCCCCAGCCGTTGTGGTCCTGACCCGGCACACTCGCTCGCCTTGTTGCACTGACTCGGTGGCTTGGGCAATTCGCAGGATGTGCTCGAAGGAGATGCTCTCATCCTTGGCCAGTAATTTTTTCCTGGCACCCTCATCTCACAGGCCAAGCAGGAGCCTGTCTCGCAGCACCTCACACAGGGATGTCCCCCACTGGCAAGGCATGGCAGCTACCCTTAGAGCTGCAACGAAGTCGTCCACGGACTCACCGGCCCGCTGGCTCTGCTGTTGAAAAGCTAGCCTTGCCGGGAACACCGACACCTTTGGGCGGAAGTGTTTCCTCAGCTCGGTGAGGATCTCGTCTAGGGGTACCTCTCTGAGCGGCCTCGGTGTCAGGAGATTTGTTGCCAATTCCAGCATTCCAGGCCGCACTGGGCCAGCAGGTACACTCGATGCTGGGCTTCCTCCTTGATGCCCTCGAGGTCCATTGCATATAGGAACTGCTGTTCATAGCGTTCCCATCTCTCTGGCTTCATGGTGTCGAAAGGCGCGATGTTCACTTTTCGGGATGCCATCCCACCTTCGTCGCCAATTTAGTGTCTTGCAAGGAAGACAATGGAAGGAGCCATAGCAAGGCTAAACACAACTTTATTGCATGATGGTCAGGGTGAACATGTGGTAATGGTGGACAAACAGCTCTATTTATATTACACTGTACATTTGAATATGCCAGTGTGGTAGCTCATTGGCTACTGTCCGCGTGACGTCATTGGTTGTCACACCCATCTTCTTCAGGGGTGGCGTGGCGGGAAGGTTTCCCGCTCTTCAGGTATTCGGGGAATCTGTACCATGTGAGCTGGATGCTCGCTACTGCCACCTGTGGCCACTTAGCTCGCATCCTCATACAGCCTGTTACAATGTGTTCCTGATTAGATACAATTGGATACATTGACTGGTTACATTCCGTTAAAGGGATTTTTACAACATTTCCTTGGCATTGCATTCAGTACATAACAGACATTATCCGAGGTTCTACTGTACTATCTTGATTCACCCTTAAAAGAACTGCCAGATGTCTTCATAATCTAGAACAGGGGATCCCAACCTATGGCCCATGGGACTAATCCAGCCCATGGTGAGGACCCAGGCACTGACGGAAGCTCTCCGCCACCACCAGAAGAGCCGAAAATGTGACAAAAAATTACAAAACTGCAGCAAAACTGTTTCCCCCCACTCCCGCCGCCATGAGAAGTGGCAGAGGCTACGAAAGCAGCCGAAAAAACACCATGATTGCACCGCCACCACCATAGAAACCAGAAGTGCTGGAAGCGGCAGGAGGAACCACGCCTCCAGCCTGCTCACCTGTGTGAGGGGTGTGTGACCGGCCCACGGCAGGAAAAGGTTGGCCATCCCTGATCTAGAAAGAAATGCCACTTCCCAGAAACAAAGGGCTGCCCTACAGATAGAGTGAAGTAAATAACAAATGTATTGGACTTGTTTTCTGCTATGACAAGCTCTGTGGACAACACCAAGAACTGGATGACTTTTGACTTCCAAGATAACCTTCACCTTTCTGATCCAATAATTTCTGGAATGAAGAAGCAGCAAAATAGCCAGCCTATATTATTGTGTTTCCTGGAACAAAACTCCGGGGCAAACGAACTCCTCACAAATTCAGAGAGAAGTGTTGTTGTGATGAGTGTGGGATAAAGTTCTACAGAGGTGAGATCACCTGGTTGAGAAAGCCTCTCATTACCTTTTATGTCACCACGATACAGCAGTTTGACTTCTATTCAGATGTATACCACAGGATATTTATTTTATAAAAGACTTTAAAGTAAAAAAAAAATTAAGTTCTGCGTTGAATTCCAATGCATATATGTGTATAGCTATGGGTAGATACATCTACTCAGCGTCACGGAAAAACCTAGTTTCATATACAGCTTGTTTAGGGCATTTATACATGCAAAACAAAAAGTGGAGCAGGAGTCATGTGAGACTCACTCTGTTTATATTCTTTGAATACTTATTCAATATGGAATAGTCCAATTCCCTCACAGATTATCCAAGTATATAATCATCATTGAATTGCCTCAGAGGAAGAACTGTGAAAAGCAGGGTCAGTGAGGAACCAAAGTACTTCCAGAAAGACCCTACCAGGAGGAAAACTGGCTGTACTGTACTCCATTGGCTTTCCAGAGTATGCATGAGAGGTGATACAAAATATCTATATAAAATACATATGTTATGTCATGACTCCATCCACCCCCAATGAATAATACCATAAATGACATTAGCTAAAATTCTATTGCATTGCTGCAAAAGTTCAGCAAGAGTGGTATCACTGAAAGCCTCTAATTAAAGAGTTCCTGCTTCAATTTTGGTTCGTGCACTACTTTGTCTCATTTTGTGTAAGTTCCATGTGATCCAAAATGGGAATGCTTTAATTAGAGGCAGTCTGTCACTGCTGTTGATACTATGGAACTAGGCCAGTGGTGGCCAACCTTTTTACACCACAGGCCTGACCATGCCCTCAGACAGGTGAGTGGGCCAAACCATACCCCCTGGAAGCGGGCGCATTTATGGCTGCTGTAAATGTGACCACTTCCGCATTTACGACAGTTGCACATGTGTTTTACGGATGATGTAAATGTGCCCGTTTCCACTTCCGGGCTCGGCGGAGGCAGCGATGGGCCGGCTGGGATGGCATCAGGGGCTGGGGCCGGCCCACAGGCTGTAGGTTGGGCACCCCTGAGCTAGGCAATATGATGCTTGCCACTCTTTCCATCACCTCTTTCTTTATGTATGTAATATCCTGACCTTTTCCAACACTGGAAAACAAAGTACCTCACAACATATGTAAAAATAGATAATAACTAAAACTATGACAAACTATTATCTTAAAAACAATCCAATAGATCAGGAGTTCATAACCTACAGCCTGTGGGCCAGACTCAGCCCCTGATGTCATTCCATCCAGCCGGCCCATGGCAATGACCCCAGAAGCAGAAGCGGGTGCATTTATGACAGCTGTAAACATATTCAGGGTGAGTGGCAGGAAAACCTTGAGAACCCTTTCAATAGATTATCATATCAAAGGAAGCCAATGTATGAAAATAACAAAAAAAAAAAACTCTCCATGACGATTTCTTCTTAAATAGCTTGTTCAATTGACAAGGTATCAAAGGAAGCCAATGGATGAAAATAGTTTTAAATCATTCACAAATAAACTCTCAATGAAGGTTTCTTCTTAAATAGCTTATTCAATTGACAAGGACTTGCTGGATGAGAACAATTTTTTGCCAGTTGATAGAATGACACCAGAGAAAACCTAAATTGTATTTTCCTGGAAGGAAATTTCACAGCCTTGGAGAAGCCATTGGGAAGGCCTCCCTCAAGTCTTTAACAAACATACCTGTGAGTACAGTATAGCAGGACTCTCTGAAAGTCTTGAGATACAGGGAGGTGATAATTTCTGGTTACAGTATTATTTTAAATGTTTAACCCCTTTATCAACCTCTTTTCTTGGGGATCCAGGGAATGCTCAAATTATTTAATTTAGATATTTGAAAAATGTTTTTAGAATTGTTTTTAATCTTGATCATTGTTTAATGGCTTTTTAATACATAGTTTTGTGTAGTCTCTTAACTTATTGTACATTTGTAATTGTTGTGGGCTGTCTTGGATCCCTGTGGGGAGAAAAGTGGCAAATAAATAATATTAAAAATTTAATAAACAACTTCCTCCACACTGGAGGATGACTTGCAGCAAGTGTAACCTTGTCCCTCTTCATAAATAGATTCTAGATTATAGTTGTCTTTCTCCTGTGTGGAGGAAAGGTTATTTATTATTCTATAAATAAATAAAGAATCCTACCACCATTTTGTGATCAGGTTTGTGTGCAAACCTCCATATAAACTTATAGGTTAGGTTCAGTGTCATTAGGTACCCTGCAAAATGGAGGGTCTCTAGTTTTTTTGAAGATAATGTAGACACATATAGGGCTCTGTATACCTCAAAAGAAGATGGGAAGTGGGCTTTCAAATATGCTTTCTCTTGCATTCCTATTTTTCCCTCATCCAGATTAGCTAATTTGCACATTTTGAAAGGAAGAAAGAAAATGAACAAGATTTACAAGATTCAAACCAGTTTATTTCCAACCACTTGCATCAGGCAAGTTCAATAGGGAGTAAGTGCCAACCTAGTAGTTCGAAAGCAAGAAATTACAAGTAGATAAATAGGTACGGCTTCAGCGGGGAAAGTAGCAGAATTCTGTGTGCTCCGGCATCTAATTGTGCCTACCACATGACCACAGAAATGTCTGCAGACACAGAAAGTGATAGCTCTTTGCCTGTAAATGGAGCAAGGGAGACCTTTACCTTAACAGTATTTCCAGCATACAAAAGACAGTGTTTTATTGGCCTGCCATATAAATGTTAATGATGAGGAGCCTCACAAAACAGAGACAGTAACCACAATTCAGCACCAGAAATATTGCTGAATAAGGCTTTATGCTGGCTGGATAGTTCAGTGAGAGTCAAGGCTGAGAGTTCAGTTCTCCACTCCGCACCTTGGGAGAGCCAACCTTATGTATCCTTGGACAAACTACATAGTCCTAAAATGCTCATAGAAGAAAGGAATGGTAAACCATTTCTGAATATTCTCAGTCTAGAAAACCCTGAAATGGGTTGCCATGTCAGAAGTGATGACACACAATTATAAATAAAGACTTGTACCCAGAATTTAGGGTACTGCAGTGGCTCAAGTGGCTAAGATGCTGACTGGGAGGCAGAAGGTCAGCAGTTCGATTCCTGAGTACTGCAGGATAGAATGAGCTCCTCTCTTTGTCCCAGCTCCTGCCAGCCTAGCAGTTCGAAAGCAAGAAATTGCAAGTAGATAAATAGGGACCACTTCGGTGGGAAGGTAAGCAGTGCTCTGTGCACTCCGGGGTCTAGTCACACCTGCCACATGACCACAGAAACGTCTGCAGAAACAGACAGCGCTGGCTCTTCAGCTTTGAAACAGAGGTGTGCGCTGAACCCTAGAGTCGGATACGACTGGATTTCGAGCAAGGGAAACCTTTACCTTTACCTACCCAGAATTTTAAGAGTTACACAGTGAAGGCCACAACATTAGATGGTTGAGGCTGTCAATTTGGTTTTCTCCCAGAATAATTTATTTTTTGTTAATTCCCAAGTTGTTACCATTGCAAAACTGAAAAACTCACAAATGTTGGAATGGTCTTGGCAGAAAGGGACCGAATGCAACACATCCAGGAAATTAGCAAGTCAAGACTATACATGTGTACTTGGAAGTAAGCCCCACTAATCAATGGGATATATTGCCAAGTAAGCATGCACAGGATTGTTGAACCTTTGAGACCATATCTTTGTGATCTAAGGTAGCAAATCCAAAGCATTTAAGCTTCTCACCCTTTTTCTCCATTCTTGCTTTCCTCGGGCATTTAAAATTCAGCATTTCCAAGATGTTAATCAGCTGAGCATTTGTTCTTGCCTGAAAGGAGATTGGATCAGTGAGTCATATGCCTTATTAACCAAATCACTGAATGCCACACTCGGATCTGGAAAAGACCCAAAAGGAATTCGAATTGATGTAGGCAGAGCTAACTATTGTAGAAAGGAAAATTTTCAGGATTTGATATTGAATAATGCTAACCTGAATATTATTATTATTAGGGGGGCAAATCTTTGCAGATTTGGGTGGCTGTTTGGAATACTTATAAGTTTGGTGATGGCAGTGGATCAATTTTGCTCTTTTCCCCTCCTTATTAAATTACATTTAATCATTCATCTTATACTTACACTCCCTTTCAGGATAATGATATCTCAAGAGAAATTAAGAAAGGTACAATCATAAAAATACAATTTCAGTAACATAACTCAGATTTTTTTAAAGCAAGATTATAAATACCAAACATTTAAGGGGGGAGGAAACATTGTGCAAGCAGATTTTATTAAAATGTTTACCCTCTCCTCTTAAAGCCTACGTGTGATCCTCAAGGAGCCTTTGCAATGACTGGTTCAACAACATGTCAATCAATGAATGATTAAAGCAGGGTTTCCCAAACTTTTCACACTGCAGGCCGGTCATGTGGTTGAGCGGGGCTGGTCATGTAGTTCCTCCAGCCATAAAATGCTTCTGCAGCTGTCATAAACACATCTATGGCAGCCATGCAGTGGTGTGTATCAGCAGGTTCACACCAGTTCACCAGAACCGGTAGCAGAAATTCTGGCTGGCCCCACCCATCCATGTTTTGAAATAAAGTAGTCCTAATTCGGGTGCAACGCAGGGCTTTCCTCTGGACACACCCACCATATCACGCCCATAGAGTAGGTAGTAAAAAAATTTGGAGCCCACCACTGCAGCCACGGGTGCATTTATGGCAGCATTTTGCACATGTGTGGGTGCGTTTGATCTCATTTGCGCTTGCGTGGGCAGTGTCCTGCTTCTGGTAGCGGCAAGGCCAGGCCTGGCCAAATGATTTGGTGTCACAGGCCGGGTCTGACCTGTGAGCCATAGTTTGGCCACCCATGGATTAAAGGTTTCATGCAAGAAGAGAGCCTTCTCTATTGTGGCACATGATTTGTAGAATTCTCTCCCCTTGCAGGACCAAGTAGCCCCAATATTGGCCTTATTCTGACGTCACATTAAAACACGGCTCTTAGGACAAACTATTAGGACCACAGCTTAGCATGAAGAAGCTGTCTAGTACAGGTATTTTATTCCCAATTTCATACTGCTTTGTCAAGCTGTCTTATAACAATTTATGTTGATTTTATCGGCTGAAACCCTGTTGCTTAACTTAATAGGAGGTAACTAGAGGGGGCCCCATTGAATTGATGGAACCTAATGAGCAGCTGGCTCACTAAATTCCCACTGCAACAAGTCTTTATTCAACAGTCTTTTAGAGATGACTTTACAAGATTTTCCGGACACAGAGATGGCTATACAATCCCAACGGAATCAGTCCCTCCAGACTCTTGCCGTAACGTGGCAATACACTAGCTAGCATAGGAGCATAGCATAATGGAGGAGATCCAGGCTTAGCACGTAACTGACTACCTGTATGGAGTGGGAAGTGTAGTCCGGTCCGGCCCCACCCTTGTTTACTCATGGGCCTTATATAGTGTCTCTTCAGTGGTGACTTCCTGATATAAAGTAGTGACCCGCCGGATAACTGTAACTAACCAATCATAACAGAGTATATATGTATTCAACCAATGGAGAACAGTATCCAAAACAGTATCCAATCACAGGGCTTGGATTAGCATAATTAGCAAGCCCTGTGCAGGGGTTTTCATGCCACTTTAAGCTCCTAATTTGTATGGCGGGAAACCGCCATTTTCCTCTTTCAAGGCGCTGCCCGCGCTACTTGCAATTATGCCTCAGTACACAACAGATCCCCTATGTCTGTGATGACGAACCTTGGCACTCCAGATGTTCTTGGACTTTATTTCCCAGAAGCCCAAGCCCCCATGAATCCACACAAATGGGTTTACTGCTATCCATCCAGCCCGCGCTGCCCTCTTCACTCCCAGAAGCAGAAGTAAAACGCGCCTGTACAGACGCGCTTTACTTCTGTTTCCAGGAGCAATGAGGGTGGCATGCGCCAGATGAATCACAGTAAACCCATTCGTGTGGATTCATGGGGGCTTGGGCTTCTGGGAATTGAAGTCCAAGAACATCTAGAGTGCCAAGGTTCGCCATTATGGCCCTATGCTAAATAACAAATTTGCAGCAACTGCCTATATCTCACCCTAAGATTTCCTAGCCAAGGGTGTGATATAAATATTTATCTAAAGAAATATATCAAAGATGAAGTAGTGGAAGAGTAAAAATGTTAACGAGAGTTAGAACATGATGAATATTAATCAGTACGCGAACATAAAAAGGGGGAGAGGTATTGCCACTTAATCAAAGGAAAGCAAAGGAAAGCTTATTTTACTCCAGACCGGCGATTGAGAAAGGCCAGTTTGAAGGAAGAGCATGCTGCAAGATGATTCTGAAGGAAAAAGGGCACTGCCAGGTCCAAGAGGACTCCGATGTGGCTTACAGGAGCTGTTCGGGAAGTGATCAAAAGCAAGAAAAGCTCATTTAGAAGATGGGAACTTGTCCAAATGAGGACAGCAGGCAGAAACATAAATTCTGGCAGAACAAATGCAAGGCAACAATCAGGAAAGCAAAGCAAGACTTTGAGGAGTGTATAGCTAAAAATACTCAGAGAAATAACAAAAACTTCTTTAAATACATTAGAAGCAAGAACCCAACTAGGAAGGCCATTGGACCATTAGATGACAATGGAAGGCAAGGGGTTATTAAAGAGGAAACAGAGATTGCAGAGAGACTCAATGAATTCTTGGCTTCAGTATTCACTGAAGAAGACAGAGACCACATGCCCAAAACAGAGCCTATCTTCGTAGGGAGGGAAAGCGAAGAATTAAGCAAGATAGAAATAACCAGGGAGGAGGTCCTTGCATGTCTTATTAAGCTAAACACTAACAAATCACCGGGATCAGATGGCATCCATCCACGAGTCCTCAGGGAACTTAAAGATGAAATTGCTGATCTCCTAGCGAAAATATATAATATTTCCCTCAAATCAGGCTTTGTGCCTGATGACTGGAAGGTAGCGAATGTAACACCAATTTTCAAAAAAGGATCCAGGGGTGATCCAGGAAATTACCGACCTGTCAGTTTGACATGTGTCCCAGGTAAAGTGATGGAAACCATCCCAAAAGATAGAATTAATAGGCACATAGAAGAGAAGGCGCTGCTAAAGGAGAGCTAACATGGCTTTTACAAGGGCAAATCATGCCTCACTAATCTGTTAGAATTTTTTGAGAGTGTCAACAAGCATGTGGATAAGGGGGATCCAGTTGACATTGTTTATCTGGACTTTCAGAAGGCTTTTGACAAGGTCCCGCACCAAAGGCTCTTGAATAAACTTACCAGTCATGAAATAAAGGGACAGGTCTTGTCCTGGATCAGCAACTGGCTAAGGGACAGGAAACAGAGGGTAGCACTAAATGGACACTTCCCCAAGTGGAGGGAAGTAAAGAGTGGGGTCCCCCAAGGTTCAGTACTGGGACCCCTGCTTTTCAACCTCTTTATAAATGATCTAGAAGTAGGAATAAATAGCAAGGTAGCCAATTTGCTGATGCCACTAAATTATACAGGGTAGTGAAAACTGTGAGAGATTGTGAGATGCTCCAGAGGGATCTCTTGACAGTGGGGGAGTGGGCAAGGCAGTGGCAAATGAGCTTCAACATTAATAAGTGCAGAGTAATGCATGTTGGGGCAAAAAAACCCAATTACATTTATAAACTGATGGGGTCTGAACTCCCTGCAACAAACCAGGAAAGGGACCTTGGTGTCCTGGTGGACAGCTCAATGAAGGTGTCAACGCAGTGTGCCTCAGTGAAAAAAGCAAACTCAGTGCTAGGGATCATTAGGAAGGGTATAGAAAATAAGTCAGCAAGTGTCATTTTGCCTCTTTATAAATCTATGGTGAGGCCCCATCTGGAATACTGTGTACAGTTCTGGTTGCCATACCTCCAGAATGATATTATGGAGCTGGAAAAAGTGCAGAGGAGGGCAACCAAAATGATTAGGGGACTGGAACACCTTCCTTACCATCTGAGGCTGCAACGGTTGGGCCTCTTCACTCTTGAACGATGGCGTCTAAGAGGTGACCTGATTGAAGTTTATAAAATCATGCACGGTGTGGACAAAGTAGATAAGGAAAAACTGTTTTCCCTATCGCACAACACTAGAACTAGGGGACACTCCATGAAACTTTTGGGTACTAGTTCTCAAACAAATAAGAGAAAGTACTTTTTCACCCAGAGGATCACTGGTCTATGGAACTCCCTGCCAGATGAAGTGGTGACAGCTGTCAGTCTTGACAGCTTCAAGAAAAGATTAGACAAGTTCATGGAGGACAAGGGTATCAATGGCTATAATTATGGATACCTAAGGACAACCTCCAGGTTGGAGAGATAGGCAGGATATCTCTCAATGCCATTTCCAGGGAATCCTAAGCAGGTGAAGGCATCTGCTTGGGAATAATACCCTGAAGCAAATGGTGAGCCACTGTGTGTGACAGAATGCTGGACTGGATGGGCTGTGGCCTGTTCCAGCAAGGCTGTTCTTATGTTCTTAAAATACACACACTATAAATTGTGAATTAACAAGGAAAACATTCACAATTTATCGTTGAAAGAAGGCATCCAGAGACCATATGCTTTTTAAGCTGAAACACATTACTGGTAAACTTTGGTGGTGATGAAGAGATGAGGCAAGGTGCAATTGGACTTCAATTCCCAGAAGCCCAAATCCCTGTGAATCCACATGAATGTGTTTACTGCCATTCCAGGTGTTCTTGGACTTCAATTCCCAGAAGTCCAAGTCTCTGTGAATCCACACGAATAGGTTTACTGCACGTACACACAATAAACCCATTTTGTGTGGATTCACAGAGACTTGGGCTTCTGGGAATTGAAATTCAAGAACACCTGGAGTGCCAAGGTTGCCGTCACTGCTATATCAGGAGGAAAGAAGACACGTGGCTGGCCAGTGCACTTGTCTGGATAAGAAAAGTCCAGAAAATGAGCTAAGAACTCAGAAGAATGTGAATGCCTAGAAAGAAAGATTTCTAGTAGCTGCATTAATGGTAGTATATTAGGTAATTCTCTAATATAAAAAGTGTTTGCCTTTTAATGAAATAAGTAAAGAATAGTCTTGCAGACATGTTTTAGGAATTTTAAGGGTTTCTATAGTTTAAATGTTGGGGATTTTATGTACACTGCCCAGAGTCGCTGTTGATTGGGGCGGCTATACAAATTGAATGAATGAATGAATACAAGAACAAACACATACAGAATTAGGGTTGTCAGTCCAGGGTCATTACACAGCAGCACATTTTTGTTGCTTTCTTGTTTATAACACCAGCATGGTTTATGATCAGAAATTAAGATCCTCTTCTCAATCTATCTTATTTGATTATGTACTGTATCTTTCTTTGTTTGCATCCTATTGCAATGAGAAATTGGACTATAGATCCCATAGTACAAGAATGGCTGTTTGGCATGTTGATGGCCAGAACCTGTGCAATTTCACTTATCTTTAGAATATCCTATCACTGTTATTCAATCTGTTTATAAATAATTTGCCCACAGCCTTGTTCACAAGTTGGTTATAATAACTCTTATCCGGCTACTAAACGAATACTGTATGAGTAGTCTACGAAACGCAAATGCATATACAAATCAACATACTACAATATACACAGAATATATAAGTCTATATGCACATGTAAAAAATGCTTTCCCCTTCCCGAAACGACTCTGTATGGGACAAGAATATCACCAATAAAGAGCCCTTCATTCGTAGAAACAGTCCTTGTACTTTATGCTTCGTTATTCAGTCCGTGGCTCCGATGTAAATCATGCGTGGCAAGTACGGGATCTTCAAGGCAAAAAATGCTGTAGATGGACTTTTACGTAATGCTTATTAGAAAGAATTCAAGCATGCCCCATTACAGGAGTTGGAAGGGAAAGGTGTTCTTAAAAGATTTCGATGTCCCTCCGGTAAACGGACATTTCGGAAGACTTTCTCAAGAGTCTAAAACATACAATGACAAGAAGAACACGAACAAGCTAAAATACATTCTACAAATAGGATAGCTCAAACCACAATGATATACTATGTCAATATATCCTTGTCTGTTCTTTCCAGGATATTTATTGGTGATATTCTGGTCCCATACAGAGTCATTTCGGGAAGGGGAAAGCATTTTTTACATGTGCATATAGACTTATATATTCTGTGTATATTGTAGTATGTTGATTTGTATATGCATTTGCGTTTCGTAGACTACTCATGCAGTATTCGTTTAGTAGCCGGATAAGAGTTTGTTATGTATGCATGCTCATTGTACTGTAAGATAAGAATGTAACCACTCCAATTACAATGTATCTCAGCTGTAAAGGAACGCGAGCAAGCAGCCCATAGAGGGCAGCTGCGAGCGTTCAGTCTCACATGGTTCACATTGCTCAATCACGGACAGCCGCGGGAAAACCTTCCCCGCATTCAGCAGCAGGAGAAAGAACTACTGAAGAGAGGCGTGCCTGGGCGAGGCTACGCCGGTAGCAGCCAATGAGCTACCGTGCTACAAGATTCAAATGTATAATGCTACTGTATATATAGAGATGTATCACCGCCATTACCTCATGCTCCACCGGAACATCATGCAATAAACCTGTGTTAAGCCAACCCTTCGGCTGTTCTGTTGTCTTTGGTCCCATACAGTAAACTGGCGACGAAGGTGGGATTATGGCTGCCCACGGGACCAAGACATGCGCCGGCTACGAGATCAAGAAGCCGGGAGACTTGGAGCTGTTTGAGATAGACTTCAATGGAGCGCTGGTGGAGCTCGAAGTCTCAGATGAGGACAAGAAGAGGGCCATCTTCGTCCGCATGCTCGGACACGAGACCAAGAGGACCTTGGTGGACCTGATCGCGCCGAGGAGGGTGAGCGACTTCAAAGCCAAAGAGCTCCTGGCGGTGTTGCGCACCCACCTCCGGCCCGCGATAGCGATGTTCCCCGCTCGGAGCGCGTTCTGGAGGCGAGTCCAGGCGCCCGGGGAATCGGTCGCTGAGTTCGCCGCGGCCCTGCGGCTGGCCGCTGGCCCATGCAAGTGGGAGACCCCAGAAGTCACCCTCCGAGACTGCCTGCTCTGCGGCCTGAGGGACACCGAGACTCAGCGCGCGCTGATGAGACAGGAGCCGCCTCCCACGTGGCAGCAAGTCCTCGACACAGCACAGGCCGCGGAAGCCACGACGGCCGGGGTGCAAGAGCTCCAGGACTGGCGCCCGAAACCCGCCAAGGCAGAGAGCTCGGTGCGCGCGGCCCGGCGAGTTTCGAACTCGTCCGCGGAGAGCGGCGACGACGAGGACGTCCGGAAGGTCCAGAAGGAAGGCCGGCGCTGCGACGGCTGCGGCGCCGCCCACGCCCGCGCCAGATGCCCGTTCCGCAAGGCCGAGTGCCACAACTGCGGCCGGCGCGGGCACATCGCCAAGGTCTGCCGAAAACGGCGCGAGGCCAAGAGGAGTTCCCCAGACCGCTCGGCGAGGCAGGACCGCACCACGAGGCCCAAGGACGGCACCCGGACCACGAGGAAGCGGGACGGAGTAGGGCGCATCTCCGACGACAGTGAGGACGACGCTCCGGTTTTCAGCGTATCCACAGAGCACCCCCGATACTTCGTTGAGGTAGTAATACAAGGGGCCCCTGTTAGGATGGAGGTGGACTTGGGTTCTTCTTACTCTATCATTTCCCAGGGAGAGTTCCTAAAAATAGCCCCCCACGTGCGGCCCAAGCTCAAAGCGCTGAGGTCCACGCTGAAGGACGTGCAAGGGAACCGCATCCCGGTGTTGGGGGTTGGGAAGTTCCAGGTCCAGTTCAAAAAGCGCGCCGCAACGCTTCCCCTAGTCGTCCTCAAGGGAGGTAAATGCAGCCTCCTCGGGACTCAATGGTTCCAGCCCCTGGGGTTGTTCATTGGGGGGGTGCACGCCGTGGGAGTACACGCCGCCGGGACTGATCCAATACAGAGCGTGTGCGATGCGCACCCCGAGGTTTTCAAAAAGGGACTCGGAAAATTCAAGGGCCCCCCAGTGACTTTCGACCTGGACCCTGGAGTACGTCCAATCAGACTTAAACCGCGCAGAGTGCCCTTCGCACTAAAGGACAAAATAGAGGCGGAGTTGGACAAATTGGTGGGCCAGGGGATTCTTGTTCCTGTTGATTCTGCAGAGTGGGAAACTCCAATTGTAACAGTGCTCAAGGCCAACGGGGAGGTCCGCATATGCGCTGACTACAAGTGCACCATCAATAAGGCGATCCGCCCTAATGCGTATCCGGTGCCGGTAGTCAGCCACTTGTTGGCCAGGTTACACGGGGGGAGGTGTTTCGCTAAACTCGACCTGGCCCAAGCCTACCAGCAACTCCCGGTGACCCCCGCCGCAGCTGCTGCGCAGACCATAGTCACCCACAAAGGGGCGTTCCAGGTAACGCGCCTCCAATTCGGCGTGAATTCGGCGCCCGGGATCTTCCAGTCACTCGTGGAACGCCTCCTGAAGGGGTTAGAGGGGGTGTTACCCTACTTTGATGACGTATTGATTACAGGGGGGAGCCGGGCCGAATTAGCAGAAAGGTTGGGAAAGGTCCTGGCAAAATTCGAAAAGGCGGGGTTGCGGTTGCGGAAAGACAAATGCGTTTTCTTCGCAACTGAGGTTGAGTTCCTAGGGTTCCGTGTTACTCCCGAGGGAATAAGGCCATCCCAATCCAAGGTGGCCGCCATCAAGAAGGCCCCTCGCCCCACCTCCAAGCCCGAGCTGCAGTCGTTCCTTGGGCTGCTCAACTTCTACCACTCCTTCCTTCCTCGGAAGGCAGCCGTGGCGGAACCGCTACACAAATTGTTAAAAAAGGACGAGGCATGGAAGTGGGGCGACGACCATGAGAAGGCTTTCAATGACCTGAAGCGACTCCTGGCATCAGATGCTGTACTGACCCACTTCAATCCCAAACACCCAGTGGTCCTGATATGCGATGCATCCCCGGTGGGGGTGGGGGCGGTGTTATGCCACGTGCTGGAGAACGGGAGGGAGGCCCCGATAGCGTTCTACTCTAGGTCCTTGTCCCAAGCGGAGAGAAACTACGCCCAGACAGACAGGGAAGCGCTAGCGATAATTGCGGGGACCAAGAAATTTCATGATTTTGTGTATGGCCGCCCCTTCACCATAGTGACCGACCATAAGCCCTTGCTAGGCATTTTCACCGCAGATAAGCCCACACCCCAAATCCTGTCCCCGAGAATGCTCAGGTGGGCCATTTTTCTCAACGCGTATCAGCACGCGTTGGTGTACCGGCCCGGGAAAGAGATCAGCCATGCGGATGCCCTGTCGAGGTCCCCCGTTCCCTGGGATTGCTGCCACGTGGGCGAGGAAGAGAGGGACCACCAGGTCTTAATGATAGAGGTCCTAGACTCCCCCCCAGTAGTACCGGCCGACATCGCCAAAGCGACCGGTAAGGACAAAACGTTAGCTACAGTTTGCTCCTGGGTACAGAAAGGGTGGCCCGTGTCTTCCCCAGCAGCGGAATTCGACACATTTTTCAAAAAGAAATTAGAATTGTCCCTAGAGAGGGGTTGCCTTTTGTGGGGACAGCGGGTAGTCATCCCCACGTCCCTCCGGCCGAGGGTGCTTAAACTGCTGCACGTCAGCCACCCCGGGATCGTCTGCTCTAAGGCACTAGCCCGCAGTTACTTTTGGTGGCCCCAGCTAGACGCCGACATCGAGCACATGGTCGGCACTTGCGAAGCGTGCCAAAGCTCCAGGCCAGAAGAGGCTCGCTTGCCACATAGGGAGTGGGACGCAGCAAGGGGCCCCTGGTCCCGGGTTCACGTAGACTTTGCTGGCCCGTTCAGGGGAACACTTTTCCTCCTTGTGGTGGACGCGTTCTCCAAGTGGTTGGAGGTCATTCCAGTCTCGAGCACCTCCTCGGCCACAACAATTAAACAGTTACGGAGGGTCTTTTCCACGTTCGGTTTACCCGACACCCTCGTCAGCGATAACGCTAGCTGTTTCACGTCCGCCGAGTTCAGGGCATTCATGGATCTCAACGCCATTCGGCACATCACCTCCGCCCCTTTCCACCCGGCCACCAACGGCCAAGTAGAGCGCCTCGTGCGCACCACCAAGGACGCACTGCAGCGCATGGGCCCCGGAGATCTTAACTTACAACTGTGCCAATTCTTGCTAAGGTACAGGGTCACCCCATTGGCGTCAGGGTACTCCCCCGCGGAGCTGTTAATGCGCAGGAAGCTGGCCACGGTAATCTCCAAGCTAGACCCCACGAGAGTAGAGGACAAAGGGCGGAACGTAGGGGTGGAACCCGCAAAGAGTTTCAGCATAGGCGCCCCGGTGCATTGCAGGAACTACGCCAACGCGGGGCCAGCCTGGGTGCCGGGCACTGTAATAGAACAAACCGGCCCCGTTTCATACCACGTGGAGACCAATACAGGCCTCCTGTGGAGGCGATACGCGGATCAACTCAGGCGCAGGATCCCCGGAGAGCAGGACGAAGACGAAAATAGCCACGAATCAGCGTTAGGGTACTCCCCCACCCGCTTAGCCCAAGGGGGAGAAAAAGGGGGACATGGGTCCCCACCAAGGGGGGAGGAAAGGGAATTGATCCTCAGAGATCTTTTGCGGGAGTTTGCGGCGGAAAGGAAGAGCCCCGATCTCACACACAGCCCCCGGAAGCGTCCCCAAAACACAGATTCCCCAAGAAGTTTAGACCTTGATTTACAGTACCAGGGGGAGTTAGCGGAGTGGTCCCCCACCCGTCCTAGCGAAAAGAGGGGTTTCAGTTCAGCCCCTGGTACTTCCAGTCCCAGTAGCCCCTGTGAGTTAGAATGCAACATAGCACCAATTTCCCGGAGACCGACACCCCCAAGACAGGAGGCGACGGCAAGTCCGCCCACCACAGTCTCAAGGTCCCCCGAGCGGGGAACAGAAGGTAGCAGAACCACAAGGGCATCCTCATCAGTCCCGCGGTTCACAATAGGAGGGTCCCCGGGGTCCGAGGGCAACAGGCAGGGGTTCACGTCCCAGCTGTTCATTCCATTCCCATCCCCCAGCGCAAGGCAGGCACGGACGCCCCACAGAGCCACTAACGAATCCCCGTTTCCCGTTGCAGGACAAGCACCCACGGAGTCAGGGATCACAGGTTCTCCGGTACTAGGTCAGGCGCAAGCACGCCCCAAGTGCACGTGCGGCAAGCCACAATGGTTGCGGGACTTCGTCCCATCCTAGGGGGGAGGGATGTTATGTATGCATGCTCATTGTACTGTAAGATAAGAATGTAACCACTCCAATTACAATGTATCTCAGCTGTAAAGGAACGCGAGCAAGCAGCCCATAGAGGGCAGCTGCGAGCGTTCAGTCTCACATGGTTCACATTGCTCAATCACGGACAGCCGCGGGAAAACCTTCCCCGCATTCAGCAGCAGGAGAAAGAACTACTGAAGAGAGGCGTGCCTGGGCGAGGCCACGCCGGTAGCAGCCAATGAGCTACCGTGCTACAAGATTCAAATGTATAATGCTACTGTATATATAGAGATGTATCACCGCCATTACCTCATGCTCCACCGGAACATCATGCAATAAACCTGTGTTAAGCCAACCCTTCGGCTGTTCTGTTGTCTTTGGTCCCATACAGTAAAGAGTTATTATAGCACACATGCAGAAATATTAAATACACTTTGCTATTATCCTTGGTCTATCTGGGTGTGTCCTCTCGCTTGTCTTGTTCACAAGTTGAGCATGCATGTTCAGGCACTGAGAAATTCCATGTTGTGAAATTATATACCTCTTGTTTCAGTTTTTCATGTGAAGCTATGGCTGAAGGTTTTTTTGCTCCAGGAATATTGAGATCATTTCTTCTAGATGCCTCCATCTTTTACTATGGAGTTTAACCACCATCCTCAGCCTGCTGTCTGGATGAGCGTTCGCTAAAGACCAAGAAGCTGGCCTTCTCTGACATACCAGAACTAAAATCAATTGCTCAGCCTTCCCCCAGAGGAGCGTTAGTTGCTTCCATGGCTTGGAGGAAGCTATGCAATCCATTTTAGTCATGGGATAGTCAGCATACAGGTAGTTGGTGAGGCACAGAACATGCAGAGCAGGCCTTAAAAAACATGGCCTGGAAAGTACAGATTGTATAACACCGTGGTAATAAGCAAGATCCAGAAATATGAAGGCCTGCCTGCCTCAGGAAGAATGACCGCAGAGACCTCACTGTGTACTCCTTGACACAGGAACAACAGCCTTGCCCCAGGGCCAGACCTATTGGCTACTTAGAATTATTTACTATATGCTGCCCCCCCCCCCCGGGTTCAGTGGTGATTTTACTGGTAGTTGCCAAAAACACCTAAGTCAAATTCCACCATCGCATTACGTTCTCAGCAGTGCCCCTTTCTCTCCTTCCAGGCCTCTCCTGTCTCGGGTCAAGGCATACTTTGAGCTGCTACTTTGATCAAAGTCTCAGATTAGACTGGAGATCCTCAGGTGACCTTGAGCCGGCCACTACCTCTCCACATCATTTATCATGCAGAGTTATTATGAGGTTATAAAATGGAAAGTGAACACTTTGATTTTCTTCAGAGGAACAGAGAGGCTAAAGCTCCACCTGCAGCTACAGTGCAACTACAAAGCAGTTAGGGGCAGCAGTATCACCATTCATTAGGCTACATAGAGGGTGCTTGTCCAGAAAAAAAAACCCTACAGGTCTCCTAAGGGAGACTGGATAACCCTTCAAATGGAGGAAACTTTCAGAATGAGATTCTGACCCAGATATGGAGGACTGCTGCCTCCAGGAAGACATGTAGCCACCTTACCTGCTGCTCCGCCATGCTGTTCCATGCTCCTCCAGCTGAACATGTGCCCTGGGCTCTCTTTCACCATTCAGGGCACCAGAAGATAGCACAGTTGTTTGTAATTTTTCTTTCCTAGTTTTGGGGAGATGAGTAAAGGTTTCCCTTGCTCGAAAGCCAGTCGTATCCGACTCTAGGGTTCAGTGCTCATCTCTGTTTCAAAGCCAAAGAGCCAGTGCTGTCTGCTTCTGCAGACATTTCCGTGGTCATGTGGCAGGCATGACTAGACACCAGAGCACACGGAATGCTGTTTACCTTCCCACGGAAGTGGTCCCTATTTATCTGCTTGCAATTTCTTGCTTTTGAACTGCTAGGTTGGCAGGAGCTGGGACAAAGGCAGGAGCTCATTCCGTCCTGCAGTACTCGGGAATCGAACTGCTGACCTTTCACCTCCCAGTCAGCATCTTAGCCACTTGTGCCACAGCAGTCCCTATTGCAAATCTATTTTTTGCATGATAAGGGAGAGATAGAGATATTTGAGGGATTTTTTAAACCTTCTCTGTCTTGTCTAGCTCTGGGTATCATATCCCTTAACATGTGTAGATGCAGGCACCATATGTATGATTGTGCCTCAGACAGCAGTATGTCTTGGGCTAGCTGTCCCAAGAGTGTGTGGCTCTTGGGAGGTCCTTGGTGAGGATAAGCGTTCTACTAGAATACCCAAAGACTTCCCAAAAGACGCTAACTCTCAAAATGATTGAATCTCCTAATTTCCTCAGTTGAGTTTAACTCAGGTAGTCTTGTATACTCATGGAATGAATGAATGAATGAAAATGTTGGGAACCTAGGCAAGTCATTAATCCCATTTGACTCTTTCCAGCTTCATCCATAGCCACCTTGACCCACTGTTGCCTAGCAACAGTTTCATGCCAGGCCTTCATCTTCCATTTGCGAAAGAAAAGAAATACAGGTTAGTAAATATTCAGCAGTTGAAATATGAGGAATCCAAATTTCAGAACCAAAGGTTCTGTAGACTTCAACGAATCCAGAACGCAGCAGCCAGGCTAATTTGATCATATCTCCCCAGCCTTGGCAGGTCTGCACTGGCTACCCGTTCCTTTCCGTATCAGGTACAAGGTGTTAGTGCTAACTTTTAAAGCCTTATACAGGTTGGGACCTTCTTACCTTGTGTTCCCCTCAGGTCTATAGCCCGCATCGTTTGCTCCTCTTTGTTGGTGCAGCTTCAAGTGCCGACCCCGAGACCTGCTAGGAAGTCTGAGACAAAGAGAAGGGCTTCTTGGTGGTGGCGCCAATGATGTTGAATGCCATTCCACTTGAGTTGTGCAATGCCTCTTCGCTCCAGTCCTTTAAAAAGCAACTGAAGACACTGGGTTTTCGAGGCCTTTGCAAATGTCCGGCCGATCCATGGCTTTTAGATTGGGGCCGGCGCATATTCTTTCCTATTTGGTTGCGTGGTCAGGTTTCTTGGCCCATTATAATGGTTGGCTTTGATTGTAAGTTATTATTGTAAGTTTTATGGGGTGTAGGTTTTATGGGGTATAACTTTTAAAATAAGTTTTGTTTGTTGTATGAAGAATTTTATGATGTTAGTCACCTCGAGTAGGGATGTATTGTTCTCTAGAGGGGCAGGATACACGTGTAAAAATTCATTCATTCATTCAAAAGTCTTGTAACCATTTCAAATCAGGATTTTCTGTTTGAATCTCAAAAGATTTGTCCCAAGAATATGCATGCAGCTTTGAAACAGACCAAACGATTACAAAGTATTCCTGGTCTGTGTTAGGAAGCAGTATTTCTATAGGTAACAATCCATGGGTAGGAAAAAAATGGGGTGAGTTCCATTCTGCCCTTGCTCAAGAAGGAATTTCAGAATTAAGAACAGATGTTTTGAGTTAGAATGGAATCAAATATGGAGTCAAAGAATTATGAAAAAATTGTCAGTCGGTAAGAATTAAATAACACTGTTATAAGGTAATTAGAGATGTATGCTACCCCAATTCAATGAAGCCATTAGGATTCTATATATAAAGGAGATTGTTAGAGATGTAATAAATATCCTGGAACATTTTTTTCACTTATGGTTGGAATGTAAAGAGGTGAATAAAACTTGGATACCTTGCTCTGTGCTGTACAATTGGGTGTAATATAGCCCTCCCTCCCCCATCCCCACAAGGTAATTTCCAGGCCTGGCATGAAGGAGATAAAATGGGGGGAGGGGGGAGCTGGTCCATGTGTCTCATATCACAACAAACCAGGACCAAAGTTAGTTATATGTGTCTTTGTGTGTGGGTGTGGGTGAGATTGGAGAAAGAAAGAGAAGGCTCTTAACCAGTGATGCCTTTACCAAATCTTATCCTCCATTGCTTCAGCTACTAAAGCACAAAAGTGCAATGAAGTACATCAGGCAGCCCCGAAAGAAAGAAAGAAGAAAAACAAACAAACAAACAAACAAACAGAGGAGCCCTTTGTCTTCCTGGGAGGATACAGACAGCGTCCCACATTTTTGGTGAGATTGATATACCAATGCTCTATTGCCTTTGCTTCTAACATTTATGGTTGCAGAGCAGAACTTGGCACACTTTTTTATACTGCCCCACAGCTGAACAAAGGTCCTTGTGCTCATCCCACATGCTAGCAAGGTTATGCTCAAGATAATACAGGATAGACTGCAGCAGTATGTGGAGAGAGAATTACCAGAAGTGCAGGCTAGGATCCGAAGAGGCGGTGTATCTCCAGGTGCAATTCAAGGTGCTGGTTTTGACCTTTAAAGCCCTTCATGGTATTGGACCAGGCTACTTAAGAGACCGCATCGTCACAAGAAATTCAGCCCATCCTACCAGGGCAGACAGGAGGGGCTCAGTTGTGGTCCCATCAATGAGAGAGGTACATCTGATTGGGGCCAGGAAGAGAGCCTTCTCTGTGTCTGCCCCAGCCCTGTGGGACCAAATTCCACCTGAGGTGCGCCTCCAGACGGAACTACTCCCCTTTAGGAAGATGCTGAAGACATGGTTGTTTCCGCATGGGTGGGGCATGAGTTCCCCCACCTCTCAGGCCTGCTGGCTTGTCTAGCCGGGGAGACGGACCTGTCCTGTCTTGGATCTCAGTTTTAATTGTGGGTGGTGAGGGTTTTTTTTTTAATGTTTACATAGGTTTTATGTGTTTTAATGTGGATTTTAGCTGGGGTTTTTAGCTGTGAACGTTTTTAATTGTTTTATATTGTATTCTATTTTTGTTTTCCCTTTTTCCTCTTTCCTCTTTTGTTGTTAGCCGCCCTGAGTGGTGTTTTCCACCAGGAGGGCGGGATATAAATTACATAAATAAATAAATAAATGGTATTCCCGGTGGTAATGTATGGGTGTGAGAGCTGGACCATTAGGAAAACTGAGCACAGAAGAATAGTGGCCTTTGAAATGTGGTGTTGGAGGAGTTTTGAGAGTCCCCTGGACAGCAAGGAGAACAAACATGTCGATCTTAGAAGAAATCAACCCTGACTGCTCCTTAGAACGTCAAATAGTAAAGATGAAGCTAAAGTACTTTGGACATCAAATGAGAAGAGAGGATTCACTTGAGAAAGCCTTGATGCTGGGAAAGGTGGAGGGCAAAAGAAGAAAGGGGTGGCCAAAAATGAGATGACTAGATGGTATTGTAGGTGCAATGGGCACAAAGCTGGGTGGACTGAGAGGGATGGTGGAGGACAGAGGTGCCTGGTGGGCAATGGTCCATGGGGGCGCAAAGGGTTGGAATCCACTGTGCGACTGAACAAAAAAAAATTATGTCTCCCAAGACCTGGTTTTTCTAAAGTTTTTATGTCTGTGCAATCAGCTTGAAAATGTCCAATGCTTATCTCTTGATCATGAAACCATCAAAAAATCCCTGAACATAAACAGGCTAATTAACAGCTACTGTCCAGTTAACATTTCAATAATGCATTGTTTGGAGGCGGATGGGGTCAGAGAAATCGTGCTCCCTGAATCCTTTGCCATAGTAGACTTCCACTCACAGAACCTTTACAGTCTGGAGTAGGTTATGAATATCCAACTGCATGCATTGATCTCTGTCTGGTCATTTTCCTGGGAAACAAATGACTAGAACAAAGTGGATTTCCTCCAAAAGGGAGTGAGTGAGTCACGGAGCATTGTTCAAAAATTTGAGTAGCGTGTCTATAATTGGCTCTGAGAGGGGTGGTACAAGGGAGGCAGGAACAATTTTTTTACTTACCCTGTCCCTAAATAAACCCTGTGACTCCAAAAGGTTTCTTGTGGAAAATGCCTTTGGGTAAAGCAGGGATGCCTAGGTAGGGGGGATGTTATTTTTGAATGGTAGGTTCAGTTCTAGCCATAGAGCTTTTGATGTGACCTCACCTGCCTTTTTGTACTGAAAGGGACAGAGAAGGATTGTGATGTATAGATGGTGTCCACCTGCTGCAGTATTTATTTTAATACTGTGCACATTCCTGACTTCGTTTTGAACCTGGCTAGCATTCAAGTGTCTTTAATTAAAGAAAAAATATTGATTTACAGAAGGTGGTGTCCAATCAGCTACTGACTTTCACCCCAAAATCTTTCTACTTGGTCTTCATAGCAGAACTAGCTTTACTTAGGAGTTTTGTAGGCCTTCTCTACATCTGCTGACTTTACCGTGCAAACAGCATGAGAGTCTGTATGAAGACTGATGCATCTCCAGGCGCTGTTTTTAGAACACTGAAGCTATGGGATAATCTGAAACTATGGGATAATCTCCACATGAAGAGCAACCTGAGTTGCATCAGTAAAGTACATTGTTGCCCACCCTGAAAAAAATATTCACCCACCCACATGTAGAATCCTGGCTATGGCCCTGGATATACTGAACACCATGTTCATGAGGTACCAGATGGCTCACTATTCTTGTATCATTACGGAACAATTTCTCCATGAAGAACTCTACCAATTAAACAATAACCTATTTACTACCAATGGCAACTATAGCATGATCAGAAAGGGGAACAGGATTGGCTTTCTTTCTGCTCCCTCCCCCCTTTTTACTACAGTCTCCAGCATCCCACACCCAGTATGATCATTTGCAGAAGTAGAAGGTTATACCTTTTTAGGATCACTAAATTAAAAAATCATTGCAAGCTTTCGTGATTCATGGTTTAGTGTCTTGCACGGAAGACAAAGAAGGAGCCGCAGTAAGGGCTAGACACAGCTTTATTGCATTGTAGTCAGTGTGAACATGAGGTACAGGTGGACCAAACAGCCTTATTTATAGTACATTTTGAATAACCCGGGTGATAGTTCATTGGTTACTGTCCGCGTGACGTCATGGGACGTCATGCCCATCTTCTCCAGATGCAGTGCGGCAGTAGTTTCCTGCCCTTCAGGTATTCAGGTGAATGAGTATCCTATGGCTAACGCTGCCATAGGCACGAGCAGCATTGTTCTTAACAGCTTGTTACAATGAGTCAATGATTGCTTACAATAGATACAATTGTCGGATACAATCCGTTAAAGGGGTACTTGTCACAAACTATTCAGTACATAACATCCCTCCCCCCCTAGGTGAGGACGAAGTCCTTTAGCCATTGAGGCTTTCCGCATGTTCGCTTTTGGTGAGTGGTGGCTGCACTTCGGGCCAGAGTCCCTGCACTTGAGGAGGGTGACTTGTTAGCGACTGGCTGCGAGTCATGAGATGGGGATTGGGAAGGTCTAGGTGTGGGAGTAAACTCCAGGGATGTGAGACCGGGGGCTCCAGGGACTAAAGAAAAACCCCGCTCTTCGCTTGGATGGGTGGGGGACCACTCCGAAAACTCCCCCCGGTCTCCTAACTCAAAATCTAACAATTCCTCGAAATCTCTCTCTTCTAAATTGTCCCTGTTACCCGGCATGTCAAAAGAATTCGGGTTTGTATCATTTCCCTCCCCCCTGTGGTCTGTGTCTCCCCCTTGGGATAAACAGGTGGGGGAGAACCCTAACGCTGACTGCTCCATTTGGTCACTCACGTCTTGCCTTTCCACTACTCTACCTCTGAGCTGGTCGGCGTACCTCCTCCAGAGGAGTCCCGTGCCAGTCTCGACATTGTAGGAGACTGGCCCCATCTGTCCGACCACTATTCCAGGTACCCACGTGGGGCCGCCAGCCGCGTAGTTTTAGCAGTGTACCGGCTAGGCGATCTCGAAACTCTTGTCCCCCCCGCTTCTATGTTTCTACCCGTATCCTCCACCCTGGTTGGGTCTAGTCTTGAGAGAATCGTGGTGGGTTTTCTCCGCATGAGGAGCTTGGCAGGAGAGAGCCCTGATGCTAAGGGGGTTACACGGTACCATAACAGAAACTGGCAAAGCTGCAAGTTCAATTCCCCAGGGCCCATCCTACGCAGTGCGTCCTTCGTTGTTTGCACCAGGCGTTCCACTTGACCATTTGTAGCGGGGTGAAACGGGGCCGCAGTTATGTGGCGAATTTTGTTAATCTCTATGAAACCCTGAAACTCTGCTGACGTGAAAGTTGTGGCGTTATCGCTCACAAGTACATCTGGTAAACCGAAGCAGCTGAATACCTTGCGTAATTGCTTAATCGTTGCAGCTGACGATGTACTGGCCATGGGAATTACCTCCAACCACTTGGAGTAGGAGTCTACTATTATAAGGAAAAGAGTACCTCTGAAGGGACCTGCGAAGTCCACGTGTAGGTGGGACCACGGACCACGGGCCGTGTCCCATTTTCTGTGCGGAAGTCAGGACTCCTCGGGCCGGGTGCTCTGGCAGCTCTCGCAAGTGCCAACCATGTGCTCTATATCTGTGTCTAGATTTGGCCACCAGACATAACTCCTCGCTAGCGCCTTAGAGTGCACGATCCCTGGGTGGCATCTTGAGCACCCGGGACCACAGAACTTCGGGGATTACTACCCGCTGCCCCCAGAGTAGGCAGCCCCTTTCTAGGAAGAGCTTGTCTCTCCGTCTACCGTAAATCCTGAATTCCTCCGTAGGGGAGGTTGCCGGCCAGCCTTTCTGTACCCATGAAACGACTAGGGCCAATGACTTGTCTCTCGCTGTAGCCTTGGTGATCTCAGCTGGCAGAATTGGAGGTGACTCTAGGGCCTCAATCAGGAGCACCTGGTGGTCCTGTTCTACCTCACACTCGGGGTCCCCTGCCTGTTGGAGGGGTGACCTAGAAAGGGCATCAGCGTGGCTGATCTCCTTGCCGTGGCGGTAGGTCAATGTGTACTGGTACGCGCTGAGAAAGATTGCCCATCGTAGCATCCTTGGGGACAAGATCTGTGGGGTTGGCTTATCTGTAGTGAAAATCCCTAAGAGGAGCTTATGGTCAGTCATCATTTTGAATGGCCTGCCATAAAGGAAATTGTGGAACTTCTTAGTTCCTGCAACAATCGCTAGGGCTTCCCTGTCTGTGTGTGCGTAGTTGCACTCTGCCTTGGACAGGGATCTCGAGTAGTATGCCACTGGGGCTTCTCGCCCGCTCTCTAGCACGTGGCAGAGGACTGCCCCCACCCCCACTTGTGAGGAATCGCAGACTAGCACAACTGGTCTCTTTGGGTCGAAGTGGGTCAACACAGCCTTGGAAGAAAGAAGCTGTTTGATCCCCGGAATGCCCGTTCCTGGCTATCTCCGCACCACCAAGCCGCATCCTTTTTGAGTAATCTATGCAGCGGTTCCGCTACCGACGCCTTTCCCGGAAGGAAAGAGTGATAGAAATTTAGGAGTCCTAGGAAGGACTGCAGTTTGGCCTTGGTGGTGGGGCGAGGAGCATCTTTCACTGCCGCTACCTTGGACTCTGCAGGTTTTATGCCCTCAGGGGTTATTCGGAAACCCAGAAACTCTACCTCCTCAGCAAAAAATACACACTTGTCCTTTCTTAACCTAAGCCCCGCTCTCTCGAACACAGTTAGCACTCGGTCTAACCTCTTTGCAAATTCCTGTTCCCCTCCCACTGTTATCAGAATGTCATCAAAGTAGGGGAAAACACCTGGGATCCCCTTCAATAATCTCTCTACGAGGGACTGGGAGATCCCCGGAGCCGAATTCACGCTGAATTGGAGGCGCGTGACTTTAAAAGCTCCCTTGTGGGTCACGATTGTCTGAGCGGCGGCAGTAGCTGGGGTTACCAACAATTGCTGGTATGCCTGGGCCAAGTCTAGTTTGGTGAAACACCTCCCCCCATGCAAGGTTGCTAACAGGTGGCTTACCACCGCCACTGGATACGCATTCGGGCGAATTGCCTTGTTAATCGTGCACTTGTAGTCAGCGCAGATTCTGACCTCCCCATTAGCCTTAAGTGCCGTAACAATGGGGGTTTCCCACTCGGCGGAGTCCACCGGCACCAAAATCCCCTGACCCACCAGTTTGTCCAGTTCAGTCTCTATTTTTTCCTTTAGTGCGAAAGGCACTCTTCTTGGCTTCATCCTGATGGGTCGTACGTTGGGGTCCAATTCGAAAGAAACTGGGGGCCCTTTGAACTTCCCTAGTCCCTCCTCAAAAACAGCCAGGTGTGCGTTACACACCTCCATGATCGGGTCAGCCTGCATGGCGTGTATGCCACTGATGAAAACTCCCAGGGGCCCGAACCATTGTGTACCCAGGAGGCAGCAGGACCCTTCCTTCAGGACGACTAGGGGCAACCGCGCGGAGCGCCTTTTAAACTGCACCTTGAATTCTCCCACCCCCAACACTGGTATACTCTTGCCCTGAACGTCCTGCAAATTAGTCTTAAGGGGGGCGTAACTTCGGGGGAATACGTAGAAATTCCCTGTGGGAGACAATGGAGTACGATGACCCCAAATCGATCTCCATCCTTATTGGGACCCCCTGTACCAGTACCTCAACAAAAAAACGGGGCCGCCGCAACTGCACGCTGTGGACCGCCTGGTCGCGGTCGTTGGGAATCCGTCGAGACACGCGGTGCTCCTGGGGCTCGTCGCCGTCGAGGATGTGCCCGACCTCATCCGCCTTTCGTCGGGGCCGTTCCGCCTGGCCCTTGCCATCATCTCAATGACACCTGCAGACCCTCGCGATGTGTCCGCGCCGCCCGCAGTTGTGGCACTCCACCTTCTGGAATGGGCATTGGCTCCGGTCGTGGGATGCCCCGCATCTGTCACAGTGGCGGTCCTCTCTGGTACAGTCTCGCCTCTCGGGTCTCCTCTGCACTCGCTGCACGTCCTCGTCCTCGCTGCAGTCGGAGGTGGACTCGGAGGGCCCCTGCTCTCCGTGGGAGGAACAGCTGTGGACTAGGACCACTGGCGGGGGCCCCCCAACTGCGGCGGTCCTGGCCCGGCATACCCATTCGCCTTGTTGCACTGACTCGGTGGCTTGGGCAATGCGCAGGACATGCTCGAACGAGATGCTCTCGTCCTTGGCCAGGAGTTTTTTCCTGGCCGCCTCATCTCGCAGGCCCAGGAGGAGCCTGTCTCTCAGCGCCTCACTCAGGGACGCCCCCCACCAGCGAGGCATGGCAGCCACCCACAGGGCTGCCACGAAGTCTGCCATGGACTCACCGGCCCGCTGGCACTGCTGCTGAAACACCAACCTTGCCGGAAACACGGACACTTTCGGCTGAAAGTGCTTCCTCAGCTCGGCGAGGATCTCATCCAGGGGCACGGCCCTGAGCGGTCTCGGCATTAGGAGGTTGGTGGTCAGTTCCAAAGTCTCTAGGCCGCACTGGGCCAGTAGGAATGCCCGGTGCTGGGCTTCCTCCTCAATGCCTTCGAGGTCCATAGCATAGAGGAACTGCTGTTCATAGAGTTCTCATTTTTCTGGCTTCGTGGTATCGAAGGGCGCGATGTTCACTTGTCGGGACGCTATCCCACCTTCGTCGCCAATTTAGTGTCTTGCACGGAAGACAAAGAAGGAGCCGCAGTAAGGGCTAAACACAGCTTTATTGCATTGTAGTCAGTGTGAACATGAGGTACAGGTGGACCAAACAGCCTTATTTATAGTACATTTTGAATAACCCGGGTGATAGTTTATTGGTTACTGTCCGTGTGACGTCATGGGACGTCACGCCCATCTTCTCCAGAAGCAGTGCGGCAGTAGTTTCCTGCCCTTCAGGTATTCAGGTGAATGAGTATCCTATGGCTAACGCTGCCATAGGCACGAGCAGCATTGTTCTTAACAGCTTCTTACAATGAGTCGATGATTGCTTACAATAGATACAATTGTCGGATACAGTCCGTTAAAGGGGTACTTGTCACAAACTATTCAGTACATAACACATGGTCACTTCTTCAGGCATGCATTCAAATGTTCATGGCATGATGGTCTGTTTGCTAGGCTTTATTCTTAAAAGCAGCAGTTGAGTTGATGCTCCACCCTCATTTTTTGAAACACAGAAAACCAAGCCTGTTATTTTTCTTTCCACAAATGGCTCTATTGAGGCTGTAGGCTCCTTCTCTGGCCAGGTTAAAGCAATGCAAATTCCAGTGACCTCCATCAGGGAACTGGGGTGGGTGGGGAATTTGGTGTACACACTACGTGTTCCAATTTTAGCCGTCAAAGTCAATTAAAAATATTACCTAGTGGTTCAATTTGTAGTGCTGTTGTCCTGATGTTGAAAAGTCCATGCAGTTCAGGCAGCTGTTTCTTGGTATCCCCAGTAGTTCCATAAACAAAGTCAGCCATGTGATCCATGTATGAAACATACTCAGAAGTAGAAAGTGACTGCAGTCCAAAGACAAATGACTCCTATCTCAATGGAGGGCTATCCTTAGCTAGGTTTGCCATTCGGAGAACCGCATGTATACTCTAGTGCCATGTATGAAACAGGTGAGAAAACAAGCATGGTTTCTCTCACTTCTTTCTTCAATGGGCCCATTATTCTTGGTCTGCCCTGGCTGCTAGATTCCAAGTTTACCTGCCCAGATGGTGTGAAGAGGGAGCAAGTGACAGGAAACAGTCCCAATGGGAAAGAACAGTCTCCCCCTTCACCATCAGATTTCAGATAGAATGCAGCCTGATTTGTAATGTGGCATACCTGTCAACCTTCCCGGATAGTCCGGGATTTCACGGTTTTCGGCACCGATTTGCGCCATTTCCCGCCCCGCGCTGGTGAAACCCTGGAATTTGGCAGCGGGGAAAGGAGGTACTGTGCAGCCCTTCTGCTAAGGTCACCTTCTACGCAAGCGGCATAGCCTTCTATGCATGCATAGAAGGGTTTTACGCTTGCGTAGCCCCATTCTACGCATGCGTAGAAGGCTACGCCGTTTGCGTAGGAGGCTATGCCGTTTGCGTAAGAGGCTACGCAAGCGGCGTAGCCTTCTACGCATGCGCAGAAGGCGACCTGTGCAGAACCGTTTGCGCAGGTCCCGTATTTTCCAGAGCCGCGGTTGACAGATATGAATGTGGACAATTTTACCCTGAATTACATATGAAACATCTTTAGAGTTTCATCTAGAGGTGTGAATAAATTTGGCTAACAGAGGAAATCCTGTTACCCATCTCTGCATGCTCAGGGGTGATGATGTCATTAGCAAGCTCAGAAGTGTCTGATTGTCCATAAAGATGCAAGCAACCCATCTAGCATATCTCATTGCAACAATGAAGCAGTACTGCTGTACTTTTATAATTTACAGCTTTACAGAAATGGGCATAAGTTAGTCTTACATATGTGTAAATTATCTCCATAAACAAATTAGCATGCAAGGAGGAATCAAATCAGAATTTCTATTTTTATTTATTGACTGGTCATTCACTGCCCTTTGAGAATAAAAATTAAGATTAATTTATTAATCAGAAGATGATGGTGATGATGCATTGCCACATTTACATAGAGGTACACAATTTTGCCATAGATGACCCATCAAATGTACTACTTGTTCTGATATAAAGAAATTGTATTCTGAATAAACTACATGGTAATAGGCTGGGCATTTGAATTATGAAGATGGTATTATGGGTCTATGATTGTAATACAAATTGCCTAAATGAAGCAGTTACATCAACTGTAACTATCCTGGTGATCCCAAACCCCTCATTGCGTTTTTCTTAGGGCAATATGTTTGGTGGATAGCAATTGCAGTGTCCTCCTACCCCTGAAACAGACAGGAGAACAGACAGTGGAGCAGAGGACGTCCTCCTCTGAGCCCTCGGCACCGGCCGGAGTCGGAGGGCTTTAAAAAGCCGCTGAAGTTGCAGAGGATGTTGAGCCCCGGGCTCGGAGCGGCAAAGGACTTTTTGTTATTTATTTGTTATTTGCTGTTTTAGTGTTAAATTGTATTTTATTGTGAAAATTTTATCTTATGGTATTTCATTATGTTAATGTATATTGTTGAGGATATGTTTATAAGCTGTCCAGAGTCACACTTCATGAGTGGGGCAGCATATATATGTCAAAATAATAATAATAATAATAATAATAATAATAATAATAATAATAATAATAATAATAATAATAATAATAATAATAATAATAATAATAAAGTGGCTAAGATGCTGACTGGGAGGCGGAAGGTCAGCAGTTCGATTCCCAAGTGCTGCAGGATGGAATGAGCTCCCGTCTTTGTCCCAGCTCCTGCCAACCTAGCAGTTCGAAAGCAAGAAATTGCAAGTACAATAATACCTCATACAAAGTCCGCTTCATACAACATCAGATTCATACAACATCGCCTAATTCCTTGAAAAAAGTTGCCTCATACAAAGTTGTGCGACTTTGTATGAGGCATTGGGGTTTTCCCAGGTTGCATTGTGCCTGGGCAGTATAAAAGGCAGGACACATGCGTGAATTGCTCTTGTGGGTTTTGCATGAGGTGAAGAGTGGTTAGGAGTGGTTTTGAGCATGATTTTGGATTTTTTTGAATTTTTTCGTCAGAATTTTTAGAAGCATTCCTGGGATTTTTGCAGCATTCTTCAGGTTCTAGGACAATCAGGGTTGTTTGACATGTTTTTGACAATGATTTCTTAAAGTTCTGTCAGTTTCCTTGACTTTGCCCTGAAGTCTGTGCTGTTACAGTCTGTGCTGTTACAGTCTGTGCTGTTACAGTACAATGTATCTCTATGGAAACAACGTTGTACGAGGCATCGTGGCAAGGATTTGGACGTTGTATGAGGCATCGCGGCTAGGATTTTGCATGCCTCATACAAAGTCCAAATCCGTATAAAGTCCAAACTTGTGGAACCAAGTTTGGACGTTGAATGAGGTATCACTGTAGATAAATAGGGACCACTTCAGTGGGAAGGTAACAGCATTCCGTGCACTCTGGTGTCTAGTCATGCCTGCCACATGACCACTGAAACGTCTGCAGAAGCAGACAACACTGGCTCTTCGGCTTTGAAACAGAGATGAGCACTGAACCCTAGAGTCGGATACAACTAGCTTTCGAGCAAGGGAATAATAATAATAATAATAATAATAATAATAATAATAATAATAATAATAATAATAATAATAATAATAATAATAATAATAATAATAGTGCTGGTGGATCAAATTCCTCCTGGAGCATCTTCTGCCTTCTAAGTCTGCTCATGGAAAGAAGGAAGTTCCTTCCCCTTCGATTCCTTTGTACTCCTCCTATTCAGTGCAGTGGGTGCAAAAACATCTGAGCAATATAATTTTCCTAATGATCAGCCATCAATGCCTGCAGTAGCTCATAAGAAAGCTACCTTTTCCAGGTGGTTTGTTTTTCTGAATAGGTTCTTCAAGATGGTCAAATCAGATGGTGATTGACTGTGTATTGTATGTTCTACTATGCCAGGGAACCCGAAACACAAACTTATGTCTGCAGAGACATAGCCATAGCTCACTGGCTCCTGAACATTAATGCCCTTGATAATAGTCCCCTCCCTATCCTTGAGCTTTTGAAGTCTTGTCCTATTCATTCATTGATTGTCCATGGGGAATATTCCACTAGAGGGCAGCAGGTCCTTGCTAGAGGCACTTGAATGATCTGGGTTAAGTTAGGTTAGCAAGCAAATCTAACCCAAAAGTGGTTTGTTTTCCTTTACCTTGGATACCTTGGCGTAGTTATTCAGTGAGGAGTCCTTATATGAGTAGACATCTCCGCTACGACATTCTGCACAACTTTTGACCATAGCTATTTGTCTTCTCCATGTTGGCCCAACATTTTTCTTGAGAAAATCTTCCCAACCATTAGGTGGTCTTCCCCTAGGTTATGGGTTGCCAACTTTTTTTTGGGGGGGGGGGCACACTCCCTCAGACAGTTGGGAGGCTGGACTGGTGGTCCAGATGCCACTGCCACTGCCCGTGGAATCAGCCACGGACTTATTTACGGCTATTGTAAACAGTGGATCCGGCCTATAATGCCAAACCACTGCTGCCGGAATTGGCCACGGACTCATTTACAGCTATCATAAACACATTTACGACAGCCGCAGATTCATTTATTGCTGTTGTAAATGGATCCAGCCCATGGGCTGTAGGTTGACTGGCCCTGCCCTAGATCTTTTGCAATCTCTCAAATACCAATTCATTACTCTGGCGCTCCATTCTATTGTCACTTGTGCATGCAACATGGCCAGCCTACCTTAATTTGTTCATCAGGTATTCTGTTACTACTTCTTTTAGCAGTGATCTTTGCCTGATGTCCTCATTTTTTACTTTATTGTGAAGTGGGATTCTGAGCATTGTTCTCTCCATTACTCATTGTGTTACTTGCAGCTGTTTTTCTTCCACATCTGTTAAAGCCCACGTTTCACTGCCGTATGTCATTGCTTTCAAGACCGTAGATTTGAACACATTTGCCTTTGTTTCTGATTTAGCTTTTGACTTCAAGATGGCTGACACTTCTCTGAATTTACCCCACACGGCTCTCTGTCTTCTAGATATTTCTTCTTTCAAATCTTTGTCTATCCCGACTGCTTGACCCAAATAAATGTAGCTTTCCACTTACGACTACTCGCGACTACTGCTCAAAGAGGGCCAGGAGGGCT
This sequence comes from Bradypodion ventrale, assembly GCA_035047345.1. Taxonomy (NCBI): domain Eukaryota; kingdom Metazoa; phylum Chordata; class Lepidosauria; order Squamata; family Chamaeleonidae; genus Bradypodion; species Bradypodion ventrale. Next base: position 136,428,541 of record JAWDJE010000002.1, on the reverse strand, counting down.
TTTGCTCAACTTCATGTCATCCGCCATTTACGCCCATTCCTGGACCGGAACTCCTTACTTATGGTCACCCATGCTCTGGTCACCTCCAGACTGGATTATTGCAATGTGCTCTACATGGGGCTGCCCTTGATGACCATCCAGAAGCTACAGCTGGTTCAGAGTGTGGCTGCCCGGGTGGTGACAGGGTGTGGGCATTATGCCCATGTCTCGCCGCTGTTATGGGAGCTGCATTGGTTGCCAGTGTGCCTCCAGGTACAATTCAAGGTGCTGGTTTTGACCTTTAAAGCCTTTCATGGTAGTGGGCCAGAATACTTAAGAGACCGCATTGCCCCAAGGTTTTTGGCCCGGCCCACTAGAGCAGACCGGAGAGGCTCCCTAGTGGTCCCATCAGCCAGGGAGGCACATCTCACTGGGACCAGGAGGAGAGCCTTCTCGGTATTTGCTCTGGCCCCATGGAACCTCCTGCCACTTGAATTGCGCCTCCAGGGAGAGTTGCTCCCCTTCAGGAAGGCCTTAAAAACGTGGCTATGGCAGCAGGTGTGGGGTACAACTGGTACCACAACCCAGCCCAGCAGACTTATTTAGCCCTGCCCAGGGTTCTTATTTATTCCTGCCCGGGTGTCCTTTTTTAAGGGGATTGAGGAGGTTTTATAAATGCTTTTATATAGTTTTATAGTATTGGTTTTAATTAGTATTGGGTATGGGTTTTAGCTGATGTTGTGAGCCGCCTTGGGTCGCTTAGGCAAAAAAGGCAGTTATATAAATCCAACAAATAAATAAATAAAACATTTTATTTGTTTTTCAAGTTTTATTTCATCACAAGGCAGCTACAGTATTTCAATTTCATTAACTTGATTTTAGTTTTGTTGACCTTGAGACCGATGTTTGTGCCTTCTCTGTCCAGCTCTGTAAGCATTTGTTGCAGCTCTTCTGTTGTATTACTTATCAGGACTATGTCGTATGCGAATCTCAAATGGTTTAATTTCTCACCATTTATTGCGATACCCTCAGTCCAGTTTAACTTTCACATTACCATTTCGAAGCAAGCAGAGAACATTTTAGGTGATATTGTATCACCTTGTTTGACCCTTTTGCAAATTGCGACTCGTGCTGAATTACTGAAGTGAATAATACATGTGAAATTGTCCTTTTGCACTGCTTTGAGTAATTTGATGTAGCTAGGGAGGACTCCTTGCTCCTTTAGGGCTTCAAGAACTGTGTTAACTTCCACACTGTCAATGCCTTTTCAAAATCTACAAATGCTACTGCAAACAGAATATTGTATTCACTGCTTTGTTCAAGTAGCCGGGTTAAGGCAAATAGGTAATCTCTAATACTATAACATTTTTGAAAACCTGCCTGTTCCTATGGTTGTTGTTCGTCTAACGCCATTATTATGTGGTTAGTGATGATTCCATGTCCGAGATGCTTGGAGAGAATAAAAAAAAAACTTGCTCCATAAGAAAGGCGATAAAGAGGATCTTAAGAACTATAGATCAATTTGTTTCTTGTCACACACACACACACGTACATACATACATACATACATACATACATACATACATACATACATACATACATACATACGTGTGTGTGTGTGTGTGTGTGTGACAAGAAGCTAATTGGTCTAGTTCTTAAGATCCTCTTTATCACCTTTCTTATGGAGCAAGATGTTTTTTTTTTAATTCTCTCCACGCATCTGGGACATGGAATCATTCTGCCATCGCCTTCCAGAGACAATGACCTCCTGTTTTCAGTGCTTTCACTGAGATTCCATCTATACTAGGCACTTTACCACCATACATTTTTGACAGAGCATAACACACTTCACTGACTGTAATTGGTGGGATAACATAGTCTGCTTTTTCAAGTTTTGGCAGTTGCACTTTGATCTGAAAAATGAATAGTTGGGTGTAAAAATCTTTGCAGATTTTTGCCATTTTCATTTTTCAGGGCGATGAGATTGTTCCTGTGCATTGCCAGATTTCTTTTGTACTTTTTCAGACTTCTGTTCTTCTCAGAAGTTTCCAGTAGTCATTTTTCACGGTATTTCTGGATGTCATCTGAAAGTCGGATTCTTATCTATTTTCTTATCTGCTGTTACAGAATGGAGTATTCAAGGTTATTAACTTTGTCTCTTTTCGTTTCCTTTCTTTTTGGAAGCAACTTGCATGTATTCTCTGAGACAGTGGAACCCCAGTTAACGTAATTAATGCATTCTCCGGGATGTTTCTTACAGCAAAAATTACTTTAACTGAATTTCCCATAGAAATGCATTGAAAACCAATTAATCCATTCTGAAAAAAATTCCATAAACTGAGCCACTTTTTTCGATGGATTTTCTTTTGTTATGCAGTTTTTATGTTAACTGTATTCTTTTTTCTGTTTTGTTTGGTTGCTTTGCTTCTGCCTTCTTAATAACTTCATTTAGTTGGTTTATGAAGGATTGGTAGTTGGTGTTTATATCCCCTTTACATTCCCATTTATTTTCACTGCTGAACTTTAGAAGCTCCCTGAGTGCCCCCAAGAGCTGTGATCTTATAAATTCTCATAACTAAGCAGGGTCAAGCAGGGACACCTGGGTTCGAGGCATTCACAGTACCGTATATACTCGAGTATAAGTCGATCCAAATATAAGTCGAGGTACCTAATTTGGGCCTCTAAAACTGGGGAAATAGATTGACCCAAGTATAGGTCGGGGGTGGAAAATGCAGCAGCTGCTAGTGAGTTTCAATAATAAAAAACGTGAAAATATAGTAAAGTTAATTAATTTAAACATTTGTGTGGGCATGTTTTTGAGTGTTTACGGTAGTTGCTTCTTTTTTAAAAACTGTATTTGTACCACCAACCAGTGGTGGCACTGCAGGGGAAATGGGTGGACAGGCCAATTGCACTGAGGCAGGAAGGGATGCTCTTGCCTAGCCTCTTGCTCTCCCTGCAACCAGGAAGCATGCCTTCCCCCTCCATTTTGACCACATGGAGCAGGGACAAAGGCAAGGAAGGTAAATGAAACCCTTTCTTTTTATGCACAGGTTTGGCTTCCCACTGAAATGCATTGGGAACATACAAACAGAAAAGCTTTAAAATACTGTACAAGAAATTGATTTCCAATACATTTAAATGAGAAATTGCAATTTGCGCCCTCTTGTGGCCACCTGTGGTAATAGCCCGCCGAACATATGTTTTTCTTTCCCCTCTCCTGAAGCCGAACTGCACCGAATCCAGCGTGGTTTTGGACTCTCGTGGTTGTTGACCTGTGTATAGGTTGAGTCACCTTTTTGGACCTCATTTGGGGGGCTAAAAAACTCGACTTATACTTGAGTATATATGGTAATTTCAGTGCAAGAGCAAGATGGGAATTTGTGAATCAACCACAAATTAGCAATGACACATGCAGGCAACATATATGCCAGTAAGCTGCAGAAATAGAAGAGAAAGGAAAGCTTCAGACAAAGACAAGGGAAATCAGGGCCCTAGCCAAGATTCTAGTTGGGGGCGGGGAGAAATAATTTCTCAGGAGGAGCAATAGTGGTACATGTGCATGCGCATACACATCCGCGCGCGCGCACACACACACACTTGATGGCAATGAAATCTCACCCTTATGTCTGACAAACCTCCCTCCATATAGGTCGCACTTGCTCGGAAGTCAGTTATATCCAACAGTGCACAGAATGCTGTTTACCTTCCCACTGAAGTGATCCCTGTTTATCTACTTGCAATTTCTTGCTTTTGAACTGCTAGGTTGGCAGGAACTGGGACAGAAACGGGAGCTCTTGTGCCCTCCCTGGCACCTCAGTGCAGAGCTTGCGGCACAGCTGACAAGCCCCATCCTGGTCCCCCTCCCACAGCCCTGGCATGAAGGCTTCCCTGAAGTACACCCAGGCAGAGGGAAGGGGGGGGAGAGAGAGGGGATGAGGGTTGGTGCGCCGTGGAGCTGAGGCCGCCCAAAACCTGCTCTTGGAGAGAGCTGAGCCACCGGCCCCTGAGCGAGGGCTATGCCGGCCCCTGGGCGAGGCCTGCACACACACACACCAGCCTCCCTGGACATGGCCCTGAGGGAAATTTAGATACCCTTTCTTCCATTACAACTGGGGGAATGATTTCACTTTTGTGAAACAGAAGAACATAACCCTGAGATCCATGAGTAGTGAGGGAATCTGAATTGAACAATATTGGAACTCTATAAAGTTACAAACCAAGTAAACTTTCAAGTGATCCAGAACCTTTCTTCTGGCTTCAGTGGTATACAATTGGTGGCAGTGGTGATTTGCAAATTGAAGTTGTGTGTCTATGGAGGGAGAAATCTGTTGTTGTACCCATAGTGATTGGAGCCCTTGTAGCAATACCTAAAGGACTCCCTAGCGATATTTGGAGATTTTGGATCTATTGGACTTGAACATCCTAACTCTCAAAAAAAAAAAAACCTTCTAGGAACTGCATATACCTTAACCATTATTACGTCCTTGGTTAGGGCTTCCTAATAATTTTTACTACGTTCAAATCCAAAGTTCAAGCAATTTTCCAACTGATATTTTTTTTTGTAACCCTGTCATGGCGTTGCAAATAATCACTCTGACATTTTGCTGGATCCACTAATCTACTGTTTCATCCTTTTCTTGGGCATTTGCTATTGTTAGATACATGCTGTATTTTAGCCTTCATGAAATCTTCTGGCAAAACTTATTATTGAGCTGTCAAGATAAACCCTTCAGTTTACTTCTTCAACATTCCTGCTCTCAATCAGTTCCATGTCAGTCACCCATCAAGCAAGCAAGCCCTGAAGAAAAGGAATGACAGACGAATCCTTGTCTACTCTGTATGCAGCAAAAACAGAAACACTGGAGCTGACCTCTGAGACATGAACAGTCTTCCTGGCACCCTCCAAAACCTGTGAGATAGTGTTGGTTTTTGTCTGAGGTGGAACAATCAGAGGCTTTGATTTTGCTGCATTGAAAAGGGACATCTGTTTAATGTACTTTTGCTCCCATTTGCAGATAGTAAAGGTAAAGGTTTTCCTTGCTCGAAAGCCAGTCGTATCTGACTCTAGGGTTCAGTGCTCATCTCTGTTTCAAAGCCGAAGAGCCAGCACTGTCCGCTTCTGCAGACATTTCCGTGGTCATGTGGCAGGCATGACTAGACACCGGAGCACACGGAATGCTGTTTCCTTCCCACCTAAGTGGTCCCTATTTATCTACTTGCAATTTCTTGTTTTCAAACTGCTAGGTTGGCAGGAGCTGGGACAAAGATGGGAGCTCATTCCGTCCTGCAGTACTCAAGAATCGAACTGCTGACCTTCTGCCTCCCAGTCAGCTTCTTAGCCACTTGAGCCACTGCAGTCCCTTATTTGCAGATAACTCACAGCAAAAAGCATACTTTAAATGTATAGTTCCTGGCTGGGATTCAGTAGCCCAGGGTCACAATAAGTCAAAAGTGACATACAACACGTAACAGTTTGCCTGAGATGCTGTAGATCCACTGAATATGATGGCTCACAAATGAACTGACTGGGTAGAGTGAAGCTTTGTAGATTTAGGACCACAGTGTGAGCACTGTAGCTGAACTGAACATGATCCAAATGCTAATTTAATGTTCAGTACATACACTGCACTGGCTTTCATTCTGTTGCACTGACTTCTCTGTTCTACTCTGTGTTAGGTAGGTGGGTTTCTGGTTATTGTCCCAATGTATTATATTGGTAATAACAATATCAATACATGTGCCATCAAGTAAATTTTGACTTTCCATGGGTTTCTAGGTAGAAAATATACATAAGTGGTTTATCTTTCACTTCTTCTGCAGGCACCCTGGGACTGTGCTTGCCCTGGTCACACAAGGTGGCTCTTCTTCTGGGATGCACCGTGGAGACTCGAACTCCCAACCTCTGGCTCTGAAGTCAGATACCTAGACCAATATGTTCCACCTACTCATCAAATTGGTAGAGAATGGAATTTCCTTTTCTGTATAGGATTCCTTTTTCTTCCCTCACTTCCTGGAACACAGAAGTGGCAGAGAGATAACATGGAACAACAGACATGCTATATTGACCACCATCAACAGCTTTGAAATCAATTAAAGGCCCAGATATCTTTACAGTGTCATAGTTTCACTGTTTAAACTGCAGGTGTACCATTTGCACACTATATACTTGGTGATTGTTCAGGCCAGAGATAGAACAATGCTCCCAGAAGATAGAGGACAACAGCAGCTTATACTCTTGGAGCCAGAGAGCCCAAATGGGAGCGAGGGAGGAGGACTTCCTACTACCTGCTGCGCAGGAGCTTATCTATTTACCTATCAGTCTGACTCTAAGGTATTTATAAGGGCCCTACTACAATGAGTATCTTATCCGGCTTTGAACCATTGTTGTTGTTCTCTAAACTATGCAGTATGAATGCGGAGAAACTGTATCTTCCTTGACTAGTCCAACTGGCTGTTATTCTGAGGCCATCCAGGTTTCAAGTAAATACCTATAGATAAAATTCCCATGCCATCTCTACTTTTGAAGGACTCAAAGAAATTTTAAGGCAGGAGCAGCCAACCACTGCTGGCGCCAGCATCCACTGCTATAAAAATGGCCATGCTGCCAGAGAAATTTAGTGTTTTGGTCATTCGTACTTCAGCTTTCCCTGGGCTACTTTAATACCAGAAATTGTCTCTCTCTCTCTTTTTTTTTTTTTAATAAGAAACAGGAAATTTAGACACATTCAGCTTTGAAAGAAAGTTATATACCCTGATGGGAGTGGAGGTTATAATTTGACACTCTGAAGTAAGCCAGTTTAAGAGGAATCAATTTACACTGGCACCATTAGATCTACCTGTCCTGAATCCTATTGTTTCAAAAGGACTTGGCTTCTGAGAGGACACAATAGGTCATATATTCATCAAGGCCAGGGGTTCTCAACCTTTTCAAATCAGGTACCGGGTCACACTCCTTCAAACAGTTGAGGGGGCTGGACTGGTTGTCTGCCCCCCCCCCTTTGCCCCCCGCCATTTACGGCTGCTGTAAATGAGTCTGTGGCCGATTCTGGTAGCAGTGGTGGCTGGAGCAAGGGCGGGGGCCGGATTATTAGGCACCACAGACCAGATCCGGCCTGTGGGCTGTAAGCTGAGAACCCCTGATCTAGGCTGAACCGGTCAGGTGCCAGTCTATATGACATTCCTGTTTAAATTTTAGCATGAGGGAGCCAGCAGCGATAGAATTCAAAGAAGCAGCTCTGGAAAATTACCACCATTACTTTCATTTTTGTCTGTTTTCTTCAAAGTATCTGCTGCCTATCTCATCTTCTTCCCCTGAAAGAAGAAGGATTGGCCTTCCACCAACCCCACTTCTGCCTGCATTTGAGTGTTTGAGCAGAAATGGGGCAGTAGCAAGTGCCCCGCTGTAGCAGGAACAACCCTTCTTGGCCTGCCTCAGCTTGGTGCCTCTCTTACTTCAGCAATTGCAGTTTTCTGACTTAATTCTCCAATGAAAAATAATGTATATTTGTTAAAGGTAAAGGATGCCCTTGCTCAAAATCCAGTTGTATCCAACTCTAGGGTGCAGTGCTCATCTTCATTTACAGCCCTTGAGGCAGAGCTGTCTGCATGTGCAGACATTCCCATGGTCATGTGGTCATGTGGCACACAATGCTGTTAACTTTCCTACCAAAGTGGTACTTATTTATCTACATACTTGCAATTTTTTGCTTTCAAACTGCTAGGTTGGCAGGAGTCTGCAGTCTAGAGGCCAGTGGTGGGCTCAATTTTTTTTTTACTACCACACTGTGGACGTGGTATGGTGGCCATGGCCAGGCAGAAAGCCCTGCATTGCACCCAAATTAGGACTACTTTATTTCAAAACTTGGATGGGTGGGCCCAGCCAGAATTTTTGCTACCGGTTCTGGCGAACTGGTGTGAACCTGCTGATGCCCACCACTGCTAGAGGCTCATATCTGTTCAGAGGATGTCAAGGGTCATTCTCTTGCTTAGTTCTCTCGGCATCCACTGCTACTTCTCTCCTGATCTTAGGTGGAGCAATACGAACCAGAGGTTATATTTTCTCAACTGGTGCAGGTTTGAGGCATCCTGTCACTATACGCATGGCTTCATTTACAGCGATGTCAACCTCTTTTTGCATGTTTAGATGCGCTCCATACTGGAGCAGCATACTCTGATGCAGAGACGCTCAGGGTTAAAGCTGATGTACGCAGCATGGATGGTTGAGTTCCCTATTTGTAGTTTTTGAGTTTCCTGATGATGTAGTTCCTTGTACTAACTTTGGCTTTGGTATTCAGACAGTGCTGCTTAAAATAGAGTGTCCTGTCAAGTGTCACGCTGAGGTATTTTGGTGCTTGGCAATGCTGTAATCAGTTTCCTTGCCACATAATAACCAACTCATCCCTTGTCTCTTGGTTTCGAAGGTGGAAAACACACACTTGAGTCTTGCTTGGATTAGGTTTCAAATGGTTGATGTTATAATACTTTCCTAATTCTTCAAGTGCTCCAGTATGTTTTCTAGCAACCTCATCAAAGCTTGTTTCTTGGATGGCCATTGCTGTGCCGTCTACATGGATGAACTATTTTGCATTGACAGGAATTGGCTGATCATTTGTATATATATAATACAGTGTTGGGTACACAGAAAGCCTCCACAAACATTGTGAATACAGTTGGGTGTACCCTGGGCAGCAACCTTGTTGGCTAATATTTGTCACATCGGATCAAACCAAAGACCAGGTGACTTAAATTTGACCACAAATAACTCAACCCAGCCCTTGATTTATTACTGTAGACGTCTACAGCACAATAAGCAGATTTCGCTACGAGGCTGGACGCTGGAAAAAGTACTTTTTCGAAAAAATTACTACTTCAATAGTCACTATATTATCGCTCTAAGATCCCTGAGGAAAGGGTTGTTCCCAGAAAATCTATATAATTATCCGGAAAAAGTTTCAGATCTTGATAACCATATAAAGAATACGTTGGCTTCACCAAGCATTGGATCTCGGAGTATTATTCATTTATTCATTATTATCTTATTCTGGTGCCATACAGCATTCACAAGCGGATTTTGTGTTCTATTTTACTTCTCTCCGCTTCTCCCATTTGCTTCTGATTCTTTTAATTCTGCCACATATTCATCTTGAGAAAACCTTAAGCAAATGACTCATTAAATTTATTCTGTACAAGCTTTTGCATTTTTCTTCTTGGATATCACTAGTAAAGGTCAATCTCAGCCAAATATGAGAAGTGGTTGAAAATATTCATTATTGCATTAACTTTGTTAATGCTGCAAAATCAGGACCTCTGCCATTTATTGATAGCCACTTTAGATTTGGAATTTCCAGATTACTTCCAGCCTTGTAGTGATATCTAGTAAAGTGAATTCTGTTGGTATACCATCTTCAAACTAGGGGGGGGAATTTTCTGTTCTGGTCTTTTCATTATTTGCTTTTGTTAGTAGAGTATGAGGCAGGGGAAAAAACCACAGAGAAAACATGGAGTCATAAAACTTAGTCTCAGCCCCTGACCCCCTCTTTGGTTTCTTTTTCACACAAACAGCACTTTGTTTGATAACATTACTCTACAAGCACTTAAAAATAGAAAAAAAGGCATCTTTACTCACAATTAACAATCCGCAATTACAGTCAGGAGAAAAAGGGATTAGGGGAAATGGAAACCCCAGCACTGGAAGAGAACCTCCATGCTTGTTGCTTGATTGGAGTCCAGAGAAAGAATAGCTATCAGCAAGACGATGGAAGGGGAAAAAATTAGCAGGAAGAGAGGGTGGGGGTTTGTTTCAAATGGCAGAGGCGATAAAAGAAATCAACCAATCGAGCTGGTGGCAAGAGAAGACTACATCACACTGTAAAGACCCCTCCCATTGATATTCAGTGTTAGTATATGCAATATTGCTATTCCCCCAAAACCCCTTCTCAAGCTTGCATGAGGAACCCTCAAGTCTCATTTTCAAAATGGTCTTTTGGTAGAGGCTTTGTCAGGATATCTGCTGGCATCTCTGCAGTGGGACAGTAGATCTTTTGGATGGCCCCTTTCTTGGTCAGGTCATACACCAAGTGGTACCTCACGCCAATGTATTTGGTGGGTGCATTTTTTGTCTCCCTTTGACAGTTTGATGCAACCCTGGTTGTCTTCCATTATTTAGATTGGCATTTCTTCATCTTTATTCCAAAGTCCTTTAGCAACAGTTAACCCATTAGTGTGGCTACACAGGTGACCACTCAAACAACAACAGTTACAGGCAAGCAACCTGACCTTCATTAGCCACAGCATCTGTCTTCATGCTTCTGCTGTGGCAATGAACTCTATTTCTGTGGAAGACATAACTACCAACATCCTGTTTACAACTAGCCCGTGAGATAAGACTATCATATATACAGGAATCAAATGATGAAGTTATAATCTGTGCTATCCTCTGCCCAGTCTTCATCTGTGTACCCTATAAGCTTTGGGTCTTGCTGGTTGTCAGCCTTAGCTAAAAGTCTGTAGTTCCTTTCTAGTATCTAGCTTACTCATTTGACAGCTGCTCATTCACTCTGTGTAGGTGAATTAATGTTACTGATCAGTATCCCTACAACAGTAGCCATGTCAGGTCTAGAAGTGATTGTGAGATACAAAAGCTTTCCTAGAGCTGTTCTGTCCTTGCTATTGTTTGACTGAAGTTCACTTTCTTAATAGTTTGTTGTCATGAATGGTGCAACAGTTTGGCCATTTTTAGGTCTAGTGCAGTGTTTCCCAACCTTTGGGTTTTGGATTTCGATTCCCAGAAGCCTAAGTCAATTCCCCAAAACACTGATCCGACAATGTAGTGACATAGGCTTCTGGGGGTGGTCCCCATGTTCGGAACCACTGGTCTAGTGTCTCCATGAGTTCAATAATCTTTCGTTTCTGGTTCTGCAAATACAAGCCATCTGCCTCCCTTTCCATTTGACTGCCCAAATAGTATGTTGCACCTAAAACCTCCTTTATTTTTTCACCTCTTCTTAAGATGGTGCAAAATCTCTTTGTACTCCTGTTCTCTTTGAATAGCCAAAATTAGGTCATCAACATAGCCAAGAATAAAAGTTAAGTGCCCATTTCTGCTTCTGATATGTAAGCACCGATCTGCATCATCATACGTGAAACCTTGTTGCAGCTGCATCTTCTTCAATTTCTCGTTCCAGGCTCAAGCAGCTTGTTTCAGTCCATACAATCCTTTCTTTAATTTGCAAACTAAATCAAGAACTTCCCTCTTAATGTTCCACATACAGCTCCTCTGCAATTCCTTCACTTAGGAACACAGTCTTGACATCTGGATGCTTGACTTGCATTTCTTTGGAGGCTCCCACGCTTGGGAACATTTTTAGAGTACTGTGTTTGGCAACAGGGACAAAGGTTTCATCAAAGTCTTCTCCGTGTTTCTGGAGGGACCCTTTTGCATTGTAGCATTCCACTTCTCCTTCTGCACCCTGCTTCACCTGGAAGGCCCACTTGCACCCAGTGGCTTTCCTGCCTAGTGGTGATTTGGTCAGGGCCCATGTCTCATTCTTATGCAGCACATTTATTCCTTCTCTTGCAGTTCTGTCCTTCTGGTGGCTTCAGATGCTGTTCAATTTCCTCCCAAGTCTTTGGATCAGTGATGACTTTGTTAGGTAGGTGAGGCAAGGTGGGGGTATACCTTTGCTGGACATGAGGAGCATATGATTTCCATCTCTTTTCCTTTCTCTTGGTGTTCTGCTCTCATCCTGTGTGTTATCATCTTCTTGCTCTCTGTTTGACTGAGGTTGTGAAGGCATAGGCACGGCAGTACTTAGGAGGGGTTCAACAAAGGGGGGAAATCCAGACTTGACTATTTGTTTGTGTGTGGAGAGATAACATGGAAATCTCTTATCAACTATAGCCGAAGCTCTAGCCACTGCACAATACTATTATTTCAATTGGTGACAGAAATAGGAAGCTTATTAGATAATCTGTGTTGGATCTTTGTTAGAATTTTGAATCCACACCTCCCACATTGCTATTTGCATTATATCTAATCTAGGTGGTGACAGATGTGGGTTAGGGAACATGATTGCAGCCCATGCAGTGACAGTGATAAGCAACTGGTGTCTTTCTGTGAACATAATGGACATACTTCCAACATCGATGAATCCGTAAGAAGACATGGCAATCATTGGATGCACACACCTTCAATGAAATTGACTTTATTTACATTAGCCAGAAATGGAGGTTGTCACTGCATAATGCAAGTGCATACAGAAACTGCGTACCTTTTAGAACAGAAATCAAGCTTAAACTATGAAAGTAAAGAAAAATTATATCAAAAAGACAATTTGTAATAGTGAAGCTCTTGACTGTACAATCACTGCCACCTTTGCTTTAGAGCTGTGAAATCATTTTGATACCTCTGAGTATGTGATGGATGTGGAAGACCTCTGGAACAACTTTAGGAATACCATGATAGAATGTGCCCAAAATATAATTGGGAGAAGACATGGCAGAGAGAAGGAACAATGAATCTAGGGATAGGACCAGGAAGCTGACTGTTGAAAGAGAAGTTACAAAATTAGAATGGAACCAGGCCAAAGATGTGGAAGTAGCAAAGGAAATGAGTCAAAGAACTAGATCAGATGGTGAAGAAAAGCTGCTAGAAAGATAAGGAAGGATAGTTGGAACAGAAAGGCAACAAAGCGGAAGAAACAGCCAATTGAAATGATGCTAAAACTCTTTACCACATAGCCAACAAATTGACTGGAAAAAAGAAACAGTTCCAGTGATCAAATCAAGGATAAGAGCAAGAAGTTCCTGATCACCCAAGTAGAGCAGAATAAAAGGTGGGTTGGATATTTCCAGGAAACTCTTAACCAGCCAGACCCAATCACGACATATAGTTTTAATTATGAGAGTGCCCACCAGGAGCTCCAAGTAAATACTGACAGGATTACCATAAAAGTAGATACTATGTTTTTAAAAAATCTAAAGGTTTCCAACCTGGTCAAGAAAGTATTAGTTTTTTGAAATAGAGATCAGTATATTAAATTCAAAATGGAAAACTGAATTATGGAATAGAATAAAAGGTCCCGAGGGTGGAGGGTGGATGTGTCAATGGTTAATGTAGTTATGGTTTAATTGTTTTTATTACAAACAATGATGAAAAAAATTATATAGATTTTGTATTAAGTAAATATGGATGTATTTTATATGCTTATGTTTATTATTGTTTTGTATATATGCATTATTTATGTTTTCTAAATGATAAAAAAGTACAGAATTTTATTAAAAGCCTTAAAAACAAGGCAGCTGGCTTAGATGAGATACCCACAAAGGTTTTAGACACAACGGTTAGGTTTTGGTGAAAGAGTTGATGAAGCTATTCAATAAATTTTGGCAAAATGACAGTCCCAGAAGACTGCCAAAAAAGGGCAATTGTCAAAGTCCCTAAGAAAGGTAACATCTCTGAATATCAGAAAACTTGATCAACAAAAGCTCACAGTAAAAATATAGCAGTTAGTCTTTAAAGTGCTGCTGTGTTTTTATTTCTATTTTGTTTTTGTTTTCTGGTATGCCTGAACCACAGACTAACACGGCTACTATGTCAAAAAAAAATCATCTCTGAATATACCAACTAGTGGGGCATTACCCTCCTCTCAGTGCCTGGGAAGGTTTTTTGTCTAGTTCTCCTTAGCTGGCTGCAAAGTGTCCTAAACCACACCCGAGAGAAGAGCAAGCTGCATTTCGTAGTGGAAGGTCCTGTAGCAAACAAATCTTTGCCTTACAAAACATCATAGAACAGTGTATTAAGTATCTGCATCCACTGGCCATTAATTTCATTGATTTCAAGAAAACATTTGAGTGTTCCTGGTGGACACTATCCTGAATCCTGCAGATCCTGTATCTATACAGATTACCATCTTTAAAGACTTATACCGTACCTACAAGCAAGCTGCTGTGTTAAGACTGAGAATGGTCATACAGATTTGAGATTACTACTGGGGTTATGCAAGGCTGTGATCTATCTCCATTCCTTTTCCTTGTGGCCCTTGACTAGGTTGTGCAATGAACAGCATACACTGGGACAGGCATCCTTTGGTCTGATCAAGATTGCCTTGATGAACTAGATTTTGCTGATGACATCACTTTGTTCAAGAAAGATGAGCTGAAATTGCAACAGGTGACAATAGCCCTGGATGGAGAAGCAAAGAAAATTGACCTTAGGATAAGCGCCAAGAAATCAAAGATCATGCATGTGAATTCCATGTCCCGGATATAGGGAATCACACTCGATCACAGCAGCGAGAGGAAGTGGAGAGATTTATTTACTTGGACAGCATGATCACCTAAAATGGAGAGGCAGAGGTGGATGTCAAACGCCATCTTGGAAAAGCAACAGCTGTCTTCTGGAGAATGAATAAAATCTGATCCTCACCATCTATAACACAGAAAATTAAACTCTGTTTGTTCACCTCCATAGTTCATCCAACAGCCATCTATGCCTGCAAGACTTTAAAGGCATCAGCAAGTAGTGTATTAACAAAGACTTGATTTTTCCAGCAGAGGTTCCTCCAGTGAATTTTAAAGATTCAATATTTTGACCACATTACCAATGAGGAGGTGCTGCAAAGGAATAACATCATTGCACGAAGAAGACTCCAAATGGCAGGCCATATTCTTTGTATGGAGAAAATACAGGATCCCAAAGGTACCAATAAGTTGGACCTCTCCTAATGCCAAATGACAATGAGGATTCACTCGAAATACAACTTTCATGGGATATTTAAAGACCCTGAAAATGAGATGGGAAGACACCGAAGTACTCACCCAAGCAGAAATCCCTTGCTGTCTGATATGCTAATAAGCATGGGAGGATCTTAGTCTAAGAAAGTACCACTTTTAATACTGCACCCCATTCCTCTCCAAAATGACATTGCTTCCTGTACTAGCATCTGACCTTTCTCTTCAATAGGATATCTTAACCTATAAAACCAAGGGTTAACCGTTGGAACTTGCTATAGGTTCCTATGCCTCGCCCTAATGACCCGCACCCACCATTCGTGCACACGGCCGAACTGGGTCCGCAGGTCAACGAAGGATTGAAAAAACCAGCAGTGGGGCAACAGCCCCACAAACACAAAAAATGGGAAACAACTTCATTTCCCAACATTCTTTGCGCTGTGCCGCGCAACAGCCAATCAGGCTGACAGGTGTCACCACAAAGAACGTTGGAAAAAGCGCTGCGGCCAATCAAAAATGAGCCGCAGAAAAAAAATGCAATGCAAAGGGCAAAATACCCACAAACTACAAGCCCCAGAGTTCTGCGCACCATGAGCGCACAGAACTCTGAGAAATCCGCCGTGCGAAAAATAAAAATACAGCCGGCGCTTGGATTCCCGCAACACGGCATGGCTGCCTAGTCTGCGGGAAGAGAAGACACACACACACAACGCTGCCTGAAAAACGGAGCTTGCCTTCCCATGCCCCGGACATCGAGCCCAGGCTGTGGGAAAGGAAGACTCCCCCACACACGCCGCCTGAGCCCGCGGGAAGGGACCCCCCAACACACACACAAAACGCTTTCAACAGGGGGAGAAGGCATCATTGCCTCCTCCCCCTTGAAAGCAAAACAATTCCCCCGCAAAGCAAAGGCCCCGATTCCTTTACTTTACGAGGAAGTGTTTCGCTTTCAAGGGAGGGAGAAGGCATCATTGCCTTCCCCACCTTGAAAGCGATAAAATTCCCAGGTAAGCAAAGGCGCGCCGCACAGTGCCTTCACTTACCCCAAAAATAAACCATAAAGTAAAAAATTGCACAAAAATCACAACCAGAAACATCCAAAAACAAACCAAAAAATAACACAAACACCAAACACACAGAAACCCCCCCCCAAAAAAACAATACAAACCCCCAAAAGAAAATAAAGTAAAAAATTACACAAAAATCACAACCAAAAACATCCAAAAACAACCAAAAACAAACCCAAAAATAACACAAACTCCAAACACACAGAACCCCCTCCCCCCAAAAAAATAACAATACAAACCCCCAAAAGAAATTAAAATGGAGAACTCACCCAAACAACCTTCCTGAACGAAATCCGGAAATGAAATGAGTAAAGACAGACTACTTACTTACCAGAGACACCCAGAGGACAGTAGAGAAAGAAAGTCAAAGTAAAAGAAAAGCGCAACAGTCAAAAAGAGTTGAAAGAATAACATTTCTAAAACATTTCTAAAATCCTGTTTACAGTTTTCACTCAAAAAATAAATAAACATCTAAACACAGTTTTAAAAAAATTGAATTTAAAAAATATATACTCACACATTATTTAAAAAAACACACAGAGAAAAACATTATTTGCTTACATAAAATAATTATTAAAAATTATATCATCCTTTAAAACAGCCCGGCAACGCCAAAAAAAGAATTGGATAAATAAACATTTTTAAAAATTCAATTATAGACTAACCCAGGGGTGGGCAAACTTTTTGACTCGAGAGCCACAATGGGTTCTTAAACTGGACCGGAGGGCCGGAACAAAAGCTGGATGGAGTGTTTCTGTGAACTAATATAAAGAGAACCCTCCGCTCTTTTGGATCTGTGGGCCGGATAGAACAGCTGAACAGGCCAGATCCGGCCCGTGGGCCATAGTTTGCCCATGGCTGGACTAACCTCTACTCTACAAACATTATCAAAAAAACCTTACAACACCACGGGCTGATAAAACAGCCGAATGGCGCGGATCCGGCCCGTGAGCCACAGTTTGCCCACAGCTGGACTAACCTCTACTTTACAAACATTATTTAAAAAAAACAACAACCTTCCAACGCCATTTAAAACAGCCCAGCAACGCCGGGTAACCTCTGCTAGTACTCTATAAATGCTCCCTTTGGGCATAGTTTTGTATTCCTAAAACAAGCAAATATCTTGGCATATACCATGAAAATGTGAATAAAATTTAGTGTTTGAAAACTCCGTTCTTCCACATCTCAAATTTTGCTTCTACATGTGAAGGGAACTCCTTAGCAAATGTTTCTTCAATGAGAAGCATAAACAGTATCATTATCAACGTTCTGACACTTACCTGTACTGATTTCAGTACAATGACTGTTAATACTTGGTGCCTAGGAAAATTTCTGTTTTTCTTTCCTAATGGAAATTGAGAAGATGAAAAATTGTCTTGTAAAACAGATGTCACCATAAATGGTGACCATGACATGGAGGACACAACCACATCAGAAGATGAATTAGGAAGCAATTTTTTAAAAATTATGCAATTGATTCTTAACAAAGGGTATGAATAATTACTCAATAATCTTTTTCATTCAAGTGTAAAAAAGGAAAACCAAAGTATGGAAATCTATATGAGAAAATGTCTGTGGGTTTTTAGTACTTCAAATACACAGTGTCCATTAGCATATTTACTGCTTTCTATGACAATTTGCATTGGATATGAAATTATAAAATGTATCCCCCTGCCACTCTAATACATTGTGTGAATTTGGAGGAAAAGCTAACCTACTCATTGTGGGAAACATACTTCCAAAAGGTCACTCAATAGCTCTCTTTTCCACTCGAAACCATCATACATCACAATATTGTCATGACCACACAGAGGTTTGTTCTGAGTTGATGCAAACTTCTGTATTCTGTACCCTGTCATTTAATTGTTGTTGCTAGTCACACAGAATGGTTTAATATCCAAAGAAAGTGACTTTCAAGTGTCCATGTATCATGCACCCATGCAGTGGTGGGATTCATTTTTTTTTACTACCTACTTTGTGGGGGTGGTATGGTGGGGGTGGCCAGGGGGAAAGCCCTGCATTGCACCCGAATTAGGTCTTTATTTCAAAACTTGGGTGGGCAGGGCCAGCCAGAATTTCTGCTACCGGTTCTGGCAAACTGGGGCGAACCTGCTGAATCCCACCACTGCAACCATGCATGAACAAGTGGTTATCAGGTGCTGCATGATTTGGGAGACTCAAGTTGTCTCATTCTGATTTGTTTGGGGGGGTGGGGTGAGGAAGTGACAACATTTTGGGAGATACAGGAAAAGATTAACAGGGACTAAAGAAGTGAGGTAGCAGAAAGAGGCTGCAGAACACATGGCAATTCAATTACAGCTGAAACTCTGTTCCTGATAAATAGAGGATGCTGCTGCAATTTTGGGAAGAGGAGCACATGTGCATGCTGGCTTGGTGTGCGCACCTCCTCTAACCTCCCCCCCCCCCCCCGAATCACAGCAGGGGACCTTTTTTATCAGGGGGAAATGAACAGAAAGTTACAATTTGGCTTATGCTGCAAACAGGATTTCAGAGGTCAAATTCTTAATCTTACACAACGCATTGATGATGGCTTTGAAAGAAAGCTAATTACGGGAGTGGCTTTCATTGACCTAACTGCAGCATACAATACCATCAATCATAGGATAGGTAAAGGTCACCCTTGCTTGAAAGCCAGTTGTATCTTACTTTAGGGTTCAGTGCCATACCTGTCAAGCTTTGGACATGAAAATAAGGGAAACTTTGGGCCATGTCCCTCTCCCCACCAGGCCATGCCCCCACCCACCAGGCCACGCCCCCTCCTCCCCAAAATCCAGGCACATCCAAGAGCCTAGAAGAGGAGGAGCCACCAGAGCCAGGGAGGAATGTTGGCCTCACCCCCCCCCCCATGGAGGAAGAACCACCCCTTAGGTACTCCCTCACTCCCCTTAGCACAACTGCTGCTCCTCACGGGGGAATAAGGCAACAGGCCAGCCCATACAGGCCAGCCTTACTGTAATAATTCTATTTTAAATCTCTTTCCACATTCTCTGCTGCGACAGCATTTCATAAATAAAGATATAACAATCTTAACAATAATATACAGGAGATTTATGTGCTCCCTGAGTTTTTTAAAAAATACAGGAGATTATAAAAAAATACGTGACAGTGGGAAGAGGAGCTAAATTACGGGGTTTTCCCATTTGTGCTTGCAAATGTTTCCATGGACATGTGGCAGGCATGCCTAGACACCAGAGTGCAGGGAATGCTGTTTACCTTCCAACCGAAGTGGTACTTATTTATCTGCTTTCAATTTCTTGCTTTCAAACTGCTAGGTTGTCAGGAGCTAGGACGGAGACAGGAGCTCACTCTGTCATGTAGTACTCAGGTATCAAACTCCAACCTTCCATTCTTCAAGTTCAGTGTCTTAACTACTAAGCCACCACAGTGCCCAGTCATAGGATACTATCTTGTTATCTCTGGTAATATTATTTATTTTACGGAGCACAATCATAGGATACTGCTCTGTAAAATAAATAATCTTACCAGAGAAAACAAACTTACTAGGGTTATTGGCAGCTTCCTCCAGAACCAGAGATTCTATGTGATGATGAATGGAAAGAACAGCAGATGGAAGTTGCACAATAATGGACTGCCACAAGGAAGTGTATTGTCTTCAACATTGTATAATATATACTCGACTGATCAACCAGTTCCTGATAATATAAAATTGTTCATCTATGCCAGGGGTTCCCAACCTATGGCTCGTGGGCTGGACCTGGCCCCCAATGCCATTCCATGTGGCCTGTCACTGCCTCTGCCGCAACCAGAAGTGAAAACATCATCCATAAAATGTGCCTGCACATGCACAAATGGGCCTGCAGCTGGTGTAAACACAGAAGTGGGCACATTTTTGTCAGCTGTAAATGCGCCCACTTCAGCTTCCAAGGGGCATGGTCCAGCCTACGACACTGTCCGTGGGCGTGGTCAGGCCCATAACAGAAAAAAGTTGGCCACCCCTGATCTATGCAGATGACACAGCAATGGCCATACAAGGATGAAGTTTTGATAAGATATCTGGAAAACTTACTGGTGCACTCAAAGAATTGGGGCAGTATTACACTATCAACCATTTGAAGCCTAACACAAGCAAGACGCAAATGTGTGGTTTCCACCTTCGAAATTGAAAGACAGGGGTTGAGCTGGATGTTACATGGCAAGGGAATTGATTACAGTATTGTTCAGGACAGAAATACCTCGGCATGACACCTGACAGGACACTCTCTTTTAAGCAGCACTGCCTGAATACCAAACCTAAAGTTAGTACGAGGAACATCATCAGCAAACTCACAAAACTATAAATGAGGAACTCAACCATCCACACTGTGTACCTCAGGTTGGGCACTGAGAATCTCTGTGGCATAGTATGATGCTCCAGTACAGAGCGCATTCACACGTGAAACAAATTGACATCGCTGTTCATGAAGCAATGCGTACAGTGACAAGATGCTTCAAACCTACACCAGTTGAGAAAATATATCCTCTTGTTGGTATCGTTCCACCTAAGATAAGGAGAGAAGCAGCAACGGACACCGAGAGAACTAAGCAAGAGAATGACCCTTGACATCCTCTGAATGGACATGTGCCTCAAGTCTGCCAGTTCAGATCCAGGAAGAGCTTTATGGCATGAACAAACATTCTTGAGGGTACGCAAGAACAAAACCAAATTAGAAGATGGAGGAAGGAGTTCACTGGACAAGGGATAATATTAAAGGAGGATATAGCTGAGGAACTCAACCTCCCCTGAATCACTTGGAGGACCCTGAATAGGTTGAGGGTTGGAGTCCCTAAAAACAAGATCTACATTGTCAAGTGGGGGCTTCTGGCAGATAACAACACACTGTGTGAATGTGGAGATACAGAATCCGGCTCATTTATTGGTCTGCTGATTATTAACAGAAACATGTACCGATGAAGATTTAATTCTGGCCAACAACAAAGCCAAGGAAGAGTCTTCATTTTGCCAGTCCAAAGTTTGATCTGAACACAAAAAAAATGAGTCTTTCAACATGTGGAATAAAAACTATGAAATAAGTTTCATGAGGCACTGAAATCTTTGCAAACAATCAAATTATGTAATTATGTAATACTTTATGAAGAGCTATATATCTTAATATGGAAATTTTGAGACCATTTAGAACAGGGGTAGCCAAACTTTGTGCACCACGGGCTGCTCATGTGGTTAAGGGGGCCGGCCACATGGTTCCTCCTGCCGTAAAACGTTTTTGCGGCTGTCATAAATGGCACATTTTACTTCCACTTCCAGAAGCATTTGTACATGTGCGGATGCATTTTACTTCCACTTCCGGTAGCATTGAAGGCACCATGGGCTGGATGATTTGGTGCTGTGGGCTGGGGCTGGCCCGTGGGCTGTAGTTTGGCCACCTCTGATTTTGAAGATACTGTACAATGAAATGGGTCAAAACCAACAGTCTTGTGACACCTTGAAAGCTAGCAAATGAATTTTGACAAGCAGCTTTTGTAGAGCAGTGTTGATGTTTGTTGAGAGAGAAGGACTTCATTCGTGAATGATTATTTCATTACCTACCTCAGGGGTCGACAAACTTTTTAAGTCGTGGGCTGGGTCATGCTTCCTTAGACAGTTGAGCGGGTCGGACTGGTGCCCCCCCCCCCGCCATAAATGCTGCTGTGAATGTGTCCGCAGCTGTTGTAAATGTGTTTACAGCTGTCGTAAACATGTCCGCAGCTGCTTCCGGCAGCAGCGGTTGGACCATGGGCTGTAGGTTGCCGACGCCTGACCTACCCTATAGACAGAGAAAAGACAACTTCTGTTCCTCTGTTGCTTCTAGACTGTAACTCTTAGATACTCTAATCAGCATCACCAACAATGGTAAGGGACCATGGGTACTGCAGCCCTGAATTCCACAGTTGCCCACATGGGCTGAAGACTCAGCAAACAATGGTCATCAGCAGATCCTTTGTAGGATAGCTGATAATTTTTTATCAGGACTTTCTTCATTAGGATGAGGGGGAAACATTTAAATTTAAAAACATTCAAATACTGTATAATGAATTCAATTAGAAGGCTTTATCTGCTCCCTTCTGAAAAGTCTGGGTATGAATCTCAATGCATTCAGTTCTGTTTATGGTGCTGAAATTGAGTGGGCTCCTTTTGTTTCTAATGCATGTATAACATGGCCCCATACCTATATTGTTCACTCCCATATTCATTGAACTTTGTATAAAGCAGTGTGGATGATTGAAAATTTTGTTCAGTCCATTAAAAAATTTTTTTAAAAAAATCCTGACATTTGTACATACATTCAATTAAAAGAATACTAGACTTTAAAAAAAAATCCAGTCCTATTGTTCAGCAGTGAAAATGCAAAGTTAACAATAAGAGAACACACAGTGCATACCCAAGGCTGCAGATGGGCTGCATAATATGAAATCTGTGAATCACATCCAGCTTTGCATGATCTAGGAATTGCTCTCCAAAATTTTCGTCAGCATATATACATATCCCAAAAGGGCTTGCAATGCTGAAGAAAATTTTGGAGAGCATTTCCTAGATCATGCAAAGCTGGATGTATATGATGTGTTGCATCAGCTTGAAAGAGAAGTTTGTTTTGCAGCCATTTGCAAATCGATAGGGGCAGGTTTCATAGCAAGTTTGAATAACAACCAGAGAGTTTCCATAATTGTCAGTTGTAAAGAGGTACAATGTTGCTTTTCTGTTAGGCTGCCAGCTATTGTGTGCCACTGTACTTGTGTATAAATTGATGCCACGAGGTTTTACTCTTATGTCTGATGAAGTGGACTTGATCCATGAAAGCTCCCATTTAAACATAGGAGTAAGTCTTTAAGGTGCCACAACATTTGTGTTGTTTTGTTTACTCTCTGATATGCTTTCACAGACTAACACTGCTACTACTTCAGAAAAGAAACAGTAGCTCTGCTGCTCAATGGGGAAGGGAAAATGGTAACAGATGACAAAGAAAAGGCAGTAGTGCTCAATTCCTACTTCAGTTGTCCCCCCCCCCAAAAAAAAAAAAAAAAAAGATAGCATACAACCCTCCAAGCAAGTGTGAAGTACTGTATGAGGGGAAGGGGTAGGGTTGCAGCCTGTGGTTGGTAAACAAACAATCAAAGAATATCTTTTTGCCTTGAATGAGTTCAAATCCCCAGGACCAGATGAACTGCATCCAAGGATATTGAAGGAATTGGCTGAAGAGATCTCAGAACCACTGTATCATTTTCTTGAAGTCCTGGAGGACAGGGGATGTGCCAGACGATTGGAGGAGGGCTAATGTTGTCCCTATCTTCAAAAAGGGTGAAAAGAACTAGGAAATTACAGATCAGTCAGCCTGACATCAATACCAGGTCTTCCTATCCAAAATCAAAAACAGCTACCATTAGGCAATGCTCATCTAAAGAGGTGTAATGATCTGAGCCAGTATTAGCTATCTTCCTGAATTCAGGTACAGTACTTGGTCTGTTTGTGCATTGAAACAGCCTTGCCAAAGCTGCAGGTTACTAAGGGTGAGGTTCATACTGGCACAAAAACTTGAAAAACTTTGCCAGTGTCACTGGCTTTATTTTTGCAACCCCACTCCTATCACTTTCCAAAGAAGCAGAAATATAAGTGAAATGTAATATATATTCAATAACTGCAACTCTAGAAGGGGGAAAACCCCTCCAGACTTGACCTCAGTCCAGAATTGCCCCTGGAATGTTTTCCATAACAAAATTAATTTATGGGACAAGCAGAAAAAGATAAAAGTTATGATTTATGTGCAAGGTTCCATACTTCATACCAGTGAGCATCTGTCCATAGCCACACTTAACTTTGAGAAAGCGATCCAAAGGCAGAGAAGAGCCAGGCTCAGAAATACCAGTATGGCAAGCCAACATTATGCCCGCTGACCCAATTACTTTCCCTGCTTCCTCATTACACCACTCTAGCCAAATGGAGAGGAGGAGGAGGAGGAGGAGGAAGAAGAGAACTCTGAAACAGGGGGAAAAGACATCGAAGGGCTTTACAACCAGAGTCCAAAGAAGTCCTAGAATTGAAGATGGATAGATAGATAAATCTATAATGTATTCTATTTTTATTTTCGTTTTCCCCTCTTCCTTTCCCCTCTTTTGTTGTCAGCCGCCCTGAGTGGTGTTTCCCACCAGGAGGGCGGGATATAAATACATAGATAATAAAATAAAATAAAATTAACCCCCCCCCCCCTGGCCATGAGTCCAGGGAACTCTTGGGACCGAATCCTCCTGTCCGATCAAGCAGGGGCATGAATCTGGCCAAAGCACTCCGTTTCCACCGGCCGAGTGGCCTCTGGGGAAGCTTCGTTGCAAAGTATAAAGACAACCGGGGGACACCCCGAGAGCATCCGGCAGGGTTCAGGGTTTCCCGGTCTGAAGATGAGGGTTTCATTGCGCTGTCGCTGCTCCCCAAAAGCCCCTTCCTTCCAAACCGACCTCTCTCCCCATTTTTTGCCCTTCCGCGCGGTCCCTGGGCAGCTGTCTCTAGAAAGCCCAACCGATCGCGTCCCCGCTCTTGCCGGCCGGTGAGCTGAGGTGAGGCGAGACGCTGGCGGGGCTTTTAATCCGCCCCCCTCCCTCCCTACCAGGATCCTGGCACCGACCGACCGACCCCAGGCGGGAGCGACCTTGTGTGTGTCTTGGGACAGAATCCTCCTGTGTGTGTGCGTGTCTCTTGGGACCGAATTCTCCTGTGTGTGTGCGTGTGTATTGGGACCGAATCCTCCTGTGTGTGTGTGTGCCGTGTGTGTGTGTCTGTCTTGGTACCGAATCCTCCTCTCCGATCAAGCAGGGGCATGTATCTGGGCAAAGCACTCCGTTTCCACCGGCTGAGTGGCTTCTGGGAAGCTTCGTTGCAAAGTATAAAGACAACCAGGGGACACATCGTTGACCTGGTGCGGGAGGTGAGTCCTTCCCTCCCCCCTCTCTCTCTCCCCCGCCTTCCTCCCCTCCTGCCCCGCCCCGATTAAATGGCCCGCGGCCACCGTGAGGGAGGCAAAAGCGTGGCTCCGCCGCCGGGACCTTCAGTCTCCGAAGGGGGGTTGAGGAGAGCCGGGGCTTCGCGGCGCTGTTGCTGCCGCCGCCCAGGACTCTCCGAAGCTGTCCGGAGAAGGCGGGAAAACCGCTCGCCGCGTCGCAGTCTGGCCCTTTCAAGGAAGAGACTGGGGGCGAGAGGCAGGGGGTGGGCCAGCCAGACGGGCGGTGGGTTCAAGTCTGGGTCAGGAGACAGCGGTGACTGAGTGGGCAACAACGCCAAGCCTTAGCCAGCCCGGCGCCGGATTCCTGGGAGGCGACTGAGTGCGCCGGGTGCCGTGTTCTCTCTGTTGCCGTGCCAGGAGCAGGCGAGAAGGACAGGGCGCCGGCCATGGGGGTGCCCGTGCCTGGAAGAGGAGGAGGAGGAGGAGGAGGAGGAGGAGAGAAGGGCCCCTTGGGCGCGCTCTGGAAAGCGCTCAGCAGCTGCCGGGTACGGCCCGAGAAGAAGGGAGCCCGCGGCGGCGACCGGCTGCGCAGCCTCGATGAAATGCACCTGCTGCAGCAGAAAAGGTGAAGCGCGGCGGCGGCGGCGGCGGCGCTCGCCCTCGCGCGCGCTCGGGCTTGGCGCGGGTTCTTTTCAGGCTGGGCGGGAGGGAGAGGGCGCGAGGCGCTTTTGGCGCGCGTGCCTTGTCCCAGGGCTGGGCTCTCAGGTCAGTCAGCCTGGAGGAGGAGGAAGGAGGAAGGAGAAGCGCCAGGGAAGAGGAGCCGCCGGTGGTTTTGCACTTGGGGTGGCAGAGGAACGCCAGAGCGTAGCCAGGGCTGGGCATTGCAAGATATACAGGTGAAAGTCGGAAAATTAGAATATCGTGCAAATGTCCGTCCATTTCACTTCAAAGGTGAAACAAATATATGAGGTAGACTCACTACATGCAAAGCGAGAGATGTCGTGCCGTCATTCGTTATAATTGTGATGATTATGGGGTACATGAGATTGAAGGGGTTGGGGTTTTCATAAGCCATAAGCATCAATATTATAGCAAAGTAAGGCTTGAACTATCTCGCTTTGCATGCAATGAGTCTATCTCATATATTTGTTTCACCTTTGAAGTGAAATGAATAAACTGAATGGACATTTGCACGAGTTTCACCTGTATAAGTATATCTATGTGCCTCAACATGCTTCAACACCGGAGTGCACGGAATGCTATTTACCTTCCCATCGAAGTGGTCCTTCGTGGTTAAGAAGCTCATCTTGTTAGTTGGAAGGCTGGCAAGTTGATAGTTCAAGACCTGGGTACTGCATGACAGATTAAGCATCCGTCTGTGCCCCAGGTCTTGGGGACATGAAAGGAGCCTCACTCAGGTGTCCCCTGAGCAGAGTTTCTCCTGCAAAAACCCTTTCAGCCCAGAATCTCTCTCTCTCTCTCTCTCTCTCTCTCTCTCTCTCTCTCTCACACACACACACACACACACACACACACACAATACCCCACCCATCTGGGATCCTCTCTCACTCTAGATGGCGATACAAGAGGTAGGGAATTTCCAGTACAATATAAGCACAATGTGGAGAGCCACAAATTGTTCCCCATAATTCTTTATCAGTTAGTGAAACTGCAAATAGATTCAGACTAAAGTCAACGGAATTGTTGCTTCTCAAGTCCGTTCTAATACTTCAGGCTGTATGGATGTGGGAGGGAGGGGCAGCGCCTATGGAGGGTACTGCATGGCGTAATGGATTGTAGCCACCAGGAGACATATTTCTGCCCACCTCTGGAGGCACCAGTCACTGGGGCACACCGGTACTTGTCCCTGTGTCCCAAATGGCCAGCACAGGGCTTTTTTCATGACTTGCCTCTGCAGGAGTGCCACAAAACAGGTATTTTATACAGATAAATCATAGTGCTATCTGATACATGTTTACTCACAGGTAACCCACACTGGCTTCAAGGAAACATGCTTCCAGGGAAACGTGTATCAGATTGCAGCTTTAGGCAGCAATCTTATACATGATTATGTGGGAATTATTTGCAGTGAACTTTAATGATTTATATCTGTGAAGATACAAACAGGAGTATATTTGGTGTATGTTCTCGTAACAATCACATCACCATAAAGCAACCAAGCATTTGTTGTAGTTACCTCCTTATACCCCAGGCAGATTGTAATAATGTTCCCCTTTATTGATTAGAGCTTTTAATAATAGCTCAATTGTTATAGCTATTTGTGCTTCTACCAAACATGTATAGCATGTAACCATAAGAAATTGCTTACAATAATAGATGGTCATTGTACAAAAAATCAAGATCATTGGCAGATGTGTAGGTGCACCAACTACCTGAGAGACAATCATATTGATCTGAAAGACAGAATTTGAAGGTGATTCTCCATTTCCCCTCACTATCCTCCTCTCCTTAAAGAGGAGCCAAATTTCATGGATGATACCTTTGTTCATTCCACAGATGGAAACAGAATCATCTACTAACTTGTAATACAATTATTCCTTGCACCAAGATTGCCAGAAATCGTTTTCCTCCTGTACGTTGTATTCATGCACTGTAGAGTAGGGTAGCTTGGTGAGTTAGGTATCGGATTGCAGAGCCAGAAGTTGGAAGTTCAATTCCCTACTGTGCCTCCAGGAAGAAAAATCAGCTTATGTAGTCATAGGAAAATTTCATAATCCCAGAACATCCCCTTATTCTTCTTCTGCCATACCCAAATCCTAATACTGGCAATCCTCATGGCAATCAGCCATTAAGACTGTCCTGAGAATATAATGCAGTGACCTTTCATCTGCCTTCTGCATCGCAGCATGACACCTGTACCATTGATTCAGCTCCATGAGTGACTTTCTGGTCCTGACCCCTTTTGGTATGCAAAGACTTCATCAGCACCAGGCCAGTATTGATGAAGCTGCTGCCTTCCATCACATGGATTCAAGTGGGATTTAATCCACTTGGGCACCATTACCCTTCCCTGTGGACTTCAGCACCCAAGCCATTAGTCCTCTAGGTTGTCAGTTTAGTTAACTGCCACCTGACACTCGGTGTTGAGTCGCTAGCAGTATGGTCTACTCTATTACCATAGAAGGATAACCTGGCCAAAAACAGAGGATCCACAGAAGAAGGGAATGGTAAACTACTTCTGTGGATTCTTTACCTAGAAAACCCTGGAAAGGGTTGTCATAAGACAGAATTTGCTTGACAGCACACAGTTATTATTATTAGCCTTCTGAAGCAGTGTGATCATCCATAACAGTCTCTCTTTTTTCACTTAACAAGAAACCAACTATGTAAGAATGTTTAATCTAACAAGGGATCTGGTTGTACTTACTGCACACCTGTACTGGCTCCAACACAAACAGTTTCATAGCTATGATAAGAAATCACAACTTGGTGAAAGGGAAGTGGATTCTGACACTGTGTGTGTGTGCTTTTTTTTTTGCACTTGCATGTCCACAAACATGCACATTTCATATATCAGAATGAAGTTGTGTTTGCCACTTTTCAGACATTTCTAGGAAGCTTAGAGAGAGGATGCTGAATCCTGAACAATGTCAACTCTAGCATCTCTTGTAGCAGTGATGTCTTAGAATTACTTTCCTTCAAATCATTCCAAAAGGCAAAACAATAGGCTAGCAGCAGGTACCTGAAAACACTGACTGCCTTTGATAAATTGAGGGAATGCCACCCAGAATTGGAATCTGCCCAGAATATGTCTCCATTTTATCCCTCTTTTGAATTAATTGTGTGCCTTTCATGTGAAAGGTCTTTATTTAACCCATGTTTCAAGAAACTGTCTACTCTGTGATAAGTGTGCAGATACTGTGCGTCCTACTATATTCTTGTAATGAACACTTGATATATTGTGTACATGTTACTATAATTAGTCATATGGCTATTGAAATATTTCTTTCCACTATCTCCATCAACATTTTGAGACCCTTCATTCATCTTGTGGGAAAGAGCATATGAGCACATGTGAACATGTTTTAAAACTTACTTTACTTACCTGTATATATCCATAAGTAAAATAATTGACCATTCAGTGGCGCTAAAGTCTAAGGTGGCTCTCTTATGATAGAACTAGCTTTGGACTAATTACTTTCTTAAAATAAACAAACACTTTATAGGGAACAATGAAATGTAAATGTCCATACAGATGTCCTTCATCCTTCCTGGCCTCTGCAAAGACAGAGCTGCAGAATGAGTTCCTATGTAATAGGTGCTTTATAATAATAAGACCCATCTGTAAGGAAATGAGAGGCAGCTTTATTCTTAACATGAGATTGTTTTTTCATGGGATTCTCATATATTTCAAGGTGATTTTCAGGACTGCTATAGACATTTTTTCCCATAGAAAAAGGCAGACTTAATCTAAAGCAAATGTGCAGCATTGGCCTCAGGCAGGTCTGGAGCATAATTTAGAGCAGTGGAGTGGGAGACATGCAGATCTCATGCATTGTGGGCCCATGTTCTTGCATAGCACTGGTGCATTGATGTGCACATAAACAGCCCACTGAGAATGTGTTCTGTGTGTGCAGAGTTGAGGAGAATGATTTGTGCGATGTTCTGTGTAGATTTTACATTCATGCAACATAAACTGTTTTAGGCAAAGATCATTTGAAGCCTCACTTATGCAAGCATCCTGAGGAATCACATTAGAGATCCTTGCATTTTATACATGAATTGAAAATGCTCATGATTAGAATATGCTTTTCATTAAGAAGTGGCTCTTTTCCTGCTTTCTGTGTCATATTGACAATATTCAGATGCACTGGCTAATAATATGTCTTCTTAATCTCATTTGTAAGAATTTGGGAACCCTGAGTGTATTTATGTTTACCTGAAGGAAAGTCCCATTGAATTCAGTAAAATACTGTATATTCCTTGCACAAATGTGCTACCTTGAGAATCCATCTTGTCCTAGGTCTCACTTGAGATGTTGAGCTGTACCACTCAGTTGGGGTGCCTATGGCTGCATATTCTTCCAAACAATGCCCCCCCCCCCAAAAAAAAAGTTATGTGCACACAGAAAAATAGATGTTAAAGAGAGGACTTGGTGAAAATGTTTATTGTCAATACCTGGTTTCTATGAGGATGGAGACTTTGACAAAATACATTTCTATGTATCAATTCTGTGAAAGTGTTTCACATCTCTTGGCTTTAATGGTTATTTGAACCATTCCAGCAAAGCATATTTTGCCTAAGCAACAACTTAGCACTTAAATTTGATTACTCTGTTGGCCCAAAATGAAACAATTCCCTGTAAATTCTTATGAAGTCCCAAACCAGCATAGTGGGTAGCCTTCAAAAGGTCCTTTGAGAAAATAAGGATAGAAAAATCTGAAGGATGGCTTCAGCGAGAGGATTAAACAGGAAGTGCTGCTGAGTCCAATGTTGTGGGACTCAGAGAATTCCCCAGGGGCACATATGCCCAGTGAATCAGATTTGCTTGTTTCTTGCTCTGCTGCTATTAATGGAATCTTGTTCCCCAGGTCCACCTTTTGAGTATAAAATTCTTGGTTGCTGATTTTGGTGCTAAGAAGCTCCTTTAAAAAGGACACAACAGTTTGAATGTTTCAGATTCAACATTGTTTTCTCTGGAAATCTCCATTTACACAACTCAGCAGCTCACATAGTAGATGTCTCCTGCTATGATAAGTAGGTCTGCGCTGATGAGAGGATTAAAGATCATGAAGCTGGCCAAAAATTGCTGCATGAACTTAAGGGTGTAAAAGCCAGAGAGTATTTTTTAAAATACTTTAAAATTGAACAGACATTCAGAATTGGGCCAGTCTAACTTTTGAAAGAATGTACTGTATGTGAATTCCTGTGTGTGAAATCCTTAACTTGGAATGACTGGTTTTTGCAACTGGCTCAAAGCACATTTGATATTTTGCCTCAAATGTAAAATGTGCAAGGTAGCCACTGAAATGTAGTAAGGTGGGTATGTGTTAAATGGCTTCTGCTGTTCATCTGTAGTTATGTAGTCTCGTGTATCCCCTCAGAATCACAGCATCTCATCTTCCTGATTACATCAACCTGATCAAATATGTAAAACTATCAAATTATATAAACACATATAACATTGAAGGGCAATGTAGGGTGAGTTCAAGGCAAACTGCCTAGCGAGAAGCCAAGAATTACTTTTAAGTCTTACCTGATTGCACATCTTGGCAATATTATGTATTTGTGTTGGTTTACAAGGACTTTAGGTGTAACTGGTTCCTCTTTAGTCTTGCCCATACTTATAATTTTCCATTTGAAGGGCTTATAAAACAGTTATTGTAAAAAGTTCCACAGTTATTGAAAGTGGTAGAATCCCATGCTTTATGTTTTAGAACAGGGGTTCTCAATGTTATCCCGCCATAGGCCAGACCATGCCCCCTCAGACAGATGAGTGGGCCGGACCAGATATGTGATTCCACAGCTGTAAAACACATCCGTGGCTGTGATAAACACAGTGCATTTTTAGTTGTTTTCGCTGCTACTGGCGGTGGCGGTGGGTGCATTTGCAACATGTTTTCAGCTGCTTTTGCCACTTCCGCTGCTTCCACAGGCTGTAGGTTGCAAACCCCTGTTTTAGAATGTGGTCAACCAGAGACTTTACAAAAAAGGGACAACCTTTTATAGTTTGTCTACCATGGGTAATAATGAGAGGCATATAAAAGCTGATGGCTTCATAGGCAGAGTGGGTTGAAATTGTTAAATACACCTTATTTTTATCTTGTAATATACAGTAGAACCCCATATAACATAAAAACTCTATCCCACGGAGCTCTTCACTTTACAGTACTTTTTTCGTTATATGGATCGCTATGGACGATGTACCATATAACAAAATAATGTTTGTTATACGGATCGCTATTGGCGATACTCCATACAAAGATTTTTTTTGTTGTTGTTGTACAGGGCATCGCAAATAGCAATCCGTATAACGAACATTTTTCCCCATTATACGGTACTTTGCAAATAGCCCACAGATGCTTCGTTGTACGGATTTTAAATTATACAAAACATTTGTTATACAGGGTACCACTGTACTATACGGGATTGTGGTGGCTTAGTGGATAAGATGCTGAACTTGATGAATGGAAGGTCAGCAGGTCAGCAGTTTGAGACCCAAGTGCTGCACGATGAAGTGAGTTCCGTCTCTGTCCCAACTCCTGTCAACCTAGCAGTTCAAAAGCAATACAATTTTAGTTGTTATATGGGGCACAATGTTTTGTCGAATCCTCGTTGTTGTACAATTTAATTGCTGTACGAGGCATTTGTTATACGGGGTTCTACTGTATTTGCATTATGAATTTAAAAAGGCACAGAGTTCTAGTTTGTCATGATTTTCTTCTGTTTAACATATAAAGTAGTAACTGGATGTCAGAAATTCTGTTATTTCAATCTCAAAATAAAAGTTGGCTTGTATCTTTAACTGCGAGCTGGATGGATAGCTAAGAGGTTTAAGTATGATGTTGAGAATTAGATTCTCCATTGTGCCTCCAGGAAAAAATAAACAACCTTTGTACTCATGGGCAAGCTGCACAGTCCTAGGGCACCACCAGAAGGGTAATGGTTACCACTTCTATCTAAAAAAATCCTGAAAGAGTTGCAGTAATCGACTTGACCGCACACAGTTATTACTATCTTTAACTGTGGCAACATGTTCTTTGTTGGAGATTGTCCCCTGAAAAGGGAATTCCTTTAACTTCAAACAAGGACTGTTGACACTTTCTATAATTAGTAACTCATCAGTACAATTGCTTTTATTTATTTCAAGTTTTATGGAGATGCTGATCAGTGACTATTCACTTTGACAGGTGCTGTTGAAATGTCTGCAGGATAACAAACAGTCTGTGAGGCCACTTGAGCTAGCCAATTGCCTCTAAGCTATTTAGGGCCTGCTCCACATGGCAGTAGTTTAAGGCAGTTTATTTCTAGGCTCCAGTTAACATTGATAAAAGATGAGCAGTTGCTTACCCAAAGCTGTAGTGAAACAACAACAGCAACAAATAGGGACCACAGAAGGGATATCACACATATTAAGATCTCTGAAAGAAAAATAAAAGTGTATACTGTATCATACTAAAACTGATGTCTTGCATGATTTCTGTAAAAGCATGGTGAAATGATCAATCTGGAAATGCAGATGTTAAACATGAGAGTTTCCATAGGCATGCACACCCTTAAGGGGAATCCAAATGTACAGTCAGCTGGGTTTGACCAAATTGAAAAGAAAGAGATACGGTCTTTTGTAAAGATAATAGCTCTTAGTTCAAGACCAAACCACCCTCATATATTTTGTATTGCAACAGGCATAATTGCAGCAGTAAATTTGTTCCTGGAAAAATCAGTTTGTTTTCCAGGTACTGTGGGGATTTCAGAAGGAACAGAACAGGCTGGAGGGTGTGGCAGATGATATAGTAGGCCTTGCTGGTTAGAAAGTCCTGGGTCTTTGGCCCTTTGACACTTGGGTCTACTATATTAGTGTACTTTTGTATCACCTTGCAAACAAAAATTCGTATAGTCAAAGCAATGGTATTCCCAGTGGTAATGTATGGTTGTGAGAGCTGGACCATTAGGAAAGGCTTTGAAATGTGATGTTGGAGGAGAATTTTGAGAGTCCCCTGGACAGTGAGGAAAACAAATAGATCAATCTTAGAAGAAATCAACCCTGACTGCTCCTTAGAAGGTCAAATAGTAAAGATGAAGCTAAAGTACTTTGGACATCAAATGAGAAGAGAGGATTCACTTGAGAAGGCCTTGATGCTGGGAAAGGTGGAGGGCAAAAGAAGAAGGGGACGGCCAAAGATGAGATGGCTAGATGGTATTGGAGACACACTGGGCACAGAGCTGGGTGGGCTGAGGAGGAGGATGGAGGACAGAGATGCCTGGAGGACAATGGTCCACAGGGTCATAAAGGGTCGGAATCGACTGTGTGACTGAACAACAACATATTAGTGTAAATATTACCTTCATACTACTATGTGAAAAGGGCTTTTCTCTCAGATAATAACTTGAGTGTATGAATGGAGAAAGCAAGTGGGAGGAGAAGAGATCTTGGTTAGAGGAGTGCTTGCACAGGTTAACACAGCTATTCAAAAACTACATCTTGTCTCTGAAACTTTTGCTTTTGCTCTGTTTCTATACCATTGTTAATAGCTGAGTGATGAACACTTGATGGGGCAAGAATGAGTAAAAGACTGATTTAAAGCATTGCCGCTTCTATAAATCTCTCTTTGAGCTGGCTGACAAAGCTGCCTTCAGGGTTCAAAAACTTGAAGAGTTAAACATTTTTGCAGTGCAATTGATTAGTAGTGGAGAACATTTGTCATCTTTACTTTGAAAGGCCCAAGAATACCAGGCTTCATCTTCTGAGCCACTTGACATTTCTATGCAAATTCTTGCTGCTGTCATCATTCCTGGAAGAAGTAAAAAACCCGAGAGGGTAGGTGGTATTTTCCTCCAAAGAACAAATTAAGCAAAATTTACGAAAATAACACTTTTAAGACAAATTATACAAAATGCTACTGCTTTGCTCGGTGGGCTTTAAGAATTAGAGAAAAAAGATGTTTGTATCTTTTTTAAAAAAAATCAACACCTCATTCTGTTTGCTGAATGTAGACCTTTTCCTTTCCAAGGGAAAGGACAATAGCTTATTGTGGTTTTTTGAATAGGGTTAGAGAGCCTGAAAAAAGAGTGCTTCTTGCCTTGGATTCACTTGCAGAATCCTGAGGGGCTGAAAATTCTCCACTGACCTACCTCATTGTGTCAAGACAGGTTAAACTGACAAAGAATAAGGACTTGAATGAGTATTTTCTATATCTCTGTACATTGATAGCCTTGCCTTGGTGCCGCTTTACATTGAAGGCAAAGTGTACTCTTTTTTTCCCTATGGGAGGAAAAAGGTGATAGAGCTGTGATGGTGAAACTTGGCACTCCAGGTGTTCTTGGACTTCATTTCCCAGAAGTCCAAGCCTCTGTAAATCCACATGAATGGGTTTATGTGCAGTAAACCCATTCATGTGGATTTACAGAGACTTGGGCTTCTGGGAATTGAAGTCCAAAAACACCTGGAGTGCCAGTAAACCAATTTGTGTGGATTCACAGGGACAGACCTGGGCTTCTAGGAATTGAAGTCCAAGAACACCTGGAGTGCCAAGGTGATAGAGTCATAGATGACATACTTATCTGGAACCATCCTCGAATGGTAGACCAAATTGGTAGCAAGGAACACTTGGGGATACATGCATGTGATATCAAGGTTTCTGGCTGTTGTTTTTTAACTGGTTTACTTTGGGTACAGTATTTGGAGACAAGGGATTTTAACTGTTCCAGAAAAAAATGCAACTTCATATAATCAATTTATAGTTATTTTCATCTAAACAATAGTGCCAAGGAGTTTCTCTGGTCAGTTGCCAGCAAGTTAAACACACACAGACAGAGAGAGTTGATACTTTTAACTACACAGGACACTGTCTTCTGGTGGTATAACTATGTCCCAACTACAATTGAAAAGTCCAATGTTACTGGCAAGGCTATGGTGAATTACAATATTGCTTCCTTTGATGTTAATTAACACCCTAATGTTGAAACTAATATGACAGTGACCCAAATCCTGTCATGCAAATAACTGGAAGGTGCACCAGAGGAGGAATGTGATTTCCAAAGCATTTCCGCTCTTACATTGTTGTGCAGGGGATGCTCAACCTAATTACCCAACTGTGTAGCACAGTTCCTTGTTGCCTGACACATTTACACTGACATAACTTGTATGTATCTTTAGCATGAATGGGATTTTGCCCAGTATCTCCCCCCCACCATCACCAGTGATCATGTAAGTGTAAATTAAGTATGTAATTACATCATTTAATAAATAATAGCCAACACAAATATAGTCCACTTAGCATTTGTTAATAGAGTAGGGATCAAATTAAATAACGCTGAAAGCATCATTAGAAAACATTTCAGTTTTTGATACTTTATTATATAGCAGGTGCAGGAAGAGCAGTTTTAATTGGCCATGCCCTTTCTAGGAAAGAGGAGTTTTATCTCTTCTCCCCAAGATATAATCCCAATTAAAATTACCCCTACTACTGTCTTATCAAAAAAAGTTTTCTGCCTAGAGCTATTAGCAACACATCCCAGAAAAAAATCAATATAAAACTTGAATTCCTTCATAAAATTGTGTGCATATGTTTGTAATTTGCTATTAAGTCATTTTTGACTTATAGTGATTCTGACAGGTTTTCTAATATTTATGAAATATTTAAGAGATGGTTTTACTAGTGCCCGCCCTTGGGAATTTTCATGCCCCAATTAGTCTCCTGTATCCTAGTTGGGCAGATAGAAAGAGATTTAGAAGAAGGGAACCTTTGTATAATAATATGAACACACACCACCCAGTGATGCACTGCAGCAGGTTCTGTCAGGTTCTGCAGAATCGGTAGCGGAAATGACCCCAGGCCACGCCCACTTGTTTGGCTATGCCCATCTCCATAGCCCATAATGCAGGATGTTTGGCCACACCCACAGATTTGGCCACACCCACAGATTTGGCCAGCCCACAGAGTAGGTAGTAAAAAAATTTGCAGTGCATCACTGACGCCACCAATTAGAAAGGCAGATTTTTTTTTTGTCATGGTAACTAAATTCCAGATTGTTCCATACTGGGAGGAAAAGCATGACAAATCTGATTTTATCTGAGTCTACCATATGAATATCTGGAATGGTATTACGGTACATTCTGGAACCTACTGAGAGGTCGGTAAAATAAGAACCCAGCATGTTGGGGGCAAAATGCTAATTAACTTGTGAAAGGCTCAGAGAGAGAAACACTATGGGGTGCTATAAAAGTGTGGCTTTTTTCCTTTGCTTTGGCGGCATGTCTCATGTTCCATCAACATGTATGGTAATATTGCCCCTTCAACCTTTGGATATTAGGTATAAGACTGTAAGCCTAACAAGCCCGGAAGGCTGAAGACTGACTGAGCTGACATTGATACTGCTAAAATTGTACTGAATCCAAATCCCGTCCAACCTAGGGATGTTGGAAATTACTTAGGGATATCATCACTCTAGCCCAGTGGTGGTGAACCTATGGCACGTGTGCCAGAGGTGGCACTCAGAGACCCCTCTGTGGGCACCCATGCAGTCACCCCAGCATTGAGTTTGCCCCGCCCTTGGGTACTCGGTCTCTAAAAGGTTCGCCATCACTGCTCTAGCCAACTTTGTGTCAGCATAGTGGTTATGAGCCTGGGCTGTGATGGGTTTGGTCTGGCAATACTCAGCTTGTCTTCTGATCTTCAGCTTTTCCACCTCCTACTTTGCATCTTCTGCCAGCTCATCTCAGCCAGAACAGCAGTTGTGCTGGAAGAACTTGAGATCTAAGATTTACCAGCACCAGGACAAATTTTTGCCAATTGCAAACTCATTACCAATGGCATCTTTGAGTTTAAACTGCACTGCCTATTCAGTTTGATCATATAGAACAAAATCACAGATAAACATCTATAAATCCTAAATTTCTACCTCATGTTACTTGTAAGCAACTACCCAATGACATGTACATACCACTTTTCGTTCTGTCACTCATTGGCATAATTTTGTTTTCACAATTCTATTTGGAAAAGCAAGACAAAACCAAATCCAAATTGAGAAATATTTAAAAGTAATATTTGTGATAATATTTATATTACCCTTTTCCAGGATATAGTTTCTATCTTGATTATGGAAATGCAGTTTTTTAAATTGGAGAATTCTGCATTTAATGCTTGAATTGTATACCATTTCTGTCCTCTGTGATACAAGACCCAGTTTTCTACTTGTACTACTATCCACACTAGTTGAACATGAGATATGCTGTCAAAGCAACCTTTTTTCAGCTGGAAAGGATATAGAACAGGTGGACAGCCCTCAGGAGCCTAAAAATGACCCCAGCACTCATCTTTAAGAATTGTCTTGGGGGGGGGGGGTTCTTCTGCTCTCTGAGAGTGTGGCAGGCAATGATGTCATGCTTTGGGGGTCCCACCGAACCCAATATTTATTATTATTTTTAAACTGGGCACTAGAAGACGGGGGGGGGGGAGAAGGGGGTCTAGAAAAATATTTTGAAAAGAAAAATATTATTGAAAATAGACAAGGAGAGAGTGCAGCCCTCCAAAGCCTAAGGCAGGGGTGACCAAACTTTTCATGTCATGGTGCAGACCATGCCCCCTGGACAGCTGAGTGGGCCGGTTATGTGGTTCCTCCCACCATAAAACGCTGCTGTAAAACAAGTTTTCGGCTGTCATAAGCGTGTTTATGACAGCCGTGAGTGCATTTATGGCAGCATTTATGGTGAGCACATTTGCGCATGCGCTGGTGCATTTTACGACTCATAAATGCGCACGCTTCCACTTCTGGTAGCGGCAAGGGCAGTGACAGGCCAGATGAAATGGTGTTGCAGGCCATAGTTTGGCCACTCCGGCCTAAGGTGTACATGCATTCAGTTCTCAGACATCTAGAAGTTGTCTATTTTTGGCGTGGTTTATTAGGATATTACAGATTTTCATATAGAAGCTCAAATCATTTGAGACTGTCCACACACACTGCATATGGGGCACTTTGGAATTTACCGGTAGTTGCCATAAGATCCAGGGAAGTACACACAAACACATAGTATGTATTGCCTTGTATACTAAACCCTATTTCCCTCCGTACCTCGATAAAGGCAAATTAACCAGAACCAAAGGGAAAAGCAAATGAGAGTTGAACACCCCAATAAAGTCCTGATCTCAACTTTTTTGAGGTGTTCATCTCTTATTTGGTTTTCCATTTGGTTCTGATTCATTTGCCTTCATTGAGGAACAGTGTGAAGGAGGGTTTAGTAATAACCAGCACTTTGAGTTGGGCTCTGAAACAGATTGGCAGCCAATGAAGCTGTTCTAATATGGGAATTGTAAGCTCTCTTTTACAAGCACCACTCAGTAAGTCTGACTGCAGCATTTTGAAGCAGCTGAAGTTTCCAAACTCTTCAAAGGTAGCTCCAGTGTGTTGCAGTAATCCAAGTGGGATGTAACTAAGGCATGTATTACCATGGCCAGGTGGGACATCTCAAGGAACAGGCATAGCTTTTAATTGTGCAAATCCACTTCTGAGTTGTTAGGATTCCATTATTGACACAGTGGGCCTGATCTCACCCATCACAGGAAAAACAATAAATTAGCAATTAATTGTCTGTTAAATAAGGCCTCAAGGCAAAAGGAAACAGCCCAGTGAAGCAGCAGGCGGAAATGTTCCATATAAGGCAGTTTTTTTCTTCCCGGCATTTCCAGTCTTGCTAATTGCAGAAGTCTATATTAAGGTGTGTCCCCCCCCCCCACCGAAAATTGGGAGGGGGATTTCAGACCAGGTCATCCCCCTGTCCCAGCTACAAATCAGGTTTTCACTAGCCA
Source organism: Bradypodion ventrale (assembly GCA_035047345.1). Taxonomy (NCBI): domain Eukaryota; kingdom Metazoa; phylum Chordata; class Lepidosauria; order Squamata; family Chamaeleonidae; genus Bradypodion; species Bradypodion ventrale. The sequence continues at coordinate 136,389,331 of JAWDJE010000002.1, read as the reverse complement.
AAGCTGCAGTACACAGAGCCTCCTGGAAGATTGTGGTATTTTTGAACCACAATCAGGCGTACCCTGGTAACTGCAACCTTGTGTTGTCGGCTAATCTTTCTCACACTAGGTTGGGTGAAAGGAACTGCAGAATGAATCACCAAAGGTGGCTTCATTTTGGCAGTTTCACACCTAGCCTAGACATGGAAGAAGAAGAAGCCATGATAGGCCTTTGGGTCACCACGTGCTCACATGCAGAAAGTTGCTGTCTGTGACATCACCTGAAGGAGGGTATGGTCTGTAATATGATCCAGTATTAGCAATTTGTGTGTGTGTGTGCGTGCGCATGTGTGCACATGCGCGCGCGCACACACACACACGCACACACACACACTTTGAAAGCAGAGACAGGGGGTTTAGGATTCAATTTGCCTTGTACAGTATTTAACTGTACTACTGTGTTTCTACACTGATCACATTTAACCAAAATTGTTCACTTTGAAGTTTAAGTATTAATATCATTAGATTTCTTTGCCTTGAGTTTGAATATGGAGGCTTCACCTGACTTCTCTCAAAAGTGAAAATAGTATTCTTCTGTTTTTCTCTGCTGCTGACACAGGAACATAAAACCATGAAGCCGGGTCAGGCTCAATAAAACATTTGAACCTATTTACCCTTTCCTAGTAATTTTGTAGCTGGAAAATCTTTTGCCTCAATGTGAAGCATTAAGAGTTTCTGAGAAACCTAATAACACAAATCTAATATGTTATTGTACCTTTAATGTGTCTCACATTATCTTACTAGTGCAGATGCAGAGGTGTCAGAATCCCATTTGCTCTCACAAACTAGTGTGAAGTTCACTACAGAAGCTACAAGTTATAGTTTTAATACAGTTACAACTTAAATACTTACTTTGTAAGTCCATACACTCAATAATATGTAGGTGATATATTTACTCAGCCAAGAAATAAGTATAACGGTTTAATCCTGGCATGGATGAGGAAACTGGAGCAAGGTCCTGCCATGTTGTCTGGGATCAGTTTGATCCAGTTGGCCCTGATGAAGTGGACAGACTTCTTGCAGCTTTTCTTGCTACCACTTGTCCATTGGACCACTGTCCCTCTTGGCTGGTGAAGGCCTCCAAGACGGTGACAGGTGGCTGGGTTGAGGCGATAATTAATACATCTCTGTGGGAGGGGGTGTTGCCTGCACCATTAAATCATGCCTTGGTGCGCATCCTCCTGAAAAAATCGTCCCTAGACCCAGCAGTCCTATCCAATTACAGGCCTGTCTCCAACCTCCCCTTTATGGGGAAGGTACTGGAGAAGACAGTGGCATCAGCTGCAGGGGGTACTGGATGAAGCGGATTATCTAGACCCCTTCCAGTCTGGTTTCAGGCCCGGATATGGTACTGAAACGCCATTGGTCACGCTGATGGATGATCTCTGGCGGGAGCGAGATGGAGGTCGTCCGTCCGTTCTTGCTCTCCTTGACCTCTCTGCGGCTTTTGATACTGTCGACCATGGTATTCTTCTGGAACGGCTCCAAGGATTGGGGATCCAGGGCACTGTGTGGTCCTGGTTTTCCTCATTTCTGAAGGGCCAGACCCAGTCAGTGTGGTTGGAGAGTGGGAGGTCGAGCCCTAGGCCCCTCAAATGTGGGGTGCCTCAGGGTTCGGTGCTCTCCCCTCTCCTATTTAACATCTACAAGAAGCCGCTGGGTGAGATCATCCATTCCCACGGGGTGCAGTACCATCAGTACGTGGATGACACTCAGTTGTACATCTCGGCCTGTGGTGATCCCAGCGATGCTATCGAAGTCCTGTCTGGGTGTCTGAAGGCTATGAGGGTCTGGATGGGGGCCAATGGGCTACAACTGAATCCCAGCAAGACTGAGTGGCTATGGATTGGGGGCCCTGTGCTGCCCAGGAAATTTCCATCTTTGGTTTTGGATGGGGCTGTCTTGCCCCAGACAAACCCGGTGCACAACTTGGGGGTCCTCCTGGACTCGCGGCTGCTGCTAGAAGAACAGGTGGCGGCCATGGCCAGGAGGGCTTTTGCACAGCTCCTATTAATTCGCCAGTTGCGCCCGTTCCTGGACTGGGACTCCCTGGTCATGGCCACTCATGCTCTAGTCACCTCCAGACTAGACTACTGCAATGCGCTCTACATGGGGCTGCCCTTGACGACCATTTGGAGGCTACAGCTGGTCCAGAACGCGGTGGCCCGGGTGGTGATGGGGTGTGGACGTTATGCCCATGCCTCACCACTGCTTCGGGAGCTGCACTGGTTACCAGTTTGTCTCGGGGTGCAATTCAAGGTGCTGGTTTTGACCTTTAAAGCCCTACAGGGCCTAAGAGACTGCATCACCCTAAGGACGTCTGTCCGTCCAACCAGGGTGGACCAGAGGGTCTGTCTAATTGTACCATCCGCTAGAGGGGCTCGCCTCTCTAGCACAAGGAAGAGGGCCTTCTCCGTGTCCACACCGGCACTCTGAAACCTCCTACCAACAGAGCTACGTCTCCAGACGGAATTGCTGCCTTTCAGAAAAGAACTTAAAACCTGGCTGACAGGCCAAGTATGGGGTGCAGGTGGAAGGGTGACTTCCGTTGGGTGGCTGGTATAGTGCAACTCCGGCCCCCTCGGTCCCTGCACCCTTTTTAGTGGGAGGGTAGTTTCAAGCATGTTTTTATTATGACTGTGAACCGCCCTGAGTTGGCCTCAGCCAAGTGGGCGGTATAGAAATTGAAATAAATAAATAAACTATCTTGTACAATAAGTTCTTTCAGGTAATTTTGCTTGTCATTTTTATAAAGTGTTGTTTTAAAGTAGTTAGTTATCCATAACTACTCTGTTAATTACTAATGTAAGCAATAAGAACTTTTGACACTGTCATTCACATAGGATCTTGTTTTGATGTAGTTAATTGCTTATAATTACTCATGTTTATTACATGTAAAAAAAGAACTTTGTCATGTTCATTGCCTCTCAATAATCATTGTACAAGGGTGTGCACCTGCAGTGTAAAATTTCTTGAAGATTCTGGATTTTTGACCATAAAACCCCCTAGAATAGGGTTTTCAAAGGTAGAGGACTAGTGTCTACTGTGCCTTAGACATAGGTAGTACTGAACATCAGGGTCCATTTTACCTTGGCAGAGATCCTTAATCTGATCGGCTACCGCTGAGACTTGTGCATCCAAACTCAGGGTTGAGTCCAGAAGTACACCTGGGCTGTGGGCCTGACTTTTCAGGGCCAGTGTAACCCCATCCTTGAAAAGGAAAACATAAATTCAGAATGCTTGACAAAATGAGATAGAAGTGGTGAATTTATTTTAGAATAGAAAAAAAAGAAAGAAAAAAGGCTCATGCTGTTAAAATTCTCTTCTCACTTATTGCTCATGTTCTATATCTTAATCCATCACTGTTGCTTAGAAAACTTTTTGAAAGTAAACTCTAGTTACAGAATGTTTCATTATTCTGTTAGTTTTATTTATTCTTGATATGACACTTTGTTTTAGCACATGCTTCAAGAAATTTTAGAAGCTAAAGAAGTGTTATGTCCCCACCCCTTACTTTGGATTTAATCCTTTGTCAACTCCCCACCCTTGGCTAAGGCAGGATGAGAGCAAGCTCTTGGTCCAGCAACTATAGTACCAATGGTGAGACATTTACAAGCACTGACTGGATTGTCAGTAAAAATGAGAGAGCATTTCCTGGCATGCCAAATCCTAGGAATTAGAGTTTCACCAAACCACATCTTTGTCTAGCTCAGATGGTGAGCTGAGGAATAAAAAGCATTAGGTAGCTTATTCTCAAACTAGCATATATAGGATTGCAACAGTTTTATGTCCCACTGAAGAGAGCATTTGAGCTACTGCAATTTCTAAATTTAAGAGAGTTAAACAGGCTCACATATGTTAAATATGTTACATGCAGATGAACACTGTCTTTTCTTTCTATTTCCAAGAATGTGCATGGTGCTCAGAGTACTGTCCCCATATGTTGGGACAAAAGTTAAACTTCCCTCTCCAACTGTTTCCTTCAGTGAATGATCTTTCTTTTCCTTCCTAACCATAGACTGATGGGCAGGAAGTTTGTTAAGTTAAGCAAACAAGCAGCCACAGGAAGGATAGTATAAGCTCCTTCTATCTCTATGGAGGCTGCAAAGTAAATCAATCCAGACCAAATCTGATATCTGTCGGGTGCTTCTTTGGCCATGAGCAAGCCACACTCTCAAGTCATACTAGGATGACAATCTAATTTATGTTGGAAGATTGCTATAAGGATGAGAGAAAACATGTAAGTCACTCTGAATATCTGAAGTCCTATCATAGGATATGTAGTTGACCTTTATTTTTAAGGAAAGATCTGAGAGAGATTAAGACCAGTTCTGACTGGTCTCCTCACGCTTTCACTGCCTGCATCAGCCCTCCACAGCTGTTCCTCTTATGCTGTCTATTCATTCAGAAGCCCATAACATCTGTCTTGTGGTGCATTAAAAGCAGAATGAACATTAAGAATTAACTCCTAGCCATCTACATAATCCTTAAGAAACCAAGTCTGTAGGGAAGAGCATGCAATGGAACCTCGTATAACTGAACGCACCCTGTATAGCAACTAAATTGCATAACAATTAGGTTTTTAAAGAAAGTGGCGCCCCGCATAATTCCTATGATAAAAAAATTGTACAACAATTTTTCAATGGGAAAAACCGCTTAGCAAAAAAAATGTGGGGCGCCACTTTCTTTAAAAACCTAATTGTAAAAATCGCATAGCAACCAGACCCATGGAACGAGTTAAAATTGTTATACGGGGTTTTTCTGTACTTAATTTATTTGTCCATTTTTCCTGTTGTTTACATGTACAACATAGTAAAGGTAAAGGTTTCCCTTGCTCGAAAGCCAGTCATCTCTGACTCTAAGGTTCAGTGCTCAACTCTGTTTCAAACACTACTTAATGTTCCCATACACATACACACACCAAGCTTCTTTCTTGTAGAGGAACAAAATCCTGATTGATCTCAGTTAGAATACAAGTGGCCTTTCTCCCTCCATTCCTTAGCCCTCCTACAGGGATAAAGGTCTCAGTCTTGTTGACTGTCCTTGAGCCTTTTCTGTTGAGCTTCCCAAGACCAGTTAGAGGCACAGACCTCTTATCCTTGCTGTCTAAGTTGATGAGGCCTTGGTGAAGTCCTTTGAGTTGCAATGGGATCACCTTGTCCCTTTTAGGTATGGCTGTCCTTTGTTTTCTATATCCAATATCAGTAAGTCAATTCAAATGAAATATGTATAGCATAATAACTAGGAGTGTTTTAAGGACACACTTCTACCATACTTATCAAGCCACAAGAAATTGTTAGTCTTTACTGTGCTGTGTGACTCAATGCTGTTTGATGCTAAATCTGCATCTTCTTTCTCTTTCCTTGTGCTGCCCCCATGTGGCTTGTCATAAAAAAAACATCTGCAGGGGCTGCTAGTACCTCTCCACTCCCAATTGGAGCCTTAATTTTGTTCCTGTTTATCAGATTTTAAATTTCAGGAATTCCACAAACAAAGTCAGCCGTGTAATCCATACATAAAATAAATGCAGGAGGAAGGCGATATCTTTGTTGGGTCACTTAAAAATAAAATATTGTGTGAGCTTTCGTGATTCAAGATCACGTCTTCAGGCATACACCAATTTCTTGTGGATAGGGTAGGAAAAATGAAAGTCCCAAAAGTTCATGGCAAGATGTTCAGCCAGGCTCCCTTTCATAGAGATATGTTGTAGAAAAAACCACAGGCTGTATGTTTTATCCTCCCACATTCAACAAACACAGGACACCAGGTATCTGTATATTGCCTTCCCACAAATGGCCCTTTTTGTTTTGTAGCTGCAGCTTTCTTTGTGGCAAGAGTTTGGGCAATCAAAAACCCAGAGCTCTCCTTCAGGGAATTGGGGAACAAGTTTGGTTTACCCGCTAGGTACACCAATTGTAGCCAAATCACAGTAATTTAGGAGTATTGTCTAAGGCAGTGATGGTGAACCTTGGCACTCCAGGTGTTCTTGAACTTTAATTCCCAGAAGCCCTGATCAGCAGGAGTGCTGACTTGGGCTTCTGGTAATTGAAGTCCAAGAACACCTGGAGTGCCAAGGTTCACCATCACAGGCCTAGGGGTTAAAAGTTCAATGTGTGGTGGTGCTGTGCTGATGAGTACACCAGGGGTCACACTTCCTGCTCAGATCGTTTTTTCAACAAATTTAACAGTGTTTACTGTTGACATACAAAATAAGTTTGATTCTCAACAGCTAATTTCTTACTGTAGCAAAATGTTGACAACTTTATTTTTGTTTGCAGGATCTGGGAGTCTCCACTTCTCCAGGCTTCCAAACAGAACAATGTCCAGGCTATCAGAAAATTGACTATGGATGGTTCTTGTGATATTTACCAAAGGGGTACTTCTACTGCTCGTTCCCAACACAGGAGTTTGCAACCTTTTTAAGCCGGGTGCCAGGTCAGGCTCTCTTAGACAGCTTCGTGAGCCAGACGGCCATTTTACCATTCTTCCACCACATAGCTCTTCTTGATGTGGTGGAGGCCACATGAAATGGTGCCATGGGCCGCATCTGGGCCACAGGCCACAGGTTGAGAATCGCTGAATAAAAGAGTCAATACTCCATTGATTAAATAATTTTCTTAGATTAGTAAGAGCAATGTTAAATCCCTGTGAGTAGCCTGTGTCACTGTGGATAAGCTTCTGCTTTATGCACTGCTTTTGCAGATGGTGGACTAACAAAAGATGCATTAAAATAATAATAATTTCATGTCAGAAATTATTCTGGGTTGAAAGGATTTTGTGTTGGAGAAACTCCGCTCAGGGGATGTCCAAATGAAGCTCTTTTCATGACCCCAAGATCTTTTCCCACCGAAGAGGTCCCTATTTATTTACTTGTAATTTGTTGCTTTCGAACTGCTGGTTGGCAGGAACTGGGCAGAGATGGGCACTCAATCAGTCATGCAGTACCTGTCATGTAAGTACTCGAACTGCCGACTTACTGGCCTTCCAGCTAACAAGGCAAGCTTCTTAACAACTGAGCTACCGCATCCCCCATTAAAATAAACTAGTTAAATTAAGTGAAGAAGAGTTCATTTCTTCAAATAAATAAATAAGCAAGCAAGCAAGATCTTTCATTCAGCCAAAGCTGTAAATATGCTTGGGGCAGTCATCTGAATAAATAAACATGGTTGCCCATTTTATGTCTACCTTGGCTTGAAATGCAACTCCCGCTAAATTGAGCCACTCTGTTTTCTTATTATGTGCAGGAGCAGTGGGGGAAACAGCCCTCCATATAGCGGCCCTCTATGACAATTACGATGCTGCTGAGGTTCTTTTGGAGCTGGCTCCAGAACTTGTCAATGAGAAGATGACATCAGAACTCTATGAAGGTAATTTCATTAAAAACAAGAAAATGGGTTAGGATTTTAAAATTTTTGCTTCTTTGTATTGTCCAATATTAGACTGTATAAAATGAAGAGTAGTAAATGCAGTATTTGAGATGTCAAGTTGCACTGCAAAACAGGCCACAATGGATTTAATACTTTTAGAGCAATCATTGAACATTTGTCCTTTTGTTCTTACAGTAACTGATAAAATGGAATCACTCCTTGGCTAGCTTTTTAATTGTATGTCTACCTTCCTTTCTATTGCTCTATATAATTTAGTTGTGACGTGACACCGCAGTCAAGTTCCATTTCCTACTTAAGTCATTTTAAAATTTCCCAGTATTTGACAAACAATATTCTAAATATAAATACATTCACATTTTATCTTGGAAGTTCAGAAGGGGGGGGAGTGATTCCATAAATGAAAAATTGTGGTGGGGAACAATAAATTAGATCCCCCTTCCATTTTCTCCTATATCACCCCACTTTTCCCTTAGATGTTATAATCTGGTTGGACTAATAAACAAACATCCCAGCTTTCCTACCTCTTTTTTTAGCCTAGAAACAGATAATAATGAGACTTCCCTAGAAATAACTTTCTACTTCATCATGGCATTGGCAGAGAAAAGATTTGAAACCCTAATTCTTATGGTGTATCTATATTATAATATACAGTGGTACCTCGGTTTATGAATTTAATGCGTTCTCCTGGACATTTCGTATTTGAAAAATTTGTAAACCGAAATGCAGACTCCTGCATGCACGGGGATGGAGCTATAAACTTCCCAGGCATCCTGGGGAAACTTGCTTTGTATTGGGAGGGGGGGAATCGTAAACCAAGGCATTATTTTTGATGGATTTTCATTCGTAAACTGAGGCGTTCGTAAACCAATGCGTTCGTAAACCAAGGCACCACTGTATGTTGGTTTGATATTTAATCAATCTTACTTTCTCCCAAAGAATCCAAGAACATAGTTTGGTAGGCCTTGGCTCATTTCCCCTTTTTCTGAACTGTAGCTCTACAGATAAATTGAATTACAAATAATGTTCATTCACTCTGGTTCCTTAGCGTGGGTATGCCCTATTTTTTGTTATAATAAATATTAGAATTCTTTATGTTATATATCTGTGGTTAATGAGCTTGAGAGTCAAACTAGATATGGAGTAAATTATATCTTTGAGTCCTATAACTAGGATTCTCACCTCCCTACAAAAATTGCAGCCATGGAGATGCCAATCTGGATTAGGAGTGTTTTAGATCCGGCCCTTATAAACACGAGTACAGGACAACAATGAACAAACAGCAACAGGCTTTATTATAACAGTCAGTAGAGATTATCTTACAAGGTGTTCCAGATCCCGAGATGGCTATACAATCCTAACGGAGTCAGTCCCTCTGGACTCTTACCCGGCAATGGGCAATAAACTAGCTACTGAGAATTGTAGCATAATGGAGGGACCCAGGCTTAGCACTACCCAGGCTAACTATGGTGTAGGAAGTATAGATCCGATCCGGCCCCACCCTTGTTTATCTGTGGGGCTTATATAGGTACCGACCCGCTGGACAAACGTAACTAACTAACCAATCAGTACAGGGGATATATGAAGGTAACCAATGGAGAGCAGGATCCAAAACTGTAACCAATGATAGGGCTTGGATTAGCATAACTAGCGCACCCTTTTGCCGGGGATTTTACGCCACTTAAAGCTTCTAATTAGGATGGCGGTCAAACCACCATTTTCCTATTGCAAGAGCGCTCCCTGGGCTACTTGCAATAGTGCCTCAATACACAACAGAGTGCAATGTCAGGAAGAGGGGTTTCTAAAACATTTATTACTGTATCCATCTTCCCACTTAAAATTGCCATTGTGAGGAAGGAGCAAATAGCAGTTGAAATGATATTTTCAGTGAAAAGAAGTTTTAACTTGTTTCACAGAAAGTCTTTGCTTAAATTATCAGTTTGTTTTTTTATTACTGTTAAGCAAAGTTTGTGAAACAATACTTTTATATATTTTCCCATTCAAACCATTCTCCCTCTGTAAGCCTTCTCTCCTTTCCAGATGTAGAGAATGTTGTTATATGGCTATTTTATGGAAAAAAAATCTTTGTTTGTTTGTCTGTCTGTTTGTTTAAATGTGAGCTGCAGGACAAACAGCTCTCCACATTGCAGTCATCCATCAAAATGTAAACTTAGTGAAATGCTTGCTCAAGAAAGGAGCCCACATCTGCACGCCCCGAGCTACAGGACTCTTCTTCAGACGTGACACTCAAAGACTTTTCTACTTCGGTATGATCACATCTGCAGCTCCAGGGTTGGTCAGGGTTGACTCTGAAAACTGGAGACACTTAGTGCTGCTACACAAGGTTTAAGGAGTGCTTCCTGTGATGTAGACCAGGGGTTCCCAACCTATAGCCCGCAGGGTGGGGGTGGCGGCAGCCCCTGATACCATCCCAGCCGGCCTGTCACTGTCTCCGCCACACCCGGAAGTGGAAGCGGGCACATTTATGTCATCCGTAAAATGGCATGCTCAAACGCGCCCAAGGCTGGTGTAAGCATGGTTCATTCATTAGTGAGCTGTTGAAGATGCTACCACTTTGCACATTAGTTGATTTCCTTAGTTTATCTATCTATCTATCTATCTATTTATTTATTTATTGGGTTTATACAACCGCCTTTTTCGCCTAAGTGACCCAAGGCAGCTCACAACATCAGTTAAAACCCATACCCAATACGAATAACAGTAAAACCCCAACTTACACATGCCTCGAGTTACATAAAATTCGACTTACATAATGATTTTGTGCTAAAACCATGTCCTGATTTACACGATTTCCTATGGGTTTGCTTCTAGTTACATAAAGATTCTTTTTCCCATGGTTTTGCTTCAGGTTATGTAAAAATTCATTTCCCTATGGGTTTGCTTCAGTTTACATAAAAATTTCATTTTTTCCCTATGGGTTTGCTTCGAGTTACATAAAAAAATAATGTTTCCAATGAGTTTGCTTCGAGTTACAAAGGTTGGGAAGCACTTTATTCTTTCTAATGAACAAACTAATTTATAATGTTTCTGAGAAATCCTCTTACTCTTGTTGCCTCTTTATGTCCCCCATGGGAAGAAAGGTGACCTATACAACAAACAAAATTTTGGGACCTGTTTTAATTTCTGGTGTTCTTCTGCAGGAGAGCATGTTCTGTCTTTTGCGGCCTGCGCAGGAAATGAGGAAATTGTTCGTCTGTTAATTGAAAATGGAGCTGATATCAGGGCACAAGATTCTTTAGGTATGAAACCTGTAGCAAAAAGAAGATTTAGTTATGACTTCCTTCCATACTTCTTTAGTGGGGAGAAGGAACACATAAATTAAATAATGGAAATGGAATGACTCAATGACAACCAATTCTTTGAGGGCCTTTCTTTTTAATAACACATAGCACATTCTTTTCTGGACTCTTTGCATTAGGAGTCTGTGAGGAAGTCTAAAAAGTTTTGATGTGAAAGACATGAAATTATTAAACACCTTTTGCAATCCTACTGTCAGCAGGACAAATTATTCCTGTGTCATCTCTTTTCTGATAACAAGTGTTGTTCCCAGACAAGAACTGATAAAATGCTGTTATCAGACACCTTCACACTTTTAACTAACTGGATGCCATTTTACCAGAGGCATCTTGAGTTACTGTATAAAGAGAGCAAGCTTTTAAATGATGCTTTCTTCAATCAATTGCATTTATATACATTTACAGATTAATAATTCCCAATATAACTACCTTTTTGAATTAAGTATTTATTATAGTTTACAAATATATTCATGGGAAAAAAAAGATGCTATCATTTCATTCTACTGACAAGCCATAGCCAAAATAGTCTTTGAAAATGAAAATAAGTGCATTAAAATGCAGCTCCATCACTCACCATTTGACCTTTGGTTTTTTAATGATGTAATCAAGAGAGGCAAGAATGAAGCTAACCTGATACTTGTTTAATAAGCGTTATTAATGAGTTGCTATCTTCCAGTCCTGTAATTCACCAGGTGTGGTTCTCATACTGTTCCCTCTCCAGGCAACACTGTGCTTCACATCCTGATCCTTCAACCTAACAGGACATTTGCGTGCCATATGTACAATTTGCTACTTTCCTATGACAAAGAAGAAGGGGGACTGGCACCTCTTGACTTAATCCCAAACCACGAGGGCCTTACTCCATTCAAACTGGCTGGAGTCGAGGGCAACCTTGTGGTGAGTACACAGTCTGGTTGAGCTCTACTGGAGAGGAAGAGAAAGTTTTTGGGAATAGTGTATTAGAACGCCCTTGGGAAGCTCTGAGGCATTTAAATGGCATTCTCGTATCTGAACATTAACCAGAATAAAGTCCCCTTTATATTGCAACAAGCCAGGATTTGCCTTTCCTTATGTGAACAAGCAGGATCAAAACCTTCTTTCTTCACATGTGGGGCTAAGAAACTTAAAATTCCACCATCATGAAGCTCTATGTGGAGCACTCCTAAAGAACTACACTTCTCATGAAGACCTAGGCTTCCCAGGAAGCATCAAGATTTTTTTTTCCATAGAGGAAGGAGGGCTCCTGGAATATGGGGGCTGTTTCAAAGGGAAGACGTGTGGGTATAGTATGTGTCACTGGGGAAGAACTCCCAGAAACCGTCTTCCACCCCACCCCTACCTTAAAAAAATATAAATGGTACCTCTCTAGTGACCACTTTGGTCCGTCCTTGCTTCTCACTTTGTGGGGCATTAAGGGAAGAGTGAACAGTGACGTTATAACTGTCCGTCCTGATCAGACATGTTGAGAAAACAGTTACCAGAAGTCAGTCAACATAATTTAAGTCATGTGGTTTGGGAAAGTGAATTGCCTAGGAAAACACAAATTTTTTTTTGAAAGTATAGATGCTATTCAGCAGGAATGTCAGAAACATCAGAGGCTGAAATCAGCTTGTAATTTTTGAATTACAGTACTAACAATTTGCAATTCAAAAGTGCGAAGTCCCACAACTAATCCAGATAACAGGTGTTGCCAGTTGTAAAAAACCACATTGATTTATCTCTTATGCTAATCACTCTGTACCCTGTACCTGATGTGTATACATTGATGCCATGGAGCCTCACTCTTTTGTCTGACGAAGTGGACAGTTAGTCTTTAAAGTGCCACAATGTTTTTATGCCTTTTTGTTTTGTTTACTCTCAGAATAGCTTGTGATTTTCTTTTTGAATCTGAAAGTTCATGGTGTTGTGCATCTTGTAAAGCAAATGAAATCTAATGTATATGCACATTTAGAACATTGAAATATGTATGCCAAGCCAAAACATTTTAGTCATCAGACATCCCCCCCTTTACACCTGTGTTTAAATTGTAAGCATTGTAGAATAACTGATAATAATACATCTTGCAAATCAATTCTGAATGGGTTTCTGCATGGGGTAGAAGTTGGACTATGTAACACTTAGGTGTGTGCCAGCATTGGATCTATGACTTGATGGGTAAAATCCTGTTGCTGCAGTTATGCTAGCATAAACTGGATCCAGCCTCCAGAAACAATTGATTTTAATTAATTTAAAAATGTCCAGTCTTTTTGCCCTGGGGAAGCCTTTGGGAGTTTTGGAATGAAGGGGAGCCTTTAATAGTTAAAAATTGGCAACAGATTACTGCTTGTGAGATCAGGATTGCTGGCAGCAAATTTTGGACTACCTAAGGCTTCCATAGGGGCGGAAGACAACCATAGGGAGCCTAATAACCTGAAGTGAGGGGATAAGATGTTTTTACTTAATTTAAATTAATTATATCAGACACCTGGATCAAGCCTACACTGGCATAACTATGCAAGAGAACTTTGTCCAAGTTTCAAAGTCAGGTCTTGATTTCAAAACTTGGACATGCCTGCTTATGTCAAGTGAAGCAAAAAAGGGGTCTATATCCCTAATTCCAGAACTTCCCCTGGCATGGAAAGGACATTTTGCATTTCTCAACCCAGCTATTTACCAGAAATGGGGAACAACAGTGAACATCATATCCATGCACTAAAGTCTTAGAGCTCTAGGACATTCCTAGTGAGTGCTGAGGTCTAGAGGCCAATGAACTATTCTGGCTTGATGACAGAATACACAAAATTTTATCCAGGTTCCAACAAAACATGTTTATGCCATCCCTGGTCTGGCATGAAAAGGTAAAATATTCTGAAACTCAGGGTCATCTTCGGTAAATTCTGGTGCAGCGTCCAGTGAATAATGTGACCTGAGCCCTTTCTGGTTCTCTTTTCACTTCAGATGTTCCAGCACCTCATGCAGAAACGAAGACACATATTGTGGTCCTTTGGTCCCATTACCACCGTTCTCTATGACCTCACAGAAATTGACTCATGGGGTGAAGACGAGTCTTTTCTAGAGCTTATCGTCTCAACCGGGAGCAAAGAGGTAGTGTGGAACTCAAATGCTTTTATCAAAAGCCAAAAACACAATGTGGAAAGACAATTGATGGTACTGTATTATTGAACAAGGAATCTGAATTCCCTTCCTAGCTGTTTATCTAACCCACAAGAATTTTTTGGTCATCTGATAAAAGAAAAAACCAATATATATCTTGTTGTTCTTGTCATTTTGTTTTCACTAGTTATATTGTTTGACTTTGTTTGCTTATACTTTCCTTGGTTGTAAACCACCAAGAGTGGTATATTTACTAGACTGGCAGTATTAAATAAATAAATAAATAAGTTGACTTCACCTTTGTGTCACGGAATGGAATAACATAGCCTTATTCTGCAAATAAGTTAACAGTCCTTCATAATAACATAAGAACAGCCTTGCTGGAACAGGCTACAGCCCATCCAGTCCAGCGTTCTGTCTCACACAGTGGCTCACCATTTGCTTCAGGGTATTCCCAAGCAGATGCCTTCACTTGCTTAGGATTCCTTGGAAATGGCATTGAGAGATATTCTTCAGACATAGTTAATACTGCACAAGTGGCAATCCATAAGGCAATGGACTGTGCTTTTTTCCAGGTGTAAAGTAAAACAATAATTATGTTTTATGGTAGTTGTGTAGTGAACATGTTGCATCAAAGTGCTGTCGGAGAGTTCAGTTTGTATTTGTGGAAATCTTTTTCAAATATCCATAAATAACAAATTAAAAAATGCAGAACTATTGTTTGAAACATTTGTGAAAATCTTTGTGTTGGTTTTATTGTGTTCTCATAAATCTCAACAACATTTACTTCCTGTCCTCTTACTGGGCAAAATCATAGGTGTAACTTGGTGCCCAGTGAAGTTCAGATCATGTGTTGGAAGCATTTATTTCCCACTAATTAAAAGCTCCTAACCATCTTTTTAGGTTCCCAGGCTCTCTTGGACTCCTTTATGCCCTGGGGAAGCCTTTGGGAACCTCATGAACATTGCTACAATTTTCTCAATGTGTGCGTGTACTTTTTCATGTTAGATACTTTAAGCATTTTTCTCTATTTGCTAAATTGTGGCCCTGCATATTATTTCGGTCATGCACATTTTATGGGTTCATATTGTAAAATGTGTATATTGTTTTACGCATAATTCTCTGAAATGTCCTAAAAATCTTGCAGATTCATGTGACATCACTTCTCACAGTTTTTTTCTTAAATGCTACAAAGCTACTTCTGCAAGGACTGTCCATTCCAGGGAAATTATTTTCCATCCCTAATCTAACTTGCATGCAAACTGTTTTTGGGTTATTTTTTTCTTTTCAGAGTGAGAGAAGGACATTATAGCACCTTATTTTACTTGGATTTGGCCTTAGATCCAACACCATTATAGCAAAGTCTGATCTTCTTTCAAGTGAAAAAATAATAATTTACAAAAGACTGCAAGTATTTCTGGGACTCTAAATATATCCAGGGCAGTTAAGCAGTCATTTGAGTGATCTTCTGGGAAGTGTTGTCTGCATGGGGCATCTTGATTTGTGACATGCTGGCCATTTGCACCCCCAGCTTTTAGTATACAGCATGTTTATGAGGGAGTTGTATTTTTCAACTTTAAAAGCTTTTTGATGTATCAGCCAGAATTCCGGGTGGCTGACTATCTTGTCTTGGGACATGGAGTTTACATTTAATTATTATAAATTTAACTATTATAACCAATATTTACAGTGAATCCACACTGTAGCATTTTATATTAGGGATCCAGGAAATTACTTATATAGTACAGTATTTGGATTTAAAAATCATTACTGATTGTAATCAGTAGGATGGTGAATTTGTTGTGCATAAGCCTAGGCTTGGGAAGGTTTGGAAAAGTGGCTGCATTCAAAAAATTTTCTGTAGCCCCACCACCACCACCACACCCCACCCAACCAAAAAAAAAAAACCTACCTGCATGTTGCTGCAAATTACTGCTACCTCTATGATTGCCTCCTGTCTAGTGCTTTTCATTTACTTTATACTGCAAGAAAAGAAGATAATTTGCAGGGTAGCTATGATGCTTTCACTCCTGCTTTGATCCAGCTGTTTTGTTCTGTGACTAATAGTTGTCAGCTAAATCTTGTTGGCCATCTACGGGAAGAACTTGAGACTTGGCCTCAGAAAGCTGAAAACTTAGAGTAATAAGTAAGTTTTGATTTACGGTAAGATTTTCCAGGGTTCTAGGTAGAGAGTACTTCTTTTTCCATGGCCAGATGAGAAACTGCCAAAATGAAGACACTTTTTGGTGAGTTTATTCTGCAGTTCCCTTCACCTGACCTGGTATGAGTAAGATTAGCCAGCATAGCAAGCTTGCCGTTACCAGAGTATGCCCAATTGTGGTTCAAAAATACCACAATCTTTGAGGAGGCTCTTTCTGTGTCCCCTGGTAGAGAGTATTCAGAACTGGTTTACCACCCCTTCTTCTTGGGACATTCTGGAACTTTGCAACTTGCTAAAGACCAGACATGTTGGTTCTTCTGGGATGAACGGTGAGGAACTGAACTCTCAGCCTCTGGCTCCCCAGCCAGATACCTAACTCACTGAGCTATCCAGCCAGCCCCTAATAATTGCATCCTATCCAGTCGATTCTGATGTATGGCAACCCTTTCCAAGATTTTATAGCTATGACGTTGTTTACCATTCTCTTCTTCTGAGGGTGCCCTGGGACGGTGTAGCTTGCTAAAGGCTACACAGGCGGGCTCTTCTCCTCAGTCGCATAGAGGGAATTGAACTCTCAACCTCTGGCTTTGCACTCATTGAACTCTCCTGATGCTAAGATTGTTTCTCTGCCACTGGAAGTTTCTGCTTTTGTCAAACTGGAGCAATTTGAATGGTTTCCCCCAAGCAATCAGTTGTTTCATTCTTCAGAAGGAAGTAAGGCATGACTGTGAGTAGTATACTTGTGAAGTAACTAAAGTGGGCATAGTGTTTTGGACAGTGTGAACATCAGCCTTGTGATCTTTCTCTGTAGTTGTCCTGAAGTTGTTTTTATATTTTTTTAATTAACACACTACTATGTTTAATGCTATATATCTCCTATACATGGACAAAAAAGAGATAAAATGTATACTAAATAGAAACAACTCCAACAAACTATAGCAGATTGCTATCTTTTAGCAATTTGTGTATATGTGTTTGTACTTTGTAGAGAATTTTGGGAAACTGTCCCTTTCCCCCTAATGACATGCAACACTTTAATCAGCTAACAAGCTTTACAAAAGGGATTCTCAACCTGTGGCCCAAAGGCCAGATGCAGCCCGCAGCACCATTTCATGTGGTCCCCCACTTCCTCCACCACACCAGGAAGTGCCATATGGTGGAGGAAGGGCAAAATGGCCATCTGGCCCCCAAAGCGGTCTGAGGGAGCGTGACCTGGGGCCCAGCTTTAAAAGGTTGAGAACACCTTATTTACAATGACCCATAAAAGGAGAGCCTGGGATTAGCAGGCAGTAGGATCAAAGGAAAGGTGACTGTGGCATGGATCAGACCATATTGAATTGAGGAAGCAATGTGGATGCTAGCATCAAAACAATCCACAGTCTCCATATAATCACCTAATGAGAACAGAAGCATAAAAGAAGCTATGAATCAAGGCTGCCAATGTAGTTGCAGCCTCAGTGGAAATAGCCAGTTATGCTTAAGAAGGCTTGTGTTGAAATCTGATTCATGTAAGATCTCTTCTCATTCAGTCTCATGAAGCAGCAATTTATATCCTCAGATCTTTTAAGATAGAAACTTAAGAGTCCACGAAGTCCAGCTTCATTAGGCTCAGAGTAAGGAAAGAACAGAGAGAGACAGAAAACAGGACTCCAGTCTTTGGCTGAACAAACGATACTAATACTACTCTTTATTCAGGCAGAGTATAACAGAAACGAAACTTAAGCAAGCAGAGTATACCAGAAACGAAACTTAACAGAAACAAAACCTAAGGCCCACAGCCAATCAGAAGTGTCAGAGCCCAAATAAGGAGAATACTTTTTCACTATTCTACGCATGCAAGCAAAGAGGCTTTTGGTTACAAAATGTGTCCGAGACAGCCTGACAGAATCCAGATACATTCCCACAGGTGTGACCATTGGTCTATTTAAAATATCCATTTGAGAATAAAAGCTTATTGGAAAATGTTTTTAAAGCCCTCAAATTCCCACTTTTGAAAATGGCATGGCTTTTCCCAGGATTACTACCAGAATTTTGCCTTCACAAATTTCACCTATTTAGGGAAGGGCTGTGCTTAAATGACAGAACAGCACCAGCTTTCTCTACCAAAGTTCTGAGGTATAATTGTGCCATTACCACATAGAATTGCAAAAGCCACTGACTGTAACCCTAGAAGTCTGGTGCTGCTCATTGTCTGTATGGTTGTCATTCTGTCCTTTTGGGCCTTCAGGCTATAGTCAAATTGTTCCACTCAAATTGTTACCCTATTATGACCTTGCTAACCCTACTGTATTGTGTCTGTGCTCTTTGACCACTATCCCATCAAATTCTGTAATGTGTTTATTACATGGAAAAAGCTACATGCAAGATCTACCCAGGAACAACTGCCAGCAAAACAGTTTACCTTTACAATTTATACATATAACATCTTACGTCATTGTAGCCAACTTCTGTTGACCTGTTTGAACCATCATGAATGTCTTAGACATATGACCACCAAATATAGATAGAAGTACATTCATATATACATCAATCTCTGGCTGGTGAATTGCACACCAAATGTAGGTGTGTTCTACATATAACCACTCTAATTTCACTTTTATGGCTATAACTCTTGTATGTATTTGTTTTAATTGACCATAACAAGAATTAAAATGCATTTTCCCTCCTAGTTCTGACTCATAGGAGTTGTTGCCAAGTATCCTTATTGACCCGAGGAACCACCCATGGATAATTATAGCCCTATAAATGATACAGTATTATACTCCTATAAGCAGTATTATACTTGCATATTTTAACAACTAACTGGAATCACTGACAAATACATCTTATTGATTGAAGAACTGGTTTACCCCAGTATCCTGCCTGTAAAATATTTTACAAGTATCAAAGGGCTGGAGAAGGGGGATGGAGAGAGAATGGAATCAAAACAATCATAGTGGATGCTGGGCAAAATCAGGATTATGACCTCTGTGCATTCATAAGGACTAGACATTGAGCTGTTTTAAGTCCGAGCCTATGCCAGAAGACATGGGCCTCTTTTTCCATACTAACAAATATACTGTACACACTATGCCTGTGATGGCGAACCTTGGCACTCCAGATATTCTTGGACTTCAATTTCCAGAAGCCTGAGTCAGCACTCCTGTTGATCAGGGCGTCTGGGAATTAAGGTTCAAGAACATTTGGAGTGCCAAGGTTCGCCATCACTGCCATATGCTGTCTGAATTGGGTTAGTAGGAAAAAAGTAAAATGGATAAGGAGAAAAGATGAGCAGATAAACTAAACCTTTTTCAACTCAGCCCCATATTGTAGTGTGTTGTGTTCTATCACTGTACCTTTTACAATGTATCCATTCACGTGTATCCAATGTAACCATGCTTGTGTAACATTATAACCAGCAGCTGCTTAACTGTAGCCTTTACAATAGGACGCGAGCTAATGACCACCGGGTGGCAATAGCGAGCGTTCAAGCTCTCCTGGCCCAGACTCACCAGCAAACAACAGCGCGGGAAGATTCCCGCCATCACCTACACCTGGACAAGAAGGGCGTGACCGTCCATGATGTCACGCGGACAGTAGCCAATGGACTGTCGAGGAGCCACATTCAAAATGTATAGCCACCGTATATATTGAGCTACCCATCCGCCATTACCTCATGTTCCCCCGGATCATCATGCAATAAACCTGTGTTAAGCCAACCCTTTCGGCTGTTCATTGTCTTTGGTCCCATACATTAAATTGGCGACGAAGGTGGGATATGGCTGCCCACGGGACCAAGACATGCGCCGGTTTCGAAATCAGGAGACCGGCAGACTGGGACATCTTCGAGATGGATTTCCAGTGAGCTCTGGTGGAATCCGAAGTCACGGATGAGGCAAAGAAAAGGGCCATCTTCACCAGAATGCTGGGGCCAGACACCAAGAGGGTCTTGGTGGACCTGATCGCGCCGAGGAGGGCGAGTGAATTCAAGGTGAAAGAGCTCATGCACATGCTGCGTGAGTACTTCCGGCCCTCGACGGCGATGTTCCCCGCTCGGAGCGCGTTTTGGAGGCGAGTCCAAGCGCCCGGGGAGACGGTCGCCGACTTCGCAGCGGCCCTGCGACTGGCGGCCGGCCCATGCAAATGGGAGAATGCAGAAATCACACTAAGAGACTGAGTGCTGTGCGGCCTGAACGACGCCGAAATTCAGCGCACATTAATGAACCGGGAGCCACCCCCCACGTTGCAGGAGGTCCTGAAGGAGGCACAAGCCGTGGAGGCTACGAAGGCCGGGGTCCAGGAGCTCCAGGACTGGCGGCCAAAGACGGGCAAGGCAGAGACTTCGGTGCACGTTTCGGTGCACGCGGCCCGGCGAGTTTCGAAGTCGTCCGCAGAGAGCAGCGACGACGAGGACGTCCGGAAGGTCCGGAAGGAAGGCCGCCGTTGCAACGGCTGCGGAGCGAACCACGACCGCGCCAAATGCCCCTTCAGAAAGGCCGAGTGCCACAACTGCGGCCGCCCCGGGCACATCGCCAAGGTCTGCAGGAAACGGCGCGAGGCCCGGAAGAGCTCGAGAGACCGTGCGGCGAGACCCAAGGACGGTACTCAGGCCACGAGGAAGCGAGATGGCGTGGGCCGCACCGCCGACGACAGCGAGGACGACGCACCGGTGTTCAGCGTGTCCGCGGGACACCCCCGTTACTTTGTTGAGATACTAGTACAAGGGGCCCACATTAGGATGGAAATTGACTCGGGTTCCTCATATTCCATCATTCCCCAGAAGGAGTTTCTGAAAATTGCCCCCCACGTGCGGCCCAAACTCAAAGCTTTGAGGTCCACGCTACGGGACGTGCAAGGGAACTGCATTCCAGTGTTGGGGGTTGGAAAATTTCAGGTCCAATTTAAGAAACACACCGTGACTCTCCCCCTAGTTGTTCTTAAAGGGGGGAGTTGCAGCCTCCTCGGGACTCAATGGTTCCAGCCCCTGGATTTGTTCATTGGGGGGGTGCACGCCGTTGCCGTGGGGACTGACTCGATTCAGGAGGTGTGCGACGCGCACCCCGAAGTCTTCAAAAAAGGACTTGGGAAATTTAAGGGGCCCCCAGTAGCCTTCGACCTAGACCCTGAGGTCCACCCAATAAGACTCAAACCGCGTCGGGTGCCATTCGCACTCAAGGACAAAATAGAGGCAGAACTGGACAAACTGGTGGGCCAGGGGATTCTTGTTCCTGTTGATTCCACGGAGTGGGAAACTCCAATTGTAACAGCACTAAAGGCCAACGGGGAGGTGCGCATATTCGCTGATTACAAGTGCACCATCAACAAGGCCATTCGCCCTAATGCGTATCCGGTGCCGGTAGTCAGCCACTTGCTGGCCAGGTTACATGGGGGAAAGTGTTTCGCTAAACTCGACTTAGCACAAGCCTACCAGCAGCTTTCGGTGACCCCAGCCGCAGCTGCTGCCCAAACCATAGTCACCCATAAGGGGGCGTTCCAGGTGACGCGCCTTCAATTCGGCGTAAACTCGGCGCCTGGAATTTTCCAGTCACTCGTGGAACGCCTCCTGAAGGGGCTCGAGGGGGTGTTGCCTTATTTTGATGACGTATTGATAACGGGGGGGAGTCGGGCCGAATTGGCAAAGAGGTTGGGCAAGGTTCTAGCGACATTCGAAAAGGCGGGGTTGAGACTGCGAAAAGACAAATGCGTCTTCTTCGCGACCGAGGTCGAATTCCTAGGGTTCCTTGTCACTCCCGAGGGAATAAGGCCGTCCACATCTAAGGTAGCCGCCATCAAGAAAGCCCCTCGCCCCACCTCCAAGCCTGAGTTGCAGTCATTCCTAGGGCTGCTGAACTTTTACCACTCCTTCCTCCCCCGGAAAGCGGCCGTAGCCGAACCATTGCACAGATTGCTTAAAAAGGACGAGGCATGGAAGTGGGGCGACGAGCAAGAGAGGGCATTTAGGGAGCTCAAGCAACTTCTGGCGTCTGATGCCATCCTCACCCATTTCAACCCCAAGCGCCCAGTGGTCCTGATCTGTGACGCATCCCCGGTGGGGGTGGGGGCGGTGCTGTGCCACGTGCTGGAAGACGGGAGGGAGGCCCCGATAGCGTTCTATTCCAGGTCCCTGTCCCAAGCGGAGAGAAACTACGCCCAGACAGACAGGGAAGCATTAGCGATAATTGCGGGAACAAAAAAGTTCCACAACTTCCTGTATGGCCGCCCCTTCACGATAGTGACCGACCACAAGCCCCTGCTAGGCATTTTTACCGCAGACAAGCCCACGCCACAGATCCTGTCCCCAAGGATGCTTAGGTGGGCCATTTTTCTCAACGCGTATCAGCACGCGTTAGTGTACAGACCGGGGAGGGAGATAAGCCATGCGGACGCTCTATCGAGGTCCCC
Source organism: Bradypodion ventrale (assembly GCA_035047345.1). NCBI lineage: Eukaryota > Metazoa > Chordata > Lepidosauria > Squamata > Chamaeleonidae > Bradypodion > Bradypodion ventrale. The sequence continues at coordinate 136,366,955 of JAWDJE010000002.1, read as the reverse complement.
CCTTCCCCAGGATAGCAGCCACGTGGGCGGGGAGGAGCCAGACCACCAGGTGCTGATGATAGAGGTCCTTGACTCGCCCCCAGTACTGCCCGCCGAAATCGCCAAAGCGACCGGCAAGGACAACATTTTAGCGAAGGTCAGCTCCTGGGTGCAGAAAGGGTGGCCAGCGTCCTCCCCAGCAGCGGAGTTCAACCCATTTTTTTCGAAAGAAGTTAGAGTTGTCCCTTGAGAGGGGGTGCCTTCTGTGGGGCCAGCGAGTAGTGATCCCGGCGTCCTTACGACCGCGGGTACTCAAACTCCTGCACGTCAGCCACCCGGGAATTATGCGTTCCAAAGCCCTGGCACGGAGCTATTTCTGGTGGCCCCAACTAGACTAGACGCCGACATCGAGCACATGGTAGGCACTTGTGAGCCCTGCCAAAACTCCAGACCAGAAGAAGCCCGCCTGCCTCACAGGGAGTGGGACGCAGCGCAGGGGCCGTGGTCCCGGGTGCATGTAGACTTTGCCGGCCCGTTCCGTGGGATGCTGTTTCTCCTTGTGGTGGATGCCTTCTCCAAGTGGTTGGAGGTCATCCCGGTGACAAGCACGGCCACGGCCACTACCATAAAGCATTTGCGGAGGGTTTTTTCCACGTTTGGTTTACCCGACACCCTCGTAAGCGACAACGCAAGTTGCTTCACGTCCTCAGAGTTCAGGGCATTCACAGACATCAACGCCATTCGGCACATCACCTCCGCTCCTTTTCACCCCGCCGCAAACGGCCAAGTAGAGCGCCTTGTGCGCACCACCAAGGATGCGCTGCGGCGCATGGGGCCCGGGGACCTAAACCATCAAGTGTGCCAGTTTCTGCTGGGTTACAGAGTGACTCCCCTAGCGTCAGGATACTCCCCCGCGGAGCTGCTTATGCGCAGGAAACTGACCACCATACTAACTAGGCTAGACCCCTCGAGAGTACAGGACAAGGGGAAGAACATTGGGATAGAGGACACAAAGAGTTTCGAAGTGGGTGCCCCCGTGTATTGCAGGAATTACGCCAGCGCGGGTCCGGCCTGGGTACCGGGCGTCATCGTAGAGCAGACCGGTCCCGTCTCGTACCGCGTCGAGACCAGCACAGGTCTACTCTGGAGGCGGCACGCAGACCAGCTCCGGCGCAGGGTCCCCGACGAGCAGGGCACGGACCGCGGGAAACAGGATTCAGCGTTAGGGTTCTCCCCCACCCGTTCAGCCCAAGGGGGAGGAAAGGGGGGCCATGGGTCCCCACCAAGGGGGGAGGAAAGGGAATCTGTCCTCGTAGATATCCTGCGGGATCGGTCAGCAGAGAGAAGGGAAGCCGATCTCATAGATATCCCGCGGGATCTCCCCACAAATACGGATACCCCAACAGAGTTAGATTTTGATTTCCAGAACCGGGGAAGTTTTGCGGAGTGGTCCCCCACCCGTCCAAGCGAGAAGAGGGGTTTTTCGTTAGCCCTGAGTGTCTCCGGTCTGCCCACAATGGAGTTTTTCCCTTCCCCCAAAACCGCCAAACCACGGCAAGCCTCTAACAAGTCTCCCTCTCCCGTTTCAGGACAAGGGACCAGGGAACGAGGAAGCAGTAGCGCCCCTGGGGTGGGGCAGCCCACATCGCGGCCCAAACGCGTTTGCAATAAGCCATCTTGGCTGAGGGACTTCGTCCCATCCTAGGGGGGAGGGATGTTGTGTTCTATTACTGTACCTTTTACAATGTATCCATTCACGTGTATCCAATGTAACCATGCTTGTGTAACATTATAACCAGCAGCTGCTTAACTGTAGCCTTTACAATAGGACGCGAGCTAATGACCACCGGGTGGCAATAGCGAGCGTTCAAGCTCTCCTGGCCCAGACTCACCAGCAAACAACAGCGCGGGAAGATTCCCGCCATCACCTACACCTGGACAAGAAGGGCGTGACCGTCCATGACGTCACGCGGACAGTAGCCAATGGACTGTCGAGGAGCCACATTCAAAATGTATAGCCACCGTATATATTGAGCTACCCATCCGCCATTACCTCATGTTCCCCCGGATCATCATGCAATAAACCTGTGTTAAGCCAACCCTTTCGGCTGTTCATTGTCTTTGGTCCCATACATTAAATAGTGTAGGATTTTTTTGTTCAATTACTGAACTGAAAAGATGGAAGACTAGTGAGTGGGCAATACTGGCATTGAATTGCAAGAGAGTTTATTCAGAACGGGCAGAAATACTTCTTCATGCAATACAAAAGGTTACGCAATTTGTAGCCTTTCCCATGTGGTTATAGTTGCTCACTTTGATGGCTGGAAAGGGGATTAGGGATAGATTGATGGGGAACAAAGGCCTGTACCATAGAAAAGAGACATTCATGTATACTTCAGCATAGCAATATATAGCTGGTCCTTTTCAGGAACATGATGCAGGACTAGATGGGCTGTTGATTTGTCCAAGAAGGACTGCTGTCTTGTGTTCCTTATCAAGACCAAAAGTGAGCATTGGGGCCTGGACTTAGTAGCAGCAGCAGCAGCAATATATATGATGCCATATACTTGAAATAATATTTCTGATGAATTTAAATTTCATATAAGGAATATATTTGCGTTATGAAACTCCATTGATTGTGAGGCAGAAAAACTAGATTGAAACCAGAGAAAGAATGCAATAAGACAATTCATGTAGTCAGAAGATAAGAAAAGCTGAAACGAATGTTGGAAGAGACATTTAAAATAAGGCACATAGAGACAAACTCACAAACTTGAAACATGGTACATTTTGCTATTCTTTTGGTATTGAGGTGCGCCGGCGACATCACATGGGTGCATGCACACGCCACCTCCTTGGGCACTTGGTCACTAAAAGCTTCGTCATCACTGCTATAATCTTTAGTGGAAGCAGCAATTAAGGTAGTAGTACTTGTTTTATTGGACCTTATTTAAGAACATGGTAGATAAATTAATGCTTGAACTTAAATGCTACATTTGTGAACTAAAGGTAAATTGTTATGAATAAAGGTGAATTATTGTGTATTTTCAATCCAGGCACTTTATGTTTTACGTTCATTACAGATGGAACATTCCTAATTATTTGAACTCCCGCAGAAAACAGCTGCTTTTCACCATTTGTTTTCCATCTGCTCAGCACTCCAGTTTCATGTTGTTTTGTAATAGTTTTATGAAGATGAAAGAATAGCACTGTGTAGGTGTTTCTCACCTCATGTGATCCCTTTAGGAGTGTTATTGTTGCAAATCTTGTAGGAATTTTTTTGATAAGGCAAGTTATGTTTATGCTTGCTGTTAAAATTTTGATTTAAAAAATATTGCAGTAACAACCTCTTTACCCATTGAGCAAATATACCATTTTCCTCTTTCTGTTTTCAGCCCCTTTTATTGCCAACATGAAGAAGCCTTGAAATGCACAATCCACTAGCATTCCTGTACTCATTTCAGGAGAAAGCTTCCTGGTGACCTCCTTGAAGATTGTGTTATTTTTGAGCCACAATCGGGCGTACCCTGGTAACAGCAACCTTGTGTTACTGGTTAATCTTTCTCTCACTAGATCAGGTGAAAGGGACTGCAAAATGAACGCACCAAAAGGTGCCTTCATTTTGGCAGTTTCATGTCTGGCTTAGACATGAAAGAAGAAGTGTACTGGACCGTTGTTCTGCTTTATTTTAAAAATTATTATTATTAAACCATAGCTAGCTAGATCATACCCGTCAAGCGCCACTCCAAACAAATATGGGAACTGCTCTGGCCCGGGTGCGCATGCGCAGCAAAAAACTCCTTTGTGCATGCGCAGTAACCCTTTTCCCCACCGTTCTAAATACAGGACAGCGCTGGGAAAGGGGAGGAACGCACACCAAAATACGGGATTTCCCGGCCAATCCAGGATACAGGTATGAGCTGGATAGCTCAGTGGTTTAGGTACGTGGCTTCGGACCCAAAGGCTGGGGGTTTGATTCCTTGCTGTCCCTCCTGGGAGAAGAGCCAACTGGTATAGCCTTGGTCAAGCTGCACAGTCCCAGGATATCCTCAGAAGAAGGGAATGGGAAACCACTTCTATGTCTTCTCTACCTGGAAGACCCTAGAAAGGGTTGCCATAAGTCAGAATTAACTTGATGGGCACACTATTATTATAATTAGCAAATAATTAACAGATGTGAGTCCTTCTTGCCACAAGGAGTTCATAATCTAAATACAGACAATAGAGCAGTGAAAGATATTACAGAAGAAGTAGAAGAGGTATGCACATGAGTAGATGGATGATATTTGTTTCTTACATTGATACTTTGCTAGTGATCTCATAGCTGTTCTCCTTCCCACTTTAAGAAGCAAGTTTCTGAGGAGTTTTACGAGGGGGAAGGAAAAGCACCATGTAGTTGTTGAGGCAAAATTGTTCTACTTTTAGGGAGCAATAACAGAAAGAATACCCACTTCTGGCCTGCATATTTACGCCAGACAAGCTATCTAGCACTTGGCCTTTATGTCCTTAAAAACTATGCGAAAGCTGTATCTTTTTAAATATTTTTTTCTGGTCTGAGATTTCAAAAAAAGAAGACAAAACTTTTAATAGAAGTGTGTTTTTTATACCTTTCCCTCTTGAAAAGCATGGCTAAATAATATTTGGAGTGAATCCTCAACTGTTCCCTGTGTCTTTCTTTTTGCAGGCACGTCATGTCCTAGATATGACACCAGTGAAGGAACTTGTGAGCTTGAAGTGGAACACATACGGACGCCCTTACTTCTATTTCCTGACGTTATTTTATATCCTCTACATGATTTGCTTTACCATGTGCTGTGTCTATAGGCCTCTGAAGAACCGTCTAGACAACCATACAGATGAGCGGGACATCACCATTTTCATCCAGAAAACACTGCAGGTATATTGAATTATAAATCTCAACAGAGCTCTGCATATATAAGTGCATATGGAAAAATGAGGGTGTTTCTTCCTAACACTGAACATTTCTTTCAACAAGGGAGGAGGGAATCAAAATCCCTCCTCAGGGTCTGAAATGGAATACTCCACTTCACCAGCTCAGGAATTTAATGCTTCATTGTGATTTGGGGCAGTTAAGATAACCTCCTAGGGGTTTATCTCTATATTTTATCTACTACATGACTAGATTATTTGAAAAGATGTTAACAAAGGCTTCTTCTTCCTGCACTTCAGGTGTAGAGGGAGATACAAGGATCTTGTTCTAAGAATGTTGTCAAAACAATCTAAGAAGGAAATGGAATGTAAAGCCAAAGCATGAGTTTAGGGAACAACTTTCCATTCTTTCATGCATCTCTAAGGTGGTCTTGGGAATGATGAACCTCAATATCTAGTTGCAAATAGGCTAGTTGTTATTGTTGTCTGGCAGCCTCCTTAGGAACGGTACTGCACAAATGTTGCACCACAGTTGAGAATGCCTTGCTACAAATACTATTAGACTCTTTTGTGAAACCGAGGGGCTAAAAGAAACACTGTTCTATTTGTCTCAAATTTCAGGGAAGATATTGTACTTTATCCTATACACATTGCAAAAAGGAAGATACATTATTTTAAAATTAAAATTCCATGCTGAAATCATGGAATTACAGAAAAGGCTTCAACTTTAGCCTTCTTCTTGATATGTTAGTTTTCTATGTTATATGAATGTTTGTTTGTTTGGAGGTTTTGATGTCTGCAGATTGATATGCAGCAGGCAGCAGCTATTAGGCCAAACACATCTTTATTGGAGGGACCGGGAAAGCGCATCCACGTGGGAGATCTCCTTGCCTGGGTGGTGGGCCAGTAGTGCATACTGGTAGGCGTTGAGGAAGATGGCCCATCGTAGCATTCTGGGGGACAGAATCTGTGGTGTGGGCTTGCCTCTGGTGAAAATACCCAGAAGAGGCTTGTGGTCGGTCACAATGGTGAACTGTCGACCGTACAGGAAATCGTGGAACTTCTTTGTTCCCGCGATTATGACAAGGGCTTCTCTATCTGTTTGCACGTAATTGCGCTCTGCCTTTGAAAGAGACCTGGAGTAAAAGGCAACCGGGGCTTCCCGCCCATTTTCCAACACGTGGCACAGCATGGCCCCCACCCCAACTGGGGAGGCATCACAGACCTAGACTACAGGTTTCCTCGGGTCGAAATGGGTCAGAACGGCTTCTGAGGACAGGAGCCGCTTGAGCTCTTTGAAAGCCTTTCCTGGCTATCTCCCCACCGCCAAACCGTGTCTTTCTTCAATAATTTGTGCAGTGGCTCCGCGACGAATGCTTTCCTTGGCAAGAAGGAATGGTAAAAATTTAGGAACCCTAGAAATGACTGCATCTCTGGTTTCGCGGTGGGGCGAGGGGCATTTTGAATAGCCGCAACCTTTGACTCGGAGGGCTTAACACCATCGGGGGTTATCCTGAACCCCAGGAACTCAACCTCCCTCGTAAAAAAACACACATTTGTCCCTCCTCAACCTAAGTCCCGCTCTCTCAAATACTGTTAGGACCTTGTCTAGCCTTTTTGCTAGTTCAGATTCGCTCCCCCCCCCAGTTATCAAAACATCGTCAAAGTAGGGGAGAACACCTGGGAGGCCCTTTAAAAGGCACTCCACGAGGGACTGGAAAATCCCAGGGGCCAAATTCACGCCAAACTGTAGGTGCATTACCTTGAATGCATCTTTGTGCGTGATGATGGTTTGCGCAGCAGCGGCAGCTGGAGTTACAATGAGCTGCTGGTATGCCTGCACCGAATCTAGCTTAGCGAAACATTTACCCCCGTGTAAAGTGGCTAGTAAGTGGCTAACTACTGGCACCGGATATGCATTGGGCCGAATGGCCTTGTTAATCGTACACTTATAATCAGCACAAATCCTAACCTCCCCGTTAGATTTCAATGCTGTAACAATCGGAGTTTCCCACTCCACAGAATCCACTGGAACCAAAATCCCCTGACCCACCAATTTGTCCAATCCCGCCTCAATCTTGTCCTTGAGGGCGAAGGGGACTCTTCTTGGCTTGAGCCGGATGGGTCGGATTTCTGGGTCCAAGTCAAACGAAACTGGGGGGGGGGCTGTACTTCCCAAGCCCCTTTTTGAAAACCGCCGGATGTGCGTCGCACACATCTCGTGTTGGGTCAGTCTCGATGGTGCTTATGGAGGACAGTTCGATTCCCAGGGGGGCAAACCACTGAGTCCCCAGGAGGCAACAAGACCCTTGTTTAAGAACTACTAGGGGCAGTTTCTCCATGAACCATTTAAATTTCACCGTGAAGTTACCCACCCCCAACACCGGGATCCCATAACCCTGTATATCCCGCAAGTTCATCTTCAAGGCCCTTAGCTTGGGCTGCATGTTTGGGGGAATGCGCAGGAACTCTTTCTGTGAAAGGATGGAGTAGGACAACCCCGAGTCTATTTCCATCCTAACCGGGATCCCTTGTAACAGTACCTCCACAAAAAACCACCGGTGCTCCAGGGACACGCGGTTCACTGCTGGCGCGTCGTCATCTGAGACCTTCCCGATCCCGGCCGCCTTCCATCGGGGTTGTTCTGCTGGGCCCTTGTCCTCCATTCACCGTCGCCTGCACACCTTGGTGATGTGGCCTCGCCACCCGCAGCTGTGGCACTCGGCCTTTCGGAAAGGGCATTTCTTCCGGTCGTGACCCGCCCCGCAACCGTTGCACTGGCAGTCTCCATTGTCACTGGCGCGGCTCTTCACCACTTGCCTCTTGACCCTTTGCATGTCGTCAACCTCGCTGGAGCAGGAACCCGCTGCCGCGGATGACTCCAACGACGATGGGCTGGCAGAAGGCCGGGGCGCACGGCAGGCAGCTTGGACCGAGGACTTGCCCCCCTCGAGCGCAGCAGGTCTATCCTTGAAGATTTTGACTCCGCTCCTCGCTGCCTCAGCCGCCTGAGCCTCCCGCAGGACCTCGTGGAAGGTCAGGCGGTGGTCCTGGGTCATCAGTTTCCGTTGGACCTCCTCGTCCCGCAGGCCGCACAGCATACGGTCCCTCAGGGATATCTCCAGATTTTCCCACTGGCAGGGGGCAGCCGCTACCCTGAGGGCTGCCGCGTAGGCAGACACAGATTTGCCCGGGCATTGGTCACGCCTCTGGAACACGGCCTGGCCCAGGAAGATTGAGATGGTCGGCTGGAAATGCTCCCGCAACGTCATCAGGAGGCAGTCAATTGGAACCACGTCGACCTTCCTGGGTGCCAGCAGGTTTATCAGGAGGTGAAACGTGGCCGGCCCAATCTGGGCCAGGAAATGCGAATGCATCTTCCCTTCGTCTTCGATGCCGGCATCGTCCATCGCAGGCCGGAACTGGCATTCATACAGCTCCCATTGTTTGGGATCACTGATGTCGAATGGGTATGACTTGATCTTGTGGGACGCCATTATCCCATTTTCGTCGCCAATTTGATGTCTACAGATTGATACGCAGCAGGCAGCAGCTATGAGGTCAAACACATTTTTATTGGAGGGTATACAATCTGAACATGTGGTAATGGAGGTACAGCTCCTTTTATACAGCAATACACATTTGAATATGGATGCACGGTAGCCCATTGGCCACCGTCTGTGTGATGTCATCCTGAGTCACGCCCTTCTTCACCAGGTGTAGCCGTGGCGGGAATGTTCCCACGGCTGACAGTAACTGGGGAATTTGTACCATGTGAGCTGAATGCTCGCAGCTGCCCTCTATGGGTAGCTAGCTCGCGTTCCATTGCAGCTGAGAAACATTGTGTTCATTACAAGGTTACATTCTTACATCGAAGTGGTTACATTCAATCTTAAAGATATAGTGTTTCCATACACAACAGAGGTGTATTCCATTGTGTAAGGCCCTTCTGTTGCCTAAAGTGGCACAGTCCCAAAACATTTTTTAGATCTAGACAGGTCTAGCATTGCTACCTGGCTTCGCCAGTTGGGTCATTTGGGTCCTCTGTTACCTTAGTCCCCGTTTTTTCATCTGTGATGGTGGTGTGGGTGGGGCGAGAGCATTTGGACCCGTGCCAGGGGCTGTTGCGCCACGTTTCCTTACTGGTTCTTCCTTCTCTAGTCTGCCAGCCTCCTCCATTGAGTTATGTCCGGAGGCCTTTGCCGCATTCCTTGCCCTGCCCCCGGCATTGGCAATGAGGGGGAAATGGGGCCAGACCGTTCCCTCAGCCTGGGCTCTGTCTGCCTTGGTAAGGCAGGGCCCTGAGCTGTATTGCATGCGTGAGTCAGCTGGTTTTTCTTCTTTGCGTGCGCCGGATGTCCCGCCTCCTCCGCACTCGTGTCCTCCTGCCTGATTGGCTGAGGCATGCCGCGGTGCGGAGGATGCTGGGACTAATAGTTTTTTTGTTTTTCTGTGTTCGTGGGGTGAATGCCCCAGCCTCGGCTCCGAGACCCTCACGGCGATGGTGTCAAGGACAAAAGGTAGGTGTGCATGGCGCATTACAGGATGGGCTGGACGGGTGTGGAAACGCATTCCGCACATGCACGGCCCAACCCCGTTCTTATAGGTATAGATAATCCTGTCAACGGGTTCTTCCTATGCAGATACTATCGAATCTAACCCCTTGCCCTTACTTAGACCTTGTTTTTTTGCCAGGACTTTGTTATCATCTATTTCGTTCATTAACCGATGGTACTTCTCCTGTCTCTAGGAATCATATGTTACATATGAGGATCAGCTCAGGTTGGTGGGGGAGCTAATCACAGTGATTGGAGCCATGGTGATTTTGCTTCTAGAGGTAAGGGAAAAAACACCAAATTATACATGATAAATCTTACTTAAAATAAAGCAACAGCCAGTTGATATTGGAACAAGTGAGAGTCAAACCTCCTAAACTACATTCTGGTCATAGACTGCCGATATAGGACCATCTCTGTAGGATCTCTATCCACCTTTGAATAGCTACTAAATCAATGTGACTCGATAGTATGTGCCTTCTATACCCCCAAACTGTAAACTATCTTGAAACCACTGTAACCGTTTGTGGTTCGTTTAAAAGATTTGGTCAGTTCAAAAGATTCTGTTCCCTATTCCAGAGTCACCAAAAATTAAAACAGATTTTGAAATGTATCATATGAGACAGGCCCATTGTGAAGCTAACTTGTTGCTAATAATTCTATAATTAATTATAAATATTATATTTTTATATATTTATTAAAATCTCTGTCTGGTGTTATTCCACTGATTGGGTGTAGTTAATATTTTAATAGGACTTCCTTTTCAGAAACAGGTGTAGCCAGCAAATTTTCCATTCTCACTGCTGCCATCTTTTCAGATTCCAGATATTCTGCGAGTTGGAGCGGCTAAATACTTTGGACAAACCATCCTGGGAGGACCTTTTCACATCATCATGTAAAGCTCTAAGTTTATAAAGCTCACAAATGTGCCTTTTTTTTCCTCACAGATTTTTCTGGCTCCCTTGTTGCCTGCTATCTACTTTTCCTCTTCTTTAGCCACTACTATTACTCTGGGTACTCTAGGCTTCTTTCTTTGCAAGTCTATGTTAGCAAAACTGATCTAGATCCCTGAAGTCAGACTTCATAAACTTAGGCTGGACTCCTATTGTCTTGTATTGCATGCAGTGTGACACTCCATTGCATGCACAGCGAGTCTTTTTCAGAGTTTATGCAAGGAGCATTCAGTACCTGTCAAGTTTTGGGAAATTTCTGTCAAGGGAAATTTCCTGGCAAAAACAGGAAACTGGACAGCTATGCTTATCCTGTGCTGGCCTCCAGTCTAACTCCAGTCTAATTGCAGTCTAACTAATACGGGATGACAGCAGGAAAGAGTGTAAAATACGGGGGGTTGACAGAAATTTCCCAAAACTTGATACGTATGGTTCAGTATCTCAGTGTAAGCCCAATGCCAGACCCAAGAGACAAAGAAATCTAGAACTTCAAGGGGAACTAGCCAAATTCTGAGAGAAAGGTCCAGGGTTCTTATTTTATATTTTCAAAAGTAAAATTTGAACTTGGAGGTTCCTCCAAATTTCCATGAAATTCTTTTAAAAATTAAAGACAGTTCAGGATGCATAGCAGAAATTAACCTGGGGAGGGTTTATTGTGAGTCAGTTTGTATGAATCTAACCTCTTCTGGGAGAAAATGTATAGGGTGACATTAGACAGAGGTTTTGTCTCCTTTGAGATTGCTAGCTCCCACTTTGCTCATAAGGACTGGCACAATACTTCTTGTTTTCTCCTCATCCTTTTCATTGCATAAATGGTTCTTCAGTTGTACAGTACAACCCCATACAGTCAACCCTCACATAACAATGCATTCGGATGGCATCATTTTCACTTAACAACGCATCGTTATGCACCACGTGTGTGTCCTCCCCACATAGCATTTTAGTGTCATCCGGATAACGACGCTAAAATACCCATCATTATCCGGACAATGACGCTAAAAATGTTATATGGGAAACTCCATAGTAACCCCCATAACAAAAATCGCTTAGCAACACTACTTGGGGAAGCAAGTAACGTCGTTATGTGAGGTCTACTGTATAGCGGTCACCTCATACAGCGATGAAATCACATAGCAATGAGGCTTGGGGGGGGGGGGAGCTGGTCCGCATAGCGATTGTTCCTATCGATTGTTCCCATCGGAAAGATCGTACAATAATGAAAACCGCATAGCGATCAGCTCCGTGAAATGGATTAAAATCGCTATACGGGGTTCTACTGTATCTCTTCCTTTCATGGGCTCTGATACGTTTCGTTTCACCTCAAAGAAATCAAGAGATTCTTTCTCCCCAGATGAACCACAGACTGAGTGGGCAACTGATCAGCTCTGCACTAAGATTTCCTCATACATGGTACCTCACTTTACAAACGCTTTGGTTAACGTAATTTTTGCTTTATGAATGATAATCCATTGAAAATGCCTTGCTCTACTTTTTTTTGGAATGGATGAATGGGGTTTCAATGCATTCCTATGGGAAACCACCTTTCACTTTACAATTTTCAGAACAATTTTCAATGCATTTCTATGGGAAACCACATTTCACTTTATGAATTTTTGTAATATGAAACATCCCATGGAGCACATTAAATTTGTAAAACAAGGTACCACTGTAAGCCCCTTCTCTGCCTAGCCTCTGCTTGCTTCTACCCCCTCCCACAGTTCTGCATCCTTCTCTTTTGCATTCCAGGTCCTTAGCAGAGTGAAAATACATCTCAACGCTGTTCTCAAGAAACAGTTCTCCTTGTTCAATTCTTTAAATCGGGGTGGCCAAACTTTTTGGGCTGTGGGCTGGCCACGTGGTTGAGCACACCGGTCGTGTGGTTCCTTCCACCAGAAGTGGAAGTAAAATGTGCATGCACATAATGCACCTGTGCATTGCATAATGCCATAATACTATTTGTTTAAAGCAAGGGTGCCCAAACTATGTCCCATGAGCTGGATCTGGCCTGTGGGCCATAGCTTGGGTACCCCTGCAAAAAATAGTATTTTTATGCTGTCTTGGAAAAATCAACAAAGTTTCTCAGTGTTTTGCCATTAGTATCTCACAATGTCCCCTCCCCATTTAGTCTATAAACAGCCTGTGTTTTCTGCACATCCCTGCAATGTTTAAAAGAATCTCAAAACCATACAAAGGATACAAACACACAAATAAGCACACATTTAAAAGTAATTTCACATATTAAAGCAAAAGTATATTTCCTTCTGTTTTAGATCTCCCTGCCCCGAGAACTCAATTCCTCTAAATAACAGTGCCTGAGCAATCAGACATACAACTGAAAGGCTGTGACCAATTGCAGTTGTGCTTGCAGAATGAGGCAGCCTTGTATGATGATCAAACACATCTATTAAGGGAGCTGTGTTTCTAAGAATATGCTAATTGTATCACCTAATTCTGCCCTTAAGTGTCACAGGTAAACACTCATAGATGCATCATTGAATGTGGTTTCCACTTTCCTAATCATGCTATTTCCTTTACAGTATCACATATGCCTGCATGATCCTGGTGACCATGGCGATGCGTCTCACAAGCACCTATGGAGAAGTGGCCCCCATGTCCTTTGCTCTGGTCCTCGGCTGGTGCAATGTCATGTACTTCGCACGAGGGTTTCAGATGCTTGGTCCCTTCACCATCATGATACAGAAGGTAACAAATAACATGTGTTTGTGACAGATTATAGATACAAAAAAGTGAAAAGACAAATTTCTTTCCCAAGGATCTTTCTTATTTGTGTAAAAAAGATTAAATCCCCAGCCACGGCAAGAGCAACTCAGAAAAGGTTCTGTTGGAGTAAAGTGCCTAACATACCTACAGACTGATGCACTGTGAAGAAATTGCTTTGTATATCATAACACTATATATCATTTGCAGTAGTCTGCAGTGACATTTTGAGGATAGTTGCAGCCGTATAACATATCATTGAAGTTGTGTGCATGGAGGTTATTGAATGGGGAATAACCCAGTTACTGAGAACCTGCAGAACTGATTTTTCTCCTTTCTCTGCAGATGATATTTGGAGATCTGATGCGTTTCTGTGGGCTAATGGCGGTTGTGCTTCTTGGCTTTGCATCAGGTAAGACTGAAAGTAGTGGATGGATTTTTAAGGTCATTAAAATCTACTGAGCATGCTTTGACTGGTGGGAATGCAGAGTACCTCTTTGCTCATGATACATTCAACTTACAATGATTGATACATGTGGGGCTATAACTGCCCTCATTTTTAACCATTGGCTATGCTGGTTAGGTCTAATAAGAATAGCAATCCAGCAAGATATAGAGAGTTAAAAGTTGCCTACCTCTGGTTTCTCCTGTGGAAAAATCTCCAGTGTTTTTAAGAGCCATGGCTCTAGGGCAGTGATGGGCAGTCTTGGCCCTCCAGCTGTTCTTGAACTTCAATTCCCAGAAACCCTGACCAGTTGGTGTGTTGACTTGGGCTTCTGGGAATTGAAGTCCAAGAACAGCTGGAGGGCCAAGACTGCTCATCTCTGCTGTAGGGCAAAGAGGGAGCACAAGGTGTAAGGATAACAAAGCCCATTATACTACTACCATAGGACTCATTACACCTGAAGAGGCCTGCACCCATTCAAGAAACCAGCATAAAACCTTTTGCTGATTCAAAGTACATGTGGCTCTTCTCCAGGCTAGAGAAATTTATGATAGGTTTCAATCACTGACTGTTTATGCTTCCAAACCAGCCAGATCAGGTAAGAAATGGCAATGTAAATTAGGTAGCAATATGTAGCATCTATACCTATAAGGAAGGGATGTGGCTGTACGTATGCAGAATACGTTTCCACACCCCTGGAGCAAATCCTGTGATACTTGGCACACACGTATCTTTCTCAACTGGGGTCAGCACTGCGAGGGTCCTGAGGCTGAAGGTTGGGCCTGCGCCCCACAAATACAACAAAACATAAAAACTACAACTCCCAGCAGACACTGCAGCACAATACAGCCAATCAGGGAGGCCAGGCTGAGAGCGAGAGAGGCGGGGTGGCAGTCACGCATGCACACTGACCAACTGCCACCCACAAAGCATAGCACAGCCGAGAAACACAGCAGTGCCTATGGCCAGAACATGCAGGGCCATAGTGGCAAGGCCGCCGCAGGCGGCCGCCATGCCCAACACAGCAATGGGGCCAAGAAGACACCCCCAAAATAGCCGGGACAACATCAGGCACCCCTAGCCAAGGGGTGCAGAGCCGCTGCAGCAAGGCCCCTACCAACCCCAAATGAAACGCCAAAACCTATACGGCCTTACCGTGCCACCGGAATTGCCTCCACCGGGCCCTCGGAGAGGGAGAAGAGGAAGAAGATGAAAATGAAAATGGGGAGGATAGGAGAGAAAGGTGGGAGAAGGAAGGAAACACAGGGAGAACGGGGCAAGAAGTGGAGGGAAGGAAAAGCCGCCGCCCCCTCCTTAAAAAAAAACACACACACCCGAACAAGCTGGCGGTAGCTGTGGCCATGCTGGCAGGTGTGGGGGAGAAGGGCCTGCTGTTGCTGTGGCAACAGAGGCCTCTGGACAAGCAGACTGCCTGCAAGACAGGGAATGGGATGGAGGCACCTGACACGGGACTCTCCTTGCCCAGGATTGGGTCCAACTTGGGCGCAGCCGTGTACCCTTGCTAGTTGTTAATAAAGGAACTGGAATTCTCCCACCAGCTTATGCTCTATATAAAAAGTACAAATGCCTTCTGTAAAAAGACAGCATTATTATATGAAGGGAGAAATGTACAAAAATAAAAAGGAAGATTTTTACCTTTTCCCCTTTCCCTGGTAAAACAAGAAAGGTATATCTATATTTTCTTGCATAGCCAGCTAAAATAATCAGAATTACATTTTCTTCTGTTCTACCCACAAGTAAGCATTGGTAAACTCCTCTTTCTTCCTGGTTTCAACATGCTAAACAATAATGGTATTTCTTCTCTAACATTCTAAGATAACCAAACCCATCTTTCATCCTTCATTCCACTTTATGTCTCCTAACTAATAAGACTGTGCATTCAATCTCAATCTTCTTGCACTTCTGTTCCCACAGTTTCAGCTTATTTTGAATTCCAATATCAAAGGAATCCCCACCTGGCTTGAAGGCCACCTTCCAAGACTTTCTTCACCCCCTCTCAGGAAGCAAAGAAACATCAGCAACCATTTTTAAACTCCACAAAATAAAGGCCCCCTTTCATTTCATTACATAAGGCAGGCTGGGGACGGAAGTGGGAGGAGACTGCTAAAAAGGCCATTGTGAAGGAAGGGCATAATAGGTGCAGATAGCATTGAACAGAAGAGAGAGTTGTAGCTGCCCAAGAGTGCTGGAGAGGTATGAGAAGATCAAGCAGGCTCAGCAAATGGACAAACATAAGCCTAGTAAAAGACCAAAAAGAGAGGAGGCAATTAAGATTTGGAGAAATCAACCTGTTTTATCTCCTTCAAGGTACACATGACCATCTTCTCTAGGGTTTATTCTCAGTTCACTCAGGAGGACACCAATCAGATCTATCTAGCCAGGTTATTGTCCTATGCAAGTGAAAATGTGCCCATCAAATTTTTGTAATAAATGGTGAATTACCTGTTTTTCAGGTAGAGGTTCTAGCTACTGATTTTCCTGTCATATAATCCCAATAAGCCTAAAGCCATGGTTCCCACAGGGGGTCAATTTGATTTTTAAGGGTGGGTAATTCGATAATGAGTTATTAACAGTTAATGGCCTTTTAGGCTTCCTCCACATGAATAGGTGTTTACTTTTTGAATAATAAGAATTATATGTCATGGGGGGGTGGGCAGATTTTAGAGATGCTTAGGTGGGGTATGGCCAAAAAAGGTTGGGAACCACTGCCCTAGAGGTTGTTTAGGACAGAGCTCGCCTTAGCCACTGGAATCTCAGGGAGGATGCTGAGAACCATAAAATGCTTGTATATTTGGAGCTATATACAGCGAATGTGTGCCCCTGGTGTTTTGATAGCCCTCTTCTAGATTGTGTAAAGCCCCACTTCTCTCTGCAATTGCAAATACAGTAAAACCCTGAGTTACAAAAAAAATCGGTTCTCTGGCCTATTTCATAACTAGAATTTTTTCGTAACTCAAGGCATGCATTAAAAATAAATTAAAAACCGGAAAGATTTCCTACCTTCTGGCTGCTGCTGCTTCCATTTCTTACACTTCCGACTGTGCTGGCAGTGATCAGTGCACAAAATGACGCCGGCGACAATTTGGGCACTAAAAAACTGATTTCTCGACTTACGAATTTTTTCCGTACCCCGGGGTATTTCGTAATTCTGGGTTTTTCGTAAGTCGGGATCCCAGTTTACAAAAAAAATCATTTCATAAGTCAAAAAATTCATATCTCGAGGCATTAGTAAGTCGGGGTTTTACTCTATTCTCTTGGATATGAAAGAGAGTGGTTCAAAACTAAATGGGGGTGTATGAAGCTTCAGCTTGGCTTTACTGCTGTGATTAATGCAACTTGTTCCCAAGACTGGTGCTGTATTACGCCTTTTTCAGGGTTCCCTCTTCTTGGCTACAGCCACCTTTCACACGGAATAAGTTTCATTGCACTCAGAGAGATTTGCTTCTAAGTAAACATTAATAGACTTGTACTGAGAGCAAATGAAGGCTGTAATCCTATCCATGTCGTGCTTAATAAATGAGATGGCACTGCAAAAGAAGGCTGGATATCAGTGGTTTGGAAGGAGTTTACTGTCCTTCCTGGTCTCTGAAGGTAAATAAGTTACAATGTGTAAAGGTACTCTATGTGAAAAGTCCCTTTCCTTCAAGTAAACCTAAGAATCCAGCAATTGTAGGGACAATCCCAACAGTGCCTTTCCCCCCCTCTGGGATGACCATGGGATTTAAGGCACTGAGGAAAAGGTACTAGAGGATTGGAACAGAGATATGTTGTTGAACCAAACGTGAAAAATACAGTTGAAACAAAACCTGACAAAGGGCTAGCAAATATTTGTGGACTACTGACAGTCAAAAAGCAAAGTGGCTGCCTCTTGACATGCTGATGGTAAAACTCTATACCAGGAAGAGAAAAGAGAAGGTGTAGATTTGCATCTGAAATGCAATACAGGTTCTGCGACAACAAAAATTTAAGTACTCTTCAGTGTACACCAGTCATTTCCTGTAGTTAACTCTTGGTTCTCTTTCTTTAATCATCAGCCTTTTACGTCATCTTCCAGACAGAAAACCCCAGCAGCCTGGGGCAGTTCTACAGCTACCCTATGTCCCTTTTCAGCACTTTTGAGCTGTTCCTAACTATCATTGATGGGCCTGCCAACTACGATGTGGACCTCCCTTTCATGTTCAGTGTGGTGTACTTTGCTTTTGCCATCATTGCGGCTTTGCTGATGCTTAACTTGCTGATTGCTATGATGGGGGATACCCACTGGCGTGTAGCAAATGAACGGGATGAGCTTTGGCGGGCACAGGTGAGAATATAGTCACTGTGGATCCAGAATGAATAAGCAGTGTTGCATAGGAAAAGAGGCTATCATAGCCATCTCTTATCACTTGAGCCATATTTCAAATTTATTTATTTGTTTGTTTATTTGTATCCCACCCTCTTGCCCTAGGGCAACTCAGGGCGGCGCACTTACACATAACTATTATCAAAATCTCCTTTAAACATTCAATAAAAACTATTTAAAACCATTCCGAATTAAAAAGCTCTCCCTTCCCTCCTAACAATAAAAGGGAATATAGTTCTAGCAGGGACAAAAAGTTCTAACAGAGCCAACGAGCAGAAGTCAGCACCCCATCGCCCCCCTCCCAAACCTGCCCTGCCAGCTAGGTTTTCAACCCTTTCCTAAAGGGCAGCAATTCCGTCTGTAGCTGTAGGTCTATTGGCAGGAGGTTCCACAGGGAAATGCAACTGCATAATTACCAGCCATGCAACTCTAAGAAATGGAGTTCCTTTGTACTCATCATTCTTAGCATTTCCAAACTTTCATAATTACATAATTATTTGAGAGATGCCATGTCATTTGACTTTCTTCAAATAATTTTAAAACAGCAAAGCAGATCTGCCTTCACAGTATAAAAGTTGTGGCCATGGCTTAGATGTGGTACAGGTATCCAATACTAGCATCCAATTTATTCCTCTCTCTTTGTTTCACATTTCTGTTCTGCATATTAACTGTAGGCAAATCCAACAAAATGCACAGAAGAAATATAGTCTGGCCTTCAAATATATTCCACTTCATCAAATACACACCTTTAGATATATATAGCAGTGGTGGCAAACCTATGGCACACATGCCAGAGGTGGCACTCGGAGCCCTCTCTGTGGGCACTCATGCAGTCACCCCAGCATAGAGTTTGCCCCACCCTTCTGCTCAGCAGCTCAATGGGAGCACTTCCTTCCCCCAGCACAGAGTTCACCCCGCCCCTTTGCCCAGCAGCCCAATGGGAGCATTTTTAAAATTTAATTTAATTTAATTTTTCGGCTTGTTCGTCGCCCCCTCAGGCAAGCCCGACTCAGGGAAGCTTACATAATTTAAAACCCCACATAATAAAAACAGTTAAAATCCCCACCCCTATTAAAATCCCACCCACCCCATGCAAGAGAGAGAAGGTGCCTCTTATAGAAAAAGCCAACGGGCAGGAGCCACATTGCCCTCAGTGCCCCACACCTGCCCCACCAGCCAGGTCTTGCGTCCTTTCCTGAATGGCAGCAGCTCCGTCTGCAGCCGTAGCTCTACTGGCAGGAGGTTCCAAAGGGCCAGTGCGGACACGGAAAAGGCCCTTTTTCTTGTTCCAGAGAGGTGAGCTCCCCTAGATGATGGAACAACTAGGGAGCCCCTCCAGTCCTCTCTGGTTGGATGGAGAGATATTCTTAGGGCGATGCGGTCTCATAGGTATCCTGGCCCACTACCATATAGGGCTTTAAAGGTCATAACCAGCACCATGAATTGCACTCGGAGGCAAACTGGTAACCTGAGCAGGGGCGAGGCATGGGTATAATGCCCACGACCCATCACTACCTGGGCCACTGCATTCCTCCCCTGTTGCTGTGTTGGCACTTTTTGATAAATAAGTGGTTTTTGTGTTGCAATTTGGACACTCAGTCTCTAAAAGGTTTGCCATCACTGGTATATAGCCTTATAGAGCTCAGATCTGTTAGCAGATCATTTCCTCAGAATTAGCTGCTGCTATTCAATGGTGAGGGCCTGGTATTCTGCAAATATATAAGAGAACTAGGTTTACGCAGTGAAAAAGATCTGGAACTGTCTGTAGGATTTTTCCCAGCAGAAAAAAGCCCCTTTGAACAAAGGTGAATTTACTTTGAAGTAAATGTGGCTGGTAGCGTATCGCATTGTGTTTTTGTACAAGGAAAAATATATTTTTAGTAGTCAGAAGACAACAGAACAAATAATATTGAAGTTTTCCACTGACTGTTTCCTGATAAAACCAATATACAAGAGTTTTTGGAATATTCTGCAAAAAATAAATAAATCAGTTTCAAACTTTTCAGTCTCCAGTTTCTCCCAGTGGCCAAAGTTTTATTCTCTTTGCTTA
The DNA here is from genome assembly GCA_035047345.1 of Bradypodion ventrale. Lineage (NCBI taxonomy): Eukaryota > Metazoa > Chordata > Lepidosauria > Squamata > Chamaeleonidae > Bradypodion > Bradypodion ventrale. The sequence continues at coordinate 136,347,004 of JAWDJE010000002.1, read as the reverse complement.
AAATCAAACAAATCTAAAGAATTGTTTAACTCCATTTATATGAGTTATAAAAAGGTGGAGCTCCTTTACTTTTTTATGAACACAAATAGACAAAACCCATTCAAATATAATATTTGCCACTGAAGAAGGACTCCGCTTTTGAAACAAGTACTTGCTGAGTAACATGGCCACTTCAGATTCTATACCATAGGGTACCTCAACAACCAGGAATAAATGTTCAGTGGTAATTATGCCAATGAGATACCATCTGAATCCTACCAGAGGCTTGTGTATATCAAACTGAAGATGAAAGAATTGTAAAGCAGATACTTAATCCTAGCACCTGCCAATATTCCCAATGTGAAAATTAAATAGATGCAGATGGCAAATACAGAAGTAGTCTTCAGCCCTTCCCAGGCTGTATCCAACACTACCAGGATAGAATTCAACGTTCTTTAAGATTTGTGAATTCAAAGCCAGATTGACTAATACCAGCTAGATATTGTGTGATAGTTCTGAGTAATTTAGGTTTTCAGTTAGTAAACTCTAAAGCAACAGGAATTCACAAATCAAACTGTTTTGTAAGATAAGATGTTTTAGTTTAATTGATTTAAGATTTGTATAACATCTAAAATGTTGGGACTGCAGTGGCTTTTAATGGTTAAGATGCTGAACTTGATGACTGGAAGGTCAGCAGTTCAAGACCTGATTGCTGCCAGATGGAGCAAGCTCCTGTCTCTGTGCCAGCTCCTGCCAACCTAGCAGTTCAAAAATAAGAAATTGCAAGTAGATAAATAGGTGCCACTTCGGTGGGAAGGTAAACAGCATCCATGCACCCCGGTGTCTAGTCATGCCTGCCAAATGACCACGCAAATGTATGGAGACACAGACAGCACTGGCTCTTTGGCTATAAACAGAGATGAGCACTGAACCCTAGAGTCAAATATGACTGGCTTTTGAGAAAGGGCGACACTTACCTTTACCTAGAATGTTGTAAATCTTTGCTGATTTAATTCTTACATTTTGGAATAGAAAATTTTGAAAGTTTTCTCCCTGATTGCTTGGTTGATCCATACTTCACATGTCTAGTTTGATGTGGCAGATCGAAGCATCATCTCCCATGAGATTTTAGCAGCCTCTCACCATAAGGAGTTCCTACCGCTACCGTAGCAGAGTCCAATAGTGCATGGGGAACTGAGGCCCATGTTTTTGATGCTCCTTTAGCCATTTTAAATACGATGACACCGCTGGCTGGGATCATGTCAAAGTTGGCCATGTTAGAGCAATGCAGGTGCATTGTGAATACTCAACCCCACTTAGCTGACCTGCAATTCCAGAATGGAGGACCGTTCCAGACTGCTAGCCAAAACCTTTGTGGCGTGGTTGAACCTACCAGGGGAATACACCATAGCTATCGCACTTTTTTTGCATTTCCACTCTTTTTGTTGTTGTTAAACATATGCCTTTGTTCTTTGTGCAAAGAAACTTGTGTTCTGTCCAAAGAACTTTATATTATATGCAGCAGGATCCCCCCCCCCCAAAAAATTTTTGCACAAAAATGGGATGTGTTAAAGCTACCATTAATTTACCACTGGATTTGCAAGATGTCAACCATCCCTATCAAGGACCAAAAAAATGTTCACATATTAATGACATTTTTATTTTGGGTCAGAGTATACTCAGTGGCTATAGAATTCTTGCTGACTATTGATAAGATGGAAGGGCAGGGAAATGAAAATGGAATGGAGGATCTTAGCAGAGAACATTTCTGGCTAGCTGATAACTTATACTGAATCATTCCACATGGCAGCATTTTGTTTCAGGTTCCTCAAGACAGATAAATAAACAATATTATAAAATAGTAAAATTATAGATACATAAAATCAGTGTGTCTATTGTTGTTGTTTTTAATTGGGAGTTATCATTTTTGTTCTTGTTGATATTTATAATTTATTCAATTTGTTTAATTTTTATTATACATTTTTAAAATATATATGTTGTAAGTTGTCCAGAGTGGGAAAATATCCCAGATGGGTGGAATATAAAAGTAACTAATTAATTTACAGATAAGGAAAAATATAAAAATTTGGGTCAATTAAACACAACAATGTAGAAAACAGATGAAAGCTACCATTGTGTATTTCTCTGCCATAGAAATTGCCTCAGAGGTGACAGTTGTCAACCACTCCTTTAACATCTCATGGTGCATCAAAAACCCCAGTAGAATAATGTGATTTGTTTGGTGTTTTTTTAAAAAAATCATTGGTCAGATTACTCTTGCTCTTCATGTAGGTTGTTGCCACTACAGTCATGCTTGAGCGGAAGCTCCCACGGTGCCTCTGGCCTCGCTCTGGTATCTGTGGGCAGGACTATGGGCTAGGAAACAAGTGGTTTCTCAGGTGAGTCTCTTTAGCTCTGGAGTGAGCAAACTCCTAAGGTGTTGATGTTCACACACAACCGTCCTTGGAACTTGGAAGGCCACACTACACATTCCACTCCTCTTTGCACCCTTTAGTGGCCAAATACACACACATACATTTAAACTATTTAGGATTTGGGGCCATGGGTGGAAGGATCCCTCAGAATATGACAATTGCCCCTTCAACACCTAAGGTCATGATGGTGAACCTTGGCACTCCAGGTGATCTTGGTCTTCAATTACCAGAAGCCCAAGTCAGCCCTCCTGCTGATCACTGAGGTCCTAAGGATTACAAGATGATTTTTGAGCCAAATAAATTTAAGGTGTGTATGGAGGTTATGATGGAGAGGCCCATGGAGGCCTGCAGGCCACATTTTGGCTTGCAGGGAACATGTTGTTCAGCCCTGCTTTAGACATATACAGTAAAACCCCTACTTACAAAAAAAAAGTATGTTCTGTAGGCTTTTGCTTAAATCAGTTTTTTATGTAACTTGAAGCAAACCCACAGGAAAAAGAATCTTTATGTAACTCGAAGCAAACCCATAGGAAATTGTGTAAATCAGGATATGGTTTTAGCACAAAATCATTATGTAAGTTGAATTTTATGTAACTCAAGGCATATGTAAGTTGGGGTTTTACTGTATTTCCAAGCATGAATGAGTGCTGTGGTGAAGCAGTTGCACCCAATTAAGATGTCATGAGCAAGGATTATAGGAAGCTATTTTACATCAATTCACACTGCACAGAGACTGACATTGCAGTTGAGCTAAACTGTTGGATTAGAACTGGAAGCACTTGGGTGCTAGAGAGATTTGTTTCAGGAATGTTCAAGAAAGGCAATCACAAAACAGCAAGATAATTTGCAAATTATTTGAGGTGGGAAATGCTCCTGTGGCAATACTGAAACAAGTTCCACTGTTAAGAAGTGCTTCAGAAATGGGTTTTCTGTAGTGTCTGATTCTGCCCTATCAATCTATTTAGCTCAGCATTCCGTTTGCTGATTTTGAAAGGTTTTAGGTACAGTTTTCCACCACCCTTCCTGGAAATCTGAGAGACTGAGCAAATTATATACTATATACTGAACCCTTTAGCCTGTCCCAGCCTTTCTTTCTCAGGGGCTATATTTGGTATAGGGAGAGCTAGAGCTGATCAGTAGCCATAAACTGAAACTTGAACTGAACCCCAAACTACGGCCCACAGGCTGGATCCAGCCCCTGATGTCAATTCATCCAGCCTGCACTGCTGCGCCACTCCTGAAAGTGGAAGTTAAATGTGCCCACGCACATACAGAACGCAGCTGTACATGCACCCGCAGCTGTTGGAAACATTTACGACAGCCGTGGATGCATTTACAACAATGTTCTGGGTGCGTGTGGGCGTGTTTTACTTCCGCTTCTGGTGGACCATGTGACTGGCCCATGGCCTGAAAAGTTTCGGCACTCCTGAACTAGAGGATAAAAGTGAAAAAGAAAGTAGCTCTGTTGACCAAAGGCAAAAATAGTTGGCTTTATTAGGTGGTTTAATAATGAGGCTTCAGCCTGCCTTTCAGTTATAGGCAAAAATGTTGACAATTATCTCCTGAGACTGAAAGTACACGAGGTCTTGCCCCATTAAGTTCAAGGAAGCTTTGGCATCTCTGACCATAGGAGTTATTTCATATGAGCAGCAGAGGCTGGAACTTGACACTAGAGCTCTACCACTTGGCTAAAGAGGAAAGCTTATCTCTCTTTGCCAGCACTAGCATCTCTTCCAGTAGTACTGTTGGTCAAAGACACTGCATGGTAAGACAGTATAAGAGGAAGCAAAGCATGATAGTTCATTCTTTGCAATCCACGCAGGGTGGACGAGCGTTTGGATGTCAACAAACACAAGGTGTTTCGGTATGCAGAGGTCTTTAAGAACCAGGACAAGGAGCATCTTGATAACTCTTCTTCTCAGAAGCCAGAGATGAATCACCATGCCCATCTCAAGATGGAGTCATCTCCATGCATCTCAAGGAGCACATCTCAAAGTAGTTCCCATCGCGGCTGGCAGATCCTGCGAAACAGCACCTTCAGCCATTTCCATGGAGAAGTGAATCATGCCTTGGAAGAACAGGTCTACCATGTCTGAAATGTGTGTCTTGGCTGACTCCGCTACATGCATTTGGTGCCTTTTGTCACCTTACTGATTCCTTTGGTGGGACCTTCTGGTAGGGCTTTCTAGTTCTAGGACAGATGCTCTCTTTCTAGGTTCATCTCATCCTTGTAGGGAAGTACCCTTGTAGGGAAGTGCCCTCTGCAACAGAATGCCTTTGCACTTCTAAAGAAATAGAGTCGAAACACACTGGAGGTTTTACTTGTGTGTCTACTTGGATAAATTGTTGTAAGGAAAGCATTGGGGTTTATCAACATGGCTTTATAAGAATTAAGTTACAATGTGACCAATAGGTCCTGTCTCTCAACATGTTTTCAAGTAACAGTCCACAAAAACCCCTTCTCTAAAGAGCCGACTATGGAAAAATTTAGATATGTAATATGAAAAAAAGAGAGGGGGGAGCACATTCTTTAAGCTCATGGAACTAACTAAAGCCAACACAACAACTCAGCAGCCTTCAGGCAGCTAGCTAGCATTCAGAAGTTCTTCAGGAGTACGGAGATTAATTGTTCAGGAGTTTGGACATCCTCTCTTTCCTTCACACTTCTCAGGGAAGGTTAGAATATTTTCTGACTATGGGAAGCCAATGCACTTTAAGCCAAATGGAACTATGCATGTTATGCCAGGTTACTTTTTAGAGCCATATCGTAATGGTAATTCCTCATTGAAGAAGGAACAACTTTTTCCTAAATGTCTGACTAAAGCTGAATTTGTGTTAACGTTTGCTAGGGAAATGGTTTGTGAACTGGTTTGTGTCACCATACAACTGCCTCTGTTTCCTTTTGCTGGATTAGATTGTGGCCAATTTTGTTCATCTCAGCAGATGCCACTGGATCCTATGCATGCATTTCTATGACATGTCAGCATCCCACTATCCTTATCCACAACAGCCTTTAAAACTGCCTGGTTGCAGGAAAAGGCAAATATGAAAAAGAGTACTGTACAGATTTCTTCATTGCAGTCCAGATCATGTAATAAAGATTCATAACATAACCACTTCATCTCTTATGAGTGGTACTTTCCCAGAATTTTGCTTAGATCAAGCCTGGAACTTTCTTAAGTAAAATACTCAAAAAGTTGAGGTTCTTTTAAAATGAGGAATTAATTTTCACTGAGTTTAATATTTTTGAAACTTACTGAAAGCTAATCTCCAAAGCTTCAGACAAGAGTTTTTCCAGGAGATGCTAGGGCAGGGGCTCTCAACCTTTTTAAGCCAGGGATCACACCCCCTCAGACTGCTGGTGGGCTGGACTGGTGTCGTTCCCCCCACTGCCCCAAGCCCCCACCATTTCCCCCACCTCTGCCACAACACTCCCCCACACACCACCAGTCCAGCCTGCCAACTCTTCCCACACTGCCACCACCAACAACACTCTCCCCTATGTCACCAGTCCAACCCGCAAACCTTCCCGCCCCCCGCCCCCTCATGCCACTGCCACCTCCCGGCTTACTGGCCCACAGATTGAGAACCCATGCTAGGGATTAAATTGGGATCTTCAAAATATCGAATAGATGTTCTACAGTGAGCAACTCTGAAGTATATTATGTGTCCTCAAAGGCTATCAAGCTTCATTGAAGCAGAACTCCAAGATATATTGGAAGTTCCTGGTCATCAAGAGCCCCTGCAGAGTTAAACCTGGTGAAATATTATAGTGGGGAGATGACTTTTAGCTTTAAATCCAACTCAAAAGGCACATGTACCTTTCAACCATAACACAATTAAGGTAGTGCCTCTGCTAATATAGCTCCTCAGCTATATTAGTACTGTACTCCAGGTTCCAAAACACAAAAGTAAACAAAAACAGGTTATCAGTAAAAGGAATGCAGAGCCTCGAAATTGATGCATTTCTAATAACTGAACTCAGTAAAAGTTCGTTCTGTGCCTTTCAAGATGAACAATCCAGGGGAAATCTCATTTGGCCAAATAAGATACACTTAGCTGCTACTTGTATCTGAGCATACATTCTTTCCTGGAAGTCATTTTCTCAGTTGATGGATGTGTCTCTGGTTTTTTAATTATGTTGCAAGCCACATTGTGTCCCAGAATATAAATTAAGTACAATTGTGCTGTTAAGATACGGTACAACTGTACGACACACACAGAAGCAGAAACTAATGGAAAGGCGTGTTAATAGTTAAATCTGCCATTAATTGTGCTGTGCAACCAAGTCAAGGCATGCTCTGAACACCATGTATAACAAATTGAGAATACTAAGTGGATTTGAGTTTTCAAATAATAAGCCTGTAATTATTTATATGATCTTTGTGTCACCAAGCACACTCCTCATTCAGTGTCCTCATTCAGTGCCTTTTTTATGGCGCAATCACTTTTATGGTGGCTATATAAGTTGTAACTTGCAAAACAAGTAACTTCACACCACTTGTAAAACTTCTGGAAGACTAGCTTTGTTCCTCTTTAATCAAGATTCCACAAACAGAACTTTTGAGTCTTTGTCTTAACAAGTAGGCAAACAAGAGATTGACAGGAATATACCTTGCTTAAGAAAAACAAAACTAGCAGAGTAGGTGAAAAGGTATCTCTTACGTAATCAAAAGTTTATTGGCCCATATATGCCATCTCTGTTCTGCATCACTCATTAATTAGTGCTGTGAAATTTTTCCAATGAAATTATTTCAGCATTATGCTTCTGTTGCAATCTCAATGTGTTTAGTAGAAAAAAGATATTGACAACTGGCAATGCTAGATCAAACACTTGTCATTTTTTGCACTCTTCTGAATTTTGTATCAAAAAGAAGCCTATCAACTAGTGACCTCAAATCAACATGGGAACACCTTTAAGAATTTATATGCTGTGTGGAAAATTTACTAAATTGAAATGTGTCCTTTTTATTCATGTTTTAAATTGAAATGAATGCACAGGTGCTTTATTTAAAATAAATCTATTATTCTTTTCTGATTGTCCTCTGTATTCTTTTTGAGAGAGCTGGGGAAAATGGGAGGTATAGCCTCCATCATCTTTAGAAGATGCAGGGCAGCCCAATCATCCATAAACATTTATCATCCTTGGTTTATAGGCTGAATGTCTTAGAATTATTTTATTATTTGTCTTTAACTCATAATAGTTTGTGAGCCATGATACCATCTGTGCATTGAGACGATTCTAATAGCATTAGCAATACCTTGTCAAATCAAATATGGAAACATTAAATGTAGAACACCAAGAATGCATCTCAAGCTACATGTCTAGAGAAATTCACAAAATAAGACTTAAAATTATGATAATTAGAGGCAAAAGGTGGAGACCTAACTAAATATGCCAAGCAGCAAGAAAGAAAAAGGCAAAACAATTCTGATGCTTTTGCAAAAGTTGGGTTTACATTTTGATTATGCCAACAAGAAGAAAGCAGGCCACGTGTAATACACATAGAATCTTCTGGAAAGAAATCCTGTAATTAAAACAATGAAATGATATTTACAAAACATCCACTCTGTGGCAGTTTGCAATGTATAGAACAGTTTTTTCTTGCAACCTAATTTTTATGCTACTTAAGCAAAACAATTAATTGGGGGGGATAAGTCAAAATTAAAAGTGTTTATATTTACACAGGTACAAGAGCTTCTTGTTGTTCAGTCGCACAGTCGATTCCAACCCTTTGCAGCCGTATGGACCGAGGCCCGCCAGGCACCTCTGTCCTCCACCATCCTTCTCAGCCCGCCCAGCTCTGTGCACATTGTGTCCACAATACCATCTAGCCATCTCATCTTTGGCCGCCCCTTCTTCTTTTGCCCTCCACCTTTCCCAGCATCAAGACCTTCTCAAGTGAATCCTCCCTTCTCATTTGATGTCCAAAGTACTTCAGCTTCATATTTACTATTTGACCTTCCAATGAGTAGTCAGTTGATTTCTTCTAAGATTGACCTATTTGTTCTCTTCGCTGTCCAGGAGACTCTCCAAACTCTCCTCCAACACCACTATTCTTCTGTGCTCTGCTTTGCTAATGATCCAGCTCTCACAACCATACATTACCACTGGGAATACCATTGCTTTGATTATATGAATTTTTGTTTGGAGTGTGACGTCTCTACTTTTCACTATATTCCCCAGGTTTCTCATAGCTTGTCTTCCAAGAATCAGTCGCCTTTTTATTTCATGGCTGCAATCTCCATCTGCAGTGATCTTAGATCCTAAGAAAGTAAAATCTGTCACTGCCTCTACCTCTTCCCCATCTATTTTCCAGGGACTGATCGGGCCTGTTGCCATTTTATTGGTTTTCTTGATATTGAGTCTCAACCCGGCCTTTGCACTCTCTTCTTTCAACCTAATCAGGTCTTCCTCACTTTCTGCCATTAGTATCATCTGCATATCTCAAATTGTTGATGTTTCTCCCAGCAATTTTGATCCCATATTGTGATTCCTCCATCCCTGCATTGCGCATTATGTGCTCTGTGTATAAGTTGAATAAGCAGGGTGATAAAATGCAGCCTTGTCGTACTCATTTTCCTATTCCAAACCACTCCGTCATTCCGTATTCTGTCCTAACGGTTGCTTCTTGACTCGTACAGATTTCTCATGAGGCATATAAGGTGTTCTGGTATTCCCATGTCTTTAATTACTTGTCACATTGTTTTTGTGGTCCACAGTCAAAGGCCTTGGTGTAGTCAATGAAACAGAAGTAGACATGTTTCTGGTATTCCTTTGTTTTTTCCATGATCTAACGTATGTTGGCAATGTGGTCTCTAGTCCCCCTGCCTCTTCTGAACCCAGCCTGCACCTCTGGTAGTTCTCTCTCCACATGCTGCTGAAGTCTATCCTGTATTATCTTCAGCATCACCTTGCTGGCATGTGGGATGAGCACAATTGTTAGATAATTTGAACATTCTTTGGCAATACCCTTTTTTGGGATTGGAACGTATACTGATCTTTTCCAATCCTGTGGCTACTGTTTTGTTTTCCAAATCTGCTGGCATATAGAATGCAATAATTTGATTCCATCATCTTTTAGGGCTTTGAAAAATCCAACTGAGATACCATCATCTCCACTGGCTTTATTGTCAGCAGGTTGTGTTCTGAGCCAAGTCTGCTCCAGGTCTTGTTTTTGCTGACTAAATGGAGGTTCTCCAATTTGGCTGCAGAGTAAGTAATCAATCTATTTTCGATGTTTGCCATCTGGTGATGTCCATGTGTAAAGTCACCTCTTGTGTTGCTGGAAGAGGGTGTTTGTTATGACTAGTGCGTTCTCTTGGCAGAACTCTATCAATTTTTGCCCTGCTTCATTCTGTGTTCCAAGACCAAACTTGCATGTTATTCCATTTACTTTTTGATTTCCTACTTTGATTTCCTACAAGAGCTTACTCCTTTTAAACTTATACACATTCATTACGTTACACATTAATTTCCCCTTCCTGGCCCACCATAGCTGTTGACTTGAAACTCTGAGCTTGCAAAAATGGCCCAGAGACCTTTGTGTTGGCATAAAGATTTCCTTTTGGAATATAAATAAAGCTGTTGTTGTTTTTCATGTCAGAGATTACTCTGGATTGAAAAGATTTTTGCAAGGTACGCCTGAATGAGGCTCTTTCATGTCCCCCATCATGCAACTCTCAAGAATCGAACCCGTGTTTCTATTCATTAGTGTCTGGAGTCAGAGGTTGTGAGTTTATTCCACCCTGTGCCTCCATGACAGAAGCTGGACTCGATGATCCATAAGGTCCCTTCCAGCTGTGCAGTTCTAAGAGGATGACCATCCATCCCTGTATACTGTACCCAAGATCTCATGAAACCTTTCTGTTAACTTCTGCTCTTCTTGCTGCTATGTCTTCTATGCCCTGTTGCTAAATCTATATGGGAGCTTGATTTGCATAGGTGATGGTGAACCTTGGCACTCCAGGTATTCTTGGACTTCAATTACCAGAAGCCCAAGTCAGCACTCCTGCTGATCAGGGCTTCTGGAAATTGAAGTTCAAGAACAGCTGGAGTGCCAAAGTTAGCTATCACTGGCATAGGTGCTTAACTCCCTCGCTTCATGTATTGCCACTGCAAACTCTGTCTATTCCAAATATGAACTGCCTCACTAGACTTTTACTGGCCCGGTAATCTCCTCCTAATTTCTGCTGTTGCTACTGCAGCCAGTAATTCAAAAAGACGAAGGAAGTTGCCTTTTCGAAGCAAGCTTCTTTTGAAAATAACAAGAAATTGTGAAACTAGAAACTCATTTGACAGTGGGGTGACTATTTGAGATGCAGAGCAGCTGTAACTCACATCAAGCATACTTCAGCTTTTGCATATATATTTTTCTCAGTCTGTGTCAGGTAAAGGTAAAGGTCACCCTTGCTCGAAAGCCAGTCATATCTGACTCTAGGGTTCAGTGCTCATCTCTGTTTATTGCTGAAGAGCCAGCGCCGTCTGCGTTTGCAGACATTTCCATGGTCATGTGGCAGGCATGCCTAGCCACCAAAATGCACGGAACACTGTTTACCTTCCCACCAAAGTGGTCCCTATTTATCTACTTGCAATTTCTTGCTTTCAAACTGCTAGGTTGGCATGAGCTGGGACAGAGACGGGCACTCATTCCGTCATGCAGTACTCAGGTTTTGAACTGCTGACCTTCCACCTCCCAGTCAGCGTCTTAACCACTTGAGCCACTGCAGCATCTGTATCAAAAGGAGGTTAAATATGAGACAGTTAAATATGAGGAAGTTAAAATAATCTCTCCAGAATTGTTTTTGTCTAGTCTAGCTGCAGCTGCAACCTAAATTTCAAAATAGTGTATGTTGTTCAGTTGTACAGTCGATTCCGACCCTTTGCGACCCCATGGACCATTGCCCACCAGGCACCTCTGTCCTCCACCATCCTCCGCAGCCCACCCAGCTCTGTGCCCATTGTGTCTACAATGCCATCTAGCCACCTCATCTTTGGCCGCCCCCTTCTTTTGTCCTCCACCTTTCCCAGCATCAAGGCTTTCTCAAGTGAGTCCTCTCTTCTCATTTGATGTCCAAAGTACTTCAGCTTCATCTTTACTATTTGACCTTCTAAGAAGCAGTCAGGGTTGATTTCTTCTAAGATTGACCTATTTGTCCAGAGGACTCTCAAAACTCTCCTCCAACACCACATTTCAAATTTAAATATATTGTAAGCATAGTGTTTAACCACTCCTAATTAGTGCATTACCAACACAACTCTGCCTAGGATTCCTCCAACACACATCTTTTTTTTATCCTCCACTTTTCTTGTAAGGAATGATCCTACTGAGCAGAATGTCCTGTTAGCATATCAACACAAGATCTTGTCATTTGGGTTTGCTCTGCAGTTGCTCAAGCAGTGATGCCCAAGAAGAAAACCGGGGCAGTATATAAGTGTGATTGCTTTGCTTTACTAGAGAGACACTTATGCAAATAGTGCAATTTACACCTCAGTGGAAACTCCATAGGATGCTAATCTTGAATAGCAAGGAAAAATTGAATTTTTATCTTGCCTTTTTTAATTACTTAAGAGCTGGGGAACTTTTGCTGTTTCCTCAAATGGAGTTTCCTCCTTCCAAAAGCTGCAGTAAGTATGTCAAGATCATTAAGCTCTCTGATGTTACACTGCAACATTTATTCAGTAGCACCAACATGGCTATGGAAACTTGTTGGAGTCCTGCCAAAAAATCCTCAATTGTCTCAGATATCTTGATAACCTTGTTAGGATGAAAACTGAGAGCATATAACAAGACCAACAATGTGTTAATATAACATAGAAAACACAGTCTTCACTAACTCTGCCCAGAAGGATTGCGTATAGCAGGGATTCCCAACCTTTTTATGCTGCGGGCCTGACCAGGGTCCCCAGACAGCTGAGCAGGCTGGGCCATGCCCCCGTAAGCGGAAGTAAATGTGACCGCTTCCATGTTTATGACAGCCGTGGGCACATTTATGGCTGACATAACCATGTTTACGCATGCGCAGTGCATTTTACAGCTGTTGTAAATGTGTCCGTTTCCACTTCCAGCTGTGTTGGCGGCGGCAGGCCACATAAAATGGTGCCATGGGCAGTGTATGGCCCGTGGGCCATAGGTTGGGAACCCCTGCTGTATAGAATAGAAGGAGATTATGGGTAGACAATTTTTATTAGGTCTAGGAGCCAATTTTCATCTAGAATATTCATGGGTCTACACGGCCCAAATGGGAAAAAAAGTGAAAAAATAGATATTTGACAAATAATTCAGTTTTAGTATTAAATGGTGCAGGGGAAGTACAAACTGTTTCAAAACTGAATCACAAGACTTGGAGGTTTTTTCCTGGGGAAAATTTTGTGCTAGCAAAGTTTGTAGGAACTAGGAGCTATGAAAACAATTTTGTGGAGCGTCCTTTGTCCCCAGCAGCCCCCTTTGCTGTCCCAGAAGAAAGATGAAAACTGAAAGCAAAGCGGTCGCCTGTTTATGCTGCAGGAAGTGGAATATTCAAGGCAGGTGACATTGGCGGTGATGGAAGAGTTCAGAATGGCGTTGAGTTGAAAGGTAGGGAGCGAGCTGGGGTTTTCTGCCTCCCTTGTTCCAGCCTAGTTGGCCTCATTTTCCTGGAATCCTCTACAGATAACTAAATAAACATGGTAAATGAAACAAATTAACAAAATCCTACCTGAACCAGTTTAGTCCAGTCATAAAAGGACTCCCTCCCTGCCATGCCAAGGTCAAGAAGTGCAAACCCTACCTCTTTTGAGCATCTGGGACCTAAAGTGCAGTGGGTCATAAGGTACAGCAGAGGTGGGGGTGGTGCAACTACCAAGAAAGACTGGAAAGTTGTGATCATATTCTTATCTCCTCTGACCTTCTGGACCTCTGTGCAGCCAACTAGGGGCTTTCACGTTTAAAGCCAGAACAACTTATCTGTTTGTCCCTTAACATGACCAGGTTGTGTTAAACTTTGGGTCGAATATACCAAAGAAAAGATTTGTAATGCCATCGCCACACTCACCGCATTGGCATTTTCCAGTTTGACCCAGCAAGCTGATATTTTGCTGATTGGCCGGAAAAAGGTAACCCATCAATCCTGTGTTAAGGCAAGCACAACCTACTAGCCCAGGGGGTTCTCAACCTATTGCCCACAGGCCGGATACAGCCCATGGCACCATTTCATGTGCCCCTCAGCCCTCCAAGGGCATTCGAAAAACAAAATGCCTACCCCTTTGAAGCTGTTGGGACAAAATGGCCACCCCCATCATGCAGGCAGGGGGAAATGGCTGCCTGGCCCTCAAAGCTGACTAAGAGAGCGTGATCTGGCCCCCGGCTTGAAAAGGTTGGGAACCCCTGTACTAGCCCCTCTCTTGGGTCTACTTCCTGCCTTCCAGTTACAGAGCAATGGGAATGCAGAGGATTCTAATTGGGCAGGAACCACTCCAAAATCTGATTCTCAGATGTTTTGCTTGACACTGCTGGGAGTTATAGCACCAGAAGGTGGCAGCGGGAGAGGTCTTAAGACACTGCTGTTGATCTTTTTATACTGAGCCACAAGAAACTATATACTGTATATCATATTGGATAGCCACCCAAATATAATGAATGATTATATTACGCAGTAGAGAGGTGAGTTGTAATTGTAATTGTAATTTTTATTTATATACCGCTTTACTTGTCCTAAGACATCTCAAAGCGGTTTTACAACAGAATCACGTATACATATCAGTTAATAACAATACAGAAATACTAAATATGCAAAAATATAAAACAATACTAAGATACAAAATATCCAAATATAGTTCATACAAAATTACACCATAATCATCTCAATTTCACAGTACAAATACAAATTACAATTATAATACTCATCACTCAGACACAAGGTACAAAGTACCTTCCAACAGCACAACACTGAGAATTAATGAAGTCCAGAGGTCGGAGCCCAAGTTGGTGTCATCTGTAACTTGGTTGGACACTAATCCTTCTGGGGTGGATTATTCTCTGGGGTCAGGCAAAGGAGCTACTAGGTACATGTTTTCTGCAGAGATATAATGGCAATTTGAAAGTGCACGTGCTCATAATAACTGCCTTCATGATCACCAGCTCAGCCCCATAAAGAGAGCCCACCATGGGCTGATCCATATCAAGAAATATGAGAGCTGGTATTGTGTAAACAAATGCTACTCTATTGCTCATCCATGGCCAAACCACCACCAGATACTTTGCATTACAAAAGGGACACAACCAGTGGTGGGCATGGTCTGGTGGACGTGGCCAGCGGGAAAGCCTTGCGTTGCACCCAAATTAGGACTACTTTATTTCAAAACTTGGATGGGCAGGGCCAGCTGTAATTTCTGCTACCGGTTCTGGTGAACTGGGGTGAACCTGCTGAATCCCACAACTGTTCCTGGGGGAGCAAGAAGGCCTTGTCTCTCAGCTATGGTGAGAAAGGCTAAACTCAAAGATGAGCGAAGCCTGAGGGTTGGTGGTAATGGTAAATGATGTCATATTTCCTGCTATTGAGAACATCCCAGGGCTTTGGCCTTGTGATCCCTGGCTCCACTACACCACTGCTTTTGTGTCAGAGAAGGTAATGAACCCTGTTAAGCCTAAGAGATGTTCCATGCATCATACAAAATTAGGATGGGAGGCCATGGTCAGTAAAGTGGTCACACTCTAGAGACTAAGTAGCCAAGGAGGTGGAGGCGGCACATGGGCAGACACCAAGAGTGCCCACACATCTATGTGACATCACTGACGCAAATCTGGCAGAGTCATGTGGCTGCAAGTGCACGCATGCCGCTTGAGGCGCACCGGCATCTGGTGACATCACATATGTGCCCCCCACAGGTGCTCCTCTCCTCCCCCCCCACCCAATTTGGCAGAGGGAGAGAGGTGTGGGGAATCAACGCCACTGGGATGGGTGGGGCTTCCTCTTGATGGTTCACATGTCAGCAGAAAGGCCTCTGCATGCCACCTTTGGCATGCATGCTATAGGTTCACCACCACAGATTTGGAACAACGTTTACTGAAGATGGCAAAATGGACAAAGAGATTAACATATGGTGTATTAAGGCAAACCAAATGTTGGGACAGTTAGCTATGCTCTTACAACATAAGGCAATACCAATCAGCACAAAGAAACACCTCATACAAAGTATATTAATTCCCACCTTATGTTACCAGTGCCAAACATGGATACTTACAACAAAACATAAACAAAAGTTGGTCACCATGGAAATGAGATGTCTGAGGAAGGCTGCTAGAGTAACTAGAAGGGATAGAATCAGGAATGAGATTATAAGGGAAAGGATTGGAATAGAACCAATCTTAAATTATATCCAGAGACAACAAATAAAGTGGTTTGCCCATCTGGAGAGAATGTCTTGGAATTCCATACCTTACAAGGCATATGTGGAAAGAGGACAAGGACAAAGACCACGAGGCAGACCCAGAGGAAGGTGGAGATATAATGTCAATAAACATTATAAGAATACTATTCCACACCAGCAGCATAAAATGTTACAATCCCTAAACTCATCCAATTTATTTTGCCATGTCATTTTCTATAATTCTTACAATTATGGTAATATACAGCTTTCCACTATGCTTCGTCTGGATTTGGACAGCTACTGCTACTTTTCCATAATGCAATGGGAAAGAGATTGTATAAAAATGTCCAGTTTTTTTCATAGAGAAACTTTTTCAAGCACTCCTTTCCATGGAAAATGTTCAACAAAAGTTCCACAGAAGATTTTGAAAAACTGTTAAGAAATAGTGATGATAACACTGAAATGAGTGACTATACATTGCACCCTCAGGCTGGCACTAGGTCTGATGTGCTCGGATCTGGGTGATCTTGTGCCAATCTCTACAAAGCAGGGATTGTAGCCCAGTCCTTTTTAGTACACTCTGTGAGAGTGCTGTACTAATACAAAATTGCTATTTTAGATCTACTGTATGTGGATAGAGTTTCCAAGAAACCATCTGGAGTATGCCTTTTATTAAATAAATGTTTCTGAGTTCCAATACAGTAATACATCAGATAACGCCAAAACTTGGTTCCACAAGTCTTAGCATTATCCAATTTTTAGCATTATCTGATGCATGCATTGGATAACACTTTTTAAAAAGCCCGGCTGCCTTCTCCAGAAGGCAGGCGCTGAACGGAGTGCCTGTACGCCGGCTGTCCACCCTCACAAAAAGGACGCCATTTAAACAAAATGGCAGCCGCAACTTTTTTCAGCTATTGTGCGGCCCAGGGATGTCCTAGGAAGGCAGGAATAGCACGAAAAAAGTCCTCCAACCCTCCCAGAGGCTGCAGGGGAGGCAGAAACATGCACCCGACAATAGTGATTTTTTTGGTCCCCAAACAGCGTGAAAAGGTAGGAGATCAAACATGATGCATCGGATAACACTAAAATGGTGTTATCCAGTGCAACAATTTTTTAAAAACTTTAAGTCGTTATTCGATTTTAGTGTTATCTGATTCGGTCGTTATCCGGAGTTTTACTGTACTTTTATTCTTGATAAAGCACCCACAATCAGTCTATTTTCTAACCAGGTTGCTGATTGTTTGCTTCCAATTATTACAGATTTCTATGAATTTCCATGGGAATTATGGTATGTAGACAGAGCAAGAAAATATATTAGAGTTGTCTGATTATGCCGCTGCTGACCCAGCCCCCACCACTGGCTACGTTGAAAAGAGCCTCCATGGCCCGGCAGGAGGCAGGACACGCCACCGCTGACACCCCACCCATCCCCGATGGGGGGGATGAAGAGCCATTGGGGTTACCAATGGTTTTGGTGTGGGCCATTATGCGAGCTATGTTATGATTATTATTGTGTGTGATCATAAGGAATTTGTATTGAATAATTTTCTTTTTGCTATGTTTTTGATGTTTTATAATAATTGTAACTTTGATGTGGTAATTTATTGTTGTGAGCCGCCCTGAGTCGCATGGTGATTGGGTGGCATACAAATGTAAATATGAAATGAAATGTTCCGGTAATATCACCACAGGATTAATTAAATGCATTGCACAAGGGACTGTTGTTGTGGAAAGTGGGATGGATTAGGATTTAGGAGACTTCAGCCCTATTCGATGTGTCAGTTGGTGCAAGATGCAGCTGCTAGAACAATTCATTCAGACTATCTCACTAGGACTAGCCAAACAACTGAAGTGTTTGCTACTCAAAGGTAAAGGTCTCCCTTGCTTAAAAGCCAGTCATGTCCATCTCTAGGGGGTGGTGCTCATTTCAGTTTACAGCCAAAGAATCAGTGCTGTCTGTGTCTGTATATGTCTCCATGGTCATGTGGCAGGCATGACTACAGGCCAGAGTGCATGTACGTTACCTTTCCTGATGAAGCAGCACCTATTTATCTACTTGCGATTTCTTGTTTTTAAACGGTTAGGTTGGGAGGAGCTGGGACAGACGACAGGAGCTCACTCCATCACACAGCACTTGGGTCTTGAAATGCTGACCTGCCAACCTCCAAGTCATGAAGCTGAGTGTCTTAACCACTAAGCCACCACGACCCTGTTTGTTACTTAGCTCACCTCAAAATGCCAGGTATTTCTTCTCTTCTAGAGCCCTAAACGTCTTAGTATCTCAGTATCTAAAACAAACCTTTTCCTCACATTCTTCTCTCTGATGTCTTATAGCACAAATATATGTTACTGCATCATTCTTGAAAGGGTAGCAACCATTGGACAGAAAGGTTTTTGAGTGGCATAAATCCATTGCTGGAATGTATCCTCCAGGGATTCAGAAATTCTGGGGGAGATCATCCGTTCCCACGGGGTGAAGTACCATCAATATGTTGATGATACTCAGTTGTGCATCTCAGCCTGTGGTGATCCAAGCGATGCAGTTGAAGTCCTTTCCAGGTGTCTGGAGTCTGTGAGGGTCTGGATGGGGGACAACGGGCTACAACTGAATCCCAGCAAGACTGAGTAGCTGTGGGTAATGGGCCCCGTGTTATCCCTGGAGTTCCTGTTGGTGTGTTACAAATTCACCTGCCAGTAATGAGTCTGTGTGTTCAGCAGAGCCGGCTATTACGCCGAGACACAGCTGAGGCTGGGTGTGAATCACGGACACACAGACAGTTGTAACGAAAACAGAAAGAGCTTTTCTGCAGCCAATAAACACAACTGAGAAAGATAAACTGAGTCCCAAGTAAAGTGCAGGCCAAAGTTCAAACAATGATGTTGAAAGCAAAACAGGCACTCCAGAAAGTAATGCTTACTACTGCCAGTTCTGTATCTCCAAGAGATAGTCCGTTCCTCCTCCAGGCTGAGGTCCTGGCTGCTGTATCAGCAACAGCCGACGTCTTCACTGGTGTGTGCAAACACCAAGCATGGAGGTAAACGGTGATGGTGCCAACAGCAGTACTGTCCACAGCAACAGAGTATGCAAGCCTTGTCTTCTCCACAATACCAAATACAACTACCCACACTGTCTACCCACTTCTGCAACCCACTCTCTTCAACCCACACAGATGCTGGCTCGAGGTGCTGGCTAAGTAGCTGAGCTTGATGATAGTGGGAGCACCTGGAGCTCAGCAGGGAGTCACCCTTAAAGGGCTATTGCGCTCTGGACACAATACACAGTCAGGGTTCCAAATCCCATTATCCTGACAGTTACCACCTTTGGTACTGGATGGGGCTCTTTTGCCTGAGACAGACCCAGTACATAATTTGGGGGTCCTCCTGGACTCACAACTCCTGCTCGATGAGCAGGTGGCAGTCGTAGCCAGGAGGGCTTTCCCTCAATTTCACTTAATTCGCCAATTACGCACACACCGGGACTCCTTGCTTACAGTCACACATGCTCTGGTCACCTCCAGACTAGATTATTGTAACATGCTCTATGTGGGGCTGCCCTTGATGACTATTCAGAGGCTGTAATTGGTGCAAAATGCGGCTGCCCAAGTGGTGATGGGGTGTGGGTGTTATGCCCATGCCTCACTCCTGTTGTGGGAGCTGCATTGGTTGTCGGTGTGCCTCTGGGTGCAATTCAAGGTGCTGGTGATTACCTTTAAAGCCCTACATGGTAGTGGACCAGGTTACTTAAGAGACCACATTACCCCAAGGGCATCTGCCCGTCCCACCAGAGCAGACCAGAGGGGCTCCCTAATGGTCCTCTCTAGCACTAGAAAGAGGGCCTTTTCGGCATCTGCTCCGGCCCTGTGAAACCTCCTGCCGACTGAGCTGCGCCTCCAGCCAGGGCTTCTGACCTTCAGAAAAGGTCTAAACACCTGGCTGGCACAGCGGGTGTGGGGTGCTGATGGCAGGTGCCCCCCCTTTTTTTTTTGCTGGCTTATATGAAGGCCATTGGGGGTTTTAGTCTCCATTTTTAATTTATTATGGCTGGGAGGGTATTTTAATGGTTTTTAAACGTTAAATGCTTTTGTGATTTTATTGTGTGGGGATGCTTTACATTGAATAGTTTTATGGTGATTGTGAGCCGCCTGGAGTTGCTTCGGCATGGGTGCGCCAATAGAAATCCAATTAAATAAATAAATAAATCATTGGAGCATGGTTGGGACAAAACAGTGCAAGACGCAGAAGCAGAGGGGCAGAGCTGGAAGAATTGTGAAGGCACAGGCCTGTTTTATAGGAGAGTGTATTTGCCTCCACTCAGGCTCTGTTGGTGTATTTGTCATTGTTATGTGCTGTTAAGTTGCTCCCAACATTCAGCAGCCATAGTAGGATTTCAAATACTTCCCCAGTGAGTTTTTATGGCTGCAGAGGAATTTAATTAGAGTCTCTTGCAACCTAGTCCAATATTCTCTTCTCTAAACCATACACCACCTCACTGACTGATATATTTATATGTCCTGTGTGCTATCCTGCAAAATAAAATAAACTTGGCCTTGTGGGTCTCAAATGTCTTACTATTCAGAGGCATGTAGAACATGTAACCATATCTACCTGACAAACAGAAACAGTGACATTGATGACAATAGAGAATACAGAAGTATTTATTTGTCAGATGTATGGTTTTTACAATGTGAAAACTGTCAATGACATAAAATTGTAGAAATTCATGGAGTATTCACACCAAAATAATGCTCTTCAGCTCAAGGTCCTTAGTACAGATGAGAATATTAGGCCATCATTTTTCCAGCAGAAAATGTTATGACTCTAGGGGGTGGGGTGGAAATTGAACTATACAATTGGATATAACAAGAAAGGAAGAAGTGAATGCCTCTGCAGTTTTATGCAGATCAAGTGTCTCCATCATTTGAATTCAACAGAGATGCAAGTGAAGAGATTTAGATTTCCATTCCATTTCTTAAAGATGACAATGCAAAAGGAGGCCTCTTTGTAGATAAAGAAAGGATTTGAGACTTCCACAAAGATGAAGATTAGTACCGCATATACTCGAATATGAGCTGCATTTTTAGCCCCAAAAAGGGGACATGGATTATACTCGGGTCAATGACCACGAGGGTCCCAAGACTGCGCTGGATTGAGATCATACCTATCAACCCACGGCTCCGGAAAAAATGGGACCTGTGCAGATCGCTTGTGTGCAGGTCACTTTTCACGCATACGTGGAAGCACTACGCTGCTTGCGCAGCCCCTACGCAAGCGGCGTAGCACTTCTGCGCATGTGTGGAAGGATTTTACACTTGTGTAGAACCCTTCTACAAATGCATGGAAAGCGTTTCCCCCTGCTGCCAAAATTACGGGGTTTTGGCAGCGCGGGGCAGGTTATGACATCAATCAACGTCAAATCGGGATGGTTGACAGGTTTTTGATTGAGATGTGCCAACAATTTTATTAATTCTATCATATTTTCATATATTTTGATTATTGAAACTCACTAGCAACTGCTGCATTTCTCACCCTCGGCTTATACTTGGGTCAATCTATTTTCCTGGATTTTCAGGTCAAAAGTAGGTGCCTCGGCTTATATTTGGGTTGGCTTATACTTGAGTATATATGGTAACAATTTTGTACAGATTATTATTGTGTATATTTTTAATGTTAGACTGTGTTTAAAATGTTGGCTCTAGTGCACTGGAAGTTGGAGTCCCCCTGCAAGTAAGTAAGTCAGTCAGTCTCTTGTTGGAAATTGTTATTTTGCTTTAGGTGTATTCATAAGACAATTTATCCTCTACAGTTTCTGATTCAGGTCCCATATTTCCATGTTTATAACAAACATTAAATCTCCAGACTTCTGAATCTACTGCCCCTTGCTCCCCTAAAGTTAAACAATACTATTTGTGAAAATCAGAGTAGAACTGGAGTTCTTAGACAGCTTCTGTGTCTGGATCGCCATTTTGCCCTTCCTCCACCACATGGCACTTCCTGGTGTGGTGGAGGCAGTGGGGGGCCACATGAAGTGGTGTTGTGGGCCACATCCAGCCTGCGGGTCGCAGGTTGAGAATCCCTGGAGTATTGTCACCCAATCGTTATCTCCTCCCTTAACCTGCCACACATTCAGTGGCCCCCAATCACTGCCAGCAGCATAGAAAGAGTTTATGCTTGAAATCCAAAATTACTGTGACAGTAATATGATTGCTAATAATGCTCTACCTAATTTTTCTCAGTGAACAGAAACTGCTCTAAAGAGATCTTTCCACAGTTAGCTGGTTTGAGTTTATCAGTGTCCTAACACACGGATAAAACAACTGGAAAGTCGACTGGAAGGTCGGAGTTTGGTTCCCGAGTAATGCACAATGGAGTGAGCGCCCGTCTCTGTCTCAGCTCCTGCCAACCTAGCAGTTTGAAAGCAATACATTGCAAGGAGATAAGTAGGTACCACTTTGGTGGGAAGGTAAATAGTGTTGCATGCAGTTCAGTGTTGAGTCATACCTGCCACATGTCCATGGAAACATCTTCAGAGCACTGGCTCTTTGGCTATAAACAAAGATAAGCACCAAACCCCAGAGTTTGATATGACTGGCTTTTGAGCAAGGGTGACCTTTAACAGACTGATTCTATCACGTTCCAAAAGGCTCTTGCCTTGAGTGTACCTGAAAACCCTGTCTTAGTATCCACCCAAGAAAAAGAATGTTGTTGTTGTTGTTGTTGTTGTTGTTGTTTTTTACAATGGTGTTTTCAACTGGTGGGTGTATTGTAGCTCTAACTCTCAGGTCGTGTAGGGCTAGAACCTTGGCCATTATTTTAAAAGCCAACAACAAGCCAAGAACAGCCATACATTTTAATAGGGCCAAAAAGTGCATTTTGCCAATAAAATATATACAGTATATAAAATACACTTTCCGTCATTCTCTAGCATCAGCATGGGAACAATACACAAGTACATGACAAGGTGTTTAACTTTATAGCTTAATTCCATAAGCATTAAAGATTAAACAGAAGATATAGAATCTTCACTTGAACTCATTACGTGTTAGAGATAATGACACTTTTTTTCCTGGAAATATCACCATACAGTAAAACCCCGTATAACAATTTTAAGTTGTTCCACAGGTCTGATCACTATGCGATTTTGTCATTGTACGATTTTTCTGCTAAGCACACATAGGAGAGCCTTTTCTGTGTCCGCACCGGCCCTATGGAACCTCCTGCTGGTGGAATTGTGACTACAGATGGAATTGCTGCCCTTCAGGAAAGACCTGAAAACCTGGCTGGCAGGGCAATAGTGGGGTGTTGATAACCCCCGCCTGCTGGTTGGTTTAAAATAACAGTCAAGAAGTCTCTCTCTCTTTTTATGAGTGCGGGTAGGTTTTTAATTGGGCTTTAATATGTTTTTTGGGGGTTTATGTGTTTTTAGTGTTTGACAACGTCAACTTCTGTAAGCCGCCCAGAGTCGTTGTCGAGTTGGGTGGTGATAGAAATACGAATAAATAAATAAATAAGTGTTTTTCCCCATTGAAAAATTGTTGTACAATTTAAATCCAAAATCGTTATGCGGGTGCCACTTTCTTTAAAAACCTAATCGTTATCTGATTTAGTCACTATACGAGGCATTCGTTATATGAGGTTCCACTGTATATATAAAAGGGGACTGTGGTGGCCTAGTGGTTAAAATGCTGAACTTGATGACTAGAAAGTCGGCAGATCAGCAGTTCGAGACCCAAGTACTGCTGGGTCTCCTGTCTCTGTCCCAGCTCCTGCCAAACTAGCAGGTTGATAACAAGAAATTGCAAGTAAACAAATAGGTACCACTTCAGTGAGACGGTAAAACAGCATTCCATGCACTCCGGTGTCTAGTTGTGCCTGCCACATGTCCATGGAAACACCTGCAGGTGTAGGCAGCTCTGGCTCATTGGCTATAAACAGAGATGATCACTGATACTGAAGGAATGCCTTTAACCCCCACCGGGCTGCGAAGCCCAGGGTCAGCCGACGGGCTTAGCCCTAAACTCCTTGCTGACGCAAACAAACCCTTATCAGGATATCCCTCCATTCACCAACCCCTCATCCTCCCCTGACCTTCCTTATCTATAGTATGCCCACGCATATGAGATTGGCTTAACCTTTCCCGAAGGGTTCGCTCGCTAGCACACGGGCTTGAGCACATGGGCTTTGATGGAAAGGCAATTGGGGTGCGGGCTAGATTAATTGGCATAATTCATAAAGGCCTTGGCTGGAGGTTTTGGGAAGCAAAGGCAAAAGGCAAGAGTTACTCCAGGGTAGAATTCGCCCTTCCGTTTCTGGCCATGGATAAGGCTGGGTTAAGTAACTCACTAAGTCATCAGCTAAGGAAGCTAGCTTCACCGGAAACCAGATGGTCTCTGAGATAGGCGAGAACAATGAGTGTCGCCTGACCTCTGTTTACTGTGGGTTGTCCTTTAACCTCCTGACTCATTCAGGAAACAAATGTTATCTTGACCAACAGAAATGCCACATAAAGCCTTCTGTTACTGAGTGATGTCAAAGCTTGGCACTCAAACTCCTGAGAGGAGAGTATTAAAGGTGCCACCTGGCTTAAGCTGGGACTGGACTTCACCGCACTTTGTCTCACGTTTCCTTCCTTGCGGCCTGCCATTCCGGCCCTCCGTGGGCCATTACAACACTTATCAGCCTCTGACCATCTGGGTCACTCTCCCTGACAGTTACTCAATGTGCTTCCTCCGATATGCTACACTATTCTTGAACCTGCCTTCCTGTCAGTTTTGTGACATCTGTTTGATTAACCTAGGCACGATCAGACGAGGTTTCTGTTAGGAATAAAAACCAAGCCACCCCGACTTGTCAGAGTCGCCTCACCTTGCACCCTGACTCATGTGTTGCGTGTGATTTCATCCCCGCGAGCGGCCACGATCCCTACAGGATACGACTGGCTTTCGAGCAAGGGCAACCTTTACCTTTACCTTCCTATACATAAAGGTCAAGATTAAAGTTATTGAAGAGCTCCATGGGGAATGTTAATATAAGCCATCAGAATTTTTTAAAAAAAGTACAGTGGAACCTCATACAAAAATTGCCCTGTGTAGCAATGAAATCACATAACAATTAGGTTTTGGTGGGGAAATGGTGTTATGCATAACCATTTTCCCTATGGAAAAATCATACAACAATTTTTCAATGGGAAAAACCACTTAGCAAAAAAAAAAAAATTGTTGTACAATGCATCCCATAGGGAAATTCGCTATACGATGCATGTATCATATAGCAATTGTTTCGTACAACAATCCCCGTGGAATGGATTAAAATCATTGTATGAGGTACCACTGTATTAAGATAGCATCATCAGTTGTGAGGAACACTGAGAATTGCAGTGTTAGAGCAACGGCACAGTGGTTAAACTGCTGTACTGCAACCCAAAGGTTGTGAGTTTGATTTTGACTCAGCCTTCATTCCTTCCTAGGTCAGTAAAATGAGCATGTTGGAGGCAAAATGCTAATTACCTTGTGAACCACCCAGAGGTTGGCTAGGTGCTATGGGGTGGTGTAGAAGTGTGATTGCTTTGCTTTGAATGAGTGACCTCCAAAAGGTTCTGTCATACATAATCCTATTCAATTCTTTGAAAACCCAAGCCTTCCTCATTTTTGGTCTTCCAATTTTATCCAATTTTATGCAACTATGTAATTAATCAAAATGGAGCATTTGCTTTTACTGGGTCACTGGTTTTTTATTTTATTTATTTATTTATCATTCACATTTGTAAATGCCGCCCACTCAGGCAGAACCCGACTCAGGGCGGCATTACAACAACTCCAAAAAAATACATAAAAACATTGTAAAAACCTTATAAAACCCACCCAATAAAAAACCCACCCAATAAAAAATCCGACATCCACCCCCATTTAAAACCCATATCCCACTCACCCGTCCCACCTACCACACAGAGGGAAAGAGAGAGAGTCTTATAAAAGCCAGCCGGTGGGGGCCATAGTCCCGTTCGGGCCCCACACCTGCCCTGCCAGCCAGGTCTTTACTCCTTTCCTGAAGGGCAGCAATTCACTTTGAAGTCTTAGATCTGTTGGTAGGAGGTTCCAGAGGGTTGGTGCGGACACGGAGAAGGCCCTCCTTCGGGTGCTAGACAAATGTGCACCCCTCGTTGATGGCACCATTAGAGAGCCTCTCCGGTCCGCTCTGGTTGGACGGGCAGTCACTCTTGGGACGATGCGGTCTCTAAGGTATCCTGGCCCCCTGCCATATAGGGCTTTAAAGGTCAAAACCAGCACCTTAAATTGCACCCGGAGACAAACTGGTAACCAGTGCAGCTCCCGAAGCAGCGGTGAGGCATGGGCATATCGCCCACACCCCATCACCACCCGGGCCGCCGCATTCTGGACCAGCTGCAGCCTCCGAATGGTCGTCAAGGGCAGCCCCATGTAGAGCGCATTACAATAATCTAGTCGGGAAGTAACCAGAGCATGAGTGACCATAAGCAAGGAGCCCCGGTCCAGGAGCGTGCGCAATTGGCGAATCACCCGAAGTTGGGCAAAAGCCCCCCTGGCCACAGCTGCCACTTGTTCTTCCAGCAGGAGCCGTGAGTCCAGAAGGACCCCCAAGTTGCGCACTGGGTCTGTCTGGGGCAAAACAGCCCCATCCAGTACCAAAGATGGTAACTCCTTGGATAACGTGGGGCCCCTTATCCACAGCCACTCTGTCTTGCTGGGATTCAGCCGAAGCCCATTGGCCCCCATCCAGACCCCAATGGCCTCCAGGCATCCGGATAGGATTTCAACAGCATCACTGGGGTCCCCACGGGCCGAGATGTACAATTGAGTATCATCCGCGTACTGATGGTACCGCACCCCGTGGGAACGAATGATCTCACCCAGCGGCTTCATGTAGATGTTAAATAAGAGAGGAGAGAGCACAGATCCCTGAGGCACCCCATATTTGAGAAGCCTAGGGCTGGACCTCTCACTCTCTAACCACACCGACTGGGTACGGCCCTCCAGAAATGAGGAAAACCAGGACAACACAGTGCCCTGGATCCCCAATCCTTCGAGCCGTTCCAGCAGGATACCGTGGTCGACGGTATCGAAGGCCGCTGAGAGGTCAAGAAGAGCAAGGACGGATGGACAACCCCCGTCCCGCTCCCGCCAGAGATCATCCATCAGTGCGACCAATGCCGTCTCCGTTCCATATCCGGGCCTGAATCCCGATTGAAAGGGGTCTAGATAATCTGCTTCCTCCAGGACACTCTGCAGCTGGCGCGCCACCGCCTTCTCCAAAACCTTACCCAAAAAGGGCAGGTTGGAAACCGGCCTGTAGTTGTTAAGGACAGCTGGGTCGAGGGACATTTTCTTCAGGAGGGGGCGCACCAAAGCATGTTTTAGCTGTGCAGGAAATACCCCCTCCCGTAAAGAAGCATTTACTATCCCCCCAACCCAGCCCCCTGTTACCCCCCTGGATGCTTTCACCAACCAGGTGGGACAGGGGTCCAGAGGACATGTAGTGGCACGAACATCTGCAAGGAGCCTGTCCACTTCATCAGGGACAACAGGATCAAACCGATCCCAGATTGTACAGCAAGACTGTGCTCCGGCACCCCCCCGACCCTCCCCATCCACGCCAGGATTCAATCCTGAACGAATCCGATCGATTTTCTCCACCAGATGGTCAGCAAAATCCTCAGCCGACCCCTGCCAACCGGGCACCGATCTCCCTCTACCGAGGAGGGACCTGGTTACCCGGAACAGGGCGGCTGGGCGATTATCAGCGGAGGCAATAAGGGTGGTGAAGTAATGCCGCCTCACCACCCCCATCGCCACTAGGTAGGCCCTAATAGCGGCTCTAGCTAGTGTCCAATCGGAGTCATCCTGGGTCTTCACCCAGCGGCGCTCTAGGCGTCTCTTTGCCCGTTTGAGTTCCCGTAGTTCCTCTGTGAACCACGGAGATGACCTAGTTCCCCGGGCGCGGAGAGGCCGCAGTGGCGCGATTTCATCCAAGGCAGCTATTGTCGTCCTATTCCACAGGTCGACGAGTGCCTCGGGTGAATCGTTTAGCCGATCCAGAGGTACATCCCCCAGTTCCCTCTGGAAACCATCTGGATCCATTAGTTGCCGAGGGCGGACCATTTTAATAGGCCCTACCTCCCTACGGTGAAGTGTCGCCCCCAGGAAGTCAAGAGTCACCAGATAGTGATCCGACCATGGCACAGGTGAGATGACTAAGTCCTGTAATCTCAGGTCACTCTGCCACTGCTCCGACAGGAAAACTAAGTCTGGCATGTGACCGCTGCCCCTGGTCGGACCCCGAACTACCTGAGTCAGGCCCATGGCTGCCATGGAAGCCATGAACTCCCTTGCCCCCTCAGAAGCCATCCCCAACGATGGCAAATTGAAGTCCCCCAGAACCATAAGCCTCGGGAACTCCAACGCCAGCATCGAGGCGGCCTCGAGGAGCTCAGGCAGGGCATCCCTTACCCTGCAAGGGGGCAGGTACAGGAGCAAGATCCCCAACTGACCCTTGGGGCCCAACCGTAGAAGCAGGGCCTCACAACCAGACACTTGTGGAGCAGTGGCCCTAGCGACTCCCAAAGACTCCCTGGCAACAATGGCGACACCACCGCCCCTCCCCTCACCTCTAGGCTGGTGCCAAATACCGAACCCAGCTGGACACATGTCCGAAAGAGGTACTCCATCCTCAGGTGTCAGCCAGGTTTCGGTGATGCATGCCAGGTCGGCCCGCCCATCCTGGATGGCATCTTGAATCAGGGGGGCCTTTGCTCCTTGAGACCACACACACACACACACATGCCCTCAGGGAGAAAGTTTGTGAATGTGTCCTTCAAGTCAGGTGCAGCTTTCTGTCCCCTTAAATAGTCATAACAAACTGAAATTGTGAAAATGGAAGTAGGTATGATGAACATTGAAAGTGAAGCCTTATTGGGTAATATACAGGAAGAGGTGTAATGAAAGATGAAAAATGGGTTTGGTTATCTTAGAATGCTGAAGGAAAAAAAACGCCATAATTATTAGAGTTTGCATGTTCCAAAGAGCATGTGGCGACAGGAGTTACCATACTTGTCTGTCAGTAGAACAGTAGAAGTATGTAATCTTGCTTTTATTAACAGGCAATGCCAGAAAATATAGATTGATATGCATTTATTATTTCATCCAATGAAAGAGGAAATGCAAAAATATTACCTTTCTATTTTTGAAATGCATTTTTTTTTGTTAGAAACAAAGCTTTTGCATGGATAGCATTCTGTTTTGCACTCCTTCAACTATACCCTGATTTATTACTTTAATAAGACACAGTTAATTGTTATTGTCTGTGCAAAGCAATTGTTCTGCAACAATTGCAGGATTTGTCATTGGTCATGTTCAAGCAAAGTCACCCGTTTCTACTATATCCAAGTAAATAGAAATATGCATTGCAAAAATCTTTTGCGTTTGATTTGTCTCGGGTTCTTTTACCTCATTCATTTTCATGTTTTTCATACACCAGAATTTTTTTTTTTTTTAGCATGAAAAAGATTGTCTTTTTCAGATCTCACTTTTTTCCATTCCTGTCTTCTGGTGCTAGTCTAAAAAAGTGAGAATGAACCTATGGTTTCCCCATGCCCACCGGGCATGGAAACGGCTCTGGCAGAGGCCGCTTCGGGAGAAGGCTCCTTGAGCCGCGGGCTCTGCGAGCAGACAAATTAAGGGGGGTGGATAAAATGATAGGGTTTGATTCACCCAATTCCTTTGACCTGACCAACGGACCTGCTGAGAAAGCGAATATCTAACCTGGTTAAATCACTCATCTCCGTGTCTCCGTGTAATCCCCGGCACAAATAGATGCCATGTTTACCCCTGCCTAATCCCTGAACAATGGGACTCCTAAGTCCATGTTTGCCCCAGTTAATTAACTCCCCCAAAGAGGTTCCCAATTAACTTGAGTACACAGGTGATGTAATTTCTGTCAGATGACAATCTTGCCACCGGTGCGTTTTTCCTTCTATATATGTTGCAGCCTTTTCTCAATAAAGTACTGATCTGATCTCGCTCCTGTTGCCTCGTGTTGTCTTTGATCAGTCTCCTCCGGGACGTAACGCCGCCCTAGCGGCCAGACATCGCTACAGCTGGTGACCCCGACGTGATTCTACTCGTGAGTAAGAGACCCCGGAGAGGTCTACTCGTGAGTAGCGATCCACGCGGTCCGGTTCTACGCTTGAACCGCGACCCGTCAGCCCGGAGGACAGCGCGGCGCTCTGGTCGGCAGCCAGCCGGTCAGAGGACGGCCCGCGGCGAGGCATTCCAAAGAGACATTCCTACACCTTGCTCCCGGCTTTCGGGGAGACTTGCACTAAAGGGAAAAACGCGTTCCGCTCAGGGCAGCTGTGAGCCCCTGACAGCGCAGAGGCCGCCGAGGGCCCGTGGCAGGAGGCCACGCTCCGAGCTCTACCCAGACAATTGTCGCCAAGACCTGTTACCTTGCCCCAAGACGCGTCAACCCGTCCCGAGGAGGAAACTTCAGAGGACCACTCGCAGGTAATATGGGGACTTGTTCTCATAGGCCAAGTCCGTCCGCTAGCCAAAAAACTCGTGAGGAAGAGTTTAAAATCCTGGCCAGGGTATTTCAGTTACGCTTTCACAGCAGGGAGCTAGCGAGACTTTTGGCGTACCTTAGGGAACACTGCCTGCTTTACCCAGAAGCAGGTACGTTAACCCTACTGCTCTGGGATCAGATAGGAGACTGCATTCAGCAACCCCCGAAAGCCCCAGGAGGGATAGTTAGCACATGGAGGAAGTGTAGGAGACTCTTGGCTGAGATCGAACCAGTCCGGATAGAAGCAGGAGAACCCCCGTTAAATAAGTCATCAGTTCAGCCAGTCGAACCGACTGCGCCCACCTCGCTCTATCCGACATTCAAGTACCAGCAGAGTAGCGTAGGGAGCTTTCCCGCGGTGACAGCTGCAGACATCACCGAGGGAATGCAAGGAATGAGAAACGCAGGCGCTTCTCTGACAGCTTCGGCTTCCCTAGTTACCAAAAGTGCCCTTCAGCGCACAGCTGAGGAAGAGCTTAGAAAGGGGGATCTGCCAGTAGAAGAGCTAGCTGAGCTCAGGCAGATATGTCCAATCCGCATGGAGATGGACGCGCTCACGGGCGCACAGCAGATTGTTCATTCCCCAGTTCCGTATAAGCTTCTCATGGCTATGCGGAAGGCCATTGCAGAAACAGGGCTCCAAAGTCGTTTTACTAGGGGCACGCTTCAGCAAGTGTGCGAAACCACCATTGGAAAGCCGTCATGAGGATGATGCTAACCCCCAGCCAGTACATGATTTGGGACAGCGAGTTTCGCCTAGAGGCTCAAACTCGGGCTGCCAGGATGGGAGGCGCGGTAATCCCTGACCAGTTGTATGGTTCAGGTGACTTCGAGTCAATCAATGCTCAGATCAACTTGCCCCTCGCCACTCTTGAGATGTCAGCCGAGGCAGCCTTTAGGGCTTACTTTAAGGTCCCAGCCACTGGCAAAGCGGCTAAAAATTACACCTCCATTAAGCAGGGAGCCCAGGAGCCCTACATGGACTTCATCAATCGCCTGGAGGAAGCAATTAGCAGGCAGATTGATAATGAGCAAGCCCAGGAAGAGCTCATGATTAAGTTAGCCAAGGACAATGCCAACTTGGACTGCCGTAGAATCTTGCAGTCCCTGGGCAACCGTCCTGACTTGACCCTATCAGACATGATTAGAGCTTGCGCCGACGTTGGCACAGAATCCTATAAGATGGGTCTGCTAGCGGCAGCGGTGCAAGGAGGGAAAAGACCTAATGGCAAGAGCAAAGGAGCATGTCACAATTGTGGCAAGATCGGTCACTTTGCTAGGGAGTGCCGATCCAAGGGAGGCGGACAAAAGTCCGGCCGTCCCAAGGCTCCGAACACCCTCTGTCCGAAGTGCAGGAAAGGCTATCATTGGGCCAGGTATTGCCAGAATTCGGGAAACCGGAGCACGGGCATGTCTCTGGCCCCAGTCCAAACAGAGGCTTCCTTCACCCAGATCCAGAACTCCCCGGAACTAGACTAGGTTCCAGGCACATTCCAGGCACTGCGAGGGCACAGGCCAGCCCCAAGGGTAGCACAGGGCTAGAATTGGCTTGCCAGGCGGACGTTACATGCGATCTGCCGGGCACAGTCTATCTAGTCGATTCTCAGTACATGGGACCCCTACCCAAAGGCTTTATAGGTTTAGTTTTGCCCCGTAGTATAGCTGGAGCACGTGGAATTTTTATAATTCCAGGAGTCATTGACTCGAATTTTTCAGGCGTTCTCCAGGTCCAGCTTTGGACACACCTGCCCCAAACAGTTCACAAGGGAGACACCGTAGCGCAACTGATCATGGTTCCTTGTCACTCGCCAGCAGGCAGCCAGAGAAGGCTCAGTGACAGCTCAGAGCCCGGTTCAGCAGACCGCTTGAGCGTGAGTGAGGCAGTGCAAGGATACCAGGTCTTAGCGACAGTGGAGACCAACATTGAGTGGAAGCAGCGCCCCGTTATCGAGGTATTTTTGAACAAAAGAGCGTTCTCAGGATTACTCGATACCGGAGCAGATGTGAGTGTGATAAGCAGGAGCCAGTGGCCGAGGGAGTGGGCCATTGAGCCGGTCTCCGATGTGTGTGGGGTAGGCGGTGTGCAGGAAGCGTTTAGAAGCCGAGAGTGGGTAGAAGTCACAATCCCAAGGGCTGACGGCACGGCGGTGATTCGGCCGCACATTCTTGATGTGCACGTCAATCTTTGGGGGTGAGACATTCTACAGCAGTACGGTGCCACCCTTACCTTCGGGTAATGGCGTTGCCACTTAAATGGCTCACCGATACTCCGGTCTGGATAGAACAATGGCCGGTAGTGGGAGAGAAATTGGTTGCCCTCAAGCAGCTAGTTAAGGAACAGCTAGACGCAGGACATATAGAACAGTCCACAAGTCCTTGGAATTCGCCAATTTTTGTTATTAAGAAAAAGTCGGGGAAGTGGCGACTCCTCCACGATCTCAGAGAGATCAATAAATGCATTCAGCCGATGGGTCCGCTTCAATGCGGCATCCCAAATCCTAATATGATTCCCGAGGGGTGGGAGATTCTAGTCGTAGATCTCAAGGATTGCTTTTATACAATTCCCTTAGACCCCAGGGACCGGGAAAGGTTCGCCTTTACAGTGCCAGTCGTGAACCACAGTGAGCCCACGCAGTGTTACGCATGGAAATATTTGCCACAGGGCATGCTCAATTCGCCCACCCTGTGCCAAATTTACGTTCACGACGCACTGGCAAAGTTCCGAAGCCTTTACCCTAAAGCTATTGTCTGTCACTTCATGGATGATATTTTAGTAGCGTTGCCGCAACTCGGCAGCGAAATGTTTTCTGACCTCCAGGCCAGCCTGGGGGACAAAGGTTTACTCATTGCCCCTGAGAAGGTGCAGAGAACCGAGCCCTTCTCATACTTGGGTCATCGGCTTCTCCGCTCCTTCGCCGCACCAGTTTTGCCTCGGATAAATTTACAGGATTCAGTTACCCTCGTAGAGTTGCAGCAAGTTTTGGGAAACATCAATTGGGCCAGACCGTACTTCCGATTGGATACGGATCTTCTAAAACCGCTCTTCTTGCTGCTAACCCTAGGCAAGCAGCCGGCAGACCGGATAAAGATTTCTCGAGACGCGCGCTTGGCGCTCGAGAAAGTGAACCAAGTTCTCAGCCAGAGGTGGGTGGATAGAATCGCCCAGGGGCCGTATGCCCCGATCCTGAATTTGTACATCGTACGGTCGGGATCCATGTTCACTGGGGCGCTAGGAGTAGACTCAGAGAAGGGAGCGAAAATTGTGGAGTGGGTGTACTTGCCTAACACTTCTTCTCGGAACATCGTTCCGCCCCAGGAGCTAGTTTCCGTGGTGGTTTACCGCGGCAGGCTGAGAGCTAGGGACATTTCAGGGAATGATCTGGCCAGAATTGTAGTCCCGTTCACCAAGGAACAAATTCATCAGCTGATACAGCTAGGCGACTCGCTTCCGATAGCTTTGGAAGGTTTCACTGGAAGTTTAGCGTACCACTTGCCCAAAGACCCCAGACTCGTCTCACTCCAGACAGGAACAGTCAGCTTGTTCGAATTGCTTTCGCTGGTCCCACTTCCGGGGGCCAAGACAGTTTTTACTGATGGAGGTCGCACATATGGTGTCCTGACCTGGCAGGAGGGCGAAGCTTGGCGCACGCTGTTAACTCTTCCACAGAAGTCCGCGCAGCGGGCAGAGTTGGCAGCCGTGAACCTTGCCTTCCGCACCTTCGCCCAGGAACGTTTAAACATCATAACTGACAGCCTGTATGTTAGGAATTTACTCCACAGTCTGCCGGGAGCTTACATCACTCCCGCGATAGACAAAAACTTGCTCAGTTTGTTTCTCACTGCTCAATTTCATTTGCGAAACCGCACGGAGCCGCTCTATATTGCCCACATCCGCAGTCATCAAGACCTACTGGGTCCGATTTCCGCGGGCAATAGCAGAGCGGATGCGGCGGCAAAGGGAATTCAGCAACGTTCAGTTTTGGGAGTTTTTACTACTCCAATCCAAAGTCATGCCTTCTTTCACCAAAATGCCAAAGCTCTCGCAAGACAGTTCAATCTGCCACTTTCTCAAGCCCAAGGCATAGTCCGCTCTTGCCAGCATTGTGCAGGGGCACCGGGGGGGCCCTCGTGGGGGGTTAACCCACGGGGGACAGAAGCTAACCAGGTGTGGCAGATGGATGTCACGCATGTGCCGCAGTTTGGCAGATGGCAGTACATGCATGTCTGCATTGACACTTTTTCTCAGTTCGTTTGGGCAAGGGCGCAGAAAGGGGAAACTGCTTCCCACGTGGAGCAGCACCTCCTTTCCTGCATCGCGGCGATGGGCAAGCCGCGGCACGTGAAAACGGATAACGCCCCGTCCTACTGCTCCAGGCAGTTGGCCGCCTTCATGGCTACTTGGGACATCAAGCATACCTTTGGAATTCCCTACAATCCGCAAGGGCAAGCGATTGTAGAACGGGTCAATCGGACGCTAAAGTCCTACATTGACAAACAAACAGAAAGGGGGGAGCCACCAGCCCTCCCCAAATCACAGGGACAGGCACAGTTTTGCCTGAACAAGGTATTGTTCACATACAATCACCTCAATGTTTTTTCGGATTGTACGCCGCAGGAGAGGCATTTCCGCCGTTCGGAAGCTCTCCCGCGACCTATGGTCCGGTACCGAGTGCCACCAGACCCTTCTTGGAGGGGCCCGGTGCCGCTCATAACCTGGGGAAGAGGGTATGCTGCAGTTATGTCTCCTACAGGTGTCGTTTGGATTCCAGCTCGGTGTGTCAAGCCTCATTTAGAGCCTCATGGCGTGGACCCAGACCGACCCGAGTCCGATCCCGGAGATGGAGGGTCTCACACTGACCGACAGGACCCGCCGGAGGAGACGGCCACCGACAGCGCCGAAGATCACCTGGGGGATGTTCAAGGCTCTTTGCAGTGAGGCCGGGGGCGCCCTCCAACGCGAGGAGAAGGAGCCGACACCGGAGAACCTCGTAGCAGCAGTCTTTGCCCAGATTCACGCCAACTCCATGGCAGTCACCATCATCCTGGCCCTCTCCCTGCTTTTGGGGGGAGGCGTTCAGGCCGCTTCACTTCAGGCCAACGGCCTGCCGCCTGGTGAAGACCTTTCAGCACGGATGCACTACAATTTGTGGGCAAGGTTGGCGGGTCTCGTCAACCAGTCCGATTTTTGCCTGAAGCAGGACATTGGTTCTGCCTCGATCCTCAGCACCTGTCTCATCCCCGTGTGCCACACTCTTGACGCACGGGCCAGGGATGGCGACTGGTTGCTGAAGAAGATTTTCGGACCGCATCTCCCTGCGAGCTTTGCAGCCTACGCTCGCTGGGGGGGCTTGCGGCTCACCATGACCTTGCCGGTTGATGCAGCCACTCTTCACACCCCGCAAGTGGCGGCCAGCCCGAACTCTACTTGTGCTCGAATAGTCGGCTGCGCTGCAGTCGACCGAACCCAGCGCCGCTGCCTCGATACTGGCAGCAGCAATTGGACTTGTGAAAACCCAGAGACAATTGGTTCGTTGCCTGCCCATGTCACCCTACCCTCGGGGTGGTTCTTCACATGTAATCAGTATACTTTTAACTATATCCCTGCAAATGTATCAGAGTCTACATGTTGCCTAAGTCGTTTGACACTGTTGCTCCCCACTAAGGATATGGTTACCCCAAGCACAAATGTTTCACATGTTTCACATGTTCCCGCACTCATACGGCACATTCGCACCACACAGTTAGATAGCTCATGTGACAGCAGCTTTAGAGTCCTTAGTCCGGCCGAATATGTCTCGCTATCAGTCAGCATAGTCGGCGTGCCAGGCTTAGCCGTCGGCAACGCGCGGAGGATTGGTCGCTTTGCTTGCGGTTTGGCAAAAGCCATCAACCATACCTCCTCAGCGATAGCGCTCCTCAATCAGGAACAGGCGGAACTTCGCCATGCCATCCTTGATAATCGAGCGGCTATCGACTATCTCTTATTGCTGCACCACCTGGGCTGTGAGTCTTTTCATGGTATGTGCTGCTTCAACCTTACAGATAATTCCCGCAAAATCCAGACCCAGCTCGCTGATCTCCACACCATAGTTGCAGGCATCACAGAAGGCTCTGCGTGGGGGGCTTGGTGGAGTTCGTTGTGGAATTGGATGTGGTCGTGGATCCCATGGGGGTGGCTCCAGACGGTACTCAAGGTGGTGGTGGGGGTGATTATACTAGGCATTGCCATATGCTGCTTTGCACAATGTATTCCCTCACTGATCAGGAGGTACCGCCCCAAGAGGGAACCCCGAGACGTCATCCCCGCTCAACAGCTGATGCCGCTCCTACGCAGGTTCGCCGGTCAGGCTCTTAAATAAAACAGAAAGGGGAAATATGGTTTCCCCATGCCCACCGGGCATGGAAACGGCTCTGGCAGAGGCCGCTTCGGGAGAAGGCTCCTTGAGCCGCGGGCTCTGCGAGCAGACAAATTAAGGGGGGTGGATAAAATGATAGGGTTTGATTCACCCAATTCCTTTGACCTGACCAACGGACCTGCTGAGAAAGCGAATATCTAACCTGGTTAAATCACTCATCTCCGTGTCTCCGTGTAATCCCCGGCACAAATAGATGCCATGTTTACCCCTGCCTAATCCCTGAACAATGGGGCTCCTAAGTCCATGTTTGCCCCAGTTAATTAACTCCCCCAAAGAGGTTCCCAATTAACTTGAGTACACAGGTGATGTAATTTCTGTCAGATGACAGTCTTGCCACCGGTGCGTTTTTCCTTCTATATATGTTGCAGCCTTTTCTCAATAAAGTACTGATCTGATCTCGCTCCTGTTGCCTCGTGTTGTCTTTGATCAGTCTCCTCCGGGACGTAACGCCGCCCTAGCGGCCAGACATCGCTACATGAACCTGCAATAATTAGCCCAAAACATAAAAAGCAAGGCAAATAGAAACTTTTAATAGAAAAAATATATAGTTGGGGTCCCCAACCTTTTCAAGCAGGGGGCCGGGTCATGCTCTCTCAGTCAGCCATTTTGCTCTGCCTGCACAATGAGGGTGGCCATTTTGTCCCAACAGCTTCAAAAGGGCAGTCATTTTGTTTCTCAAATGCCCTTGGAGGGGTGCGGGGCCACATGGAAAGGTACTACAGGCCAGATTTGGCCTGCAGGCCTTAAGCTGGGAATCTCTGATGTACAGTAACTAAATCTTAAAAATCCTTCACACAAGGAAAGCACATATGAGGAAAAAAATAGCAAGATAAAACACAGAGAATCCTCTCTAAAAAAACAAGCAAGCAATTAAAATCAAAAAAATAAAACCAAAGCACGCACACCCAATCAAAATAACTAGAAGATTTGTCTTACTACTACTACTACCTGCCTTTGCTTTGAACCTAGCAGAGCTGCAGGCATGCAGCAAAAAATAATCCAAGAAAGGAAAGGACAACAACAAAAAGGTCCACAAAGAATCTGGGGGGGGGGTGTTACCCAAAATAATTCAAGGAGGCATGTAAGTACTTCTTGATTTCCAAAAATCAGAGAAAAAAGGAAGGTTCCTAGAGGCATAACCAGGCAGGCAACCAGACAGAACAAGATGAAGTGTGGCAAAAGAGCTTGTGCACTACTGCATCCACAAGAAACAAAGAAAAGGTACTCTCAAGCAATCCAGACCCTTTTACTACTTCATAGTTGCCACTCCACGCCCTGGACATTTTGATTGGCTGCTGACAGTAGCCCTTGTGACACTGTTGGATGAAGCATTTCCCAGAAAATTTGGCAGACAAGGGGTGAAGAAAAGGATAAACATAAGATGGTAACACAAAACCAATGTTTGTGTCCCTTTCTTTCATTCACATCAAACTTTCATATTTAAGAGGCTCTTTTTTGGGGAACATGAAAATGGGGAAAAGGGGGGGGTCTTTCATGCTTTCCACCCATCATTAAACATGATAGTGGTCTTAGTGTGCCAGGGGAGCTGCGGAGTGATTTGGTGGTCTTGAGAAGTGGTTATGGAAGAAAGCGATTGGGTTCGAGATTTTGGTTATTCCAGCGCTTTTTGAAGTTGAAGCAAGGAAGAGCGGGTTTTTTCTATAAAAAAAAAAGAGTTCGCTGATTTGGAGAAGAAGGAGGAGGAGGGGTTCCCCCCTGAAGCCGTCGCAGCCGCTGGGAAAAGGAAGTTTTGTTTCGTTCGCTCTAAGAGTGTGATCATTAATTTTTTACTCCT
Source organism: Bradypodion ventrale (assembly GCA_035047345.1). Classification (NCBI taxonomy): domain Eukaryota; kingdom Metazoa; phylum Chordata; class Lepidosauria; order Squamata; family Chamaeleonidae; genus Bradypodion; species Bradypodion ventrale. Next base: position 136,308,436 of record JAWDJE010000002.1, on the reverse strand, counting down.
TCGCTGTGGGGATTATAGTTTTCATTTTTTCTCTTTTTATTCCTCCTTTTCTTTTTTCTTATTAAAAGTTGGATCTTGGGATTTTTTTCTTTCTTTCTTCCCTGTGGAACTCATACAAGTGGATATATTTGGGCATCCGTCTCCTCGGAAATACTGTTTATACTGATGGGACTATTCTATTCTTTTTTCAAGAAGGGAATTTTGCGAAAGATTTGAAGTTTTTAAGGGCAAACTTTGTGAGCTTTTGCTACTTGGGCTGTATTGGCTGACCTCGGTGACGAGCTTCCCGTGGATTATAATACTTTTTGGGTTATTTTTGGTTCCCGTTCCCTTATGGATTACAACAATTAATTTTTTGCTGGCCCTCCTCTCTTACCCAAGTTACATCACACTTAAAGGATTATTGTCAGCTTTGGCTGCATTGGGATAGGTTCAAGTGGAGTGTTCAACGAACTTATAATACATTGCAGCACTAAAACTTTCAGGGGCCTTTATCATGGATAAGGGTACAAGAGGAAAAGCAAAGGAGGAGGAGCCAGTGGTGAAATCTAAGAGAAAAGAAAAAGCACCAATGGAAGAGGTCCCTCCATCATCATCACCACCACCTGAACCCTATGATCAAACTCAAATCATGGTGGAAATTGGTAAATTGTTTCAGAAGATGGAGAAGATGGAGGATGCAAGAGTGAAGGATAGAAATGAAATGATGAAAAAACAGGATAAGGTGGTAGCAACTGTTGTGGATTTTACAAAAAAAAGTAGAATTAAGTTTGCAAAAAATAGAAGGAAATGTGAAATTGGTCCAAAATGAGGTGAAGGCTATGAAAAAGGAAATAAAAGGGACTCAGGAAGGGGTGAGGGAGAACAAAGTGAAAATGGATGAACAGGAGAAAAGGATTGATGCTATGGAAGATATGATGAGAAAGCAGAATATTGTGATACGTCATGTGATTGAAAGGATGCCAGACCAGCTGAGAGAAAGAGTGGTCCAGTGGTTAAACAATTTGAGCATGGGAAAGGAATTTGTACAGGAAGACCTTGTAAGTGCGTATAGGGTGGGTCCAAGAAGAGGGAAAGTGGTCCAAAGAAATGTTTTGGTAAAATTTGCAAATTGGGGAGATAAACTTAGAGTAATGGCTTTTTAAAAACAAGCTGGTTCTGGCGCCCTGAAAATCGATGGCTCTGATGTGGAAGTATACAATGATATTTCAATAAAGGAAAGAATTTGGATATATAAGATGAAACCGGTAACCAAATTGTTGATGAGCAAAGGTGTAAGGTATAATTGGAGATTTCCACAGCAATTGTGATTTTTTATGGGAAAAAATGCAGGTTATTGATGAGGGGACCGATCCATTGGAGTACTTGAGTTTGCTGGACCTTGTTAAAGCAGGTTCGAAAGAGTAGGTAACTCTTAGAAAAGATTTGTTGGAATCGGGGGCCATAAGAAGGGATTATGAGGGGGCAGATGCCGGTGGTGCTACGGGTGGAGCCCCGCAGGGAAGAGAAGAGGAGGAGTTGTCATTGATCATGGTGGAGGAGGAGGCAAGTAAGGAGCAGTGAGCAATGGGTTATGATGTAATAATTTTTTATATTATTTAAGAATGCAGAAAGGTGAGATGCGCGGTGCATTAACTTATATGCACATCTCTCATGTCCCCCCTCTCCCCTCTTTGGATATCGAAGGCGTCTTTTTTTTCGAAGAAAGTGGGGAGAGCGATATTGTGTGTTTTATGTATATTTTTGTTTTTTAGTGGTAAGGGGTTTGTGGTGGCACGCCTAATGGAGAGTTTGGAAGTTAGAAAAGGTGAAAATGTAATAAATTATGAGAAATATTAAAGTATTAACCTGGAATGTAAAGGGTACAGGTTCTGTTCTTAAGAGGAGGAGGTTAGAATTGGCATTGAAGAAAGACAGACCCGATATAGTGTTTTTACAGGAAACGCATCAAAAATCAAAGGACACAAACAAAATCTTTCTAGGGTGGATACAACATTATGAAATGGCGTTTGGTACTTCAAAAGCAAGAGGAGTTGCAATCATGATTTCTAAAAGATTAGGGTTCGAGATAACAAAAAGTATTGCTGACCAAGAAGGTAGATATCTGATTGTGAGAGGAAAAATAGACGATGAGGAAATAGTTTTGGTGAATATTTATGCTCCAAATGAACATCAAGCGGAATTTCTAGAAAAAGTTCGTAAAATTGTGGTGTTAGAAAAAGTGGCAAAGATGATTGTGGCTGGAGATTTTAATTTGATAAGGTCAAACTTAGATTGTACGAACCTAGCAAGGTGCGGAGTAGGTATGAAAGGGAATGTTCTAGATAACTGGATGGTTGCGTTGGGACTGAAGGATTCTTGGAGAGAGATTAAGGGTTCAGAAAGGGTATATTCTTATTTTTCACATGTTCATGGGTCCTACTCTAGAATAGATTATGTATTTTTAACGGAAAACATGGTTAAAAACATTGAGGGAATTGAAATAGGAATTTTTAAGGAATCAGATCATGCTAAAGTACTTTTGGAATTGAGGACACAAAAGGATAATAGGAGAGGAAGAAATTGGAGATATGATCCCAATTTATTCAAAGACCAAAAATGCAAAGAACAAATTACAGAAAGTTGGATGGAAAGCTGGCAGTGGAATGATAATGAAGAGGTAAATTTTAATGTGGTTTGGGATCCCATGAAGTCGGTTTTTAGAGGGGAAAGTATAAAGTTGGCAAGTATCAAGTATAGAAAGTATAAGGTAGTACAGGAGGAAAAAGAAAAAGAAATAAAACAATTACAGGAAGAACACTCAAAAAAGAAGGATAATTTTTTTTGCCAAATTACAAAGACTCAAGGCAGAATTATTGGGTAAGGATATAGAAAAAGTAAAAAGAGATTTGATATATTTAAATAGAGAGTATTTTGAATTTAGCAACAAAAACTCAAGATTATTGGCAAGGGCGGCTAAAGCTAAAAAGGAAAAAAGGGAAATTGGGTTTTTGGTTAACAAACAAGGGATAAGGTGTAATAAAGTTAGTGATAAATGTAAAATTGTGAAGGATTTCTATCAAGCACTATATGCAAAAAAAGAGATAGACGTTGGGAAGCTTAAAGGGATTTTGGAGAGGCAGTTAGGGAATGGAATAAAGCAGGAACACCGGGACAAAATGGAAGAACAGGTTTCCGAGAAAGAGGTAAAGGAAGTAATTAGTGGTTTGAAGCTGGGGAAAGCCCCGGGAGATGATGGACTATCGACCGAGTTTTATAAGGAATTTAAAGATGTTGTGGTACCAAAGCTGGTAAAGTTATATAATTATATCTTAGATGGTGGACAAATTCCGACTTCATGGTATAGGACCACAATTGTTCTGCTGCCAAAATTGGGAAAGAATTTGGAAAAAGTGGAATCTTATAGACCAATTTCTCTTATAAATCAGGATGCCAAGATCTTCACAGCAATACTGGCTAATCGGTTAAATAAATTTATGGGAGAATATATAAATGTTGATCAAGTAGGTTTTTTAAAAGGAAGGCATATGGCTGATTTGACCAGGAGGGTGCTAGATTTAATTGATAATGTTAACCAAACGAAGGAAAAAGGTGGGGTTATTATCTTTGGATATTTTTAAGGCATTTGATTTGTTACAATGGTCTTCGATTAAGGAAATAGTTAAAAGCTATGGATTTGGGGACAGATTTAGAAGGGTAATGGACTTGTTATATCAAAAAGGGATTGCTAGGATTAGAGTAAACTAGCAGATTTTGCCCGGCAGTGCCGGGCATTTTAAAAATGTGTTGGATAGTTAAGGGTTTTGTTTGTTTTCCTGAACAAATGGTGCTGGGCTGTGTTTAATTATTTTTAAAGGTTTTATGATTTTTTGACTTCGAGGCGCTGTGTCCACCTGTGGCGGACTTGCGTTCTCAGTGTGTTTTTAAATATATTTTTTGTGCGCCGGCTTCCTCAGTGCCGGGCTCTTTAAATTTGGTTTTGGATAGTCAAGGGTTGTTGTTTTTCTTGAACAAATGGTGCTGGGCTGTGTTAAATGGTTTTGAAAGGTTTTGTGATTTTGTGGCTTCGAGGCGCTGTATCCGCCTGTGGCGGACTTGCGCTCCCAGTGTTTGTTTGTTTTTTATTTTTTATTTATTTTTTGTTTTTGTTCATGCAATTTTTATTTTTATTTATTTAATTTAAATTTTTTTAATTTAAAATTTAATTTTGTTGTTTTATTTTTTGGTTTGGTGTTTTGGTTTTTTGGAGTGAAAAGTGATTTATTTATTTTTTTGGTATTTTTTGAGAGTAGTGTGTATATTTTTGAATGTTGTGCTAACTTATTTTATGAATTTTTGAATTTTTAATTTATCTTTGCAGTGGCAAAGTTTTTGGATGTCTTTTTTCTTGTGGCCTCTGGGTGGGGGTGGGGAGCTTTGCTTCCTCTCTACCATTCTTCTCTTCTGTCCTCTGGGTGTCGCTTCCGGTGAGTGTTGCTTCCTTTTTTAGCTCATTCGAGTTCCTGTCGCCATGAAGGCAAGACGTCTTCATGGTAAGCTCTCTGATTTATTTATTTATTTATTGGGGGGTTGTTGGGGGGGTTTCAGTTTTTGTTGGGGGGGTCTGTTGTTTTTTGTTGTGTGTGTTTTGTTGATGTGTTTTTGTTTATTTTTTTAATTTTAGATTTTTGTTTTTGACTGTTTTTGATTGTTTTTGTGCATCCGTTTTTGAGGGGGGGTCTTTCATTCCCACAGACCATGCTGGGTGGCCCGTGGGAAGGAAGGGTACTGGCGGCGGGGGTGCCTTTTGTTCCCACGGGCCATGCTGGGTGGCCCATGGGATGGATGGGCACTTGCAGTGGGGGTGCTTTTCGTTCCCTCGGGCCATGCTGGGTGGCCCGTGGGATGGATGGGCACTGGCGACGGGGGTGCCTTTCGTTCCCTCGGGCCATGCTGGGTGGCCCGTGGGAAGGATGGGCACTGGCGGCGGGGGTGCCTTTCATCCCACGGGCCATGCTGGGTGGGCCGTGGGATGGATGGGCACTGGCGGCGGGGGTGCCTTTCGTTCCCTCGGGCCATGCTGGGTGGGCCGTGGGATGGGTGGGCATTTGCGACGGGGGTGCCTTTTGTTCCCACGGGCCATGCTGGTGGCCCGTGGGAAGGAAGGGCACTGGCGGTGGGGGTGCCTTTTGTTCCTACGGGCCATGCTGGATGGCCCGTTGGAAGGAAACGGAGCGGCGGCGGGTTTTTTCTACTTTTCATTTTTAGCACGCTGGCTGCCTCAGCGTTCTGCGCGCTAATGGCGCGCAGGACGCTGGGGCTTGTAGTTTTGCTTGCGCGTGTTTGGCTACAGCAGCGTTTTTTTCTTCGGCTTCCTTTTGATTGGCTGCAGCCGGTTTTCGAACGTTCCTTTTGCCCGTGCCGCGCAGCCTGATTGGCTGTGGTGCGGCACGGCACAAGGAACGTTGGGACTTGAAGTCCTTTTTTTGTTTGCGACTGGGGGGGCCCTGCCCCCGGGTTGAAAATTTCAATCCGATAGTTACCTGCGAACCCAGTTCGGGCAAGTGCAGGAAGGCTCGGACGGGGCTCGTGGGGACCGGTGCAACATCCTTTGTCACATTCCAACGGTTAACGCACCATTTTATAGGTATAGATGATGAGGTTACAGATGAGGTAAAGCTTGAGGCAGATACTAGGCAGGGTTGTCCTCTGTCCCCTATTTTGTTCATTATGGCAATGGAAATTTTGGCTAAAAACATAAGGGAGGATTCAAGTATAGAAGGGATAATGGGTAACAAAGTAAGTATGTATGCAGATGATACGTTGTTAATGGTGAAACACCCAGAGGGGGCAATGGATAGGATTAAAGCGCAAATAGAGGATTTTGAGGTTATAACAGGGTTGATGATAAATTGGGATAAATCGGAAATGATGTTGTTTAATATGGGGGAAGAGGAGAAGGAAAAGATGGCGGGGTTATCCAATATACAAATTAAAGATAAGTTGAAATATTTGGGGGTTAATTATTTCAAATAGATTCGAAGAACTTAAAAGATTGAACTATGATAGCTTGAAAACAGAATTTAAGATTAGAATACAAAGTCTTCAGAAGTTGAAGTTGTCATGGTTTGGGAGGATTGCAATTTGCAAAATGATGTTGTTGCTGAGGATTAATTTCCTATTTGATGCACTTGCAATCCAATTGAAGGAAAAGGAGATTAATGAGTTTCAAAAGATGTTTAATAATTTTTGTAACGGAGGTAAAAAATCTAGATTGCCAAAGAAATTTTGGTACCTGCCTCAGGAAGAAGGGGGTTTGGTAATGCCAAATTTGTTAGCGTATTATTGTGCATTTCAAATTAAGAATGTTGTGAAGATTTTGGCAAGAGGAAAAGTAATTTGGGAGGAGACTGAAATGAAAGATTATAGGAACATTGGTAAAATGATTGTTTAGGGAGGTAAGGTTAAAATGATAGCTATAAGCAATACTATGATGAGGGGACTCATGAAGGTATGGAAAAGATTAAAGAAGGATTTGGTCCCAGATGTTTCTCCAATTTTGGAATTGGCAGACATGGCGTGTTTTCCGATAAAAATAGATTTAAAAAAATAAAGGAAATACTGGATAAAAATGAAGTTTTCTTGGTGAAAGAATGGCTAAGGATTTGTGGAGAGGAAATTAAAAAGAAAAAACTGTTTGAACAGTTAAAATTGGATTGTTTTCAGAAAATGAAGGTTGACAACTGGAACAAAAAATATAGAAGAGAATTATGTATAGATAGAGAAAAGACGGAATTTGAGGAATTGGTTTGGAAAATTTGAAAAGGAGATAAAAGCATTAAGGGTCTAGTAAGCAAACTTTATGCTTTAATAAACAAGGGAAGTGATCCACAGGAAGATTTGAAATTGAAGTGGGAACAGGATTTGAATATAAAACTAGGAAACGACGAATGGAGAAATAAGTGGGAAAAGAGGATAATGAGAACTATGTCAGTAAGAATCAAGGAACATAACTATAAAATGTTGTGGCAATGGTACCTGACACCACTGAGGTTACATCAGTTTGACAATAAAAGGGATAATTTATGTTGGAGATGTAAAGACACTGTTGGAACTTATGAGCATATGTGGTGGAGTTGCAAAATGATAAATGATTTTTGGAGAAGAATAGAAAGAGAGATAGGGGAAATAATGGGTAAGAAAATTAAACTGGCATCAGGTACCATTATGCTAACAGATGTGGAAGGTATGTGTTTAAATAAGGAGGAAAAAGAGTTATTAGAAATAATGCTAACTACGGGTAGACAATGCATTACTAGAAATTGAAAAAATGATGTAACTATACAGACGGGAGAATGGTATAAGGAAATGTGGAACCTAGCACTGAATGATAAATTGACATGGGAGATAAAAGTAAAAAGGGATAAATTGAAGGAAAATAGATTTTGGAGAATTTGGAAGTCTTTTGTTGATCACTCCCTTACGGGTATGGAATGCTTTAGGCCTGTACCATCTCAAAGTAGTTTTTGGAGATAATATTGAGACCAAACTCTCCGGGGCAATGTAAATATACACCGGGTGTTTTTTAAACTGAAAATTTGAAGTTTGCTAGCTGTTAATAAACAATTGTAATATTGAAAGATTTTATGAAGGTTATAGTTACAGTATTAATCTTTATCGTGGATATTCAATAGTACGTGTACTATAATAGGTAATAGTTCAACTATCATCTATGTGGTTACTTTTTATGAGGCTTATGTATTTTTGTTATATTATATGATGTATTGTTATATGTATGTTTGTATTTTTTTTAAAATGAATTAATAAAAATTATTTTTTAAAAAAACATGATAGTGGTACCATCCCTATATAGAAAACAAAAGAGAAAGAGAAAGAAATGGAGGAGGAGCTGAATTTTAATCGGTATGGATTAAAATTGGTGGGATGCAATAAATTTGCCATTTGCATGGCAAAGATAACAACTTGCAGAAATGTTTTGCCTTTGAGGAAAATTCAAATTCTTGCCCAGTTGTGTTAAAATAGTATTGAGTCATGAATACAGTTATACAACCGGCAGAGGGAGGTTTGCACAAATAAACTTGCTTGAAAGGGGTGGGGAGGAACTGCTCAATAGTTTCCTTATTTTGCCTGGTTTCTCTCTCCTATTGCAATTAAGCCTACTTACCTGTAACAGCAATGACTATATCTTAATTAAATTTATTTTGCTTCCATTTACCTCCCCATTCTCATTTCTCTTCACTGTGTCTAGTTCGAGTAAGCAGTATGCCCTAGTGATCTGTCCCCTAGTTTTTGAAAGTGCCATGCATTTAAATGGTGGGTGATAATGATACCAATTTCCCCAAATCATACATACTGTATTAAAATGAGGGAATTTTGACAGCAATAAAATCATTATTTTTGTCTTTCAGCTTCTAAGGCTTTAGCAGTTTTCTTTATTAGGAAAGCAGAAATTTAAGTTTGATAATAATGGTTTTATCTGTGCATGGTTTTATTTTACAATACTACATATTTTGTCAATCAATGAGCTGCAGAAAGATAAAATTCATTAGATTCACATTTCCACTTGAAAGTACTAGTCTTCTGTTGTGTCCAAGCCATCTTCCATCTCCTGAAACTACCAGTGGAAAGGAACATGTCTTGCCTTGGAAATCCCTGTTTTCATAAGGTTTATGAGGTGTTTTGGAGGAAATCATTACATAAAAATGAACAAACATTTCAGTGCACAAATGAAAATGCTCACACATGTGTTTTAGTCAATCTAAAAGATGTGCACATTATAAAAATGTCTGCCATTATTAAAAAAAATATAGAAAGCGGCTGACCTTTTTACGCTAAAAATATGGATTCATTTTCAGGAAGAAAAATAGAGAGGCATGGCCTGAAACAGGAACAAGAACAGAACAAGAGGGCTGGTAGGAAAATTAAGAAACTCAACAAGAAAGAGGACCAAACTACACTTTACATCAGCAGTTCTCAACCTTTTTAAGCCAGGGGCCGGGTCACACTCCCTCAGTATGGTTTCCCCATGCCCACCGGGCATGGAAACGGCTCTTGTAGAGGCTGCTTCGGGAGAACGCTCCTTGAGCCGCGGGCTCTGCGGGCAGACAAATTAAGGGGGGTGGATAAATGATAGGGTTTGATTCACCCAATTCCTTTGACCTGACCAACGGACCTGCTGAGAAAGCGAATATCTAACCTGGTTACCCATTAGAGTAAATCACTCATCTCCGTGTTTCCGTGTAATCCTCGGCACAAATAGATGCCATGTTTACTCCCGCCTAATCCCTGAACAATGGGACTCCTAAATCCATGTTTGCCCCAGTTAATTAACTTCCCCAAAGAGGTTCCCAATTAACTTGAGTACACAGGTGATGTAATTTCTGTCAGATGACAGTCTTGCCACCGTTGCGTTTTCCCTTCTATATATGTTGCAGCCTTTTCTCAATAAAGTACTGATCTGATCCCGCTCCTGTTGCCTCGTGTTGTCATTGATCAGTCTCCTCCGGGACCTAATGCCGCCCTAGCGGCCAGACATCGCTACAGCTGGTGACCCCGACGTGATTCTACTCGTGAGTAAGAGACCCCGGAGAGGTCTACTCATGAGTAGCGATCCACGCGGTCCGGTTCTGCGCTAGAACTGCGACCCGTCAGCCCGGAGGACAGCGCGGCGCTCCGACCGGCAGCCAGCCGATCGGAGAAGTGGCCTGCGGCGAGGCATTCCAGAGAGACATTCCTACAGCTTGCTCCCCGCTTTCGAGGAGGTTGCCATAGAGGGAAACGCGTTCCGCTCAGGGCAGCTGTGAGCCCCTGACATCGCAGAGGCCGTCGAAGGGCCCGTGGCAGAAGGTCCACGCTCCGAGGTCTACCCCAGACACCCGACGCCCGAACCTGTTGCCTGCAAAGACGCGTCGACCCGTCCCGAGGAGGAATCTTCCGGAGACCCAATCGCAGGTAATATGGGGACTTGTTCTCATAGACCAAGTCCATCCGCTAGCCAAAGAACTCGTGAGGAAGAGTTCAAAATCCTGGCCAGGGTATTTAAGTTACGCTTTCACAGCAGGGAATTAGCGAGACTTTTGGCGTATCTCAGGGAACACTGCCTACTTTACCCAGAAGTAGGTACGTTAACCCTGCAGCTCTGGGATCAGATAGGAGACTGCATTCAGCAACCCCCGAAAGCTCCAGGAGGGATAGTTCGTACTTGGAGAAAGTGTAGGAGACTCTTGGCTGAGATCGAGCCAGTCCGGGTAGAGGCCAAAGAACCCCCGTTAGTCGAGCCATCAGGCAAGCCAGTCGAACCGACTGCGCCCACGGCACTCTATCCGTCAATTAGCTATCGGCAGAGTAGTGTAGGGAGCCTTCCCGCGGTGACAGCTGCAGACGTCACCGAAGGAACGCAAGGAATGAGAAGCGCTGGCGCTTCTCTGACAGCTCCAGGTTCCCTAGTCGTGAAGAGTGCCCTTCAGCGCACAGCTGAGATAGAACTTAAAAAGGGGGAATTGTCAGTTGAACAGCTAGCTGAACTTAGACAGATTTGTCCTATCCGCATGGAGATGGACGCGCTCACGGGCGCACAGCAGATAGTACACTCCCCAGTCCCGTACAAGCTTCTCATGGCTTTATGGAAAGCAATTTCAGAAACAGGGCTCCAAAGTCGTTTTACTAGGGGCACGCTTCAGCAAGTGTGCGAAACCACCATGTGGATTCCTCATGACTGGAAAGCCGTCATGAGGATGATGCTAACCCCTAGCCAGTACATGATCTGGGACAGCGAGTTTCGGCTCGAAGCTCAGACCCGAGCTGCCAGGATGGGAGGCGCGGTAATTCCTGACCAGCTGTATGGTTCAGGTGCCTTTGAGCCCATCAACGCTCAAATCAACTTGCCTCTCGCCACTCTAGAGATGTCAGCCGAAGCTGCCTATAGGGCATACTTCAAGGTCCCAGCCACTGGCAAAACGGCCAAAAATTACACCGCTATTAAGCAGGGAGCCTAGGAGCCCTACATGGACTTCATCAATCGCCTGGAGGAAGCAATTAGCAGGCAGATTGATAATGAGCAGGCCCAACAAGAGCTCATGATTAAGCTAGCAAAGGACAACGCCAACCTGGACTGCCGTAAGATCTTGCAGTCCCTGGGCAATCGCCCTGACTTGACCTTAACGGACATGATCCGAGCATGCTCCGACGTTGGCACAGACTCCTACAAGATGGGTCTGCTAGTGGCAGCGGTGCAGGGGGGGAAAAGACATCAGGGCAATGGCAAGATCAAGGGAGCATGCCACACTTGTGGCAAGGTCGGACACTTCGCTAGGGAGTGCCGATCCAAGGGAGGCGGACAAAGGTCCGGCCGTCCCAAGGCTCCGAACACCCCCTGCCCGAAGTGCAAAAAGGGCTATCATTGGGCCAGGTATTGTCCGAGTTCGGGAAACCGGAATCCGGGCACGTCTCTGGCCCCAGTCCAAACAGAGGCTTCCTTCACCCAGATCCAGAACTCCCCAGAACTAGACTAGGTTCCAGGCACATTCCAGGCACTGCGAGGGCACAGGCCAGCCCCAAGGGTGGCACAGGGCTAGAATTGGCTTGCCAGGCGGACGTTACATGCGATCTGCCGGGCACAGTCTATCTAGTCGACTCTCAGTATATGGGACCCCTACCCAAAGGCTTTATAGGTTTAGTTTTGCCCCGTAGTGTAGCTGGAGCACGTGGAATTTTTATAATTCCAGGAGTCATTGACTCGAATTTTTCAGGCATTCTCCAGGTCCAGCTTTGGACACACCTGCCCCAAACAATCCACAAGGGAGACACCCTAGCGCAACTGATCATGGTTCCTTGTCACTCGCCAGCAGGCAGCCAGAGAAGGCTCAGTGACAGCTCAGAGTCCGGTTCAGCAGACCGCTCGAGCGCGAGTGAGGCAGTGCAGGGATACCAGGTCTTGGCGACAGTGGAGACCAACATTGAGTGGAAGCAGCGCCCCGTTATCGAGGTATTTTTGAACAAAAGAGTGTTCTCAGGGTTACTCGATACCGGAGCGGATGTGACCGTGATAAGCAGAAGCCAGTGGCCAAGGGAGTGGGCCATTGAACCGGTCTCCGATGTGTGGGGGGTAGGCGGAGTTCAGGAAGCGTTCAGAAGCCGAGAGTGGGTAGAAGTCACAATCCCAAGGGCTGACGGCACGGCGGTGATTCGGCCGCACATTCTTGACGTGCACGTCAATCTTTGGGGGCGAGACATTCTACAGCAGTACGGTGCCACCCTTACCTTCGGGTAATGGCGTTGCCACTTAAATGGCTCACCGATACTCCGGTCTGGGTAGAACAATGGCCGGTAGTGGGAGAGGTTAGTTGCTCTCAAGCAGCTAGTTAAGGAACAGCTAGACGCAGGACATATAGAACAGTCCACCAGTCCTTGGAATTCGCCAATTTTTGTTATTAAGAAGAAGTCGGGGAAGTGGCGACTCCTCCACGATCTCAGAGAGATCAATAAATGTATTCAGCCGATGGGCCCGCTTCAATGCGGCATCCCAAATCCTAACATGATTCCCGAGGGGTGGGAGATTCTAGTCGTAGATCTCAAGGATTGCTTTTATACAATTCCCTTAGACCCCAGGGACCGGGAAAGGTTCGCCTTTACAGTGCCGGTTGTGAAACACAGTGAGCCCACGCAGCGTTACGCGTGGAAATATTTGCCACAGGGCATGCTCAATTCGCCCACCCTGTGCCAAATTTACGTTCACGACGCACTGGCCAAGTTCCGAAGCCTTTACCCTAAAGCTATTGTTTGTCACTTCATGGATGATATCTTAGTAGCGTTGCCGCAACTTGACAGCGAAATGTTTTCTGACCTCCAGGCCAGCCTGGGGGACAAGGGTTTACTCATTGCCCCGGAAAAGGTGCAGAAGACCGAGCCCTTCTCATACTTGGGTCATCGGCTTCTCCGTTCCTTTGCAGCGCCGGTTTTGCCTCAGATAAATTTACAAGATTCAGTCACCCTGGTAGAATTACAGCAGGTTTTAGGAAATATCAATTGGGCCAGACCGTACTTCCGATTGGATACGGATCTTCTGAAACCGCTCTTCTCGCTGCTAACCTTAGGTAAGCAGCCGGCAGACCGGATAAAAATCTCTCGAGACGCGCGCTTGGCGCTCGAGAAAGTGAACCAAGTTCTCAGCCAGAGGTGGGTGGATAGGATCGCCCAGGGGCCATATGCCCCGATCCTGAATTTGTACATCGTACGGTCGGGATCCATGTTCACTGGGGCGCTAGGAGTAGACTCAGAGAAGGGAGCGAAAATTGTGGAGTGGGTGTACTTGCCTAACACTTCTTCTCGGAACATCGTTCCGCCCCAGGAGCTAGTTTCCGTGGTGGTTTACCGCGGCAGGCTGAGAGCTAGGGACATTTCAGGGAATGATCTGGCCAGAATTGTAGTCCCGTTCACCAAGGAACAAATTCATCAGCTGATGCAGCTAGGCGACTCGCTTCCGATAGCTTTGGAAGGTTTCACTGGAAGTTTAGCGTACCACTTGCCCAAAGACCCCAGACTCGTCTCACTCCAGACAGGAACAGTCAGCTTGTTCGAATTGCTTTCGCTGGTCCCACTTCCGGGGGCCAAGACAGTTTTTACTGATGGAGGTCGCACATATGGTGTCCTGACCTGGCAGGAGGGCGAAGCTTGGCGCACGCTGTTAACTCTTCCACAGAAGTCCGCGCAGCGGGCAGAGTTGGCAGCCGTGAACCTTGCCTTCCGCACCTTCGCCCAGGAACGTTTAAACATCATAACTGACAGCCTGTATGTTAGGAATTTACTCCACAGTCTGCCGGGAGCTTACATCACTCCCGCGATAGACAAAAACTTGCTCAGTTTGTTTCTCACTGCTCAATTTCATTTGCGAAACCGCACGGAGCCGCTCTATATTGCCCACATCCGCAGTCATCAAGACCTACTGGGTCCGATTTCTGCGGGCAATAGCAGAGCGGATGCGGCGGCAAAGGGAATTCAGCAACGTTCAGTTTTGGGAGTTTTTACTACTCCAATCCAAAGTCATGCCTTCTTTCACCAAAATGCCAAAGCTCTCGCAAGACAGTTCAATCTGCCACTTTCTCAAGCCCAAGGCATAGTCCGCTCTTGCCAGCATTGTGCAGGGGCACCGGGGGGGCCCTCGTGGGGGGTTAACCCACGGGGGACAGAAGCTAACCAGGTGTGGCAGATGGATGTCACGCATGTGCCGCAGTTTGGCAGATGGCAGTACATGCATGTCTGCATTGACACTTTTTCTCAGTTCGTTTGGGCAACGGCGCAGAAAGGGGAAACTGCTTCCCACGTGGAGCAGCACCTCCTTTCCTGCATCGCGGCGATGGGCAAGCCGCGGCACATGAAAACGGATAACGCCCCGTCCTACTGCTCCAGGCAGTTGGCCGCCTTCATGGCTACTTGGGACATCAAGCATACCTTTGGAATTCCCTACAATCCGCAAGGGCAAGCGATTGTAGAACGGGTCAATCGGACGCTAAAGTCCTACATTGACAAACAAACAGAAAGGGGGGAGCCACCAGCCCTCCCCAAATCACAGGGACAGGCACAGTTTTGTCTGAATAAGGTATTGTTCACATACAATCACCTTAATGTTTTTTCGGATTGTATGCCGCAGGAGAGGCATTTCCGCCGTTCGGAAACTCTCCCGCGACCTATGGTCCGGTACCGGGTGCCACCAGACCCTTCTTGGAGGGGCCCAGTGCCGCTCATAACCTGGGGAAGAGGGTATGCTGCAGTTATGTCTCCTACATGTGTCGTTTGGATTCCGGCTCGGTGCGTCAAGCCTCATTTGGAGCCTCATGGCGTGGACCCAGACCGACCCGAGTCCGATCCCGGAGATGGAGGGTCTCACACTGACCGACAAGACCCGCCGGAGGAGACGGCCGCCGACAGTGCTGAGGGTCACCTGGGGGATGGTCAAGGCTCTTTGCAGTGAGGCCGAGGGCGCCCTCCAACGCTAGGAGAGGGAGCCAACACCGGAGAACCTCGTAGCAGCAGTCTTTGCCCAGATTCACGCCAACTCCATGGCAGTCACCATCATCCTGGCCCTCTCCCTGCTTTTGGGGGGAGGCATTCAGGCCGCTTCACTTCAGGCCAACGGCCTGCCGCCCGGTGAAGACCTTTCAGCACGGATGCACTACAATTTGTGGGCAAGGTTGGCGGGTCTCGTCAACCAGTCCGATTTTTGCCTGAAGCAGGACATTGGTTCTGCCTCGATCCTCAGCACCTGTCTCATCCCCGTGTGCCACACTCTAGACGCACGGGCCAGGGATGGCGACTGGTTGCTGAAGAAGATTTTCGGACCGCATCTCCCTGCGAGCTTTGCAGCCTACGCTCGCTGGGGGGGCTTGCGGCTCACCATGACTTTGCCAGCTGATGCAGCCACTCTTCACACCCCGCGAGTGGCGGCCAGCCCGAACTCTACTTGTGCTCGAATAGTCGGCTGCGCTGCAGTCGGCCGAACCCAGCGCCGCTGCCTCGATACCGGCAGCAGCAATTGGACTTGTGAAAACCCAGAGACAATTGGCTCATTGCCTGCTCATGTCACCCTACCCTCGGGGTGGTTCTTCACATGTAATCAGTATACCTTTAACTATATCCCTGCAAATGTATCAGATTCCACATGTTGCCTTAGTCGGTTGACACTGTTGCTCCCCACTAAGGATATGGTTACCCCAAGCACAAATGTTTCACATGTTTCAGATGCTTTTGCACCCGTAAGGCACACTCGCACCGCCCAGTTAGACAGCTCATGTGACAGCAGCTTTAGAGTCCTTAGTCCAGCCGAATATGTCTCGCTGTCAGTCAGCATAGTTGGCGTGCCAGGCTTAGCCGTCGGCAACGCACGGAGAATTGGTCGCTTGGCTTGCGGCTTGGCAAAAGCCATCAACCATACCTCCTCAGCGATAGCGCTCCTCAATCAGGAGCAGGCGGAACTTCGCCATGCCATCCTCGATAATCGAGCGGCTATCGACTACCTCCTATTGCTGCACCACTTGGGTTGCGAATCCTTTCACGGTATGTGTTGCTTCAATCTTACGGACAACTCTCGTAGGATCCAAAGCCAGATCACAGATCTCCACACCATAGTTGCGGGCATCACAGAAGGCTCTGTGTGGGGGGCTTGGTGGAGTTCATTGTGGAATTGGATGTGGTCATGGATCCCATGGGGGTGGCTCCAGACGGTGCTCAAGGTGGTGGTGGGGGTGATTATACTAGGCATTGCCATATGCTGCTTTGCACAATGTATTCCCTCACTGATCAGGAGGTACCGCCCCAAGAAGGAACCCCGAAGCGTCACTCCCGCTCAACAGCTGATGCCGCTCCTACGCAGGTTCGCCGGTCAGGCTCTTAAATAAAACAGAAAGGGGAAATATGGTTTCCCCATGCCCACCGGGCATGGAAACGGCTCTTGTAGAGGCCGCTTCGGGAGAACGCTCCTTGAGCCGCGGGCTCTGCGGGCAGACAAATTAAGGGGGGTGGATAAATGATAGGGTTTGATTCACCCAATTCCTTTGACCTGACCAACGGACCTGCTGAGAAAGCGAATATCTAACCTGGTTACCCATTAGAGTAAATCACTCATCTCCGTGTTTCCGTGTAATCCTCGGCACAAATAGATGCCATGTTTACCCCCGCCTAATCCCTGAACAATGGGACTCCTAAGTCCATGTTTGCCCCAGTTAATTAACTTCCCCAAAGAGGTTCCCAATTAACTTGAGTACACAGGTGATGTAATTTCTGTCAGATGACAGTCTTGCCACCGTTGCGTTTTCCCTTCTATATATGTTGCAGCCTTTTCTCAATAAAGTACTGATCTGATCCCGCTCCTGTTGCCTCGTGTTGTCATTGATCAGTCTCCTCCGGGACCTAACGCCGCCCTAGTGGCCAGACATCGCTACACCTCAGATAGCTTTAGGGGCCGGATGGCACTTCCTGGTTTGGTGGAGGTGGTGGTGGGCCATATGAAATGGTGCTGCGGGCCACATCCAGCCCATGGACCGCAGGTTAAGAATCTCTGCTTTACATATTGTCCACTGTTAGAAACTGAAACCTCTTAACCCTCCAGAGCAGTGTTTCCCAACCTTTGGTTTTTGGACTTGAATTCCCAGAAGCCTAAGTCAATCCCCCCAAAGCACTGATCAGCCAATATACTGACTTAGGCTTCTGGGTATCGAAGTCCCCCTGTGGGTCATGAGCCCCACATTGGGAACCACAGCTCCAGTGTCACCATGCAGGTAAATCATCAGGCCAGGTTTACTTTCCAATGACCCATCTCAAAGCCTAACAAACTGAAAGGCAAATTGTAAAAAGTTCCAGTTCTAACCATCATATATTTTCTCCATTTATGGACTCTGTCTGTTCACGAGTTATTGGATGATTAAAAGTATATTTCACATCTCTACCTGCAACCTTTTGAGATGAAAATAAGTGTCCTTCCCCTCCTGAATGCTAATTCTGGGTATATAAAACAAGGAGGAATTATGAACTGTTGGATTGGGGCCCGATGCTAAGTAAAAACACACGAGGCAAGATGGAGCGAAGACCAGCGTTTATTGATCAGAAGACCCGAATCTTTATACCCTGCCTGGCTTGACCTCGTGCATAGGTTGCGCGCAGCCATTACAGGAAAAACTCCAAGTCTGCACTTTGAGATTACACAAGTTACCCATTAGGGATGAGCTCACGGGGGGGGGAGTTCCTTATCTATCTAATTTACTACCAGGGGACATGCATTGTCTACTGCTATCGGGAGTAAACATGTGCCTAGGTTGACTCTTGAGCTCAGAGCTTCTGCGGATACAAGATTACTCATTACATGCCTATCGAGTTCATCACCTGGCGATCTTTTGCTATCTATTGTCCGAACTGCCTGCCAGGTCAGCGATCGATGAATTAAACTGTGACTATTAATCCGCTCCCCAATTTCTGTCCCTTCGGAATCAAAGCTCCAAGGAGCGTTTCCCCAAACTGTAATTCTGTCAGGGACAGTATGCCAATTGTGTGCGCGAATACCACATTCCCCCTTTATTTGTTTAATTGGACCTGACAGACGGCTCGCTGTAGGAGTGGCATGAGCTGACGTGGGGTGAGGACATTCTGGGGTTTTCTCCATGGGGGGCATATTGACAGCAATGAGGGAATACATTGTGCGAAACAGCAAACCGCTATCCCCAAAATTGCAACACCCACAAACACCTTGAGCGTTGTTTGAAGCTGTCCCCATGGCGACCACGACCAAAGCGAATCCCACCACCCCCACATGGCATCTTCCTTGATATTCTTAACCAGGGTATGGAGATCTGTGATCTGACTTTGTACCTTGTGAGAGTTGTCCGTGAGGTTAAAACAACACATGCCATGGACTGTCTCGCAACCCAAATGGTGTACGAGTAGGAGGTAGTCTATGGCTGCTCGATTATCTAATATTGCATGGCGAAGCTCCGTTTGCTCTTGATGGAGCATCACTATCGCCGATGAGGTATGATTAATTGCTTTTGCTAGCGCGCAAGCCAGTTGACCAATCCTGTGAGCGTTGCCTACGGCTAAGCTTGGCACGCTGAACAAACTGACCGCCAATGAGACGTATTCAGCTTTGCTCAAAAGTCTAATGTTACTGTCACATGAACTATCTAGCTGGGTGGCACGAGCGTGCCGTATGTGGGCAGATATGTTGGTGCTTGGGACAACCATATCCTTTGTGGGAAGCAACAGTGTCAAACGACTGATACAACAGAAAGAATCAGATACATTTGCGGGAATGTAGTTCCATGTGTGTTGGTTACATGTAAAAAACCAGCCTGAAGGCAAAGTGACATGAACAAACATTGAGTCAATAGTCTCTGGATAATTGCAAGTCCAAGTGCTGTTGCCGGGGTCGAGGCAACGGTGATGTGGCCCTTTGACCGTG
Organism: Bradypodion ventrale; assembly: GCA_035047345.1. Lineage (NCBI taxonomy): Eukaryota > Metazoa > Chordata > Lepidosauria > Squamata > Chamaeleonidae > Bradypodion > Bradypodion ventrale. The sequence goes on along the minus strand of JAWDJE010000002.1, from coordinate 136,289,496 downwards.
GGACAGCCGGTCATGCGAGCACAAGTTGAGTTTGGGCTGACTGCCACTCGGGGAGTGTACAGAGTGGTCGCATCAGCCGGTAGGACCTTTGTGACCTGGGTTCCCCAGTGCACATATGTCAAATACATGATCTTGTGAAACGGGCCGAATATCCGCTTCACTAACCAGTCACTGTGCCTGATGTGCGCAGTGCAAGTACTAAGGAGTACTAAGTACTAAGGAGAGAGGCAGAATCGGTGACCTGCCTCAGGCAAAAATCGGACTGATTGACGAGGTTTGCCAATCTTTCCCAGATGTTGTAGTGCAGCCAGGTAGAGAGGTCTCCACCAGGCATTAGATTTTCAGCTTCAAATGAAGCGGCTTCAACCCCTTCCCCCATAAACAAGGAAAGGATCAAGATGATCGTCATCAAGGAATTAAAGGTGATCTGGGACAAAACTGCAACCACGATGTTCTCTGGAGTTGGTTCTGCATTCTGCTGCCGCGCGATGTCAGTCGCCTCCTGGCACAGGGACTTGACCATTCCCCAGGTGATCTTTGGTGCTGGCATCGGCTGTCGTTGCCTCCTCCGCCTGGTTTCCCCCGTCAGAGTCAATCCCACCATCTCCTGCAGTGGATCCAGGAACGCCTGGCTCCACGCCACTGGACTCGAGATGAGGTTTCACACAACGAGCTGGAATCCAGATGACACCTGAAGGGGACATAATTGTGGCATACACTCTCCCCCACATTATGAGTGGCGCCGGGCCCCTCCAGGAAGAATCTGGTGGCACTCGATAATGCACCATAGGGCGCGGGAGAGCCTCCATGCGACGGAAGTGCTTCTCCTTAGGAGTGTAATTTGAGAACACGTTGAGGTGGTTGTGCGTAAACAGCACCTTGTTCAGACAATGCTGTGCCTGATACTGATTTGTGGGGATGGCTTTCTATTTGTTTATCAATGTAGGACTTGAGTGTCCGATTCACCTGCTCGACAATCGCTTGCCCTTGCGGATTGTACGGAACACCAAAAGTGTGCTTAATGTCCCAGGTGGCCATAAACATGGCCAGCTGCCTGGAGCTATAAGCCGGACCATTGTCGGTTTTCATGTGCCGTGGCTTACCCATGGCCGCGAAGCAGGAGAGGAGATGCTGCTCCATGTGGGAAGCCGTTTCTCCCTTCTGAGCCGTAGCCCAGACAAACTGAAAACGTGTCTATGCAAACGTGCATGAACTGCCATCTCCCAAACTGCGGAACGTGTGTGACATCCATCTGCCACACCTGGTTGGCTTCTGTCCCTCATGGGTTGACACCCCACAAGGGCCCCCCCACCGCCCCTGCACATTGTGGGCAGGAACGGACTATGCCCTGAGCTTGGGAAAGTGGCAGGTTGAACCGCCATGCAAGTGCTTTAGCATTTTGATGAAAAAATGCATGACTTTGAATCGGAGTCGTGAAGACTCCCAGAACTGACGTCTACTGAATTTCCTTTGCGGCCGCATCCGCTCTGCTATTGCCCGCGGAAATTGGGCCAGGTAAATCCTGGTGACTTCTAATGTGGGCAACATAGAGCACTTTGGTGCGGTTCTGCAAATGAAATTGAGTTGTGAGGAAAAGACCTAACAAGTTTTTGTCTATTGCGGGAGTAATGTAGGCTCCCGGTAGACTGTGAAGCAAATTCTGGACATACTGACTGTCCGTAATGATATTCAAGCGTTCCTTGGCAAAAGTGCGCAAGGCAAGGTTCACTGCTGCCAATTCCGCCCACTGCGTAGATTTCTGCGGAAGAGTCAGAAGCGTGCACCAAGCCTGTTCCTCTTGCCAAGTAAGAACTCCATATGTTCTACCCCCATCAGTGAACACTGTCCTGGCTCCCTGAAGTGGAACCAGGGACAATAACTCACACAAACTGACTGTCTGCGTTTGAAGCGAGACAAGTCTGGGGTCTTTCGGCAAATGGTATGCCAAAAATCCTGTGAATCCTTCCAATGCAATCGGAAGTGAGTCTCCAAGCTGCATAAGCTGCTGGACCTGATCTTTGGTGAATGGAACAACGATTTTTGCTAAATCGTGCCCTGAGATATCCCTTGCTCTCAACCTTCCTCGGTAAATCACCGCGGAAACCAGTTCCTGTGGAGGGACAATGTTTCAGGAATAGGTGTGTGGTAAATACACCCATTCCATGATTTTCGCCCCTCGCTCGGAGTCTACCCCTAGAGCTCCGGTGAACATGGCTCTGATCTGGACTATGTACAGGCTCAGAACAGGAGCATATGGCCCCTGACTAATCCTGTCCACCCATCTCTGGCTGAGAACTTGGTTGACCTTTTCGAGAGTCAAGCGAGCCTCTCGCTGAATGTGTATCCGATCTGCTGGCTGCCTACCTAGCGTTAGCAGCGAGAAGAGCGGCTTCAAGAGTTCTGTATCTAACCTAAAATATGGTCTAGCCCAATTGATATTCCCCAGAATCTGCTGCAATTCTATGAGGGTGACTGAATCTTTGAGGTTAATTTGTGACAAAACTGGTGCCGTGAAAGAACGGAGAAGCCGGTGGCCCAAGCATGAAAAGGGCTCGGTTCTCTGAACTTTCTCCGGGGCAATGAGTGGTCTGGAGGTCCTTAAACATTTCACTGCCGAGTTGCGGCGCTGCGATCAAAATATCATCCATAAAATGACACACCAGGACTGTGGGGTGAAGGTTTCGAAACTTTCCCAGTGCGTTGTGAATGTAAATTTGGCACAGAGTGGGCGAATTGAGCATCCCCTGTGGCAAATATTTCCACACGAAACGTTGCGTAGGCTCTCTGTGGTTCACGACTGGCACCATAAAAGCGAACCTTTCCCGATCCCTTACATCTAAAGGAATGGTGTAAAAACAGTCTTTCAGGTCTACGACCAGGATCTCCCAACCCTTGGGGATCATGTTCGGATTTGGAATGCCGCATTGAATCGGACCCTTTGGCTGAATACACTTATTGATCTCTCTTAGATCGTGAAGGAGTCGCCGCTTCCCTGACTTCTTTTTAATGACGAATATGGGCGAATTCCAGGGACTGGTGGACTGTTCTATGTGTCCTGTGTCTAATTGTTCTTTAACCAGCTGCTTTAGGGCGACTAGTTTTTCCCCTACTACAGGCCATTGCTCTACCCAGACAGGCGTATTGGTAAGCCATTTGAGCGGTAGAGCCATTACCCAAAGGTAAGAGTGGCACGATACTGTTGCAAGATGTCCCACCCCCAGAGATTGACGCGCACATCCAAGATGTGCGGCCGAATGACTGCCGTGCCGTCAGCTCTGGGAATCATGACTTCCACCCAATCTCAGCCTCTAAACGCTTCCTGAACACCACCTACCCCACACACATTGGAGACCGGCTCGAGAGCCCACTCACGTGGCCACTGACTCTGGCTGACCACGCTGACGTCAGCTCCGGTATCTAATAGCCCGTCAAAAGGTTTTTTATTCAAAAATACCTTTATGACTGGCCGTTGCTTCCACTCTATGTTGATTTCCACTGTCGCTAAGACCTGGTATCCTTGTACCGCCCCTTCTGCACTCGAGCGGTCTTCCGACCCAGACTCTGAGCTGTCTGTGAGCCTTTCCTGGCTGCCTGCTGGCGGGTGACAAGGAACCATGTTAAGTTTCGCTAATGTGTCTCCTTTGTGAATGGTTTGTGGTAGGTGTGTCCAAAGCTGAACCTGGAGTACACCCAAAAAATTGGAGTCAATGACTCCTGGAATCACAAGGATTCCTCGTGTTCCTGCGATGGTGCGGGGCAAAACTAAACCTATATAACCCTTAGGCAGGGGGCCCATATATTGGGAATCAACCAGATAGACTGTGCATGGCAAGTCACATGTAACTTCTGACTGGCAAGTCAAGTCTAGTCCCGTACTGCCCTTAGGTCTGGCCTGTGCCTCCAGTATGCAGGGTGGAATGTTCCGTGAATCTAATCCAGCTCTGACTCTTCCAGAGCGACTGTGGTCTCTGTTTGGACCGGGGCCAGAGACAAGCCCGCGCTCTGGTTTCCCGAAGTCGGACAGTTCCTGGCCCAGTGAAAGCCATTGTGACATCGGGGACATTGGTCAGAGCTTTGGGACGACCTGTGTTTTGGCCATTACCCTTCTTGGCTCGGCATTCTCTAGTGAAATGACCGATCTTGCCACAATTGTGACATGCTCCCATGGTCTTGCCTTTGGGTTTCCTACCGCCCTGCACCACCGCTGCTAACAGACCCATCTTGTAGGAATCTGTACCAACGTCGGCACAAGCCCTGATCATGTCAGTAAGTGTCAAATCAGGACAATTGCCCAATGACTGCAAGATTTTACGGCAGTCAAGGTTGGCATTGTCTTTAGCCAGCTTCATCATAAGGTCCTGCTGGGCTTGCTCGTTGTCTATCTGCCTACTGATTGCTTCTTCCAATCTGTTGATAAAGTCCATTTAGGACTCCTGGGCACCCTGCTTCACCGCTGTGTAATTTTTGGCTGCTTTGCCAGTTGCCGGGACCTTGAGATAAGCCCTAAAGGCTGTCTCAGCTGCCAGTTGGAGCGTGGCAATTGGCAAGGCGGTCTGCGCTTGGATGGTTTCGAACTGACCCGACCCATATAGCTGGTCAGGAATTACTGCTCCTCCCATCCTGGCAGCCCTTGCCTGTGCTTCGAGTCGATACTCACTGTCCCAGAGCAAATACTGGCTTGGATTGAGCATCACTCTCGTGACGACCTTCCAGTCATATCGAATCAGCATCATTGTCTCACAAACCTGCTGAAGTGTACCTCTAGTGAAATGATTCTGAAGTCCCATTTCTGTGATTGCTTTCCGTATTGCCATGAGCAATTTGTACGGAACCTCCGTGTGGATTGTTTGCTGTTGACTCGTGAGGGCGTCCAGCTCTATGCGGACTGAGCACAACTGCCTAAGTTCAGCTAGTTCTTCCGCTGATAACTCCCCTTTGATGGTTTCCTCTTCTACCATGCGCTGAATGGAACTTTTGACTGTCTGGGAACTGCCAGCGTTTCCCAAACCTCAAATTCCTTCAGTGGCGTCTGCAGTTGCAGCTGAAGGAAAGCTCCCTAAGCCTCCCTGTTTAAGCTTGATTGTCAGATAGAGACCCATCGGGGCTGATGGCTCTAACTGCACTGGGGGGTTCTCGGTCTCTATCCAGACTGGGTCTACCTCTGTGATGAGCTTCCTACACTTACTCCATGTGCTAATCACCTTAGCTGGGGCTCTAGGTTCTTGCTTAATGCAGGTCCCTATCCTGTCCCAAAGTTGGAGGCTTAGCATGCCCGTTTCTGGATAAAACAGACAGTGCTCCCCCAAGTATACCAAAAGGTCCGCTAACTGGGCACTGTGAATGCGAGTACGATCTACCCTGGCCAGGGCCTTGAGTTCCATTAAGTGAACTCTCTGGTTAGCGGTTGGACCTTGCTGCTGTGGACAAGTCCCCATATTACCTGCCGGTCCTTTGAAGTTGCCTCCGCTGGACGAGTCGACATGTCTAAGTAAGGTAACTGGAGTCGGTGCGACAAACCTCTGGGAAGGAATCGGAACGTGGGTTGCTGCCACAGGCCCTCAGTGGCCTCTGCAATGGCGTCAGGGTTCACAGCCGACCCTGAGCATTTGGAACGCGTTTCCGATGCACAAGATGCCTCAGAGCTTTGGAGCGTGCTCTGCCTCTGGAATGCCTCTTAGCGTAGCTGAATTCAGATCGGATGGCTTTCTGATCTGAACCGCTCTGCAACCTCCGGGAAGACTTGGACGCAGTTCTGGCGTAGAACCGGACCAAGGATGTTGCTTACTCATGAGTAGGATCATGTCGGGGTCACCAAATGTTGGATCGGGGCCCGATGTGGGCCGGAAGGTCCCGGAGGAGACTGGTTAAGTAAAGACACACGAGGCAAGATAGAGCGAAGACCAGTGTTTATTGATCAGAAGACCCGAATCTTTATACCCTGCCTGGTTCGACTCGTGCGTATGTTGCGCACGGCCGTTACAGGAAAAACTCCAAGTCTGCACTTTGAGATTACACAAGTTACCCATCAGGGATGAGCTCACCGGGGGGAAGTTCCTTATCTATCTAATTTACTACCAGGGGACATGCATTGTCTCTGCTATCGGGAGTAAACATGTACCTAGGTTGACTCTTGGGCTCAGAGCTTCTGCGGATATAAGATTACTCATTACATGCCTATCGAATTCATCACCTGGCGATCTTTTGCCCTCTATTATCTGAACTGCCTGCCAGGTCAGCGATCGGTGAATTAAACTGTGACTATTAATGTGTTCCCCAATTTCTGTCCCTTCGGAATCAAAGCTCCAAGGAGTGTTCTCCCAAACCGTGATTCTGTCAGGGACAGTATGCCAATTGTGTGCGCGGATCCCACAATGAACCAAGGAAAAGAGTAAGATGTACTGTTTTTTGTTTTTGTTTTTTGGTTTTTTTAATTGAATACTTTATTAGTAATTGTCACATAAAAACATATTAACATCAAATTTTAACCCAGTACAAAAACATTTCATATCTCCTTCCCCCCCAATGACTTCCAACAACTACTTCTCCTGCACTTATTTTAATCATTGTGGTGTTTATTGGTTACTCTGCTGCCTTCACATCCTCTAAAGCCAATCAATTTTAATTACTGTAGTACATTTCTTTTGATGCTCCTCCATATAGTACTTATTTACAAAGTCCACCAACTTCTGCCACACCTGGGGGAAAAAAGGAATCATCTTCTTCATCTCGTAGATTCATTGTCATTTTATCCATCTCAGTCAAGCCTCACAGTTTCAAAAGCCAATCATGCACATCTGGTATAATATCTGTTTTCCAATATTGTGCATAAAGCAGACGAGCTGCTGTAACCATATGCCAAATAAGCCTTTGCTCAGTAATTGGTAATGTTTCTAAACCCAATCCTAAAAGAAAAAGCTCAAGGTACAGTTCAACTTTACATTTCAGAATCTTAGACATCATACAGTATTTGCAATCTCTCTCCAATATACTTTTACTTTTTCACATGTCCACCATACATGGAAAAGGGAGCCTTCTTTTTCTTTACATTTCCAGCACAAAGAGGATGTCCCTCTATACATCTTTGATAGCTTTGGGGGGGGGGTTAAATAGCATCTGTAAAACATCTTATAGCTGTTTTCTCTAAGTACAGGTAGACATTCTCTGTATATTTTTCCACATATGTTCCCAAGAGGTCATCTGAATTTCTTTATTCATGTTAATAGCCCATTTAATCATAGATGTTTTGACAACCTCTTCCTCTGTATACCATTGCAACAGCAATTTGTACAGTCTAGAAATCAATTTCTGCTGTGGTCCCAAAAGAATGAAATCTAATTCGCTACCTTTTTTCTCAAACCCTCTTTTTTTCTTCTCAGAATCAAATAAATTTTTATCTGAAAATATTGTATTCATGGATACTGCCAACTCAGTTCATCTTGTGGTTTCAGCTCTATATGTCAACCAGTCAAGCCCATCATTATGGGTTCTCACATTTATAATCTCCCAAAGTACTGCCCATAATGGTATTTTATCCCCCACAAACACTTTATACTTTTTCCATATCAACAACAATGATGCTCTTACATAGTGGTGCAAAAAGTCTTTATGCACCTTAGCCTTATCATTAAGTAAGTATGCATGCCATCCGAATCTGTTATTAAAACCTTCTAACTCCAAGAGTTTCTTATCCTCCAGTTGGATCCATAACCTTATCCAGTCTAGACAGGACGCTTCAAAATAAAGTTTTAAATTTGGTAATCCAAGTCCACCTCTTTCCTTAGCATCTAGCACATTCTTCAGTTTAATCCTTGACTTTTTCCCCTGCCCATATAAAGCCTGCCAGATCTTTTTGCCAGTTATCAAAGACTTTTCTCTCTCTAATCACTGGTATTGTTTGAAAGAGAAACAACATTTTGGGAAACACATTCATCTTAATTGCAGCTATTCATCCCATCAAAGATAGATTCAATCTACTCCAGCTAAATAAATAAATCTTAACATTTTTCCAGACTTTAAGATAGTTATTCTTAAAAAAGTCAATATTTTAGCAGTAATATGAATACCCAGATATTTCAGTTTATCCACCACCTGTCAACTCGGAATCCTCTCCAGTCTTTTTTCTTTGCTTCCGAAATGTTTTTATAAAGAAGCTTAGTTTTGTTATAGTTGATTTTAAATCCAGCAAATCTTCCATACTCTTCCACTGTTGTCACTGCTTCTTCCAAATACTTCTCTGGATTATGTAGTATCAACACCACATCATTGGCATATGCTCTCACTTTAAATTCTTTCCCTCTGATCTTCAGCCCTTTAATTTTTAAATTGTTTCTTATTTGGTTGAGAAGCACCTCTAATACTAGAATGAACAAGAGTGGTGACAGAGGACATCCCTGTCTCGCACGTTCCTTTCTGAATTTGAAAATATTTTGTCAACGAGCCATTTAGCACCAAACTTGCCCTCTGTTCTGTATATACACTGGCTATCACTTTCTGAAATTGAGGTCCAACTCCCACTTCCAAAAGGACTTTCTTCAAAAATTTCCAATTAACATTATCAAATGCTTTTTCAGCATCTAAGAACATCAATGCCAACTCCTCTTGCTGATGTACCTCATGGTATTCCAACACATCCAGGACTACTCTCAGATTATCTTTCAAGTATCTATTCGGAAGAAAACCTGCTTGTTCGGGTCCAATATAACTTTGTAACACTTTTTCAGTCTTTCTGAAAGTATTGATACAAAAAGTTTATAATCATTGTTTAATAAAGAGATTGGCTGGTAGTTTTTAACTGATGTATCCTCTTGCTGGTCTTTGGGTATCATAGTTATTACTGCTTGTTTCCATGAGTTGGGAATTCTCCCTTCTTGAATTATTGCATTAAAAGTCCATTGCAGATATGGACATTTCAACTCCTTGCAATGTTTTGCCGGTAAGCCATCTGGTCCAGGGGCAGATCTGAGTTTAGCCCTAGAGATAGCTTCCAATATCTCTTCCTTGGTTATTTCTGCTTCCAACATCTCTTTATCTTGCTCTTGTATCTTTTTTAGAGTCTTCTGGGATAGGAAATCTTCCATTTCTCCTTGATCCATCTTCCTGTCTTCTTTATACAATTTGGCATAGTATTTTAAATAATTATGCTGTATTTCTTTTTTATCATAAATTTCTTTATCTTCTTCTATAATTTTTTAAATTGTGGTCTTCTCTTTTCTCCTCTTTAACCTCCAAGCCAACAGTTTACCCGATTTATTAGCCCATTCAAAAATTTTCTGTTTCAGTTGCTTCAGATGCCTATAAATCTCTGTCATTTCTGTTGCCTCCAGTTGTTGCCTCAATAATCTCAGCTTTCTTTCTATTGTCTTTTTGCCCGTTTTTTTTCTTAAGGATAGATTCTAATACTTCAATATTTTTATGGATGTCCTTTATTCTTTTTTCTTTCTCAATCTTAATTCTCTTGTTCTGTGACATCCAGACTCCTCTGATGGTTGCTTTATAGGCATCCCAAATCGTCAAGGGATCCATCCCCTCAGTAATGTTGTTTTGAAAAAATTCTTGTGTATCCTGGGCAACCCTTTCCTTCACATCTTTGATAAGCAATAACTCTTCATTTAACCTCCACCTTTTAGACATCAACTTCTTTCTCCATTTCCATACAACAGCTCCATGATCTGATATAAATCTTGGTGTTATATCAATCCTCTGTGTTAATGGCAGGAGGTTTTCAGAAGCCAAAATTAAATCTATTCTTGAGAAGGACAGATGACAAGCCGAGTAAAATAAGAAGTCCTTTTCTCTTGGATGTCTTTCTCTCCATACATCAAGCAAGTTATTTTCGGACATCAAGTCAAAAAATGAGGATGGAAGTTTTCCCGCATTCATCAACTTTCTGTCTGATTTTCTATCCATATCAACATCCAAAACTCCATTAAAATCCCCTAGCAAGACCAAGGATGTATAGGTAATTAATTGCAGCTTGGCTTTTAATGTTTCAAAAAAAAAAAGAAATTTGGATTTTGCATCATTTGGAGCATATAAGCCAACTACCAGAATGTCTTATGTGGTTTGTTTGATCTTAACAGCTACAAATCTTCATTCTGTATCTTTAAATGCAAAACTTGGTTGTAATTCTTTTTTTCAATAGAGAGTTACTCCCCTTTTCTTCTTTTTATCCAAGGAGTTGAAGTTCTCCCCCAGCCTGGCATGCTTCAAAAATCTACTATCAGTCTGTTTAATATGTGTTTCTGTGAGGCAAGTAAAGTCTGCTTTTTGCTTTTGAAGCCACTGATAGAACCTCTTCCTATTAATAAGTTCATTCATCCCATTGACATTACAACACACACATGTCTGAATTATTTGGGACTCCATCATTGGAAAGGTATTTTATCTGATATACATTTTTTCATCTCCTCGATGTCTCGAATGACAGTTCTCTTTCCATCAAAGGTAAAGGATAGACCCTTCGGTATTAACCAACTGTATCTTATGTCCTGTTGAATCAAATAGTCTTTAAGTTCCATATAATCAGATCTTCTTTTCACTACTTCATAGTTTTTTGAGGTGGGAGGGAGGATAGGGACAGAGACACGTAGAATCAAAGGGAAATTCCACAGGCAGATTCTGTTCACTCTGGGGAACATGACTATGCAAAATACACAGGGATAGAAGCCTCATTTTCTTTCCAGAACACGAAAGGTGAAAAAGAAATACTAGACCCGGAAAATGGAAAATTGCAAATACAGGGAGTACATCAAACTTTGCAGGAAGGATGCTGTACCACAGCATTTCTGGGAAGCATCTGTGACGTAAGACACTATCTTTTTAATATACAAACCCCAGAGGGCGAGTTAGTCATGCAACTGATTTCTCATGCATTTGAAGACAGGCAAAAATCAGTGCCATAGAGGCAAAGGGCAAATGAGGACAAAGGGCCTATTAAATGTAATGGGATCGGGCTGGCCCATTTCCCTTAGGTTTCATTTTATTAATTTATTCATTCAGTTTGCATTCTATTCTTCAGGGTGAAAAACAAAACAATCTGCTAACCTACACTGGAGCCCACCTTGACTAAAGCAATTGGAATAAAACAAAGTTAAACAAGCAAGTAATAAACAAAAGGAGGCAGCCATTTTATTGCAGATTTCGATTCCCCACTGTGCCTCCTTGAAGACGAGCCAGCCTGTGTAATCATGGGCAAGCTGCACAGTCCCAGTGATCCCCCAGCAGAAGGCAATGGTAAACTACTTTAGTGTATTCTCTATCTCGAAAATCCTGGAATGGGTATACAGGTAAATCAGAATTGAATTGAAGGTACAACAACAACAACAACAACACTTTGTTGTTGTTGTTAAGGAGAGGTGTGGTATCTGCGAGCACAATTGGCATAACTGTCCCTGACAGAGGTTACACCGGATGAGGAAGACCCCTGGTCACTGACCTCTGTGAGTGCAGAAATTGGGGAGCGGATTAATAGTCATAAGATTGATTCACCCATATCTGACCTGACCGGCAGTGCTGCAGGAGGAAGTTGAATAACTAACTCACGTTATGTTGTGTTCTAAAGCATGGTCCAAGCCATTGGACCATTAGATGACAATGGAAGGCAAGGGGTTATTAAAGAGGAAACAGAGATTGCAGAGAGACTCAATGAATTCTTTGCTTCAGTATTCACTGAAGAAGACAGAGACCACATGCCCAAAACAGAGCCTATCTTCGTAGGGAGGGAAACCGAAGAATTAAGCCAGATAGAAATAACCAGGGAGGAGGTCCTTGCATGTCTTGTTAAACTAAACACTAACAAATCACCAGGACCAGATGGCATCCATCCACGAGTTCTCAGGGAACTTAAAGATGAAATTGCTGATCTCCTAGCCAAAATATATAATCTTTCCCTCAAATCAGGCTTTGTGCCTGATGACTGGAAGGTAGCGAAAGTAACACCAATTTTCAAAAAAGGATCCAGGGGTGATCCAGGGAATTACCGACCTGTCAGTTTGACATGTGTCCCAGGTAAAGTGATGGAAACCATCCTAAAAGATAGAATTAATAGGCACATAGAAGAGAAGGCGCTGCTAAAGGAGAGCCAACATGGCTTTTGCAAGGGCAAATCATGCCTCACTAATCTGTTGGAATTTTTTGAGAGTGTCAACAAGCATGTGGATAAGGGGGATCCAGTTGACATTGTTTATCTGGACTTTCAGAAGGCTTTTGACAAGGTCCCACACCAAAGGCTCTTGAATAAACTTACCAGTCATGGAATAAAGGGACAGGTCTTGTCCTGGATCAGCAACTGGCTAAGGGACAGGAAACAGAGGGTAGCACTAAATGGACACTTCTCCAAGTGGAGGGAAGTAAAGAGTGGGGTCCCCCAAGGTTCAGTACTGGGACCCCTGCTTTTCAACCTCTTCATAAATGATCTAGAGGTAGGAGTAAAAAGCAAGGTAGCCAAATTTGCTGACGACACTAAATTATACAGGGTAGTGAAAACTGTGAGAGATTGTGAGGAGCTCCAGAGGGATCTCTCGACACTGGGGGAGTGGGCAAAACAGTGGCAAATGAGTTTCAACATTAGTAAGTGCAGAGTGATGCATGTTGGGGCAAAGAACCCCAATTACATTTATAAACTGATGGGGTCTGAACTCTCTGCGACAAACCAGGAAAGGGACCTTGGTGTCCTGGTGGACAACTCAATGAAGGTGTCAACCCAGTGTGCCTCAGCAGTGAAAAAAGCAAACTCAATGCTAGGGATCATTAGGAAGGGTATAGAAAATAAGTCAGCAAGTGTCATTTTGCCTCTTTATAAATCTATGGTGAGGCCCCACCTGGAATACTGTGTACAGTTCTGGTCTCCATACCTCCAGAAGGATATTATGGAACTGGAAAAAGTGCAGAGGAGGGCAACCAGAATGATTAGGGGACTGGAACACCTTCCTTACCATCTGAGGCTGCAACGGTTGGGCCTCTTCACTCTTGAATGACGACGTCTAAGAGGTGACCTGATTGAAGTTTATAAAATCATGCACGGTGTGGACAAAGTAGATAAGGAAAAACTGTTTCCCTATCGCATAACACTAGAACTAGGGGACACTCCATGAAACTTTTGGGTACTAGTTCTCAAACAAATAAGAGAAAGTACTTTTTCACCCAGAGGATTACTGGTCTATGGAACTCCCTGCCAGAAGAAGTGGTGACAGCTGTCAGTCTTGACAGCTTTAAGAAAGGATTAGACAAGTTCATGGAGGACAAGAGTATCAATGGCTATAATTATGGATACTTAAGGACAACCTCCGGGTTGGAGAGATAGGCAGGATATCTCTCAATATCATTTCCAGGGAATCCTAAGCAGGCATCTGCTTAGGAATACCCTGAAGGAAATGGTGAGCTGCTGTGTGAGACAGAATGCTGGACTGGATGGGCTGTGGCCTGTTCCAGCAAGGCTGTTCTTATGTTCTTATGTGCCTTTAAACAATGTATCTATCCATGTGTATCCAATGTAACCTTTTCCATGTGTAACATTGTAACCTCAGCTGCATCACTGTAACCCTAATAGGACGCGAGCTAGTGACCACTAGATGGCAATAGCGAGCGTCCAAGCTCATTGGTCCACAACTCACCTAAGAGCAACAGCGCGGGAAGATTCCCGCCACCACCTTCACCTGGACAAGAAGGGCGTGACCTGAAATGACGTCACGCGGACAGTAGCCAATAGACTGTCAAGGAGCCACATTCAAATGTATAGCCACTGTATATATTGAGCTGTTCGTCCGCCATTACCTCATGTTCCCTCTGACCAGCATGTAATAAAGTTGTGTTAAGCCAGCTCTTCGGCTGTCCTGGTATCTTTGGTCCCATACACTAAATTGGCGACGAAGGTGGGATCATGGCTGCCCACGGGACCAAGACATACGCCGGTTTCGACATCAAGAAACCGCAAGATTGGGAACTCTTCGAAATGGACTTCCAAGGCGCGCTGGTGGAGTTCGAAGTTAAGGACGAGGCGAAGAAAAGAGCCATCCTCACCAGAATGCTCGGGCACGACGGCAAGAGGGTATTGATTGACCTCATCGCACCCAAAAAGGCGGCTGAATTCAAAGCAGAAGAGCTCCTGAAGGTGTTGCGAGACCATTTTCGGCCCTCGGTGGCGATGTTTCCCGCTCGGAGCGCGTTTTGGAGGCGAGTCCAAGCGCCTGGAGAGTCGGTCGCCGCCTTCGTAGCGGCCCTGCGCCTGGCTGCCGGCCCATGCAAATGGGAGAACTTGGAAGTCACCCTCAGGGACTGCGTGCTATGCGGCCTGAAGGACGCCGAGATTCAGCGCACGCTGATGAATCAGGAGCCGCCCCCCACGTTGCAGGAGGTCCTGAAAGCGGCACAGGCCGCGGAAGCCACGAAGGCCGGGGTGCAAGAGCTCCAGGACTGGCGGCCGAAGGCCAACAAAACAGAGAGTGTGGTGCACGCAGCCCGGCGAATTTTGAAATTGTCCGCCGAAAGCAGCGACGACGAGGACGTCCAGAGGGTCCAGAAGGAGGGCCGGCGTTGCAACGGCTGCGGGGCGGCTCACGACCGTGCCAGGTGTCCGTTCAGAAAAGCCGAGTGCCACAACTGCGGGCGACGCGGGCACATCGCCAAAGTCTGCAGACAACGGCACAAGGACCGGAGGAACTCACCCGACCGCTCAGCGAGGCCAGACCGCTCGACGAAACTAAAGGATGGCGCCCGGCCCACGAGGAGGCAGGACGGCGTGGGCCGCATCTCCGACGACAGCGACGACGACGCCCCAGTTTTCAGCGTGTCCATGGGACACCCCCGTTACTTTGTTGAGGTACTGGTGCAAGGGGCCCCTGTTAGGATGGAAATTGACTCTGCTTCCTCATATTCCATCATTTCCCAGAGGGAGTTCTTGAGAATTGCCCCCCGCGTATGGCCCAAGCTCAAAGCGTTGAGGTCCACGCTTCGGGACGTGCAAGGGAACAGTATCCCGGTGTTGGGGGTTGGGAAATTCCAGGTCCAGTATAAGCGGCACACCGCGGAACTCCCCCTAGTCGTTCTTAAGGGGGGTAATTGCAGCCTCCTTGGGACTCAATGGTTTCAGCCCCTGGGTCTGTTCATTGGGGGGGGGGGTGCACGCCGTTGGGTCTGACCCAATACAGGAGGTGTGCGACGCGCACCCCGAAGTCTTCAAAAAGGGGCTTGGGAAATTCAATGGACCCCCAGTAACTTTCGATCTGGACCCGGAGGTCCGCCCAATAAGACTCAAGCCGCGCAGAGTGCCTTTTGCACTAAAGGACAAAATAGAGGCGGAACTGGACAAATTAGTGGGCCAGGGGATTCTTGTTCCTGTTGATTCTGCGGAGTGGGAAGCTCCAATTGTCACGGCTTTGAAAGCCAATGGGGAGGTTCGCATTTGCGCCGATTATAAGTGCACCATTAATAAGGCAATCCGCCCTAATGCGTATCCGGTGCCGGTGGTCAGCCATCTGTTAGCCAGGTTACATGGGGGAAAGTGTTTCGCTAAGCTCGACCTGGCACAGGCCTATCAGCAACTCATGGTAATCCCTGCCGCAGCTGCTGCACAAACCATAGTCACGCATAAGGGGGCGTTCCAGGTGATGCGCCTCCAATTCGGCGTGAACTCGGCGCCTGGGATTTTCCAGTCGCTCGTGGAACGCCTCCTCAAAGGGCTGGACGGCGTTTTGCCATATTTTGATGATGTATTGATAACGGGGGGGAGTGAGGTTGAGTTGGCTGAAAGGCTAAACAAGGTCCTGGCGGCATTCGAACGGGCGGGGTTGAGGTTGCGAAAAGACAAATGCGTCTTCTTCGCGAAGGAGGTTGAGTTCTTAGGGTTCTGAGTAACACCCGAGGGGATCAAACCGTCCAAATCCAAGGTGGCCGCCATCAAGAAAGCCCCTCGCCCCACATCCAAGCCTGAGTTGCAGTCGTTCCTAGGGCTCTTAAATTTCTACCACTCCTTCCTTCCACGGAAGGCTGCGGTGGCTGAGCCGCTTCACAAGTTGCTCAAGAAAGATGCGGCATGGAAGTGGGGCAATGACCAGGAGAGGGCATTCACGGAACTGAAACAACTCCTGGCGTCTGAAGCAATTCTGACCCATTTCGACCCCAAACGGCCGGTGGTACTAATCTGTGATGCATCCCCGGTGGGGGTGGGGGCAGTGTTATGCCACGTGTTGGAAAACGG
Organism: Bradypodion ventrale; assembly: GCA_035047345.1. Classification (NCBI taxonomy): domain Eukaryota; kingdom Metazoa; phylum Chordata; class Lepidosauria; order Squamata; family Chamaeleonidae; genus Bradypodion; species Bradypodion ventrale. The sequence goes on along the minus strand of JAWDJE010000002.1, from coordinate 136,273,304 downwards.
GAGGGAGGCCCCAATAGCGTTTTACTCCAGGTCCCTGTCCCAAGCGGAGAGGAATTACGCCCAGACAGACAGGGAAGCGCTGGCGATAATTGCAGGGACCAAAAAATTTCACGATTTTCTTTATGGCCGCCCCTTCACCATCGTGACCGACCACAAGCCCCTACTAGGCATTTTCACCGCAGATAAGCCCACGCCACAGATCCTGTCCCCGAGGATGCTTAGGTGGGCCATTTTTCTCAATGCCTACCAGCACGCGTTGGTGTACCGGCCCGGGAAAGAGATTAGCCATGCGGACGCTCTGTCGAGGTCCCCCCTCCCCCAGGAGCACAACCACGTGGGCGGGGAGGGGCGAGACCGCCAGGTGCTCATGATTGAGGTTTTGGATAGTCCCCCCATACTACCCGCCGACATCGCTAAAGCGACAGGCAAGGACAAGACGTTGGCGGCGGTTAGCTCCTGGGTGCAGAAAGGGTGGCCAGCGTCGTCCCCAGCGGAGGAATTCGCCCCATTTTTCAGAAAGAAGCTGGAACTGTCCCTAGAGAGGGGGTGTCTCTTGTGGGGGCAGCGGGTAGTGATCCCTACATCCCTTCGGCCGCGGGTGCTTAAACTGCTGCACGTCAGCCACCCCGGAATTGTGCGCTCCAAAGCGCTGGCCCGGAGCTACTTCTGGTGGCCCCAGTTAGACGCCGACATCGAGCACATGGTCGGCACTTGTGAGAGTTGCCAATGCTCCAGACCGGAGGAGGCCCGTCTTCCCCACAGGGAGTGGGACGCGGCTAAGGGGCCGTGGTCCCGGATACACATAGATTTCACGGGCCCGTTCCGAGGAACGCTGTTTCTCCTTGTTGTGGACGCTTTCTCTAAGTGGTTGGAGGTCATCCCAGTCACGAGCACCTCCTCGTCCGCGACAATAAAGCATTTGCGGAGAATTTTTTCCACGTTCGGCATACCCGACACCCTAATTAGCGATAACGCTAGTTGCTTCACGTCCGCTGAGTTCAGGGCATTCACAGAGATTAACGCCATCCGGCACATCACCTCCGCCCCGTTCCATCCGGCCACCAATGGCCAAGTGGAGCGCCTCGTACGCACCACGAAGGACGCGCTGCGGCGCATGGGCCCCGGGGACCTCAACCTGCAAGTGTGTCAGTTTCTGCTAGGGTACAGGGTGACCCCTTTGGCGTCAGGATACTCCCCCGCGGAACTTTTAATGCGCAGGAAACTGGCCACCATTCTCACTAGGCTAGATCCCACGAGAGTTGAAGACAAGGGGAGGAACATCGGGATAGAAGCCACAAAGAGTTTTAGTGTGGGTGCCCCGGTGCATTGCAGGAACTACGCCAGCGCGGGGCCAGCCTGGGTACCGGGGGTGGTCGTGGAGCAGACCGGTCCCGTGTCGTACCGCGTGGAGACCACCACAGGTCTACTCTGGCGGCGGCACGCGGACCAGCTATGAAACCGGGTCCCGGGAAGGCAGGGCGCTGAAAGCGCAGAGCCGAATTCAGCGATAGGGTTCTCCCCCACCCGTTTAGCCCAAGGGGGTGGAGAGGGGGGTCCAGAGTCCCCACCAAGGGGGGAGGAGGAAGAATTCATCCTCATAGATATCCCGCGGGATCCCCCAACGGAGTTTAATTTTGAGTTACAGAACCGGGGGGGGGTTCGGAGTGGTCCCCCACCCATCCAAGCGAGAAGAGGGGTTTTACGTTAGCCCCTGGTGCCCCCGGTTCGCCCACAACGGAATCTACCCTTTCCCCTAAAGCTGCAAAACCGCAGCAAGCCACTAACGAGTCTCCCTCTCCCATTACAGGACAAGGGTCCAGGGAACAAGGAAGCGGTAGCGGCCCCCAGGGGGGCCAACCCACATCGCGGCCCAAACGCGAGTGCAAGAAACCATTTTGGTTAAGAGACTTCGTCTCATCCTAGGGGGGAGGGATGTTGTGTTCTAAAGCATGTGCCTTTAAACAATGTATCTATCCATGTGTATCCAATGTAACCTTTTCCATGTGTAACATTGTAACCTCAGCTGCATCACTGTAACCCTAATAGGACGCGAGCTAGTGACCACTAGATGGCAATAGCGAGCGTCCAAGCTCATTGGTCCACAACTCACCTAAGAGCAACAGCGCGGGAAGATTCCCGCCACCACCTTCACCTGGACAAGAAGGGCGTGACCTGAAATGACGTCACGCGGACAGTAGCCAATAGACTGTCAAGGAGCCACATCCAAATGTATAGCCACTGTATATATTGAGCTGTTCGTCCGCCATTACCTCATGTTCCCTCTGACCAGCATGTAATAAAGTTGTGTTAAGCCAGCTCTTCGGCTGTCCTGGTGTCTTTGGTCCCATACACTAAACGTTAGGAATTAGGTAATTCCACACTTGCAGATCAGCCCAAGCCTTAGTGCAAATAGTGGCCATGTTTACTCTTGAGCAAGCCACGAACAATGGATTTCCCCTGTCAGTATTTGCCTTAGTTAATTAACTTCACCAAGAAAAGTTCCCAATTAACCCGGGTAAACGGGTGATGTGATTTTCTGTCAGATGACGATTCTATCACACGCTGCCTTGAATTCCTATATATGATGATGATTTTCCCTCAATAAACCACAGGTCTTCGCTCCATCTTGTCTTGTGTCGTTCCTTGACCAGTCTCCTCCGGGACCCTAAGGGCCGCTTCACGGCCCCAATCCAACAGAGAGGCAGGCAAGGTTTGTGAAGAAGAGGATGTTCGTGCCCCAGTGCTGTGGCCAGCAGGAAGCCCTCATGAATCACAACACTGTTTCTCCACTCCATGGTTTGTCCCCAGTGGAATAACAGACTGAATGCTGACACACCAAAAGGCCAGGAGCAAGGAGAGGGAACTGAGCAGAGATCCCAGGGTGGGTGCTTGCACTTGGGTCCATCATGCCATTTGGAGTATAATAATAATAATAATAATAATAATAATAATAATAATAATAATAATAATAATAATAATAATAATAATAATAATAATAATAATAATAATAATAATAATAATAATAATAATAATAATAATAATTATTATTATTATTATTATTATTTTATGTCAGAGATTACTCAGGGTTGAAAGGATTTTTGCTGGAGAAACTCCGCTCAGGCACGCCTCAATGAGGTACAGCCAAAAGCCTTCACATTGAGCCAATGAACCCTGGCGGTCTTCTTCCTCTTCTTTTGTGTCTAGGCCAGGTGTGAAACTGCCCAAATGAAGGCACCTTTTGGTGAGTTCATTCTCCAGTTCATTTTGCTTGACCCAATATGAGAAATATTAGCTGGCAACCCAAGGTTGTCGCTACCAGGGTGTGCCTGATTGTGGTTCAAAAATATCAAAGTCTTCGAGAAAACTCTTTTTGTGTATCCCAACCCTAGTGGTGGAATGTTTAGAGATGCATGCCTGGTTTTTCAGGCAATCTAACATACATGCAAAGAAGTCAGACCTTCTCATGACTGCTCCCTGTGAGGTTTGTCTTCCTGCCTAGAGACCCAGATAAACTCTCTCATACCTCAGTTGGTGCAATGGGATTTCTAAGTACCTAAGCCCAGAGGCAGACTCAAGGACTGCTTGTTGCTGGCCGCACTGCTTGCTCTCAGCGGTCTCATTTGGAACCCTCTCAGTGGAGGATTAATAGGGTCCTACTGCATGGCATTCATTCATTCGTTTATTTCTAGACTGCCCATCAAACACAAGAGCTATTTTGGGTGACTACTACTACTACTACTACTACTACTACTACTACTACTTCCATTGATGTATTAACACCTGAGATAACACATTGGTAAAAAATGGACTAGAAGGATAAAGTTACCACTGCACTTCTCTGTTGGGAATCAGGCGTTAAAACCATTTGAATAACTATAATGTATGACAGCAAATATAATTATATCTCTCATCAGATTCCCCAACCCCTGTTTATATCTTTTGAGCAAAGGCCATGTTTGGGTAGCGATGGTATCTGGCAGGCTTGCAACATATGAGGCCACCTAAACACAGCTTGTACCAGGCTAATAGGGATGCATTATAATTAATAATTATTGTAACTTCATCTCTTTTTAAGCAGCCTGGGCATAGCACAGATAATACCTAGAACCTAGGTAGTCCTTCCCCCGTTGAGCCGCCATGCCTTCCTGGCCCCGTCATCGCTGGGAGGTTAAAATGTGCTCCCCGAGGCTGTGGGGAGCTTGAAGACGATGACTCTGCTGAGCCGCTGCACCCTCCCGGCCCCGTCATCGCCAGGAGGATAAAAGGAGCTCCCAGAGGCCGTGGGGAACTCGAAGAAGATGATGCCGTTGAGACGCCGCACCCTCCCGGTCTATCTGCCAGGAGGAGGACAAGGGCAGTTGATTGACTTGGTTTTTGTCATGGTTCGGTGCTGTCGGATTTTGTGAGGCTTCGTAAATGAGGTTTTCACATCTGTTTCTATAATATTGTTGATAATGTGCATTTTGATGTTTTCATACCTTGTAATTCTAATTGTAATTATTGATACATTGATTGCTGATATTTTGATGTTGTGCTGATACTTTGTATTATTGTGGAATGTATTGTAAGTGTATTGACTAATTATTTCGTATCACTGATTATCTGTATCATTATATTGTTATATTGTACCTATATTAATTTGTTGAGTCAGCCTGTGCCGAGTAGAGTGGGGTATAAATCCAAATAATAATAATAATAATAATAATAATAATAATAATAATAATAATAATAATAATAATAATAATAATAATAATAATAATAATAATAATAATAATAATAATAATATGCATTCTCTGACTTGACTAGATATTTTGAGTGGGTTTTTTTAATAGACACAAAATCGGTCTGCTAGCTACTTTTTGCTTTTAAATGCCTAGCGATGCTGGAAAAGGTTCATTAAAAGTGGAGCCCTATGCAAGTGTTTGTCTGATTGTGCTTAGGACAAATTGGCCTGGAGAGAGAGAGAGAGAGAGAGAGATGAGTTTGCAGCCCTGAACTTCCCCCACATTGCCAGTTTAGCCCTACATACAATTGAGCAGGAGCCCGCAGAGGAGGAACACAAGCCCTATAAATGGATAGTCAAATAGGTCTCATTGAGTTCAATGGTGTTTACTGTCAGATAAATGGATATAGGATTGTGACATAAGCTATTAATTTATGGAAGAATAGAAAAAAATATCCTATGAACAGCAGCAGCTCAGGACAGTATTTGCTTCTTGTGTGCTCCTGTGCTGAAAGAGGGGACCTATCCAGATGGGGGAACTGGGTGTGTGTTTTCCCCCACACTGAAAAGGTACTTAACTTCATGGTGATCTAGCAGGTTATCTCTCCATTGAGCAATCCTTCCATCCCCATTGGAGATTTCTCTTCTCTGACGGTAAGACAGACAAGTGTTTGCTCTAAACTGCTGTATTGCAGCCAAAAACTGCTGCCATTGCAAGTTCAATCCTGTCTGGGCTCAACATTGATTCAGTCTTCCTTCCTTCCAAGATTGCTAAAATGAGGGCCCATCATATGGGGGCACAATGCTACTTACCTTATGAACTGACCAGAGAGTGAACTAAGTGCTATGGGGTGGTATAAGTCATTGCTATAGTTATAAGCATCTAGACCAGGCATTCACAACCCCCAGCTTGTGGGCCTAATCTGGCCCATGCATATCATTAGTCTGGCCTACTGTGAGAACACGGGTACCTCTAGGACTTTCCCCACCTGGCCCCACCACTGGAAGTCACAATACATCACTTACCACGGCGTTGATGTGTTTCTTCAGGGCTTTAGGACAGGCTCTGCTGCCTCCCAGTGTGGCAGAAGCCTTTGCAGAGCCTGATCGGTGCTTTTTAAAAAATTTCCGCTGCTTCCCCACTTGGTCCTAGGATCTAATCCATGGTGCTTGGTGACTTCCATTGATGTGTGCCACTAATGTCAGCACCTGGTTTCTCTGCTCTATGGATACTTCCTGGTTCAGAGTGGGGAAACCAGGTGCTGACATCAGCACCACTCACCAATGGAAGTCTCCAAAAGCTGTAGATTAGCTGCTGGAACCAAGCGAGGAAGCAGTGAAATATTTTATTTTATTAAATTTTATTTAAATCTACACATTACATAATAACAAAAACAAACACATCAACTTAATAAAGGACATTCACCATGTGCTATTTACAATGCCATATGGGACAGAGTTACTTAATTCTTATATGATTCCTTTCCAAAAGGAATGCTGATCCGGCGTTGGCTTCTGACCTTGATCCTTATGCAGTATATAGTCTATAAAACATCTCCAAGTGTCCTGAAATTTATTTTCTTTTATTAGTCCTTTTCTTAAATTTAGTTCCCAGGTGAGCTTATCGTTTAAAGCAATAATCCATAACTCATTGTACCATTCGTCAATTTTTGGAGTGACATCATTCTTCCATTGCCGCGCTATACAGTGTCTGGCACCTGATAACATGACTGCCATTAATTCCCTTTTACTCAAGTCGCTAAGACGCTGACTGGGAAGCGGAAGGTCAGCAGTTCGATTCCCGAGTACTGCAGGACGGAAATGAGCTCCCGTCTTCATCCCAGCTCCTGCCAACCTAGCAGTTCGAAAGCAAGACATTGCAAGTAGATAAATAGGGACCACTTCGGTGGGAAGGTAACAGCGTTCCATGTCTAGTCATGCCTGCCACATGACCACGGAAACGTCTGCAGAAGCAGACAGCGCTGGCTCTTCGGCTTAGAAACAGAGATGAGCACTGCACCCTAGAGTCGGATACGACTGGCTTTCGAGCAAGGGAAACCTTTACCTTTACTATATTCCACCTTATCAACATCCGTTAGTAATACTATAACTGCGTCCAATTTAACCTTTTCATTCAAAATTTTCCCAATTTCATACTCTACACTCGTCCAGAATGGCTTCAACTTCTTACACCCCCACCACATATGCTCATACGTTCCTATATCCTCCTTACACCTCCAACATATATTTAATTTTGTCTTGTCAATTAAATGTAATCGCACAGGGGTCATATACCATTTCCATAATAACTTGTGGTTATGCTCCTTAATCCTTACTGATAACGTTTTCATGATTCTTCTTTTCCACTTTCTATTCCAACATTCATCTGTGATTTTAACATTTAAATCTTGTTCCCATATTCCTCTTAATGCTTTTTGGGATTCGTTAGAATCATCCAATACTTTATATAATTTACTAACTAATCCTTTAATTTCTATTTGACCATTTCTTAATTTATATACTAGCTCCTCAAATTTTGTCATGTTCCTGTCTAAGCCTATTTCTTCCCTGTATTTTTTATTCCAACTATTCAGTGCGGCAACTTGAAGCCAATTTAGTTTCAACTGTTTACACATTTCTGACATTTTCTCCTCATCCTCACAAACATCTAACCATTCCTTTAATAAAGTTACTTTATATCTTTTCATTATTTCTTCAGTCCTATGGTCTAAGAGTAGTGGGAATGATTTTAAATCCCTTAACTCCAAAATTGGTGATAACCCTGGGGATAATTTGTTTTTCAATAGTGTCCATGTTCTAAAGAGTGTCTTTAGCATTTTATTCGCGGTATTAATTTTAACTGTTTCTTTGCCTAGAAATATTAGTGATTCGTCTCTCAATTTTTCACGTAATTCAATCTCCCCCCCATATCAATTTTTTCCTTATTAAAATTTTACAAATATTTTTCAGTTGAAATGCCCAATAATAATTTGTGATGTTCGGGATTCCTAAACCACCCTTTTTTTGTGAAAGATACCACAACGTTTTCGATATTCTAGCTTTTTTCCCGTTATTGCAATAATTATTCATTAAATTTTGAAATACATTTAGTTCCTTCCTTTTAATATTAATTTGGAGAGTATCAAATAAAAAATTTATTTTAGGTAACAATTTCATTTTACACAACGATACTCGACCAAACCAGGATAAATTTAGTTTTTTGTATCTTATAATCTTTTCCTTTAACTCCTTTTCCAATTTGTCATAATTCAATCTCTTTAAATCATCATACTTGTTTGAAATGTTTATTCCTAAATACTTAATACTAGACCTAATCTGTAGTTTAAATCTGGATTTTATAACTTCTTGTGCTTCAACATTCCCATTAAAAAAAATTGCCTCTGATTTGTCCCAGTTAACTTTAAGCCCCGTCACCCTATAAAATTTTTCTAAGTGTGCATATACTTTTTCCAATGACTTTTCGGGATTTTTTAACGTTAATAATGTGTCATCTGCATACTGGCTAATTTTTATCCCATTTAGACCTATCATGTCTGTGTCTTCTCTTACCACATTAGCAATTAATTCCATGACCATTATAAACAGTGAAGATGATAGTGGATCCCCTTGTCTTGTGCCAGCTTCCAACTTAATTTCCTCTGTTAATTCATCATTTATTTTTACTCTTGCTGATCCCCTTTGATATAACTGCCCAATTACTCCACAAAATTTCGAACCGAATCCATATTTTCACTATAATTTGTTTTATGGTAATCCACTGGATGGAATCGAAAGCTTTGAATATATCTAATGAAAAAAAACCTGTGTGATCTCTTTGCTGCTGTGCAATGATTGACATGTCAAGTATCCTCCTTGTCAGGTCCGACATGTACCGACCTCGCAAAAACCCTGCTTGATCTTTTTGAATATAGTTACCTAAAAATTTATTTAACCTATTGGCCAGAACCGCAGTAAAAATCTTTACATCCTGATTCATCAGCGAGATCGGTCTATATGATTCGATGTTTTCCACGTTTTTTCCTACTTTTGGTATTAAAATAATAACTGAGTTATACCATGATGCCGGTACTATACCTCCATCCATTACATAATTAAATACCCTTTCAATCCTTGGTATCAAAACTTCCTTGAAATCCTTATAAAATTCCACAGACAAATCGTCTTCACCAGGGGTTTACCCACCCTTAACTTATCTATAACATCAGTAATTTCTTTAGAGGTTATTCTTTCGTCCATGTAATTCCTATGTTCTTGATCCAATTTTATCCTTGACCATTTATTTAGATAATTTTTTAACTCAACATCGTTTATCTCCTTTTTAGAATAAAGCTCCCTATAAAAATTACTAGCAATGTGTATCTTATCTTTCATTTTGTTACATCTTTCCCCATTACTGTTTATCAAAATCTGAATATTTCTACTATTTTTCTTTTCCTCTGCAACTTTAGCCAGTAGTTTAGAATTTTTATTACCATACTCAAAATAGTTTCTTTTAAGATAAATCAAATTCTTTTTAACTTCTTCAATATCCTTTTCAATAATTTTCATTTTCAAACCCCGTAATTTATTAAACACGTTTCTATCACCTGATCTTACATGTTCTTCTTGCAACTTCCTTACTTCGTCCTCTATTAATTTTAAATTTTTATTTTCCTGTCTATTATTCCTACATGAAAGTTTTATACTTTCCCCCCTGAAAATTGCCTTCATGGTGTCCCATAAAACTCCATCATTAACATCATTAGTATCATTTATCTCCCAGCATTCATTCCACTTTTTAATTATTATTTCCTTACTCTTTTGATCCCTAAACAATTTTGTATCATATCTCCATGCCCCAATACATTTTTTCTTACCATCAATTATAATTTCTAAACACATTTCAGCATGGTCCGATTCTTTAAATAATCCAATTTTAATATCTTCAACTTTACTTATCAAGTTTTCTGAAGTCAAAAATTAATCAATCCTTGAATAGGAGTTGTGAGCTTGTGGAAAAAAAGTAAAACCCCTTTCTGAACCCCTGATATCTCTCCATACATCCCGTAATCCCATTATTTTTAACCACCTATCTATAACAGAGTTATGCCCGTGTCTCAACACATTTGTGGTGTCTAGACCCGATCTAATTAGATTAAAGTCTCCGGCAATGATTAATTTAGTTACATTTTCATTTCTTATCTTTTGAGATACACCATCTAAGAATTCCTCTTGCTTCTCATTTGGTACATAGATATTAGCAATTAATATTTCCTCCTCATTAACCATTCCTCTAATTATGTCATATCTCCCTTCAGGGTCAATAACAGACTTTAGTTTTGTAAAACCCAATTTTTTAGAAATTAATATTGCGACCCCTCTCGACTTTGAATTACCAAATGCTTTCTCATAATGCTCTATTCCCCTTAGATACAAGTTGTTTACATTATCGTTTTTCTGATGGGTCTCTTGTAAACAAATCACATCAGGATTATTTCTCCTAATAGCCGCTTCCACACGTTTTCTCTTAATTATGCTGCCAATGCCTTTAACATTCCATGATACAATTTTAATTTTCTTCATACTTATTTATGTTACATCCTATTAACCCAATCCCTGTCTCCCATTGGCAAGTGCTCGACATACTACATAACCCATCCCACAAATAATACAATAACTGAACACAAAACATATAACAAAACTTCTTCACCCTCCCCACCTTTCCTAGAAAGAACACCCTTGAAAATCAAGGAGGGGAGGGGGGAGTGTGCAGTTATGTGAGCCTAGCTCCTAATCATCCTGCATAACATCAACATAACTCTTAAATCAACTTTACATGCCACAGCCATATACTTTATCCTCCCTTCTTAATGTGTGCTTTACATGTCTCAAATATAATGTGCCTAGACAATTTATTCCTATTAACAATTCTTATTGTGAGTCATAAACATTCCTGATAATATCAACTGATCTTTAAGGTCTTCCCATTCCTTGGTGTAACTTTCAATTATTTTCGCATCCACTAAAACATCTAAAACATATAATCCTTCTTTTATCATATATGACTTTCCAGAATTTACAACTTTTAATTTTTTTGATGAGAGCCAAAAATATGAAATCCCTTTTTCTCTTAGTTTTTTTGTAATTGGTTTTAACTGCATTCGCCAAGTCCGTTATTCAACAGAAATATCATTGTAAACCTCTATGTTATTTCCCTCTAACTTCAATGCCTCCGAACCGGAATTCCTCATATGCTGCATTAAGGTCAACTTCAAACCTTCACTCACAAATCTCACCAACACATTTCTGTTTCCATTGTTATGCTTCTTTGCACCTAACCTATGTACAGTTATTATATCCTCAGCCACAAAGCTCCTCCCCATCTTTAAATCATTTAACCATCCCAATAATCTGATCTTTAACTGATCCGGTCTGCCCTCAGAAATATTTCGAATTATCACATTACATTTTCTATGTTGATTTTCCAAAAATTCTATTCTTGCCTGATGGTCATCTACCTTCACTTCCTCTTCCTTCACTTTTTCTCGCACCACTTGTACTTCTTTGGTCAATACTTCAACCTCTTTTGTGCTCATGCACATCCCTTCCTTTAATTCAGATACTTCTTTCATAATACTTGCTACTTCAGCTTTGGTAGATTCCATCAACCCTGACATCATCATCAACATTTTTTGTTGGAATGCGTTAAAACTTTCTTGTTGTAGCTTAATATATTCTTGATTGTCTCGAACTCGCTGCTCTTCTAATGTTTCAAATTTTGTTTGGAGAAACTTCTCCAACCCTGCAAGCTTTACTTCAATGGAACTCCTAGAGTCATTCATATCTGTTTCCTGAGTCTTATCCCTTTCCCTAATTTCAAGCACCTTCTCTACCATTACTTTCTTTTTTATAGCCCCCTGAGCTCTGTCTTCTTCATCAGTATTCACCTGATCAATCTGTTCTACTTCTGATTGTTGTTTAGATTGTTGCTTTTCTTGACACTTCTTCCTTGCTTCCATATCTGCTCTAAAAATTCTCAGTTCTTCAGCCTCTTTGATCTCGTCCCATAAAGATTTCCTCCTGCCTTCACTTTCAGCTCTTACTAGCCTACCTGTCCTTAACCAAACTGGGTCTAATTCTATCTGTTGCCTTAACAATTTACCCTTCTCTCTACGATTCATCCGAATTTAATAGCAGATAATTCTATAATACTACACTACTTTATCACCAAACAGTATACAATATTCTAATTTCACTAATCTAACCCTTATACACACTTAACAATTTTATTCTCCATACACCTATCTAATTAGATGACGCGGTCAACCATTTACTCCGCTTAGTATTGTAATATTATATGACTTTCTATTTTCTGTTTCCAAAATGATTCTAGGACTGCTCAGCTTTCTATTTAAGTTGGCACTCTCAAAATAACTTTGTAACACAGCTGCGTTTCAAGATAAGATAAAATAGAGAGCTGTCCTTGAGTCTAGTAAAACCCTGAAGACACCAGCTGTAACGTGCTTCAGTGATTAACTGCTGTTATCTGAAGAACAGTAATTCAGTTTCTTCTTTCTTCTTTCTTCTTAACGATGAAACACTATAACCGTCTCTAGTTCAAAACTTTATTCCTCGTTCTCAGCACCCCTTTATTCCAAAGAAAAATGTTCAAGACTCTCAGTATTTCCCCAATTTCTCTCAGTATTATGATTACATTAACCACTTAAGCAATGAAGCAAAATGCCTATATACTTTGTCTATTTGTCCATTCAAATCAAAGAAGCACCAAAAAGCACCAATGGAACCACAGGATCTTCCTTCTTTTGCAGTCAAACAGGATGGTATGCGAGTCAAATTTAATAGTACTCTTTAAATTCCAAAACCACACTGCACTCCCTCACCGCTCTTCAACTCACAGAATAAAAGTTCAGGTGACAGTGTGCTTTGTTCCTCGGGCTACCCAAAATGACTGCTCAGGAATAACAATAATAACAACAGGGGAGGAGGGGGGAGCAAATCACGCTCAGCCCACAACACCAACAGTTCCTGTTCCAGCAACCCGGGACCAATTTTTTTAAAAAAATCACTCTTTGTCAACTGTTTTCCACCTCCTTCTCAGTGCCAATTTCACCTTTGTTCCGGTTCTCGTTCTGCCTTTAATCCTCACTCGCCGTGTCTCTCCTTTCAAGTTCAAGTTCATCCACCTCGCCTCACCTCCCCAACAGCAGGATCCAACACAGCCTTACAGCCTCCAATCTTTTTTTAAAAAAGTTTTTTTTCTTTGTTTTCACCCACTTATTGGAGTACACTGTCAATATCCCTTGAAAAAAAACTCACGATGCTGATAAACTGCCACTGCGATCTCTGGAACTCCAAGCTTCTGAGTCTCCGAGCCTCCAAGGCTCCCGACTTGCCGTTTGAGCGCTTGGGCGTTTAAACACACCAACTCCGTCCCTGGGCTCCGCAGCTCTGCAGGTTCTACAGTACAAGTTTTCAACCAGGAAACTAGTATTTTGAGACCACTAACATCTTTAGACACTTCTTCCAATTATTCATTCAAAAATTTCTTGAGTTTTGCACACATATATCCACATTTGTGGCTCCCCTTTTCCAAGCAGAGATGAAGAAACGCTGCTGCTCAGGTCGTCTCCGTGCCACGCCCCTGTGAAATATTTTTTAAATTGACCAATCGGGCTCCACAAAGGCTTTGCAAAGGCTCCTGCCACCCTGGGAAGTGATGGAGACAGAAGAAACATGTGGCTGCTGCTGCAGCATGCCCATCCACACAGGCTACAAAGCAGGATAGTGGCAGAAACGGAAGAGCCATCTGAGGCAAAAATATTTGTACTTGAATTTATTCCAATAAACAAGGTAATTATTCATCAGTTGTAAAAGTCACTTCTTTAATCAGATTCTAAAAGTCATCTCAAAGGTTTTATCAATCATTGAACAGAAAGTTTCATATTTCATAAAGCCAACAGCATGTCAAAATAACTCAAAGCTGTTTCTGGATATTCACAGCTTTTCCATAGAAAAATCTTCTTCAGGATATCTATAGGGAAACATAATCATCATCATAGTGGTAAGACCATCATATAGTTACACTAGCAGAGGTTGCCCGGCATTGCTGGGCTGTTTTAAATGGTGTTGGAAAGTTTTTGTTGTTGTTGTTAATGTTTGTAAAGAAGAGGTTAGTCTATAATTGAATTTTTTTTAAAAATTATTTATACAAAAAAAATTTGGTGGCCTGTTATAAACTGTGATGAGTTTTGTTTGGTGTTTTGGTTTTGTGGTTGAAAAAAAGAATAAAGGATGATATACTTTTTCCCAAAAAATTATTTAACCCAATATTTTTAGTATGTATTTTTTTAAATCGTTGTACCGTAGGTAATAATTTAAAAAATGTGAAAGTACATGTTTTTCACAATAAATGTTTTTAAACTGTGTATTGATGTTTTTGTTTTTTATTTGAGTAGAAATTCAGCACAGGATTTTTGAATAGTTTTTATTTTATTTTATTGACATCTGTTTTTGATTTTTGTAAAATTGTGATTTTGTGTTATTTGTTTTTACTTGTTTTTACTCTTGGGGCCTTTTGTGTGGGGCTGTTGTGTCTTTTTGAATTTTTTTTACTATTGTGGGCAGCAAGTGGTGCTGGTAGGGGTTATCTTGTATTTTGACTGTTTTTTCTCTCGTGGCCTCTGGGTGGAGCTTCTTCCAGTAAGTAGTCTCTTTCTTTATTCATTTCTTTTCCAGTCGTTGTGGTGTGAGGTCGTGTGGTGGTGAGTTGGCTGTTTTTCTTTATTTGGGGTGGTGGTGGTGGTTGGATTTTGTGGTGTTTGGCTGGGTGTGTTTGGAAATGTTTGTTGTCATTTACTTTGTATTGTTTTTTGGTGTTATTTTTGTTTGTTTTTGTGTATTTTTGAATGTTTTTGATTGTTTGTTTTTGTGTTTTTTGGTGTCCTACGGGGGGATCCCCTCTCTGCCAACTCCCCTGGCTCTGGAAGGCTTGGGGGGACAGACCCCTTTTGTCCGGACCCAGGAGAGCCATCGGAGAGGGGGATTTCCCCCCAAAAAAACTCCGTTTTTAAAGAGAAGTAACTGCTTGGTTTCTTCTCTTTAATATGGGGTGTGTGTGGGGGGGGAGGGGAATCCCCTCTCTGCCAGGTCCCCTGGGGTCAGGAGGGTTGGGGAGACAGACCCCTTTTGTCCCCCCAAACCTTCCAGACTCATGGGACCCAGGAGAGGGGATCGAATCCAGGCCACCCTCTGATATTAAAAGGGAAATCTCAATTGTGGTTTCCCCTTTAATATCAGGGGGGGTTGTGATCTCCCTCTCCGCTGGCTTCCTTGGGTTTGGGAGGGTTGGGTGGAGAAAAGGGGTCTGTCTCCCCAACCCTTCCGGACCCAGGAGAGCCATCGGAGAGGGGGATTCCCCCCCCCCAACTACGTTTTTAAAGAGAAGTAACCGCTTGGTTTCTTCTCTTTAATATGGGGCGTGTGTGTGTGTGTGTGGGGAGGGGAATCCCCTCCCTGCCAGGTCCCCTGGGGTCAGGAGGGTTGGGGAGACAGACTCCTTTGGTCCCACCAACCCTCCCAACCCCAGGGGCGCCAGTAGAGAGGGGGAGCACAACACACACACCCCAGTGATATTAAAGGGGAAACTCCAATTAGGAGCTTCAGGCACCATTGGGGAGGGGGGCTTTGGTTCCCACGGCTTGGCAGACTTGCTCTTCCAGTGTTTTTGTTTTTGTTTGTTTTAATTTTTGCGCGCTGGCTTCCTCTGCGTTCTGCGTGCTCATGGCGCACAGGACGCTGGGGCTTGTAGTTATGGGTTTGTGCTTTGTGTTTGTGCTGCGTTTTTTTTAAACGGTTTTCTTTTGATTGGCTGCGGCGCGTTTCAAATGTTCCTTGCGCCGCACAGTGCGAGAGCCTCTCAGCCTGATTGGCTCTGGTGCGGCACGGCGCAAGGAATGTTGGGAACTGAAGTTGTTTCCCTTTTTTTGCTTTGGTGGGGCTGTTACCCCACTGCCAGTTTTCTCAATCCTTTGTTGACCTGCAGACCCAGATCGGCCGTGTGCACGAAGGGTGAGTGCAGGCAAGTAGGGCGAGGCATAGCAACCTATAGCAAGTTCCAACAGTTAACCCTTGGTTTTATAGGTTAAGATATGGAAATAACAAGCATAAGAAGGAAACTAAAATACCTGTAAGTGCGTCAATAGCCTCAAAATGTGTTATTCTTTTTGTGCTCTGACGTCAAATTTTAGTTCATGAAGAAAGTCTTTATAAAAACAGAAGGATATCATGTGAAACTTATCTCATGTAATGTCTCTGGAGGAAAATATCAACTAACACCTGTATATTATAATTATAAATAACAGGAGAGATTGGGCTCACTGTTGAGCCCATGGGGTTCTAAGGTTTGGAATTTAAAGATGTAGAAAGCTTCCCTCTGAAGCAAACGCCTATTGATATCAATCCTCTCATGCATCTTTGGGTTAGTAACCTCCAAAACAAGGAACTGCAATTGGTCTTCGGTATGATTTTTACTTTAAAAATTGGAAACTAGAGGCGCACCTTCCACTTGGCCACGCACCCGAGAGCAATGTTCTGAGATCCGAGTACGAACCGGTCTCGTGGTTACTCCAATGTAGTGTTTGTTGCAGGGACACGTGATCATATACACAACATTGCAAGTCCCACAGGTAGAAATGTCCCTAAGTACATGTGTGCAGTTAAGTCAATGCTTTTAGTATCTTGAGTAAACTGGCACATAGAGCAAGTCCAGCACTTGAAATGTCCTGAGGTAACCCTCCAGGGGCAACTCCTGGAAGAAACGAGGTCTGTCTTAGTTAGTAAATTCTTAAAGGAAGAGTTTGACACCCCGGAATATCACTCAGGATATCCCAACGCCTCATAATAACCTTTTTAATGTTTTGAGCCAAGGATGTGTACTCAAAAGAGCAAAACAGCTGAGATCTCATATCATGATCTTTTCTGGTAAGAAGCGTTCTTCTCGAATTTTTAAAAACCTTTTTAACAGATTGTTCAACAACACTAGAGGGGTAACCTCTATTCATCAACTGAGAAGAGACCAAGGAGGATGATTCCCTAAAGTCAGAGTCAAGTGTAGAGTTTCTCTTTGCCCTTGAAAGCAAACTAAAAGGAATGTTATTTTTTAAATGTATCGGGTGATAAGATTTGTAATGAAGATAGGTGTTCCTATCAGAAGGTTTTTATATAGCTTCATACCAACGTGTCCATCATGAATATAAATCAAGAAATCAAGAAATGGTGAAAGTACCTTTCCATGTTGTGTGTGAATCTGAGGTGAGAATTCAATCCATTTATCCATGAAACAAAAGACGGAACACAATTTTGGAGAATCAAATAAAAATAACAAATCATCAATGAATCTCTTATAAAATAATATGTGTGGATGAAAAGGATTGCAATCACTGTTAAGTACAGTTTCACGTTCAAAGTTGTTCATATATATGTTTGCTAACGAGGGTGCAATGGGGCTCCCCATATCGACTCCTTTTATATGGAGAAATAGCTGGTCCTCACCTTCCAAGAGTGTTATAAGGTGTGAAGAGTCATGTACAAAAGATGGAGTATCATGAGAAGAGGTTTGCAAAAGGGAATCTAAATACTGTACTATGGGTTCTAAGACGGAATTCACACTAGATACTATCGGATGCCCATACAGCGGGTCACCTGGTTACTTCACATTGTTTACTTTAGGGAGCATGTGGAAAATGGGGATTCTAGAAAACTTATTGGTAAGGAATTGGAATGTTTTTTCGGATATGTAATTTAAAGCAAGACCCTCATACAAAACTGTTTGTATTAACCTGGAAATGCGAGAAGTCGGATCAGATGTAAGTTTATTATAAAATTCAGTATTGTCCAGTTGGTGGAATGTTTCTAAAAGATAGTCATGTCTGTCCATAAGAATGATCCCTCCCCTTTGTCAGCATTTTTTTATAACAATAGAGTCATCATCTGCAAGGTTTTTAAGGATCTTCCAGGCTTGAAAAGATATATTTTTGTTGGTCTTAAACTGTCTGCATTCTAACACATCTATATCTCTTAAAACTAACCTGCAGAACACATCAATAGAGGAAGAGTCAACAGAAGGACAAAAGCTAGACTTAAGTTTAAACTTAGCACCTGTGTGTAATTGTGCATCAAACTCCTTGAAAAACAATCTAAGTTTCAACAATCTGATCAACTTATAAACATCAATCCTTGTGATAAAAGAATGATAAGGGTGGTACAAAACTTAAACCAAGAGAAAGCAGTCTCACCTCATCAGGATTAAGAGTTCTTGAAGAAAAATTAAAAATTATGTTTTCCTTCTCCCCCGACGTGCCCGGTTTCTCCCCCAAAAAAGAACTAGAAGAGGTGGAGGGATCAAAGTCGTGTCGTGTATTCCTTAGTTGATAGGTGCTGGGTCTGCTAAATTCATTGCCAGATGCTGTAGTATCACTATCCAAAGTCTCCAAATCAGAGCTTACAGGTTCCTTCCATGTTACTCTTTTAGAAAATGAGCCCCCTGTGGAACGGCACTTATATACGCGAGCATTGTTGTAATCATTTAAATCCTGTTCGCATTTTTTAGTTTTGAATTGCAAGAGTGAGTGTTGAAATTCATCCAGCTTTTTCTTGATTGAACTAATGTTAGTAGTGTCAAAAAGAGGCTGTGGGTACTGCTGCAACAATTTGTTTTTTAATACATCAATGTCCGTGGAAAGAGCATCAACTTCCTTGTTCAATTGCTGAATTATCAATAAAATAATATCATATGAACACCTATCCAACATAAGAGACCACTTGACTAAGAATTCCTTGTTGTCATGAAATAGTGTTGGTCCTTTTTGTATACGTAGACCCCTGGAGATACATGAGATCTTATAATAATCTGCTAGAAATGATATGTGCAGGATAATCAGGAGCACTCTGGAAAGAATGAAGCCATAGCGTGGTACCAGTAAGGAGGAACAACAACAACAATGAAGTTAAAACGGGTGCGCTCTGATTCAAAACACATGTAAAGGTCACCCTTGCTCGAAAGCCAGTCGTATCCGATCCTAGAGTTCAGTGCTCATCTCTGTTTCATAGCTGAAGAGCCAGCATTTTCTGCACTTTGCAGATGTTTCTATGATCATGTGGCATAGGTCACCATAATTTAATTCACACTAACCAGGACCAAGAGCAATCTTAATAGCCAGGTATATGCCTGTCTGGACCAGCCCAATGTCTCACACTCAGGTCTGTTTCCTTTGCCTCATAGAACTTCCTAGTGACTTGTGAGAAAGGTGCCCACCTTTATCTGCATACTTCTTCTTTAACTTCCACATCATTGGAGACTCTTGTCTACCATTTGGACTGCATAGACCTGCCATCCTGTTTAATGTCTCCATCACTGCCCTTTTAAGTCCCTGGCCTTTCCAGACTGAATGAAGGCTTTTTCTCAAACTGGAAACACTGAGGAAATGCCCAGTCACACAGGGACTTCAACTCACAATATGGGGAGAGTAGAACTAAGGATGGGACACAATTGCACAAAGACATTGGAGGTAAGTCTGGTGTATGTACTTCTGTGCCCCCCTAAATGCATTCTTGAAGGAAATGGTAAGCCACTTCTGTGCAAGAGCATGTTGGTGCAGTGGTTAAACTGCTGTACTGCAACCCAAACTGCTAACATTGTGAGTTCGATCCTGATGGGGATCAAGGTTGACTCCGGCATCCATCCTTTCAAAAGTCAGTAAAATGAGTACCCAGCATTTTGGGGTCCAAATGCTAATTAACTTATGAGAGTGTATTAAGTACTGTGGCGTGATCTACAAGTGTAATTGTTGTTGCTAGTCTCTACCTGGTTGACTTGGAAAAGGTCAACACAAGTCAGAATCAACTTGACATCAATGTACATAGATAAATGTACGTATGTATTCCATTTATACCCCCACCTTTCTCCATAAAGTGGGATTCAAGTTTGTTTGTATGTTTATTCTTTACATTTATATACCACCCATCTGGATGGTCTACCCACTCTGGGAGGTGTACAACAGCAGGAAAATACAGGATTTACAGAATCAGCAGTAAAAACAAACCTCAAGTTGGCCATCAATTAAAGTAAATATATAATTTTTAAAAAGCGCACCAATGGTGCACCCAACCAGTTAAAGGCTGTTTCTGCAGGAAGCAAAGCCACTTGCCCAAGATATCCTTGAATAGAATTTGATGGCAGAAAGAGAACAGGAAGGGTGACAACCAATAGCAAAAGAAAGAAAAACAACTTGCAGCCTAAGGGAACTGTGAAAAGCTTCTGCTCTGCCAGTCAGAGCGGGAACTCTGCCAGTGATCACAGAGACTGGGCCAGCTCACGTGGGAGAATACAGGCCTCCTGACAGCCATTTTCTCAAGCATGGTGTCAATGTGGTATTTACATGTGATGAAGAGATGGGCTCATACCAGTGATGCACTGCAGCAGGTTCTGTCAGATTCTGCAGAACTGGCAATGAAAATTCCCCCAGGCCATGCCCACTTGGTTGGCAATGCCCACCTCCATAGCCCATAATGCAGGATGTTCGGCCACACTCACAGATTTGGCCAGCCCACAGAGTAGTAGTAAACAAATTTGCAGTGCATCACTGGTTCATACCCTACCCACTCCATATAAATGTTCACATTATGCTTGGTTTGTCTGTGTGGCTGCATGGGCCGTACAAGTTGCAGGGAGTTTCATTTCATATATTCTTTTTTCCCCAATGGAGGAAAGCAAATGTCTCTATAATGCCAACCTCTCAAAATATGAAATGTGTTTGGGGAAATAGAGGCAGATTAAAGCAAGAAGTTAAAAATTGCAAATCTTCTTGAATAAGAAATTCTTTATCTGCTTATGGAATACTTATAATGAGAAAGTGAGAAAATTCTTTTTTGAGGGATCAGAGGATAATTCAAGAGAGTACAGCGTTACCTATATATTGCACATTTACAACAGTTTGATTTCAATTTAAATGACATGACTTCTTACCATGAGATCCTGGGATTTGTAATTTGCAAAATCGTAACTACAGTAAATCCTCTGGGTTCTGTAGGATGCAACCATGGCAATTAAAGTGGAATCAAACTGCTATAACTGTGCAATGTAGATGCACTCCAGGTTCAGACTTCAGAAAACCCTTTCCCCTACTCCCTAGTTATCTCTGGGTTTGCTGTTCAGGACATCTGAAAAACATCTCAATTTGAGAGCAGACTTATATAAGAGAAGATGATCCTTCAGCTATGTCAATTAAAAGTAATTTAGACTTTAAAGGGCAATACCAACACTATAAATTGCACCAGAAATAAACTGGAAGCAGGGCAGCTGTTTCAACAATGGTTTTATATGCTTTCTGTAGATCTGGTCCAGGCACTTCATGATGGCATGTCTGGAAGGGTTCTCCATCAAAAGATCATATCAGATGTCTTCCCAATCACTCATGGATGGAAGCAAGGTTGTGTGCTTGCTCCAGACCTCTTTGCCTTATACTTGGCTGTCACACAGTATGAAACATCTAATAACAACACAGGCATAGAGATTAAATACCGCTTCAACAGAGGACTTTTTAATTTGCCTAGACTACGCTCCCAAAGACTAACCAGTGTTAGTAGGATAACAGAAATTCAATATGCCAATGATACTGCATTGCCTGCTCTCACACCTGAGGAGCTGCAACAGTCAGTCAACTGTTTCAAGAATGCATGTGATCACTTTGGCCTCACCACAAATGCTCAGAAAACCAAAGTACAGTAATACCTCATACAAAGTCCACTTCGTACAGCATCGAATTCATACAACATCGCCTAATTCCTTGAAAAAAGTTGCCTCATACAAAGTCGCTGCAGGACGCATACATGCATTGCTCTTGTGAGTTTTGCATGAGGCGAAGAGTGTTTAGGAGTGGTTTTGAGCGTCATTTTGGATTGTTTGGTGTTTGCTGCTGTGGTTTTTAAAAACAGATTGCATGCTCCATAATTTTTCTTTTGTTGGTCTTTTTTTTGGGGGGGCACTGTTTGGTGGGGTGGGCAATTGTTTGGTGTTTGCTGCTGTTTGGATTATTAACACTGTGCTGCATGATGGGACATGTTGGCATCCATTTTGTCCTTGCTTCCATCCAGTAATTGTTTACAGTAGCTTGTACAAAATGGATGATCGGCTGCATGGTTGCAGATTAACACTGTGCTGCATGATGGGACATGTTAACTTTTAAACCTGCACTTCATAAAGTTTTCAAAAGTTAAAAACTTGTTGTATGGTTTGTCCCCTAAAATCAGGGTTGTTTGACATGTTTTTGTAATGTATTTAGCCTTTAGACAATGATTTCTTAAAGTTCTGTCAGTTTTCTGTTTCCTTGATTTTGCCCTGAAGTCTGTGCTCTTACAGTACAATGTATCTCTATGGAAACGACGTTGTATGAGGCATCGTGGCTAGGATTTTGCATGCCTCATACAAAGTCCAAATCCATATAAAATCCAAACTTGTGGAACCGAGTTTGGACGTTTTATGAGGTATTACTGTACTTGCACAACCTGCCCCAAGGACAGCCCTTCAAGAGTTCAACATTACCATCTCAGATTTGACACTGGAACAGGTAGATCTTTTTTTAACCTTGAACATAAGAACATAAGAACAGCCTTGCTGGAACAAGCCACAGCCCATCCAGTCCAGCATTCTGTCTCACACAGTGGCTCACCATTTGCTTCAGGGTATTCCCAAGCAGATGCCTTCACCTGCTTAGGATTCCCTGGAAATGGCATTGAGAGATATCCTGCCTATCTCTCCAACCTTTGGTAGCATCCTCTTTTAAAATTGCACCTGTGAACAGGATGTTATGAAGAGAATCAATACTGCCTATTCTGCCTTTGGTCTTCATGAACATCACAAGCACTCCCAACAAGCGTATGTTTTAGCTCTGAAAGTTTAGGCCGTGGGCTGCTACTGAGGGAATCCAGGCACTGACGCTGATACATGGGTGCCCAAACTTTTCAGGCCACAGGCCTGACCATGCCCTAGACAGCTGATCAGGCTGGTAAAACGTGGTTCCTTCCACCAGAAGTGGAAGTGAAACATGCATGCTCAGGATGTTACACATGCGCATGCCACGCATGTGCAGAACGCTGCCATAAATGACCTGCGGCTATTATAAACACATTTATGACAGCCACAGGTCATTTACGGCAGCGTTCTGCACATACTCAGGTGCGTAACGCATCCTGTGCATGTGTATTTTAATTCCAGGAGCAGGGAGGGCATCAGGGCCAGATGAAATGGCTTCGGGGGCCAGACCCAGCCCGCTGGCCGTAGTTTGGGCACCCCTTCTTTGATAGATAATAAATGGTTACTTTCTAGATATGTATGTACATATGAAAACATAGAGAAAATAACAATAAGATAGTGGATAAAACACTGCACTTGACGACTGAAAGGTTGGCGGGTCAGCAGTTCTAGATCTGAGTGCTGCATGAAGGAGTGAGCTCCCGTTGTCTGTCCCAGCTCCTGCCAACCTAGCAGTTCAAAAGCAAGAAATTGCAAGTACTGTAGATAAATAGATACCGCTTCAGAGGGAAAGTTAATAACATTCTGTGCATTCCAGTGTTTAGTCATACCAGCCAAATGACCATGGAAACAAATGCAGATGCAGACAGCGCTGGCTCTTTGGCTGTACATGGAGATGAGCACTGAACACTAGAGTTGGATACGACTGGCTTTTGAGCAAGGAAGACTTTTACCTATATGTTGCCATGATCTAGCTACATCCGTGATGGTGAACCTTGGCACTGCAGATGTTCTTGGACTTCAATTCCCAGAAGCCCCCGTGAATACACGCAAAGGGTTTACTGCGATTCATCCAGCTGACGACGCCCTTGTCGCTCCTGGAATCGGAAGTAAAACGTGCCCGTACGGCATGGGCCGGATGAATCGCAGTAAACCCATTCATGTGGATTCACGGGGGCTTCTGGGAATTGAAGTCCTAGAACATCTGGGATGCCAAGGTTCACCATCACATATCTACATGATTAAGTAAGGCTAGAATACATGGCATTTTACCAGGGCACTCAGAAAAATCATTGTGTTAGGACCACCAAGGAAGGTACAGATGGGACCGTTCAGCATTCTCTAAAACATTACTCAGAGTATTATTTTTCAGCAGCCTATAGAAAGCAGTGAAGGCTACCCTAAAAATGAAATTGTTTTTAAAAAGCTTTGGATATCCTACCAGGTAATTTCTTTTGTTGGCAAGTGGGGCTTATGCTTTTTAAGCACGTCGCTCCACCAGAGCTTGGAGTAAAAATTATATGCAGGATCATTACATCCCTGTGGCAGAATGGCATCTGTCCTGGGTAGCCTCTACTTGAAAAGGGCATCAAACCATGCAGGGTGTGGCAACCTCCTAGGCTGAACAATGGGAATAGAAAGAAGGAGGAACAAGACTTGGGCTCTTGCTTTCATGGGAAGCTGGGATGTCTGGAAGGGGCAGGGAGAGAGCTCAAGCTTGATAAGACTCAGAAAACTGCCAGAGATGAGAAATGTGGTGAGGTCAGTGGTGTGCAGGGATACAGGGACTCATCCCAGTGTGCCCCAGCAACTGCCACCCCCAGAGGCAGGCAGAGGTAATGGGAATGTATGGGATTTCTCCCCCCAACCCCCAGCCCCAAATAAACACCCCCATCACTGCCTGTCCACCACCCTCGAAAGGTGCCCTGGGTGAGGTCTTGTCACGTCATCCCCAGTGGGAATCTATTGTAGGGCCAGACAAGAGGAGACGTAGATGTTTTGTTGGAAGAAACCCAAAATGCAATGAGCAATTGCCATTCAAACTATAATTAGGGCACCTGCTGTTTTAATTTCAGTGGTAGGAGAAAGGCATGCAAGCTCCATGACCTGTGGAACTGCATTCATGCATCCTGAAGTACCAGCTGGATTGCAACAATGGTCACAGCCATGCCTCCCAGATCTTTCAGATTCCTCAGGGTTCACCCAGGTTGCTCTTTACTGCCTGTCAAAAATACGATTGTAGAAAGAGATTTAAACGTTGTGCTTAATCTAACCTTAAGCATCGCACTGAAATTTGAGCAACAAGCTTTCAGTCAAAATTCCTTTGTTCTGTTGCTTTTGGCTTCTTTGCTGAGAGACCTGTAGAAAAAGCTTAAACCCTTGAAATACTGGATTTACTCATGCGCTGATGAATGCATCCTGAGCAGCTGGCCAGGCTGAAATAATGCTGGCACCAGACATCATTTTGGGCATATCAATGCTGAGCATTTGTTCTAATATCCTTACCCTTCCATGCCTGTATTGCATTCCAGTGTTCACACAGTTAGGTGAAAATTAGTGTCCACACAGCTAAAGTGGGGGGGGGGGGGGTACTTGCTTTCTGGCTAGTCTCTACCTCTCCATGCTTATTGCTGCTCCTGTTTAGTTTTCATGATGTATCAGCAATGCCTGCATCCTGGTTTTCTTTTCTATTTTAATGTGTAGAGAACTCCAATGGTTAATGCGAATAACTCATGATCAAAAGTTCATTTAAAGTCTTTATTTGGGGGAAAGGTATCCATGCTGGGTTCCAAGGGGTCTCGGAGGGAGGTTAAAGGTAGGATGAGGTAAAGCGGGGAAAAAACATTTGTATATATACATGGGATATATCATAGGAGCATTGCATTCTGGTACATGTAGTTGAGACAGTTTGATATTACATCTGACATAATGTTACAACTTTTGCACCACAGCCTAGGAGAGAAAATTAAAATATATACTGAAAAAAGATAAAATTAGAAAGCATTGTGTGGAAAAGTGTGAGGTGGTGAAACTAGAAAGGAGGAGAGAACAGAGAGAACAGGGAGAGAGCAGAAAAGACAAACACAATGCTACCACAATCTATGTTGGGAGACAGGGCTCAGGGACCAGTTTTGGATTTGTGAGGATATGCAGGTACCAGCAAAATCCATCCATCCCATCCCAAAATCCATCCCAGAAGTACCTTCCCCATGTGTGTTCAAATCTGCAACCAAGAAATACCACAATCAACTGTTGAACAGTGATGGCCAACCTTGGCACTACAGATGTTCTTGAACTTCAATTTCCAGAAGCCCTGACCAGCGGGTGTACTGACTTGGGCTTCTGGAAATTGAAATCTCAGAACACCTGGAGTGCCAAGGTTGTCCATCACTGACCTAGAACAACCCCTTCTCAACTGGGGACAACACTGCAGTTGGAACAAGGCCTTAGTTTCTCCTCACTATATATAAAAAATCTCTATGCAGCAGCTGCTCCTTTTCAAAATCTTCAGTTAACCCATTGTAGCAGAAGATTGGGAAGAATATCATTGAGTTTTGCTGGCTGACCCCGGCTGAAATCTTCATCTTTTTCAGACCATGCACTATATCTTCCTGATGCCCACTGTATGATTCCTAATCTTTTAAAAATATATAGTAACTAGCATATTTTGCCCGGCAGTGCCGGGCTTTGTAAAATTGTATTGGATAGTAAAGGGTTTTGTTTTTTTCTTTTCTTGAACCAATGGTGCTGGGCTGTTTTAAATGGTGTTGAAAGGTTTTGTGATTTTGTGGCTTCGAGGCGCTGCGTCTGCCTGCGGCGGACTTGCGCTCCCAGTGTGTCTTTTATTTTTATTTTTTACACGCCAGCTTCCTCAGTGCCAGGCTAATTATATTGGTTTTGGAAGGTTTTTGTTTTATGTTTATGCAAATTTTATTTTATTTTATTTTATTTTATGTAAATTAAAAAAAATTAATTTAAAAATTAATTTTGTTTTTTTAAATCTTTATTTTTACGCATTTTTCATTTTTTGTTTTGGGTTTTGGGGGTTTTTTTGAGTGAAAAGTGATATTTGTGGGGTTGTTTTGGTATTTTTTGAGATTAGTGTGAATATTTTTGAATGTTTTGATAATTTATTTGATTAATTTTGGAATTAATCTTATTAGTTTCAATATTTTTGAATGTTTTTTCTCTTGTGGCCTCTGGGTGGGGGTGGTGAGCTTTTCTTCCTCTCTACAATTTTTCTTTTCTGTCCTCTGGGTGTCGCTTCAGGTAAGTATTTTCTTTATTTTCTCAGTTGAGTTCCGGTCGTCATGGAGTGAAGACGTCTCATGGTAAGCTCTCTGATTTTGGGGGGGGGTTGTTTTAGGTTTTTTTGGGGGGTCTGTGTGTTTTTTCTTGTTTGTTTTTGGCTGTTGTTGTGTTTCCTTTTTGTATTTTTGATTTTTGTTTTTGACTGTTTTTGGTTTGTGTTTTTGTGTTTACTTTTTAAGGGGGGGGTTTCTTTCTTTTCCGTGGGTGAGGCTCAATGCCTGGCCTGTGGAAAGGAAAGACAGAGGTGAGGGGGGGTGTCTTTTTTTCTCGGGCCAGGCTCGAAGCCTGGCCCGTGGGAAGGAAAGGGCGGGTGGGGGGGTCTTTTCTTTTCACAAGCCAGGCTCGAAGCCTGATCCGTGGGGAAAAAGGGCAGCGGTGGCACGGGGGCCTTTCTTTTCCACGGGCCATGCTGGCTGGCCTGTGGGAAGGAAGGGCAGCGACGGTGGGGGGGGGCCCTTTCTTTTCCACGGGCCATGCTGGCTGGCCCATGGGAAGGAAGTGCAGCGGCGGCGGCGGGGCCTTTCTTTTCCACGGACCATGCTGGCTGGCCCATGGGAAGGAAGGGCAGCGGCGGTGGGGGGCCTTTCTTTTCTGCGGGCCATGCTGGCTGGCCCGTGGGGAGGAAGGGCAGCAGCTTTGGGGGGGGCTTTCTTTTCCGCGGGCCATGCTGGCTGGCCCGTGGGAAGGAAGGGCAGCGGCGGCGGTTTTTTTTTTTTACTTTTATTTTTCGCACGCCGGCTGCCTCAGCGTTCTGCGCGCTAATGGCACGCAGGACGCTGGGGCTTGTAGTTTTGCCTGCATGTGTTTGGTTATTGCAGCGGTTTTTTCCCTGCGGCTTTTTTGGCCACGGCGCGTTTCCAAACGTTCCTTTTGCTGCACCACTCAGCCTGATTGGCTCTGGTGCGGTGCGGCACAAGGAACGTTGGGAATTGAATTCCCTTTTTCTGTTTGCGTCCGGGGGGCTCCTGCCCCCCGGCCGAAAATTTCAACCCGACAGTTACCTGCAAACCCCGTTCGGGCGAGTGCACGGAGGCTCAGACAGGGCTAGTGGGGCCTGGTGTAACATTCTTTGTCACATTCCAACGGTTAACGCACCATTTTATAGGTATAGATAATAATCTTAGAACTGCAGGGCTGGAAGGGACCCTGTGGTTCATCAAGTCTAGCCCCTCATCAGGGAGGGACAATGAGGAACTGAATTCTCAACATCTGGCTCTGCAGCCAGATATATAAACTTCTTGAGCAATCTAGCACTCTTCTTCATTTGGTGTCCAGATACAGACACTGACTAAGGGGGTAAACTAGCTCTGCTATGTTTTAATATGCTATTTGGTTATAACTTTATGATGCAATCTACTCCTCGCTATATTAGATCATTTGAAGTCATAAAGAGTTTGGTCATGAAGTTGGATAATGATATTGGTTATAGCAAGAGATGGGAAATGTTTGTTCTTTGAACTACAATTTCCTTAATTCCTTATGCCAGGAACCATACAATCCTCTTGTTACATGCCATCAAGTCAGCTTCAACTTATAGTGACCTTATGAATGAGAGATCTCTAAAATGTCTTGTCCTCAACAACCCTGCACAGCTCTTGCAAAATCAAACCTGTGGGTTTCTTTAGGGAATCTATCCATCTCATATTTGGTCTTCTTCTTTCCCTGCTGCCTTCAACCTTTCCCAGCATTATTGCCCTTTCCAGAAAGTCCTGCATTCTCATGATGTGCCCAAAGTAAGACAGCCTCAACTTCACCATTTTTCCTTCCAGAGACAGTTCAGGCTTGATTTGCTTTAGGATCCACTTGTTTGTCTCTCTGGCAATCCAGTGTATCCACAAAGCTCTCCTTCAGCACCGTATTTCAAATGAATTCATTTTTTTCCTTGTCAGCTTTATTGTCCAGTTTTCACATCCATACATAGTGATCAGGAGCACATAGTGTAAATGATCTTAGGCATAGTCTCCAGTGACATATCCTTACAGTGAAATTTTGTTACACTTACTGCAGTGGCTCAAGTCAAGTGGCTAAGACACTGACTGGAAGGCGGGAGGTCAGCAGTTCGATTACCGAGTACTGCAGGGTGGAGCGAGCTCCCGTCTTTGTCCCAGCTCCTGCCAACCTAGCCGTTCGAAAGCAAGAAATTGCAAGTAGATAAATAGGGACCACTTCGGTGAGAAGGTAAACAGCATTCCGTGGGCTCCGGTGTTTAGTCATGCCTACCACATAACCATGGAAACATATGCAGAAGGAGACAGCGCTGGCGCTTCGGCTTTGAAACAGAGATGAGCACTGAACCCTAGAGTCGGATACAACTGGCTTTCGAGCAAGGGAAACCTTTACCTTTACTTTTACTATGCATTCTCTTATGCACCAGTCAAATCCACCTCCTTTCATGTCCACAGTCTCTAAAATTAAAACCCGGACTGATAGCTTTCAAAATGTTCACACACAACTCCCTCATCTTCACTTGCAAGAACTCCTCATAGCCATGATGGGGTGTGCTACAGAGCTAATGAAAGAGAAGACACAGACACTAAAGCAGCCCATCATAGGGGTCACTTTTTCAGAGTTTTACTCCATAAGTTACCCAGTATTTTTCAAGTGTAGCACAATATAGGAAGAGGACCAAAAAGCAGTAGAAGCAAAAGTCTCCTCAATAGCAGAGGGATCAAATGGCCTTTTGAGGTCAGGCCTTCCACACATCATTTGGAACTGGTTTGGGTATTTGTAGAATTTTCTTGCAGAAACCGACTGTCTCCAGTATCTGTCACACTTGCATGTGGTTTCCACATACAGTACATTCGGTTCGATCTGTAAAATATTCAAAGCCTGAAGTGGCAGGGTGTGAGGTGGAAGAACAAAATATATGTTCTGTATTTTTCTGTAGAAAAGCCCACAAAGTTATAAATTGGAAATTGCCCCCAGGGACAATGAAAAATAATACCAGGAAGGACAGAAGAAAGGAAGACACTGTCTGTCCTAAAGAGTTTCTGTCAGACTGTCACAATATCTTGAGGCTTTTAAAAAAAAGTATCTTGAGTGTGGGAAAACTAGTTCAGAACTTCCACCTCTACTCAGAAGTCAAATCACATGAAGTTCAAGGTAATAATGGATTTATTCCTAGGTGCCATCAAGTCAGAACAAACTTATAATGACCCTAATAGGGCTTTCAAAGTACAGTACAGTAAATTAGATATTTAAGGAGAGTTTTTACCAGTTCCTCATTGCCACTGATTTTTCCATGGCTGAGCAGGCCTTCTGAGTCCTAGACCTTCACTGTATCCACTACATCACACTGGGGAGTGTATAGAATAGTATATAGGAATGAATATATAAATCCTGCACTCTTTACCAATCTAGAATACAGTACTTTACTTATTTGATCTCGTATTTTCAGAGACCCTGCCTCTGATGTGACCAGATTTTATAGTGAAGAAAGTGATCTTTATCCTCTTCATACTCTAGACCAGGGGTTCCCAACTAAAGGATCTGGCCTGCGGCACCATTTTATGTAGCCCCACACCCCTCCAAGAGCATTTGAGAAACAAAATGGCTACTCCTTTGAAGCTGTTGGGACAAAATGGCACCCCCTCATTTTGCAGGTAGGGCAAAATGGCAGTCCGGCCCTCAAAGCTGACTGAAAGACCATGACCTGGCCCCAGGGGCATGCTGGCTACACTAAAAGGGTGCTGGACACGGAGGGAGAGGGCGGCACCTATGGGAGGTACTGCATGTCGTCATGGATTGTAGCTGCTAGGTAACATACTTCTGCCCACTTCTCGGGGGCGACAGTCACTAGGACGCACTTGGACTTGTCCCTCTGTCCCAAATGGCCAGCACGGGCCTGTCCAGCCCCTGGCTTGAAAATGTTGGTAACCCCTGCTCTAAACAGATGACTTTGGAATGAGGTGATCTCTGTTTTTGTTGAATTAACAGCAATTTTATGAGAAGAAATATTTGGCAAATGTACAGGATGCTGAGCAAGTTATCAGAGCAAAGAAGAGATACACTACACAACTGCTTCTAAAGTGAAGCAATATCTGCCTTGTCTCTCATGTATTTACTAGAAACAACCAAGTTATAGTTAAAACAAAGGATCAAAATGTTGTATAAACACATGCCACTTATAAAACACAAATGACAACTTGTTTGACTTATCTCCCTAGATGGCTGTCACACCACCCCTTCCATTCCTCCCCACTTTTCATCCATTCATCTTGATTTTGCATTATTTCCTCAGTGTCTGAAGCTAGGGCTCCAAGTGTCATTATTTATGTAGGCGAAACACCCACATATAGAAGAAGGCGTTTGCCAGAAAACATGGGCACAATAGTGAAGGTTTGTTGATACGTAAACATTTAATGTCATGAGGACAACCTCTGAAACAACCCGGACAAGGCGAAACAAGGCTTAACAGCTACAGAACGCCAATCAATTGTTTGCTGTTGAAGGAGAAAACTGGATGGAGAATACAATGGCCTGGGTATCAACATCCAACCTGTGAAGTGTAATTGCTATTTGTTTAAATTCATTTTAAACTAGTAACATTTTAATATTGCGATGGGTGTAATTGTGCTGTAATATTAATACAGTACAGTATTCTAATTTATTGTGATTTTAATTATATGCATGTTTTTTTAAAACTGTTAAATTGCCTTGAGTCCCTACACTGGGCATTTATTTATTTATCTGAGTCCAAAGCACTAAAATTTAAGACCAACATAATTTTGTTCTCAGCATCTTCTATGTCCCATATTGGAGATGGTAACTAGCTGCTGGCTTCTTCTTTACGACCCATAGCTTTCTGAGTGATGTTATTTTAGATATTTCAATTCGACAAGCTTGAGTTGAATATAAAATTGGTGCCATTGTTTTTAGGAAGCTCTTCCTTGACTTTAACCTTGATAGATGACATTGAAGTCCAAACATTGGATACCTTGATTCTGTTTCTTGTTTTTTCCCTCAAGTTCTGCTGGGACTTTACTTGTTACATCTTGTTGTGTATTAAGGCACATTTGCAAGAAGTGCGGGCAGCGCCTTGCAAGAGGAAAATGGCGGTTTCCCGCCATCTAAATTAGGAGCCTAAAGTGGCGCGAGCACAGGGCGCACCCATTGTGCTAGTCCAAGCCCTATGATTGATTATAGTTCTGGATCCTGTTCCTCATTGGTTAATTACATATATACCCAGTTATGATTGGTTAGTTAAGGTTGTCCGGTGGGTCGCTATTTTGTATCAAGGAGCCACCGCTGGGGAGACACTATATAAGCCCATGAGTCAACAAGGGTGTGGCCAGACCGGATCTATACTACCCACTCTGTACAGGTAGCCAGCAACGGCTAGGCCTGGATCTCCTCCACTATGCTACTGCTTCTATAGTAGCTAGGTATTGCCTTCTTCCTTGGCACACTCTGGAGGGACTGATTTCATTGGGACTGTACAGCCATCTCTGTGTCCGAAGCATCTTGTAATCTCATCACATAAAGACTGTTGAATAAAGATTTGTTGCTGTTTTGTTCATCGTTGTCTGGACTGTTGCTTGCAAGGGCCGGACTTAACACATTTCAAGGTGCTATATTCAGGAGGGAGAAGATTTTAATGATGGCCATCAGTCATAAACGGCCTGTGAAAGACGGTGACTGGGAGGCAGAAGGTCAGCAGTTCGATTCCCGAGTATTGCAGGATGGAATGAGCTCCCGACTTTGTCCCAGCTCCTGCCAACCTAGCAGTTCGAAAGCAAGAAATTGCAAGTAGATAAATAGGGACCACTTCGGTGGGAAGCTAACAGTGTTCCGTGTGCTCCAGTGTCTAGTCATGCCTGCCACATGACCACAGAAATGTCTGCAGAAGCAGGCAGCGCTGGCTCTTCGGCTTTGAAACAGAGATGAGCACTGAACCCTAGAGTCGGATACGACTGGCTTTCGAGCAAGGGAAACCTTTACCTTTACCTTCATAAAGGACAATGTTAAACTGACTAGCATGGGCATTGTGTAGTTGTGTATAGTGCTGTCTAGTGCTTCGGTAGCAGAAGGTTCAGCAGTTGGGGTTTTCCTCAACATTGCCCGGAATTCGCCCAACTGTTAATCACAGTCTTTGGGGAGGCATCTTCTGTGTAACCCTCTCATTGGGAGAAAGGCAGGGTAAATATAAAATGTAAGAAGGAGGGCTCTGCCACCCCAAGTTAGACATCGGTCTCATCCGCAGGTCCTCTGGCTGACTTCTCTCAGACCCTGGTTCTATAGACAGCCCAAAGGCAAAGACATTGATTTGCAGGAACAGATGCAGGCAAGAAGAAGCAGGTTGGGAGGAAGGAATAAAAGAGGAGGAAGAGGAGTAGAAGGATAGTGGCTGGAGGTCCTAGAACATTGTTTCCCAACCCTTTTTAAGTCATGACTTCTTTTTCTAATAGCCAAGTAACTTATTACTTTTCCAGCCACACTTGTATAAAAATATATTTTAATGAGGTAAAGAAAACACGTTAAAATAGATTTTTTTACACCTCACAAAACAGCAACCTCTCTCTAAGCTCCCCTCTGCTCCCACCTCCCAAGACTCTCTTCATTAGCACACTGTAGCTTATCTGTAGCAACACCCCCCAAAAAAACAACAACAACAAAACACAACAACTTTGTAACCCCCTTGAGGGTAGTGATGTACAGGTTGGGAAGTCATGTCCTAGAAGACTGGCACCAGTCTTTGGTGCTCTGGGATAGGAAGAAGGTGCTGAACCCTTTTGAACCTCAGGACCCCTAGAGTGAAAGTGGACCACTTTCACTGGGAGCCAGGGACAGGTGAGCCAGGCATTGCACCTTACTGGTCCAGGAATGGTGGGAAGGGGCCCTTGACTGCAACCTGAACCCAAGGCGAAGGATTGATGGGAGCTGGGGAATGGATGGGGACAGAGGAACTTTGTAACCTCTTTTCCACTAAAATAAAACCTGTGGCGCCTTTAACCAACATGCTGAGACAACGAAACTCATCAGGGAGGGCTTAGTCCAAGAGTAGGTGGAAGGATCGCACAAAGGAAATAAAATAAATAAATATTACTGAAAAGAAATAGCAAACACAATAAAGACAGGGGAAGATGAAAGAGGTAACCCAAATATGAAAACAAGGAAGTCAACTATTGCACATACCTCAAGGAGGGACACGTACCGTTCTTACAACCTGCAAATCGAGAAGAACATAAGCACCCATCCAACCATGCTGCCAGATGAGTTACAAAAAGGGTTGGATGTGTTGGAAAAAAAGGTTCTGAGCTAGGGGCGTGCAATAAGATTTTCACCATTATTGCCCTGCCCAAATTTACAATCTGAACTGACAAGCATCTGTCCGGTTGATGAGGAGAAACTTTCTTGTAGTCAGCAGCAACCTAAATCTGTTCATTATTGCACATCCTGTCACCAATAAGTAGATATTCATTCTTGACATTTAAGACTCCAGAGCCTGATGATCTGGTACAATTTTCCATTTTAACATTTCACAGCTTCCCTTCCATCCCACGGACTGGCCAGGTTATCCTACTATGGTAATAGACCAGGAGTTCTCAACCTTTTAAAGCCAGGGGCCGGGTCATGCTCCCTCAGACAGTTTTGGGGGCCAGATAGTCATTTCCTCCCTTCCTCCACCACATGGCATTTCCAGGTATCGTGGAGGCAGTGTGGGCCACATGAAATGGCACTGTAGACTGCATCCAGCCTGTGGGCCACAGGTTGAGAATGCCTGAAGTAGACCATTCTGCCAGCAACTCAACACCAAGTGTCAGGCAGCAGTTAACTAACCTAACAACCCTGAGGACTAAAGCTTGGGTGTCAAAGTCCACAGGAAAGGGTGATGGTCCCCAAGTGGATTAAATCCCATGTAAATCCATCTTGATAGAGGGCAGCTGCTTCATCAATACTGGCCTGGGATTGATGAGGACTGTGTGCCAAAAGGGCTTAGGAGCAGAAAGTGACTCATAGAACTGGATCAGTGGTATGGGTGTTAAGCAGAGATGTGGAAGGTTGGGCAAGACCACTGCATTATTTTGTTCCCAGACAATCTTCATGGCTGAAAGTCAAATAAACATAGCCCTCAGTCCCCAGCAGCCCTTCAGTGGGCAGAGGGTGCTTAGAATCATCGGGTCAGCCATAAAAGTTTGTACCTGGAACATCAGGAGTATTTATGAAGATTTATAATGTAGTAAAGGAAATCAAAGCCCTAAAAGATGATGGAATCAAATTATTACATTCTATATGCCAGCAGATTTGGAAAACACAACAATGGCCACAGGATTGGAAAAGATCAGTATATGTTCCAATCCCCAAAAATGGTAACACCAAAGAATGTTCAAATTATCGAACAATTGCACTCATCCCACACGCTAGCAAGGTTATGCTCAAGATAATATAGGATTGACATCAGCAGCACATGGAGAGAGAATTACCAGAAGGGCAGGCTGGTTTCCGAAGAGGCAGGGGAACTAAAGACCACATTGCCAACTTATGTTGGATCATGGAGAAAACAAAGGAATATTAGAAACAGGTCTACTTCTGTTTCATTGACTACATCAAGACCTTTGACTGTGTGAACCACAACAAAATGTGGCAAGTAATTAAAGAGATGGTAATACCAGAACACCTTATATGCCTCATGAGAAATCTGTGCAAGAGTCAAGAAGCAACAGTTAGGACAGAATATGGAATGACGGAGTGGTTTGGAATAGGAAAAGGAGTAAGACAAGGCTGCATTTTGTCACCCTGTTTATTCAACTTATACGCAGAGCACATAATGTGCAATGCAGGGTTGGATGAATCACAAGTTGGGATCAAATTTGCTGGGAGAAACATCAACAACTTGAGTACGCAGATGATACTACCCTAATGGCAGAAAGTGAGGAAGACCTAAAGAAGCTTCTGCTTAGGTTGAAAGAAGAGAGCGCAAAAGCTGGCTTGAGACTCAACATCAAGAAAACCAAAATAATGGCAACAGGCTCTATCAGTCCCTAGAAAATAGATGGAAAAGAAGTAGAAGCAGTGACAGATTTTACTTCCTTAGGATCAAAGATCACTGCAGAAGGGGAATGCAACCATGAAATAAAGAGGCAACTGATGCTTTGGAGACAAGCTATGAGAAACCTGGGGAACATAGTTAAAAGTAGAGACATCACCTTGCAAACAAAAATTCACATTGTCAAAGCAATGGTATTGTGAGAGCAGGACCATTAGGAAGCTGAGCGCAGAAAAATAGATGCCTTTGAAATGTGGTGTTTGAGGAGAGTTTTGAGAATACCCTGGACAGCAAGGAGAACAAATAAGTCAATCCTAAAATAAATCAAACCTGCCTGCTCATTAGAAGGTCAAATAGTAAAGATGAAGCTAAAGTACTTTGGACATCAAATGAGAAGAGAGGATTCACTTGAGAAAGCATTGATGCTGGGAAAGGTGGAGGGCAAAAGGAGAAAGGGGCGGCCAAAAATGAGATGGCTAGATGGTATTGTAGATGCAATGGGGACAGAGCTGGGTGGGCTGAGGAAGATGGTGAAGGACAGAGGTGTCTGGCAGGCAATGGTCCATAGGGTAGCAAAGGGTCAGAATCAACTGTGCAACTGAACAGCAACAACAAAACAAAACAAAAAGGAAACGAAGAGACTGAATGTTGATATAATGGGAATGAGTAAGACAAGGTGGTGAGGAGTGGGCTAATGCAGTGTGTCAGAGTACATGGTCCATTACTCAGGGAACAATGAAAAACATCAATGGAATGGAGTTGGGTGATCCTGAGCAAAGTGATAAATAACACATTACTTAGTGTGATGCTATTTTCAGATAGGATCGTTATGATAAAACTTAAAGGCAAACCTTTCAGCATGAATGTCATACAAGTCTATGTACCAACTCCAGACAAATTGGATGAATATATTCAGGAGTTTTATGATCAAGCTGTGCTGAAGTATACAAAAAGAAATGAAGTCACTGTGATTATGGGAGTCTTCAATGCTAAAGTTGGCTAGGATAAAGAGGAGGACCTACTTGGACTATATGGCCTTGAAAAAAAGGAATGAGAGAGGAAACCACCTTGTACAGTTCTGCAGAGATGAAGATCTAGTGTTCACCAACGTATGGTTTAAGATGCCACCTAGATGACTTTACACTTGGAAGTCCCCTGCCGATAGCTCAAATAATATTGCCAGAAATCAAATAGACTTTGTTTTCATAAACAGAAGATTTCGTAACAGCATCTTGTCAGCAAACACCTATCCTTTCATCAGACCATAACCCGTTAATGCGTCATCTCTGACTAACATTGCGTAAAATCATAACTAAAACAATGAAAACTGGTTTTGATGTCAATGTCCTTAAGGACAAAGAATGTAGAACAGCGGCAAAGGAGACAATGAGAGAGAAGTTAGACAAAATGAGAACACATCAAGGGGAAAGATGTGTAGAAAAGAAATAGGGTATAATAAAATAAATAACACAGAAAGTTAGACAGAAACACCTGTGCAGACAAAAGCCAAACCATAAGAATAATGGGTGACAGATGACCTTTTCAATATAATGGAAATAAGAAGAATCTATAAGAATCAGGACAAGGAAAAATATAATGATCAACAGAGGATGCAAAAAAAAGTTGCAAAGGAAGCTTATATGGCTGACAGATGCGCTGAGATAGAGGAATAGCAAATTAGGCACAATTTTTTGAATGTACATAAAAAGATCAGGGAAGTTACTGGCAGAAGATAA
The DNA here is from genome assembly GCA_035047345.1 of Bradypodion ventrale. Taxonomy (NCBI): domain Eukaryota; kingdom Metazoa; phylum Chordata; class Lepidosauria; order Squamata; family Chamaeleonidae; genus Bradypodion; species Bradypodion ventrale. The sequence goes on along the minus strand of JAWDJE010000002.1, from coordinate 136,235,721 downwards.
CAGAAGACACATGCACTGTTAAAGGACAAGGACAGAAATCTTGCAGTGGAAATAAGGGATAAGGTCAATGTATGGAAAGAATACACAGGAGAGCTGTTTAGTGATGAAAGAGTTGAACAGCCTGTCATAAATGGCAATACTGGACCACCAATACTGGAGGTTGAGGTTGTAAGAGCTTTGCAAAGATCCAAAGATGGGAAAGCAAGAAGACCAGATGACATCCCAGTAGAAATTTTGAAACTTATGTCCGAAGTTAACATCAAAGAACTGACTGACCTTGTTAACATCATTTATGACACAGGGATCCTTCCGAGCGATTGGTTGCTATCAACCTTTGTTACATTGCCAAAGAAACCAAACACAAAGTTCTGTGAGGAGTACAGAATGATTAGCCTCATGAGTCACACTCTTATGGTCTTCTTGAAAATCACCCATAGAAGAATTTATAAAAAGTGTGAAGAAAGCACCGGTGAAACACATTTTGGCTTCCAAAAAACCTAATTCGGGTAACAAATTTTGGTTGCCCTGAAACTCTGACTAATGTTCCACTGCTTTATTTATTCTTTATTTACCCTACCATTCCTCCAGAGAGCAAACGGTATCATATATAGTTTTTCTATTCTCCACTTCATATTCCCAATATCTTTGCAAGGTAGACCAGGCTGAGAGATTATGACTGGCTCAAGGTCACCCAGTGAGTTTCATCAGTGAGTAAATATTTGAACTGTTGTCACCTAGTCCCAATAGTGACCTGCTGAAAACATAATTTGCAAGCTGATGCTTTCTCATCTTGTGCACATGACTGAACTGCCAAAGGTTATCACCTTCCAAAGCACTAACTGTGCAAATTCTTGTCAATCCAGTCACTGTGAGAGTCCCTCCACCCCACCTTTTGCAGATGAAACCATGCTGTCATCACAGATCTGCTGACTTTTCAGAAGACAGAAGTACAACAAGACAAGTCTCTGCAAAAGGCAATATATGTGGTTTGCACCCGACTGTTTGTGTCAGCCTTAATTCCGGCCACTACCTTCAAACAAGGACACAAACAGACTTCATGGTTTGCCTGTGATTACAACAGTGGGCTCCTCAATCGCTGAAAGCTTCCTGGGTACAGAGCAGGAACTTTTCTCATCATACCCAATTTATAAATTATGTTTTATTATTGGCGTTTCCAGACTATGGGTGTGCCTTGACTGCCAAAAGAACTGGGTTTCCAATAGGTTTTTAACTTAACCAGGTTAAGGTTATGTGGTACTTGTGTTAGTTTGCTTGTCTTTTGTGAAACTTTGCCCAAACCGTTTTTTTTTTTTAAACCTTGTAGCAGCCGCCACCAAACAGCATCCCAATTCCACCACCACCCTCCCCAACGTCCCTTATATGGGTTTCTTTCTTTTTTTAAACCTTATGCCCACTGCCGCTGCCAGTGAACTGTTAGGTGGGTGGCCTCCATTCTAAATGGGTGGGGAATCTGTGGTTGCTACAGTCACCACTTCTCTGCTGTAAAGCCAGTTGTAGCTGCACCATCCTTGGATATACCACCTCTGTCGCCACTGCTCATGCCTGCCAGCTGGTACATTTTAAAATTATATTGAAGTACTTTCACCCTGCAACAGTTGTTTGGCATGGCAGCAAACCCACTGCTGAACTGTGGTAGCGTTGTAACTGTAGGAAATTGGGGTGGGGGGAGAGACTGTTTTCAGGCTGCAGGAAACCCTGCAAATATCACAGGGCAAACTACTGTAGATGCGCTGACACCTGCATAGGCACACAGAAGAATACACCTGTTCAGGAGTCTGCACAAAACAAATGACCCCTGAAGGGTGGTTTAAGATAACCTGCATTTTGGCAGGTTAACGTGTGCCTCAATTGTGCATTATGTATTCCTTGGTCTTTGAATCAATTTTGAACCAGTCAAAACTGACTAAAGTATAGTACGTTTTGCTAATCAAGATGCACCCAGGTTTGGGACTTTTCTGAAGTCTGATTTCTCAGGCACAAAGGACTATCTGAATTCCATCTCTCCAATACGAAAATGCCTTTAGCATGGACTATTATTCTGCCTCAAGATTATATAAAGTTTGCAATAGCTAGAGCTTTTATTTTTATTTTCCACATGAACAACTGAGCTGTAAATATATGATACATAGCAACCCTGCTATGCTCTTTGTGTGTGTTTGTGGGTGTGTCATGTTGTACAAATAGGCCACTGGCCTGTAAAATCTGTGCAGCAAACGGAGGTTTGGGAGTATTATAAGCATTTTTTAATTTCTTACTGAGAGTGTTGTACATGATGGAAGGCCTGTCGTTTGCTTCTCATGTGTAAATGTCATCTCTTGCAGACAAGAACATTGTATAAGCTGGGGTTAAGTTAGGGTGCGGAAGGCCTAGATTCACCTTGATGTCTCGTCACAGAGTTCACTCGCCTTCAACAAGAAACAGACTTTATCAAATTTGACAATGTCCCCCAAAACCCTTGACTAATATTCAAACCCCTGAGATTGGTGTCCAGCATATGCATGTACATACTTAATCTCTGGACATCAAATTGGATGCATTACAATAAACAGGTTGTTATATGCTGCAATTTTGCCTGGGTCACACTGTGTAATGCCACAGTGTTTGTTTTGCACCCATTCATGCGATGTGATTAATCAGCTTATTTATTTATTTATTTATTTATTCTTCAAACTTCTATTGCTGCCCAACTCGGCAACGACTCTGGGTGGCTAACAGCAATTAAAAGTAACATCAAAAACTAACTAAAATTCTAAAATTCTCACCCCATCAATTAAAAGAAAGAGAGGAATCTTAATTATATAAACCAGCAGGCAGGGGTCACCCCTCCATCAGTTCCCCACACCTGCCCTGCCAGCCAGGTTTTCAGTTCTTTCCTAAAGGGCAGCAATTCCATCTTCAGCCATAACTCTGTTGGTAGGAGATTCCATAGCTTGCAAGAGAAGTTTGTTTTGCAACCATTTGCAAATCTATAGGGGCAGATTTCATTGCAGGTTTGAATAACAACCAGGGATTTTCCATTATGGTCAATTGTAAAAAGCTACAATTTTGCTTTTCTGTTGGGCTGGCCAGCCATTGTGTGCCTCCATACCTGATGTGTATAGGTTGATGTCATGAGATCTTACTCTTATGTCTGACGAAGCGGACTTGATCCACGAAAGCTAACATTAAAATACAGCAGTTAGTCTTTAAGGTGTCACAACTTTTTTTGTGTCTTTTTTGTTGCTTTGTTTTCTTTACTCACTGATAGATTTATCTGATGCTCTTGAAATCCAATGGAAAATTCAGCTAGAGGCAGCATGACAAAGGTTGTTATATCAGAGGAACGTGTTGCTAGGATACATAGATTGACCCTCCCAGAGGATATGGTGTCCTCTATGAACCTCTCAGGTTTACAGTTTGGAGCCCTCATGTTTTGTTCTGTCTGTGCAAAAGGACCCTTTGGTAGTTGTTTCCGGTAACATCATGATGGAATGTACTACTGCATAACCCCAAGTGTCTTCCTAGTAAACTATCAGCCTCCAACAAAAATCAACCAGGTGCTCTTGGAAGGTCACTGGAAGAGCAAGATGAAGACAGCCATGTTTTGTAGCCCATCATCATGTAATCAGATATAGAGTACCTATGATAATGGAAGTTCCATTTTACGATTATGGCTAATGGATGTGAAAAGATCCAATTTCCATGAATTTACCTATTAAAGTCACATATCTTTACTAGAGGAAGCACCAATTACTGTAGTTATGCATGTCACAGTTTACTTATGGAACTATTTGAAGCCAGGAAAGGGTGGGAATTTTATTTGGTTTGTTTTTTAATAAGGACATAAAAATGGGCATATTTTTTCATAATTTAAGATGTAGGTTTTAACACTGATGAATATGGAAGAAACAATGCTAGCAATTTCACCCTTCTCGGCAGAAGGTGCAGAGGGCTCATCTTGTCAAAGATTGATTTTGAACCTCTGAATTTCCAACTGAAATAGGATTGATAGGCTTCTCCGTCTCAAGCAACCACATGGCTGCTTTTTCATAGCTACAAGTTTAATATGATCCTCCCTATATAGGAATCGTGCCAACCTAGCAGTTCGAAAGCAAGAAATTGCAAGTAGATAAACAGGTACAACTTCGGTGAGAAGGTAAACAGAATTCCATGCAGGCATGCCTGCTACATGCCCACGGAAATGTCTGTAGATGCAGACAGCGCTGGCTCTTTTGCTGTAAATAGAGATGAGCACTGAACCCTAGAGTCAGATACGACTGGCTTTCGAGCAAGGGTGACCTATAAATGAAATATCTGTTGCAATTGTGTTTGGCCTCTGCAGATGGCTGAGAATTTAATGTGTATTCTGTTTTGTTTTGTTTTGTCTTGTTTTGTTTTAAATAAAAACTTACCTGAATTCTCATACTGAGCAGAAGGAGCTCAACATTTTTTTTTTAAAAAAGTAAATGTAGTAAAAAGTGAGAAGGACGGATTTGCCATTTCTTATTTTAAACTACAGTAATTTTCTTTTTTTATCAAATGTGAACTTATTATCTGTCACTTTCACTCACATCATAGTGATGTATTCCCCAATTTTAAAAAAAATCTGAAGTAATTTCATAACCTAAAGGTAAAGGTTTCCCTTGCTCGAAAGCCAGTAGTATCCAACTCTAGGGTTCAGTGCTCATCTCTGTTTCTAAGCCGAAGAGCCAGCGCTGTCTGCTTCTGCAGACATTTCTGTGGTCATGTGGCAGGCATGACTAGACACTGAATGCTGTTACCTTCCCACCAAAGTGGTCCCTATTTATCTACTTGCAAATTCTTGCTTTTGAACTACTAGGTTGGCAAGAGCTGGGACAAAGATGGGAGCTCATTATGTCCTGGAGTACTCGGGAATCTAACAGCCTAACCCTAATTATATTTAGTCAAAATAGCATCGCATAGGTTGCAGGGGCATTTTCTTCTAACTATGCCTGCAGCCTTAAACAGGCAGTCTGCCGTGCTCATCATAAGTTACCAATTTAACTGTGATCCAATTTTGTTGTGTTGTCTCGCAGTGTTGTCTGACAGTGTTGGCTCCAGGATTGGAGAGTAAGTGGGGAACCTTAGGCACTAAACCTTTGGTGTATCTGGCAATCTGACAGAGGTAAGGCATACAAACTGTGGTTTTCAGGGGGTGATTTTTCTTCTTGGGTTATTTGTGCACAGTGAAAATTGTAACTTTCTCAAGCCATGGGTTTTTCTGCTGATCTCACGGGCTGGGCAAGAAGCTTTAACCTTCCCAGACCCTTGGTTCCATGGAAGGTTTGAGAAGAGTTTAAAGATCCTAGAAAAAAAGAAAGTCACTCAAAGCGAGAGATTATGTTTCAGACAATCAACACTTCCAAGACTAAAAAAAAATCATCTTTGTACTTCAAAATGTGTCTCAAAGTGATACTATTTTCCATCATCCAACCCACACACACACACCCCACACACACCATTTTACGCTTTAAGGAAATTGTGTCAGACTAGTTTTTGAGATGACCCATGCTCAAATTTAGGGGATGGCTATCACTTTTTAATCTGAGCAGAGGCATATCTGTATTCTTACTAGACTTGGGTGATGAGTTGGGGTCTTCATTGACCTACAATTCCCATTAGCCCTAGCCACCACTGCCAATGGTGAGGAGATGCTGGATACTATGGGAGCACAATAATGTCAGAAACACCACAGAGTCCATTTCTACACCAAGCCTTGCACTCTCTGATTAGACTGAATTTTATTGTTCTTCGAGCTTGAGAGATGAAGGTGATCTGAAAGATGGGTTGCTGTTCCCATTGCTTGGGGGTCCTCCAAATCATGTTACCTGAACTTAAATTCCCTTTGGACCAATGGGACTTAAAAATAACTAAGTTGTCACATTGCTTTCAATATGAGTGAAGTTCATCTAACTCAATTTGAAGCCAATCCTATTGCAATCTGATATCTATGATTTATGGTGGCCCTTTCCAGGGTTTTCTAGACAGAAAGTATTCAGACTTGGTTTACCAGTTGCTTCTTTTAGGCATACCCTAGGAATTTGCAGCTTGCATGCTGTCAAGTTAATTCTGATTTATGGTGCCTGTTCTCAGGGTTTTCTAGTTATAAACCATTCAGAAGTAATTTACCATTTCCTTCTGGGGGCACCCTGGGACTGCCTTTGTTGACATAGGCAGGTTCTTCCCACAGGGGGCACAGCGGGAAATCGAATTTCCAACCTCTGGCTCCACAACTAGATACTGTATCTGAATCACTGAGCTATACCTCTGCATAAATACAGAGTAGGGGTGTGATTCTTGCTTTCAATTAGAAAAGCTGAGCTGTTCTCATTGAGCTGCTCAGAAAGTGACAGTTTTATGTACAAACAAATACTGTTGGTGAAAAGCAAGCAACAAACAAAGAGGAAATGCATGACAAGAGGTTTCTATTTCACACGAATTCTGAAATCTTACTAGTACAGGTGGTAGCCTCTGTCTTGGCATGCAAATCTTGGAAAATTGGCAAGAACCAAGATTTTCTTTAAGTAAGCTCCGCACAGAGATTTTTTCATCACATAGTGGGACAAAGATGCATATATATTTAGTGTGGAGCTGTCCTCTATCTTTCCAGTGATATAGCCATGTCTAATGGAAAATGTAAATGTACTCAAAGGAATATAATGAAAAAGTCATTTGTTAGCATGGATGGGTTCCCATTTAATCTGCACCCAGTCACCCTGTTGTCTACACAGATATGAGCTGTGGTACACTCAAGGGGTGTACTTTTCCGATCATAATCCCATGCATGTGTTTGCACAAGTGTAGCTCATGCTGCCTTATTCACCTTGGGAAAAAATAAAATATGGTTTATGATCCCCATCACCCTTAGCTCTTGTGCGTTCTCTGATTGACAAACAATGGCCCAAATCAGTTCTAGGTAACAATAATAAGAGTTTGCTCACATTTGTTGAACTGTATAAAACATTTTATTGTCCCCATAAGTTCACTGGGTTTTGTTTTGAGAAAATGAGCTGAGTAAAGGTCAGGAAGGTGGTGAGAATATTTAGTTTAGAGCGCTCGGGGCAGTGGTTTAGGTTGCAGTACTGCAGCCAAAAATCTGCTCATGATCTGAGTTGGACCTTGATGGGACTCAAGGTTGACACAGCCTTCCATCCTTCTGAGGTCGGTAAAATGAGTACCCAGCATGTTGGGGGCAAAATGCTAATTGCCTTGTGAACCACCCAGAGAATGCTCTAAACACAATGGGGTGGTATATATAAGTGTAATTGCTATTGCTATTTTCATGGTCTGGAGGTTTTGCAAGGGTCTGCAACAAAAGCCAGTCCCTCTGAGCAAATGTGACCCAAGGGCAAGGGGAAAGGTTTTGGTTTTATTTATTGGTTACTCCTCTCACTGAAATTAGCTATTAGTCCTCACTGAAGTGGCAAATATAGTATTTGCTTCTGTGCTGAATTTCTACTGCCCCTCTATCTGGTTTATTTTCATCACTGAATACCTTCCATCTTTTTTAAAAAAACAACAACAACCAGTACCACGGAGGGTCAGGACTAGATACTAGATGACCATGTACAGATTGAGCCTTAAACAGGTTTCCCAGATGCTTCTAGATCCCCCTGCCCCCTCCCAAAAAAAATTGCTTCAGAGGCCTTCGGTAATATGGCAAACTGTGGCTGTCCTTGCATGGAAGCAATTGAGATGCGATGGTTGCTTCAGAATTGACGCCCACAGAATCAGTGAATGGCAATGTGAGTTTATTTGGAAACAGGAGGGTTGACCAGGGGGATTCATCCCGGTGTGCCCTTGCCTCTGGCGCCCTGGGGCACAAATGATAATTTTATTATTATTTTATCCACCCAGCGTGCGGCTCTTTAGATTAAGCCATTTCTCCAAGCTCCATCCTTCAGCTTGGAGCAATGGTTTATTCTAAAGTGCTGCACGTTGGGTGGAGCAAATGAGGGGTGGTGACCAAGCAGTTCCCGGGGGCAGCCTTCTCCCCATCCCTTGGTCGCCACCCCTCACCCCTGTCCAGTGCACTCCTATGGTGCCCAGCACACCCCTGGGGCTGACCTTGGTGGATCACCTGAAATTGGAGGGCCTGAGCTCTCAAGGTCAATGGATTAGAAGTCAAGGTCATGACATTTTTTTGACCAAATGATCCTATATGCCTGGGAAGGTGGGGAAGAGACTGAGGCAAAGGTCCCTCATTGTCCAGTGCCCTTCATGCCTGCACCAAGGACCCAAAAAGTTAATGAGGGAGCTTTGGATCCTGCAAATGACACCCTTTCATACAACATCCAGAACACCTTTTTTGTGCTGTCTGCTGTCAGAATTCTAGTGCAGGAGAAGCACCAGCTATAGATCTTTCTTTGTCTTATGAAAGAGGTCTATAAGGATGAATTTCCCTTTTGGAAAGTGAATCTCATCTTCTTTGAAAGGGGACACCAGAAAAATCCTACAGCTCTCAGGAGGGGACTTCTGGTTGCCGGCCAAGGAAGGAGACAGCACGCCTTTACGTTCCAAGCCTATGTTTAATTTATAGCCTCACTACCCAAACAGATTAACACTATAAATTTGCTATATCTTTTGTTACTGGAACCTTATCTGAGGTGACAAGGAAATTGGCTGAACCGAGCTTGCCTTGAAAGAAAAAAGAAGAGAAGAGAAGAGATAAACCTTGAACAGCATGTCTGGGACTTATTTAGGGCTTTAACTCCTTAAGTGAATAGAGACCAAAGAGGTTATTCAAGAATTATTTACAACTTGATGGGATGTTTCCATCACCTAGGGGAGCTCACCTCTCTGGAACAAGAATTAGGGCCTTTTCCTTGTCCGCACCAGCCCTTTGGAACCTCCTGCTGGTTGAGCTACGGTTACAGATGGAGTTGCTGCCATTTAGGAAAGGATTTAAGACCTGGCTGGTGGGGCAGGTATGGGGCCCTGAGGGTAATGTGGCTCTTGCCCACTGACTGTTACCATAAGATGGCTTTTACTATAAGATTATTATAAGACGCACCCTCTCTCTCCTGCATGAGGTGGGTGGGTTTTTAATGGGGGGGGGGGGTAGGGATTTTAATTGTTTTTATTGTATGGGGTTTTAAATTTTATAAGCCACCCTGAGTCAGGCTTGCCTGAGTGGGTGGTGAATAAGTTGAACTATTAAATTAAATTAAAACATTATATGTAGATGGTATTTTTTATCAGAGCGTAAATAAAACAAAACCATTTAAAAAGACAAAAATGTTGTGGCACCTTAACAACTAACTCCTCTATTTAAATAACAAACTAACAGACTAACATGGCTAACACTTTAAAAATTTCAACTATGAAAGGTATTTTTATGTTATCCTTTTCTAAACAAGACTGTTGAGAATTCAGACTACCTATTACGGTAGAAGATTATGGAAGGGCTCAATTATTTTATTTATAAGAATAAACATAAGAACTCCATATATTTTTTATTATAATACTGTATTCAAATTGTAGCCACCTCAGTCTTTTAACTACCCAACCATCCATCTTAAATTCTGACTGGACACTTATCTTATTTTAATCAGAAATCAAACTATTCTTTTATATTATACTTATCACCAGAGCCCAGAAGATTCGTGCAAAGGCCAAGTCAGAGCACAAAATGCCCCAGAGAGGCATTTTCAAAGGTATATAACAGATTATAGCTTAACTTTAGACCAATTCACTCAATATGACCATTCTATCTCTCCCATAGAAAGATACTCGGGAGCAACAACCCCTAGCTTTTCAACATCCTTGGATAACCTAGATGTGAGCCCAAGTGAAAATCATTACTATGCTACAACAGGAGATATACAACTTGAATATTTCCCAGGTAACTGGTCACCGGACCCCAGATTTTCAAGGACTATGCCTACATGAAAAACATCATTAAATATAAATTTCAACACCATTTTAATGAGCACAAGATCAATTGGATTGCTAAAAATATTTTATTATATGAGAGGAGGACAGTTAATGAATGTGTATGTCTCAAATGTTGTATGGAGTTGAAATATGGGGAAAGAATGTCAAGCCTCAATTGGAAATCCTATGGATAAATTTTTAGGACAGATTCTAGCCTTACCGCCAGGGATACACTTGACCCATCTTAGAAGTGAGACAGGTCTCCCATCAATGGGTGCTAGAGTTGACTTGGCTTATTTTAGACACTGCAGAGACTAAATCGTCTCTAGAGCAGGGGTTCCCTACTTAAGGCCTGTAGGCAGCATCCGGCCTGCTGTGCCATTTCATGTGCCCCCCCACACACACACACACTCCAATTGCATTCAAGAAACAAAATGGCCACCCCTTTTAAGCTGTTGGGATAAAATGGCCTCCCCCATCATGCAGGCAGGACAAAATGGCTGTCTGGCATTTGAAGTTAACTGAGAGAGCATGACCTGGCCCCTGGCTTGAAAAGGTTGGGAACCCCTGCTCTAAAGGATCATTCCTTGACCAAAAGTTGCTGGTTGGAACAACTTCGGCTCAGAGGATGGGCTCAGTTCTGTTATGGTAAATTAAAGGATTAGAATCTGATATTGGACAAATTTCTTAGTTTTAATCCCCTAGCTCTTAAGAAATGGACTTTTGAAGTAGATACTTGTCAAGCCAGGGCTGCTATAGTTGGGGCCCGGTTTTCTCACTGGTCTCCCCAACTTCAAGTTAATAATGTAAGAGCACATTATTTGAAGATATTGACCTTTCCACAACTCCGTAGAGCTTTTACAGAAATTAGGTTCTAACAGATGCCCTCTGCATACCAGGAACGAAGATACAAAGCTCTTCGGCTTTGAAACAGAGATGAGCACTGAACCCAAGAGTCGGATAAGACTGGCTTTCGAGCAAGGGAAACCTTTACCTTTACCTAGTGTGAGAAAGGTGGATGTTGCCCAGGGTACGTCTGATTGTGGTTCAAAAATACCGCAATTTTCAAGGAGGCTCTTTCTGTGTACCCCACTCCAGAGGAGAAGAACAAGAAAATAGATTTTGCTTATATGTTAGAAATAGCATCTTGATAGTAAAAGCTGTTTGACAATTGAATGGACAGCTTTGGAAGCAGGTTTTTAAAGAGAGGTAAGTTAGCACTTTTCAGGGAATGCTTTGTTGTAGCTTTCCAGCTTCAACAAAGGGTTGGATTGAGTGACACTTGCAGATTCCTTCCAGCTCTACAGTTCCATTATTCCATTGTCTGGAACAGTATTCTCCCATATGCACCTCTGATGGCAACATGTGCAAAGTATTGTACCCTATCCATGTGTTCAGCTTCTTATGTCATCTGTCACGAGTAGACCTGCCAGAAGTTCCCTAGTAAACTTTCAGCTTGAGGGGCCTAGGTCAGTGATGGTGAATCTTTTAGAGACCAGGTGCTCAATAAGAGGAGCTGGGCAAACTCTGTGCTGGGCGAGGGAGGGAGCAGTCCCATTGGGCTTCTAGGCAGAGGGGTGAGGCAAACTCTGTGTTGGAGCAATGGCGCATGTGCCAACAAAGAGGGGACTACATACCCCTTCTGGCATGCATGCCATAAGTTTGCCACTACTGGCCTAGGTAAAAGCTGGAATGGAGCAGGCCGAAACAGGATTTCATCTGCCTCTGTTCAGTTTGCACTGAATTCTACATAAAGAGAATCCTGAGCTATGTTTGTATGCTCTTACTGAGTTAATGGTGTGGTATGTGATGAAGAGGATTGCCTGAGAAGGGGCTCAGCACATCTCTAGGGTGAGCTGATGGCTGTGGCTAGAACTGTCCAGATTAAAAGGCAAGTAACTTGAAAAATCTTCTATAACTCTTCTGACAGGGGCCTGCTTGCAAAACACTGGCATTTCTGGCCAGAAAAAGCCATTATAGTCTATAAATGAAAGAGGGCAATTCTTGAACTAATGGAACCATCAAAGTATAACAGCACAGGCTTCACTCACCTCTGTAATTATGCAAATTAGCTTGCTTTATTTGATGTTGGATCTTCAGGTGTTAAACATGAGAACCCTTGGAAGTCCAATTTCACAAACACTGAAAGGCTTGCCTCAGTCACCTCTATACAATAATTAAAGTATTTGTTGTTGTTCAGTCACACAGTCGATTCCAACCTTTTGTGACCCTATGGACTATTGTCCTCCAGGCACCCCTGTCCTCCACCATCCTCCTCAGCCCACCCAGCTCTGTGCCCATTGCATCCACAATACCATCTAGCCATCTCATCTGCTCCAGGCTAGAAAAATCTATGATAGGTTTCAATCACTGACTGTTTATGCTTACAAACCAGCCAGATCAGGTAGGATATGCAGTATAAATTAGTAAGATGTAGTATTGCCAATAAAGGAAATAAAGGGACTGGAAATCTCCCACCAAGTTATGATCTACTGTATAATAAGTAAAATGTCTTCTGTTTCAAGGTAGCTTTTATTTTTTTTAAAAAAAAATAGTTCAAGGTTCAGAATTACTAAAAATCAGGTACAAAAATAAAAGGAACATTTTTACTTTCCCCTTTTCTCAGGATAAAACAAGAAAGGCATTTCTAGCTACACTGTATATTTCCTGGTCTAGCCCAGCCAGCTAATACGCTTGTTTAAATTTTTCTACTATTTACTCACAAGCATGCTCCTTCTTCCCTGTGGGAGCACATGTGATACATAATCATAACCCTCCACCTCATAATTATGCCACTTCTTCGTTACATTTACTAGTGAGCCGAGTACTGCCAGAAACATGCACCAATGAGGACTTAAATTTGGCCAACGACAAAGCCAAGAAAGTGGCTTCATTTTGGCAATCCAGGATTTGATCGGGACATGAAAGAAAAAGAATCTCTCCTCCCACCTCTTCTTGGATATTAATCAATAAAATCACAGCATACAATGTCCATCATTCTTAATTCCGTTCTCACAGTTTTTAGCCTGTTTTGACTATTTTCAAAAACTAATTAGCATCTGGCTTGAAGGCTGTTTCCCAGACTTCTTCACCCCCTGCTCAGGGAGCAAAGAACTTCTTTAACTCACTAAAAGCAAAGGACCCATTTTAATTCATTACAGTTACTACATGATCTAAAAATGAAATTGAATCAATGAATGAATGATATATATATATATTAAAAATAGGGTAGTATGATTATCTAAACCAAATCTGGGAACACTAAACAAAACATGTAAAGCCATTCCATCAAAAAAGCTTCAAAAGCCATAAACCTTAGTTATACCTAATCTCTGCCATTACCTAGGTTTCAAAACATTTCATGTAACCATTTACACTGGTGGCTTTCACAGCATCCTGTGGCAATGAATTCCAAAGGTAAATTATGTATTACACAAATGCATACTTCTTTTTGTACTGCCTGAACCAGCTGCCAACCCTGAATCAGGTTCATCAGATTTATGATCCAAGTTCTAGTTGTTTGAAGAAAGCAGGTGAAAATAGCCCAAGGCAACATTTCAACTCTCCCTTGGAGTCAGAATCAGCTAACAATATGGAGAAATCTGTCTGAATGCTTTGTCCTCCCCAAGCAATTACACTGCATTACATAATAATAATAATAATAATAATAATAATAATAATAATAATAATAATAATAATAATAATAATAATAATAATAATAATAATAATAATAATAATAATAATAATAATAATAATAATAATAATAATAATAATAATAATAATAATAATAATATACAAAATTGTCTGCTACTTGGTCTAATCCATGTGTCCTATACTAAATCAAATGCGCTGAATCCAAATTTCCACCTTACTTCAAAGATCACTGTGGACCTGTCACTAGCAGATCATCAAGCCAGGAGTAAAAAGCCAGAGGAGTAGGGAGGGAACCAGTGGGTCCACTATCCATTTAGAACAATACATGTCAAAAACACCTTTGTGTTGAGCTGGTGAGCTCAGGAGCCAAGGAAGGAACAGTGACAGGTTGTCCATGCTTCAAAACCATTTTCCATGCAAAAATGAAATGATCTGTCTTTTGACTAGTGTTAGCCCTGAAATATGTCTTTTCCCCTTTGAGACCCAGAGAAACATAACAATTCCTTGGCACTTAGCTGTTGCCCTGGCCACCCCACCCTCAGGAAGACAAGCTTTACAGGATCAATTACTCTCTGAGCAGGAGACGCTGGAGAGTTTCAGTGGCTCAAGTACCCATCTGAGTCTGTAACTGAAACTAGAGAGATACTGGAGTGTGTACTATCCAGTTTATTACTACCCTGAGCTCATTAATAGGTGAAGCAAAGCCGTGACTAATCTGGAATGTTGTAAGGTTGGTGTGTTTTGAAATTTCCTACGTCTTCACAGGTTCCTGCTGGTAGAACACGGGGGGGGGGGGGAATCACATTTGCTTCTCCCTTTGCCTTCATCCACCCACCCACCCCCCATAAACAAGTGAGTAAAGTAAACAAAACCTCACTTGGCTTAATATTCAGAGCAGCTCCATATTTGGGTGTGCCAGAGGCCCAAAGGACACTTGATGGTGTAGGAAGGACAGTGATGGTGAACCTTGACACTCCAGGTGTTCTTGGACTTCAAATACCAGAAGCCCAAGTCAGTATACCTGCTGATCAGGACTTCTGGGAATTTAAGTTCAAGAACATCTGGAGTGTCAAGGTTCACCATCACTGAGGTAGGACATTCTTATTTTACCATCCCATACACTTGAGCTACCCATTTTCCCCCTTGCTCTTCTGTCCTGGACAATCCCTTGAAAGATTTGCTTAGGGATATAAAGCTGGTTCTCCCAAAATTTCTGATCTATTTTATGGCTGTAGGATGCTGCATCAGGAATCTTAAGGTTGCAACCATAACACATCTGTGACTATTTCCCATGAAACTAGGAATACTAAAATCTTCCCTGCAAATCTTTGTAATAAATTTCTACAAATACTGTATTATCGCAACACCTACAGAGTTGCCAAACACTTATTATCTGCAGTTGTTAGGCAATTAGGGCCGATTTCAGTATTTGAAAATTTCATAGTTGTCAGCTTGACATGTAATAATGTTTGGTAATGACAGCACTTGAAAAAGGAGTTGTAATGGCAGTGTGATGTTTGAGAATGTGTTTGAAGCCTGCCAAAATCAAAAGAATTAACAGATGTCAAGATAAGCGTTTAAATTTTGTTGTAATATTTTTATCTTTTGAAATGCAAATTATCATTTCAATGACAACATTGTATATTCAAGATCTGAATAGTGAAATTAAGATGTGAAGTGATTTTAAAATATTTTTCAGAGCTGAGCTGAAAATGAGTCCTTTTTAATTAATTTTTTTGGCAGTGCTCTGAAAGAACTTGCCTATTCAAGAAACATCCTTCCTATTTTGAGTTGCTTTTATTTATTCTCAAGCTGTCAACAGAAGACAAAATATATTTCTTTATGTACAGTTAACCCGTTTCAGAAAGTAATGCTCCCACCTTAATTTGTCTTCATTTATTTTCCATCAGTGTGATTTGCCTCATAATGAGATCTGATCCAAGAGTCCACATACTAGTGCTAATTTCCACTCTGCACCTTGTGCGATTCTTTTTGGCTAGAATTAGGGGTGTAATCCCACCAATGTCTCATTTCTGATCAAGAAAGCTTGTTAAAGATCTTCCAACTCTCGCAAGAGTTCTTCTAGTTACCAAAGTGAGAAAACAAATACTGTACTTTTTGAATTTATTCCATTGTACGCAAAATATAGCGTCTCAAAAGCTGATGTGGTCCATCTCTTGGCAATGACTAGTTATAAGCAATGTAGTTACTTAAACACATAGGATAACAAAATATAATTAGTAGTTACAAAGTTACATTTAGATATAATCATTTTACTTTCAACTGTTACATTTACAACGCATTTTACAGGTTTTATTCTGCTCTCTTATCAATCTTAAAAGGCAAAGGAAGCACAGTAAAACCCCGACTTACATATGCCTCGAGTTACATAAAATTCGACGTACATAAGGATTTTGTGCTAAAACCATGTCCCGATTTACACAGTTTCCTATGGGTTTGCTTCGAGTTACATAAAGATTCTTTTTCCTATGGGTTTGCTTTGAATTCATTTCCCTTTGAGTTTGCTTCAATTTACATAAAAATTTCATTTTTCCCATGGGTTTGCTTCGAGTTACATAAAAAAACCGATTTAAGCAAAAGACTCTGGAACGGACTTTTTTTGGAAGTAGGGGTTTTACTGTACTTTTTAATTTTATGTTTGGTTTTACTTTTAGTAAATACTGTATAGTATTTCCAAGTTGCAATATAAGAGTTGGTCACTAGAGGGGATATTTCTTGTTGTTATTCTGGTTTGTTGGTTTGAAAATTTGCAAAATAATGCATATGTCAAAAAAACACTTGTGTGGTAATTGGAACAATAATAATGGGAAACTAACTAACAAGAAGAAGTGAGTAATGTGACAAGTTCCTTTTAAAATGTAACATTCAGAGCTCTTGTGCCTTTCCCATAAGTGCATGCAAACAAACACAGAGATCAAGTAGAGAAGGCAGGTTAAATGATTAAAAAATACAAATACAAATACAAATACAAATACAAATACAAATACAAATACAAATACAAATACAAATACAAATACAAATACAAATACAAATAATAATAATAATAATAATAATAATAATAATAATAATAATAATAATAATAATAATAATAATAATAATAATAATAATAATCCAATGCTACCATGTTTGCTAGTTCATGGAAAGAGACAACACTTATTGCTAGCATAGCAAATTCAAAGGTAATATAGTATTTAGTTTTCCATTTTAAAAATTAAAATAGTTATATTTAATTACTATTTTGAAAAATCTGAATGCTACAAGCCACTGGCCTATTTTTTAAATCGTGTCAGAAGAACACAAAGGTGCTTTCTGGGTTGAAAGGATTTCTGCTGGAAGAACTCTGCTCAGGGGATGCCCAGATGAGGTTCCTTTCATGTCCTTAAGATCTTGTCTCACCAAAGTGGTCCCTGTTTACCTACTTGCAATTTCTTGCTTTCGAACTGCTAGGTTGGCAGGAGCTGGGACTGAGATGGGAGCTCATTCCATCATACAGTACTTGGGTCTTGAACTGCCGACTTGCTGACCTTCCAGCTAACAAGGCGAGCTTCTTAGCCACTGAGCCACTGCATTCCCTGGCATACAGTACATTATAAAACATTGTCCCTGTCTGCTTCAGCATCACCTCAGTGTCCCTCAAACATCATGAGGCAAAGCACGAGCCAGCATTTGAACATTACTACTACATACTTGTAACTATAAAAATAACTAAAAGTACAGTACATCACACTGAGATACCATCCTAAATTAATGTAGCTGTTGCAAGGGAGACTTACAAGATATATCAGAAGACAAGACTGATTGAATTAGATAGTAATACTAGGAAAAGCTGAAGGCACCAGGAAAGAAGACCAAATATGAGATGGATTGACTCTTTGAAGGAAGCCACAACTAGAAGCTTGTAAGAGCTGAGCAGGGCTGTTAATAGCAGGGCATTTTGGAGGTCATTCATTCACAGGGTAGCCATAAGTCAGAGGTGACTTTATGACAGACTAGCATATTTTGCCCAGCCTTGCTGGGCATGTGTAATGTGTGTGTTGGCGGTTAGGGGTGGTTTGGGTGGTGGTAACTATATTTGAAAGAATAGTTTTGTTTTAGTTTTTTCTGATGTTGTTTGTTTGTGAGGATATTTTTTTAAAATAAATTAGCTTTTCTGGTTTAGGATTTTGTGTTTTTAAATTTATTTGATTTTTATTAATTTGGTTATATTTTATTTGGATTTAAAAAAAATATTTATTTGCCTGTAGGATACTCTTCCGGCCTCTAGGTGGGGCTGTGATTAAGAGTTTGATTTTCTTTGTTTCTTCAGTTCTGTTGCGGAGGCATGGAGGAAGGACGTGTTTTGCAAATTTTCTTGTGTTAATATTTTATTTTCTATTTTGTTGGGATTTTGGGGTGCTGGGCTGGGGGGTTAAGTAGAGTGTTAGTGTATTTAATTAAGTGTTTTTGGTAGTTGTTTAGTATTGCTTTTGAATTTTTTATGTGTTTTATTGTGTTGAATGTTTCTGGTTGTTATTTCTTTTTTTGATTTTTTTCCCGTATTTATTTGTGTACTTTGTATTGTTATTGTTTTTTGAGTAAGGTATTTTTGTGTAGTTGTTATGTTGTAGATAGGTGTTTTTAGTGAGTTGCCATGGTTTTTCATTAGCCTTTTGTATTTCGGATGTGTTTTGTTGTTTTTTGTTTATTGTTTTGTTGTTTACTGGGTTTACTTGAATTTCTTGCTCATTTATTTGTGTTTGTATTTTTGATGGTTGGTGTTTTTTTAACTGATTTGTTTTGTTGTGATTGTGTTTTCCAGGGTGAAGAATGGCCTGTCTGTCATTGTCTCTTTTCCCCATTGCTGTTTAGACATTAGCTTTCGATGCAGCGATGGGGAAAATGAAGAGCCAGCAGTCAGCTCGCTCTTCATCTGGTAATGTTCATTAGGTCGATTGGGGGAGAAGGAGGCAGAGAAGAGCTATCTGCTTTATGATGGTTCTCTCCTCTCGGCCTCCTTTTCTCCTGGCTTACCTAATGGGAGATCTGTTTGTGGCTGTGAAGCTGTTTTTTTTTTTTTGTAAAATTGTAGTGCGGCATGCAACGATCCATAAGGGGTTGCGCTCTTCCTTGCAGATTGCTGGCTGCTGCTTTTCTATTACCTCCACTGCTGTTTCGTGCTAGTTCTTGAAACAGTGGTGTGGGTAGTACAAAGGTAGTAGCCAGTCATTTGCCAGGTAGTGTGCCTCCCCTGACAAAGTGCTGCATGCTGCTGGTTTTTTCCCCTCCCGCCTCAACTTACCTTGAGGCCGGTGGTGGTCTCAGCAGGGTAGTGGGGAGGAGGGGGAGTTCCTCTTTGCCCCATTGCTCTGGGGAAGAAGGCCGGCGGTGGCCTCACCGTGGCTTTGGCAGGTTTGGGGTAGCGAGGGTGTGAGGCGCTGCATCCACCTTTGGCGGCCTTGCACTCCCATTGCATGAGATGTTATTTTATTTTATTTTTTGCGTGCTGGCTTTTCCAACGTTCTACGCGCTCGCACCCTTCAGCCTGATTGGCTGAAGTGATCACAGTGCGGAGGACGCTGGAACTTGTAGTTGTTTTTTCTGTCTGCGTTCGTGGGGCGGATGCCCCACTCGCGGCTACCGGACCCTTGCGGCGATGATCGGTCGGTATAAATGGAAGTGTAGGCGGCTCGGTATGGGATAGTAGGGATGGGTGCGGACGTGTATGCCAGATTCCAACGGTTAATGCCCCTTCTTATAGGTAAAGATAACAACAACATGGAACTTTCCAAAGGTATTTGGACTCAGTGATTCTTGGGGTCCTTCCTGCTCTACCATTTTTGTGTCTCATGCTGTGTCTAAAAGACATTTCTCTTTTTAAGTGTGTTTTAAATGGTTTTGAATGGAGCCTACTCCATATTTGTAATGACTAATATGTTTTATTTTAAAAAATATTGTAAGTCATGGTGTTTTTAATTCTTTTAATGCTTGTTTTTAAAAAATTTTGTTAAGCTGCCCTAGACCATAGATAGATAGATAGATAGATAGATAGATAGATAGATAGATAGATAGATAGATAGATAGATAGATAGATAGATAGATAGATACTATATTTTGTAAGTAAAGTAATACAAAAAATATTCTGACTTCCATTCTCCAAATGAGGGAGGAATCAAAGCTAAGTGATAGATGCCCAAGGCCACATAATAAAAACTTTTGAAGTGGTAGCCATGTTAGTCTGTGCAAGTATATCTGAGAGTAAACAAAACAAAACAGGACAAAACACATTGTGGCACCTTAAAGACTAACTACTGTAGCACATAGAGTTTCCTCTGCCAGAGTTCTTGTGTTCTTCATTAAGGCATGTAGTTTTTGCCAACTGCTGAAGCAGTGATCTTTGGGGAGATTAAGTTGTTGAGCCTGTTTGACTTCTGTCAGTTTTGCCTCTTGCATGGAAAGAGCCTCCTTGACAATTGCGGTATTTTTGAACCACAATCAAGCATACCCGGGGGAACAGCAACCTTGTGTTGCCGGGTAATCTTTCTCACAGTATGTCAGGCGAAAGGAACTGTGGAATAAACTCAGCAAAAGGTGGCTTCACGTTAGCATATCAGAGAGTAAATAAAACAAAACAACAAAATCGTAGGCCGTGAGGAGAAATAAGCTGACACACACAGAGACTGGTCAGGGTTCAAAGATGAGATGGCCCCGAGAAGCGGGCACCATAAGTATTTATTGACAGCTAGAAAAAAGCTATGACGTAGGCACATATATCGTCATCAATTGTTCACTACAACTAAAGGATATTGACTAGGATAGAAGGATTTCATGTACCTTTCAGATAAGCGTGTTTCCGTGCCTAGAGAAGTGACAGTTTGACAGGGTGAATATTGATTACAGGATGGGCCGATCTGAAGAGGAAGATAAGGAACACTAAGGCCAGAGGGCAGTTTCCCAAGGTCCGTTAAGGGGTTATCTATTTCAGCTTTTGCCAGGGAACTCCCTTAGGATGTTATGAGTCATCCTTTTGACGAGCTCTAAAGAAGCCAAGCCGGCACTTTCTTTGCCTTCCCCTATAGGAAGCAGTTTAGGAGTGATTATATTGAGGAATGTATGGGGGTAAACTTGGGGTGCTTATAGGTGAGAGTTCAATCCTTGCTTCATCTCCCCTTTTATTTCTATTTAAAGGGGGATGGTTTTATGTAAATGGTACAAGTCCTCTCTCTGAGGCATTTGATACTTAGGTTTAAGACCTGGCACACACTTTGAAAGCAAATGAAGTACACATTGAAAGCAACAGGATCCTGTGATGAGAATAACGGTGCCCTAAACCAAGTATTGTACTATTTGTTTTACCCATAGTGTGGAGTGTTAACCAGGACCAAATATTATCCCAGAAAGAAGACAATAAATTAACCATGTGTATGTTATTTTTCAAAACACTCTGTAGATTGTCCAGTTCATCCTCAATGGTTTGGTTGAGATTATGGAATCTTAGCTGACACCCCTTTTTCCCCGACCACCCAACAGAAACCCCCTTGCTTATCAAGCAACTAATCTAGGGCGATTCTGTGTTGCATGAGAATTTGGCTAAGGTCATCATCTTCTGACTGGAGGTCCCTAATTATTCTTCCAGTGGCATTGACTGATTTTTCCAAGCGGCATGTGAGACCGAGAATGAATCTGCGGTTCTCTTGCGCTATGATTCCAGGATATGAGCCTAGGGTCAGGACTCAGGTGATCGCTGCAACAATGGCTCTCCCTCCGGAGGAGGGAACGTTGCTTACCTGGACATCAGTAATGACTTTGTCAGAGTACTGGGGCCCTAACATACCCATGACTTTGCGTCATCTGCGTAAAGGAGAAGAAGAGGAGAAACTGGGCTTTTCTACCTGTACTGGGAATGTGAGATAACATATACCCGCACACTTGTAAGCACCAGGATGGTAATTTGTAGCAACACCTTTAAAGAAAAACCATATGGGGCCCTTCAGTTGCCTCCCAGCACAAATGTCCCCAGGGCCTGTGTATGCAGGTGAATGTAGTGGTAAAAAACCATAAATGTCCATCCGTGTGGATTTAGATATGTCAAGAGAACTCTTATAAGAACTGTTACACCTCCCCCATACCCAGAAATAATCAGAACAAGCAGTATAATTGCCATCATTTCACAAAGCCATATACGCTTTAGTCCAATCTGTCCATAAATGGCTCCAAGTCCCTCGGCTCCAGAAGCAATAATAGGTGCCTTTGGTGAAGGCACAAAACTTCATGTGCCTCCACCTAACTTTGTTCCGTTGTAGAGGTGCTTGTGAAAACAGGCTGTTTGGCCGATTGAGAGTTTATGTTTGTGAAAGTACATTGGAGGGTTCGTTGATCATGCTGGCATGAAGGCAAAAGTAGAAAGGTGACTGGATTCTCATAAAACAAAACTGTGTCCTGTCCATGAATGTCAAGCATGTAATGTGCATGTCTTATTCACATATTGAGGTTGAGTTCTGGTGAGTGTGGAAGTGAATGTGCAAGTGAATGTGCAACCCCCTCCCCCACTGGAAAACTGCATGCTAAAATAAACAAAATCAGCAAAGAATTGTAGGTCAGCTGAGCGATGATGGCTGCTGTAAAATTCTCTAGTGTGCCGTCTCTTCCCTGTGCACTTAGGGAAGCAGCTGCCTGGTCGCTACGGCATTCAATCTGCCCCCACGTCACTGGAAGGGCTGACGCTATCATGGGGACCCTGCATTTCCCCTGCTTCGGCTGGTGCTGAACTGTCATCTGCTGGAGTTCCAGAACTAGGTTCTGGGGGGTGGGCTGATACCATGCCATGTGGACGGCTCACACACCTGCTGGGCACCCAAAGTGGACCTGCAGGGGAGAGAATGGCTGCAAGGGCAGCACTGCACCCTTGAAATGCTGTTCCTGAGGGGAAAATTTTGAAAAAGTTAAATTTAAATGATTATAAGTATAAAACGGTGTAAAGCCTCTGTTGGAAATCCAGAAGGGTACAGCCAGTATCCCTCTTTCCTTGTTTTCTAAAAGGGATTTTAAATTATAGTTAGTTTTGTTCCATGATTGCCTGCACTATGGAGTTGGAAAAAATGTCATGGGTTGCAAAACATCCAGAATTGGGAAATAGTAAATAGAATTGATGACCAAGGCTGTGGATAGAACAAGAGAATTAATCAGCTTTGGTGCTACCTTTTTGTAGGTATGCTATGGAAAAAGGAATTTGCCATGCAGACGCTGTGAATAAAATGACATAATTAGATTATAATATCCATATGATTGAGTCCTGTTAAGGAGGAGAGGTCTGTCAGGCTGGTCTCAAAAGAGTCAGGTGTGCAAGAAAGTAAAGGAATGTCAGATCAAGAAAGAAGGAAATAACAAAACGCCTTGCTTGTTTCATGAAAAGTCTGTACATTTAGGAAAAAGCAGCAATTAGAATAAAACACAAGGTGACAGAATAAAAAAAAGAACAAACAGGCCAACAAACATTTCTGGAGGTAGCATAAATAAGCTGAAAAATGCAAATAGTGTTTGTTGTGTTTGAATACATTTATTGCTGTAACATTTTGTGAAATAATTGGGATCAGTACGATCCTCCATTTTGTCTCCTTCTTCTTGGTCCTGAAATATCGCGGGACTACGTTCCTGCCTAAACTATGTAGCCTGTACAGTCTTCACTCTGGTCCGATAACTTCCCAGTCACCCCACTCCTCTTCCTGTCATTTCTCACCCAAATGTATCCATTTCTGAGTGTATATATTTAGCAGTGCTGCGCCATTGCTCCCCATGTTCTGACTGCCTAATAAAGTTGTTTGGCCCTGTTATGCTGGCTGCTTCACATTTCTACCACAACATCAAATTGGCGACGAAGGTGGGATAACGGTGTCCCATACACCTACCCTAGCTCTGTTCAACGTGACTGCTCCCGAGAAATGGGTCCTGTACGAGCAGCAGTTCCGGCATGCCATGGCGGCCCAGGACATCGTCGACGAGAAGAAGCGCTCCTGCTTCTTGTCGCACTGCGGCCTGGCCACCCTCGAGCTGGCCACACACCTCATGTTGCCCAGGGACATCGACACCGTCCCACTGACAGAGACCTTGGCGGCTCTTTGGACACACTTCCAGCCGAAGGTGTCCATCTTCCTGGCCCAGGTGGCATTCCACAGACGGGATCAATGCCCGGGAGAGTCCATAGCCGACTACGCCACTGCGTTGAGGCTGGCTGCTGCCCCGTGCTAGTGGGACAACCTGCAAGAAGCGTTGCGGGATCGCCTGCTGGCCAGCATGTGGGATGCAGAGACACAGCATCGGCTTATGGTCAGGGACATCCTGACCTTTAAGTCGGTCCTCCGGGAGGTGTTGGCATCCGAGGCTGCAAAGTTGGGCATCAAGTCTTTTAAGCACAGGCCGGCCGCCTCCGGGTGTTCAGAGTCCGCCCCGTTCCTCTGCGTCTTCAGCATCACCGGTATCTTCATCTATATCCAGGTCCGGGTCCAGCGACGAAGACAGTGAGGTCCGGAAGGTCCAGAAGAAGACGTCAGACAAGCGCACGGCCAAGAGGGCCCATCGCAGATGTGTCGGCTTTGGAGCGAGGCACGACCGCCATCAGTGCCCCTTCAAGAACGCTGACTGTCATCACTGTGGCAAGAAGGGCCACATCACCAAGGTCTGCAGACAACAGCAAAAGCAAGTCCACAATGGCTCGCCAGCCTAACAGAAAAGTAAATTGTCGCTCTTTACAACTGACAATAATGGGAAAATCCAAGGGTTTATTCAGACTTGCTATGAAACCTGCCCTTATTGATTTGCAAATGGTTGCAAAACAAACTTCTCATGCAAGCTGATACAGTACATCACATCCAAAGGATAGATGCAAACCAAACACTGTGGCATTACACATTTCCCAATGAGTTAGCATCTATTGATAATGGTTTTTTTATGACCCAAGCAAAATTGCAGCATATAACCTGTTAGCTGGTGCATCAAATTTGATAATGTCCCAGAAACCCTTGACTAATATTCAAACCCCTGAGATAGGTATCCAGTTTAAGCATGTATTTAATCTCTCTTCTCTCTCTCTGGATTCTAGTCCTGTAATTCCTCTGCTCTAGAATGGCAACTTTCAAATCCATGGCTGAGTGTTCAGGTAAAGTGGTTTGAAACAGGTTTCTGTGTATTGCCACTCTTGATGTCTGATTGATGCCCATTAATTATCTGATACGCTTGCACAGACTAACACGGTTACCACTTCAAAAAATTCATCTTGGCAGTTTCACGCCTGGCCTTGCCTCCTGCCTGCACATAAACTTGGCAATAATATCTCAAACCCCACCACCACCTCTGCTAGCGCATGGAGTGTCAAACTTCTTGGCAGTAGCAACGCTTGCCAGCCCGCAAAGTGTGTTTCTGCATGGACACCTCAGCTGAAGGAATGAATGAGTAAATGAATAAATAAGGAAAACGTTTAATATGAAGACCCATGTAGGATCGAAAGTCAGTTTCGGCTGGTGATTTCTAGGATTATCAAACTGCCCGCCCGTGATAATCTGACTGGCCCATCTCAATGGCTGTACGGCAGACACTGATCGGCCACCCCGAGGGAAAATGTGGTCGTTCTCCTTGCAACACGGATACTTAAAGCAGGGCTGCCCAAAGTTTTCATGCCGCAGGCCGGTCACATGGTTCAGTGGGCCGGTGATGTGGTTCAGCAGGCTGGTCACACAGTTCCTCCCACCGGAAGCGGAAGTAAAAGGCGTCTTGCAATGTTTTACAACAGGATGAGATAGATTTTAAGCTGCCATTTTCTCTGCTTAAATCAAGGCTTTTTCACCCAGAGGATCACTGGTCTATGGAACTCCCTGTCAGAAGAAGTGGTGACAGCTGTCAGTCTTGACAGCTTCAAGAAAGGATTAGACAAGTTCATGGAGGACAAGGGTATCAATGGCTATAATTATGGATACTTAAGGACAACCTCCGTGTTGGAGAGATAGGCAGGATATCTCTCAATGCCATTTCCAGGGAATCCTAAGCAGGTGAAGGCATCTGCTTGGGAATACCCTGAAGCAAACGGTGAGCCACTGTGTGTGACAGAATGCTGGACTGGATGGGCTGTGGCCTGTTCCAGCAAGGCTGTTCTTATGTTCTTATGTAAAGCTGCCCAAACTACCGCCCGTGGGCCAGATCCAGCCCCCAACACCAATTCACCGGGCCCATGCCACCCTCATAGCTCCCAGAAGCAGAAGCAAAATGCGCACTTCTGGGAGCGACGAGGGTGGTGTAAACTGGATGATTTGGCGCAGGGGGCCCAGATCTGGCCCACGGGCCAAAGTTTGGGCCGTCCTGGCTTAAAGGGACAAGACATGGCGAGGTGTGTGTGTTGTGTTGTCTCTTTAAATCCCAAGGGAGCCTCCTTGGGCGGACCTTGGGTCCTTCCTCCTCCCTCCCCTCTCCCCCCACCCTCCCGCAGCGGGTCCTCCGACTTCGAGCCCCCCCCCCCCTTTGGCCTCCGCCAAGGACCGGCCTCGCTGCACGGGCCAGATGTGGCAACCACCGGCGCCGCTGCTGCACACCTTCGGCTTCCGCCTCTCTCCGCGGGCTCCTTTGAGCCCAGCCCAGCCCGGAGCCGGCCTCGGACCGCCTGGCGGGAGGAGGAGGAGGAGGAGGAAGGCTCCTTCGTCGGGCATGCGCCCCTGAGTCCCGAGCGATGGGGATGCTGCTGCCCGGGGACCGCGGCGTCTTGCTGGGGCTCTGGGCTGCCCTCCTGCGCAGGCTCCAAGGCGAGAAGTCCCGGGCCCGCCAGCTCGACGAGATCAACCTGTTGCAGCAGAAAAGGTAAATTCCCCCCCGAGGGGGGGGGGGCTGGCCAGAGCGCCGTCCGCTTGTGAACCAGAGTGCCTCTGACCACGTCAAGAGTGCCTATCCACCCCCTCCCCCTCCCCCACCCCCCAAAGCAGGTGGGACTTGGGGGCATTTGCAGTTTTGTGTGTGTGTGTGTGTGTGTGTGTGTGTGTGTGTGTGTGTGTGTGTGTGTGTGTGTGTGTGTGTGTGTAAGTTTTGTGGCGCCTGGAGAGCAGAACTCTTGCGATCCTTTCCTCCCTCTCCCCAAATCGGCTCAGGAGCTGTAACTAGATCTCCCCCGGGAAAGTGTCTGGCGTTGCTCCTTCGCCTCGCCAGAGAGATTCACAGACAATACCACGCTGTGTGCCGGGAGAGACGAGAGCCCCGCGGGCACTTCACTTCTCCCCCTTGGGTGGGATGCTTAGTTAGAGAAAGAGGGGACACCCAATGCCGAGAGAAAGCAGGGACTCTGCGGGGATGCCCAAGGGTCTTGTTTTCATGTGCATAGCAGGGCGGCTATGGGGGTAAACCTAACTAATTCACCATTTTCTGCCACCTCGGTGGGTAGGAGAACATCCGCATCAGCCACACTGCCACAGATCTCAGAAGAAGAGGCTGGACTCTGGCCAAGAGCCTTTAGTCCTGGGGCATTTCTTGTCCCCTCTCTTATTTAAGAACTGGATAGTTCTTGGAGTTTCTTGCAGGCTTACTTCGGTGCTAGGAAATAATGATAATGATAATGATAATGATAATGATAATGATAATGATAATGATAATGATAATGATGACGACTCATAACTCACTTGATATAACTGTTGTGGAAAAGAAGAAGGCTTGGTTTATGGGCATTGCTACACCAGGAGACGTGCGAATTGAGGACAAACAAGTGGAGAAAATCACAAAATGTCATGATTTGCAAATTGCACTCGAGCGTTTATGGACTCCTTAGAAATTATGAAATTTTGGATTTACAGTACAGTATTAGACTTCATCATCCTAACTCTACAAAAATATCTTTACTAGGAACTGCCTTTATTATTATTATTATTATTATTATTATTATTATTATTATTATTATTATTATTATTATTATTATTATTATTATTATTATTATTATTATTATTATTATTATTATTATTATTATTATTATTATTATCATCGCTATCGCCATCGCCATCGCCATCGCCGTTGGTGCTGTCGTCGTCGTCTTCATCATCATCATTGGATACAAATCAACCATTTGATTCACAGTGAAGGACTGGAATAAAATTAACAGTTCAAGCCCTATCCAAAGACCTAAGAACATCTGAGTATATATTCAGTTCCTAGTAGAGTTGTTTTTTGGAGAGTTAGGATGTTCAAGTCCTGTAAGTCCAAATTTCCAAATATCTAGGGAGTCCTTTAGGTATTGCTCCAAGGGCTCCAATCACTATGGGTACAACAACAGATTTTCTCCATAGATGTTCGACCTCAATTTGCAAATCACAATATTTTGTGATTTTCTCCAGTTGTTTGTCTTCAATTCATGCATCTCCTGGTATAGCAATGTCAATAATCCAGACCTCCTTCTTTTCCACAACAGTTATAGTATATCAGGTGTGTTGTGAGGCAAATGTCTGTCTGTTTGCATTTTAAAGTCCCACAGGATCTTGACTCTCTCATTTTCTGAAACTTTCTCTACTTCATGTTCCCAATGATTTTTACTGCATTCAAATCCAAACTTCTGGCAAAGTTTCCAATGGATAACTTTTGCAACCCTGTTATGGCATTGCAAATGATCAGTCTGAAATTTTGCTGCATCTGCTGATCAGATGATCTACTGTTTCATTCTTTTCATTACAAAGCTGGCATTTACAATTGTTGGCTACAGCATTTATTTTTGTCTTCATGCAATTTGTTGGCAAAACTTATTCCTGAGCTGCCAAGATAAATCCTTCCGTTTCCTTCTTCAAAACTCCTGCTCTTAACCATCCTCAT
Source organism: Bradypodion ventrale (assembly GCA_035047345.1). Classification (NCBI taxonomy): domain Eukaryota; kingdom Metazoa; phylum Chordata; class Lepidosauria; order Squamata; family Chamaeleonidae; genus Bradypodion; species Bradypodion ventrale. The sequence continues at coordinate 136,207,353 of JAWDJE010000002.1, read as the reverse complement.
TGGATCAGCCTTACCTTCTATGTTTTTCAAGTATTGACCATGCATATGCTTGTATTTCCAGTTTGCAGCTCGACTTCCAATCCTTTCCTTTCTGTATTCAGCTATCTTCTCCACTGTTTTCAAAAGTCCTCCTTTGTTCACTTCCTGAAGCATATACTCTTCACTTTTCTTATTGTAGTCATTCAAGCTATGCTTTTCTTCCTCTACTGTCTGTTTCACCTGTAGGAAACCTCTGCTACCCTCAGTTCTGGTCAAGTACAAACGATCAACATCACTTTTTGGGTGCAGGACATGATGCATGGTCATTAGTTTCCTTGCTTTTCAGTCAAGGTTGTCTAATTCCATTTGGGTCCAATCAATTATTCCAACCGAATATCGTATAACAGGCACTGCCCAGGTATTAATTGCCTTGATGATATTGCTTCCATGCAGTTTTGACCTCAAGATTTTCTGGACCCAATTAATGTGTTTTGTAGAAGTAGTTCTTTTGACACTATTCCATCCGACCTGTCAACGCCTCCACCACACTCAGAAGTGGAAGCGGGCACGTTTACATCAGCCATAAAATGCACCTGCACATGCGCAAACACGCCCACGGCTGTCATAATCATGGAAGTGGGCATATTTATGACAGCTGTAAATGTGCGCACTTCTGCGGGCATGGTCTGGCCCACTCACCTGTCCGGGGGCATGGTCAGGCCCACGGCGTAAAAAGGTTGGCCACCCCTGGCATAGGCTGACTCTATTCCCAGGAGGCACAATGGGGAATCAAACTCTCAACCAGATACCTAATCTTAAATTGTGATTGTAGAGCAGATTGGCAGTAAGCACCAACTGCTATTGTAGACAGACCCTCATAAAGGACTTATTCTGATCTGTTCTTATTCTGATCTGATGAGTCAGGATTGGACCACGGGGCATGAAGTTATGGGCACACGTGGTGTGGCACGAGGGTGGGATGTGAATGGCAGGAATAGGTGCCTTCAAATTTGAGATGGTTGCAGGAACACCGGAAAACAATCTTCACAGTGGCTTGGTTTGGTGGTGGTGGTCGTGGTCGTGCTAATAAAGGAGCCAGGTTGTAGCTTTGTGCGGTGGGATTGTATTTCCTATGGGGCAAGGAAGAAAACCAACACTGTTTGAAGTTGCAGAGGACTAGAATTAGTTGTAGTATGCACAACTGCAAAACTGTATTGATCCTGCTTGGGCGTGTCATAATTTATTAGATCTTGGTGCCTCAGGATGAAGCCTGGTGGCCTTTACAAAAGGAAGGCATAGAGTGAGTGGTAAGGGAAGCTCTCAAACCTCACCAACATTAGCCTGTCCCTTGACTGGCTCTACATCCTGAGATCCTTTTTCTTCCACCACTGGATACTTCAGAAAGCTAAAGTTGTAATGTGTCAAGCTAAATTCTGATACTTCTTGCCATCCTTACTAGGAACTCCCAGCCCATAATGTGGCACCAGATAGGATGTTCACACCATGACAGCCCTCCATTGGAAGTGAAGGCATTCTTTGTGAGGACTCAACAGTCCAAGAGGCCTTCTCTAGAAGGGCATTTGCGTCTCTACATTTCCTCTCTTTACTGACACCTTGTGACATAAATTCTTGGGATTTACTGGGAATTTGCATCCTTAGGGTGAGCGGTGTAGCACTCAATTGCTTTCTCTGCTTAAGCACTGTAATCGCACTTGTTGGTGTCCAACCAGGTTAGACTGTTGTTTGAGATAATTCCTCTGTGCTTCCTTGTGCTGTGTTAACAGTTGGTTCGTTGGACTCATTGAGTATTCATGCTGGAATTATTAAGAAGCACTGTAATGTCAAACTCTTCTCTGGTAGAAGCGTAAGGGGAAAACAACCTAAATCAAGGTTTTTGGGCGGGCAGTAAAAATGGTCCGGAATAAATCTGTACGAAATAAGATAATAGGGTCATGGGTTGGGCACTAAGAAAGTGCAACATCAGTGCAATGCCAATGCAAATGGTGGTATAAGTGCTTCATCTCAAAATACTATAAGAAAAGAAATGTCCAGGAGTGGACGTTTGGACCAAAGACTGAGCAGACACATGGGATAGCTGGTCACAATCTTTTTTTATACCAAAGAATATTTTATTGCTTTTAGATGAAATTATTTCTAAATTTTACATTAAAATAAGCAAATGCAATTCAGCACAAACTTTTATTATCTTTTGTAGGGGAGGTGTACTTAGCCACCTCAGCTAACTTTTGTCAGGGATAGCCTGTGCTGATGATTGCTTATTATGGATGTAAGAGCTGTGCAGGAACAATCCACTTCGTCCCATACAGTTTTTAAAGATCATAGCAAATACGTGTGTTGCTCAGCCAATTTTTTTTTAGTAAAGATTTTTTTTTAATGGTTAATGTGTGTTTTTTCCTGTCCTTTGCTTCTAGAGATACAAAGACATTCTTTAAGGCTTTCTTAAGCAACACTAATTGTGTATTTACAATGTGAACATAATTATGGGTCAATTCACAAGAGATCATTAAGTGTGTTGAGAATGTCGGTGACGCATGCCCATTCATAATTCAAAGACACTATAGTTGGAGTCATTGTGGTATGGGTGTTGGCTAGAATGCTGGTCTTAGATCACAGAGATCTGGGTTCAAATTTGTGCTCAGCCATGATTTAATAAGTGATCTGCCCATCACTAGTTGCATTCACACATTACAAAGAGCAGAATGGTAGAGAATTCTTATTCATCCTTTATGAGTAGCATCCCACCAGCCATCATAAGCAGCTAAACCAACTAGGAAACAAAAACCTAAAGAGTTACATCTAGCTAGGATTCTTGGGTTGTTTCTTCCCTAGGATTTATAGTTGTTTCCCAGCTTTGAGTTCTGATTTAGACACAACTGTAAGTTTTTGCTTTCTTGTTAGCTTCTGGATAGTTTAGCTATTCCTGCTACTGGAAAGCTCTACCGAAGAAGCTGTAATTCCTCACAATTTTGGCTTCAGGTGACATGAAGATTCAGCCCCTTCGTCTCAGTCGAATCTACATCACAGAATTGTTGTAATGATAAAAAATTGGGGAACATTTGAGGATGTTATAAAGGTAAAGGTTTAATAAGCCTTATAAAAACTCTCCTAAGTTCCTTGGAAAAACAGTGGAGTAGAAATGTATTGTTTTTAAAAAAGAATCTAATACAGATGGACATTAGTGGCAAGCTTAATTAACCTTAGTGAACTAAAAAATAAAATGTGGCTAATTTGGAAACCAAGGAAGTTTTCTGCATACCTAGGTAAAGGTTTCCCTTGCTTGAAAGCCAGTTGTATCCGACTCTAGGATTCAGTACTCATCTTTGTTTCAAAGCTGAAGAGCCAGTGCTGTCTGCTTCCACATATGTTTCCGTGGTCATGTGGCAGGCATGACTAGACACCGGAGTGCACGGAGCACTGTTTACCTCCCCACCAAAGTGGTCCCTATTTATCTACTTGCAATTTCTTGCTTTCGAACTGCTAAGTTGGCAGGAGCTGGGACAAAGATGGGAGCTCATTCCATCCTGCAGAACAGTACTCCGGAATCAAACTGCTGACCTCCTGCCTTCCATTCAGCGTCTTAGCCACTTGAGCCACTGCATACCTAGCAAGCTCCAAATATTAAACAAGAAAAGGCTAAGCTAAACCTGTAGAGAGCAAAAACAATACACCTAGCCCTAGGGGTTGCTGAAGAGTATCTCCCGCCAGGATAAGATTCTGGCTGGACCATCTGAAAGTTGCTTAATAGGCTTTGAGGTGAAGATCAAAGAATAATCAAATAAAGTGAGGCTACTTGGGTACAGGACGTATTTTCTGTGAATGTGGAGACATTCAATCAATACAGCAATTATGTGCATGCAATTTATGACTTACCAAGTGTACAAAAGAATATCTAGTAAATGGCCAAGATAATGCTAATCAAGTAGTCTGCTTCCAGTCAGAAATACAGTGAAACCTTGATTAACAAACTGCTCGGTTAACATAAAAATAGCATAACAAAGGGAAATCCATAGAAAATAGTGGCTTGGTTTACAGAATTTTTCCCTGGAACAGATTAATTGGTTTTCAATGCATGCCTATGGGAAATTTGGTTAAAGTAATTTTTGCTGTAAGAAACGTCTCGGAGAATGCTAATTATTTTAACATTTTAATTTGTTTTAAATTTTACCTGTACAGTGGTACCTCGCTTAAAGAGCATAATGCATTCCACGGGATTGCTCTTGAAGCAAGTAGCTCTTTAAGCGAAACACTTAGAAAAAGTGCCGCTGCTGTCATGGTAAGTGACCATGGTACGTCACCGATCATGACTTCTGGTAGGGGGGATTGCGAACCCCAATTTAGTTGTTAAGCGAGTTTTTAGTTGTTTTATGAGGCAACCATTTGGAGAAAATACTGCTCTTTAAGTGAGATAGTCTCTAAATTAGGCGCTCTTTATGTGAGGTTTTACTGTATTTCATTTGCATCCATAATTGTTAACTGTGCAGTGATTATAATATTTAACAGTCCAGTTGGTGCTATGTTGTTATTCAAATTAAGTTACATTACTACAAGTTTAGTAAAAGAAGCAAAATAAACCACACCCCATAATAGAAGTTGAAGGTTCTGACTCACATGGAGCATCTCTATGGATCCAGCAGTCTCTTCCCAACTGGCACTTTCATGTGTTGAAAGAGGCATTAAGGGTGACTCAGGTTTAATATGCTCCCCTTAAGATATGTAATCTCTGCCTTTAGAAACAATGGCTGAAATTATGTTGGCACAACTATGCCTTCAGAATGCTGATGACATCATCAGCAGGAGTGATTATTTTTTCCAACTCTTCCCCCCCCCCCCCCCCGCACAAAGTTCTCATGGTCCTATGAAATCATTTTCATTGTCAGGAAGCCTTGAGGCATGTGTGATGGGAGACAGAAGTCTTTAATTACTAAAAAAAAAATCTGCCACTGGGATGATTTTAGCAGCGGTGACAAATTTTGATGATTAAAGATTGATTTCTCTTGTTTTATGGGTCCCATGGGTCCCACCCACCACCACAATGAAAAAGATTGGTAGGGGCCTGTAAACCTCAGGACAGAAGCAAGAAATATTCAGTTTCTTAAACATAATGATTGCTGATGACATTATCTGCCTTATGTGGGCATAGTTACAGTGTATGTGAATAGGGCTTCAGCCAATGAGATTTAATAGTGAGTGGAAATGTATAGTGCTGTGGATAGCACTGTAGTAAAAAAAGAAGATTAATTTTCATTTAAAACAACTTCATTTTTATACCTTACAAGTTACAAGTTTGCTTACAACAAATACTGCTTTTGTAGGATTGATGCAATCTAGTATTCAGTCTGATTTCATCATGTCTGTAGGTTAACCCCCCCAATAACATTTCTATTCTGTGTGTGTGTGTGTGTGTGTGAGAGAGAGAGAGAGAGAGAGAGAGAGAGAGAGAGAGAGAGAGAGTGAGTGAGTGAGTGGTCAGTTTACCTCAGGGGTTGCCAACCTTTTTCCTTTTGGGGCCGGGTCATGCTCCCTCAGACAGTTGAGTGGCCTGGACTGGTGGTCCCCCTGCCATTTACAGCTGTCGTAAATGCGTTTGCGACAGCCATGGACTCATTTGCAGATGTCATAAACACATTTACGACAGCCGTAAATGAGTCCACGGCTGATTCCGGTAGTGGCTGATTCCAGCAGCTGCTGTGGCAGCTGTTGCGGCAGCTGGAGCGATGGCAGGGGCCGGATTATTTGGCATCATGGGCCAGATTCAGCCCGCAGGCCATAGGTTGCCTACCTCTGGTTTACCTCATTTACACACACGATTCACGTCCATATACCAATGGGTGAACTTCATGCTCTGTAGCCAGAAGGAAATAACCTCATAATTGAATTTTTTCTGATACATTTTTGAGTCCAAGAAATATCTTTGAAAGGACAGGACTAAAAGTTCATTAGCAACAGGCCCACTTGAAGATCTGGGAAAGCCAGTTTCCAGATATAGCCAAGTTAGATATTTAAGTCAGAAAATTAGTATTTATACAAGTTTACTTGTTTCTAGCTGTTACTGTTTTGAACAAACAAACTTTCAAAAACATTTATGACATACTGTAACTGCTTAATTTGTAGTCAGAAGGAAAGACTTTGGTAGCTGAAATTTATATCTACTTGCTGGTAATCAGTCTTTATTAAAAGCTAATTATCGGTGTCCCTAGTTGTGTCTTTGGGGAATAGATAGCCTAAATCCAGCTCACCTTTTAAGGTTGGAAAATCAGCTGTAACTGTACAACATTTTGTATTTTGAGGTTTTACCATTTTGGTGGTCTTTTGAGAAAGAGAGAGAAAACTAACTTTAAAAAATATATAAGATGTCAACCCAGTTTGATATGATGAATTGCATTAAATCTTGTTAAACAAACAAACAAACAAACATGACCACCATGTAATATCTGCTTACTGAAGCTGAGATTATGTGCCATATGTTAAGTTAATAACTAAATGTCATGCTAAAAATCTATAAAAATTATGTGTTAGGAAATTATCAGAGAGTAGGTGGAACAAGGTATACCTGACGTTTTATATGCTCTGTACTGTATACAAAGACTTCATGAAGTCTGTGAAGTTTTGAATGTGATGTTATTGGCCAAACCAGTTAACAATAAGATTTTAACCTTGTCATGTCATGGTTCACCTTAAAACTGAGTGTCTTCTTTTTTTCTGTGTCTCCATGTGGGCTGCCAGCCAAACATGTATTGACTTATGAAGTGAGTTCTGGTTGAAGTGACTGCGACACTAGCACGGTCATTTTGCTCAACATCCCTTTTTGTTGTGTGAACAAAATGACACTCGGGGTCAGGAAAGGGTAAGTGAATGGAGAAATCTCTGACAGCAGGCTGTGGAGTGGTTTGCTAGAAGAGCATGGTGTGTGTGTGTGTGTGTGTGTGTGTAGGAAATGGGGGAGTCTTGTTGAGAATAATGAAATTGAGGTCAGGAATGACTGAATTTTTGTGTGTGTTTGGCCTCCAAAAACCTGCGTTTGATCCCATACACATAATAAAAAATAAGTAATATATTGCTCTATAAATAAGGGGACTGTTTCATTTTTTTGGCTTAGTGGTTGGGCCAACACAATTTGAGAAAGCAGGATGCCACATGGCTGTGGACTATATGGCATGTTTCATCTTGAGTGTTTGACACCTGCAGGATAAAAACAGACACAGACTGGATGACTGAAAAGGAAGTAGGGAAAGTGGAAGACTTCCCACATTGTCCTGAACAAAGTTTGGAGAAGTTACTCTTGGGTTTTAAAAATAATAATGGTGGCCATAGTAATGGGGAAGGGTCCTGAGAGTTTTAGTCCCACAAAATATTTTTTACAAGCTCAAATTACAAAGGGTTTTCATACTCTTGTAGCAAACTGATAGCAAAGGATCAAGGGAATTTTCTGTGTGTGCATGTGAAAACTGGTAGATAATTAACATGGCATATGTGGGAGTCTTGCTCAAATCAATTGTACACCTGGTGAAAATTTAGTAATACATCTCATCATTATGTAGGACTTTATAAATGAGGAACATGAGGCACAATTAAACTACAGTAAAACCCCGGCTTACATATGCCTCGAGTTACATAATGATTTTGTGCTAAAACCATGTCCCAATTTACACGATTTCCTATGGGTTTGTTTCGAGTTACATAAAGATTCTTTTTCCTATGGGTTTGTTTTGAGTTATGTAAAAATTCATTTCCCTATGGGTTTGCTTCAATTTACATAAACATTTCATTTTTCCTATGGGTTTGCTTTGATTTACATAAAAAAACCGCTTTAAGCAAAAGCCTACGGAACAGACTTTTTTGTAAGTAGGGGTTTTACTGTACAGTACTTTTCTTAGAGCAGTAAACCATGCTTTGGTTCTACATTATCCTGCTTTGCCATTTTCAGTTAGAGTTCAATCCAATTGCTTATGGATTGTGCAACAATGATGCACAGGGACCTCCTGATACAGGCATCCGGGTGCTCCGCCTTTAAGTTGGTCTTGCTATGCTATTTCTGTTCTGTGGTGCCCAGCCCTTGAAGGGGGCTTCTGGAACACACCAAAAATCAAAGCTGCAAATGGAAGCAACTTAAAAAGTAAGAGGGAAAGCAAGCAGCCTATAATGAAACAAGCAGAATTTTATCAATCAATGCTTTGGAAAGAGAGGTCATAGATTTATTTAGAGATCAAAAGTCTGCTGAGAAAAGAGAAAAGGCTTCAAAGGGAGAGTGAAACAGCACAGAGATCTAACTGTTCTCATTTGGACCTCCACAGATTGAGATAACCATCAATGGGTCCTGTCTCCACAGATCAATGGGCACAGGGAGAACTCCAGATAGCAGAGGTTCTTCAGAACTTGAAAAGATTTTTCTTTTTTCAAAAGGCACTTGGGACTTGATCCAGAAGTAGACAGGCAGTCAGAACAGTCCTCTTTAAGATCAGAGTCATAGGATAACATAACTGGATGCTGGAGGGGAAAATACAGTAGAATGGGATGGTTCTTTTTAGGGTTGTATGTATCACGTGCCCTGACCAGATGCTCCATTCCAGCTGCTTTCATGTTCTTTGTACTCATTCACAGTTGTCAGTTAGCATTCTATGTCTGCTGTTTGTACCCTCCGAAACCTCCTGAAACTTCTGTTTGCTGTATGTCTAGTATTATTTGGATTATTTACAGGTCCAGACTTGGAGAATAAAGAGTTCACCATTGGAAGTGGATGACAGCTTGGTCCAATATTAACCCTACAGTAGTTTCCAATAACTTGGAGCCCTCCCACGTCCCTGAAAATTTATCTGATATCTTTATAATTAGGTTAAAATAAGATAAAAAACAAAGACTGTCTCAACTATAAAGAATTACACAGAAGCATCCAAAACAAAACCAGGGCAGGAAATGGTGGTCCAAACAAGAGAATATCTAGAAAAGATCCCCACATCCTTTGGTGAGCATGAAAAGATTAAAGAGATAGCAAACTTATTGGAGCGAAAAGTGAATTACTAATGGATAGTTTCTCTGATGCTTCACATCAAAGATGAAATGAAAGCGTTTGAAGGTAACAGCCCAGCAAAATTTCTTATACTTAATACCAGTTATGGAGCAGAAATGCAGACATTCAAAATAAAATAAAAATGCAGCATGACTAACAAAAGATGCCAAAGCTTCTGGATTCAATGATGGTCTCAAAATGTTACAGTTGATAGAAAATGATGACTTAAATGTCATAATCAGTCTACTCTTGAATAAAAATTGACTTTTATTGCACTATCTCGAAAGGAAAATGCGAAACCTAGTGATGTGAACACAAAATAATACACTTACTGGGCCACTTGCTTAATGTTTTCTTATGGGTAATACACAGCAGAATGTACAAGAAGTGCAAAGGAAGGATAGGATTTATTCAGTTTAGGTTTTAAAAATGGTTTTGAGCCAGGGCAGCACTATTTTGTATATATGGACTGCTCGGGGGAAGGAAGGAGATGCTGTGATATGACGATGGATGTATATTCTTGTTATGTTGGCTGGGGGGAAAAGCATCCCATGTGGCTAGCAAATGGAGCTGTTGCTAAATAAAAGTCTTGATTCAAGAGATTAATGTAACTGGAAGTTGTTGTGAAAGCTGATGATCAGATGAAAAAAGAGAGAGAACTATTAATAGGAGTGTGACAAGAATGTATACTTTCATTGTTGCTTTGAGAATATCTTTAGAGAAGCATTACCTGTTCCAAATGACAGTATTATTGTCTACAGAAAACTTATCAGCAAATCTAGCATGTTGATGATTCTGTATTACTAGGTAATAATTTGTGGTAAACAAAGACTATTCAGTAAAGTCAACAATGTTAGTAACAAACATGGTCTAAAATGAATGTCAAGAAAAGCAAGCCAACAATAATTAGTAAACAGCAAATGGCTAAAAAAGACAATGATGTGTGGGATCCGCGCACACAATTGGTATACTGGCCCTGACAGAACCCCGGTGATGGGTGATCACCTCGTTGCCAGAGGTTCCTGAAGGGACAGAAATTGGGGGAGCGGAATATTAGATAGAGTTTAATTCATCAATAGCTGATCTGACAAACTGCTCGGTCAACAGAGAGCTCATGACTTCGTGTTAGGTGCGTAATAGGCAATTCGTGCCTGCGGATTACCTTAAGCCCTAGAACCAATACCAGCCACATGTTTACCCTGGATAACACGGAACAATGTATTTCCCCTGCCGTTAATTAAGTTAGTTAATTAACTTCCCCTGTAGACTTCCCCAAATAACTTGTGTAAACATGGAGTGTGAGTTCTGCAGATCGCGATGCTTTTACATGCAGCCTGTACATGATAAATACTGATGATTTGCCTTCATTAAATCACTGGTCTTCGCTCCATCTTGCCTCGTGTCTCATTGCTTGACCAGTCTCCTCCGGGACCCAACAGACGCTTTGCGATTCCGATCCAGCTTGTGCAACCCACTTCGCGGCCCAGATCCAACAATGATCCAAAATAAAATGTAGAGTATTTGGCTATGCCATTTAACCTTTCAGTTTCTATAATACAGTAACTGCATCCTGCAGAGATAATGACCCATACTTAACATTACCTTCTTGGGTGTAAATGAAACTCTTCAATATCTTCAAGTAGGAGTGTTGTTATGTCAGTGATTATTATTTCATCTGCCAAACAGGATCCCAGAAATCATCTCTACCAATCCAGTATCTAATTTCTAGGGACACCGTGCCCAATAATAGGAGGCAACTTCCTGCCAATGTAAACACACACCCATCTCTTTGCATTAACTTTTGCTCCATTATCTCTAATGAAGTAGCAATGTCTTCTTTGAGGAACCTAAGAAGAAACAACAGTGTTGAACCAATTCTTCACTTATGAAATGGGCTGGAAGATCAGGACCTGTTGACAAACCTCAAATGCTATTGTTAAGCTAATTCTCGCTCCAGCATTGAGTAAGAGCAGCTCAGTCAGGAGGGAATCCAGGCAGTTGTCTTCAACCCATTGTGATTTGTTGTAAGCCTTTTCCTCACACCATGTTTCCTGCTGCATTGTGTCATGCTTCGGTTCTAAACCAGGAGTTCTCAATCTTTTTAAGACGGGGGCCGGGTCATGATCCCTCAGACAGCTTCGGGGGCCGGACGGCCATTTTTCCCTTTCTCCACCACATGGTACTTCAGGGTGTGGTGGAGGCAGTGGGGCCCCACATGAAATGGAGCCACAGGCCATAGGCTGAAAATCCCTGTTTTAAACTGATCAGCATCCTTTTGGCCCTTTGCTTCCCTTTGAGCTGCAGCAGTTCTGGAAATGCTCATGCACATGTGGAGGAGGAAATTTTATAGCAATAGAATAAAAGGACACACTCACCACTGCCTTGATTGTTCACAACATAAAACATGCCCGATGCTACTCTGCATTATAGTCAGGCTCAGGCCAAAAAGGCTCAGGAACAAACCATGCCACTTTCTAACAAGGGATCAAACTGGGCTTTTGTGTGGCCTAGAAGGTTGCAACTTCTTGGTGAAATTCATTGATTTTATGTGGGGTTAAGAGTGTGTCATTAAGATGATATGACAACTAGCAATGTGTCCCATTTGAGTACACCAACCCAGAAATGAAATAAAACCCCATCTGATTGTCCTCAGTGTCATCCCAAACAACTCTACGAGATTGTGATGTGAGATGCTTATAAAGCAAGGAAGGAGAAACACCTCCCTCCACTGTTTCACAGTGAGTGCCACTATACTTGATCCATGAACTTAGACTTAGATCCTCCAACGCTATGTAGCATATCGGGCAACAAGCAATCTCCAATGGCTTCGGTCTTGAGCGAGTACTTTGGCATCCTCCCATGTCCTTTTCATGAAAGTTTTTATCCATGTATTTTGAGGGCATCATTGTTTGGCATTAGGAGGGTCCAACTTATTGCTACCTTAGGGATTCTGTTTCCCTCCATACAAAGAATACGGCCTGCCATTTGGAGTCTTCTTCGTGCAACAATGTTATGTAATTTGCATGAGCCACTTTTTTGAAGTACCTCACTCATTGGTAATGTGGTCAAAACATTGAATCTTTAAAAATCAGCGGAGGCACCTCTGATGGAAAATGTCATGTCTCTTGTTGATACTTGCCGATGCCTTCCAACTCTCTCAGGCATAGATGGCTGTTGGGATCCATGATCCATGAACTGCGAGGGTTAAATTGGGAAGTGCTCAAACAATTACCCCAAAGCCTCTCTTGAGAGTTGGAATGCAAATAACTCCTCAATAGCTGGAAGTGTCAGTTAAGGCAGAAAAACCAGCAACAATAGAGAGCTACCTGTTTCTGAAACAGAGAGAGAATACTTAAGAGAAAAGCATGAAGGTTCAGGAAATATTTCCATGGGGAATTTCATGCTGCTCCAGATGTTCCGGAGACATTAATGGTGGTTATACAATGTACAGACCGTGAGAAATTGCCTGTAAAGTAAAGCTGCACACAACGAAGGCCCAACCAAAATAATGACTATTTTCAGGCAGACACGCTTTGTGTCTCCTTCCACCATGACAAACTAGGCATGTTTTAACATAATACAAAATGTTGGCGTTGCCGAGGTCATCCTAAGCCCCCTACATTGTACAAGGGGCAGGCCCTGAGACCCTTTTTGATTGTCCCAAGTGGTGCTGGAGGGTGCACAACTCATGGACAGATTCCTCAGATTTTTTGTGACCACCCCAACAACCCATCAAGAAATGATATCAGCTGGCTCATCTTTTCATGTTCGCCCTCTTCAGTGAAGTACTAAGCTGCACCTCAGCAGGCTTGGAGCCATAATTGGACGGATTTGATGTGCTGCAGCCTACTGTAGACTCATAATGAATTATTGAAAGTGATTCCTATGATTATTTAATGTCAGATATTTTGTGTCCAGGTGTAACAGTAGGCATACTTAAAGGAAGCCTACTTCATTAGGTGTTTTGGCTGCAAGCTGGGAGCATGGGAAAGGCCATTTCTGAACAGACTGTAACAAGAGAAAAGGAAGGAAGAAATGTGAAACTTCTAGCTTTCTCCCATTTAAATAATGTAAAATACGTCAACATTTATTGACAATATGTTTAGACATAGCACTTGTTAGATCTCATGTTCTCTCATGTTACTAGGGGACACTCCATGAAACTTTTGGGTACTAGTTCTCAAACAAATAAGAGAAAGTACTTTTTCACCCAGAGGATTACTGGTCTATGGAACTCCCTGCCAGAAGAAGTGGTGACAGCTGTCAGTCTTCACAGCTTTAAGAAAGGATTAGACAAGTTCATGGAGGACAAGGGTATCAATGGCTATAATTATGGATACTTAAGGACAACCTCCGGGTTGGAGAGATAGGCAGGACATCTCTCAATGCCATTTCCAGGGAATCCTAAACAGGTGAAGGCATCTCCTTGGGAATACCCTGAAGGGAATGGTGAGCCACTGTGTGAGACAGAATGCTGGACTGGATGGGCTGTGGCCTGTTCCAGCAAGGCTGTTCTTAAGTTCTTATGTTCTTATGTCTCACTATTCATTTTTGTGGTTATGTCCTGTGCCTCCTCCTGCCTTTAAAGTATAGTTTCAGCTTCCACAATAAGGTGTGTTGAAGGGTTTTACCCTGAATTAGCCTTTGAGTGTTTGTTTTTTCATCTCTTGAACTGCCAAAGTACATTTTTCACTTATTGCTCAAGAAAGAACACAGAAGGAATTGGGGCTCTCTGAACCTGTAAGATGGCCTAGTTTTAACCCACAACCAAGCCTTGCAGCCTTCAGTACAACACATATTGTTCGCAGTCAGCAGCCTGGGAAACATTACCACCGTCAGGAAGAAGTAGGAAAGTGACTTTCCGCAACTCCCAGGTTAGTATCCCCCAGTGGTCATGCTGGTTGGAGGCATTCTAGGAGTAAAGATGACTTCTCTCAGGTCTGGTATGGCCAAACATATGGAATGCCCAAAAAGTACTACGAATTACTAGAAACTCTGTCGTGCATTAAAAGCACATCCATGTTTCTACATTATACAGAACAGAAGATTAATTTGTGAAATTAACAGGTTGTCTTTTCTGTCAAACACACAGAGTAATTTCCCAGTATACAAATATATGAACAATACCATCTTCTAAATAGATTTAATTTTAATGCTGCTGAGTGTGTACGATGCATTGAAACCTCAAACTGTCCACTTTAGTGTCACAATAGGTAAAGGTCACCCTTGCTCAAAAACCAGTCATATCTGACTCTAGGGTTCAGTGCTCATCTATGTTTCATAGTCAAAGAGCCAGCGCTGTCTGCTTCTGCAGATGTTTCCGTGGTCATGTGGCAGACATGATAGACACGAGAGCGCATGGAACACTATTTATCTTCCTACGAAAGTGGTCCCTATTTATCTACAGTACTTGCAATTTCTTTCAAACTACTAGGTTGGCAGGAGACACAATAAGCCCCCAATAACTATCTCCTTGTCATACAAGTGGTTTCATGTTAAGAAACCTTTTTGATATAAGGTCAATTTCTTATCCTTATCCAACACGTTGAGGATGGATTAGAAATAAAGCTAATTATGGGAGTGGCTTTCATTGAATTAACTGCAGCATATGATACTGTCAATCATAGAATACTGCTCAGTAAAATAAATAATCTTACCAGAGTTAACAAGCTTACTAGGGTCATTGGCAGATTCTTCCAGAACTGGAGGTTCTATTTAACAACGAATGGAAAGAACAGTAGATGGAGGTTGCAAAAGAATGGACTGCCACAAGGAAGTGTATTGTCTCTGACATTTTATAATATACACATGAATGATCAACCAGTTCCTGACAATACAAAATTGTTTATGACAGCTGTAAATGGCGGGGGGACCACCAGTCCGGCCCCCTCAACTGTCTGAGGGAGCATGACCTAGCCCCCAAATTACTAAGGTTGGCAACCCCTGAGCAAGATCCTGGAACAGTATATATATAACATTTAGCAAACGAAGAGCTACAACTGAAATATTTCCCAGCCTTTTGTGGGAAGCTCTGAGAGAGCTCTGGGTAAACAAATCGACAGATAGCTTTGCTGGCTCAGCAGCATAATAACATACCCCAAGCTCATTCCAGAAACAACATAACAACATACCATTAAACTAGCCAGAAACAATTTTTTTTAAAAAAACCCTTTCTGCAGGACCTTACTCTCTGATATTAAACCCAGTTTCAGACAGCTTAGATCACTTGTCTTACAGTTCTGTCATCTGGGGAAGATATTGACAATGATGAGAAAGCAATACCATGGTATCTTGGAGTAGGAGCAGATGAACAGCAGGATAACTTAGAGTGATACAGTGGACCAAGTGTTGAACTAAGATTGTGGAGGCATTGATTCAAATCCCTAGTTGGACATAAAAATTTCCTGAAGTGGGGAGGCTATGGTAAATTACTTCCTCATATCTCGTATGCCTTGAAAGCTATATTAGGATCACCATGAGTCAAAAATGACATGATAGCATGTAACAAAAACAGTAGGGGACTTTTCAACCATAAGAGGAACAGGATCCAGAAGGCCTTTGGATTTCTGACACCCGTTGTCCTTCAGGAAAGGAAAGGAAATCACATAATAGTGGGGCGATGGGAAATTGAGACACCACAGGAAAAGGACGTAGGGGCAAGAGTGGAGGGAGAAACAGGAGACTATTTCAGACATCAGTAGAAGCGCCCAATGCTGAAACTCAGCCTAACAAGAAGTACATCCCTTAGAGAAAGTAGCTATCAGGATATACAGCCACATTTTTTTATAGTTACTGTGTTATAAGTTATGGTGTTGAAAAGCACTGGAAATTGCTGGTGGTGATGGGAAATATTTCTGAACAAGATGTATTTTGTTTGCACCTGGTAAAATGTGTACAGTACTGCAAAAATTAGCGACCATCAGGGTTTCAGAGTGTGGATGATGCTCTGCCACCAAATACTCTTTTGCTTCCAAGGCTTTAAATCATGAGTTCCCAACCCCTGGCCCGTGGGCCTAATTCAGCCCATGGTGGCCACCCAGGAACATCTACATCCATCCCTCACTGCCGTAAGTTGCAGTAGGAAGGCGGTGGTGGGAATTGCTTGGTTTTTCTGGTGTTTTGGACAGCCTCCACCATTTCCCAGGTCGGCGGGAGGCTTTTTGTAGCAATTTCGCCCTGTTTTGGTAATTTTCTGACACTTCTCTTCTGCTCTGCGGTAGCTGGAGCGAGACGATGAGTTACTTCTGGTGCTGAGTGGCAGCTTACGTAGGCGCCCGGGATCCAAGCGCCGAACCAGGAAGTAGCTCACCCTCCCACTTTAGCTGCCGAAGCGCAGCGGAGGAGCGTTGGAAAATTTCCAAACGGGGCGAAATTTCTCTAAAAAACCTCATGCCGCCCTGGGAAGAGGTAGAGGCTGTCAAAAACTCTGGAAAAACCATGTGATTCCAGCTACCGCTGATGACAACGATGATGGCAAAAACATAAGTTGTGGGCAGCCATGCCTCTGGCCCCAACAATTGAGCATGGTGGCGGGAACTGGCTCCTGGGGGGGGGGGGGAAATGGTGGGAATCCTTGCTTTAAATGATCAAATAATCAGTGAAACTAAAACTTTGGAGACTTCAGTGGTGCTTAGAGTTAATCATCTACAAAGCATCTGAAATATTTATAGATGTGTTGCTTAGCCTTAAAGTTCTAATTATCATAGGTTTCTGAGCATTGTAAGATTCTTTGTGTTACATTTCTCTAATACGTACTTTGCACATTCTTGATGTTAAAAACAACAATGGCTAAATTCCACTGCAAAGATGAATGCATTTTGTCTTAGAATGCTAAGGAAGGAATGTACAGTACCTTAAAAGCCCTTTTAAACTAGATTTATTTCATGAGTCCAATATATTTACTCTGTGGTAAGTCTCCTTGTAGGGATTATTTCTAACAAAAGGTACATACCTGTAGGACTGCAGTCTAAATGATAGTCTGTTTTGGCAATGTACTGAAGCCTGTAAAAAAAAAAACCAACCCTCTCCATTACTTTTTTCAAAAGCAACTTTGATATGAGACTAGAAAAAGAAAACACAAGTATGTGATCATACAGAAACCAATGGGACCAAAATATGTTTCATGAAGATACAGACAGCTCTTCAAAAGGGGAGTAGCCTGAATCAGCTCCTTTAGAAGCAGGCAAGCCCTAGTCATGGCCAGTTGTTACCACTGCCTGATCAATCGCCATCCCTTTCAGACTCTTACAAACCTTTTCATTATGTCTAGAGACTTTTTATCATGTCTAGCAGCCTCTTCTTCCTAAAGTCCATAAAGCTACATTTTTGAAGCCCCAATGTCCAAAAGGTTTTCTAATTTTTTTTAAAAAAATGTTGTGTTAGTTTTTTGCCGCTCTCCATTACTTTTTTTAAAAGGTACCTTTGATATGAGACTAGAAAAAGAAAAATTCTTAAATGTCCTTAACAACAGCCATACTTTAGAAAACAATGGCAAAATAATACACATGCCTCTCTGTGTGGGCATGAGAGAAATAGCGTGGATTTCCTACATTTGCTCCTAAACAAGTATTGAATGTACTGTACTACATATTCACATGTCCCTTCACACTGGTACTAGTTCAGAGTAAGGGGTGATGGACCCTGTTGTGTATGTAATTTTATGTTAATGTATTTAAACGTAAGTGATCCTCCATTTTGAGTTCTCAGAAAGGAACTCTTGCGAGACTTGGGTTCGCGCCAGTTTCAGCAACCAATCAGATTGTTCCACGCGTCAATGTTTAACTCAACAACCAATCAGATTGTTCCATGCATCAATGTTTGACTCCCCAAGGTGTATATAAGGTGTGGCTGCGCCCCTGTTCTGTGTGTCAGTACCGGAATAAAAGTCGAGTTTGGCCCCGTTATGCTACCTGCTGCTTCTTATTACTGAACACTAAAGATCTCCAAGTGTTCAAGCCATGACATTGAATAAAATCAGTCTTTCTTGTCCTTCATTGTTAAAGCCATTACACAGAATATAGGGACTATAATTTGCCAGTCTTGAAACAGACCCAGCAGCTCCAGTGACACTTTCCAGTGAAATCTGAAGGGTGTTTTTCCTCTTTAATGTCCTAAATAACTATGGTAGACACTTAAATCTTTCCCCTAATTATTAATTAATTAATTATGATAATTGATAATTAAGATTAGCCTTTGAGGCTGTGGTCTGTTTCTCATCCTCTTAAGTCAAGTTGTAATTGGAGGAAAAACCTTTTCATTAGGTGTTGCTCTGTTTTTGGAATTTCTCCACTAGAGGCAATTCCTTGGTAATATTGGACTCAAATCCCAGCCATAAACATTTTAAAAGATTTTTTCCCCTTCTTCAGCTAAAATGGAGGGTATAAAAAGCTGCCCTATACTAAGCAAAACCATCTAGTCAACTATTGTCTGCCCTGAGTTTCAGATGGGGTTTCTCCCCTCCCGGTCCTTCCTAGAGATTGAGGGTCTCACATCCACATATTAACCAGGCCTGATCCTGCTTAGTACCCAAAGCTGGATGAAACTGAGTGTGTTCAAGAAGTGTGACATAAATATACCCTATTTGCTGGTGTATAAGACCCACTTCCCCCCTTATAATACACTGGAAATAGGGGGTGCATCTTGTACTGTATATAGTGACCTATAGTGGGCTATTTTGGTAATAATGGGGTGCGTGCGTCTTATACTCTGAGTCTCCAATGCGCCTTATACACCAGCAAATATGGTAATTGCTATTAGCAGCTGCCTGTCGACATCCGGTAAAATGCTGTAATGGCAACGATGCAACAGCATTCATTTGCTTTCACCTGGATCACATGTATTTACATGCTGCTTTTCCAAATTACACTCCTGACATAGCGTCTTTCCCATTCTACTAGACTAGACACAACATTGCTCATCTGCTAATTGTTGCCTACCTAGTTCACCTGGTGCTCTGTGAAAATGACTAGTTGGTTGTACTTTTTTACATGCAGAAAATTAATGCCAGAGGTGGGCTACCATCTAGTTAAACAAGAGGAAATGAAAACTGTGAAATCTAAATATCCTTTCTTGTTTCTGTGTTGGTGGAAAATATTCACCCAACATAAGGAAAGCAACAACTTCTTTATTGCATTAACAACCTGTTTTCCATCCGATTTGTTCAAGGTAGCATACATAGCTAGCTCTCTATATTCTCAAGAGATCATTGTCATTCTATTTCTGGGTGGATTCTATGGCTGGGAAACTGCAGCTTAGAGAAGGTCCGCTAGTAACTTAATGGCACTGGTGAAATTTGAATTGTGTATTGTCATTGTTTTGTATTGCTCATAGATAGCGGCCCATATGTTTGGTTAAACCATTGATCCACTGAGCTCGATATTATTTATGATGAGTGGCATCATTGCCTTTCCTAGTCCTGTCAAGAGATGCTAGGAAGGTGATGAATCTGGAGGCTTCTTATGCATTGCTAACGATGTAGTTAATATTCATAGATATGCTCATTCTTGACACAAAAGGATGTCTTCAAATATATAGACACCTCACTCAAAAATTGATCAACTATTTTCCACTTATGCAAAAGTGAAGCTACCAGTGTTATTCCTGTCTGGTGCTACAATCACTCTCTCTCTCTCTCTCTCTCTCTCTCTCACTCACTCACTCACTCACTCACTCACTCTCACTCTCTCTCTCTCTCTCTCTCACACACACACACACACACACACACACACACAACCTCTTGTCATTGCTAGCCTTCCCTTTAGAAGCAGGGAAACAAAGGATGAGCCAAATGCTTCGCATTCAAGAGTTTGGGTATGTGCAAAGACAGATAAGATAGCTTTGTGCTAACCTTCACTTGACCCTTTAACAGGTTAATGGCTTACTAAGGAGGTTTCATAGGAAGCATTTCTTGACATTAAGGGAAGGTTAGCAGTGGAATGGACTGCCGGAGAGTGGTGGACTATTCTTCATCAGATGTCAGATATGGTTTAGCAGTTGATTTCCTTCTTTGGCAGGTGGTTGGACTTAATGACCTTTGAAGAATCCTTTCGGCTAAATAATTGTATGATAGTAAGCAGAGATCCGAAACAGTGATTGGATCTCCACATCACCTCTGACTACTTCTGCTATTCAGTGTACAATCCTCAGATGACCATTTATCAACACAGTCTGTCTTATCTTGAGGACTCGCCTTGGATGCTGTTTTATGCCTGAGGCTTGCTCCAAGTGTACTTAATGTGCTAAATTTTGAACTTGAAATGCAGTGTGAGCCCAGTCACCTTTCTCAACTCTGTTCCATGTGGAACTGGCTATTGCAGATTTTTTTGAGACTGTGATGCTGGCGGTGGAATGCAGTACTGTCCACTCTATTTTTCAGCCATGTTTACATAATATTGACACAACAGGTTTACAACTGCAGGTCACTCAGACATGGTCTGATGCTTTTATCTTCTAACATTTTTCTCCTTTGATAAAAATCTAAGGTTTAATTATAGAATTCAAACGTCCCAAAGCGAGTATATTTGAGGGACCAAACATTGCCCTTGGTAAAACTGTTTAAACTCAATGACCTAGCACTGGCTGGGTATTGAGTGCAATTACTGTACTGGGTGGAGGAGCACGAGGAAGGAAGGAAGAGCACACAAGAGAGTGCTTATATGCTAGTATTTTACACTTTTTTGTGCAATAGCAGCATAGGGAGGAGAAGGAAGAATGGTAGAGCAAGCTTGTCTGTGAGCACTTTGCCTCCAGGGTTGATCATTTGTTGGGCTAGACCAGTGTTCCCTAACCTTTGGTTTTTGGACTTCAATTCCCAGAGGCCTAAGTCAATTCCCCAAAGCACTGATCAGCCAATGTACTGACGTAGGCTTCTGGGAATAGAAGTCTTTTCCCTGTGGGAGATATGTGCCCCATGTTGGGAACAAATGGGCTACATACTCTTCTTATGACACCTCCTCCTGTGTTCAGAGGCCCTGTGGTGACATAGATCACCAGAGTGGAACTCTGCATAGAGTTTCTTTTTCCCTACTAGCTAGTGCTAAATGTTGTCAGTGCTCAACGGCTGGTAGTACTGTATTTGTTTCTGTTGGAGGTTTTCATTGGTTTCACAACGTGGATATAGTTAGAACAAGGATGTGATAAGTGTTCACGTATTTTAATACTGTAGTTTCACCTATTTTCATTGCTTATATCTAAACTACAGTTCAGGTCTTCCCTTTCAGTGATTTTGCTGACTGAGTGATTGTTGTTTCCAAGTGTTATTGTTTTGGTTTTTGCAATTGCCATTGAGTCTGTGCTGTGGAAGCACGTCTTTTCTTTAAGGCGTGATATTCGTATTGCTGATCTGATTGGTTTCCGCCATTCCTGAGAAGCCGGGCAAATGTATCCAGTTCTATAGCTGCCATTCTGTGTGTATATAAGAAAGCCACCTCACCCTTATTCCCCAGTCCAAAATGAGCTGTAAATAAACCACTGTTGTTTCTCCCCGAGCCTTGCTGTTGCATTGCCAATCATTCTTCGGACTCAACAGTGAATTGAATTTATATGCTTCCTTTCTACTAGACATAGTGCCAAACCTGAAAAAACAATTGTCCTTCTTAAAGTTATATTAAAGTATCCTCAGAGTATTCCTCCTGGGAAAAGGATATGGATATTTGACAGGTACTGAAATATAACAACATCTTTAAAGAACAGGAGTACTGTAATTGGGTTTATGCAATGGAGGAAAATCAGACTACAGACATATCTGTAATGCAGGATTCCTTCCCCTCTTAATACTACCATGTTTGGCTTTGAAAAGCATTATATAATTTTAGGTCAAGCTGCTAATTTATCTTTTTAATTGATTATTTATTTATGATTAAATTGGATAAACCAGTATAATGAAAGTTGTATCTTTATGGGAACACTATCTCGCTTTTGCATTTCTGGCAGTGATAATAAGTTAGCTCTTTTATGTATAGGTCACCTCCCATATGTGTGGGTTTGGTACCTGTGGGTCTAAAAATATTTAATTAAAAATTCTGAAATACATAATATATATTTTTATGATGCATTACCAGAACTGACCACGAGAGGCCAGTGTCTGCAATGTAATGTTTATAAGGAATGGAGGTAGACCTTTGGCAGCTCTCATGTAGAATCATGGAGGAATTTGAAACTCTTCCCCTGCTTCATGACTCCGGTTCACTGTTATCCGCAGTTTCATATATCCACAGAAGGTCTCTGAAAATTTCCCCCATGGATGCAGGGGGACCTGTATTATCCTCCCCCCCCCCCCTTTGTAACTTCCTCTTTGAACAACTGTCAGATAAGAAGTGGGTGTAAACAGAATATTTCACGGAAGGAAAGAAATTTGTTTTTGAAGTGGGGGTCTTACAGTTCAAGATACAAGATACAGTCATCTTTTCTCATGAATAAAAGGAGACCACAGGTTATAATCAAACGAATCTGTTAGTGAATGAAAAAAAGAAACATTTATTCCATTGCTACTTGTATAATTGTCAGTAGGTTTTCTGCATGTCAGAAACAGTATGATCCATTGGATGAATGGAGCTAAAAAGACATTTCATTACCTAAGACAAAAAATCCAAGCCAACAATACCACTCCTTAACTTACATGTGGACCACAAGTAATTTTCCTGCAAAAAAAACATATTAACGTTCCCAGCAGAAATACCCATGGGTCAGATCTGTTTTCTTCCTCTTATAGCCACATGTGTGTTATCTTAACCTATAAATCCAAGGGTTAACCGTTGGAACTGGCTATAGGTTGCTATGCCTCGCCCTACTTGCCTGCACTCACCCTTCGTGCACACGGCCGATCTGGGTCCGCAGGTCAACAAAGGATTGAGAAAACAGGCAGTGGGGCAACAGCCCCACAAACGCGAAAAAAGGGAAACAACTTCATTTCCCAATGTTCTTTGCGCCGCGCCCACCACAGCCAAGCAGGCTGAGAGGCGCGACCACAAAGAACATTGAACAACGCGCTGCGGCCAATCAAAATCGAGCCGCAGGAAAAAAACGCACCACAACCACATATCACAAACCCATAACTACAAGCCCCAGAGTCCTGCGCGACATAAGCGCACAGAACGCTGAGGAAACCGGCGTCCGAAAACTTAAAAAGAAAAACAACTCACTGCCTCACAGCCAAGCACACACCAGCCGGCTTTCTTTCCCTCACCCACAGCGCCTGAAGGTCCCGACTGGAGTTTCCCCTTTAATATCAGTGGGTGGGGGGTTGCGACCCCCCTCTCCGCTGGCTACCCTGGGATTGGGAGGTTTGGGGGGACAAAAGCGGAATGCCCCCCCCCCAACCATTCTGGGCCCAGGAGACCAGGGAGAGTGGATCGATTCCCCCCCTCCTAAAAAAACCTCCGTCTTTAAAGAGAAGAAACCAAGCGGTTTCTTCTCTTTAAAAACGGAGTTGTTTTAAGGAGGGGGGAATCGATCCACTCTCCCTGGTCTCCTGGGTCCAGAAGGGTTGGGGGGACATACCCCTTTTGTCCCCCCAAACCTCCCAATCCCAGGGGAGCCAGCGGAGAGGGGGGTCGCAACCCCCACCCACTGATATTAAAGGGGAAACCGGATCTACTTTCACGACTCCACACAAAGCACCATAACACACTAAAGCCCCCTTCCCCTCCACCTAGCCCACCCTTGCTATCCCCCACTGACCACGCCCCCCTCCCCACCACCTAGCCTACCGTTCCTAACCCCAATGACCACGCCCCCTCCCCACCACCTAGCCCACCCTTCCTAACCCCAACGACCATGCCCCCTCCCCACCACCTAGCCCACCCTTCCTAACCCCAATGACCATGCCCCCTCCCCACCACCTAGCCCACCCTTCCTAACCCCAACGACCATGCCCCCCTCCCCACCACCTAGCCCACCCTTCCTAACCCCAACGACCATGCCCCCCTCCCCACCACCTAGCCCACCCTTCCTAACCCCAACGACCATGCCCCCCTCCCCACCACCTAGCCCACCCTTCCTAACCCCAACAACCATGCCCCCCTCCCCACCACCTAGCCCACCCTTCCTAACCCCAACGACCATGCCCCCCTCCCCACCACCTAGCCCACCCTACATAACCCCCAACGAAAAACAACTCACCGCCTCACAGCCAAGCAGCTGGCTTTCTTTCCCTCACCAACAGCACCTGAAGGTCCCGACTAGAGTTTCCCCTTTAACATCAGTGGGTGGGGGGTTGCGATCCCCCTCTCCGCTGGCTACCCTAGGGTTGGGAGGTTTGTGGGGACAAAAGGGGTATGCCCCCCACCCCAACCATTCTGGACCCAGGAGACCAGGGAGAGTGGATCGATTCCCCCCCTCCTAAAAAAACTCCATCTTTAAAGAGAAGTAACCAAGCGGTTTCTTCTCTTTAAAAACGGAGTTGTTTTAAGGAGGGGGGAATCGATCCACTCTCCCTGGTCTCCTGTGTCCAGAAGGATTGGGGGGACATACCCCTTTTGTCCCCCCAATCCTCCCAACCCCAGGGGAGCCAGCGGAGAGGGGGGTCACAACCCCCCACCCACTGATATTAAAGGGGAAAGCCCGATCTACTTTCATGACTCCACACACTCAAAGCACCATAACACAATAAAGCCCCCCTCCCCACCACCCAGCCCACCCTTCCTAACCCCCAACGACCACGCCCTTCTTCCCACAACCTAGCCCACCCTTCCTATCCCCCACCGACCACGCCCCCTCCCCACCAACTAGCCCACCCTTCCTAACCCCAAATGACCACGCCCCCTCCCCACCAACTAGCCCATCCTTCCTAACCCCCAACGACCATGCCCCCTCCCCACCACCTAGCCCACCCTTCCTAACTCCCAACGACCACGCCCCTCTCCCCACCACCTAGCCCACCCTTCCTAACCCCCAACGACCACACCCCTCTTCCCACCACCTAGCCCACCCTTCCTATCCCCCACCGACCATGCCCCCTCCCCACCACCTAGCCCACCCTTCCTAACCCCCAATGACCATGCCCCCCTCCCCACCACCTAGCCCACCCTTCCTAACCCCCAACAGCCATGCTCCTCTCCCCACCACCTAGCCCACCCTTCCTAACCCCCAATGACCACGCCCCGTCCCCACCACCAAATAAATAAATTTTTAAAAATTACTAAAAACACAGTCAAAAACATCCAAAAATACACAAAAACAAAAACACCAAAAACAATACGAAGTAAACAAAAACACAATCAAAAACAAAACAAACAGACAAAAAAACAAATTCCAACCCCCCCCCCCCCACACACACACACACACACAAGAAAGAAAACAAGCAAACTTACCAAAAGATGTCCTACCTCCACCAGGACTGGAAAAGAAATGAATAAAGAAAGAGACTACTTACCAGAAGAAGCTCCACCCAGAGGCCAGGAAAGAAAAAAACAGTCAAAATACAATAACCCCTACCAGCATCACCTGCTGGCCACAATAGTAAAAACAATTCAAAAACACACAACAGCTCCAAACAAAAGGCCACAAGAGTAAAAACAAATCAAAAACATAACACAAATTCACAATTTTACACAAAAGGTCACACCAATAAAAACAAGTCAAAAACATTACACTAAAACACACTTTAACACAAATCACAAACATATGTCAATAAAATACATAATTTTAATAATGTAAAAGTAAATGTTTTTTACATTCAATGTTTTTAAAATTTGAGTTAAAACTCAGCACAGGATTTTTAAAAGGTTCAAATCACACCAGCCATGGCAACCCACTAGACCAGTGTGAAGGTGATAAAAATCACTTACCTTATAAGTCCTAGTAGAATTATTATAAGTTGGCTCTGACTTGAAGGCACATAATACTAGAACAGTCTCTACAGAAGTAAAATCCTCAAGCCAAGTGGTCAAAAGTATCAAATGAAATCAAATCAGTCTATATTATATGGTCCAAGACCAACATAGTGGTCAAAAGTAGGAGCATGATTTTTGTTGGGTCATAGAGTTTGTGACACTGAATTTTGCTGGCTCTCCTTATGTCGTTTAAAATTCCTACAGAGTAAGGGCCAGCCTTCTTTATCATCCCCATATCTATTGAGGCAGAAACCAATCTCTTAGTTTCTACCCCCTGAGTTCCATAGCCTGAGTTTGGAAAGACTGGCAGCTCAATGGTTTTATTCTATAATGGAGGAGGGGAAATATTCCTAACATTCAGGCAGTTATTATGAAAAACTATGATTGGGACATTGGTTTTAAGGCCCTATTATGGAAAGCACTGCATTAACCTGAGAAGAAAAGTATCTGGTACACTTGACAGGTTAAAATCCATTACAGGCTATAAATTCCATTATTGCTCATTAACCCGAGGCATCATCAGTTAGGAAGTTCTCCCGTGTTTTTACAGACCCTCTTGTTATTATCCATTACATGCTATTTATAGCTGCCTATTTGTACATGTTCTATAGGTGGCTTGCAAAGCAACAATAAAAATGCAGTATAATGGTAGAATAAAAATAATAATTACAAAATACAGCATATAAATTGAAAATAGTTAAAACAGTAAAATGTTACATAAGATTTTTCTCTTGAGTAGATAAAGTGTAATCACAGCAGTTCAGATGACTAAATGCAGCTAAAATAAGAGAGGGAAGTTTTTAATTTGTTTTTGTTTGGCATAAGATATGTAAACACTTAGGAGAAGAGATAAGTCTTTGCCTTGGTGTGCCGAAAGTAGCAACCCCATCAATAAATTGTCTCCAAAAGGTTCTGTCCCCGAAAACCTTCTTATTGCAAATTCATACCTGTGATTTACTTTAGGCTAGGGCAGGGGTTCCCAACTAAGACCCGTGGGCAGATTCTGGCCTGTGGTGCCATTTTATGTGCCCCCCACCCCTCCAAAGGCATTCAAGAAACAAAATGGCCATCCCTTTGAAGCTGTTGGGACAAAATGGCCACCCCCATCATGCAGGCAGTGTAAAACATACCTGTCAACCTTCCCGGATTGGCCGGGATTTCACGGTTTTCGGCGCCGATTTGCGCCATTTCCCGCCCCGCGCTGCCGAAACCCCAGAATTTGGCAGCAGGGGAAAGGAGATACTGCGCAGCCCTTCTGCGCAGGTCGCCTTCTACCCAAGCGGCATAGCATTCTACGCATGGGTAGAAGGGTTTTACGCTTGCGTAGCCCCATTCTGTGCATGCATAGAAGGCAACCTGCGCAGAACCATTTGCGCAGGTCCTGTATTTTCCAGAGCCACGGTTGACAGGTATGGTGTAAAATGGCCGCCCGGCCCTCAAAGCTGACTGAGAGAGCATGACCCAACCCCCAGCTTGAAAAGGTTGGGAACCCCTGAACTAGAGAGTCAAGCCGTCTCATATTGTGTCTTTCGCTTTGCTTGCTGCTTTCCCCCTTTCTAGCTTTACACCTGATGTGCCCTTTAAATAATTGTACCTTGTAATTAATATATGTATATGTTTGGATTGTAAATGGTTACATGTTCATTTCTATGTTTTATGAATGACAGGTTCGTTTGTAAGTTTGTGTTTTATTAAATCACGGCCATTTCGTATTGCCATGCTGGTGCTATTTTGAGTTTAAAAAAACAAACATCAGCAGGTGAAAAGTTTGTAACAAAAAGTTTTGAGTTATGTAAGTTAAGATGAATTGCGACTGCACGGATTGGTGGAGAATATAAAGATCGCCCTTGTTTGAAATCCAGTAGTATCCGACTCTAGGGTTCAGTGCTCATCTCTGTTTATAGCCAAAGAATCAGCACTGTCTGTGTCTCCCCCATCCTGTTGGAAACTCCCCCTGATAAGCTAGCTGGGACCAAAGGGCATACTCCCGTGATGGTGAACCTTGGCACTCCAGATGTTCTTGGACTTCAATTCTCAGAAGCCCAAGCCCCCTGGGAATCCACACGAATGGGTTTACTGCAATTCATCCACCCCCGCGTTGCTCTCGTCACTCCCCGAAGTGGAAGTAAAACACACCCGTATGGGCCCATTTTACTTCCGCTTCCAGGAGCGATGAGGGTGGTCCCCCCCCCCCCCCCCCCAGTAATTAGAGCTTCATTTGTACAAATTCTAGGTGAATAAGAGGCATGCCTTTCTGTGTGCCTTCTTACTTAGTTTGCAGTGACAGCTTCTTTCCTTTATGCAAAACAGCTCCTGTTCAGGATTTCCTTCTCATTTAAACACGTGTATATCTTGATTGAATCTGAATTGGCAGGGCTCACGCGGAGCTATTTGGTTTCCCCTGAATGTTACTCGCTTGGGATGTGATCGAAATATGTCATGTAGGCA
Organism: Bradypodion ventrale; assembly: GCA_035047345.1. Taxonomy (NCBI): domain Eukaryota; kingdom Metazoa; phylum Chordata; class Lepidosauria; order Squamata; family Chamaeleonidae; genus Bradypodion; species Bradypodion ventrale. Next base: position 136,179,072 of record JAWDJE010000002.1, on the reverse strand, counting down.
GCAACCTGCCTTTCAAAGAGATGCAAGTGGAAAGTAAATGTCAGGTTGACTTTTGCAATGGAGAGGAAATGGCAAAAGGCTCGTGGCAGCATTGGCCCTGAAAGGAAGAAGCCAAAAGCCTGTAACCTGATGGTTGCAAGGAGTATTAGATTCCTGGCATAGCCTGTCTGCCAGCAATCTAATACTGCCGAGGTTAGTTTGTGTAAAACAAAGAGGGTCTGTAAAAGTAGGAAACGTGTAATCTTCAGTGGTTCGTTGCCACAGACACCTTGCTGCAGTAATAAACTATGGTGCAAGCCACAAGGGGTTTCTGAAACAAAGAGAAAAATAAATCTGCTCCTTGGACAAACCTCTGCAATTAGTAATTGAATATTGACAGGATAATTTCAGTACAGTATTTTAATTCATTGTCTATTGAGACTTTCCTGAATTTGCTATCCAATGGAGTAGATTTTTGATATTTTTATTTTATTTATTTATTTTAAATTCAGATTTCTATGCCACTCAATCAGATAAACCCGACTCAGGGCGGCTCACAACAAGTTAAAACATACATATTGTTGTTAGATATCAAATTTTGGAAAAGCTCACATGGATATGACATTTAGCATTTGTTTTTATTTTATTTAAAAACATTCCCAAATTGCTTTTCATTTTTTAATTCAGAAGCTGTTTATAATGTTAACAAGACACATCACAAATCGTAATTGTAACTACTAAAACAATTGTAAAATAGTAATGGCCTCAATTCATTTCCAGTTACATTAGATCCATTGAATTAATGAGATTTACATAAGTGTTGACTTTACAAAGTTTCATTGACCCAACTGTCATCTAGTTGGGTCAAACCGATGAATTGTGAAACTCACTTCACTACCACCAGCCTGGTTTCGGTCCCAGTCCCATTGATAGCTGGCTAACAAATAGAAATGAAGCCATTGCAGCTTTCCCATTGTTTCATATCTATTGTAGAAAAAACATGTGAATTCAGTGAGGAGAAAAAAGTTAACAATCCTAGGGGAAAATTCTGCAGAAATCCTGGAACAATGTGAATTACTGAGAAATTAACATACCATTGGATTTTAAGACTACACGAGTGTCTGAGGCCTTTATTGGGTGCTCTGGTATTTTTTGTCAACCTTGCAGCCAACAGTATGGGGAATGTGTCAACCAAGTCTTCAGAAAGATTACTGTATAATCTGTGTGAGAATGAAGTTGAAGGAGATGAGGAGACTTGTGAAAGCTATGGGTGTGTATTATGTGCTGTCAAGTTTATTTCACTTTATGGCAAACCTAGCAGGATTTCCAAGGCAAGGTATTTGAAGAGTGGTTCTACCATTGACACACCTCTGTGAATTTCCATGGCAGAGCTGGGGTTTCAGGCGGGGTCTCCTGAGTTCTAGTCCAACACTCTGTCCACTATGCTATACTGGCACTTGTAAACTGGGCTGACTCTCAGTGAAGGCCATGGCTTTTTTAAAAATATATTTCATTGTGTATTAAATTAATAAAGAGAAGATACAAACATTAAAACCAGAGAGGGGAAAAAGAAATAACAATAAAGAAAAAAATTACAAATTGTTCGTCTTAGCCGTGGTTATGTAATTTTATTCTAATACATCATATTTTGTTCTAATCTACTTAAATACTTTCAATCTTAGTTTGATTATTTACATTCCTGTAAAACATAATACCACCGCTTAACCAAACCTTATAGCAGGACCTCTGAGTTTAATAATATAAATAAAAATCCTGTGCTACCTTCACCCCCTGGGGACTTACTATTCCACTTAATTACTGACAATTTCGTTATTAGTCACAGTTTAGTTTGCTTTCCAAAAACTCATTGCTTTGCATACGGGTTTGTACCCCTGATTCTTTTTCAGTACAAATTCAATAAAGGGCTTCCAAATGTCCCAGAACTGATTGTTTTTTTTTTTATTATTTCTTTCCTACTTTTTAACTCCCACATAAATTTCCCATTATTTTGTTAAATTCTTCCTCCAGTCTTGCCCAGAAATTCGATATGTATTTACAACCCCACCACAGATGCACATACGTTCCTGAACTTTCTTGGCACCTCCAACATTATTTTGATTTTGATCAGTCGGTTTGATTTAATCCTACCAGGGTCAGGTACCATTTAAACAATATTTTGTAGTTGTGTTCCTTAACTCTAACTGACATATTTCTCATAATTCTTGTGTGTGTGCCATTTCTTATTCCAAAAGTTTTCCAATACTTTTATATTTTAGTCTGATTCCCAGATCTCCTGTAAGGCTTTTTTTAAGGTCTCCCATGTTACTGTAAAATCTTATTGCACACAACGCTCTTCATGCTTATTGTCCCCATCCTTATTTTATTAATTAATTCTTCAAAGTAAGTTAGAGGTCTGTCTGAACCAAATTGTTCTCTGTATTTTCTATCCCATTTCTCCATTCTTAATTTTTGAAACCAATTTAACTTCACTTTCCTATACATATCTTGCCTGGCTTGCTCCTCCTTACATGTCTCCAACCAATCTCTTGAAACATTAACCCTGTTGTTTATTAATATTACCTTGGTGGTATCGTTGATCTTTATAGGGCACATTTTAAAGTCTCCTAACTCCAATATCGTGGAGACTCTGGGAGTAGGCCATGTTTTCAGAAAAGGGTTCTGCTGAAGAATTGCACTTGAAAGTGGACAAAAAGCTTACTAGCTCTCTGCGGAGTTAAGTATATTGGAAGCGCAAGATGTCTCTTTTTATGACAGTACAAAGATGACATCCTAAGTAAAGATATCCATCCTTTCCTAAACTACGGATCGCATGCCTTAGCGACATACTTTATAAGTGCACGCATGTCTGTGAAAATAAGGAACTTTCCTCATACCGAGTTGATGTGTTGTAATATGTCCAATCAATATGGGGGACGGTATTGGATATGTTCCCCAAACTATGTTTCGCAGAACAGTGGTGGACTTCAATTTCCAGAAGCCTGAGTCAGTGCATTGATGACTGATCAGTGCTTTGGGCAATTGACAGGCTTCTGGAAACTGAAGTCCAAAAACCAAAGATTGGGAAACACTATCCGCATCACAGACCTCAAAGAAGCATTGCAAGGCAGTTTCTTTAAAGAAGAAGCAAAGTTGTGTCCAAGAAGCTGGATGCAACAAACCCACCACTCAAAACTCTCTAACGTTGAGTCCATTCAGGAATCAAACATCTCACTTTTAATTGAGCCTTTTCTTGTAAAGATCCGAAACTTATGATACTAACTCAGAGAAAATAGATTGCACTAAAGATAAAATGTGTTTTAAATGTCAACGAGACCTTTTCAAATTCCCCGTGTGGACAGGCCCTAAGACCGTAATGTATGTCAGTCCAAGGCCAAACTGCTACGTTGTGTGGCAGCATTTGTTCCTGAAAAAAGAAGGTGAATTGTTGAATCCACTTTTTCTTCCTCTGTGTCTAGGCCAAACGTGAAACTGCCAAAATGAAGCCACCATTTGGTGAGTTCATTCTGAAGTTCCTTTCGCAAAATTGAAAATGGTAATTAAATTAAGGAGTATAAGAAGTGAGTTTGAATATGTATATTAGGATAATTGCAAGAGTGTTATAATGTATTAATGATTTTGGAAATGTAATCAAAGATGTATGGAAGAAAGGGGAAGGTGTTATATTACTAAGTTTGTAGTGTAATTGTATTTTTATGTTTTTCTTTTTTCTTTCTTTTTTCTATATATACTGTACGTATTTGTAATTTTGTTGTTTGCATTTTTATTCACATTTGTTTTTTTAAGTTGTATTGTTGTTGATATGTTTGAAAGAAAATTGTATATAAAACACGGACTGTTACTGTGTGGCCTGAGGGAGCCTCTCAACAGCTGTAGGACTGTTTCCAGGAGACTGATTGGAATGTGTTTGACCATCAAGATCTGGAGACTTACACATCAACGGTCCTGGATTATATTAGATTCTGCACAGCCAACGTCACCAGGGAAAAGCATGTAAAGATGTATCTGAACAGGAAGCCCTGGATGACGAGTGAAGTTCAGAGACAGTTGAAGGCCAGAAACTTTGCTTTTAGAACTGGAGTCCGGGTATTGTATAGTATACAAAGGGCGAACCTGAAGAGGGGTATAAGGAAGGCAAAAGCTGTGTATAGAGGGAAAATTGAAGATCACCTGAGTAGTCACGACACCAGGCAAGTGTGGCAGGGGATCCAGCACCTTACTGACTACAAACCCAGTAATTCATCTCCTGTAGAGAGCAGTGCTTCTCTGGTGGAGGAGCTGAATACCTTCTTCACCCAATTTGAGGTGACACCAGCAGTGGATCCAGCAGTTTTGCCAGAGTCATCGTCATTCCCTTAGGGAATGTTGCCAGGTGGAAGAGGGAGAAGTGAGGCGAATACTAAAAGGGATAAATGCGAACAAGTCTATTGGTCCTGATGGAGTGGCTGGTAGGGCACTGAGAGACTGCTCAGAACAGCTGGCAGAAACTTTTATGAAGATTTTTAATCGGTCTTTGGCCCAAGCCACTGTCCCACCTTGTCTGAAATCCTCTACTATTATACCTCTGCCTAAAAAGCCTAACATAGATAGTCTGAATGACATCCGCCCTGTGGCGCTTACACCTGTCATAATGAAATGCTTTGAAAAGTTGGTGCGGAACTGTATTATGGCTTGTTTACCAGTTGGACTTGACCCTTGTCAATTTTCATATAAGAGAAAGAGATCCACGGAGGATGCTGTTGCTATGGCCCTACATGCTGTTCTGACCCATTTGGAGAAACAAGGAACTTATGCGAGACTGTTATTTGTAGATTTTACTTCTGCTTTTAATACTATTATTCCGCATAGACTGGTGCCCAAATTATTAGATCTGGGGCTTCCGCCATGCTTATGCAGGTGGATACTAGATTTTCTATCAGATCGCTCCCAACAGGTCAGGATGGGCTCTCGTGTCTCTGCGGATCTCAGTATAAATATGGGGATGCCGCAGGGGTGTGTGCTGAGCCCACTTCTGTACACGCTTTACACATATGATTATGTTCCCAGTTACCCCAGAAATAAGATCATCAAGTTTGCTGACGACACAATGCGGGTGGGTTTGATTACTGCTGGGGAGGGGGAGTCAGCTTACAGGAAGGAGGTTGAGATGCTGACAGAGTGGTGTAGGGAAAACAATTTATTCCTCAATGTAAAAAAGACAAAAGAGATCATTGTGGACTTTAGAAAATGCAAATTGAACATCCAGCCACTTATTATTGAAGGGAATTGTGTGGAACAGGTCTCGGTGTTTCGATTTCTGGGAATGGAGCTGAGGGATGATCTAACATGGGGAGCAAACACCAAAGATCTGATGAAGAGAGCACAGCAGAGGTTATACTTCTTGAGAATCCTCGGGAAGAACAATCTTTCAAAGGACCTGCTGTTGGCATTCTACCACGGTACCATAGAGAGTGTGTTAACCTATGGTCTGTGTGTATGGTTTGGGAGTTGTACCGCTAGGGAAAGAACAATGCTGTCCAGGGTCGTAAAGACTGCGGAGGGGATAATCGGGCATACTCTTCCCACTCTAGATAAAATATATGCCACCAGGTGTTACAAGAAAGCTGTAGAGATTGTGCAAGATAGTACGCGCCCTGGAAATGATCTCTTTCAGCTTCTGCCTTCTAGAAGAAGTTATAGGGTCATAAAGACCAGGACCAGCCGCTTGAGAAATAGTTTCTACCCAAAAGCGATTCCGGCTTTGAATGCAGTGCAATGCAGTCTATGAAGGAGCTTCTGTATATAGTTTTTTAGAGTTTTAGAGCTTTATAGGGGTTAAATGTGTATATGTGGGGTGGGAGTAAGTTGATAATTTTGTATAGTTGTATTTTGTTTAGGTTTTGTTGGGTTGGTAAGTGTCCCCCCCCCCCCCAATCTCGTTGTTCTGTGCAGGACAATGACAATAAAGATCTATCTATCTATCTATCTATCTATCTATCTATCTATCTATCTATCTATCTATCTATCTAGCTAGCTAGCTAGCTAGCTAGATAGATAGATAGATAGATAGATAGATAGATAGATAGATAGATCGACAGACAGACAGACAGACAGACAGGCACACACACACACACACACACACACACACACACACACACACACACACACCTACTGGGCTGCACATTTCAAACCTGCCCAGTGTGTGTGTGTGTGTGTGTGTGTGTGTGTGTGTGTGTGTATGTGTGTGTGTGTGTGTGTGTGTGTGTGAGTGAGAGAGAGAGAGAGAGAGAGAGAGAGAGAGAGAGTGTGTTCACACACAAAAACCACCCTAACCATATATATATCTCTCTCCAGGCTCCGGACGCTGCCTTTACTTCCTGAGGAAGTGTTTCACTTTCAACGGGGGGAGGGGGGAGCAAAGGCACTGATGCCTTTGCGCCCCCCCCTGTTGAAAGCGAACAACTACCCCGGGAAGCAAAGGCAGCGAACAGGACTCTGGTCGTTGCTTTCGCCTCCCAGAGGTACACACCCGGGCGCAGCCTCTCTCCACCTCTCTCTCTCTCTCTCTCTCTCTCTCTCACTCACTCACTCACACACACACACACACACACACACACACACACACACACACACCCCTACTGGGCTGCACATTTCAAACCTGCCCTCTGTGTGTGTGTGTGTGTGTGTGTGTGTGTGTGTGTGTGTGTGTGTGTGTGTGTGTGTGTGTGTGTGTGTGTGTGAGTGTTCACACACAAAAACCACCCCTAACCACCAACATACAAAATAAACATGCCCGGCTTGCAGGGCAAAAATATGCTAGTCTATACCTATAAAAAGGTGCTTGGGCACATGCAGCCACACCCAGCCCAACCATCCTGTACCGAGCCGGCCACTCTTACCTTATGACCCTGCAAGCATCGCCGCAAGGGTCCGGAATCCGAGAGTGGGGCAAACGCCCCACTAACCTGAACAAAAAAAACTATGGTTCCCAGCATCCTCCGCACCACGCAACCCCTCAGGCTGAAGGGTATGAGTGCGGAGGAGGCAGGGCAGCTGGCGCACACGTAAAAAAAACATCACCGATGTGCTAACCACTTCCCTCTGGAAGACGAAGGCCGAGAACGATTCTCTGTTCTCGGCCTTTGTCTCCCGGAGGGAAGCCATCCCCACGGCCCCAGGGACGGAGGCTGGCACCAGCCTCGCCACAGCTTTGGCAGGGAGGAGGAGGAGCCCCTCTTCTCCCCATGGCCCCAGCGATGAAAGCCGGTGCCGGCCTCACAGCGGCTTCGGCAGGATTGCAGACCTGCCACTTCCCTCCGTTCTCGGCCTTTGTCTCCCAGAAGGGAAGCAATCGCCTTCCACGGAGGGTGGCGGCCGAAATCTTCGGCCCCCCGCCCACCGAGGAAAACGAACCGCTTCCCTCCGGGAGACGAAGGCCGAGCCATCGCCTTCGGCCCCCTCCAACCAAGGGAAGGGAACCACTTCCCTGGGAAGCGAAGGCAGAGAACAGCGCTCCGTTCTCTGCCTTCGCCTCCCAGAGGGAAGTGTTCTCCTTCTACTGGTGCCTTCGTCCCCCTCCCACCGAGGAAAGCGAGCCACTTCCCCGGGAAGCAAAGGCATAGAACGGCGCTCCGTTCTGTGCCTTCGCCCTCCCAGAGGGAAGCCATCACTTTCCACGGGGGCGGGGGTGGTGGTGAAGGCACTGGTGCTTTTGTCCCCCTCCCACCAAGGGAAGTGAGTTACTTCCCTGGGAAGCAAAGGCAGAGAACGGCGTTACGTTCTCTGCCTTCGCCCTCCCAGAGGGAAGCGAGCCCCTTCCACATTCGGCCCTTGGCTGTTGGAAAAGGGGCTTGCTTTCTCCGACAGACAAGGGCCAAATGTGGAGCACCCCCCACCACCACTCTCTGTCTCTCTGTCTCTGTCTCTCTCTGTCTCTCTCTCTCTCTCTCTCACACACACACACACACACACACACAGACAGCGGGTACCTCTGCCTTGTCGAGCAATTATTATCTGTGTGTTGGTAGTTGGGGTGGTTTTGGGGTATGTGTGCACACACCCCCCAAAACCACCCCAACCACCAACACACAGATAATAACAAAATGCTAGTTACCAATATTTTTTAAAATTAGAAATTGAGAAGAAACAAGAAGTGCTTTGTTTGTCTTGCCTTTGAGTTCAATAGTTCGGATGAATGTGAAAAGGCAATGACACTGATCCCTTTTGCTAGAAGCAAGAACGGGCATGACGTTTTACATTAATATGTGTTCAGTTTCTAATTTGCACTTTCCAAGGCCAAAAAGGTGCCAAAAATGCTGTTACTCTTCAAAAATATAACTCCCAGCAATTTTGTGATCAGTTATTTGCTCAAAAATACATTCTCCAAAAGATGTATATGTTAGTAAAAACGGACAAAGAGAAAATACTAGGAGCATAAGACTACAGAAAATGCATTACGTTAAGGGAGCTTGCTCATCAAAGTGTTGTACGATAGGTAAACTTGTGTATACAGGTTTACACATTGGTAGAAATGCGTACAGCAATCGATGTAGATGTCATGCAGATTTTCTTTCAGCAAACTGATGCAGAAATGGAGCAAACAGACACAAGATTGGAAAAGGTAGGAAGCTGAGAAAAGCCAACACTGTGCATGCCCAGACAGGACAGCACACTTGTTAGAGCTCTTGGGGGTTAGAATCATAGAATCACTGAGTTGGAAGGGACCTTTTAGTCCACTGAGTCCAACCCCTTTGCTCAGTGCAAGAATCCAAATCAAAGCAGATATGACAGATGGTGGTCCAACTCAATTCAAGAGAATTATTATTATTATTTATTATTATTATTTGATTTATACCCCGCTCTACTCAAGCATATGAGTCCAGTGTTGGAGTGCTCACCACCTCTCGGGGTAGTTGGTTCCACAGTTGTACTGCTCTAACCATTAAAAAGATTTCTCTGATATTCAGCCTATACTGTATCTGGATTCCTGTAGTTTCAGCCTGTTATCATGTGTCCTGTAACTTTTCTCCACCCTACTTTTTGGGGAGCACTCACTGTTTGAGTGTGATCTCTGAATATTGGCTAAAAGTGAGCTTGTACTTGTCAATTGGTTGCTTTCTTTATAAGATTCCTGTCAGTTTATAAACTTCCTGTATGAGCTTTGATCAATTTCACTGTAGTCAGTTTCTCTCAGTGGTGGTTTCCACTGGCAATAGGTAAATATCACCCTTCCTCGAAAGCTAGTTGTATCCGACTCTAGGGTATGGTGCTCATCTCTGTTTACAGCCAAAGATTCCAGCACTATCTGCATCCACAGACTTTTCTCTGGTCATGTGGCAGGCATGATGATGCTGGAGCGCACGGAATGCTGTTACCTTCCCACTGAATTTGTACCTATTTATCTACTTGCAATTTCTTGCTTTCGAACTGCTAGGTTGACAGGAGCTGGGACTGATGATGGGAGCTCACTCTGTCGCACAATACTGGAGTCTCAACCTGCTGTACTTCCAGTCGTCAAGTTCAGTGTCTTAACCACTAAGCCACCGCAACCCCTTCCATTGGCAATACACAAAGAAAAAAATTACTTATACAAACCAGGACCGCAGCTAGAGGGGGACCAAGGGGGCTGAACACCTTCCTGAGCTAAGAGCCCACCCACCCCAAACAACCCTGGGATGCCAATGTTATATATGTGTGTGTGACGTTGTTGCCCCTCCTGAAAAACTCTTTCCCCCAGACACCCACCACTCCAGCCACACCACTGCCACCGCCCACCTTGAACCACCCAGCACTTCCCTGCTTACCAGCCTGGAGGCGCTGCATGGCACCAACTCATCCAGCCCATAACCTCACTCCAGCCACCAAGTCTGCTTCCACCCCCACTGCCTCCATCCTTGTCTCCTCCGCTTGCTTGATGTGTGCCCAATGATGCTCCATAGCAGTGTGGATGTTGTAAGGCTTACAACATCCGCCCTGCTACAGTTTACAAATGGGTTTACTGCGATTCATCTGGCCCACGCTGTTCTCATCGCTCCCGGAAGCGGAAGTAAAACGCGCCCGTATGGAGGAAGGGTTAACCTAGAAGAGCCTTAACCATACGGGCATGTTTTACTTCCGCTTCTGGGAGCGACGAGGGCAGCGTGGGCCGGATGAATCGCAGTAAACCCATTCGTGTGGATTCACAGGGGGCTTGGGCTTCTGGGAATTGAAGTCCAAGAACATATGGAGTGCCAAGGTTCGTCATCACGGCTCTAGGGTTTTTGCTGCCACCATTTGGCATTACAGTGCAATTGCATGAAAAATGACGCTATTTGTAGGAGATGCCATTTATAATAATAGCACTGCCTAGCCTGCATCTGTGATCATTGCTCATCTTGTCAAGTGGAGACGATGGAACAGTTTCTACAAGGATTAAGAGAGGTTAGCTCCCATAGGCCTGGCTCCTGAAGAAAACCAAACACCTGCAAAGCACACCATCATCTAGAATCCATAGTGATGGTTAATTAATAATACCATGAAAGAGGAAGAATACATGTTTCAGATGGTGATTTAAAACATGTGAGGCCTGATCTTACACATATGTAGGTACCGTGTCAGAGTGGCTTCAGTGAAGCTTAATAATGGAGTGACCATCAAGTCATTTCTGATTTATGGTTGCCCTTTCCAGAGTTTGCTAGGTAGAGAGTACTTAGAATTGGTTTACTGTTCCCTTCTTCTGGGGAAGCCCTGGGACTGTGCATCTTGCCCAGTTTCACAGAGTCTGGTTTTTCTCTCAGGAGACACAGTGGGAAATTGAATTTCCAACCTCTGGCTCTGCAGCCAGATACCTAAACCACTGAGCTGTACTACCAGATATTAAGAGTTTTGAATGCAACTTTGCTGGGTCCTTATGGGTCAACTTTTTCACTCCCAGACTCTGGAACTGTGTCCAGTGGTGGGCACCGGCAGGTTCGCACCAATTTGCCAGAACCAGTAGTAGAAATTCTGGCTGGCCCCACACATCCAAGTTTTGAAATAAAGTAGTCCTAATTCGGGTGCAACACAGGGTTTTCCCCCTGGCCACACCACCATACCACAGTGTGGTAGTAAAAATTTATGGAGCCCCCACCACTGACTGTGTCCCCTGAGAGACTAGGCTGGTGCTGGCCCATCTTTAGTTTCCTTCCGCAGGCTATCTAAGAGGGGGTTCTTTAAATGGGATTGCTTGCTCCTTTTTTGCTTTTGAAAGTGTTTTAGTATGGATTATATTGATTATTTTTAATATATTTTTTAAAATATCTTTTAATATTGCAATAATTGCTTTTAGTTTTTTACATTACATTTTTAATGATGTAACTACCTTGAAACCTTCTGTAGGAGAAAGGCAAGTTAAACATATTTTAAATAAATAAATAAATGAAAGTTCGGCCAGGTTGTCCTGCTATAGTAATAGAGTAGGCCATACTGCCAGCGACTCACCACTGATCATCAGGCAGCGGTTAACTAACCTTACAACCCTGAGGACTAATGGCCTTGGGTGCCAAAGTCCATAGGGAAGGGTGATGGTCCCCAAGTGGATTAAATCCCACTTGAATCCATCTTGATGGAGGGCAGCAGCTTCATCAATACTGGCCTGGGCCTGATGACGACTTTGCGTGCCAAAAGGGCTCAGGACCAGAAAGTGACTCACATAACTGGACCAGTGGTACGGGTATCATGCTATGATCCAGAAAGCAATTGAAAGGCCAGTGCATCATATTGTTCCCTGAACAATGTTCATGACTGATTGCCATGAGGATAGCCAGTACAGTATTCAGAATCGGATATGGCATTAGAAGAAGAATAAACAAACAAACAAATAAATGAGAAGCACTGATGGAGCCATTTGTTATTTTACCTCTCCCAATGATTTTTTTCTCCTAGCTTGTGTAAGTTGTTTCTCTCTTATGTTGGAGGCCTAGGGGAGATAACTCAGAGCTGTGGGTCTAGCACAGGGGTGCCCAAACTATGGCTCAGGAGCCGGATGTGGCCTCTGATGCCAATTCATCTGGCTCATGAAGCCCTTGTCGCTCCTGGAAGTGGAAGTAAAATGCGCCCATACAAGGGCTTCGTGGACTGGATGAATTGGTGTTGGGGCCGCATCCGGCCCCCAGTCCTTAGTGACCAGGTCTCTGAACCACGGGATTGGCTCGCGCCTGAAAAGTTTGGACACCCCTGGTCTAGCAGTTGTAGCCCATAATGTCTGGCTGTGCATTCCCTGACAGTGCTCTGGGAGACTTGGAAGTCTATAGAGCTTGGGTGGGCATCATGTTTGTACAGTACTGGCACTCTTAATGAGAGCATTGCAGCTTGTGCATGATTTTTCCAGGAGAAAAGAAAACATTTGTCATATGTGATCATCACTCAATATAAAATGAAGGGGGTTACCCCTGCTTGTTAACCAAAGATTCTAAGCAGTATAAATATCTTGTCTGTACTACAGTCTTTAAAAAAATGAGTGGGTCCAGGGCGAAATCTGGAGGTGTGCTCCCCAAAGGTTGTTGCAGCATCAGTTTTGCATGCAATACTTGTCTATGAGTGATCTGACATTCGTACACTATCCTTCCCAAGATGGAAGGGTGTGTAGAACTGCTAGCTGCCTTTCATCTTGCAGTGTGTGTCTGTCTATTTTCCCTTTCCTTTAGTAGTAAATTACTGTACATGGAGTTTGACTGAGAAGGGGAGGGGTTGGAACAACCCGCTTCTAGTAGATAGACTGTTGAATAGTGAACTGCAGCCAGCTTAAAGTGAGGATTGAATGTGTAGCCAGTTCCAGGCTGAATGAAATCAGGAGCTGATTTGCCACCACTTGTACTGCCATTTTTCCGTTTGTTTCATTGCTTCTCTGAATTGAGAGGTTGAAATGGGACAAAATTTGATACTTCAAGTTGGAACATTAGTGGCTGCCAAGCAAAGACAGCCTGAAAAGAGAGAAGTTGTGGGACAACAGTCACCTTGATAACAATATGTTATACTGATTAGCACCCATTTTAAAGACTAGCAATAGAATTACATTTATAATTGATAAAGATATTTGGAAAAATAAATGGAAAAAGAGAATAATGAGAACTATGTTAGAATAAAGGAGCATAATTTCAAAATGTTATGGAGGTGTTATTTGACCCCAGTGAGGTTACATCAAATGGATAATACAAAAGATGGAATGTGTTGGAGATGTAAAGAAACATTAGGGACATACGAACATATGTGGTGGAGTTGTAATGTGGTAAAGGATTTTTGGGGAAAAAATGAAAAAGAGATGGGTGAAATAATGGGTAAAAGAATTAAACTGAGTACCACCATGTTAACGAATGTGGAATCTATTTGTGGAAATAAAGAGGAAAGGGAATTATTAGAAATAATGCTTACAATGGGTAGGCAATATATTGCTAGAAATTGGAAAAATGATCTAAATATACAGATTAAAGAGTGGTATAAAGAAATGTGGACTTTAGCACTGAATGACAAATTAACATGGGAAATAAAAGAAAAAAGGAGTGATCTGAAAGAGAATAGATTTTGGAAGATATGGAAACCATTTTTGGATCATTCTTCTATTGGAGGTGAAAGAAACAGACCTGTACCAGATCAAAGCAGTTTCTGGAGATAATATAATGTGCCACTCGGAGTCCTCAGGGCATTGTATATAAACACGGGGTGTTATAAGTTTTCCTTTTGTTATGGCTTCCTATCCAGAATATTAAGGATGCGGTTGAAGTGGGGTAACGTGAAGGAGTTAGTAGTATTCAAATTTACAAAGATAGTTGGAACAATGTATTAGGATAGGTCGTGATATGTTTTGATTACTTTGTATTTTAGGTATGTTTGTATATGTTTTATTTCTTTGTATTGTTTTATGGTTCATTTATAAAAATTAATAAAAATATATTAATAATAAAGAATTACATTTATAGACTGCCCCGTAGCGTTTAGTGCACTCTCTGGGTGGTTCACAAGTTAATTAGCATTTTGCTCCCAACATGCTGGGGACTCATTTTACTGAACTGAAAAGTATGTAAGGATGAGTCAACGTTAAATTCCATCAGGATCAAAGTTACAATGTTTTGGTTGCAGTACAGCAGTTTTAACCATTGAACCACCAGGGTTCATATTTATTTCACCAGTAAACTAGTAAATGGAACCATCTCATTGTAAAAAACAAGTACAATTTTAAAAAAAAGATTATGTTGCAAGTATAAACACAGTGTCACGGTTTACTCACGGCCCAGTGTGGCCCTTGGACCGGTTTTGCCTGTCTCAACGGTGTGTGTGGCTGAGTTTAGAGGATTTCCTCCCGTTCCGGGTGTTTTGCCGGTGGCGCGGACCTCTGCCCAGTTAAACTGGTTCATAAGTAGGAAAATTGTGATGCTATGATATAGCAGGTGTTTGGTAGCAATGTGTGATGACAAATTAAACGTCCTGTAAAGATGCCTCCTTCCTAACCCAACCACACAAGTCACAGAGAAGAATTGGCCTAGGCAGAGCTCCGTAGGATAAGAAATGTGTTACCTTTGAAGTGAAACTGTTCGAGCTGATAACACTGCCTGGCCAAAGGAAAAGGAAGTCACCAATCCTCCCTTTAGGATTCCTTCAACACCCGTGAAGCAGATGGTGTGAGAAAAGAGACTTATTCTCATCCCTTATCACTTCTCCGTGGATACTCCCTTTTAAAGTAAATTGCTTGCAATTTGGAATTTTAGCAGCTTTATTGTAGCATAGCAATCATCCAGAATATGCAAGGTAAAAGTGCAAAGATCTCATCAAAAGTATACTGAACTACAAACTTAGTAAAATAACAAAATAGCAAAATAACTAACTTAATCAAGATACGGATTCGGGCGGGCTTGTTAGCCCTCATCCAAGACATGAGTTCAGCTAAGCCATTGCTTCGACTGAGAAAGGCTCCTGCTGGCATCGGAAAAAGCCTCTTCTGAGATTCGAAATCTCGGATGTTAAATACAGTTTTTCGGGTCCTCACCCCCCCCCCCTCTAGAATGTAAGAGATGTTCTGGAAGCTACGTGGTGTGACCACTGTCTTGTTTATTAACATTCCCAGGTGTTACTTTGTCTTTTTGCTCATCTCTAAGATGCCCCTCTTTTGATTGGCATCCAAGAGTCTGGCCTTGCTTTGTTGTCTTAATGATGTGTTAATGTGGAGTGTGCTTGCATTGGAATGCAAATGGCGTTACAGCTGCTCCTCAGTGTTAGCCTAATTAGACTAAAGAGACTTAAGAAAAAGAACTACAGTGTATTTAAAGTGAAAACAAGGTAACTTAAGTAAAAAATAACTTCCCGTTAAGGATTTTCATGACACACAGTTGCGTTCTTGCAAAATTTAATGTGGTCCTTCTCTAATGGTCCTTTCTTAAATTGAAGCTTTCTGCCTTTCTTTAGTCCTGAAAGCATGGTAGAGATGAGAATGTGTGCTATTTTCCCAGTGAGCTATGGTGCGTGTGTTTTATACATAGCTACAGGTTCCCATTGAAATTACAGTCTTACATGATTTTCAGGCTATAAAGCCTGAATAGGGCTTCTGCCTGTTGTCATACTGTAAATGGCACTGAACTGTGCGAGATTTGTATCAGACAGAAGGAAATGCTTCTTCACGCAGAATATAATTAAACTGATTTTCTGTGCCTTTTTCAAATGTACATATAGTTTTGTATGCCAAAACGTATGGAAAACATCAAAGGATGTGTAGATTTTCAAGGTTACATGTGTTTTGACACACTATCAGTTTAGGGAAGTTCAAAGTTGTTAGTTTCACAAGAAAATGCCTACCTAGTGAATTTTTTTGCAACCACTATGTGAATATGGATGGAGGTTTGTATATTTTATTTCTTTAACTTCGTATTCAACTGATGTTTGGGCTACTGCAAAAATGAGATCCAAAAAGTAATTGCTTTATTCAGTTCTCCTGAATGATTTGTGCTACTTGCACAGTACAGTTTGGTATGAATAATAGTTTTTCATACATAATTAAGTATTAAAGTCTGTACTAATATTAGTTTTAAGAGCTGATGTAGCTCAGTGGATTGGAGCACATGGTGGCAGAGGCTAAAAGGGTCCCCTCCTGTGCTTTCTGAAAGAGCAGTCCAGATGTCATCAGCTGGCATTTGTGCAGCTGATGTATTTAAAATGTCCTGCCACTTTGTGTGACTTTGGATAAGCTGCAGTGCCCCAGAGCACCACCAGAAGAAGGAACTGATGAACTACTTCAACTGACTTGTGGCACATAATTATTAATTGTTATATTGTGTAGACCATGGATTCTCAACCAAGGTGATCAGGGATTCATGAGGCCCCACTGTCTCCACCACACACCAGGAAGTGCCATGTGGTGGAGGAAGGGCAAAATGGCTGTCCGCCCCCCTAAGCTGTCTGAGGGAGCATTACCTGGCCCCCGGCTTTAAAAGGTTGAGAACTCCAGGTGTAGACTGTTGTCTTGTCTGGCTGGACATCTCACTACGGTAATGGAGTAGATCAATGGTGGTGAACCTATGGCACGCATGCCAGAGGTGGCACTTGGAGCCCTCTCTGTGGGCACCCATGCAGTCACCCCAGCACAGAGTTTGCCCCACCCTTCTGTCCAGCAGCCCAGTGGAAACACTTCCTCCCCCAAGCAGAGTTCACCTCACCCCTCTGTCCAGCAGCCCAATGGGAGCCCAAAGGTTCACCATCACTGGAGTAGACTGTACAGCCAGTGACTCAACGCTGAGTGTTGACTCCCTAAAGTGGCCAACGGCTATGGGCAGATGAGTCCCTTTATGTGGGGTGATGTTCCCCTCAGTGGAGGAAATGCCACTGGAAACCATTATATTGGGCTCAATGAGGAAATGAGCGGAGAAGGAACCACTTCACTATTCTGATTCCCAATGGTCATGGAGGTGGAAGAGGCCATGCCAAATGTACTGGCCGCTGGGAAGGCACACCTTTGTCCATATCCTCAAGGCTGTGGCAGTCCATTGCAGTCCTGGTGTTAAATTCTGCATGTCTCATTTCATATGTGCCGCATGACAAGGCTCCCTGATCACAGTGTGTGGGTCACTTCATGTGAAGCTGGGCTTCACCTTAAACAAATTCACGCCAGTGGCATTTCCCCTATTTGTCATTCTTCTTCAAAGTCCAACGGTGATGGGATAAGGATGGTGGAGGCAGGTTTCGGGTGAAATTGAAGCTTCTAATCCAGACCTACACATTGGCAACATCCATCATTCTCTGTAGGCCCTGTTGCAACCACAGTAATGATGGAAGCAAGAATAGTGGCGGGTATGAAACCAGGCCCCCGTTAAATGCCTATTCTCTCTCCATACCTTTCTTCCACAGAATTCATGAGCCCATCTTTTTCTCTATATTCATCTTTTTCTTGCTATCCATCTGTAAAACAACTGAAAGTAGAGCAAAAACTTAACACTCACCCCTCAGAAAAATCCTGATCATTCCACAGCTTGAGCACAAATGATGTCAGAAACCAGTAGCTTGCCTGTTTCCAGTAGAATCTGCCTGCCTAAAGACTGGTGCCAAGCAGTGATGCACCGAAGCAGGTTCTGTCCTGTTCGGGAGAACCGGTAGCGGAAATTTCCCCAGGCCATGCCCACCTGGCTGGCCATGCCCACCTCCATACCCCATTGTGTTGGCCATGCCCACATATTTGGCCCCACCCACAGAGGTGGTAGTAATTTTTTTTGGAGTGTATCACTGGTGCCAAGCTCATTTCCTCATTCATAAGAACATAAGAACAGCCTTGCTGGAACAGGCCACAGCCCATCCAGTCCAGCATTCTGTCTCACACAGTGGCTCACCATTTACTTCAGGGTATTCCCAAGCAGATGCCTTCACCTGCTTAGGATTCCCTGGAAATGATATTGAGAGATATCCTGCCTATCTCTCCAACCCGGAGGTTGTCCTTAAGTATCCATAATTATAGCCATTGATACTCTTGTCCTCCATGAACTTTTCTAATCCTTTCTTAAAGCTGTCAAGACTGACAGCTGTCACCACTTCTTCTGGCAGGGAGTTCCATAGACCAGTAATCCTCTGGGTGAAAAAGTACTTTCTCTTATTTGTTTGAGAACTAGTACCCAAAAGTTTCATGGAGTGTCCCCTAGTTCTAGTGTTATGCGATAGGGAAAACAGTTTTTCCTTATCTACTTTGTCCACACCGTGCATGATTTTATAAACTTCAATCAGGTCACCTCTTAGACGCCGTCGTTCAAGAGTGAAAAGGCCCAACCGTTGCAGCCTCAGATGGTAAGGAAGGTGTTCCAGTCCCCTAATCATTCTGGTTGCCCTCCTCTGCACTTTTTCCAGCTCCATAATATCCTTCTGGAGGTATGGCGACCAGAACTGTACACAGTATTCCAGGTGGGGCCTCACCATAGATTTATAAAGAGGCAAAATGACACTTGCTGACTTATTTTCTATACCCTTCCTAATGATCCCTAGCATTGAGTTTGCTTTTTTCACTGCTGAGGCACACTGGGTTGACACCTTCATTGAGTTGTCCACCAGGACACCAAGGTCCCTTTCCTGGTTTGTCGCAGAGAGTTCAGACCCCATCAGTTTATAAATATAATTGGGTTTTTTTGCCCCAACATGCATCACTCTGCACTTACTAATGTTGAAGCTCATTTGCCACTGCTTTGCCCACTCCCCCAGTGTCAAGAGATCCCTCTGGAGCTCCTCACAATCTCTCACAGTTTTTACTACCCTGTATAATTTAGTGTCGTCAGCAAATTTGGCTACCTTGCTTTTTACTCCTACCTCTAGATCATTTATGAAGAGGTTGAAAAGCAGGGGTCCCAGTACTGAACCTTGGGGGACCCCACTCTTTACTTCCCTCCACTTGGAGAAGTGTCCATTTAGTGCTACCCTCTGTTTCCTGTCCCTTAGCCAGTTGCTGATCCAGGACAAGACCTGTCCCTTTATTCCATGACTGGTAAGTTTATTCAAGAGCCTTTGGTGTGGGACCTTGTCAAAAGCCTTCTGAAAGTCCAGATAAACAATGTCAACTGGATCCCCCTTATCCACATGCTTGTTGACACTCTCAAAAAATTCCAACAGATTAGTGAGGCATGATTTGCCCTTGCAAAAGCCATGTTGGCTCTCCTTTAGCAGCGCCTTCTCTTCCATGTGCCTATTAATTCTATCTTTTAGGATGGTTTCCATCACTTTACCTGGGACACATGTCAAACTGACAGGTCGGTAATTTCCTGGATCACCCCTGGATCCTTTTTTGAAAATTGGTGTTACATTCGCTACCTTCCAGTCATCAGGCACAAAGCCTGATTTGAGGGAAAGATTATATATTTTGGCTAGGAGATCAGCAATTTCATCTTTAAGTTCCCTGAGAACTCGTGGATGGATGCCATCTGGTCCTGGTGATTTGTTAGTGTTTAGTTTAACAAGACATGCAAGGACCTCCTCCTTGGTTATTTCTATCTGGCTTAATTCTTCGGTTTCCCTCCCTACGAAGATAGGCTCTGTTTTGGGCATGTGGCCTCTGTCTTCTTCAGTGAATACTGAAGCAAAGAATTCGTTGAGTCTCTCTGCAATCTCTGTTTCCTCTTTAATAACCCCTTGCCTTCCATTGTCATCTAATGGTCCAATGGCCTTCCTAGTTGGGTTCTTACTTCTAATGTACTTAAAGAAGGCTTTGTTATTTCTCTGAGTATTTTTAGTTATACGCTCCTCAAAGTCTTGCTTTGCTTTCCTGATTGTTGCCTTGCATTTGTTCTGCCAGAATTTATGTTTCTGCCTGCTGTCCTCATTCGGACAAGCCTTCCATCTTCTAAATGAGCTTTTCTTGCTCTTGATCACTTCCCGAACAGCTCCTGTAAGCCACATTGGAGTCCTCTTGGACCTGGCAGTGCCCTTTTTCCTTTTGGGTATGCATTCCAAGTGAGCCTCTGTTATTGTTTTTGTAAACAGCCTCCATGCCTCTTGGAGTGTTTGGACTCTCTCAATTTTCCCTTTCAGCTTCTTTTTTACTAGTTTCCTCAACTTTGGGAAATTTCCTTTTTGAAAATTTAAGGTCTCTGTGTTAGATTTCATCAGTGACTTGCGGTCTATGATCAAGTTAAACATAATTGAGTTGTGGTCACTGTTCCCTATTGGATCAGTCACATTAACATCTTGCACCAGATCCTGAGTATTACTCAGGATCAAGTCAAGGATTCTTGTACTTCTAGTTGGGTCTTCAACCATCTGTCCCAGGGAACAATCATTTAGCATATCTAGGAACTTTATCTCTTTATCATGTGCTGAACAACAGTTCACCCAGTCTATGTGAGGGTAATTGAAGTCCCCCATTATAACCAGGCTTCCCTTCTTGGATGCCTCCTTTACAACATTCTCCAACTGCCAGTCTCCCTCAAGAGTTTGGGTCGGAGGCCGATAGTATATGCCTACTGTTAGACCATCCTTGTGGCCTGGTACTCTTACCCACAGAGCTTCTAATGGTGACTCCAAATCACCTAGATATTCCAATTCATACGATTTTATCACTTCTTTGACATACAAGGCCACACCACCTCCCATTTGCCCCTTCCTATCCTTTCTGTACAGTTTGTAGCCTGGGATAACTGTATCCCATTGGTTATCATCAGTCCACCAGGTTTCAGTGATACCAATAATATCAATATTCTTATCTATTGCTAAGTATTCCAGCTCCCCTATTTTGTTCCGGAGGCTTCTGGCATTTGTATACAAGCATTTATATATGCTTTTCTGACACAGTCTTTTGTGTCCAGTTGCATTGTTAGACTGCCTCTTGCATCCTTCTGCTAGAATGCTAGTGACTAGCTCCTCGCTCTGCTCAGTAATTTTTGCATCCTCCGCACTACTCAAGTACACACTTTCCCGAACCGGATGCTGCCCAGCTCCTGTCGGCTTTCCCCCAGTTATCAGTTTAAAAGCTGCTCTGCAGCCTTTTTGATGTTGAGTGCCAGCAATCTGGTCCCATCATGGTTCAAATGCAACCCATCCCTCCTGAACAGATTTGGCTTGTCCCAAAATGTTCTCCAGTTCCTGACAAATCTGAAACCCTCCTCTCGACACCACCACCTCATCCACGCATTGAGACTTCTGAGCTCTCCCTGCCTGATAGGTCCTGCGCGAGGGACAGGCAGCACTTCTGAAAATGCTACCTTGGAAGTCCGGGACTTCAATCTTCTTCCTAACAACCTGAATTTGGCTTCCAGGACAGACCGCTTGGCCTTCCCAACATCATTGGTACCAACGTGTACCATGACAACTGGCTCGTTCCCAGTTCTCTCTAACAATCTATCTAGATTTCTTGTGATGTCTGCAACTTTTGCACCTGGCAGGCAAGTCACCATACGGTTATCATGTGCATCACAAATCCATTTCTCTGTATTTCTAATTATTGAATCGCCTAGTACAAGGAGCCTCTCTCCTGCAATCTGTTCATCTACATGCACCTCATCAACCATATTAAGGGAGAGAACCTCAGTTTGTTCCTGTTGTTTATCTTCCTGGATCTCATCAAGTGTGATGAAGGAGAGATCATCAGGTGGAACCAGTTGTTCCTCTGTGTGTTCCTCATCAGGTGTGATGAGGGAAAGAGCCTCAAATTTATTCTGTAATTTCAGACTCTCAGAGTGATCCCCTACTCTTCTCCTCCTTTGAGTCACATTCCTCCAAACATCTCCCTCCTGAGTTAGTGAAGGGCCTTCTCCCTCAGAACTGTGCCCTGTCTCTTCTTTGTCCAGCATAGTCTGCTCCGAGCACCTTTCGAGCACCTTTCCTTGACTACAGCTCAGGTTTTTAAAATTAAAAATGGCTGAGGTGTGGCATTTGTTGTCCCATCCCCTGACATTTCAAGGCTTTTTCCTAACTTCTTTCCCCTTCCAGATTGTTGTTTTCTTAGCCGTGGCAGTCTCTGCCCTGGCGTGATTATAGGAACTGATTCCTGCTGAGCTCCTTGACAGTTTTCCATATTCCCACAATACTGCAGGACTATAGCTTGGCTTCCTGCCACCAGAAATCTCTGCAGGGGAAAGGACCAAAATAATTTACCCACAAATAGTTTATAGATAAAAATAAAATAAAAAAGGACATCTCATTTTTAATCCTGTCAGAAAGGATTGTTTGGCATCTTGACTGTATTTGCCAGGAGCCCCTTAATTTGAGAATTGTTTCCCAGTTTATAATGTCCTTATTCTAAAGCAGGGATTTCCAACCTCTTTATGCCATGGGCCTGACCATGCCCACTGGACAGCTGAGTGGGCTGGACCACGCCCACTGGAAGTGGAAGTAAATGCACCCACTTCTACATTTACAACAGCTGTGGGCGCATTTACAGCTGACATAACTGCATTTACGCATGCATGGGTGCATTTTACAGCTGCCGTAAATGTGCCCACTTCCACTTCCGGGGGCGGGGTAGCATGAAACGTTGCCATGGGCCAGGTCTGGCTATAGGTTGGTAACCCCTGTTCTAAAGCATCACAGCCCCTTAAAGATAAAGGTCACCTTTGCTCAAAAGCTAGTCATATCCAACTCTAGGGTACGGCACTCATCTCCGTTTACAACCAAAGAGTCAGCACTGTCTTCATCTGTGGATGTTTCTGTGGACATGCGGCAGGCATGACTAGATACTAGATACTAGAGCAAGTGACAAAGATCTCTAGTCACTGTGCTTTAGCAAATATTGCTTTGGTGAAAACATGCAGTGACAACAGGACTTAATACTGACATTCTTTTAATACTTATGCTGCCAGGAAAACATTGAGGCTGTCTACATGGGCATATAACCCATTCTTTAGGACAAGTTGGTCTGATCGTGTGACATGTCGATCAGATCAATCTGCCCCAACTCGCCACCCAACATGTTTCATTTTGAGCCCCTCTCAGGAGGCTCAACTAATATGTCCTGCTGTATTTTATCCCATTCCCAGGTTACATGCACCTGAGGATAGGATAAAATAGAGTGCAGTGGTAAGAGCTACTTTGTAGCTGATGGGGAAACCTTTCCCACAGAAGCCGTAAAGCAGCTGCTATGGGGTTGCTGCCGCCTCATCAAGAACCTTTTACTGGCCACAGAGGCCCATTGTCCAATATAAATGATGGAACTAAATAAATGAATGCATCAAAATAACGGTGTCTGGTGCAATCCTATAATTAAGTCACAGTCATTCATATTTTGTTGTTTGAACTCGGAGAAAACAAACTTGCAATCTGCTTAGATTGGACAATATGGGAACACCTCTTTTGATTCCACATCCATCAAGAGTTGCTTCCTCATCAAAAGGCACTAAAGCATAGAGCATGCATAATGTTGCTAATGTAGTGTTTGTGGTCAGGCAAATGCAGTCTAAAAATTTCCAAGAACTATGACCTCAGTTGCCTCTTATTGGTGGAAAAGAAATTCTTCAAGGGTTTGTGTTTCTTGGCTTTCCCCCACATTGAGCCTGTATATTGTGTTGTCTCAGCTTTGGAAACTTTTACATTGGCTTCTGTTGCTCAAGGTGGCATTTTTGACATCCATGACATCAGCTTGTCTAGAAGTGAAATATGACCTCCCAGAGCAGCTTCTCCATATGCATTATAGGGAAAAAAGGAAACAAAAACCCACAGGACTTTGGTCAGATTCTTTCCTCTCAGACTAGATTCTTCAACTCAAATGACCCAGGATGTCATTCCATTGACCATCTTCCGACTGATGTCTTCTTCCAGGAAGTTCTGGCTCGGTGTGAGGAGTGCATGGAGGTATAAAAAACAGGAGATGACATGACATCACAAACTTGAAGCCGACTAATCTGACAGTCCGCCATGTTAGTTGGCCCAAAACATTGCCTTATGGTGCTTTGATTGTGTGGAGTTGTGAAAGTAGATCGGGGTTTCCCCTTTAATATCAGTAGGTGGGGGTTTCAATCCCCCTCTCCGCTGGCTCCCCTGGATCCAGAAGGGTTGGGGGACAGACCCCTTTTGTCCCCCCCAACCCTCACGGGCCCACGGGACCCAGGAGAGGGGATCGAATCCACCCCACCCCCTGATATTAAAAGGGAAAACCCGATCGGAGTTTCCCCTTTAATACCAGTGGGTGGGGGTTGCGATCCCCCTCTCCGCTGGCTCCCCTGGGGTTGGTAGGTTTGGGGGGACAAAAGGGGTCTGTCCCCCCAACCCTTCTGGACCCAGGGGAGCCAGCGGAGAGGAGGATCGCAACCCCTCCAAACACTCCATTTTTAAAGAGAAGAAACCAAGCGGTTTCTTCTCGTTAAAAATGGAGTGTTGGGTGTGTGTGGAATAGATCCCCTCTCCCTGGTCCCCTGGGTTTGGGGGGGACAAAAGGGGTCTGTCTCCCAACCCTTCCAGAGCCAGGGGACCCGGCAGAGAGGGGATCCCCCCACAGGACACCCCGTTATTAAAGAGAAGAAACCAAGTGGTTTCTTCTTTTAAAAAATGGTGTGTTTGGGAAGAGGGTGGAATCGATCCCCTCTCCCTGGTCCCCTGGGTATGGGAGGTTTGGGGGGACAAAAGGGGTCTGTCTCCCCAACCTTCCTGAACCCAAGGGACCCAGTAGAGAGGGGGAATCCCCCCTGACACCACCATATTATAGAGAAGAAAGCAAGCGAGCGGTTTCTTCTCTTTAACAATGGAGTGTTGGGGGGTGGATTCGTTCCCCTCTCCCTGGTCCTCTGGGTTTGGAAGGGTTGGAGGGACAAAAGGGGTCTGTCCCCCCAACCCTTCTGGACCCAGGAGACCCGGGAGAGATGATCGATTCCACCTCCCTCCTACACTCCGTTGTTGAAGAGAAGAAACCGCTTGGTTACAGCATGAAGCCTGTAGTGCCATCTCCTGTTTTTTATACCTCCATGGAGGAGTATATTTGCAAATCTGGCTGGCGGGCTAAGTAAGTGGACTCAAAAGAGGTGTTCCCATGGTGGGAGGGTGACCACCTTGGCTTGGCTTGGCTTGCCTCCCGCCTTCGGTTCCAGCACCCTTTTTTATTGGGGGGTGGGGGTGGGGGTTAGTTTTAATTGTTTTATTTGCTGTTTTATCCTGTGTTTGTTAGCTGCCCTGAGTCGGCCTTGGCCGATTGGGCGGGGTAGAAATTGAACAAATAGATAAATAATAAATAAATTCTGCATTATTAGTAGCATTAAATGAAGAGTCATTCTATGAGAGTACTGCACTGGTTGATGGCCTTCTAAAGGAGTGTATCATGGTTACTCTTTATGAATCTGCTCATAAAGATATGGTCAGATCCCTCCACATTCTTCTTCTTCTTTGCTTCCTTTTTTTACTCCATTAGGTGTCAAGGAAGATGCAAAGATCTTGTTCTAGCACTTCTAGTGGCCTCCACTGGTGTTATTTGGAGTAGACCATACTGCCATTGACTCAACGCCGAGTGTCAGGCAGCAGTTAACTAACCTGACAACCTTGAGAACTAACAGCCTTGGGTGCCAAAGTCCACAGGAAAGATTGATGGACCCCAAGTGGGTTAAATCCCACTTGAATCCATCTTGATGGAGGGCAGCAGCCTCATCAATCCTGGCCTGGGGCTGAGGAGGACTTTGTGTGCCAAAAGAGCACAGGATCAGAAAGTGACTCACGGAAATGGATCAGTGATACGGGTGTCATGCTGCAATGCAGAATGCAGATAGAAGGCCACTGCATTGTATTCTCAGGACAGTCTTCATGGCTGTTCGCCTATACTGTATTTGGATTGCAGAAAAAGAAGAAGAAGAAACTGGAAAGCAGGTGGAGTGGAACGCAAGGCAATGTCAGCTAGGGAACAATACCAGAATGGGACAGGAGGCATCTGCAATTCCCAGGTAGTTAGTGGCTTTGATTTTCTCTCCCAATCTGGCACAGTGTATTATGGCAAACTTCCATAATTCATACAGATGGTACAGCTGTCAAGGGAGTCCTGCACTTTCCTCCATTTAGTCTGATATATTAGAGAAAGAGAAGAGGTTACTTTTTCCAGAGGCAGCATGAAAGAGCATTCCTGCAATTTGCCTTGGTCAAGGTCCATTCTCTTCCTCAAATTCTATTCTGGAGCAGACACTAACTAGGAGTCCATCCGTTCTCCTGTGAAAACTCCTTAACTCATAAAGTGTCTAAAATGCCTACATTTGCATTGGTTTGGGATTGATTTAAAGATTGTTGTCCACACAGTGCAGAACTAAACTTGTGGTATTTTGGTTTCCAAGCAATTTATTTTAATACTGGTTGGGGTTGTTTATAGCAATATCCATCACACATATATTCCTTTGTTTTCTCCATGATCCAACGTATGTTGGCAATGTGGTCTCTGGTCCCACTGCCTCTTCTGAACCCAGCCTGCACCTCTGGTAGTTCTCTCTCCACGTGCTGCTGAAGTCTATCCTGTATTATTTTGAGCATCACCTTGCTGGCATGTGGGATGAGTGCAATTGTTCGATAATTTGAACATTTTTTGGTATTACCCTTTTTTGGGATTGGAATTTATACTGATCTTTTCCAATCCTGCTGGCATATCAAATGCAGTAATTTAATTCCATCATCTTTTAGGGCTTTGAAAAATTCAACTGGGATACCATCATTTCCACTAGCTTTGTTGTTTGCAGTGCTCTTTAGGGCCTTTCTGACTTCACTCTCCAGGATGTCTGGCTCAAGTTCCATTTCCTCATCATTGTTATTATCAGGAGTGTTGAGGTCCTTTTTGTAGAGTTCCTCTGTGTACTCTTTCCATCTTTTCTTAATCACTTCTGCATCAGCTAACTCCTTTCCGTCTTTGTCCCTTAGTATGGTCATTTTTGCTTTAAATGTTCTCTTGATTTCCCCAATTTTTTTGAAAAGATCTCTAGTCTTGCCTCTTTTGTTGCTTTCCTCCATTTCTTTGCACATAGACTAAAGAAAATAGGGAAAACAATTAGACCAGACAGATATGACCTAGACAATATACTTAATGAATACACGGTGGAGGTGAGAAACAGATTTAATGGCTTGGACTTGATAGACAGTGTGCCAGAAGAATTATGGATAGAGATGTGGGACATCATGCAGGAAGCAGCAAGGAAAACTATACCAAAAGAAAAGAAGCGTAAGAAAACAAAGTGGTTGTCTGATGAAGCCCATAAAATAGCAGAGGAAAGAAGGAATGCAAAAGTCAAAGGAGAAAGAAAAAAATACAATCACCCAACATGTTGGGTATCTATTTTTACCAACCTTGAAAGGATGTAAGACTGAGTCAACCTGGGGCCCCATCACGATCAAGCTCACAATATAAGCAGTCTGGGGTGCAATACTACAGTTTAACCACTGCACCACCTGATACCACCTTTTGGTGTAAAATACCACAGGTGCAGGGTTGTGAACTGCTGCTTCTTTGGGTGAGCCCTAAGGGTCAGTGGGGAATCCTACTCCTATACCTGCTCCCTTGCAGGGTAGCAGATTCCCTGCCCGACGTCTTCGAGACGGTTGCAGCGCTGGCGGTTGAACTCCCGGGGCTTATGGTCCTGGGGGATTTCAATCTGTCTTCGTTGGGGCCGGCCTCTGAGGGCGCTCGGGAGTTCATGGCTTTCATGGCAGCCATGGGGCACACTCCTGACTTGGTTTCCTTGACGGAGTGGTGGCTGAGTGATCTGAAGCTACAGCATATAGAGATTACGCCAGTGCCATGGTCAGATCACTATTTGGTTTCTCTCGACTTTCGTGGAGCGACTCCTCACCGCAGGGAGCCAGGACCGACTAAACTGGCCCGGCCCAGGAGACTGATAGATTCCGAGAGATTTCAGATGGAGCTGGGGCTGTTTCCTCTGGACCGGCTTCTCTATTCATCCAAGACCTTAGTCTCCCTTTGGGAAAGGGAATCGACACGGATCTTGGATGTAATCGCGCCACTGCGGCCTCTCCTTCCGGATGAGCTTAGGGAGCTGAAGCGGGTTAGGAGATGCCTGGAGCGCCATTGGGTGAAGACTTGGAGTGAGTGCGACCAAACACGAGTTAGAGCCGCTATTAGAGCCTACGTCATGGCGATGAGGGTGGTAAAGCGTCACTACTTCACCACTCTCATTGCCTCTGCTGACAATCGTCCAGCAGCCCTGTTCCAAGTTATGAGGTCCCTCCTCAGTAAGGGGGGAGCAGAGCCCGGTTGGCAGGGTTCTGCTGATGAGTTTGCAGACCATCTCGCAGAGAAAATTGCTCGCATTCGCTTGGGGTTCAGATCACCTGGAGAGGGCTGGGGCAGAGTCTAGCCATGTTATCTGGGATCAGTTTGATCCTGTTGCCCCTGATGAAGTGGACAGGCTCCTTGGAGCTGTAATTGTAAATGTCTATGACAACGGGCTTCAGCTGAATCCTGGCAATACTGAGTGGCTATGGGTTCAGGGCCCCGTATTATCCCAGGAGCTTCCATCTTTGGCTCTGGATGGGGCATTGCTGCCTCAGACAGATCCGTTACGCAACTTGGGGGTCCTCCTGGACTCACGGCTACTGCTCAAGGAGCAGGTGGCAGCCGTGGCCAGGAGGGCCTTCGCACAACTTCGTGTTATTCACCAACTGTGTCCGCTCCTAGACCGGGACTCTCTGCTCATGGTCACTCATGCCCTGGTCACCTCCAGATTGGATTATTGTAATGCACTCTACATGGGGCTGCCCTTGATGACCATTCGGAGGCTGCAACTGGTCCAAAATGCAGCTGCCTGAGTAGTGTTGGGGCCTCGCCGTTGCTTCAGGAGCTTCACTGGCTGCCAGTTTGTCTCTGGGTGCAATTCAAGGTGCTGGTTCTGACCTTTAAAGCCCTTCATGGCGGTGAACCAGGATACCTAAGAGACCGCGTCACCCCAAGACTGTCAGCCCGTCCTACCAGGGCAGACAGGAGGGGCTCAGTACTGGTCCCCTCAACGAAAGAAGCACATCTATCTGGGACCAGGAAGAGAACCTTCTCCGTGTCTGCACCAGCCCTCTGGAACCTCTTACCTCCGGAGGTGCGCCTTCAGACGGAACTTCTCCCCTTTTAGAAAAAACCTGAAGACTTGGCTTTGTCAGTGGGTGTGGGACCCTACTGGCTCCACCTCCTAGCCCCACTGGCTTGTTTAAATTTTATGGTGATTTTTTCTTTTCTGTTTTGGTTTTAAGCGTGTGGAGGGAGGATAAGGGTAATTTTTAAAAGGAAATGTCAGTTTTACTCATTTTTTATCTTGTTTTTAATTGGAGGATGCTTAGGGGTTTTAATTGTAAATGTCTATGTCATTTTATAATGTATTTTTACCTGTTGTTCGCCGCCCTGAGTGGTGTTCTCACCAGGAGGGCAGGGTATAAATGTATTAAATAAATAAATAAATAAATAAATAAATAAATACATACATACATACATACATACATACATACATACATACATACATACATACATTTGAGCTGTGTTCTTGAGTGTGTCAGAGCACAGGAGCAACAGAAACTGGCTCCAGCTGATTGGCAGAAACCAGACCCCAGACTAACACAGACATTGACTCAAGCATCAAGTAATCTGAGATCAGAATTTAAAGCCTCTAAATTCAACATGGTGTTTTGGGCCAATGTAACCTTGCCCTTATTTTCTATGGAGAGGTGACCCGGCTGATTCCTGCATTCATTTTGTTAAAGAAGAGCACAGTCTATTGTAAACTTCTCATGTGTAAGGACCTAGGAACTGATGAGATCTGTGCTAGAAGAGAGCAAAGGTGCTATAGAAGGGTGTTCATTCAAAGTAGGCTTTGCTTTCTGCCATTCTCCTCTGCAGCCTCCAGACAATAATCTGGCTTTGTTCCTTAAAGGGAATGAATCTTCATTTTGATCCAAATAATTACAGAAAGTGATTGGACCATGTCTTGATCTGATGGAAGCTCAAGGCTTCCAGGAGCACTGTGTGCTGCAGGCATGTTAGTGTTGACTCTGTTCATTAACCAAGCTATGCTGATTGCGTTTGTTGGCAGATAATAAAACAGGAACAAGGAGAAACATGGGCAATGCTCTTGCACTTTAATTAGCCACAATTTTACTGTGACTCTCGAAGAAAAGGGAAATGGATAATCCTCAGTGTTTATTTTTAATCATGGATTGGCCTGTCATGAATTGGATGCCTCTGCAAATCCTTCAAGTGCGAGAGCTATAATTCATATTTTTTCTCTACAATAGAATTACTACTGCTGCATGTTACTAGTTTAATCCAAATGCTTCTATATTAAGAGACACTCAGGTAGCACGGCTTAGAAATCCCTTTACCTCCCTCCAATTCTGCTAGGAAAATTATAGATCGGGGTTCCCCAAACTTTTTGGGCTGTGGGCCGGTCACATGGTTGAGCAGGCTAGTCACGTGGTTCCTTCCACCGGAAGCGGAAATAAAACTAAGTTAAGTTAAAATTCATTTAGCTTACACTTCTGGGAGCAGCGTGGGTGGCGCGGGCTGGATTATTAGGCGCCATGGGCCGGATCCGGGCACCCCTGTTATAGATACATATAAAATATAAATAAAATTGAAACATATTAAAATAGTAAGATTATTAGACTACTTTTAACCAGAAGCAGGCTACTTCAATAGTGTTTTCTTGGCAAAATTTGAAAGATCTAGAGCAGGGGTCATCAAACTTTTTAAGTCGGAGGCTGGGTCACGCTCCCTCAGACAGTTGAGGGGGCCGGACTGGTGGTCCCTTGCTGTTTATGGCTGCTGTAAATGCGTCCGTGGCTGATTCTGGCAGTGGCTGGAGCAAGGCGCTGCGGCTGGAGATTATTTGGCACTGTGGGCCAGATCGGATTTAGAGCATAAATTGCATGCATATAATAGCTGCATTGATTGAATTTGTCCACATTCACAGAAAATTTGTCCTGTATCCAAATAGCTCATTGTACTTGATTATTCTTTCTACTTTACTTCAATGTCTATTAAGTGACTTCCAGGTGGTTGAGGCAGAATTTTGTCTTTCAGGTTAGATTTTATAAATTACCAAAATAACACTATTTAAATAATTCACTTCCAAAGAATTCACTGTTAATAACTCATTCTCAAATTACCCCCTTAAAAATTAAATTGCCCCTTGTGAGCTGTGTGTCCCACGTTGGGAATCATGGGTCTAGACAAAAATTGGTTGGATTACCATTGAAATCAATGGGAATCCAAGCCATGACTAACTCATCTTATTATTTTAATGGGAATAAAGTTAAACTACTTTTGTCAGAGTCCAACTCCATATCTGTAATGTTTTAGCACATGAGAGCTGTGCAATAAAATGTAAGTAGAAATTTTAAGTTTTATTTTGCTGAACAAGACCTTTAACCCTGTGCTTTAATACTAGCAGTTAATGCTAAAGAAGGAAAGCCCTCAGCATAGCTGAGTCGGCAAGTTTTGCCATTCCACAAGAATAAAGCTGGTTGCTTTTCTTTTTATGCAAAACCTGCAGGCCTTTGCCTGGTTGAAAGTGGGAGCCCCTTCCATGTTTGCATTTCTTGGCCACTTTTGAGTTGTCTTTGTAATAGTTGCCCCCCAGGTTTGGAAGGCAATTTTGCTGACACACAGATCAAGACTTCCCGTGCAGGTTGTGTGCATTGTAACACTCTTTGCTTGTCCTCGTTTACTTCCTTTTTGCTTCTTTCAGGATTTGGGAATCTCCTCTCCTCCTGGCAGCAAAGGAAAATGATGTCTCAGCCATCCAGAAGATACTTGCCAGCCATAGCTGTGATCTTCATGAGAGAGGTATTGATCTATGCTTTGTGCGTTTTTATGTACAGTACAGTCAATCAAGAAGGGGTGCAGGGATTTTTGAGCGGTGTCAAAACAGAGTGACAAATGGTAGGAGTGTGTTCCTGGCATGAGATATGTTCAGATGTGCACGTTCCGATGTGGCAGAAAGGGCCAGAAGCAGAATGCCCTTGGTCTTCCAAGTTGAAATCACAACTGTACACATAAGGTACACATGGCTGCTACTGCTACAATGGGTGTGTGTCCCTTTTTCAGGTGCAAAGAGGCACACAGTGTATTATAGAAATAGAGAAGAATGGGAAGTATTGGCAGATGATGCTTCATGACCCATAAAGCAGTACAGTACTGCCACGTTATAATAATAATTCATGTGAGAAATTATTTTGGGTTGAAAGGATTTTTTGAAGGAGAAACTCCGCTCAGGGGAAGCCCGAATGAGGGTCCTTTCATGTCCCTAAGAGCTGGGACAGACAGGTTCTCAATCTGTCACGCAGTACCCTGGTCTCGAACTACCGACTTGCCGGCCTTCCAGCTAGCTAGGTGAGCTTCTAAACCACTGAGCCACTGCAGCCCCTACTGCCACATTGGAAGTGGCTCTCTTAATCTTCATGAGACCATGGACTGACAGGTGGCACCCTTTTCTGTATCTGATGCTCCGTCTAGGTGCCGCTGGAGAAACAGCGCTTCATGTAGCTGCCCTCTACAATAGTCTGGAAGTGGCCCAGCTCCTGATAGATGTGGCTCCAGAACTTGTGAATGAGACTGTGACATCAGAGCTGTACACAGGTAATGGCGATGGTAGTGAAGAAGATTGCATTTGTGTCCTGCCTTTCGGTTCTGCATTCAGTCCAATACAGTTCAGTATACTTACTGCTTCTAGCCACAGGCTTTTGCAGAAATGCCACAAAAGGATTCTTCAGTCACCCCAGAGGGGTGATGGTGGTGGGGCTAACAGTCTGAATCGTACTAGTGAGTCATTGTTGAAACAATCAAATGTAAAAGTTTTCCTCCCTTCTACAAAAACAAACAAACAAACCCAAAGAATATCCTGTTAAAACAACCAGACCTCTTAAATTCCAGGTCAACAGCAGTGGTGGACCAGATAAAGGGGCAGCATTAACAGGGACTATGGGAGTCAGGCCCCAGCCAGTAGCCAAAGGTGGCTGCCACGCAGTGGTGGGCTGGCCCATCGGGCAACTGGGAATCAGCCCAGGGTGTCCCCCAGGCCCGCAGTACCATGGCGCCCCCCTTGGGTGCCAGTTCAAAGAGCCAAGCCGAGCTGCGATGCCCGAAATGATTGAGCAAAGGACTGGGGCTCCATGTTCCTCTGCCTGCCTTCCTCCTCCTTTGCTGCCACAGATAAGGTTACAAAAGCAGCTCCATTGACATAGGAGCCGCCGTGGCTTAGAGGTTGCAATCTTGCCTTGTAAGCAGGACGTTGTTGGTACAAATTTCCAGAGCGTAGTTGAAATTAGAAGGTGAGTGGGAACATATGTATTTTGTTAGGGTTAGACACCCTCATAGACACCCTCATCACTCCCTGTCCAGCCCCATTTTAGCTTAGCCAGCACGCCCCTGCTGCCACGTTCTCCCCAGTGAAGTTGTTGGTTCTTGTTATACATTGCCCTTCCTAGAGGAGGAAGCACAGATTGAAAGCAGATGCCCCCTTACAACCACTTAAAGCGTTTCTGGCAGGATTTGAGCCAGCGACTTCCTATCTCAAGCGTTTATCCGCTGATATCTCTAAGTAACGGCATCTGCAAGATTCAGGCTGCTGTCCTATACATAGAAACGGAAACAACAAAGCACTAAAACTCCTGAAGGTGAATCTTGCCTACTGATTTTAATGGCAATTAATTTTTGCAATTGTATTAGTCATTAAAATCAGCCTCCTTATCACCAGGGCAGCATAGACCCAAACCCCTATCTTCTACAGTTAGCCAACATAAGCTTCTTTGAGAGTATGAGAATCTAACTTGAACTACCAATGATTTTAAGAGCATCTCAGTATATTATTCATAAGATATTAATTCACAGACTAGCTAGAGGACTGCCACACAATTTTGAAAAATGCCATAGCATTTTCCCATTGTAGTGCATTACCAGTATCATAAGGTAAAGGTTTCCCTTGCTCAAAAGCCAGTCATATCCGACTCTAGGGTACAGTGCTCATCTCTGTTTCAAAGCCGAAGAGCCAGCGCTGTCTGCTTCTGCAGACGTTTCCATGGTCATGTGGCAGGCATGACTAGACACCTGTAATGTCGCCACCAACCCCTGAAGAATTCAGGGTATTCTACTCCAAAAGAAACGAGTTGTCGCTGGAGCGGGGTTGTTTGGTTTGGGGGGACAGAGTGGTTGTTCCGTCCGCGCTATGGAACAAAGTTCTCCATATGCTTCATGTTAGCCACCCGGATATTGTCCAGTCAAAGGCACTAGCGCAAAGCTACTTCTGGTGGCCCCAATTGGACCTAGACATTGAGGCTTGGGTAGGGAAATGCAGGGAATGTCAGGCTTCACAGCCAGAGGAACCACATCTCCCCCGCAGAAAATGGGACACGGCCAGAGGGTCCTGGTCTCGAATTCACATAGATTTTGCTGGACATTCCTTCTCCAAGTGGGTAGATGTCCTCCCAGTGTCAGGGACTTCCTCTGCCACCACAATCCCTAAATTAAGGCAGGTCTTTAGTACTCTAGGCCTGCCCGACATCGTGGTGACCGACAACGCATCTAGTTTCATGTCGGCAGAATTCCAGGATTTCCTGAGTCGTAATGGGATTAGGCACATCACGGCCACTCCTTTTCACCCTGCCACAAATGATCAAGCCAAGAGGCAAGTACGAACCATAAAAGAGGCGCTATCACGCATGGGGCCTGGGGATTTGGAACTGCAATTGTGTCAGTTTTTGCTGTCCTACAAGGTCACCCCATTGGCCTCAGGGCTGTCACCAGCCAAACTTTTAATGAAAAGGAAACTGCCGACAGTCTTCGACCGTTTAGACCCTCAGCACCCAAGAGGATCGGGGCCTCAATATTGACATTCCAAATTCAAAAGGGTTTGCTGTCGGGCAACCAGTTCATTGCAGGAATTATGCCAACAGGCCTCCATGGTTGGGGGCGGGGGGGGAGGTGTTGGAACAGACTGGCACAGTGTCTTACAAAGTGCAAATGGAGAATGGCACAATTTGGAGAAGGCACGCTGACCAAATGTGGCCCCGGGTCCTGGCCCAGAGAGGGCGCTGCAAGGGGAAACGAGTGGAGGTATTGAAAGAGATTTTGAGTGGGAATTGCTCAGTGACCCCCTGACCACATCTTCCCCACGGCCCAAAGCAGAAGGAAAGGCCACCACGAGCTCAAAGGCCGAAACAGAAATGGGGGGCCCCACTCCAGAACCAGTTGGGGTGTCCGCAGAGCCTACCCCGGTGCCAGAGATGCACGGGTGGCCCAGACAGGCTTGTGGGCCACCCATCCATTGGGGAAAGGTTGTTTCTCACTGAGAGGGGAGGGATGTAATGTCCAAGTGTTACCTCACTTCAAAGGGACACATCGTGTGAAGAGAGTCCACCGGTGGAGCGCCTCTTCAAAGGCACGCATTTCAAAGAGCCACAGAAGGGCCAAATGTCTGTAGTAAACTGTGATTGTTCGCTGGTGTATTCCTTTGTTGTTGAATGGTAAAATCTCTGCATATAAAATACCTTCTCCCTGCATGTAGTGCTCAGTCCCGATCCCCAATCCGAATAAAGAGTTACTATGTTTAGCCCACACTCTGCTGCCTACCTTACTTCTTACGAGAATCCAACAACACCGGAGTGCACGGAACGCTGTTTACCTTCCCACCAAAGTGGTCCCTATTTATCTACTTGCAATTTCTTGCTTTCGAACTGCTGGGTTGGCAGGAGCTGGGACAAAGACGGGAGCTCATTCCATCCTGCAATACTCAGGAATCGAACTGCTGACCTCCCACCTCCCAGTCAGCGTCTTAGCCACTTGAGCCACTGCAGTCTCATAGTGTCATAGAAGGAGCCATTTTCTGTCTTTCAGGAGAGACAGCACTTCATGTCGCTGTGGGGAACAAAAATGTGAACCTGGTGAAAGCCCTGCTTGAAAAGGGAGCAGATATTAATGGCCCACGAGCCACTGGATACGTCTTCAGGCAAAGGAGCGACAATCTTATCTATTTTGGTATGTCTGTGGTCCATCCCCTGCTTTTCTGGATAGTCTGTTTTTCTCACAGCCCACTTTTCTGTGCTGGTGAAGATGATTGTTTGCTTGTATAATATAATCTGCCACCCTCTCCCACCTATAGTTTACAGCCCAAATACAATGCAACCTGCACCACAAAGAAGAAAACTCAGATGTTCTTTGTCTGTATGCCTCAGCAATCAAAGGCCCATGTTTCCTATGTAGAGTGCAGTCCTAACTGGCCATAATGGTGGAGGGCTGTCTAAGGTCACACTCGCCAGCAGTGCGGAATCCAAACCCCTCTCGCAGCTTAGGTGAGGCTGGAAACTGATTAGGGGCCATTCAACAATTATGTGATCCATTTTTGGGGGGAATTGAACCCCCTAATCCGACCGTAATTTTTGCTTCGAGCCCCCCTCCCTTAAAAATTATGTAAGACAGAGCTTTTGTATTGAAACTCTAATTTTAGAGCTTTTCACTATTGGTGAAATAGAAATAGACTGCACAAGCAATTCAATAATCTCTTCTGCCAGCTCTTCATGAGCAGAATGGCAGTTGTGCAAACACAAGGGGAGTTGTGCTGGCAGAAGATGCTGCTCCCTGTTCCAAACCCACTGTATCTGGTGTTGGGGTAGTACTGCCCATAAATACATATTCAGGAGGGCCCTGCTATAATAATTTCGTGTCAGAAATTATTCTGGGTTGAAAGGATATTTGCTGGAGAAACTCCGCTCAGCGGACACCCAAATGAGGCTCCTTTCATGTCCCTAAGAGCTGGGACAGAGATGTGCGCTCAATCCATCATGCAGTAGCCAGGTCTCGAACTGCCAACTTGCCAGCCTTCCAGTTAACAAGGCAAGCTTCTTAACCACTGAGCCACCACAGCTCTCTGAGAAATAAACGGGGGTGGGGGGGTGGGGGGCACCTTTGCTTCTCTAGATTTAAGCCTGTTGCGTAAATCAGTCCCTAATTTTTATACAGTATTACATCAAACTCCTTTGCAATTCCTCTTCAGTTCATCTAAAATATTGCTGCCCAGGGCTTTAAAGAGCTATTTTATATATGGAATCCCAGATCTACAATGATTTTTTTTTATAAGGAGGCTTACTTTCCCCTGAAGAGCTAAATCTTCTGCCAGTGCAAATGAGGATTTCCCAGCTGACTTTATTGGAGCAGACAACCTGCCGTGCTGTGCTCAGATGGATCCCTTGCTACCTGTTTTAGGCAGTAATTAAACCATGCTTTGTAGATCAATTTGCAAGCATTTTAGTAATGAGCCTTCATTAATTTTCACTCAAAATAAACTGTAGCACTCTAGAGAGAACACTTGAAGAAAAGGCGGGTATCTGAATTCTACCAATTTCATCTAATCATTCTCACTCAAATTAAATTCTGGTCCTGGTGGTGAAAATATACAGTCTTGGACAGGGATTATCAATCTATGGCCCATGGGCCGGATGCAGCCCACAGCACCATTCATGTGGCCCACCACATGTGGATGCATTCCATACTGGAGCAGTACAACAAACCGTTGGTACTGGTGTAATGAAAATAATGATGTACTTGACTTCAGTGAAATAAAAATTGTATTGAATTCATACACGTGCTATAACAAGCTTCTTATGATCTTTTCAGCAGTTTCACAATATAAGACCATTGTCAACCAAAAACAGATAAATTCTCTTCAACTTAATTATCTTCTTGTATATTTTTAAATGAGATGAAACCTCTTCAACTAGTAATCCTTTCTTGTATGTCTTTAAATTATTGAACACTCCCGATGTCTAGCCGGTTAATTTTAGACATTTCAACTTTTCATCAGGGGAGTTTTAATCACATCTGAAAAATTACAAAATTGCAAAAATTAACATGTTACATGCACAAATTCCTAAAACAAACATGCAACTCGGTATACATTATCAACCTCATGCATCTTACCAGTTTTTTTCTTTCTATCGCGTCCTTCTGATTTCAACAGTTTCTTTGTGGGACGTTACCTTTGTTTGCTAACCTTAAATAAATCAGCACATGTTGCTACACCTGTGCTTGCTTTGGGGCCCCGCAACTTCCTACACCTGTGTGCTAATGAATTTTTTATAGAAAGCATGAAAGATCAGATTCCTGATTTAGTCCCTTGGGGTGAATGGTATTTAGTCTGTGAATGTAATATGCCTCTTTTTGTAATAATAGTTGTTCTATATCGATCCCACTACCAGTCACAACAGTCAGCTTCTCCAATACAACAAAGGTAAAATCTGTATCCTGGTGATTTTTTTTCGAGATAATGGCTGACTAATGGTGCCTGTTCCACCTGCCCCCTAATCCTGGAGCGATGTTCCGTCAATCGAATTTTCAGTTTTTCAGAACACGGAGTATAGACAACGCCCTCAAAACACTCAACCGTCTACTTTTTTAGGCAAACGAAGACAACAGAGAAGAGCAAGGACTTAGTTTTCAATTTGTCCTCCAGGGTTCTGAGTGAGCATGAGTTAACTTTACTGGGTTTGGGCTTTAATTTTGTTCCTACTCCTTTTTATCAATCATTCAACACACAGGTGGATATGTTCCGGCTTATCCGGTTGCTCAAATTAAGACTTTATTTTGGGGATTTTGAACACGTTGTTAAAGAAAAATTTGAGTCTAAGTCTAGGTTTTGCCCCAATGTTACCCACCCTTCTATTGAGGTGTTCAAAAGGGTGGTACTTAATGATATTGATAAGTTGGAACAAAATAGACTCAGGGTTAAACGTAATTTACCACTCCAGGATGTGAAAATACTAGAGGATTTGGGACGTGATGAGTCTATTGTCATAAAACCTGTGGACAAAGGAGGTGGGGTCGTGGTGTTAGATAAAGGAGATTATTTTAAGGAAGTCATGAGGCAGTTATCAGACTTGGAATTCTACCAGAAGTTAACTAAGGACCCCACCAAGGACATAGCCAATATTATTAAAGTAGTACTTACAGAGGGTTTAGCACTTAATTACATATCTGACAGGACTTATAAATTTCTGTTAAAGGAACATCCATGGGTGCCTATTTTTTTATATCCTACCCAAGATACACAAAATTGTTGATGCACAAGTTAGGGTCCCAGGACGCCCTATTATCTCAGGGGTAGGGAGCATTCTCGAGCCCCTCAGTCAATACATTGATTACCACATTAGAGATTTCACTAAAGATACTAGCTCTTACATCAGGGATTCTTCAGATTTTATAAAACAGGTGGAGGGTTTTAGGGTGCAGGATACGGGTGGTTTGCTCACTATGGATGTAACAGCCTTATACACCAATGTGCCATTTGATGAAGCCAGGATAGTGGCCCAGGAAGCACTTGAGAAACGGAAAATTCAGCAACCACCTACTCATTTTTTAATTGATTTATTAGAGATTTGTTTGGAAAAGAATTACTTTAGATTTGATCAAGATATGTTCTTACAGATAAAAGGCGTGGCCATGGGGTCCCCCATGGCCCCAAGTTTAGCTAATTTGTATATGATTTCCTTTGGGGAAAAAACATTATTTTGAATGCACAACTTAACCCTTTTTTCGGAATATTGTATTGTTCAAAAGATTTATAGATGATTTGTTTTTTGTTATAGATGATTCTTCAATCATACCAGATTTTGCTGACTGGTTGAACACACAGAACCCCAATTTAAGTTCACTTATAATTTTGATAGGAATGCTATTCCATTTTTGGACCTGAGAGTTTTCATTGCCAAGGATCATCAGTTGTGTGTAAGACTATATAAAAAAAGCACTGACAGGACTCCCCCGCCTGCCCTGGAGCCACTCCATCGCCTGGGTTGGGGCCAGGTGTGCCTGCTCGCCGCCTCGCCCTCCGAGACCCACCTGCTCGGAGGGCTGAAAAAGCTGATGACGCCACCGCACCGGAAGACTCCCCCGCCCGCCCCGGAGCCACTCCATCCCCTGGGTTGGAGCCAGGTGTGCCTGCTCACTGCCTTGCCCTCCGAGACCCACCTGCTCGGAGGGCTGGAAAAGCCGCTGACGCCGCCGCACCGGAGGACTCCCCCGCCTGCCCTGGAGCCACTCCATCACCCGGGTTGGGGCCAGGTGTGCCTGCTCGCCGCCTCGCCCTCCGAGACCCACCTGCTCGGAGGACTGAAAAAGCTGATGACGCCACCGCACCGGAGGACTCCCCCGCCCGCCCCGGAGCCACTCCATCGCCCGGGTTGGGGCCAGGTGTGCCTGCTCGCTGCCTTGCCCTCTGAGACCCACCTGCTCGGAGGGCTGGAAAAGCCGCTGACGCCGCCGCACCGGAGGACTCCCCCGCCTGCCCTGGAGCCACTTCATCGCCCGGGTTGGGGCCAGGTGTGCCTGCTCACCGCCTCGCCCTCCGAGACCCACCTGCTCGGAGGGCTGAAAAAGCCGCTGACGCCGCCGCACCGGAGGACTCCCCCGCCTGCCCTGGAGCCACTCCATTGCCTGGGTTGGGGCCAGGTGTGCCTGCTCGCTGCCTCACCCTCCGAGACCCACCTGCTCGGAGGGCTGAAAAAGCCGCTGACGCCGCTGCACCGGAGGACTCCCCCGCCTGCCCTGGAGCCACTCCATTGCCTGGGTTGGGGCCAGGTGTGCCTGCTCGCCGCATCGCCCTCCGAGACCCACCTGCTCGGAGGGCTGAAAAAGCTGATGACGCTACCGCACCGGAGGACTTCGCCGCCGGTCCCGGAGCCACTCCATCGTCTGGGTTGGGGCCAGGTGTGCCTGCTCACTGCCTTGCCCTCCGAGACCCACCTGCTCGGAGGGCT
Source organism: Bradypodion ventrale (assembly GCA_035047345.1). Taxonomy (NCBI): domain Eukaryota; kingdom Metazoa; phylum Chordata; class Lepidosauria; order Squamata; family Chamaeleonidae; genus Bradypodion; species Bradypodion ventrale. The sequence goes on along the minus strand of JAWDJE010000002.1, from coordinate 136,138,446 downwards.
GAAAAAGCTGCTGACGCCGCCACACCAGAGGACTCCCCCGCCTGCCCCGGAGCCACTTCATCGCCCGGGTTGGGGCCAGGCGTGCCTGCTTGCCACCTCACCCTCCGAGATCCACCTGCCGGAGGGCTGAAAAAGCCACTGACACCGCCTCACCAGAGGACTCGCCCGCCCGCCCCGGAGCCACTCCATCGCCCGGGTTGGGGCCAGGTGTGCCTGCTCGCTGCCTCGCCCTCTGAGACCCACCTGCTCGGAGGGCTGAAAAAGCCGCTGATGCCACTGCACCGGAGGACTCCCCTGCCTGCCCTGGAGCCACTCCATCGCCCGGGTTGGGGCCAGTTGTGCCTGCTCGCCGCATCGCCCTCCGAGACCCACCTGCTCGGAGGGCTGAAAAAGCTGATGACGCCGCCGCACCAGAGGACTCCCCCGCCTGCCCTGGAGCCACTTCATTGCCCGGGTTGGGGCCAGGTGTGCCTGCTTGCTGCCTCACCCTCCGAGATCCACCTGCTGGAGGGCTGAAAAAGCTGCTGACACCGTCTCACCAGAGGACTCGCCCGCCCGCCCCGGAGCCACTCCATCGCCCGGGTTGGGGCCAGGTGTGCCTGCTCGCTGCCTCGCCCTCTGAGACCCACCTGCTCGGAGGGCTGAAAAAGCCGCTGATGCCAAAGCACCGGAGGACTCCCCTGCCTGCCCTGGAGCCACTCCATCGCCCGGGTTGGGGCCAGGTGTGCCTGCTCGCCACCTTGCCCTCTGAGACCCACCTGCTCGGAGGGCTGAAAAAGCTGATGACGCCACCGCACCAGAGGACTCCCCCGCCCACCCCGGAGCCACTCCACTCTCCAGGGAGGTGTGTCTGTTTTGTCTTAGATTTTGTCAATGAGGGCAAGCCCTGGGCTGCGCATGTGTCATTAGCTCTGTGGGTTGCTCTACTCTATTTTTTTATGAATATTGTTGTGATTTGTATCTTCCCCCTGTATTTATTGCATTTATACTGATTGTATAATGATTGTTGTTGCTGCTTCGTTGTTGTAAACCGCTTTGGGTCTCCCATCGGGAGAAAAAAAGCGGTATAAAAATCTAAATAATATATAAATTAATAAAACTGACAAGAATGCCTATTTGCCATATGAATCATATCACCCCATGCACTTGAAAAACAACATTCCATTTGGGATATTAGCTAGAGCCAAACGGAATTCTTCATATGATGAAGACTTTGAGCAATCTGCAAAAGAAATCAGGAATAATTTGATGGATAGAGGGTATCCACAGCATATACTTGAGAATTCATTGACAAGGGTCAAACAAACTTCCAGACAAACATTACTAACTAGGCAGGTTAGATCCAATGAGTCCAAAATTTATTGGACGATAGAGTACTCTCCCAGGACTAGAGAGATTAGAAACATAGTACATAAATATTGGTATTTGCTGTCAGATATTCCTGGATGTCAGAACAAACCCATGATTGGGATGCGGAGAACCAAAACAGTGGGAAATATGGTAACTAGGGCAGATGTCGCTCCACGGCATTCGCTAAGAACCAACTTAGTTAAAGGACACTATAAATGTGGTCAGTGCGTAGTATGCAGGTTCGCATGGGAGACAAAGCAAATCAGTTTTCCTGAATCCAACTTTTATAAAACTCTCAATTTTTTCAGTAACTGCAGCAGCCAACACTGCATATATCTATGGTTATGCCCGTGCGGACTTAAATATGTGGGTAAATGCTCTCGCAAACTGAAAATTCAATTGACGGAACATCGCTCCAGGATTAGGGGGCAGGTGGAACAGGCACCATTAGTCAGCCATTATCTCAAAAAAAATCACCAGGATACAGATTTTACCTTTGTTGTATTGGAGAAGCTGACTGTTGTGACTGGTAGTGGGATCGATATAGAACAACTATTATTACAAAAAGAGGCATATTACATTCACAGACTAAATACCATTCACCCCAAGGGACTAAATCAAGAATCTGATCTTTCATGCTTTCTATAAAAAATTCATTAGCACACAGGTGTAGGAATTTGCGGGGCCCCAAAGCAAGGTGTAGCAACATGTGCTGATTTATTTAAGGTTAGCAAACAGAGGGAAGGTAACGTCCCACAAAGAAACTGTTGAAATCAGAAGGACGCGATAAAAAGAAGAAAAACTGGTAAGATGCATGAGGTTGATAGTGTATACCGAGTTGCATGTTTGTTTTAGGAATTTGTGCATGTAACATGTTAATTTTTGCAATTTTGTAATTTTTCAGATGTGATTAAAACTCCCCTGATGAAAAGTTGAAATGTCTAAAATTAACCGGCTAGACATCGGGAGTGTTCAATAATTTAAAGACATACAAGAAAGGATTACTAGTTGAAGAGGTTTCATCTCATTTAAAAATATACAAGAAGATAATTAAGTTGAAGAGAATTTATCTGTTTTTGGTTGACATTGGACTTATATTGTGAAACTGCTGAAAAGATCATAAGAAGCTTGTTATAGCACGTGTATGAATTCAATACAATTTTTATTTCACTGAAGTCAAGTACATCATTATTTTCATTACGCCAGTACCAACGGTTTGTTGTACCTGTACCCAGTTATACCGTTTGGCTTAGGGCTAAAGCTGATGTACGCAGCATGGATGGTTGAGTTCCCCATTTGTAGTTTTTCAGTTTCCTGATCATGTTGTTCCTTGTGCTAATTTTGGCATTGGTATTCAGGCAGTGCTGCTTAAAAGATAGTGTCCTGTCAAGTGTCACACCAAGGTATTTTGGTCCTGGGCAATGCTGTAATCGGTAGAGCAGTAGTAATAATAGTGCTCTAATACTACAGCTCTTGCACCCTAAGAGTTATAAATCTAGGGTTTTTCTGGGAATATTGGCAGTTGCATCTTCAGGAGGCTTTTCCAAGTGCTTGTGGCTTGTTGGAGAAGCCACACAGATTAACTTTGAATGTAAGCAAAAAAGAGGAGAAAAATATTTTTGATTTAAAGAAAAGAAGAAGAGGTAGGTAGGTCAGTTTTCAGTGGGGAGGGCAAAGGAGAACTACAACAAGCCACTATCCCCATTCTTGACACAAGAAATATGAGTTTCTCAGGTTCTTGTGCTTTCTGTTCTTATTGCTAAAAAAGAATTAATAAATTTGTAACTCATTATTTCTGAGCTCTGACATGCAGGCATGCATGGGCATTAATAAGTCTTGGGTTGTGCCTCCTGCACTAGGGATCATATTCATTCATTCATTCATTTGTTCGTTCATTCATTCATTTTCTCTATCTTTTCAGGTGAACATATTTTATCTTTCGCAGCCTGCACAGGGAGTGAAGCAATTGTACAGCTCCTCATTGAATACGGTGCCGACATCCGACTACAAGATTCCTTGGGTATGCCATTTTCTGAGGGGGTCTGGCAATCTTGGGGAGGGGATGCACGCAGGGAGGACAACAGTGTATTTCTTTGGGATCTCTGCTTTTTGACTACTGTGCTAATGTCAGAACATCAAATTGGACAGGGATTCCTGGGGAAATGGAGTCTGTAGCTTACTAGTCCGCAGGGCTCACCATCCTACCCTCCCCAAAAGACACTTGCCCATGGAAAACAAGCATATCAGAGAGAACATTGCCTAACATTCTTCCTGATACACTGTTCTTGTAGGAAGGAACACTGAAATGTTCTCATATCAAACAGGAGATGAAACAAAATAAAGAAAAAATAAAGAAGACAAAAATGGTGCTGCACTTTAAAGAGTAACTGTATTTTAAGGAGAGCTTTCATGGATAAAGTATAGTCCATTTTCTCAGACATGTTCTTCAGACATGAAATGTCCTCTGCATCTTAAAAGGGGTGTAGAAGAAAACCTGTCCCGAAAGACATGAACAGAAGAATCGTGTTGTTCAAAAAGCACAGGGGAGATTGTGTATCTGAATACAGACTTGTTTCTTGTAATGTCTTTGCTCTCCCTTCTGGTGTTTGCTTTGAAATGTGTTTCGTCTTGAAATGTGTATTGTATACAATATTTTGTAATTGTAACTTGGTATTTTGTAACTTGGTATTTTGATATTTTTGTTTGATTTGCTGTAAGCCGCCCTGAGTCGGCATGTGCTGAGTGGGCAGCATACAAGCCAAACAAACAAATAAATAAATAAAGCAAAACAGACAAAGAGACACCAATAGTTTAATATATTAGAGAAAAATATAGGCTTTTAAAAATTTTCATGCCTGTTTGTTATGAAAAGGGATTTGTGCATATTCAGTCTATCGTTCTCGATTGGAAACTGTCCAGTCTGGCTAGAGTTGTCCCTTTAATTTTAAAGAGTTGTGTGATACCTTTAAAGCAGGGGGATCCAAACCTTTTCTCAGTCAGCTTCGAGGGCCGGATAGCCATTTTGCCCTGCCTGCACTACGTGGGTGGCCATTTTGTCCCAACAGCTTCAAAGGGGTGTCCATTTTATTCTCAAATGCCCTTGGAGGGCCTTAGGTTGGGAACTCCTGTTTTAAAGCCAAGAGACTGATTGTAGCATGAATTCTCGGGGACACATAGCTTGCTCCTGCTCTGTTGTCTGTGAAACCTCATGCTTTGGTAGGATTGTTAATCACAGCTTTTGGCCGTTTGGTTGTAAAGGGACCAACAGAGCTAGCTTGTGGAAACAACACCAGGCGATTCTGGCGTCAATGTAGTTTGATTCTCAGCTTCTATTTCAAAATGAGGGAATGGAGGCTATATGCTAACAACCACCCCTCTCTCCTTCCCTCTGTCCCTCTGCCTGCTCTTCTTCCCCTTCCTCCAATTTTCTGAGAGATGAAAATACTACGACACATTTTTAATGTTAGACTCTTCCTTTTGCAAAGCCTCAAATGAAGCTGAGAAGGTGCCACCTGTTGTCTCTGCAGCTCCCTTTAGCTTTCAAGAACTGTTCTTGTCCTCACTTTGTATTTTGTGCTCCGGCAGGTAACACCGTCCTCCATATCTTAGTCCTCCAGCCCAATAAAGCAGCTGCGTGTCAAATGTACGACCTATTTCTCTCCTACAACAAGCACGACAAGGAACAGAGAGACTTGGACTCCATCCCCAACAAGGAAGGGTTCACTCCATTTAAGTTGGCAGGGGTTGAGGGCAACACAATGGTGAGTAAACTGGCATGCTGCCTCATTTCTTTGGCTACAACTGCGCTCATTGGTTTCTTTAATATCTTTATAACTCACTCTGCTGACATCAAAGGCATGCAATAAAGTTAAAAGACATGATAAGCATTACTGTCATCATTAACATGCTTGTGTGCAAAGGAAAGCTAGATCCAATATTGGGTCAACCAATGTGCCTTCCAGAGCAGTCAACCCTTGGATGTGTTTCCTAGGGCCACCTTATCCACGGCAGATAGTGACATGTCAGATGATGATGCTGACACTCTCCTACTATGATTGCCCACAGAAGTAGAGAAGTAGATGTCATTAGGAGAAGCCTGTCTCAGAAGGCAAGAAACTTTCAGGAAACGTTAAGACTCAAGGTGTTCAGGACATGGTAGAACAGGGTGGGATGCAGGGGTTGGAAGAGTCTATAATGCAGGAGGGAATCAGTGAAGATATAAAGCAGGAGTTCCCAACCTTTTCAAGCCGGGGGTCAGGTCACACTCTCTCAGTCAGCTTTGAGGGCCAAATGGCCATTTTGCCCTGCCTGCACAATGGGAGGGTGGTGGCAGCCATTTTGTCCCAATAGCTTCAAAAGGGGCAGCCATTTTGTTTCTTGAATGCCCTTGGAGGAATGGGGGCTCACATGAAATGGCACTGGGGGCCGGATCTGGCCCATGGGCCTTAGCTTGGGAACCCCTGATATAAAGGGAGAGAACAGATAGGGAGAGATGGGAGATGAAGGAACATGGTGTCAAAGAACTTTAGAAATAGAGGCTGAGGAAGGAGAGGAAGACCTGGGGCCTAGAGTGGCCCCAACAGAAGCCGCCCAAAAGACAACCTTTGAGCCTGGTCATGTGATGCCATAGCAAATAATAATAAAAAAAAGAGAGAGAGAGGCATGTCCACTAATCCATTGCCCCCATGCTGAAAACCCCATCCCAATGCAGCTATGGAGATGGAGAAGGCAGAGGCTGTCTGAATACCTCTGGCACCTAAAAGCAGAGGTGTTGGCCATTCTATCCATATTTATATAGAGATTTTATGTTGTATTACCGTAGAACTAAGCTGTGAGAAGTGCTGTGAAGCCATGAAGAATCCTCTTTATATGGTATTCCAGTAGATTGAAGTCCCGGGAAAATTGGAGGTGGTGACCTTAATTAAGGCAAAAAAAATGTTTGAAATGCTGTGAGATTTATAATCTCACTGTATAAATAAATTGACATTTTGGTGTTCATTGTAAGATTAAATGGTCTCTTTGCCACTTGCATCACCTCTTTCAGTAGCCCCAGGAGAGACTATTATAACTGAGATTTTTGCTTCCCAACAACCAGATGTTCCAGCATTTGATGCAGAGAAGAAAGCACATTCAGTGGACTTTTGGACCTGTGACATCCACTTTGTACGACCTTACTGAAATTGACTCATGGGGTGATGATCAATCTCTCCTGGAGCTCATTGTCACCACCAAAAACAGAGAGGTATTTGTGGGGGAGGCTTCTAGAGTATCCAGGGGGGGGGGCAGTTGTCCTGCATGGCCATGTGACTAGGGGGCTATGTTGCCTGTTTCATTAGCAACCTCTGTCAGACACATGTGCATTTTCTAATTATATAGGAGGGTGTGAAGAAAGCACTACTACTGACCATAGCTGTCAAGTATCCCTTATTAGCCAGGAAAACCCCTTATTTTATCCTCTTTCCCACTGTCATCCCTTATTAATTAGACTGCAATGCCTTATTGCCGCCATTGGAGGGCAGCACAAGATAAGCATAGCTGTCAAGTATCCCTTATTTGCTGGGAAATTTCCCTTATTTCCAAATCCAAAACTTGACAGGTATGCTACTGACCCAACTTTAGAGTGCCTTAGCTAGTAACTTGCATTAGCTCTGTTCCATAACTCCATATTTCTTAGATCTAATGTAGAACTTTTGTTAGCATAGTCCAATCTGTTTTTAAACAAGAAAGGTAGTTAGTCGCTATTAAGACTGTGTTATAAATAACACCAAGGAAAGCTAAGAAAGTTAATTTGGAAAACTGATTAGTTCCAATCTCTGTTCAAACAGCCTTTTTAAAAATAATAATAGTAGTAGTAGTACATTGTTATTAAACTAGTTTGCAAAATTACAACATTTTGAAAGAAATTACTGTAACTCATTATTCAAATATACTGAAAATAATTGTTTATTAAATGACTTCTATCTACTTTTTAAAATTCTACACTAGTATACTGCAAAACGCTGGCCACTGGTAGAAAGCTTAACTAAATACTGTGGACACTAATGCTGTGTAGTTATAAAGGTAACTTAAAAGTAATGATAGTTACATTCCAGTTACATTACAAAAGGAGTTAAGTTATCCTTTCTTACATTACACCTGTAATGTAAACTGTTTATTAAAAAGAATTAATTATCATACAACTTCTGAAATAGTTTTTGAGTATGTTCCCTGGTATGAATGTACCCCATTTTGAGCAGGTCCGTGCTGGCCATTTGGGACACAGGGACAAGTCCCGGTGCGCCCCAGTGACTGGCAGCCCCCAGAGGTGGGCAGAAGTGTGTCACCTGGTGGCTACAATCCATGACGTCATGCAGTACCCCTCCCTCCCTGTCCAGCGCCTGTTTAGCGTAGCCAGCATGCCCCTGATTTTGAGTGCTCTTTTTCCTACTCTCGAGAGAGATTTGTTTATAGATATCTTATCCCCCTCCCCCAGAGAAGATGCTGAACAAAGGGTACTTTATATCTTTTAGGCACGGCGAATCTTGGACCTCACCCCTGTGAATGAGCTGGTAAGCCTGAAGTGGAATAAATACGGAAGGCCGTATTTTTGTGTCTTGACCGTATTCTACGTCCTCTACATAATTTGCTTTACCATGTGCTGCGTCTATCGTCCTCTGAAACAACGGAGCTGCAACAAAACACATGAACGGGATAACACGATCTACGTCCAGAAGCTTTTGCAGGTAGATATTTTCTATTCACCTGAGTGAGCTTACCAAAGAGGTAGGAATGGCTTGTGGAGCATCAGAGCTCTACTATCTACTCATTGACGCAGACCAAAGTCCTAGGTATGGATTCCAGGGAACAGAATGGTGAAACTGCACAGCAAATTGCATGACAGCAAGGCAGCATTTGGAAGGCCAATCCTACACATGGTTACACAAGATTGAGTCCTACTGTGCTCAGCAGGATTTATTCCATGAGTGTGTGTAGGATCGATAACAAGAGGGGGCTAAGGGTGAGCTTGAGCCATACCAGCAAGCTATCGTAGAAAAAGGAAGTATAATCAATATTGATTAGACCAGATGGTTGAACAATTGTTAGGTTTGTGTGTATGTTTGAATTGTAAAGATGATGAGTGTGAGGAAGAGAAGCTGACTGCATAATAGGTAGCTAGTGCACACTTTCCAGAGGCAGTACTGTTGTACCAAATTCAGAAGTGCAGAGTCCCTCCATGAGACTATATGCGTGTGCACACGCACACGCATACACACATTGACAACTGCAGGAGGAGTGGCACAGTTTCATCACTGGCACAGAGAGCAACAGCCTCTCTTGGAAAGATCAGGGAAACAAAATGCCCCACATCAAAAAGCTACATCTCAATTGATGCTGCAGATGCCTTCAGACCAGTGGTGGGCTCCAAAATTTTTTTGCTACCACACTGTGGGCATGGTATGGTGGGCGTGGCCAGGGGGGAAGCCCTGTGTTGCACCCGAATTAGGACTACTTTATTTCAAAACTTGGATGGGAGGGGTCAGCTTCTGCTACTGGGTCTGGCAAACTGGTGCGAACCTGCTGATGCCCACCACTGCTTCAGGCCTGCTATGTGGCTTGACGCTGTGAATCCCTTGATACAGAAAGGCAAACAGGCTCATTTTTTCTCTAAGAGTGCAAGTTCGCCAAAAAAGAAAAACAGCTGATGGCACTGATCAGCTGATGAAGAACTTTAGCTTGGCAGAATTGCAGCGACAGCTTCAAGGCCAGAGGGAGCAATATGCTTAGTTAAAAATAAAAGCATTGGGTATGTTCTGATCAGCTTTTGAGTCAAAGGATGATAAGCTGAACCTTGTAATTGATAACTGGCATTAAAAGGCGGCGCAGGATGGGTGGGGGGAATGCAAACCTGGCAAGAGTATAGAATATATAGGGTTTTAAAGATGTAAGATGAACAAAGTATGCCGAGAGAGGTACAAATGTCGAAGGGGTGTCATGGGGTGTGTGTGTGTTGCAGTATTTTGCTTTATGATCTGGGGAAACATCTACATGGCTTATGTAGCTAGGAGCCAGATTCTGTTTTGAAAGATGGTGAAATGGTGGTTAAATCCCATTTTCAGACAAAAATTTAAAATGAGTCAGTATACGTTCCAATCCCAAAAAAGGGCAATGCCAAAGAATGTTCAAATTATCGAACAATTGCGCTCATCCCACACGCTAGCAAGGTTATGCTCAAAATAATACAGGATAGGCTTCACCAGCATGCAGATAGGGAACTACCAGAGGTGCAGGCTGGGTTCCAAAGAGGCAGTGGGACTAGAGACCACATTGCCAACATACGTTGGATCATGGAGAAAACAAAGGAATATCAGAAACAAGTCTTCTTCTGTTTCATTGATTACACCAAGGCCTTTGACTGTGTGGACCTCAACAAGATGTGGCAAGTGATTAGGGAGATGGGAATATCAGAACACCTTATATGCCTCATGAGAAATCGGTACATGAGTCAAGAAGCAACAGTTAGGACAGAACACGGAATGACAGAGTGGTTTGGAATAGGAAAAGGAGTAAGACAAGGCTGCATTTTGTCACCCTTCTTCAACTTATACACAGAGCACATAATGCGCAATGCAGGGATGGAGGAATCACAATATGTGATCAAAATTGCTGGGAGAAACATCAACAATTTGAAATGTGCAGATGATGCCACCCTAATGGCAGAAAGTGAGGAAGACCTAAAGAAGCTCCTGATTAGGTTGAAAGAGGAGAGTGCAAAAGCTGGCTTGAGACTCAATATCAAGAAAACCAAGATAATGGCAACAGGCCCAATCAGTTCCTGGAAAATAGATGGGGAAGAAGTAGAAGCAGTGACAAATTTTACTTTCCTAGGAGCAAAGATAACTGCAGATGGTGATTGCAGCTATGAAATAAAAAGGTGACTGATGCTTGGGAGAAAAGCTATGAGAAACCTGGGGAACATAGTTAAAAGTAGAGACTTCACTTTGCAAACAAAAAATCGCATAGTCAAGACAATGGTATACTCAGTGGTAATGTATGATTGTGAGAGCTGGACCATAAGGAAAGCTGAGCGCAGAAGAATAGATGCCTTTGAAATGTGATGTTGGAGGAGAGTTTTGAGAGCCCCCTGGACAGCGAGGAGAACAAACATGTCGATCTTAGAAGAAATCAACCCTGACTGCTCCTTAGGAGGTCAAATAGTAAAGATGAAGCTAAAGTACTTTGGACATCAAATGAGAAGAGGGGATTCACTTGAGAAAGCCTTGATGCTGGGAAAGGTGGAGGGCAAAAGAAGAAGGGGGCGGCCAAAGATGAGATGGCTAGATGGTATTGTAGGTGCAATGGGCACAAAGCTGGGCGGGCTGAGGAGGATGGTGGAGGACAGAGGTGCCTGGCAGGCAATGGTCCATGGGGTTGCAAAGGGTCAGAATCGACTGTGCGACTGAACAACAACAAAAATATTATTAAGACTAATGCTAGCACTGGAATTCAGAGGCAAGGCGAGCTTCTGAGTCCCAAGTTCCTGAATTCTCTGTCCTTCTGCTTGTTTCTTTCCCCCCCACCACCCCTTGATTTTACTAAATAAATCCAGGTCAGAAAAATCATTCTCTCTTCACAATGTTTCATCTGCTTATTTGATTGGTCCCAATCTTTTGACTTGGGTAACAACCTGCCATTTAGCAGACCTTGCATCTGTCTGTAGAAAGCAGGTTTGGATAAATACATTCTTCGTTGCCTCTGGAAGATGCAGATGCACTGGCTTTGAGAAGTCCACCCTGATGAACAGATGCTGACCATAAGTACATTGACAGGCTTGATGAAGAGGACTTGATCCACGAAAGCTCACATTTAAATACAGCAGTTAGTCTTTAAGGTGCCACAACATTTTTTGTCTTTCTTTTGCTGTTTTGTTTTGTTTACTCTCTGATATGCCAGTTATTTGTTGTTGTTCAGTCGCACAGTCAATTCCGACTCTTTGCGACCCTATGGACCATCGTCCTCCAGGCACCTCTGTCCTCCACCATCCTCCTCAGCCCGCTCAACTCTGTGCCCATTGTGTCTGCAATACCATCTAGCCATGTCATCTTTGGCCGCCCCTTCTTTTGCCCTCCACCTTTCCCAGCATCAAGGCTTTCTCAAGTGAATCCTCCCTTCTTATTTGGTGTCCAAAGTATTTCAGCTTCATTTTTACTATTAGACCTTCCAATCAGCAGTCTTCGTTAATTTCTTCTAAGATTGACCTATTTGTTCTCCTCGCTGTCCTGGGGACTCTCAGGACTCTTCTCCAATACCACATTTCAAAGGCATCTATTCTTTTGTGCTCAGCTTTCCTAATGGTCCAGCTCTCACATCCATACATTACCACTGGGAATACCATTGCTTTGACTATGAGAATTTTTGTTTTCAGGGTGATGTCTCTACTTTTCACTATGTTCCTCAGGTTTCTCATAGTTATAGGTATGCAGAATCCAGGACTCTGTCTTTCACAACTGACCTCAACTTCCAGACAATTGGTTTAGTCCAGGGTTTCTCAAACTTGGGCCTCCCAGGTGTTCTTGGACTTTAATTACCAGAAGCCAAAGTCAAGTACACATGCTGATCAGGGCTTCTGGGAATTGAAGTCTAAGAACATCTGGGGACCCAAGATTGAGAAACCCTCATTTAGTCAATTTGTATCTGAGGTTCCTAACACTACATACCATGTTCCCCCCCCCCCTCCCCAAGGAGGCTTATTTAACTCCTGAAGATGATCTGAGACTGGTTGGTGAGCTTATCACTGTCATTGGAGCCATAGTGATATTGATCCTGGAGGTAAGAGAATCTGCTTTCCCTCTCTCATCTTCATTTCAAATGAATGGGTGCAAACTTTCCAAATAAATAAATCTACCGTATTGTTTGCTCCATACAAGCTGCTTGTAAACTCTCTGATCTCATTACTGGGATTAAGAAGACATACAGTCTGAAAGAAAATCGGGCATTAATCATGAACCTAATTCTGAGAGGTGAAAGGGAATTAGCTTGCAAAGGGAGTTAAAAAGGAAGGACCTTAGATTGATGAGCAGTTGAAACATTATTATTATTTTTTTTTTGGGGGGGGGGGGGGATAGAGAAAGATCAGTTTGGCCATCTGGAAAGGTTGAAGAGAAGAGTGGATGGAGCTAATTTGTTTTATTTGTGTTTATTCAATACATTTTAATTGAACCGTAAGTCCCAATCTACAAGACGTTGATAACGCTTGAATATTAATCCTATTTGAAATCAGTGGGATGTGTTAGTTCTGATTATTTCCGGTCTTATTAACATCAGTGAGACTTCAGGCAAATGAGTTTCGTCATTATCAGGACTCTTCTCTTTTGAAACGAATAGCCAGCTGTCCTTTCTAATTTTTATACTATATAATTCCTGGGAAAGAACACTGAAATGCTACATTAGGCTATGTGAGTATTTAAATTAATATGTGAAACTTGATGACGGGTGACAGACATTTCACCATATGAGGTGAATGTTAGCATTCCTTGGTATGTGCTGAACATACCCCCAAACTAGGAGAAATGATGTGGACTGTCATTGAAATGTGAATGCCAGCAGCCACCCTGCTTTACATTAGTATCTATAAATTCTTTTTTTAAAAAAGTCTTCCTGAGCGGATGTACTTCCATAGTTTATTAGTGCTTAATAGAGGGATTCCAGGTTCAGACTGCAGTGGCTCAAATTGTTAAGACGCTGAATGGGAGGCAGAAGGTCAGCTGTTCGATTCCTGAGTACTGCAGGATGGAATGAGCTCCCGTCTTTGTCCCAGCTCTTGCCAACCTAGCAATTTGAAAGCAAGAAATTGCCAGTAGATAAATAGGGACCACTTCGGTGGGAAGGTAACACTTCGGTGGGAAGGTAACTAGACTCCAATGTCTAGTCATGTCTGCCACATGTCCACAGAAACGTCTGGAGAAGCAGACAATGCTGGCTCTTCGGCTTTGAAACAGAAATGAGCACTGAACCCTAGAGTCAGATACGACTGGCTTTCGAGCAAGGGAAACCTTTACCTTTACTAGATTCAGACTACATCTAAATGTCATTCCTTTTGACTTGGCTGCTCTTTCTTTGGTGAGCGTGGTAAGAGGAAAACATCCTTAATTCTTTTAATTTGCATTCCCATTTTTCTACACCATGGCTGGGATTCTGTTGCTGTTCATATAAAATTTCCGTAAAATTTCTCCCCTTTCTCTGTCCCCTCTCCTGCCGACCTAGCAGTTCAAAAGCAAGAAATTGCAAGTAGATAAATAGGTACGCTTTTGGTGGGAAAGGTAACATCGTTCTGTGCTCTCCAGCATTTAGTCATGACTGCCACATGATCATGGAAACATCTGCACATGCAGACAGTGCTGGCTCTTTGACTATAAATGGAGATTAGCACACACACACACGCCTAGAGCATACCTGTCAAGCACGGCTCCGGACGATACGGGACCTGCGCAGAACAGTTCTGACCAGGTCAGTTTTACGCATGCGTAAAAGCCATTTACGCATGCGTAGAACGGACATGCGCAGAATGGTTTTGCGCAGGTCCGTTGTATGCATGCGTAGAAGGTTTTTCCGCATGGGTACAACGGACCTGCGCAGAACCGTTCTGTGCAGGTCGCTTCTACGCATGCATAGAAGGCTTTTATGCATGCGTACAACGGACCTGCGCAAAACCGGTCTGCGCTGGTCGGTTCTACGCATGCATGGAAGGGTTCTATGCATCCCCTTCTGCACAGAACCCTTCTACGCATGCATAGAAGAGTTCTACGCATGCATAGAAAAGTTCTACGCATGCGTAGAAAGGACCTGCGCAAAAGGGATGTGCAGTAACTCCTTTCCCCCCACTGCCAAGATCCGGGATAGCAGCAGCTCTGGGCGGGAAAGGACGAAAATCGGCGCTGAAATACGGAAAACCCCTGCCAATGCGGGATACTTGACAGGTATGACCTAGAGTCAGATTGGACTGGCTTTCGAGCAGTGGCAACCAGCAGAGGGAAGGGGACAATCTGTGCATGAACTTCCTGACAACATACTTAACAATTATGGCTTTTCCTTTAGGACTAAAAAAAAAAAAAGAGAGAGAAAGAGAAAGTTCTGTAGATTATCAACATGGGTGCTAGCTGCAATTCTAGTTTAAGTGTAGGCATCTTTTTAAGTAGCATAATAGCTGGCTATCATCTGTACCAGCCCTCTGGAACCTCCTTCCAACAGAATTGAGGCTACAGACAGAACTGCTGCCCTTCAGGAAAAGTTTGAAAACTTGGCTGGCAGGGCAGGTGTGGGGCCTTAATGGGAATACGGCTCCGGCTCATCCCCAGTTAGTGCTTAGTTAATATCCCTCCCTTTGTGTTGTTGTAAACCCCCCCCCCCCATTCCCTTTATTTCTTTTAATTGGGGTGGGGGGGTAGTAGGGTGGGGAGGTGAGTGGGCGATTTGGGATTTTAAATCTGTTTTTATACATTTTTAACTGTTGTACGCCGCCCTGAGTCGGGTTCTCCTGATTGGGCGGCATATAAATTTAAATAAATAAATAAAATAAAATAAATAAATTAAAGCAATTGTTTTCCAAAGGAGCACTCATCTGATCAATGGATCTCTCTCAGATTCCAGATATCGTTCGATTTGGGATCACCAAGTACTTTGGGCAGACAATTCTTGGAGGACCTTTCCATGTCATCATGTAAGGTTCCTTTCTTGGGGGCTCAGGTGGTGGGTGCATGAGCCAGCTGTAGCTGTTGGTGACCCTGGAAGGCCCAGCTTTGAGTGGTCAATCTCTTGATCTTTCTGTCTCTGCAGAATCACATATGCCTGTATGATCCTGGTGACCATGGTGATGCGTCTTACAAGTACTCAAGGAGAGGTGGTCCCCATGTCCTTTGCTCTGGTCCTCGGCTGGTGCAATGTCATGTATTTTGCACGGGGATTTCAAATGCTGGGACCCTTCACCATCATGATCCAAAAGGTATGTTGTCTTTGTCTGATAAGAAGTCCACTAGGAAGTGAGCTGAGGTGATAG
Source organism: Bradypodion ventrale (assembly GCA_035047345.1). Classification (NCBI taxonomy): domain Eukaryota; kingdom Metazoa; phylum Chordata; class Lepidosauria; order Squamata; family Chamaeleonidae; genus Bradypodion; species Bradypodion ventrale. The sequence goes on along the minus strand of JAWDJE010000002.1, from coordinate 136,123,067 downwards.
ACACATCTTCCTGTATGCCATGATTTGGGATCAAACTCCAAAAAGCTATGAACTAAGGCAGAGGCGGCCAACCTTTTTTCATTGCTGGCCTGACCATGCCCCTGGACAGCATTGCGGGCTGAATCACGCCCCCTCTCCAGAAGCGGAAGCAGGTGTATTTACAGCTGATGAAAATGCTTCTACTTCTGCATTTATGCCAGTCACAGGCACATATGCGCGGGCGCATTTGATGGATGATGTAAACATGCCCACTTCCACTTTAGGGTACATTGTAGGCAGTGACGGGCCAGATGGGATGGCGTCCGGGGCCGCGGCCAGCCTGTGGGACATAGGTTGGGAACCCCTGAACGAAGGTTATATGACACCTGTCCTTTTCTTTCCATGGATAGCTGTAGGTCTCTCCCCCACCCTCCATGCATCTCTCAATGGTTATTTTATTATTATTTACAGTTTGCTTCATTGTGCATCACATTCTCCACTCAAAAACACTGACAGTGGCAAAATACTGAATAATTGCTGTACAGTGCATGCAGGTGGCTTAATTTATGGGATAGCCTGTACATCTAGGTGACACCGTCCCATTGCCCACATGCTATTTCAAACCTTCCACTGTCTCCTTTGGACATTTATCTGTGACTTGAGATTTTGGGTAGAGGGTTGTGTGAAGTGTTGCAATCAGGTATGCTTTTGTGGATATTGTGAAACTCACCTACTGTTAATAGGACAGTCTTGTTGCCATCAAATGTCTTTTGGACCATGCAGTCCCCACTGGCTGTACATGAAGTATTTCAGGCAGAGGCTTTTAACCATGTCCCTTTCAGATTTTTCCCAGCAGAATAGAAGTAGGCATAGTTTGCTGTAGGCAGACACGCACACCCTTTTAATTTGAAGTGCTAGTTCCTCCCCAGCAGCTTATCTTCATCTCCAACACCAGTTCCCTTGAAGTCAGGGATCTGTTGGGTGTTTCCTCCTTCCTGCCAAGATCTTGACAAACGCAATGATGCAGACAGATTCCTTTTCTCAGCAGGAACTGTGGAGGCTGTACTCAGCTCCACAATCCTTGTTGGGGAAAATACGCTGGTGTCTTCCTACAATAGCAGTGTGCAAAGATGGGCCAAAAGACTCCCTAGGAAAGATTTTGTGGATTGCCCTTCCCGTGCCTACAACTGAGCATCACTTGCCATATGCAATCCATGCATTGCTGGCCTTGCAATGCAAAAGGAGAAACATTTGGGAAATGTGCAAGTGAAAAAGCTCCACATTTGAAAAAAGGTGTACAGACACGCTGTAGTTAATGGGAAAGTGCATACTGAAAAAATGCATACATTTGAAACATGCACATACAGAAGTATACACATAGTTTCTGGGGAGGGGGTATTAGGGAGTGGAGTGTTGCAAATTGACATAGACCCAAGTCGGAATGACTTTAGTAACTGGGAAAGGAGAAATTTCCGTAGATTGAGACTGGTGTGTTGGCACTTCCCTAGAAATAAGTGGTACAAGGATATCTATCTTTATGGAAGCCTTTATTTACCTGATGCATTGACCGTCTTTCCAAAGGTCTCCCGCCCCTTGGGTAGTTAGTGGGGAGTTAATGGCTGAGAGTTAATGGCTTTTAAGCAACCTTTTTACCATTCTGAGACTCATTTAGGAAGTTTCCAAGGTTTGCTTGAACACTTTCTATGTTCTTTTCATTATCATGATGAGTACTAGGTAAACAGTGTTCCATGTACTCCGGTGTTTAGTCATGCCTGACACATGTCCATGGTAATGTCTGCAGATGCAGACAGTGCAGGCTCTTTGGCTGCAAACAGAGATGAGCACTGAATCCTAGAATCGGATACAACTGGCTTTCGAGCAAGGGCGACCTTTACCTTTACTAGATACAACTCTTTAATCTTCACTGATTAGCAGTAGATTTATGACAAACAAATGGAAGCCTTTCTTAAAAGGCAGAATTCACTCAAATTTGCTATCACAGGATCTGGTGATGGTCAGGAATTTGGCTCAGATCAGGTTGAATCGCAAAAAAGGAAAACAGATACTCCCTCTTCTTACAACATTATCCCTCCAGTCACGCAGATCTTTCAAAGCTGTGTACCCGAGAATTACAAGCAAAGTGTACTGCTATCTTTCAACTGATCGTTTCAAAACAAAATGTGAATTGAGCCAAGTGCATCTTAGGATAAACAGTCTTTGCCTCAAAAGAATGTACTGCTTTCAAACACAGATTCAGCATCTTGTTTAGGGAAGGCCCATAGATAGCACTGTAAAATGGCTTCACGGATTCATGGACAAGATTTAGGAGGAAACAGGACTATGAATACCTATTAGCTGAGAAAGCTAAATGAACCCCTTACATCAAATTGTAGAACAAATGGGGAAAATATTTCCTTTATATGTGAACAAGGTTCAGCCTAAATGGGAGTGAACTTATCAACCCTTTATTAAACAGTCTGATCTCCTGTCCCAACGCTATTAAGACAGGGGTGGCCAAACAATGGCCTGCAGGCCAGATCCAGCCCATGCCACCATTCCATCCAGCTCATGCCGCTCCCAGAAGTGGAAGTAAAATGTGCCCATGCCTGCGCAAAATGCTGCTGTAAATGCACCTGCAGCTGTCATAAATGTGTTTACAACAGCCACGGGTGCATTTATGGCAGCATTTTGTCCGTTTGTGGGTGCGTTTTACTTCCGCTTCCGATAAGAGAAACCACATGACTGGCCCGCTCAACCACATGACTGGTATGGTCTGATTCAGAAGGCTTATGATCTGATCTTTTTTGTATATGGCAAGGTTAAAGGGAACAAGCAGCTATTTATATTAACTGTTTTAATGTGTTTTTACCTGTGCAGATGATTTTTGGAGACCTCCTACGTTTCTGCTGGTTAATGGCAGTGGTGATTCTTGGCTTTGCATCTGGTAAGTAGCATGCTGTAGAGAGCTTTGTGAAATCAATTGCTGAAATAGCTAAAATGGATCTGGGTTTATCCAAGATGTCATCTAGGAAGGACAAGGGCTCACTTCTACGTCTGACGAAGTGGACTTGATCCACAAAAGCTCACATTGAAATGCAACAGTTAGTCTTTTAGGCGGCACCACTTTTTTTTTGTCTTCTTTATTGTTCTGTTTACTCTCTGATTTCCTTTTTGGTGAATCAGTAGTTGCAACTGTAGTAAACCTGCAGACTGCTCTTTTCCATCCCTGATGTTGGGGCTCAAAACCTTAGAAAGGATACCATCTCTTCAAGCAGAGTTTCACTGAGCCAGCCAAGCCTCCTTCCTGCAGCTGATTATCTAACAGAGGAGAGTTTTGGGCAGCCATTTAAAATCTGCATCACAGGAATTCAATGAAAAGGGGTTGCAGCATCCTGTCCAGAATCCTGTTGGTTATTTGTGCTAGTAGCTCGCTGGATAGCTCAGTGGTTTAGGTATCTGACTGCAGAGCCAGAGATCAGGAGTTCACAATTCCTCATTGTGCCTTCTGGGAGAAAGGCCAGCCTGTATAGTCAGGAGTAAACTGCACCTTCCCAGGGCACCCCTCTCCCCAGAAGAAGTGAATGGTAAACCACTTCGGTGTGTTGTCTACATAGAAATCTCTGGAAAGGGTCACCGTAAGCCAGAATTGCCTTGATGGCATGCACTACATAATATTTATTATGCTTGTACAGTAAAACCCCGGGTTACGAGTGCCCTGGGTTTCGTTTGCAGTGGTTTACGACAGCAAATTTAATTAAAACAATTCCCTGGTTTACGACCCAAAATTGGAAGAGGTGCACGTTTCTGGCTGTAGTGCTGCCCAGGGAGCTCAGAGCAAAGTGGGTACCAAGCGGATTAGGTCCCCAGACTCTCCTGGTGCCAGTAGGGGCGGAAAATGGGCTCAACATGTGCCTCCCCCTGGTCAGAACCGAGCGGATAAGGTCCCCAAATAGGTAGGGAAAAGGTAGGGAGATAGTTTCATCGCTTTTGTGGGGGTGGGGGACGATCGCGTCTGGCATTTTTTATTTTTTGGCATCCTTTTGTAAAAAAAATTTTTGAGTGGGTGGGGGGTTAGTCCAGTCAGGACTGTTTCCCTTTTGGAGGTATGTGGGACGATCGAGTCTGGCATTTTTTTAATGTTTTTAACGTTTTTTTGAAAAAAAATTGTATTATTTTTTGTCCGGTCGGGATTTTTAAAATTTTCAATGCATTCCTATGGGAAACTGTGATTTGATTTATGTTTTTTTTTTCACATTACAATGGAGGCTGCTGGAACAGACCTCCATTGTAATCCGAGGTTTTACTGTATAAGTAAAATGTTGTCAATTGGGGCTGTGAATTGCTGCTAGTTTACTAGTCACAGCTTGTGTTCCTCTTCATACATCCATTGCATGTCATGGTTTATAAAAAGGAAAACAAGTGTTGACTCTTAACATGTGGCAATTCACAGCTACACCTTAAGGACCTATGCCAGGGGTTCCCAACCTTTTAAAGCCAGGGGCCAGGTCACACTCAGTCAGCTTCGAGGTCTGGATGGCCATTTTACCCTGCCTGCACAATGGGGGTGGCCATTTCCCCCAACAACTTAAAAAGGGCAGCCATTTTGTTTCTCAAATTCCCTTGGGAGGCATGGGGGCCACATGAAATTGTGCCGGGTCTGGATCCGGCCTTAGGTAGGGAACCCCTGACCTATGCCAACATAAGGAGAGTATAGGATTCTGGCCTGTGATGCAAGACTTCCTTAAGCAAGTAACCTTCAAATACCACATTCTCTTTCCTGTCATATATTTGTTTGCAATCTGCCAGGAACTAGTTTCTGACAGTGCTTTAGAATTTGCAATGTTTCTGTATGAATGTGTTCTGCAAAATCCCTTACATCTCTAAAAACATTTAAAATACGCTCTTGGTTTTGTTGTGTTTGTTCTATGCCATAGTTACCGTGACGGCATAGTTTATTTGCAGCATTTTCCCACCCACACCCACACAGAGCTACCAAGTTAGCCCCCATCCTGTTCCTTGAGATTTTACTTCCAAAACCTGAGGCCGCAGGGGAGGAAGCATAAGAACATAAGAACAGCCTTGCTGGAACAGGTCACAGCCCATCCAGTCCAGCATTCTGTCTCACACAGTGGCTCACCATTTCCTTCAGGGTATTCCCAAGCAGATGCCTTCACCTGCTTAGGATTCCCTGGAAATGGCATTGAGAGATATCCTTGGCTCTCTCCAACCCGGAGGTTGTCCTTAAGTATCCATAATTATAGCCATTGATACTCTTGTCCTCCATGAACTTGTCTAATCCTTTCTTAAAGCTGTCAAGACTGACAGCTGTCACCACTTCTTCTGGCAGGGAGTTCCAGTAATCCTCTGGGTGAAAAAGTACTTTCTCTTATTTGTTTGAGAACTAGTACCCAAAAGTTTCATGGAGTGTCCCCTAGTTCTAGTGTTATGCGATAGGGAAAACAGTTTTTCCTTATCTACTTTGTCCACACCGTGCATGATTTTATAAACTTCAATCAGGTCACCTCTTAGACGCCACCATTCAAGAGTGAAGAGGCCCAACCGTTGCAGCCTCAGATGGTAAGGAAGGTGTTCCAGTCCCCTAATCATTCTGGTTGCCCTCCTCTGCACTTTCTCCAACTCCATAATATCCTTCTGGAGGTATGGCGACCAGAACTGTACACAGTATTCCAGATGGGGCCTCACCATAGATTTATAAAGAGGCAAAATGACACTTGCTGACTTATTATCTATGCCCTTCCTAATGATCCCTAGCATTGAATTTGCTTTTTTCACTGCTGAGGCACACTGGGTTGACACCTTCATTGAGTTGTCCACCAGGACACCAAGGTCCCTTTCCTGGTTTGTCGCAGAGAGTTCAGACCCAATCAGTTTATAAATGTAATTGGGGTTCTTTGCCCCAACATGCATCACTCTGCACTTACTAATGTTGAAACTCATTTGCCACTGTTTTGCCCACTCCCCCAGTGTCAAGAGATCCCTCTGGAGCTCTTCACAATCTCTCACAGTTTTCACTACCCTGTATAATTTAGTGTCGTCAGCAAATTTGGCTACCTTGCTTTTTTACTCCTACCTCTAGATCATTTATGAAGAGGTTGAAAAGCAGGGGTCCCAGTACTGAACATTGGGGGACCCCACTCTTTACTTCCCTCCACTTGGAGAAGTGTCCATTTAGTGCTACCCTCTGTTTCCTGTCCCTTAGCCAGTTGCTGATCCAGGACAAGACCTGTCCCTTTATTCCATGACTGGTAAGTTTATTCAAGAGCCTTTGGTGTGGGACCTTGTCTGATGCATCCACACCTTGGTTGTTGGTTTAGTTCATTGTTTGGATACATCTGCTCTTTGTAAATACACGGCACAGCTGGTACTCTTCTTTTGCCACTGCTTGACTTTTGTAAACAACAACAACTGTTTCTTCTCCTTCTCCCTATGTATGGGATTTAGGCCTGTGCATGGATGTGATGGTTTTAAAGATCTGACAGACTGGCCCTTGAAAGCAAATGCCACAATGGGAGTTTTAGCCTTCTTAAGCGGCCACAGGCAATAATTTTGTTTGTTTGTTTTGTTTTTACCACAATACTCCTCTTCCCATCTGGCTGCAACGTTTGGCCATCTTGTCACTGTCATTCTAGCATAACAAATTATTGAGTGGAGTACAAAATGCATTTTGAAATCTTGCCAAGATTCCCCTCCGCTATTATGTCATCAGTGGATGTACGACTTTGCAGAGCTACATATTGGAAAACAAAAAAATAACAAGGCAACCACCCACCACCACCACCAACAAGCTGCTCCCCATTTCTAGTAGTATAGAATCTAAATTTCTTCAAAGGGGGAGAAGGAAATAAGGGATGAGTATGAGCAGACAGAAGGGATACTATGGATCATCAAGTCCAGCCCCTGTCGAGGAGGCCTAGTGGGGAATCAAATTGCCAACGTCTAGCTCCATAAACTCCCATATTTCATAGAGTTTGAGCAAATATGACCATGGGATCTCACTCAGTATTGAATGTAGGTAATCTGATCTAGAAGAGTATCATCTAAAGTTTCAGAGTTGCTTGGAGGTCTCTAGTAGATCCACATAGTGATGTTAGGGTTATTTTTCTCTCCTCTGATTTTTACCTTCAGGCACCTTTCCTCTTCTTTGCCTCCCATCTCACTAGAGAAAATCGTTGGCTGCAACTAGTACAGTATCTGAGAATGCATTTTTCCTGAAGCAGGAAAAATGCCATTGGCATGAATTTGTTTAAGGTGGATCCCAGCTTGCCATGACGTGACCTACACACTATGATCACTGAGCCATCTCCTGTGGCACATATGAAATGAGACATGCAGGATTTAACACTGGGACTGCAATGGATTGCCGCAGCCTTGAGGATATGAACAAGGTGCGCCTTCACAGCCAGCCCATCCGGCATGGCCTCTTCCGCCTCCATGACGGTTGGGAACCAGAGTTCTTCCTCTGCTCATTTTCCCATTGGGCCCAATATGATGGCTTCCAGTGACATTTCCTCCACTGAGGGAATTATCACCCCACCTAAAGGAGCTCATCTGCCCATAGCCATTGGCCCCTTTAGGGAATCAGGTTATTTACCGCCACCCAACACTTAGCTTTGAGTCGCTGGCTGTATGGTCTACTCCATTATTGTAGCAGGATGTCCGGCCAGACAATAAACTAAAGAAAATAGGTACTGTATACTGAAATTAGTAGGCATCACTTTTTCATCAGTATCTATGGAAATGGGCAAGAAAGGATTGGGCCAAAAGCTTAAATTTTAAAATTCAAAACGTTATTCTGGGGTTAATGGGAACAAATTATTTCAGTTCACTCTGAGCTATGGTATTAAGTGGATTATTTTTGGCTCTGCTTTTGACAATCCCCTGGCAAAGGATTTGGATTTGGTTGATTCGTGTGTATAGTCTCATTTACAATTTAGATTTGAGTCATAAGTTATTGGAAAGTAGAATTTTTAGCCTTGGAACTTATATATAGTTTTTGTTTGTGTCATCATTACTTTTTAGGAACTTTTAAAATTTTATTTGTATTACTAATTTTTAAGTACTGTACTACTGTTGTAGTTTTAAATTTTATGCTTTTGATATATTCTTGTGTTGACTAGTTATTGCTTAGGATCCTTACTTGTTTATGTTATAGTTAATTTTGTTTTATTTGAGACTTTGAATTGTGTATTTTTGTTGTTACTTGTTTGTTCGTCTCTGGGGTCACCTCTTAAAGAGATGGTGGTGGTGGTGGTGGTAGCAAAATCCTAGTGATGTTGGCCAGAGAACGCTATAGGGTCCAGAGAGCAGCTGGCCATTACAGGAGATCTCATTGTAAATGCCTGAAATCTCTTATCTTGAGTTCTAACTGCCCTCTGACCTTATCTCACTGGTAATCTCACGTATTTATTACTGTAATCTACCTGGAGCTTCCCGTGTTTCTGATATGGAGGCTTTGATGGGTACAAAATGCAGCAGCCAGGCTAATAAATAAATTTACAGAAAAAGTATGGTTTGGGGAGAGGTTTAACAGGATAAGGCTTTCATAAACAAAAAGAAGGTGTGAGAGAGTAATGAAGAGAACTATAGCTGTGCAACTTTGCTCAAATTAGGTGAATATCTACTTATGGTCAGTGGTGGGCATCAGCAGGTTTGCACCAGTACACGCCACCCACCTCCTCCTCCTCCTCCTAGAAGAGGCTTCTGAGGGGGCTGGCTCCATTTCCCCCTTTATCAAAGGCTTTTCCTGGGTTCCGTTTCACCCCAAAGCGCATCCCCAGCCACTCCGGAGTGACTAGGGAGACACTTTGGGGTGAAACAGAGCCCTGGAAAAGCCTTGGACAATGGGGAAATGGCTTCATAGCTCTATAGCGAAGAGCAGTCACATGGCCAACAGGCCATGCCCACCTGGTCGCATGGCCACGCCCACAGGGGTAGGGATTTTTTAAAATGCCCACCACTGCTTATGGTCTTGAACTGCATTTTCTCTTTACACAAAACAAATATTCTACACAGATAAATCTTGAAATAGGACATTGATACTTTATTTTATTTCTAATTCATTGTTTATTTGTTATCTTTACCAGCCTTTTATGTCATCTTCCAAACTGAAGACCCTGACGAGTTGGGTCACTTTTATAACTACCCTATGGCTCTGTTCAGCACATTTGAGCTCTTCCTTACCATCATTGACGGACCAGCCAATTATGAGGTGGACTTACCTTTCATGTACGGCATCACTTACTCTGCCTTTGCTGTCATTGCCACCCTCCTTATGCTCAACCTCCTTATTGCCATGATGGGTGACACCCACTGGCGCGTGGCCCATGAGCGAGATGAGCTTTGGAGAGCACAGGTGAGTGGACCTAGTTTTGTCTTGCTTGATGATGTATGCCAGGGATGGGCAGGTGTGATGTTTTAGATGTGTTTAGGCTGCAACTCCCATGGTCCCTCACCATTAGTTGTGCTGGTGTTGTGTTCTCAATAATATGCCTTTAACATATATATCATGTATTCTCAATACTATCTTTTGTGTTCTCAATACTATGCCTTTAACTTATATATCAATGTAACCCGTTGCAATTAGGACGCGAGCTAATGACCACCTGGTGGCAATAGCGAGCGCCCAGCTCACAGGTCCCAATTCCCCAAGGAACCACAGCGCGGGAAGATTCCCGCCACTACCTCACCTGGACAAGAAGGGCGTGACCAGAAATGACGTCACGCCAACGGTAGCCAATGGGCTATCGTGGAGCCACATTCAAATGTATAACCACCATATATATTGAGCTGCTCGTCCGCCATTACCTCATGTTCCCCCTGGCCACCATGCAATAAAGATGTGTTAAGCCAATCCTTCGGCTGTTCCTTTGTCTTGGTTCTCATACACTAAATTGGCGACGAAGGTGGGATATGGCTTCCCACGAGACCAAGACACATGCGGGTTTCGACATCAACAAGCCGGAAGACTGGGAGCTCTTCGAAATGGACTTCCAAGATGCGCTGGTGGTGTCCGACATTACGGACGAGGGAAAGAAGAGGGCCATCCTCACTCGGATGCTGGGAAATGCCGCCAAACGGGTATTGGTGGATCTAGTATCACCGAAGAAAGTGAGCGAGCTAACGGCCAAACAGCTTCTGAAGGTGATGCGCGACCATTTCCAGCCCACGGTCTCGATGTTTGCGGCTGAGACGCGTTCTGGAAGAGAGTTCAAGCGCCTGGTGAGTCCATCGCCGCTTTTGCAGCGGCCCTGCGGTTGGCCGCCGGCCCATGTAAGTGGGAAAATCTGGAAATCACCCTCAGGGACCGCTTGCTGTGCGGCCTGTGGGATGAAGAGGTTCAGCGGAAACTGATGAACCAGGAGCCGCCCCCGACGCTACTCGAGGTCGTGAAGGCGGCCCAGGCCGCGGAGGCCACCAGGGCCGGAGTCAAGGGGTTCAGAGAAAGGCCCCCACAGCCCGACAAGGCAGCGGTCTCGGTGCAGGCGGCCAGGCGCACGCCAAAATCGTCCACAGAGAGCAGCGACGATGAGGACGTCCGGAAGGTGCGGAAGGAAGGCCGACGCTGCGACGGCTGTGGAGCAGCCCATGACCGCATCAAGTGTCCATTCCGGAAGGCCGAGTGCCACAACTGCGGACGCCGGGGACACATCGCCAAGGTCTGCAGACGGCGGCGCAGAGACCAGAAAGGCCCGTCAGACCGGCCGCCGATGACCAAGGAGGGCGCCCGGCCCGCGAGGAAGCAGGACGGCGTAGGCCGTATCTCCGACGACAGCAGCGACGAGGCCCCCGTGTACAGCGTGTCCTTGGGACACCCACGTTATTTTGTCGAGGTACTGGTGCAAGGGGCCCCTGTTAGGATGGAGATAGACTCGGGTTCTTCCTACTCAATTATGTCCCAGCGGGAGTTTTTGGGAATTTCCCCCCACATGCGCCCTAAGCTCAAAGCGTTGAGGTCCACGCTGCGGGACGTGCAGGGAAATAGCATTCCGGTGTTGGGGGTTAGAAAATTCAAGGTCCAATACAAGCAACACGCCGCGGAACTTCCCTTGGTTGCTCTAAAGGGGGGAAGTTGCAGCCTCCTCGGGACTCAATGGTTTAAGCCCCTGGGTTTGTTCATTGGGGGGGTGCATGCCGTCGGGACTGACCCAATACAGGAGGTGTGTGACGCGCACTCCGAAGTTTTCAAGAAAGGACTCGAAAAATTCAAGGGACCCCCAGTAGCGTTCGACCTGGACCCGGAGGTCCGCCCTATCAGACTCAAGCCGCGCAGAGTGCCTTTCGCACTAAAGGACAAGATAGAGGCGGAACTGGACAAATTGGTGGGCCAGGGGATTCTTGTTCCTGTTGATTCCTGCGGAGTGGGAAACTCCGATTGTAACTGCGCTAAAGGCCAATGGGGAGGTTCGCATTTGCGCTGATTATAAGTGCACCATTAATAAGGCGATCCGCCCAAATGCGTATCCGGTGCCGGTAGTCAGCCACCTGTTGGCCAGGTTACATGGGGGAAAGTGTTTCGCCAAACTTGACCTAGCGCAAGCCTATCAGCAACTCTCAGTAACTCCAGCTGCAGCTGCTGCGCAAACGATAGTCACTCATAAGGGGGCGTTCCAGGTGACACGCCTACAGTTCGGCGTGAACTCGGCGCTGGGTATTTTCCAGTCGCTCGTGGAACGCCTCTTAAAGGGACTGGAGGGGGTCTTGCCATACTTTGATGACGTGTTGATAACGGGGGGAGCGAGGAGGAGTTGGCTGAAAGGCTGGACAAAGTGCTGGCGGTGTTCGAAAAGGCGGGGTTGAGGTTGCGGAGAGACAAATGCGTTTTTTTCGCCAAAGAGGTTGAGTTCTTAGGTTTCCGGGTGACCCCCGAGGGAATCAAACCCTCCAAATCAAAGGTAGCCGCCATTCGAAATGCCCCTTGCCCCACCTCCAAGCCCGAACTGCAGTCGTTCCTAGGGCTCTTAAACTTCTACCATTCCTTCCTGCCGCGGAAGGCATCGGTAGCAGAGCCACTTCACAAGCTACTTAAGAAGGACGAGGCGTGGAAGTGGGGCGAGAGCCAGGAGAAGGCATTCAGTGACCTGAAACAACTCCTAGCGTCTGACGCCATTCTAACCCATTTTGACCCCAAGAGACCAGTGGTTCTGATATGTGATGCATCCCCAGTGGGGGTGGGGGCGGTACTGTGCCACATGTTGGAGAACGGGAGAGAGGCCCCGGTAGCATTCTACTCCAGATCCCTGTCCCAAGCGGAACGAAACTACGCTCAAACAGACAGGGAAGCGCTAGCAATAATCGCGGGGACCAAAAAGTTCCACGATTTCCTCTATGGCCGCCCTTTCACCATAGTGACCGACCACAAGCCCTTGCTAGGCATTTTCACTGCTGACAAACCCACCCCTCAAATCCTGTCCCCTAGGATGTTAAGGTGGGCCATCTTAAACGCGTATCAGCACGCGTTAGTGTACCGACCGGGAAAAGAGATAAGCCACACGGACGCCCTGTCGAGGTCTCCCCTCCCCAACGCTAGCAGCATCGTGGGCGAGGAAGAACGAGACCGCCCGGTGCTCATGATAGAGGTCTTAGATTCACCCCCCATTGTACCCGCAGACATCGCCGAGGCGACCGGCAAGGACAAAACGCTTGCTCTAGTCAGCTCCTGGGTGCAGAAAGGGTGGCCGGCGTCCTCCCCGGCGGCAGAGTTCGCCCCTTTTTTCAGGAAGAGACTAGAGTTGTCCATAGAGAGGGGGTGCCTTCTGTGGGGCCAGCGGGTGGTAGTCCCCGAATCCCTGAGGCCCAGGGTGCTCAAACTGCTGCACGTCAGCCACCCTGGGATTGTTCGCTCCAAGGCTCTGGCCAGGAGCTATTTCTGGTGGCCCCAATTAGATGCCGACATCGAGCACATGGTGGGCGTTTGCGAGAGATGCCAATGCTCCCGACCCGAAGAGGCGCGTCTGCCGCACAGGGAATGGGACGCGGCAAAGGGGCCATGGTCGCGGGTGCACGTTGACTTTGCGGGGCTATTTAGAGGGACACTTTTTCTCCTCGTGGTGGATGCTTACTCCAAGTGGTTGGAGGTAATTCCAGTTACGAGCACCTCTTCAGCAACGACGGTGAAGCATTTGCGGAGGGTCTTTAGCACGTTCGGTATACCCGACACCCTAATTAGCGATAACGCTAGTTGTTTCACGTCCGCTGAGTTCAGGGCGTTCACGGAGATCAACGCCATTCGGCACATCACCTCCGCCCCTTTCCACCCGGCAACAAACGGCCAGGTGGAGTGCCTCGTGCGCACCACCAAGGACGCGCTGAGGCGCATGGGTCCCGGGGAGCTCAACCTACAAGTGTGTCAGTTCCTGCTAGGTTACAGGGTGACCCCCCTAGCTTCAGGGTACTCGCCCGCAGAGCTCTTAATGCGTAGGAAGCTGACCACGATCCTGACCAGGCTAGACCCAACGAGGGTGGAGGACACAGGGAGGAACATCGGGTTAGAGGCCACGAAGAGTTTCGAAGTGGGTGCCCCAGTGCATTGCAGGAACTACGCGAGCGCGGGGCCAGCCTGGGTTCCGGGCGTCATCGTTGGGCAGACTTGTCCCGTGTCGTATTGTGTGGAGACCAGTGCGGGCCTACTCTGGAGGCGGCACGCGGACCAGCTCCGGCGCCGGGTTCCGGACGAACAACGCGCGGACGGCGCGGAAAAGGATTCAACGTTAGGGTTCTCCCCCACCCGTTCAGCCCAAGGGGGAGGAGAGGGGGGCCGGTGGTCCCCACCTAGGGGGGAGGGAAAGGAGTCCGAATCTGTCCTCATAGATATCCTGCGGAATCCTTCTAATGACACCCTAGGGGGTAATTCTGATTTTCATTTACAAAACCGGGGGGGGGGGGGTTCCGGAGTGGTCCCCCACCCATCCAAGCGAGAAGCGGGGTTTTTTGTTAGTCCCTAGTGCCCCCGGTTTTTCCGTCCCTTCCCCACAAGCCGCAGAGCCGCGGCAAGTCACTAACGAGTTTCCCTCTCCCGTTGCAGGACAAGGAGCCGGGACATGCCAGCCTGCAGCACGCCCAAAGCGCGTTTGCAATAAGCCATCTTGGATGAGAGACTTCGTCTCATCCTAGGGGGGAGGGATGTTGTGTTCTCAATAATATGCCTTTAACATATATATCATGTATTCTCAATACTATGCTTTGTGTTCTCAATACTATGCCTTTAACTTATATATCAATGTAACCTGTTGCAATTAGGACGCGAGCTAATGACCACCTGGTGGCAATAGCGAGCGCCCAGCTCACAGGTCCCAATTCCCCAAGGAACACAGCGCGGGAAGATTCCCGCCACTACCTCACCTGGACAAGAAGGGCGTGACCAGAAATGACGTCACGCCAACGGTAGCCAATGGGCTATCATGGAGCCACATTCAAATGTATAACCACCATATATATTGAGCTGCTCGTCCGCCATTACCTCATGTTCCCCCTGGCCACCATGCAATAAAGATGTGTTAAGCCAATCCTTCGGCTGTTCCTTTGTCTTGGTTCTCATACACTAAAGCTGGCTAAGGGTGTGTGTGTGTGTGTGTGTGGGGGGTTAATAAGGCAGAGATGCTCACTTCTGATACAGATAAGAAAGGGAGGAGAAGGTGAGAAATCCCTTAGACCTCTGCTTGAGCTGTTGCTATGTCCAGTTCCTTCTACTAAAAGATTGTACAGGTTGTTAGCAAAAATAAATTCTCGAAGCTGAGGAGAAGCCACATGGCCTTGGGTAGCAGCCAGACCAGTCCTGGGGTCCCTGTTGGCTTTTCAGTTCTTTTATTCAAGTATTTTGATTTCTCTTCTCTTTCAAACTTTGTGTTTCAGGTTGTTGCCACTACAGTAATGCTAGAGCGTAAACTCCCACGATGCCTTTGGCCTCGTTCTGGGATCTGTGGCCAGGAGTATGGGCTTGGTAACCGGTGGTATCTCAGGTAGGTTTGGCCTATCCTCATAGCAGTCATTATAGACTTCCTATGCCAAGAGATGGTTGTGCATAAGAAGTAAGTGCCAGAGGATACTAGCATATATTTACTTATTTACTTATAATTGTAGTAAACTGCAACATTGGAAATATCCCAGTGCCCATAAGGAGAGCAGAAGATGACGGCAAAAATAGATCAAAAGCTTCCCAAAGACTTTTTTCTTCTTTCCTTAGTCCTAAATTCATGCCAGGGAAATTAAAATTTACTTATAACTGTCAGTACACTATATTGATCACATCTCTTCTGATTTCCTCTTAGGTTTTAATGTGTCCTCACTTCACACTCCTATAAACTCTCCCCCACCATCTACTGTATCTTCTCAATCTCCCAAAGTGGGTAAACCTGCAACCAGCAGAATTCCTGGAGTATTTTTTTGGCCTGTCTTTTAATGACATCATAAAATCAGTGCATTTAAAAAGAAATTCCCTCCTTGGGGTGTGGAGGTGTGGGTGTGGGTGGGTGGGTGGAGAAGAGCACTTCAAAACCAAAGACTCCCCAGAATTTGTTCTAGCCCAAGCATCTAGTTTAATTCCAGAATGCTGCTTTTGGTAATATTTGTTAGCAATGCTCATTATAACCTCCTGTGATGTAATTTGCTGGATTCTGCACTTGTACTTTACAACTAGAAAGCTGTAAATGATTTAAATTGGGGTACCATTGTTGGGGTTTTGAGAGGGTTTGATTGTTTGGGGCATTTGTGTCTAGGTCCCAGGCTCATGGCGTGGAAGTTAATTATTGTCTTTTGGCCACACAGTTTGCATGTAAAGCTGACTTCTCCCCAGATATTCTGTGTTGGCCTTGAATTTCCTCTTATACATTTTAGATACTGTACATCTGATAACACTCTTAACCTTTGTATGTTCTTAAAATAAACAGATTTGGAACATTAGTTCCATAGGCAGCTCGTGATTGGGCCACATTTCAGTCCTCCATGATCCCTGCAGCTCTTTCCAAAAGTATGTTAATGGGTAATATTGTTTTACCATGGTAAATTGAAAATTGAGTACTTTTATCTTTTACCTTCAGTTTATAGAATGGTTTGGCATAACTTGGTCAAACTTTCCAAAAACAGTAAAATACCTCCTTCACGAGTTTGGAAAGTTCCAAGAATAATGAAAGTTAATAATTCTTTAGAATTAAGATCTCATGTAACCATATAATTGCTGTAGTTTTACAACCCTGGATTATAACATTAGCTACTGAACACCATTATGCTTAAAGCAATATTAAAATGTTTCTCTTAAGAGTCAGCTCTAGAGAAATGGAAATTCCCATGCAGCAAGCTGATTTTAATTATTTTCATTACACTATTGCTTTTTATACATTTTAATCTCCAGAAGTTGTTGAACATGATCATTATCTGTTCACCTTTTCTCTTGGGTCCATTGGGCATATTATAGACTTGGTGTTACACCCGAGCATGAAGTCAACAGGGATCTGTAGTAAACCAGCTCCATGATAATTGCATGTTTGGAAATATATATTGCTATCGAGTCAATTCTGATTGATGGTAATCCTTTCCAGGGCTTCCCGGGTACAAAGTACTCAGAAGTGGTTTACCATTCCCTTCTTTTGGGGCTTACCCATCACTACACAGGGCGGCTCTTCCTCTAGAGCAGGAGTTTTAAACCTTTTAAAGCCGGGGGCCAGGTCACATACCCGCAGACAGCTTTGGGGGCTGGATGGCCATTTTGCCCTTCCTCTACTACAAGGCATTTCCGGATGTGGCGGAGGTGGTGGTGGACCACATGAAATGGTGCTGTGGGCCACATTCGGCCCATGGGCCATATGATGAGAATCCTTGGTCGAGAGGAACAGTGGATATTTGAACTTCCAACCTCGGGCTCTGCAGTCAGATACCAAAACTACTGGAAATATACAATGGTTTGCTATCACACTGTGGGCGTGGTATAGTGGGTGTGGCCAGGGGGAAGCCCTACATTGCACCTGAATTAGGACTACTTTATTTCAAAACTTGGATGGGAGGGGCCAGCCAGAATTTCTGCTACCGGTTCTGGCAAACTGGTGCGAACCTGCTGATGTCCACCACTGGAAATATATCAATCAAAATGATTGTATGATGCTGGTGTGGAAAGTGTCCATATGATTGGAGTGAACCAGGTTATGTAAAGTTTCAGGTATTATTGGTGTGACCTTATGGATTCAATAGCAACCTCTTTTTTTCTCTCTGCAACAATCAAAATCAAATTTCTCATATGTTCACTAAAAGAATTTCCTTCAAAGCATGAAATATGATCTTAAATGTTGGGTGCGTGTTGCCAGAGTGAAACCAGGTAGTTGGTCCAGCAATTTCTTGGAATGGAGGCACAAGAACATTCCAAAGTGGAAGTTACAAATTGAAGTTACAAATCTGGCCTGCACCACCCTCGTCGCTCCCGGAGGCAGAAGTAAAATGTGCCCGTATGGACACGTTTTACTTTCGCTTACGGGAGCGACAAGGGTGGTGCGGGACGGATGAATCGCAGTAAACTCATCCATGTGGATTCACAGAGTGCTTGGGCTTCTAGGAATTGAAGTCCAAGAACATCTGGAGTGCCAAGGTTCACCATCATGGGTATAAACTGAGTAAATAGTAAATTTGCCATAGAATGGTTCTGTGTTGAGTGTTTGGGATTGGATGCCCTATACTCGTAATGAACTGTTGAGCTATGGGCTCACTAAAAAAATTAGATCTGGATTGTAGCTTCTCTGCCACCTGCCCCTGTTGAAATCTCCAATGAAAAAGTGGTATTTTGGTTTTCCATATTAGATGGCTTCTTAAAGCAGAATGGCATGTTAGGTGATTTGTAAATCAATGATACTATATATGCAGCCACTTCAACTATCAAGACGTCTATGTTGTCCTCTTCAGTATAGTCTGTTGAGGGGAATCTAATACCTGATCTTACAAAAATGGCTCTTCCATGTTGTTTGTGGAGCCTCTTAGCAACTTCTGGTCAGTTCCTCTGTTAGTTTCTTGAACACATCCTTTTTCAGTTTTCAGCCAAGTGAAGCTAAGAGTTTTTCTTCAGATGAAGAGATGCCTTCTACGTAAATAGAAATTATTAAGATTCTTAATAATTAAGATTAAAATTAAGATTCTTTCTATGTCCTTGTATCAGTCCCCAAAGAAATGCATACAGACAGAGCCTAGATATTAGGGGTGATGGCAGTAGAGAGAAGTGGTAAAAAGAAACCTTAAGTAACATGGAAACAGGGTGAGATGAATCAGTTGCAAAACATCATGTTAAGTTGCTGTTTTGCCAAGGCTCTTGGTTGTGATTTACTGTTGTGTTGCAAAATGGAAGATAGGAACAACCATGTATTTACAGTATGGTGCCAGCCCTCTGCCGCTCCCACCCATTCCCAGGAACTATAACACTGTAGCTCCAAGTGCAGAGCAACCATCTGCTACTGCTATGAGTTAGGGACGGGTTCCCACTTACTAACCCTTTGCAATTCTTTAAGGCCTAAACAGGCAACAGCTGGTGTAGGCACACAACTTTGTGAAATTCAATTGGTTGCATTCTGCCCATCTAGCATCCATGTTTGTGACATGGCTGGGGATTTGACACAAGTAAAATAAGCTGGAATCTTTCTGGTTTTCTGGTAATAGAAATGGCACAAGTAAAATTGAGCGAATTAATTCAGTGCAGACAAACAAAACACAACTATACAAATATATATACCTTCACCCACCTCTTATCTATATCTTTCCTCTCTGCTGTCCCCAGGCAGCCGCCTTCCAGTGCAGAAGTTTGAGAGGGATAGAACCTCCGTTCTAGCGCTTACCCACACTTTTAAGGGTGGGATTAAGTTGAGCAGAACTCGCTCACATCTTCGTAATATCTTTAATAAGATGTCAAACGTAATAAAAATAGCATCATGGAATGTAAAAGGTTTGGGGACAGTGATAAAGAGAAAAAAAATTGAAAATGCATTTAAAAAAGAGAAGCCGGATATTCTATTCTTACAAAAAACACATCAAAAAATGGACAACGTTAATAATCTCTACCTGGGTTGGATGGAAATATATGAAAAATCATTTGGATCCTCAAAAGCAAGAGGGGTTGCTATTCTTATCTCCAAAAATTTAAATTTTTCTATAGTCAAAGTGGTTAAAGATGAAGAGGGGAGATTTTTGTTAGTAAAGGGAAAGATTGGAGAAGAGGAAATCACCCTGGTTAATATCTATGCACCAAATCAAATGCAAGAGGGATATCTGGAGAAAATAGGATCAATGATACTAAAAGAGGATACACAAAACTTGATTATAGGAGGAGACTTTAATATGATAGTAACTCAGATGGATACATCCACGAAAGGTAATGTAGGGAGAAGAACAAAAAATTCAGGACTTGAAAAA
Organism: Bradypodion ventrale; assembly: GCA_035047345.1. NCBI lineage: Eukaryota > Metazoa > Chordata > Lepidosauria > Squamata > Chamaeleonidae > Bradypodion > Bradypodion ventrale. The sequence goes on along the minus strand of JAWDJE010000002.1, from coordinate 136,103,696 downwards.
TGGATTGAGAATTTAGGAATTAAAGACACATGGAGAGTTCTAAGAGGGACAGAGCGAGCATATACTTTTTCCCCCCCAAATGCATAAATCGTATTCGAGAATTGATTACCTGTTGGTATCAAACAATTTAATGGGAAGACTGAAGACTGCAGAAGTCGGAATAATCAGGGAATCAGACCATGCAATGGTTAAAGTGGAGATACTGACCAAACAAGATAATAAAAAACAAAAGCATTGGAGATTTGATATACATTTAATAAAGAATAAGAAGATATTAAGCAAGTTAAAAGCAAAATGGCAGGAAAATTGGATGTTAAACGACACAGGAGAGGTAGAGATGCAAAATCTTTGGGATGCTATGAAAGCAGTATTTCGGGGGGATTGCATTAAAGAAACAATAATGTTGAATAATCAAAAGAAGTTAATAGTACAAAACTTAGAAAAAGAAATAAAATGTTTAGAACTAGAACACGCAGAAACCCAGAAGGAAGAAGTATTCCAGAAATTAGTAAGATTGAGAAATGAACTTATAGGACAAGATTTGGAGAAAGTAAAAAGAGACTTGATCTATTTAAATAGAGATAATTTTGAATTTACCAATTAGAGCTATAAGAGATTAGCTAAGGCCGCCAGAGATAAGAAAGTAAGGAGGAATATTAATGTACTAATAGATGATAAGGGAAACCGTATAGTTAAAATCGAGGAGAAACTAAGAATAGTTGAACAATTTTTTAGCAAATTATACATAGGAAAACCAATAGACATGCAAGAATTAAAAAGACAATTAGAATTAGAGACAGCACTAAGATTGCAAGAGGAACATAGACAGTTAATGGAAGATAAAATAACGGAAAATGAAATAGAAGAAGCAATTAAGAAACTTAAACTGGGAAAATCTCCGGGAGAGGACGGGGACACAACGGACTTCTATAGGCCTTTCCGAGAAATAATTACTCCAAAACTATGTATTTTATATAATCATATACTGGACGGAGGCAAGGTTCCAGATTCTTGAAACAGATCAATAATTGTTTTAATTCCAAAGCCAAATAAAGACCCAGAGAAGATTGATCATTATAGACCGATCTCCCTATTAAATCAAGATGCCAAACTGTTTATATCTGTAATGGCTAATAAATTGAGTACCTTTTTAGGAAAGTATGTACAGAGAGATCAAGTAGGATTTCTTAAGGGACGACAACTGGGAGAACATATAGAAAGAATTATCGACATTCTCGAAACAGCAAGAAAGAAGAAATCTAAACTAGGTATTTTTTCACTTGATCTATTCAAAACATTTGACTCTGTACAATGGCAAACATTGCGAACTATAATTCAGAAAATGGGTTTTGGAGTCAAGTTCCAACACGTATTTGATCAGTTGTATAACAAAGCACAAACAATTATAAAAGTGAACGATGTATACACTAAGAAGATAGAAATTACGGCAGGAACAAGACAAGGTTGTCCACTGTCACCGTTATTGTTTGTGCTATCCATGGAGTTGCTAGCCAGTGCCATCAGAAGGGATCAAGATATCAAAGGTATAAGAGGGCAAAAATTAGTATGTTTGCCGACGACACATTGCTTGTATTAAAAGATGCGAAAAATGCAATTAGCAAAGTTCAAGACCATTTGCAAAAATTTGAAAAAATAACTGGTTTAAGAGTCAATTGGGAAAAGACCGAAATGATTGCATGTAATTATAATAAAATGGACAAAGATGAGATCAAGAAGAGATTCAATTTAGAAATTAAGGAAAGTCTGAAATATTTGGGAATATACATAATGGAGAATATTAAAAAACTTCAAAAGTTAAACATAGATAAACTAAGGCAAGATTTGAAAATAAGCATAACAAAACTTAACAAATTAAAAATGTCCTGGTTTGCGAGAATCAATCTGGGGAGAATGAAAATTTTACCAAAAATAAACTTCGTAATAGGAAATCTCCCATTAAAGATTTATAAAAAACAATTAAAGGAATGGCAAAAAATGCTCGATAAGTTTAGCAATGGAGGTAGGAGACCCAGAATAGTGAAGTCATTGTGGTATCAAAGTCAGGGAGATGGAGGGCTGGGAATCCCAAACATAATAAACTATTATAAGGCATTTCACTTGAATAGAATTATAAATTTACTAATACAAAATAACAACGAAGTTGAAAGCACAAAACAGAGTGAATATAAGAAATATAAGGGGAGTCTATTCTTGTGTGACCAAGATAAGAAAATACAATTCAAAACCAGGACATTGAGGGAATCTTACCAATTTTGGAAAGGATTAAAAGGCGAGTTAGTAATAGGAGATTCTCCAATTTTGGAAGTGACAGATTTAATGGACTGCCCGTTTAATAAGATGAAAGAAATGGAACAGAAGTTAAGGTCAAAAAATTTGATAAAAATTAACGAGTGGATGTTGAAGGGGTCAACATACCAAAAGAGAGAAGAAATTTATCAAATACTAAAATTAAACTGGATACAAAAGATTCAGGTTGAAAAATGGGACAAAAAAGTAAGGAAGAAAAGACAGAAGAACTCGTTTATAATGTAAGAAAGGGAATTGAGGGTAAGAAAGGAATTATAAGTAAATTATATAAAATGTTAAATAGAAAGGAAGACCCTCAACGATCGATTAGAAACGGATGGGAAGAGGAATTGAGTATAAAAATAAATGAGCAAACATGGAATGGATTATGGAAGCAAAGAATAATGAAACAGTTATCAATAAGGGAAAGAGAGCATAATTTTAAACTAATTTGGAAGTGGTATTTGACCTTGATCATTTTACACCACATGCACAAGGCAAAGTCAAACAAGTGCTGGAGGTGTAATAAATCTTTGGGTACATATGTCCATATGTGGTGGGAGTGCGAATATGCACAGAAATGTTGGCAGATGGTCGAAAAGGAGTTAGGTAATATTCTGAACAAAAACATAATATTAAATCCAAAAATTGCTTTGTTGGGACAGATGGATGATCTAAATATAGAACATAAAAAGGAGGAGTTAATAGCTATCCTACTCACAGCTACAAGGCAGATAATTGCCTTAGAATGGAAAAATAAGATAAATATAAGTAGAGAAAGATGGTTTAGACAGATATGGCAATTGGCATTAAATGACAAATTAACATCTGAAATGAAAGTATAAAGAGGAGAGGTCAAGAACAGGGGGTTTTTTTTGGCAAATTTGGAGACCTTGGGTAGAATATGCTATGTTAAGCAAGGATGGAATAAAACCAACACAGGAAGAAAGCAAATTTTGGGCGAATGTATAGTTCATAAGGGAATGTAAATGGTTGGTATTATTAAGTTTAACACAGGGTGGGGGAAGGAGGGTGGTGGGGTGTAGGTTATGGGTTTTATGTCATATTATGTTATTTTGTTTGATGTTTGTATTTAATGTATAAAATTTTTAAAATAAAATCTATTTAAAAAAAAGAAGAAGAAAGAAATGGCACTATTTCCTTTTATTTCCTTGCATTTTCCCCCAGCAGATCACAAGGGGGAAGAGTAGTTTTCTGTACATGGGTGATGGACAATGTGGCCCTGTGCAACTAGATCTTTGAATGCTGGGTGGTAATGAAATCGGTGCTGAAGTGGAACAGCCTGGGTTTTGAAATGCATCTTTCACTCCTTGAGTGTTGCATTATGATGAAAATTGGGAAGTGAGGTGAGATGAGAATATGACGGGGTGGTGGTGGTTATTGATTTTTCAGCACAGGAATACAGTGGATGACTGTAGAACTCTTTGTAAAAGATGCCAGTTGTAATCAGTCTGGTCAAATTACTTCTAGAGCCACACTTATCTTCATCTTTAAAAAGTTGGAAGAGAGGAACATAAAAATGACCGCTAATATAATATATAGGTGGTTTCATTTACTTTTTTCCTTTAGTAGGACACAAACTTTGTTTCCTGAGTTTTAACTCTTGGGTTAACACCACCACCACCAATTATCAAAGAGGTTCAGTGGTTGCCCAAATTCAAGTATTAGCTAATATAGAATGACCTCCCCCTTGGAGGCTCGATTGGCACCATTTTGGCACCGAGGTCAAGCATATTTGTTAGAGCCTTTGGGGATTTAGGATTGTGGCCAGTGCGTGTTTTGATACAGTAATAGTAATGTTTTCATATGGCATCTTAAAACTGTATGACTTTAAATTGTTTTAAAATCTTATGTTTTAAAATTGTTTTGTAACTCTGTAACTCAGTTTTCAGAGCTTATGTGATATAGGGTTGGTGGGATAAGTAGGAAGGAAGGAAGGAAGGAAGGAAGGAAGGAGCTTGATATATTGGAGTATATTCCACTCCGCTTTTAGGTAAACAGGGTTTCTTACATTACTGTACTTGTCTAATGCATTATAACTTTGCTATAGCCAAATTATTTTACCCATTTTCATTAATGTGAGGGTCATCATATTTTGTAGTACAACATGCACAAAGAGACTTCTTTTAGAACTTTCTCATCATCAGTACACCTTGGAGTTACACATACACAAATCTTCCTGTCATGTGGAAAGTGCCGCAAGGTTTTTCATACTTTACAAAGTCATTGGAATATATTCTGCTAAAGAATATGATACAAAGTCTGTAATTTGTTGCTTAGCATAGTAAATTGCACTACTGTACTGTGAATTTAAAACAGTGCAACCTATGGTGGAATTAATCCAACAATTTCCCACTGATTCAATGGCTCTGCTTTAGATTTGACTTAGTATGCTAAGCAACAGGAGTTCGGCCACTGTTTCAGAATAACTTCCCTGATATTTTGATGAAAATTATTACTGTTAGGTTTGAAGAAGTTTTTTTAATTTCAAATGTGAAGAAATTGGGGTGTTGGCATTGGAAGTTCACAAATGTCAGTGTGAACTCAGAATGTAGTACATTCAACACTCCTATTCCCCAAAAATAAAACTGGCTGCAGAACATTAAAGTTAAAGGATTCCCTTGCTTGAAAGCCAGTCGTATCCGACTCTAGGGTGCAGTGCTCTTCTCTGTTTCCAAGCCGAAGAGCCAGCACTATCTGCTTTTGCAGACATTTCTGTGGTCATGTGGCAGGCATGACTAGACACTGGAGCACACGGAACTCTGTTACCTTCCCACCGAAGTGGTCCCTATTTATCTACTTGCAATTTCTTGCTTTCGAACTGCTAGGTTGACAGGAGCTGGGACAAAGACAGGAGCTCATTCCGTCCTGCAGTACTCGGGAATCGAACTGCTGACCTTCTGCTTCCCAGTCAGCATCTCAGCTACATTTAATACATAATCTTGGATGGATGGATGTTTTGTTGATGTTCTACTGTATATTTTTTTTTGTTCCATTGGCTGTTGCTTGGTGTTGTTTACTTCGTTCTTATGTGTTTTAAAAAGCATTGGCCTCCTTTATCAGTTTTATAGATCGCTTCATAAAGTTTTCCACAACCGACAACAGTAATTGGATCTATGAGCATAAATAGGAGGGGAAAGGTTAGAAAAAGAAGACAACTGCGACAAAATAGAACAGCACTGGCGGGGTGGAGGGAGCAAATATGATTTTTGCCCCCAACAAGTGTCAAAAACCCACTTGCAAAAAAAGGTGCTGCTTGACTTAGATCGAAATAAACATTTTTAAAACAGTGAACATGAAAAGGTACTAAGTGGTTTTGCCAACTGCCCTGCCCCTGAAGGAAGGAGAGTAGTATTGGGTTGTGTCACATCTCATTGCTTCAGCTGTGTATTCACAGAAGTGTGGCACACTGCGATGGCTGTTGCTGAGGCTCTTTGTTGCCAAGGCCCTGCACATTGGTAGGGATTTCCCTTGTGGAGGATTCTGCATTTGTGCTAGCGCACCTGCTCTTGGAAACTGTCTGATGCTTTGCGCCCTGGTGGCATTAGAGGAAAAGCATTAACCTACCGGCCTATTTGATGGTTCCTTGCCTCTTGTCATCTGCAAAACAGAGTGCATGGTACAGTTTGAGTGTTATCCTGTATTCCTGCTCATTTGTGTGGGTTCTTGAGCACATGTGTAATTAATTTCTGCCTCTTTGGCTGTCCATGAGTCTGGTTTATACGAAGCCCACAGATTAAATGTTATGTGCTATGCAGTTAAAAGTAGCAGAGGGTGGCAAGGAAAATCAGCAGCAAATGCAGAGAAAGGATTCACCTTACCACTTTGAATCCAAGCAAACGCAGGGGTGTTGCCACCTTTTGTGACATGAATTTGGGCCAGTGTTCAAATTATTGGGGAGGGGGGGGAGATTTTAAAATCTCCACTGATGATCTCTGATTTTATCAAGTTAAATCATGTTCCCTGTAGCTTTATAAAATAGCAAGTTAAATGGTTAGATCAGGGGTTCTCAACCTAAGGCCCGTGGGCCAGATCCGGCCCATGGTGCCATTTCATGTGACACCCCCCCCACTCCTCCAAAGACATTTGAGAAACAAAATGGCTGCCCCTTTGAAGTTGTTGGGACAAAATGGCATCTGGCCCTCGAAGCTGACTGAGAGAATGTGAACCGGCCCCCGGCTTGAAAAGGTTGAGAACCCCTGTGTTAGATGAAAGTCACAAAAGAGATCTGAGTCCCTTCAGCCTCCTTTTCCCCTAATCAACTTTCCTGAATTTTCAAGTTCTTTTTTAAAAAGCAGAAGTTACTTCTCTAATCCTGATTTTCTTTTTCCTGGTGTGAGATAATAACAATCTGCAGAGAGTGTTTTATCTAGTTGAGCTCTGCGGGAAACGAGCTTTCACGTTGATGTATAATGTATCTGTGGCAGCAGCAGCAAATTTCAAACTGTTTGTGGTTTTTAGGGCTAGCGGAAAAGATACATGTATAAATGCAACATTACACCAGAATTTTCCCCATTACAAATCCGCGCGCACACACACACACAGAGCCTATAAATGAGTTGGGAATTTTCCCCATCACAAAAGCACGCGCACACACACACAAACACACGCACGCACGCACACACACACCCTCTGCCTATAAATGAGTTGGGAATTTTCCCCATCTCAAATCTACACACACACACACGCACGCACATGCATGCACACACACACACACACAAATGCACACACACACACACACACCCTCGGCCTATAAATGAGTTGGGAATTTTCCCCATCACAAATGCACACACACACACACACACACACACACACACACACACACACACACACACACACAGAGAGAGCGCCTATAAATGAGTTGGGAATTTTCCCCATCACAAATGCACGCACGCACGCACACACACACACACGCACACACGTACGTGCACACACACACACACACACACACACAGAGCGCCTATAAATGAGTTGGGAATCATGCTCCTGTACCTGCCTCCCTACAGCATAGCAGATTCCCTGCCTGAGCTCCTCGATGTCGCTATGTTGGCGTTGGAGCTCCCCGGATTTATGGTCCTGGGGGACTTCAATTTGCTTTCATTAGGGGCTGGCTCCGAGGTAGCACGGGAGTTCATGGCTTCCATGGCAACTGTGGGCCTGACTCAGGTAATTCAGGACCCGACCAGGAGCAGTGGCCACACCAGACCTAGTCTTCTTGTTGGAGTGGTGGCAGAGTGATCTGTGATTACAGCAACTAGACATAACTCCTATGCCATGGTCGGATCACTATCTGGTGACTCTGGACTTTCTGGGGGCGATGCTTCTCTGTAGGGCGAGATCATCCATTCCCATGGGATGAGATATCATCAATATGCAGATGATACTCAGCTATACATCTCAGCCCATGGTGATCCAAGCGATGCAGTTGAAGTACTATCTAGGTGCCTGGAGGCTGTAAGGGTCTGGATGGGGGACAACGGGCTACAACTGAATCCTGGCAAGACTGAGTGGCTCTGGGTAAGGGCCCTCGCGTTATCCCAGGAGCTACCATCTTTGGAGCTGGATGGGGCTTTTTTTTTTTTTGCTGCAGACAGACCCGGTGCGTAATTTGGGGGTCCTCCTGGACTCACGATTCCTGCTCAATGAGCAGGTGGCAGTTGTGGCTAGGAGAGTTTTTGCACAACTTCGTGTCATTCGCCAATTACTCCCGGTCCTGGACCGGGACTCCTTGCTTATGGTCACGCCCGCTCTGGTCACCTGCAGCCTGGATTATTGTAATGCGCTCTACATGGGGCTGCCCTTGATGACCATTCGGAGGCTGCAGCTAGTTCAGAATATGGCTGCTCGGGTGGTGATGGGGTGCGGGCATTATGCCCATGCCTCACCCCTGCTACGGAAGCGGCATTGGTTGCCAGTGTGCCTCCGGGTGTAATTGAAGGCGCTGGTAATTACCTTTAAAGCTCTACATGGTAGTGGGCAAGGATACTTAAGAAACCGCATCACCCTGAGGACATCTGCCCGCCCCGCCCGGAGGGGCTCTTTAAAAATACCAACTGCTAGAGAGGCTCACCTCTCTTGCAGTAGAAAGTTCGGTTTCACTTACCAGTGATAACTTTCGTTCTTCGAGTATATAGTTTGTGAATACACACTCATGGGGTTATGCGCCTGCGCAGAACGGAGATCGGAGGCTTGAAAAGCTATTGGTCTAAAGTTTTGGCGGTAAGACCGCCCACCGTACCGCCCACCCTGAGGCGCCCGCGCGCCATTTTACCTCAGTTCCATACTTAAGCCAAGCACAGGATAAACCAATTGATCTCATCCGTGCAGCTCAAGAGGGGAGGCAGGGTGGGTAGTGTGTATTCACAAACTATATACTCGAAGAACGAAAGTTATCACTGGTAAGTGAAACCGAACTTTCTCCTTCGTATAGTTTGTGAATCCCCACTCATGGGAGATTAGCAAGCTCACACTCACTTGGTCGGTGGGCAGTCGGATGAGATGATCCCACGATGCGATGAAGATGCAGTAGGTCGACCCGTCAGGGGCGATGAGTCCGGAGCCCTCTGGTGAGGACGACACGGCCAAGCCTGGCGTCCGCAGTGGCTCTGGTGTCCACCCTGTAGTGCTGGACAAATGTAGAAGGTCTGGACCATGTGGCAGCCTTAAAAATGTCCTCAAGCGGTGTGCCCTCCAGGAAGGCAGTGGATGTGGCAACCGCCCTGGTGGAATGCGCCCTGACATGCGGTGGAGGTGGCAGTGAGGCAGACTCGTAGGCCAGGTAGATGGTAGAGGTGATCCATTTGGAGAACCTTTGAGCAGAAATGGGTTCACCCTTGGACTTTCCCCCATAAGCTACAAAGAGGCGTTGTGACTTCCTGAACTCTCTTGTCCTGCTGGTGTAAAACAATAAGGCTCATTTCACATCCAGCGTGTGCCAAGTCCTTTCGTGGGCGTTAGAGGGGTTCTGGAAGAAAACTGGCAAGGAGATAGTCTGTGCCATGTGAAACTTGGAGACTACCTTGGGCAGGAAGGTGATGTCCGCCTGGAGAACGACGCGGTCGTTGAAGAATTGGAGAAATGGTGCGTCCGCTCTCAGGGCAACCAGTTCTCCAGCTCGTCGTGCTGACGTGATAGCCACAAGAAATGCCGTCTTCCATGTGAGGAGGCGAACATCGCTGGTGGCCATGGGCTCGAAAGGGGTCCTGGTGAGCGCGTTGAGCACGGTAGACAGTGACCATTGAGCCGTAGGAGTCCTGACCGGAGGGAAAGCGTTCCGTAGTCCCTTGAGAAAACGCTTCACCGTTTGGTCACGGAAAGCCCCAGCAGCGGGCGAACCGGCCGGGGAGTGCGCCACCACTGCTGCGAGGTGCACTCGGATGGAGGTGATGCTAAGGCCAGACTCCGCCAAATGGAGGAGGTAGGTTAAAACGTCCTGCAGTCCCGCCTGCGGGGGGGGGGCATGTGCTGGGAAGCCAGGAAAGCACAAAAGCGCCTGTATTTGGAAGCGTAGGACCTCCTTGTGGAAGGGCGCCGTGCTAGCTCAAGGATCCTGGACAGTCTGGGGTTATCCTCCACGCGGTGAGGTGGAGGCTGGGCAGGTCCGAATGGTGCAGCTGGCCGTGCTCCATTTGGAGAAGCGTCGGTGACTCCGGCAGTGTGCGATACTGTGACGACATGCGCAACAGTAGCGGAAACCAGGGTTGGCGCGGCCATGCCGGCGCCACCAGAATTGCATTGGTTCTGTGTTGGTACATCCTGGTGAGTACTTTCTGGACCAGAGGAAACGGAGGAAAGGCATAGAGATAGTCCTGATCCCACCGTTTCATGAAGGCATCGCCTTCGGAGTTCAGTCCGATGCCTGCTCTGGAGCAGTACCTGCTGAGCTTCCTGTTGGACTCCGATGCAAAGAGGTCGATGCTCGGCGTTCCCCAGGCCTCGCAAAGCGACTGGAACACCCCGTCGTCCAGCTCCCATTCGTGGGTCGTCGAGGTGAGGCGGCTCAGGTGGTCTGCCAAAACATTCAGTGTGCCCTGAATGTGCACTCCAATTGGGAAAATGTGCCTCTCCAGGCACCATTCCCACAACTGCACTGCAAGGTACAGGAGGGTGGTGGACCGTGTTCCTCCCTGCTTGTTGAGGTACGCCACCGCCGTGGTATTGTCCGAGGCCACTTGAACCGCCTTGCCGGTGAGCAGAGTCTCGAAGGAACGCAGGGCCTTCCAAATGGCCAGCAGTTCCAAGTAATTTATGTGGTGCACCGTTTCGTGTGGTGTCCAGGTGTCGTTGACCGTGAGAGTCCCGCAAGCAGCGCCCCAGCCGAGGTTGCTTGCGTCGGTCAGTATCTGCAACGAGGGTTGCGGGGGGTAGAAGCTCTTCCCCGTGGCCACGTTGAGTGGTGTAGACCACCACAGCAATTGGTCCCTCAGTTCTGGAGACGGGGTCAACCGTTTGGACTGGCTCTCCCGAAGTGCGTCGAACTCGTGAAGGAGCCACGATTGCAGGGACCTGAATTTCAACTTGGCATGGGGAATCACAGCCGTCGTTGAGGCCATCAGGCCTAGAAGTCTCTGAGCCTTCTTCGCCCGGATGCACGGTTTGGTGCGCAGTTCGCTCACCCCCTGCGCAATATCCTGTAAGCGTTTCTGGGGGGCGTAGGCTCTCGTAGCAAGCGAGTCGAGTACCGCTCCGATGTACTCGACGCGTTGAGAGGGAGTCAACTTCGATTTGGTGAAGTTGATCCCGAGGCCGAGACTCTCCATGAGGTGGACCGTGTATTGTGTGTCCTGAACGGCTGACGATTTGGTGGGGGAGACGATCAACCAGTCGTCGATGTACGGGAAGACCCTGATGCTCCGTTGGCGGAGGAATGCAGCCACCGGAGCCATGCATTTGGTGAAGACCCGCGGTGCCGTGGCCAGACCGAACGGTAGGCACCGGTACTGGTACACGGAATTGTCGATGCAGAAGCGGAGAAACCGTCTGTGTTCCTCGAGGATGGAGACGTGGAAGTAAGCATCCTTGAGGTCTATGACTGTGAACCAGTCCCCTTTGTTGATGAGGGGGAGGACGGTCTGCAGGGTCACCATCCGGAACTTCCTGGTGTGGATGCATTTGTTCAGGCGGCGCAGGTCCAGGATAGGGCGAAGGCCTCCGTCCTTCTTCTGGACCACGAAGTACCTCGAGTAGAAGCCGTTGTCCCAGTCGGACGGTGTTACCCGCTCGATGGCTCCCTTGGAGAGAAGGGTTGATATTTCTTCCTCCAAATGGGGGGACGAGGTGGTGAGACGATGTCTTCCTACCCGAGGCACCCGCACGAACTCGATGGCGCAGCCAGAGGACAAGATCTTTAAGACCCACTGGTCGTCCGTGATGCCCGACCATACCTGGAGGAAGTTCCGGAGGGGGAGGTAAGGGATGTGGAGCGAGAGAGACTCGGCCGTCGCAGCTTCAAACGCGGGGCTTGGACCTCGCGCCAGAACGCTTGTCCTGTCCGTAGGGTCGGTAGCGGGGTTTGTGCTGACGCCGCTGTTTGTAGGAGCTGGATCTAGGCTGCTCCGTCGGTCCTTGCTGCTGCGGGTTGCCCTGGAATCGCCGTGTGAAGGGCTGGAACCTCGGCCTGGCGGGCGGAGCCGGCGTGGTGAGCCCCAGGAACTTGGCCGTGGAATTGGTCTGGCGCATCTCATTCAGGACCTTATCGGTATCCTGACCGAAGAGGCCCTGCCCGTCGAAGGGAAACTCCTCGATGAGCTTTTTCATAGCGTCATCGAGGGAGGTGTCCCTGAGCCAAGCATGGCGACGGAGGTAGATTGCGGAGGCCATGTCCTTTGCCGCATAGTCGTTGATATGCCGGGCAGTGCGCATCAGCTGCTCGGCGACGAAGTCCCCCTCGGTGGCCAGCGCGTCGATCCGCTTTTGGGCGTCGGCGGGCAGTTTCGCCGTCTCAACCTTCACCTGCTCCCAGAGGTGAGATTGATACAGGCCCATGGCAGCCGAGTAGTTGGCGGCACGGAAGAATAGGGAGCCGGTGGCGTAGAACTTACGTCCCACCGCGTCCAGTTTCTTTCCCTCCGGCGTCGATGGGACCGGGAACCCGCTGGTGGCCGTCCTATGCTGGAAGGCCTTGACCACCAGGGAATTCGGCAGGGGGTGAGCCTGCAGGAACTCGACGTTCTCGTCCAGGACTCGGTACATGCTGTCGAGCCTGGACGAAACGGAGTGCGCCGCCAATGGTTTTCTCCATGTCGCCCTCGCCGAAGTCATCATGGAGGGGAGCATGGTTATGTGGACCGGCCGTACAGCACGTCTGTCGAGCTTCGCGGTCATCTGATCCTCACCCTCCAGCGGCGGTTGATCGACTTTAAGGTTGAGTGCGGTGCCCAGCCTTGTGAGCATGGCGGTCAGCGAGCGTTGGTCCTCACCACGCGGTGGGTCCACCGAGCCGATAGCCTGCTCCGGCGTGCGCTCGGCGTTGACGTCTCCCTCGTCCTCCTCCGACGACGAGCTGGACTCATCGGAGGACGAGGGAGGAACTCTTTCATCCACGTCGGGACCGCGCCAGTACGGCCTGGGCGGGCCGGCGGGATGGGAGTCCACCGCATCAACGTCCGGACCACACCATGACGGGTTGGGTGGGCCGGCGGAGCGGACACTCGACCCACGGGAGGTCGGTGGGGCCACGGCAGGGCCGGGATGCCCGGGGCTTGCGGTGGTCGAAACCGGAGCCGCAGAGGCCGCAGGCATGGAGGTCTGGAACTTGGTCGCAAACGACGCCATGACCTGGAACATTTCTCGAACGAGAGCCATCTGGGATGCGTCCGAGTCCGCTGACGGAAGAGCCCCGGTGGCCGGCGGGATGGTGGCCCACGAAACGGTGGGCGTCGAAACGGTGGCCGGCGTCGGCGTCGGCGAAACGGTCGTCGGAACGGTGACGACCGTGTCGTCTGTCGGCGTCCTGGGCCTTGGAGAGACGGAGGCCTGCCTCGGCGAGCGGTTTCTTCCCCGAGGAGGAGAGGGGAGCACCTGAAGTGGGCGAGCTGGAGCCCCAGCCCTGCGTCCTTTATCAGGTGACCCGGAAGACGACCGTCCTCCCCAGATGGAGGATCCCGGAGAAGGACATCGGGCAGTCGAGAACGGCGGCGAAGGCCCGGGAGAGGCGGGTGTGCGCGGGGTGGGAGGAAGCGACCGTCTCTTCTCCGACCCACGCTTGCGCTTCTTCTCACCGTTCCTGTCCTTCTTTTTCTTCTTCCTAATCGGAAGCACGGAGGAAGAAGCCGGCGGCGGCTGGGAGGCAGCGGCGGATGTGGAAGCGGACGCGGCGGGAGCCAGAGCGAGCTCCATCAGATGAGCCTTGAGGCGATTGCTTCGGTTCTGCACCGCGAGGCGCGTAAACTTTTTGCAATGCGGGCAGGACTGGCTCTGATGCGACTCTCCCAAACAAAAGAGGCACAGGCTGTGGCCGTCGGAAGCCGGGAACTTCTTAAGGCAAGCCGTGCACTGTTTAAACGCTGCAGCCATCAACCGCGGAAAAATTCTTCCAGTGGAAGTTTCTGGAAGCAAGTACCCCGAAGGGCGGACCAGCCGCCACCCCCTTGAGGGGGGAGACGGTGATCGATGCGAAAAAATTGGCTACTGAATCCACTCGAAAGAAGAAACAGCGCCGGGGTGGCAATCCTGCCCGTGGGACAAGATTGCCGGCAAAAATTGTTGAAGTTAGCTAAAGCTTTCCCTCAGAAGGGCGATAAAAATTGAGAAGCTCTCGACGATCGTCCTGCTGCTACGGCGGAAAGAAGAGAACTGAGGTAAAATGGCGCGCGGGCGCCTCAGGGTGGGCGGTACGGTGGGCGGTCTTACCGCCAAAACTTTAGACCAATAGCTTTTCAAGCCTCCGATCTCCGTTCTGCGCAGGCGCATAACCCCATGAGTGGGGATTCACAAACTATACGAAGGAGAAGAAGAGCCTTTTCGATATCTGCTCCGGCCCTATGGAACCTCCTGCCAATTGAACTCCAGACAGAGCTGCTGCCCTTCAGGAAAGAGCTGAAAGCCTGGCTGGCGGGGCAGGTGTGGGGAGGTGGAGAGGGAGCAACCCCCCCTCCAACTGGCTCATTTAGAGCAGGATCACCCTTTTAATAGTTTTTAACTAGATTTTTAATTGGTGCAGGTGGGAGGTAGTTTTTCAGTGTCTTTAGGAATTTTAAGGGTTTCTAGAGTGTTAACATTGGGGATTTTACGTATGCTGCCCAGAGCCGCACATCAGTTGGGGTGGCTATACAAATTGAATGAATGAATGAATGAATGAATATGCCTCACATTTTTGAGAGTTTCAGTGCTATAGGTAGTATTGCTGTTAAAATCCCATAGCAATTAAGTTTCTCTTTTGCCTCTAGATTAAAGAGCCAGCTTGAGCTGTTAAACAATGTTCTTGACTTCTATTTAACATTTTACCTGCAGGGTTGAACATCGGTGTGAAAACTGGCAGAAGAACCAGCTGTGTGCTAAAAAATATGGACCTCACCGAAGAGACGGCTTTGAGAAGTACTTGAACAGCAAGCAGACCCCGGGGGCAGAAGAGGGCAGGCACTTTTGTTCCAAGAAGCAAGTGCCTTTCCCCACTCCATCCAGCACGCCAGATTTATCGCGGAGGAGCTCTCAATCTGGGTGGGACATTGTCAGGCGCAACACGCTGCTGCAGGGATACACCAATCACGCCCTGGACGAAGAGGAGGTCTACCACGTGTGAGCACAGAAACTGCGGCCTCTGTTCCTGCCGAACACACCGGCTGAAGTTCTCCAGCGGTGAGGATGGCTTGGAGCCTGGAACTGGAATACATTTCACTCATCAGATGCCAGTAGCAGGCGGGTGTGAATTTCTCCACTTGTCCTGGCCACGTTGCAGTGCCTCCTCCCCATTCCCACAGTCCAAGATTTGCGTTAGCATCGTTGTTTGACTCCACAAAGCTTAGAACCCTTCAGTGAAGGACAAACCAAAACTCTCTTGGACAGCGTCTCCTACCACCCAGCTGAGCTGAATACTGTAGTAGGGAACAGACTCCTAACGTGTGTCTACCTTTTTTTTTCCTTTCTGTGGGTGTGTACTTTCTCATATTATGATTTCTCTGTCTGCCCTTTTTTGTATTTTGCTCCTCCTCAGTCTGTATTTTCTCTTGTACCAAGACTTTCTCTAGATCATAGGTTAGCAACCTACAGCCTGTGAGCCGAATCCGGCCCACAGCACCAAATCATCCAGCCCCTGCCCTCACTCCAACTGCCACTGCCGCCACTGGAAGTAGCCAGAAACGCCTGTACGGCAGCTGCGGATGTGTTTATGACAGTTTTAAGCAGGTTTACAACAGCCGCGGACGCATTTATGGCAGCCGTAAACATTTACGACAGCTGCGGACCACTAGTCGAGCCCCCTCAACAGTCTGAGGGAGTGTGACCCAGCCCCCAACTTAAAAAGGTTGCCGACCCCTGTTCTAGATGGGACCCTCCTCCAGGTTGTTTCTGCTTTTTCTCTTGCTCTCTCTCTCACACACTCTGTGCTCTCTGTCACGCACAGGGCAGGGAAATGTGCAATGTAATAATGTTACAATCAAATGTTTAAGTTTACCGTAGGGCAAGAAGAGGAAGGACTGTGGAGTTGCCAGTACGAATCTCGTATCTCTACTATTCTGAGGGTGGAAAGCGGACTATTGTTTGTTTACATCTGCTAATGAACTGCATGCATTGTAACAGTGTCATGGCCTGCTATTGTTGGTGAAAAGGCTTGGGTGACAGAATGAAGTTGGAGTGACTATGCCCTACCAAGGATCCTTCTGAATGCTGCTACAAAACAGATCATTCCCTTGATTAATGGTGAAAGTTTTTTGGCTTTTCAATTCTAGCCTTGGTTTCCCAGTTCCTTAATTTCTTGTTTATTTTTGATGTCACTTTAGAAGGGTTTGCAGCCCATCTCCATTGTTTTGTGTGCAGACCTGTTAAAGTAACACTTTATTCAAAGCCATGTGCTTGTGATTATTGTTCAAATTATTATACCGTTAATGGGTAAAGTATAGAATCCTGGCAAACTTTGGCCATATGTTCACAGGAAGCTGGTTTTTTTTCCTTTAAAGCTGCCTGCAAAATATATTTTTAACATGCTGTGTTTGCACTTGGCAACAGTTATGGTGAGCCTCAGATGACATATTCAGATTTTAACATTTTGTTTTAAAATATGCTCCCCATTCATTTTTTAATGGATCAAAGTCTGCATGTTGCCTGATTCCGTTTTTGTGTGGTAAAAATAGTAACTGGCTTTCCAGCGTATCACATCGCCTTGAAGGCATCACTAAGAGTGAGAGGGAAGGAGGGAGGGAGAGAGCACAGCATTATGTTCCTTTTACTCACATGCAGTACGGAACGGCTAACAAAAGAGGTGAGCTGGGTGGTGGCGCTCAAAAAGATTTCCCCATAAGAGTGGGCCACTGCCTACTGGCAGGTATTGCTATTACCTTGGCAGAAGAAACTTACACCTCATGAAAACAGTGACATTCTGGAGAGCTTCTCCTGTGTAGGAACACTGCATAACCCATCCATGCAACCTGAGCATAAATCTAAGGACACATCCCTATCCTTTTCCAAATATGATGGCGGTCATCCCTACCTGAAAGGCAAAAGGAACTGCAGAATGAACTCACCAAACTGCCTAGACACAGAAGAAGAATCCTTGCCTGAAAACATCTTTTCCAAAGTCATTTTCCCCGCAGGTGCAGGGACCGTGCTTCATATCCTGGACTTCCTCTTTGTCCGATCATTCATGTCTTCAGAGTGCAGGCCGTCTACTTGCATGTCCTTATTGATAGTGTCCTACCATCTCTGTTTGGGCTGCCCAAGTAGCCGTTGGCCATCAACTTTCAGGCTGTAAGTTTCGGCAACTGTGGAAGGTGCCACTTGGAAGACATGTCCATACTAGTGAAGCTGGCTTTCTCTCATCTCCATGATCGGTGTCATGCCTAGTTGCTGGTGGATGACATCTTTTGTGATGTGATTGAGTAGGGAGATACTCTACTCAAATGGCAATACAAGGTTCACCCATTTGTGGGGAATTGGAAAATCTCTACACAACCTTTGCAAATACAACTGTTCCTATATTTGAAATCACATGAGACGCTCAAAACATATCACTCTTTGAAAACCGGCCTTGCTAAACCTGAGCAAAATGAAGAGCCAAGTAGGGAGAGGATGCTGTCTGTTCTTCTTTGCCTGTCTCTGTTGCTCTCCTCATGTGATGACCCAGATGTAGGTTGTCAGCAATCTGGAGAGCTGATTTTTCAGCTTTCTAGACTTTAGGGAGCACCATCTAGCAGAGAAGGTTCTCCACTGATGCATCTTATGTGAAATGTCCCTTTCTCATGAGTTTGTTCTAGTGAGCTTTGTTAATGACTGAATAGAGCTACTGTATTTGCATTCCTTGCTTAACATACACTGTATCTAATGCCTATTGTAAGTACTACATACTGGCCAAATCCTGTTATATAAATTATAGAGATGACAATATTACTGGCAGGGGAAATTTTGGATAAAGCATTCCTATTTTTGTCCCCAGGCTTGTTTGACTCTTGTGTTATCAGTTACATTGCATGCAAGGACAGGGGCAGAAGGTAAAGCTGCATTTACCAAAAACTTCCCCACTAGTTTCATCATCACCCTTATGCAAGTAAAACCTATGCAACAGGACCTTGGGCAGTATTTGGGGAGGCATTTCCCCATTTATCTTTTGGTGACAAGGAGAATGCATTTGTGCAAATCTTAAGATCTTATTATGCCTATAACAGACAGAAGGGCTTCAAAGGTTATAATTTAATTTAATTGTCAAATTTATATACCGCCCACTCGGCCAAAGCCGACTCAGGGCGGTTCACAATGACAATTTAAAAAACACGTTAAAAACAAGTTAAAACTACCCACCCCCTAAAACAAGGGGTGCAGGATCCAAAGGCACCATGGGGGGGAGTTCTTCTATACCAGCCACCCAATGGAGGTTATAAACTTGCCATACAGCTCCATCAATGGTCTGTCAATGCTGTGAGCGAGTATGGATGACCACAGATGATAATTACTATGTCATAATTTGGTAAAACTGGTAATCTATTCTGACTTGCCAAGTTGTGAGCAAAACAGTGTAGCAAATAGCTGTTTGTATTTTCCTGATGGGATACTTCTTGGTCCCTTATCCCATAGTACACAGTTATTTTACGGTATTAGCTCTCATTGCATGTGACAGTCCACTGAGGGAAACCATCTACAGAGACCAATAAGAAAATGACATTTACCAGGCATGTACAGTGAACAGCTACTACAATAAAACCCCTACTTACGAAAAAGTCCATTCCGTAGGCTTTTGCTTAAATCGTTTTTTTTTTTGGTAACTCGAAACAAACTCGTAGGAAAAATTATTTTTACGTAACTCGAAACAAACCCATAGGAAAAAGAATATGTAACTCAAAGCAAACTCATAGGAAATCATGTAAATCGGGACATGGTTTTAGCATAAAATCATTATGCAAGTCAAATTTTATGTAACTCGAGGCATTTGTAAGTTACTGTACTTCTGAAACATGCCTGCTCCAATCTGAGAAAGGCTGATAGTTGCATTTCCAAAAGCCACCTGCATTATCTTCATATATTTAAACTAAATCTATTTGCATGTGGGCATTTTGAATGTCTCATTTTGTCCGCAGGACATGTGGGTGCTGTTTCACTGAATTTCTCCATATGGTAGAGAAAGTCTCTGATAGCTTCTCAAAGTGGACATTGCAGTTAGCAGTAGTTGTAGCCCAGTTTCCATTTGTTCTTTCCTATGGAAGGAGAGTGAAATTCCATTGTTCCTGGAAAGCAGCAGGACCTAAATGCTGCACCTTCGGTTCTTAAACATTTTATTTCCCCACACAAGAACCTTCCACCCTTCCTCACCATCCTCAGATATAATGTTTTTTGATAACATTTTAAAATATACTTCCATACTGCAAGGTGAACAGGTTGCTGTGTTTGCTTGTTTTCTTTCTCTTCATCAATCTGCAACTTCCTGGCTTCCTTTATGGGGGGAAAGCCCTGCGGCAGGAATCAGCTTATGACATCCTTGATATACCTTAAATTTAAATTTCAGACTTAGTTTTCCATCAAACAAAATGGTCAACAATAAAACAAAAGTAATTTCTAATTCAAACCTGGAGTCTAATAAAACACTGATGGGATACTGTGGTTTCATTTGATCTTGAGGACTTAAGTTTGGCCAACAACAAAGCCAAGAAAGTGGCTTCATTTTGGCAGGCCAAAGCTTGATCTGGACACGAAAGAAGAGCGTAGGCTCTGCATTCAGTGCCGGAAAAGCATCCCAAAGCAAAAGCATTATGAAGCCCTAAAGACATGTTACCTTGACTGTACAGCACAAATGGTGTTCCCAGGCTCAGGGCTGTAGCCAGGATTCTAATTTTTTTGGGGTTGTGGGGCGTTTTACTTCCACTTCCAGGAGCGATGAGGGCAGCACAGACCAGATGAAACACAGTAAACCCATTCATGCGGATTCATAGGGGCTTGGGCTTCTGGGAACATCTGGAGTGCCAAGGTTTCCCATCACGGGTCTAGGTAGCTCCAGGGTGGTGGTGGTGAGCTACACCCGCCCATTACTCATTGAATTTCCCCCAAACCAGCTGCTGGTGGCCTAGGACATTTGTACAGTACTGTATGTTTGCAGATGAAACTGTGGGTAAAATACCATTTACAATAACTTTTTTTACTTCTTGCTCACATGACCTTTTTTTTCTTCCTGCAGGGAGCGTAAGTATAAATCTAATAAGATTCGGAAGCCTTCAGCCCTTCCAACTAGCAGCCTAACACTCAATACAGGTTGATCTATCCACATCACAATGCCTTAGATAAGAACAGAAGCATGTGTGCATGTGTAAAAGTTTACAGAAGCAGGTAACTGTGTAAAAATCTGAAAATTCAACAGAAACACAAATGAATGCTGACATACCACCTGTGAGTGCACTGGATATGCACTCAAAGGGAAATTTTGGTGTTCAGAAAATTAATCTTCAATTATTAGTATTTGAATGTTGAATTCATCAGATTCTGAAGAGTCACACATGCCATGAGAAAGAGCAATCTCTTCACTGGCTCAAATAAAAACCATATCCATTACTTAGGCACCTTTCCCAAAATAATGTTATTAACCCCCGAACAAAAGTACTCTTTGGTGATGCACAAGTGCACATTTTGGGGGGGGGGGACACCCCTCCTCTACCTGTTTAATGAATTATCATTACACAGCAAGATGAGCACCAAAATTTAAAGGATTCTAAAGTTTGCTTTAAAAATCTGGCCTGAGCAAGATGTCAGCATCACCACTTGTCCTCTAAGAAAGTTTTGCGCACAAATGTATCCATTTCAGTCAAATGTTTTATTTCTCTTCCTGTGGTCCAAATATCCACCTGGAAAGTGCCTCCCCTCCCCACAAAAGGAACCATTTGCTCCATGGATAGGCACATGTCCATCAACATAACCAGATTGGCAGGAAGTTCCCATCTTAGTTTGCTCATCAGGACACCAGGTATAAACCTAACTGCCATGACTGGCTCAAAATGTTTAATGTCTAAATCTGAATGTCCAAATGCCACCACCACCCCCTCCATTCACTAATTAAATGGGACCCAAATCAGCACAAAGTTATCCAGCGCAAGCGCCCCTCAAATGAACTGGAGAACGGGCCAGTGAGATGGGTGCCTCCTGTTTTTGTCACCTGAGGCAACATCCGTGTCATCTTGTTTCTCCAAATGGCTGTCTATGTCAGAACTGAACTGAGAGAAAATGGAGGCCACTCAATGCTCTTCTCTGAAGTAAATTCCACTGGTTGAACAAAAGCTTCAAAGGGATTCCTTTTGACAAGGTGGCAATACAGTCTTTTAGCTTTAACCTTATATTTTTGACAAATCTGGCCTTGAGAGGTCATCAGCCCAAATTAGAATCCGCTGACATGTCTGCGATGGGCTTGGGCTCATCTCTTGTCAAAGAAATGGCACAAAAACTCCACATCTGTCTTTCCGCCTCTGAGTACTAACTCGCCATGCAGCTCCAATATACAGTTCCATTCATATCTAAAAGCCACATATTTTCTAGTGTCTCGAGTTATGTGTTTTTTACGAATGAACAAACAAAAGACCCCTTCCAAATGGTCAGGGGTTCAGGTCTATGAAATGGGGGGGGGGGGGCAAAATCCCGTGTAGCCTCGGTTGATGCTGGAAATGTACTGCTCTGTCTCCCTTTGTCCACAAAAGGTCCAGCAAAATCTCCAAGTCCTTTGGCATTCAGGGAAAGATGAGGGACGGCAAGTGCTCTTTGGGTCAGACCTCGACTGGCTCAAGCTGATTGAGATGAACCCGCATGAGCTGGATGCTGTTGAGGATCTTCTTCTGATGACCAACCAGGCTGACGCCGATGCGTTGAATGTCTCTGGACAAAGGAGAAAGCAAGATGGGGTTTAGACCAGCATCCTGATGTCTGCATTGCCAGTCTCAAAGGATATTCTTACCTGATGCTTTCTGGCCCACTGTGAGAACCAGTGCAACAAAGGGGAAAGTTAAAGGGGGGGGGGGGGAGAGCAGTGGTGGGCTACAAAAGTTTTTACTACTACACTGTGGGCATGGTATGGTGGGTGTGGCCAGGGGGAAGCCCTGCATTGCACCCGAATTTGGACAACTTTATTTCAAAACCTGGATGAGCGCACCAGCCAGAATTTCTGCTACCGGTTCTGGCGAACTGATGCGAATCTGCTGATGCCCACCACTGGGAGGGGGAGAGGACAGAAGCACACAGGAATAGCTCACGGGCTTCATGCTTCCCTTATACTTGGCACAGGTCTTGTCAAGGAAGCTACACACCACATTGTTTAACACCCTGCCCTCTTTTTGTCATTTGTCATTTCTTTTTGGGAGCTGCTAAACAGTTTACACTAAGTGAGGCTAAATAATATAAAACACAAAAAGGAATGGGCATGTGGAAATTGAGAAAATGTGGTTAAAACGATGAAAACCTGACATAATCAGTAACAAAATAATTTGCAACGGCACCAACAAAAACATCAGTGCCAATGCGACAAGGAAGCAAAGTTCCCACTGATGTGGGTTAAAAACCACATTGCAAGGTATGAGAGGAAGTTTCCTCTCTCTAGCAGCAGGAAGCCAAAGGGACAGAGTTGTTGGGAAAGTTTATTTATGGGAATCTTTAGCTGGATTTTTGGAGTTCTAAATTACTCTGCTCTTGTTCTTGAAGTACAGTATAGAAGGGATAGATCAGGTACTCCATAGCTTTGTGATTTTTTTTCCTGCTTTTTAATCACATGTTAAACCTGCTGTGTAAGCTACTGCAGTGGCTCAAGTCGCTAAGATGCTGACTGGGAAGTGGAAGGTCAGCAGTTCGATTCCCAAGTACTGCAGGGCGGAAATGAGCTCCCGTCTTCATCCCTGCTCCTGCCAACCTAGCAGTTCGAAAGCAAGAAATTGCAAGTAGATAAATAGGGACCACTTCGGTGGGAAGGTAACAGCGTTCCGTGCGCTCCGGTGTCTAGTGATGCCTGCCATATGACCACGGAAATGTCTGCAGAAGCAGACAGCGCTGGCTCTTCGGCTTAGAAACAGAGATGAGCACTGCACCCTAGAGTCGGATACGACTGGCTTTCGAGCAAGGGAAACCTTTACCTTTACCTTAAACCTGCTGGACCTTGTAGTTGTTTGAAGCTACGAGCATTATTTACTGATGTGCTCCTATCACATGAAAAAAATATTACAAAAACAAAATTTCAGAGATCAGTCGCTTACATGGCTGCCTCGGAACATTTGTTGTTGTTGAATGTTTGGCCTGACCACATGGCTCAATGCGACAAACAAACAAACAAAAAGCAGTATTATAGTTCATGTCACAGTGTGCTCTGTTTTATCAAGACTATGTTTATATGGTGTTTTAGCAGCACACAGGAGCTTGTATGCAGGGATAAAAGGAAACTTATTTCTCAGTGTTCTAGCAATACACATGGGCAGAAGATGGGACTAGATGCAAATGAGGCACATTGATGAAAGAAAGAGAAAGCAACAGAAAATGGCACATGCTCAAAAATGACATTTTATTTCTGAAATCCCTGGACCATCCATCTTTGCTTCAGAATATCCTCATCCTTACCTCTGCCAAGGATCTGGCAAGCACACAAATACCTGAAATAATTCTCTTCCTCATCAACACAATCCCAAGATCAATGAATACTTGTAAGAATGAGTTCCAAAACCTATATGGTTTTCCTTCATTTTCACCTCCTTGTATACTGTACTTCTAAAAGGACATATTTGCCTTACTCCTTCTTTCCTTTTAGTGATCTTTGGACCCAGAGAACCATATGTATTTTTGGAGGTGCCCCAAGAATCAGAACAGAATGCCTGGGTTTTTCCTAAGTGTATCAAGTTGGAAGTCCCACTGCTTCCAAGGGAACAGGTAACTATAAAGTGCATTGGAAAATCTGGGCACAGGGCTGCTCTGAATCTGAGGACCCTGGGATTTCCCCATGGGAGCCAAATCTCCATCTCTACTTCTTCCAGGGATCAGGCAAGTGTCCAAATACTTGAATCTGCTGGAGATTCTTGGACAGCAATCGAGGGCGGCCCAAGCCATGAAAGTGGGGTGGGTGTTTGGGGGGTGGGGGTGGGGGGTGGCCAGGTGAAAAAGGCACAGAAATGGGGAAATGGAGGGGGAGGAGATTATAAGGCCCAGAGTGTGTTCAAAATGGAGACACCCTGGTTCTGGGAGACTTGAGGGAGGCTGGGTTCTTAGGTGTACCTTTAAGAAGAGGGAAATACATGGCCTACAAGCACTTGTCAAATGCAGGTGGTCTTGCCATGCCCATTCAACTCTGAGGGAGTGAGGAAAAGATATATAAATTGCAGCTGTCTGCACGGGTGGGGATTACTGTGTGGAGAAAATATGTAGCTGTAGGTTAGAACAGTGATGGCGAACCTGTGGCACTCGGAGCTCAATCTGTGGGCGCCTGTGCAGTCACCCCAGCAGAGCGTTTGTCCCGCCCCCTCTGCCCAGCAGCCCAATGGGAGCACTTCCTCCCTCCCCCAGGACAGAGTTCACCCCACCCCTCTGCCCAGCAGCCCAATGGGAGCGTTTCCTTTCTCCCCTGTTACTATGTTGGCACTTAGTGATCAATAAGTGAGTTTTGGGTTGCAGTTTGGGCACTTGGTCTCTATAAGGTTCGCCATCTCTGGGCTAGAACAAGGCTGGCAAGCCCCTCTAGACTTCCAAAATTAGATTGTTTTTCTTGATTCCAATGTGCCTCTGTTTTGAAATTGTTCAATTTGCCACAGAACCTTGTTTTCTGTTGTAACTGTTTTGTAAGTAAACAAAATGAAACTGACTGGGGCTTTTTCTGTTCTTTTTGCTATCTTTTAACAGGCACGGTTAAGGCCTTGGGCTGTGGGAAGCTAGCTAAAACCCTGGAATGCTTAGCCTGAGAGTGTCATTTCAGGTGGATTCCAGCTCACCTTTCGGCCGTTGCGTGACTGGGAAGTAAGGGAATTCTTAGAGAGATGAAGGAATATAAAGGAAGGGACCCTTGGCTCTACATCTTCCCACGGTGAAGAGTAAGGAAGAGAGAGGAAGACAGACTTGCTTCCAGTGGGGAAAGAGAGGATTTTGGGGGTACCTTCTTGCTTAGCCTTTACTACAGATCAGGGCCTTGCAGAGTCTGGAACAGGAAACACAGAGCGGACACAGCACCCTGTCTGTTTGACTGGTCCTTGTTGCTTCCCTCACAGGGGCTTTTCTGGTTTTGAAGGGCACCTGTGGCACTTTTCACCCCAAACCTCCCACCCCTTTTTTGACGTTCTTCAAACATTATCCGTTTCCTAGCTTGCATCCCTCCCAAAAGGTAGAGTGGGATGAAGGCGGGCAAGGCTTCCGTAAACAGGGGGAGCCAAGTACAGAAGGCCAAGTTTCCTTGTGGCTTCGGATTAGGTGACCACTCCTTTGGCAACCCAGGTTTGCTGCCGTAGAGCGTGAGGTTAAGGCTCTTACTCTAGAGTCATGCGTGAGATGACGTCAAATGTGGTCAGGCCAGCTTGATCAAAGTTCTCCTTGTAGCGGCCCATCTTAATGGCGTCCAGCCACTCGTGGGCGTTGGTGAGGGAAGGGAAGTCTGGGGGTGAGTTGCTTAGCAGGTGCTGGGACGGCCTGCGAAAGAGAGAAGCAGACTTTCAAAAGGAGCGCTGGGAAACGAGGCAAGCTCTACAGTTAACATCAACCATTCAGGAGGCTAGAGCAAAAGACATGGAAGACACGGGGAAAACGGACAAGCAGCGGCGGCTGTGCAGCACAAATCTTTCCAAAGCATCTGAACCAGGAGTTCTCAACCTTTTAAAGCCGGGGCCGGGGTCACGCTCCCTCAGACAGCTTCTGGGGCCAGACGGCCATTTTGCCCTTCCTCCACCACATGGCACTTCCTGGTGTGCTGGAGGCAGTGGGGGGGCCACATGAAATGGTGCCATGGGCCACATCCAGCCCATGGGCCGCAGGTTGAGAATCCCTGGTCCGAACAATAAAGTTGATCCCTCTTTGCACGCACAAACAAGAGCCCTGCTTATTCCCTTTCCCAGACCCTACATGCAGTACATTTTCAATGCACAGAATCACTCTCACTTTGCACAGAGTCCGGTTTTCAAAGATTTCATCCTGTCTGGGATTACAGCAGACGTTGACTTCCCTTGTTTCTCGTTTGCCTTCTGACATATTTTGGGTTGCCCTCTACAAAATCAAGGATCCTCCTCCTTTCCCCAGGCTTGTTGATACTCATGGGGGAAAATCCCTCCATGTTAACAGGATGCATTTCCTTCTTCAGTTCTGGAGTGGACTAATCCTGGCTGAATCTCCTCCCTAGGGACCTCCTCTTTTGTTGACACTAAGCATCTGTTCCAGTGAGGATGGGAAAGGAAGGCAGGAACATAGGGGCTTCCAAACTCACCCTGCCCAGCTTTTCTTACCCTCATTCTAAGAAGGCCTCCTGACCCTGAGAGACAGGCCTCTTGTTGCCTATTTTGTCCCTTCAGGCCCATTTTTCATGCATCTCTGGCAGCTGGTTTCATTAGCCACACTGTCCTCAGTCCATATACAGGCACACTCTTTGTTTATCACCCCCACAGAGAGCACCAAGGCACATAATAGTCCACATGCTAAAAATGGTAAAGGTCTCCCTTGCTCCAAAGCCAGTCATATCTGACTTTAGAGGGGTGATGCTTACAGCTGCCTGCATCTACAGACGTTTCCATGGTCATGTGGCAGGCATGACTGGATGCTAGAGAGCATGGAATGCTGTTACCTTTCTGGCCAAAGCAGTACCTCTTTATCTACTTGCAATATCTTGCTTTCGAACTGCTAGTTGACAGGAGCTGGGACAGATGACTGGTGCTCACTCCGTTGCATGGCACTCGGGTCTCGAACTGCTGACCTCAACGTCTTAACTGCTGAGCCATTGTGGTCCAGTCCACAAGCTACTTATGTGTTAGACCAAAAGAAAAGATGAAATGTCAAAATAATAAGGATCAACGAAGCATAATAACAAGAGCAAAGCTAGTGTCATATGGTGCCTAAAAGTGTGGGCTATAAGTGAGAAAACCTTTGTGTAATCTGAATTCAAAAGGCAGTTTTAGGAGAATTCTTACAGGATGGCTGTAAGGACTCTTAAGCTTGAAAAAGGTGATGCTGTGCTCAAGAAACTAGAGAAAGGATTGACCTCTCATGGGTCCAAGAGCCAATTTTGTACTCTTGGATTTTGTCTCCCCCTAATACAGAACTATAAACACTCATGACCCTAAATTTCCTATCTAACCTCAATGGCTTAAATCCAAATATTGAATCAAGCCCTGGATGGAAAGTTAACACTCATTTAAATCCTCCTGGTTCTTATTAATGCAACCAGCTTGCTCTAAAGGGGACCAGCAACTGAATTGAGGTCAACGTCTGCTGCAATCCTCAAAAAGGATGAAATCTTTGAAAACCGGACTGTGCAAAGTGAGAGTGATTCTGTGCATTGAAAATATACTGAATGTAAAATATATCTTATGGACTTCTTGAAGAATCATTTTGTTTGGCAAGGGGAGGTGCCAAACTCCAAGAAGCGTATATATGTATTCTCAAGGTTTCCATTTTTCTTCCATTCTCTTCTATCTGTGGACCCCAACCAAACTACATGTCCAAACCACCTGCCTTCTGATGGCCCCCCTATCCTACCTGCTGTTCCCTGTGCCAGTAGCTTTCAGTGCCGATGGCTTGCGGATCATCTTGTCCAGGGCATTGACAATCTGTTCAAATTTGGGTCTCTGGACTCGCTCTTTCTGCCAACAGTCCAGCATCAGTAGGTGCAAGACAGTTGGACAGTCTGGGGGAGGTGGCAGACGATAGTCCTGGTCAATGGCATTGATGACCTACAATAAAGGAAGAAATGGGTGAGGATGAGGCCCAGTGCAGAATGCATTTATGTCTTTACCAGCAAATAGCTGGTTGAAAATCATGGGGTGAGGAGGAGAAGTTTGTTGCATGTGAGAACGTACATCCTGGTTAGACATGTCCCAATAGGGCCTCTCTCCATAAGACATGACCTCCCACATCACAATGCCATAGCTCCAGACGTCACTTGAAGATGTAAACTTCCGATATTGGATAGCCTCCGGGGCTGTCCAGCGAATGGGGATCTTGCCACCCTAGAAGAGGCCAAAAAATATACCGTTAAGCCTTGTTCCTGTAACTTTTTACAAATGGACATGAACCGCCCTCAATGGACACCTAAATTTTCCCATATTTTGGCAAGATTTCAGGTTAAAGCAGCACAACAAATTCCTTCTCTGAAACATAGAATCCAACTCCTTGCTCAGTGCAGGAATATAAGTTAAAGAACATCACTCTGCCTAACTTTCTTTCGAACACAGCCAGTATTGGAGAACATAAAGATTATGTCATGACTGTTCCTTGAGATGCTTTTGGAGATGTTTGATCTATGATGACACATGCCTCAGTTGCATCCCACCTGGACTACTATAATGCCCTCTACTTGGGGCTGCCTTTGAAGAGTGTTCAGAAACTTTTAGCTGCATCCAGACTAAGGTTGATTAAGGTTTAATTTGGCAATGTCAGGGTGCAAGCAAGTTTTGTTGCACTGTGTATAACTTGTATGCACCCCAAAATTGCCTTTGATTGGCAGTGGTTTGTTGTTAGTGATGATTTCACTTCACTTGGCAGAATTTCAGCCATTACTGTATTTGTATACACTTTTAATTCATTCATGTGAAGCCTTGGGTTCTCCTCCACCAGGAGGAAGGCAGCATAGATGTAAAACAGAATAGTATAGAATAAAATAGAATGAAAAGGGTACCTACTGGCCAGTACCTAGAACAGTACACAAAATTCATCTGTCCAGATGTCTTGGTTTTTCTCTAAATGGCAAAATTGAGAGTCATCTCAGTTCTCAATCTAGAACTGAACTTTTTTCCACATATAATTGCACAAAATTTCAGAGGAACTGCAAAAAATGTG
This sequence comes from Bradypodion ventrale, assembly GCA_035047345.1. Taxonomy (NCBI): domain Eukaryota; kingdom Metazoa; phylum Chordata; class Lepidosauria; order Squamata; family Chamaeleonidae; genus Bradypodion; species Bradypodion ventrale. The sequence continues at coordinate 136,074,761 of JAWDJE010000002.1, read as the reverse complement.
CTATGTCCTCCAAGATATTTGACAAACAGTACCAAAATAAAGGGATCCGCATTCAGGCTCTGCCTTCCATGGCTCTGCTTATGGAAGTGTCACTGCCCAGCTTTGAAGGATTTCCTTACACTACAATGTATCTACATTTTAAAAGGGACCCTCACCCCTGTATGTAACATTTGGGGAGCTAGAGGGGCTTCGGTTGAGAAGACAGCATTGGCTAGCTGGTCTTAACCAGACTGATATTTGAGAAGTGAATCTGGAGTCTAACCTGTTAATTTCTACTGGAGTTACTCAGCCTGAGAAGAAACTAATCAAATTGTTCTGGCTTTCATTTTATGCAGACATCTAAGGGGCATTTAGAGTTTACTGTATAGCATCTGGCCTTGGGAGAACACAGCCCAATCCCTGTAGGCTATGCCAGTCTGACAGGGCTATGAGAAATACTGTTTCCAGAGAAAGAACTCACCAAGGCTCCTGTGTAAGTTGGGTTTGAAGCATCATCTTCCAAGAACCTTGATAAGCCAAAATCAGAAACCTTGCAAACCAGGTTACTGTTGACCAGAATATTGCGGGCAGCCAAATCCCGGTGGACATAGTTCATATCTGACAGGTAACGCATGCCAGCTGCTATGCCTCGCAGCATGCCCACGAGCTGCAGAACGCTGAACTGCCCTTCTTTTTGCTGTGAATAACACATAAAAGAGACATATCTCTCAGTGAAAGATTCAAGAGAAACAGAATAGAATTGGGAGGGGTGGAGGGGAGGGTATTTTATATATAGCTCAACACATTTTGGTTAGAAAATTATTGCATGGTCTTCTTCAGAGAAAAATAGTACAGAAGTCTGCCTTTAGGAATTTTAAGGAACTGCATCCCTAAACTTCATTCTCTTTCCCACACACATGACAAAAATACCAAGGAAAAATTGATTCAGTCACTCACCCATAATAGTCACGTGACAAGAAAAGGAGATCACTATGGTGATTGATCACACAGATGCTAAATAATGGCAATTTAGGGCAAGAATTACCTTGGGAATCAAAGTCACTTTGACAATGACTTGTAAGGCACAGCAGCCTACAGGAGCCATTTGTACAAAACAAGACAAGTTAGGAAACTAGAATGAAGGACTTTCTTTTCACTTTTAGTAAATCTAACGTTTGCGTGCAGAGCTCTCACTACTGAATGTTTCACTACCCAAAACAATCTTCCAACATATAAAATTAACACATTTTACAGAAGGATTCTAGTGTGCCTTGCAGGTGAGGAGGGCTTCTTTTTATATGTGTAAGCATACTATCATAAAAACCCTCATCTAGAGTGTGGGCACAGACAAAGTATTTCAAAGAGAAAAACAAGTGTTAGAAGAACTAAAAGAGAGTTATTGAAAAAGACAAATGCCAACAACGTGGAATCCTCAATAATTTCAAACAGTTAGAGGAGAATATGAAAATGTGGAAAAGGACAGAGCTATGTGTTGCAGTAACAGCAATCTTACATGTCCTAACACTGGGTGCCAGTGGGAGGAGCCTTTACAGCATAATGTGATTGTCAAACAGAGAGTGCGAAGATGATGACACACAAGACAAAAGCAGAACACCAAGGGAAGGGGACAGAGATGGAGATGTCAAGGCTGTCGAACTGTAAGAGGCACCGATACCACATGCTCCAGAGCTATCTATCGGTCACTCCTTGCCTCCTTACCTCACAAAGTCATCACTGATAGAGCCAGTGACTTGGGAGGAAACTGAACAGCATCTGAAGCCACCAGAAAGAACTGCAAGAGAAGGGATAAATGTGCTACACAAGAGAATGAGACGTGGGCCCTGACCAAACCACCACTAGGCAGGAAAGCCACTGGGTGCAAGTGGGCCTTCCAGGTGAAGCAGGGTGCAGAAGGAGAAGTGGAATGCTGCAATGCAAAAGGGTCCCTCCAGAAACACGGAGAAGACTTTGATGAAACCTTTGCCCCTGTTGCCAAACACAGCACTCTAAAAATGCTCCGGAGTGTGGCAGCCTCCAAAGAAATGCAAGTCAAGCGCCCAGATGTCAAGATTGTGTTCCTAAGTGAAGGAATTGCAGAGGAGCTGTATGTGGAACATTAAGCGGGAAGATCTTGATTTAGTTTGCAAATTAAAGAAAGAACTGTATGGACTGAAACAAGCTGCTTGAGCCTGGAACAAGAAATTGAAGAAGATGCAGCTGCAACAAGGTTTCAGGTAAGATTATGCAGATCGGTGCTTACATACCAGAAGCAGAAATGGGCACTTAACTTTTATTCTTAGCTATGTTGATGACCTAATTGTGGCTATTCAAAGAGAACAGGAGTACAAAGAGATTTTGCACCATCTTAACAAGAGGTGAAAAAATAAAGGAGGTTTTAGGTGCAACATACTATTTGGGCAGTCAACTGGAAAGGGAGACAGATGGCTTGTATTTGCAGAACCAGAAATGAAAGATTATTGAACTCATGGAGACGCTAGACCAGTGGTTCCGAACATGGGGACGACCCCCAACCGGTGGACTTCAATTCCCAGAAGCCTATGTCACTACATTGTCTGATCAGTGTTTTGGGGAATTGACTTAGGCTTCTGGGAATTGAAATCCAAAAAGCCAAAGGTTGGGAAACACTGCACTAGACCTAAAAATGGCCAAACTGTTGCACCATTCATGACAACAAACTATTAAGAAAGTGAACTTCAGTCAAACAATAGCAAGGACAGAACAGCTCGAGGGAAGCTTTTGTGCCTCACAACAACTTCTAGACCTGACATAGCTGCCGCCGTAGGGATACTGAGCAGAAACGTTAATTCACCTACACAGGGTGATTGGACAGAGTAGCTAGATCAGAGATGGGCAGTCTTGGCCATCCAGCTGTTCTTGGACTTCAATTCCCAGAAGCCCAAGTCAACACACCAGCTGGTCAGGGTTTCTGGGAATTGAAGTTCAAGAACAGCTGGAGGGCCAAGACTGCCCATCACTGAGCTAGATGCTTAAAAGAAACTGTGGACTTTAAGCTAAATTTGCCAGTTAGCAAAAACCCCAAAGGGCTCACAGACACAGACTGGACAGATAGCACAAACTATAAATCCACCAGATGTTCCTGTTAATGTATAGTGATGGACCTAGTCATAAATAAGATGTTGTAGCTTTTGTCTTTCACAGAATTAGAATTCATTGCCAAAGCAGAAGCATACAGAGAACTGCTACAAATAGAGAATCTGTTGACTGATTTTGGAATGGATTAAGAGATGCCAGTCCAGATGGTGGAAGACAACCAGAGCCGCATCAAATTGTCACAGAGTGAGAAGATGAATACACACATCAAACACATTGGAGTGAGGTACCACCTGGTGCATGAACCTGACTGCGAAACGGACCTTCCAGATGCAGAGATTACAGCATATGTCCTGACAAAGCCTTAATCAGAGATTGTTTCAAGAACCTGCAAAGCAAGATGAAGCTCGAGGGTTCCTCAAGCATGCAAGCTTGAGAAGAGGTGTTGGAATAACAGCCATCTTCCATGCACTAACACTGCATAGCAATGGGAGGGGTTTTTACAGCCTAATGTGATTGTATTTTGCCTGTTAACTTGATTGGTAAGGTTCTTTTCCTGCCTCTGGCATTGGAGGCAAGCCTCCTCCCCTTTCCCTGTTTTTGCTTCCATTGTTTTGCTGATAGTCCTCCTCCTTCTTCCTCTGGTGGCCAAGCAACAAACACATAGGCTCTCTCTCTACCTGCCGGAAACTCCATTTCCCATTTCCCTTCCTTCCAACTATAACTATAAACCAGGGGTTGTCAACCTTTTTCAGTCGTGGGCCAGGTCACACCCCCTCAGACAGTTGAGGAGGCCAGACTGGTTGCCCCCCCTGTTTATGGCTGCCGTAAATGGGTCCGTGGCCGATTCTGGCTGCAGCAGCTGGAGCGAGGGCTGGATTATTACTGCCTTTGGCTGTATTTGGCCCACAGGCCGTAGGTTGCCTACCCCTACTATAAATGGTAACTGTAAGTAAAGAAACCATTTTCTACTTAAAGTGCTTCTAAAGTACTTTTACCATGCAAAATACTAGTCTGTGTGTGGAATACCAAAGACAGTCTCTCTGGGCTAATATCTCCGTGTGTTCTGTGCTGTTGTTATTTTTTCTTCTTCTCACTCTGCTACCTAAAAGGAATAATGAAACATTCCCAGTACTATAAACACAGTATCATTGTTTCAAATGTCAAAAAAAGTAATGGGTTTTAGTGATATTATCCAATCTTTAAAATTCATCCTCAAATAAAAGAGGAGATTGGGGATCAATTAAATATTACTCATCAGGAAATAGCTGGTGAATTTAGTAATGTTTTCAGTAACTATACATTTAAAAATCCAACGTGATATCATTTTTATAAAAAAGCAAAATCTATCTTCTGAAAACAAGCAAAAACCTTTGTTCTCATTGGAAAATTTAGCACTAAAGCAAGTGATAGTCATTTAGAACTTAAAATTCAATGATACATCTGACTTAAATAGATCGTGAACTAAATGTACTGGCATTAGAACTAAATCTCTGCTTGATGTTATAAATCAGGTTTTATCTACAAGGATTATTGTTCAGCATCTCAAAAAATGTTTTTATCTCCAGATTCAGCAAAGATTCCCTTACTTTCCTATTTTGTAACTGAATTAGAAGGTTTAGAGGCATCCAGTTATGTTTGTTAATTGTTATTTTTATCAATCATTTTGAATAAATACATAAATATATAAATAAACTAATGTCTACAAGTCATACTGCATTTATTCAGAGCAGCATAATGAGTGATAGTTTTTGATAAGAGATAAAATCAAATCACATTTTCACTGTGCATAAAGAGGCATTACTATTCCAATAGAATTTCAATCATATCAGGGTTTAGACAAACTGATAAGCTAGTTACATATCTGATAAATATACTGGACAGGATACAGACTGGCAGTGCCTCTCTGAGCCAATGAAATCCACTGCAAGTTATGAAAGTCATGCTAAATTGCCCCATTGATTTCAGCAAGTGTAATCTAAGCATGACAATCTGCATCCAATGTATTGAAATCAAATTAATCAAGTCAATAACATGCATAGAGTATAATAGCATTTTTCTAAAAAATGAACCAAATAAGAGTCAATTGGACATTTTCTAATAGGTAAAAGATAATCCAAGAATAAGCAGTGGACTACATGTGTCCCCATTAGCACATTGTTCTGGTCTGTAGGGCCACCCTGGGAACCCTCAACTTCAACATGAGCACCCTGTTCTCCAAAACAAATTATATCAGGAGTGCACATCCTGGCACTTCCTCTTTTATTTTTAACTAGCAGGGGTGCCCGGCTTTGCCCAGGTGGTCCCAACCCGGATAGCTGAGTGCCAGTGTTAGCTAGGAAACCCACTTGCCAGGTTTGGGCTTGTGATGTGAGCTCAGCGATGACATCACAATCCCCCCAGTTGGCCTAGCACTGGGGCAGACACAAACCCTTCTGTCCAATATACCCCCCTTTGCAGATCAATTTAGGGGGCAAACCCCCCGGGCTTCGGAACCCCGACAGTAACCTGCTCAGATGCGCAAGGAACGTGTGTGTTGAATTTCACGGGGTTTGGTCAAGGTGTGTGGCAGCCCATTGCAGATGTGGTACCCATACCTCTGCTTTATAGGTATAGAAGATGACTGTTTTCAGCTGTTTCTTAGCCTGGTGGAGCCCATGGTTGGGCATGGGGATAGAGCTGCCTTCTCCAGCAGTTTAGGCCTGACTTAACCATGTAGTATGGAAGCCGTAGTGTTAAAGAGGGATAAATAATGTGCAGGCTACCAAAGGTTTGGCAACCCTTGGGCAAAGGTAAAGGTTTCCCTTGCTTGGAAGCCAGTTGTATCCAACTCTAGGATTCAGTGCTTATCCCCATTTACAGCCAAAGAGCCAGCACTGTTTGCATCTGCAGACATTTCCATGGTCATGTGGCAGGCTTGACTAGGCACTGGAGCGCATGGAATACTGTTACCTTTCCCACCAAAGTGGCACCTATTTATCTACTTGCAATTTCTTGCTTTCAAACTGCTAGGTTGAAAGAAGCTGGGACGGGTGCTCACTCCGTCATGCAGCACTCGGGTCTCAAAATGCTGACCTGCCGACCTTCCAGTTGTCAAGCTCAGTGTCTTAACCACTAAGTCACCACACTCCCCTGGGAACTCTTAGTCCTCTCTTTTTCTGAGGGAAAGAAGTAAACTGTCAAGCACAAAGATTTAGGGAGTAGAAATTCAGCTTTTAAGTGTGTCAAAGGCTCCCCTGATGACACTATTTTTTTCCAAATGGGAAATTGTTTTGTAATTACTTCCAGCTATTTTCTTATTCTCCCTCCTTTTTTTTAATTCTGGAGTCTGGAGAATACCAGGGATGATAACTGACCTCTTAAACCCATCATAGTTGCCTCCCATAAACTAGAAATTTCCTGCCAAATTTAATTGTTTATTTTGTAACAGTAAAATCAGAAGAGCTCTCTTTAATGTTTTAGGGCAGTCAAAAAATACTAAAATTGCAAGTTGCATCATTTTATATATTTAAAATCATTTTATCCCACTCTTCATTTTAAAAAGGCACCTGGAGCAACTTAGAAAGTGCTATAATAAAAATTTAAACATTTACTACCTGATATTAGTTCTTAAAATGGAAAATAAATAATTTTAATTATTGGGAGACTTGCATAAAGAATTAGGCTATCTTATGAAATATCTATTATGGACAAAAAGGACAAACCTAATTAGTTTTAATACCATTTTCTGTATTTCAATTCTGGAATTTGGACCATATAGTAGGAAAACACAATTACTAGGTACTTTATAAGAGAGATCTTAAAATGATCCTGCCCTTGTCCTGCTGGAAATTTGGTTACCTATCCAGAGAAAACAGGATCAAATAATATAGAGAACATATGAAATGGTTGTTAGAAACTTGACTGCACTGTGTTTAGCATTTTTGAAATAAAGAATCTGCTTTTCAGTAGTCAATAAGGGGATGCTATTTTTAATCTGATTTTTGATAGAATCTAATACAAAGAACACTTGTGCTCTCAAATGCATCAAAATTTGTGAATCAAATACTATAAATAGATTCTGTTTTGTTGTTGTTCAGTCACACAGACGATTCCGACCCTTTGCAACCCTATGGACCATTGCCCGCCAGTCACCTCTGTCCTCCACTATCCTCCTCAGCCCACCCAGCTCTGTGCCCATTGTGTCTACAATACCATCTAGCCGTCTCATTTTTGGCCTCCCCCTTCTTCTTTTGCCCTCCACATTTCCCAGCATCAAGGCTTTCTCAAGTGAATTCTCTTTTACTATAGGATTAAAAGAAAAACAACCCTATTCTGTTGGAAGCAAACCATAGGTAAAGAATGCACAGTACTGTATTTTGTGTCCCCAGTATTGATGTGTGCAAAAACAACTTTTATATCAAAGAAATAGAAATGAACACAGTTTAGCAATATGCTATTACACAGATTTTAAAAATGTTACCTAAGGGTATATGAATATTTGTTTGATGATGATTTTTGTTTCTCATGTACTCTTGCTGCATCTCCTGCTTTAGATGTTCATCATTTGCTCTGACCCTAATTTATGAAGTTATTTTGAAGGTTTTGTGAAACTCGAAAAATTAGAACATCGTGCAAATGTTCATTCAGTTCAGGTGAAACAAATATATGAGATAGACTCATTACATGCAAAGTGAGATAGTCCAAGCCTTACTTTGTTATAATATTGCTGCTTATGGCTTACAGTTTATGAAAAACACAACCCCCCCAATCTCATGTACCCCATAATCATCACATAATCTCATGTACGCTGTATGCCATGATCATCACAATTATAACTAATTAAGGCATGACATCTCTCGCTTTGCAGGTAATGAGTCTATCTCATATATTTGTTTCACCTTTTAAGTGAAATGAATGGATATTTGCATGATATTCTAATTTTCAAAGTTTCACCTGTACACCTCTACCAAACATGATGTTTTGCACTGACTATGAAGTTGAGCTTGTTCTGTATAATTCTTTGAAAATCCATTTTATAATATGCATTGTTTAAGTAAGTTATACTGTGTCTCATAGACCTTAACTCCTCACTCCCCCTCTGCCCAAATCCTGAATATGTTATGCTAGCATCTGCGATTTCACCAAAAACTGCCCAAACTCTTTCAAGGATATCTCTGAAATTCTAAATATTGCCATTTTGGACTGAATTCATGAATTATACCTCCCCGGATAATGCTAGCCTCTCTTGTAAGAAACAGAACCATCTACCACAATGGTGAGAGAAGTAAGACAAATAAGCAAGAAGCGGGAGTAGATTAGATAATAGATAATGGTCATTTTCAATGCATGTTCTAATGTCTTTTCCATAGGGGCTGTAATTCCTATCACCCTCACTAATGGATATGCTATTGTAGGCTGAGGAACGTGGCAGCCCAAAACCATGGTCCTGTTTATAGGAAATGTAGCGAGGCAGGCAAATATAACTCTTTTCTAAGGGTCTTTTCCACTGTCTGCTGAGCAGTTGTTAAAGACATAGACCTTGCCATCTGCTTTGAAATGAATGGTTTTATTTTCTGTGAGCCGCCCAGTCTTCCGAGTTGGGCGGCAATATAAATCAGAAAAGTAAATAATAAAATAAATACCCATCCTTATAAATCACATTTTTTACTGTTATGGTTACTCTAAATGTTTTATGCTGCTGTTGCAGCTAATTATATTTTATCGCTTCAAAAGTGGTAGCTTGTACACTCCCATGAGGAGAGCTCTGCTGAAAACAGCAGTATAAATGTATTAAAGATAAGTGTGTAATTGCATAAAGAAACAGATCCAACAAAGGTTCCAAAGAGAGGCAGCTCTGCTTGGATTCAAGGGGAAAAATTGCAGCAGCAAAACAAAAACCAACCAAGACACCCAAAACCACACAGCACAACTACCTGACTGGTTGAAAAACAAAACCCCTGTCTTTGTGTTTATGATGAAATCAGAATCACTGCAGTGGCTCAAGTGGCTAAGACACTGACTGGGAGGCGGAAGGTCAGCAGTTCGATTCCAAAGTACTGCAGGACGGAATGAGCTCCCGTCTTTGTCCCAGCTCCTGCCAACCTAGCAGTTCGAAAGCAAAACATTGCATGTAGATAAATAGGGACCATTTTGGTGGGAAAGTAACAGCGTTCCATACGCTCCGGTGTCTAGTCATGCCTGCCGCATGACCATGGAAACGTCTGCAGAAGCAGACAGCGCTGGCTCTTCGGCTTTGAAACAGAGATGAGCACTGAACCCTAGAGTTGGATACGACTGGCTTTCGAGCAAGGGAAACCTTTACCTTTACTATCATGTGTATTTGGCAGCTTATCTTCGCTGAGGAAAGAGACAGCCAGGAACGGCAAGTCGTTGCTCAAGAAGGCAAGTTCCAGGCTTCCTTCTTACACCATAGCGGCAGCGGAGATACGTTGCAATTGTGAGGCTACTCAAGTAGAGTCTCCAGTTGAAAGCCAAGTGGAAAGAAGGCTGGGTGCCCGGCAGACAAAGAAGCACCTCAACAGTATGGTTCATAAGACGATTTAAAAACAATTGCAAAAGGCATTGATCCTGCCTATTTTGTTGCGGTCCTGGCGATTGTGTATCTAACCACCACCCCTGGGCTGGGAAATAGCAGGATTAAGTTTGCTAGACAGAGGAATGCTTTTAAAATTTACATTATGCTCTAAGGGCTTTGTAGACACAGCCCAGTGTTGGGTTTCTTGTGTCATGCCACCTAGGCTGAGCTCTCATGTCATGATCACTGGTGTGTGTGTGTGTGTGTGTGTGTGTGTGTGTGTGTGTGTGTGTGTGTGTGTGTGTGTGTCTTTTTGTCAGGTCTCCAGAGATCTGTGTGTGTGTGTGTGTGTGTGTGTGTGTGTGTGTGTGTGTGTGTGTGTGTGTGTGTGTGTGTGTGTGTGTGTGTCTTTTTGTCAGGTCTCCAGAGATCTTTTTCAAAAGGGAGATAAAGCGACAAATACAACAATAGAAAAAGCTTGCGGGAGATAATGGAGCTGGGTGACAGTGGTAAAGGGAGGCAAGATTTTCCATACCCGGAGGAAGGAATCCAGAGAGCCATTCTCCATGAACTCGGTGACAATCATGACGGGGCGGCTCTTGGTGACCACCCCATCCAGCCGGATGACGTTCGGGTGCTCAAACTGTCCCATGATGCTGGCCTCACTGAGGAACTCCCGGCGCTGCTCGTCTGTGTAGCCTGCCTTCAGAGTCTTAATAGCCACTGTGTATTCTCGTTTCCCTGGAGGCTTCAGGCGCCCAAAGCATACCTCTCCAAACTCTCCTAAGAGGGTAGGCAATGGAGAAGACAAGACCACATCAGAGAGTGGAACAAGAACTCTTTGCTCCAGCTTAAATTTAGCGGCACCCCAACACTAGACAGATGCACAGCTGTCTTCTGGACTTCTTCTGAACCCCAAGGCTCTGCCAAATGCCTTGTCGGAGGGAACTCAATAATAGGCCACTACATTTATCCGTAGCTTAAGAGAAGCTCAGGACAGAGTACCTGATTCCCATCTTCTGCCTATCCACAGAGTGACCTTCTCTGAGGCAGGAGAAGTGGGTGGCGCCATCCAAGTGGACTCCTAGTAAACTGTGAAGAGTGAATTTGATCCTGATTCTCCGTCTCAAAGACAAACTCACAAACTACTACACTACATGGCCCAACCATCACAAGCTATTACCTAAAGGTCTCAAGCAATTATTTGTGGTGGGAGGTGGTGGTATAAACAGTGTTCCATGTCTAGTCATGCCTGCCACGTGTCCATGGAAACATCTGCAGACACAGACAGTGCTGTCTCTTTGGCTGTAAATGGAAATGAGCACCGAACCCTATAGTCAGATACGACTGGCTTTCAAGCAGAAATGATTTCTTTCAGCTCCTGCCTTCATAAAGACCAGGACCAGCCACTTGAGAAATAGTTTCTACCCAAAAGCAGTTCGGGCTTTGAACGCAATGAAATGCAGTTTATGAGGGAGCTTCTGTATTTAGTTTTTAGTTTTAGAGCTTTTCAGGGGTTGAATGTGTATATATGGGGTAGGAGTATGTATATGTTGATAATTTTGTACAGTTGTATTTTGTTTAGGTTTTGTTGGGTCGATAAGTGGATTTTCAATCTCGTTGTTCTGTGCAGGACAATGACAATAAAGATTTATCATCATCATCATCATCAAGGGAGACCCTATATGTACTGGTAGGACTGCGGCGACTTAGTGGTGAAGATGCTGAACATGATGACCGGAAAGTTGGCAGGTCAGCAGTTTGAGACCTGAGCACTGCTCAACAGAATAAGCTCCCGTCGTCCATCTCAGCTCCTGCCAAACTAGCAGTTTGAAAGCAAGAAATTGCAAGTAGATAAATAGGTACCACTTTGGTGGGAAAGGTAACAGTGTTCCAAGCCTGCCACATGACCACTGAGACATCTGCAGACACAGATAGTGCTGGCTCTTTGGCTGAAAACAGAGGTGAGCGCTGTTAGCATCAGATACAATTGGCTTTTTACCTTTATACGTGTTGGTGTTGCTTCTTGTCCCTGTAATTTAAGATTACTCCTCTTTTATGAGAGGAGATTGGAAAGTGAGAGGCTGGCACCAGCTTGGAATTCAACTCCCCTGTGTAAGTTTGGTATGTGTCACGTATCTATTGGGGGATTCCTCCAGTGAGAGGGAACCAGTAGGGAAGGAGAACCGCCTATCTTTGACACCTTTGGGGAGTCAGGAGCTTGAGGCTGTGGCTGAAATGGGTGCAGATGATGAATAAAGGATGATGAGTGCAGGGGCCGAGTCGGAGAAAGAGGTGGGACTCGCATCCGGTTCATGAGAAAGAAGAAAGCTGAAGCCATGGGCCCTGCTTGAAGCCTCAAGGCCAAAAAGGATTCTTCCCAGGGAGCACCCACAGCAATTGCAACCACACTTATATACTACCCTATAGCACTTACTGTGCTTTCTGGGTGGTTCACAAGATAATCTGCATATTGCCCCCAAAATGCTGGTTACTCATTTTACTGACCTTGGAAGGATGGGAGGCTGAGTCAGCCTTGGGTCCTGTCAGGATCGAACTCACAATGCCAGCAGTTTGGGCTGCAGTACAGTGGTTTAACCACTGAATCCTGCAGGTGAGTTTTTCCCCCTTTGCTGCAGTAACACCTGCCGCTGAGTGCCAGGTGGGAATCCAGCACCCCTGGCAATGAGAAGCTCTCAGTTGGTATTAGATGCCACAAGAGACCGTGCATCTACTAGTTCCTATGCCTGGCCCCTCCCTCTAAAGCAGGGGTCCCCAAACTATGGTACATGGGCCAGATCCAGCCCCCGACACCAATTTATCCTGCCCACACCACCCGCGCTGCTCCCAGAAAGCGGAGGTAAAACATGCCCTCACATGTGCAGAACGTTGCTGTAAATGACCCGGGCTGTCGTAAACAGTCGCGGGTCATTTACGGCAGCATTCTGCGCATGTGCAGGCGTGTATGTTTTACTTCTGCTTCCAGGTAGAATGAGCCACGTGACCGGCCCACAGCCTGAAAAGGTTGGGAACCCCTGCTCTAAAGTGTGCCTACTCCTGTCTCTGGTCTTTGCCTGACTTTTGGATTATCTGGACCATACCTCTGTACGGACTGTGGTACGAGACTGACCTAGCCTGGACTTTTGTACTGGTACTGCTCTGGTTGTCTGCTTTGGTACCAGACCCATTTTACCTTGCTTGGGGCTTTTCTGGCTGGGTGCATGGAACAGGACACTGTGTTCTCCACAACTATATGAAAGTCGTTTTTACGAATTAGGAGAATATTTGGGGGAAAATCACGGGGACAGTCAAGGATGTTTACAACCCTCGAACAGATTAGCCACCCTGAAAGACTACTGCATGAGAGGACAAAAAGAGATGGTAAAATAATCCCTTTGTCACCTGATCCAATGACCTCCTCAATCTTAACAAAAGACACATCAATTTCCTTGGCAAATTCCCGGATAGCTTCATTGGGGTCTTCATAGGTGGAAGGGTCAATGTAATATTTGACCCCAAGACCTGGGAAGGAAAAGGAAGATTCCAGAGTCAGTCCTATAACTAGCCATAAATGAAAGAACAGGGAATTAGAGAGACTCCAACACTCACCCCGTGTGCTGATGTACTGTTGCAGGCGGTCTGTGTAGGGTGTCTCTCGCCTCTTGCTGTTGAAGAAGAAAAGGAAACAGGAAAGAGAAGGAAAACATGGCTTCCCTATAGCAGCTGCCTCTTAAAAGACAGTATAAAGCATAGGAAAGGTACGGTCCAGAGCAGGGGTGCCCAAACTTTTCAGGCTGCAGGCCGGTCATGTGGTTCAGGGGGCTGGTCACTATGGCCCGGGGGCCAGATCCGGCCCTCGATGCCAGTTCATCCAGCCTACAAAGCCCTCGTTGCTCCTGGAAGTAAAATGTCCCCATATGGGCATGTTTTACTTCCGCTTCCAGGAGCGACGAGGGCTTTGCGGACCAGATGAATTGGCATAAGGGGTCAGATCCGACCCCCGGGCCATCGTTTGGGCACCCCTGGTCCAGAGCAAGGTAAAAACTTGGCTCTAGACTACAACATATTGATTATAGTTTTGGGACTGGAACATTGGTTGGGAACCTGTGACTCTTCAGCCTGCCTATCCGAGCCAAGAGTGACTGATGAGAGGAATTTTCAGTCCCATAACCTCCAGAAGGCCAGATGTTCCCTGTCCATGTAACAGAAGAGAAATAATAATAATGATGATTTCCACTGCAGATAAGGTAAAAAGAGGCTATCAGGATAGGATAGATCTACAATCAATTCTGTTTTATCCCACACTCTAATTTTTTAAATCTCACATCTTTCGCCTCTCATTTGCAAGGAAATCTGCAAAGCTAATAAGCTCTTATATAAAAAAGGAAAAAATGGATCCCCAAACAAATTCAGCCAGCACACCAGTTTCACAGCATGGGGATGTTGTCTCTGCCTTGCTAAAATCTGGTGGTTTTGCTTTTTGATAAAACCACTTGCTGCCTCTGCTGTCTTTATGAAGAAATCTGCAGGTAGTAGAAAGGTCTTACCATGAACCAAATTTAACATACCACCTCTAGCAGCAGCCATTCAACTCTGTTCTCAAAGCATGCACAGTTTGCTTCTATTTTGATATTTTGTACACTTTAAAGCAGGGGTTCTCAAATTTTCCGCGCCACAGTCCAGACCATGCCCGTTCAGACACCTGAGCGGACTGGACACGTGGGTTCCCCCTGCCACAAACACTGCCATAAACCATGGTGGGCACGTTTGCGCATGCGTGGGTGCATTTACGGCTGTCATAAATGTGCCTGCTTCCACTGTCGTTGCTGTGGGTCAGATGATTTGCTGCCACAGGCCGGGTCCAGCCCATGGGCCATAGGTTCGAACCCCTGTTTTAAAGTTTTCTTTAGGATTCATCTACAATAACCACTGTACAGGCTGGTTGCAGTGCTACCCTGAAATTTATTTATTTATTTATTTATTTATTTATCATTCACATTTGTAAATGCCGCCCACTCAGGCAGAACCCGACTCAGGGCGGCATTACAACAATTCCAAAAAATACATAAAAACATTGTAAAACCTTATAAAACCCACCCAATAAAAAACCCACCCAATAAAAAATCCGACATCCACCCCCATTTAAAACCCATATCCCACTCACCCGTCCCACCTACCACACAGAGGGAAAGAGAGAGAGAGTCTTATAAAAGCCAGCCGGTGGGGGCCATAGTCCCGTTCGGGCCCCACACCTGCCCTGCCAGCCAGGTCTTTACTCCTTTCCTGAAGGGCAGCAATTCACTTTGAAGTCTTAGATCTGTTGGTAGGAGGTTCCAGAGGGTTGGTGCGGACACGGAGAAGGCCCTCCTTCGGGTGCTAGATAAATGTGCACCCCTCGTTGATGGCACCATTAGAGAGCCTCTCCGGTCCGCTCTGGTTGGACGGGCAGTCACTCTTGGGACGATGCGGTCTCTAAGGTATCCTGGCCCCCTGCCATATAGGGCTTTAAAGGTCAAAACCAGCACCTTAAATTGCACCCGGAGACAAACTGGTAACCAGTGCAGCTCCCGAAGCAGCGGTGAGGCATGGACATGGATTCCTCAGCTCAGGATCTTTCCTATCCATTTACATGCAGGTTGACTCTTGAGATAAAAGAATGGTTTCTCTTGCACAGGTATCCACCCACCAGGTCACACAGAGTTATATCTCCTGAGGTTACCCTTATGCGATGTCCAGAGAGAGAAGAGACAGTGAACTCTTTCTTCCATGGGGAGATGTAGAGCATGAGAGGAGAACAGCCATTTTAAATTATGTTTAATCTCTCTTGCAAGAGGGGTTCATACATGTTGATCCACCATGATCTTTAATGAAATAGGTTCAAAAACTCACCTCTTGAAGACAATGGCAAGGATGGCAATGAGAGCAATCACCATGAAGGCCAGGCCACCAAGTGCTGAACCAACAATAAGTGGCAATCGGTCTTGTACCATCTCAGAACGCTCACCTGTTCAAAAAGGATGGTGTCAGTAAACCTTTTCGCCCGATATCTTCCATACCATACATATGTTCACACCCTCCCAACCAGTCTTCAGGAGCTCTGAAGAAAGAAACCTGGAACTCTGAGAACTTCATTGTTATTTCTTGGTGGCGAGACACCAGGTGCTCTAAGACTCAAGCTTCCTTGATCATGCTGGGCCCTTGGACTCTCTTAGATGACTCTGGCCCTAAAGAATAGTCCACTGGCTTTTCCATAACTGGTTGAGAACCATAATATCTTTCAAGTCTGGCTTGGACTCTGCCCAGGGAACAAGGTCCCAGGATTTATGCTGTCTTGGAGATACTGAAGGACTCTGCCTCCTGCTTTGCTCACTACACTGTTCTCTTATTAATTTACTTCTCTGGCTTCTACCTCAAGACCTCTGCTACTCCCATATTTGGAGGTCAGTATCTTCACCCACTCTTTAGAACCAGCCAATACTATTTGGGGTTTGAGAAGATCCACTCACCCACAAATTAATTCGGGTCACAATCTACTATAGCATTTTCTGTTCAGATTCATACAGGATGGATTGGCCCTTAAGCCCACACTGAATGAGGATGCATTATCGACTATATACAACCATGAAGGAGGGGTCAAATCATGTGTTAGCTTATAAGGTGTGCAAGTGTAATTAAGGTTTAGGATGCACAAACAAGATGGTGGTGAAAAACAAATTTGTATCAGGTTGTACAAGTGAATATGGGCATGTGAGGAAAATGTGGCAAACTCTAGTTTGGAATATCAGAGAAAAACAAAACAAAAACACTGTAGCACTTTAAAGACTAGCTGCTATATTTCAATGTGAGCTTTTGTGGATCACTTCATCAGACATTTGCTAATGAGTTTAACCCTGGTGTTGATATGTGAGCACATCCTTTGTTCTGTGAGACAGCCTATGTAAGGGGTTACCAAACTTTTCATGCTGCGGGCCTGACCATACCTGTCAACCATCCCGATTTGGCCGGGAAAACCCCGTAATTTGACGTCCATTGATGTCATAACCTGCCCCGCGCTGCCAAAACCCCATAGTTTGGCAGCGGGGGAAAACGCTTTCCATGCATGTGCGGAAGTGCTACGCTGCTTGCGCAGCCCCTACGCAAGCGGCATAGCGCTTCCACGCATGCGTGGAAGGGGTAAAACTCTTCCACGCATGCGTGGAACGCAATCTGCGCACAAGCGATGTGCGCAGGTCCCGTTTTTCCGGAGCCGCGGGTTGACAGGTATGGGCCTGACCACGCCCCCCAGACAGCTGAGCTGTTCCTCCGGCCTTAAATGCTGCCAAAAAACGCATCCACGGCTGCCGTAAATGCATTTCTGACAACTGTGGGTGCATTTATCAGTGATTACAGCAGGCGCAGGCACATTTACACATGCACCTTTTATGGCTATCATAACTGCATTCACTTCTGCTTCCAGTAGCGGCAAGAACGGTGGCGGGCCACATGAAATGGTGCTGCGGGCTGTAGTTCAGCCACCCCTGGCCTATGTTGTATAAGAGAATTTTTTTGGACAGTATAATTTAACAAAATATACAACATATATAGTAGCATATATACTTTGGAAAGATCACAAAGGATGCATCTCTTACCTTCTACCAAGGTCTGGAAATACATCTTCCCACTGTATGGCCCATAACCCACTGTTGTGCGGGCTCGTACCTGGAAGGCATATATCTTCCCTGGGCTCAGGCTGGAGATTGTGGCCATATTAGTCTCACTGGTTATATTGAACGAATTGTCCTCATCTTCTGACTAGGAATCAACATTCAGTCAAGAGAAGTTAGTCAACATAATTCTGCTTTTCCCCCTTCCTAGCAATCTCTCATCTCAAACCCATCAATGTGTTCTCCATCCAGTTGAGATAAGCAGATTGCCCCAACATCACCCTCCATCTTTGACTCTGCTGACCAACTTGGGTTTGTCAAATGTTGTGACCACTATGCTTATGCTGAAGAGAAGATGCCAGCTAAATGAGAAACAATGATTGGTTTGCATTTTATTTTTATTTATTTTTATTTATTGAACTTGTATTGCCGCCTTTCTAAAAAACTATCCTCTTACAATAAAATCAATTGTTAAAACTATAAAACGTTTAAAATGTCCATGAAATCCTAGCCCCCTCATTAAAACCCCAGACAGGGCTAGACAAGCCAGCAGTGCTGGGTTGTGGTGCCAGATGCACCACACACCTGCTGGCAAAGCTATGTCTTCAGAGCCTTCCTAAAGGGGGGCAACTCCGCCTGGAGGCACAGTTCTAGTGGCAGGAGGTTCCATAGGGTCGGGGCGGATACTGAGAAGGCCCTCCTCCTGGTTCCAGTGAGGTGTGCCAGAGAGTTCACTCTATACCAGAGAGCCCCTACGGTCCGCCCTCGTAGGACGGGTCGAAAACCTTGGAGCGATGCAGTCTCTTAGGTATCCTGGTCCACTGCCATAATGGGCTTTAAAGGTCAAAACCAGCACCTTGAATTGCACCTGGAAGCATACTGGCAGCCAATGCAGCTCACGTAGTAGAGACGAGGCACGGGCATAACGTCTGCACCCCATCACCAACTGGGTAGCCACATTCTGAACCAGCTGCAGCTTCCGGATGGTCGCCAAGGCAGCCCCATGTACAACAGGAGGAAAGAAGGCTGTCATAATTATATTCTGCAAAAACAGCATGACTTCCATTCTAGCGTGTTGAACTCTTGAGCAGTATCCTGCTTCTTAGCGTTTTCTTAAGAGCTTGTTTCTTCTTCCACACCGCTGCGACGGAGTAGAAGAAATGTCCTATATTATCCAGGTAATATGAAAACTCTCAGATCGAAGTGCAGTAGGAGATGGCTACAAACCCACACCCAGTGTTGTTCTAGTTCTGGAATGAGTTTGTTCTGGCATGGGTGTCTACTACATCTGCACCCTTTCTATGTGGTTCTCCCCAGACTGTTTTATAAGCTGCAGAAGCTCCCTGGCTACTGAGGTAACACAGGAACATGGCTGCTAGAAAAAGTAGCTCATTTCTTCAGTGGCAAGTTCACCGCCTGGTTCCCTAGCAGAAAAAACAACAACAAGGCTAGCTCTAGAAGGCAGAACTAAATGGCCCCAAAGGAGCCCTGGGAAAGGTAGCTTTGTAAATGTGCAGATAATTTAGCCAAGCCTTCTCTGCATCCAGAGACTTAGCAGACTTCAGCCTTGCAGGGGCGTCACTAGGCTCTGTTTTTAACAGAATCCTGTGATCCAGGATCATCTTTCTGATGGTTGCAGTTAAGCTCAGGGATGTGTTGTCTATGCTAAAAGGGCGCTGGACAGGGAGTGATGACGGTGTTTAACCCTAGCAAAATATATACATTCCCACTCGCTTTCTAATTTCAACTCCCCTCTGGGGATTTGAACCGACAACCTCTTGCTCACAAGGCAAAATTGCAACCTCTAAGCCATGGCAGCTACACAGTAAAGGGAGCTGTTTTTCTAAGCTTATCTTTGGTGGCACAGGAGGAGAAGGCAGGCAGAGAAACACGGAGCACCACTTGCTTGCTCGATTGTTCCTGGAATCTCAGCTCGATTCGGCTCTATGGATTGGCACCCAAGGGGTGGCATGGGACTGGGGGCACCCCGGGCTGAGTCCCGGTAGTCCTGTGGGCCAACCCACCAATGGTTAAGCTCAGAGATAACAGGAAAGGTAGGAATTGGGGTGCATAGATAATGCATGGTTCCTGCTAATCGGAAAGTCCTGACCATGTACTATACCACTGATTAGAACCCACTGTAGTTTCTATCATCCTAAAACAGTCACCAGGGATTTTCTGATGTGACGCCACAACAATGTTATGCAGTAAAATCCCGATTTACGAACACCTCGAATTCAAGTTACGAAAGAGTTTTTGGGTAAATCGGTGTCCTGGTTTACAAAAAAATACCCCTGACTTACGAAAGGGGTTTGTGTAGAGCTTCAGAGATCAAAATGGTGCCGCTGCCATTTTGGTCTCTAAAATTCATATTTTTAGCACTCAAAAGGGTGGTGCTGCCATTTTGAGTGCTAAAAGTCTACCCCGGGCCACCCAACCCCACCACCAGAAGTCTAAATAAGTCACTTACCTGGTCAGCAAGGAAGCGGCGGCTCTGGTTTGGTCTGGCTGGGGATGAGTTCTGGCGATAAAAAACCTCCCTTCCCCTCTTCATTCAAGGCTTCTGTGAGCATCCAGTTACCGCCGAATAACGTCCCAAGGCAAACCGGAGGCTCACATAAGCCTTGGATGAACAGGGAAATGAAAAGGGGTGCTTCCTCTCCCCACCCCAGAAAGGACTTTGTAAACGAAGGAGTGGAAAGTCCTTTCTGGAGTGGCAAGAGGAGGCACCCCCCTCACCACCCCAAGGAGGACTTTCCATTCCTCCATTTGCAAAGTCCTTTCTGGCGTGGGGAGAGGAGGCGTCCCCCTCGCCACCCCAAAAAGGACTTTCATTTCCTCCATTTGCAAAGTCCTTTCTGGCGTGGTGAGAGGAGGCGCCACCCTCACCACCTCAGAAAGGACTTTGCAAACGGAGGAGTGGAAAGTCCTTTCTGGAGTGGCAAGAGGAGGCACCCCCCTCACCACCCCAAGAAGGACTTTCCATTCCTCCATTTGCAAAGTCCTCACTGGGGTGCGGAGAGGAGGCATCCCCCTCACCACCCCAAGAAGGACTTTCCATTCCTCCATTTGCAAAGTCCTCTCTAGGGTGGAGAGAGGAGGCGTCCCCCTCACCACCCCAAGAAGGACTTTCCATTCCTCCATTTGCAAAGTCCTTTCTGGCGTGGTGAGAGGAGGCGCCACCCTCACCACCTCAGAAAGGACTTTGCAAACGGAGGAGTGGAAAGTCCTTTCTGGAGTGGCAAGAGGAGGCACCCCCCTCACCACCCCAAGAAGGACTTTCCATTCCTCCATTTGCAAAGTCCTCACTGGGGTGGGGAGAGGAGGCATCCCCCTCACCACCCCAAGAAGGACTTTCCATTCCTCCATTTGCAAAGTCCTCTCTAGGGTGGAGAGAGGAGGCGTCCCCCTCACCACCCCAAGAAGGACTTTCCATTCCTCCATTTGCAAAGTCCTTTCTGGCGTGGTGAGAGGAGGCGCCACCCTCACCACCTCAGAAAGGACTTTGCAAACGGAGGAGTGGAAAGTCCTTTCTGGAGTGGCAAGAGGAGGCACCCCCCTCACCACCCCAAGAAGGACTTTCCATTCCTCCATTTGCAAAGTCCTCACTGGGGTGGGGAGAGGAGGCACCCCCCTCACCACCCCAAGAAGGACTTTCCATTCCTCCATTTGCAAAGTCCTCTCTGGGGTGGGGAGAGGAGGCACCTCTGAACCTCGTCCCCGGCCAGACCGTTGCCCTGCAGAAGCCTTGCGTGGCCAGTGTGACCGCACGGATCTATCCCCCTACTGGACCGTAGAAGCAGGGGGGCAGCTGTTTCCACTCTCCAGAGGAGCAGGAGGAAGCAGCAGCAGCATTCAAAAGGTAGGAGATCTCTCCATTTGTTTTTTAAATGCATCTCTATGGGAGTGCACTGAGTTACGAAAAAAACCGAGTTACGAAAAAGGTTAGAGAACTGTTTTTTTCGTAACTTGGGGTTTTACTGTATGTTTATATGCATTATTGTACAGAGAATCAAAATTTCTCAAAATTCAAGTCTCAGGCCAGAATCCTGTTGGCTTGCACGATCATGTAAAAGCAGCCATGTAACTGTTATTAAGTGGTTCACATACCATTGTTTTTCAGTTGTACCATCAAGTCGGGCATTTTTTTCGATGCAGTATCAAAAATAGGAGGGGTAGTCTGGCAAATGTAAAAACATTGCCCTTACATGTCCAATAATACTCAATAGGATTTTGAACTCTTCTCACCATACTTGTCAAGTTTCAGGAAATTTCTGTAAAAAACCCGTATTTTACACTCTTTCCTGCCGTCATCCTGTATTAGTTAGACTGCAATTAGACTAGAGTTAGACTGGAGGCCAGCACAGGATAAGCATAGCTGTCCAGTTTCCTGTTTTGGCCGGGAAATTTCCCTTATTTGACAGAAATTTCCCGAAACTTGACAGGTATGCTTCTCACTGTTTTTTTTTAAAAAAATCATCTCTGACTTCTTCTTGGCCATCTCTAAGCTCCCTTCCCCTCTCACATTCAAGGTTGTCAGAGAAAGAGACCAGCCCTTTCTGCCTCCATGTTACCTTGTCAAAATAGCGCAGCTGATAGTCCAAGATGATTCCATTGGGTTGGTCAGGCTGTGGCCAAGACAGAGTGATGCTGCTTGTGGTGCGACTCACCTGATGCATCATGGGAACGGCAGAAGGGACTGCAATGAGAATATTTTAAAAAGTGAGGAAAGGGCAAAAGAGAAAAACGTAAACTAGAAGACGAGATTGTATTCTAAACTTGGTTGTAGACTTGTCCCAGTAAAACCCAATGGTTGTCTTCAAAATTGTTGCCACCAAATTTAGCATTTTGCACAACCACTCTATAACACCGCAAAGCAACAGTGCTCAGGACAGGCAACTCCAGGATGATCTTATCTTCTTAGGCCCATGGCCTGGCTTCAAGAAGGAAAAAAGCAGGAGAACACAAAAAACAGCAAACTGAGTGGAATCTGGTGTAGCCTAGGGCAGAGGAGGGTAGGAACCTGGTAATGCTAGAGAAGTGATGGCGAACCTTTTAGAGACAGAGTGTCCAAACTCCATGGCCAGGGAAAACTCCGTGCTGGGGGGGAAGGAGGAAGGGCTCCCATTCAGCTGCTGGGAAGAGGGGTGGGGCGAACTCTGTGCTGGGGGAGGGAGGAAGTGACAGTGTGCGTGCCAACAGAGGGCTTGGAATGCCCTCTCTGGTACGTGTGCCAAAGGTTTGCCACCACTGGCCTAGAGCCTCAGAGTAAAGCCAGAGGGGCAATGACAAGAAAAGCAAAACTCAGAAGCCCCAAGGTGGCATAATAGCCTGCCTAAGATTTTGGGCCCTCAAATGTTCTCCTTGCCTTACAAGAGACTAGAACACCCTGAAACAACAAGTGACGGCCTTTAGACCTTAACAAGCCATTTGACAGAACCCCGGATTATATAAGTGTCTTCCTAACAAATATAAAACTAAAGTTTCTATTAGATGCAGCTGAATGATAGAAAGTATGCCATGTCAAAGACCAGTTGCATATTAACTTAATACAATGGATTCTACCTGCAATCTCTCTTAAAAGGCAGTATTATTCTACTTGGTCACCCACCCAATGCTGCTTTTGCTTTGAGAGGCACAGTTTGCTCACAGCTCTGTCTGGACTCTGTCACAGGAGTCACTGGCAATTAGTTGTACATGCGGATATGTACAGATGCTTCCCAGGTAACACCTCTATGGAGAGATACCTTTCTGATGGAGAAAGCTCTAATGATTTGCTCCACAGAAAAAGGGTATGCAAGCTCCTCTTGAGATGTTATGCTGCATGCACAACAAGAAAGTATGTATGCTGCTCATGCATCAACATTTTAGTGCTCTCTGTGTAGAAATCACATTGCACAGAGTAAACTTGAGACTACAGACATTCTTGAACTACAATTCCTAGATGCTGTCGATGGTCCAACCAACAGTCAGGATTTTTGCAAGCCACGGCCATAGAAAACCCAGGACCCTAGATATGAGAACT
Source organism: Bradypodion ventrale (assembly GCA_035047345.1). Taxonomy (NCBI): domain Eukaryota; kingdom Metazoa; phylum Chordata; class Lepidosauria; order Squamata; family Chamaeleonidae; genus Bradypodion; species Bradypodion ventrale. Next base: position 136,051,525 of record JAWDJE010000002.1, on the reverse strand, counting down.
ACTGGACTAGAGAAAATACACAATGACTGTTGTGTTTGTTGTGGCAGAATATTTAAATATGAAAGTTCATGGTTCATGTTGAGAGAATTCTGAGGGTTGTAAAGAAACTAAAAGAGTAATTTTCCAAGCTACGTATCTAGAGTGGAAAATGGGGAGGGGAAATGACATACTACTGTATATGTGTTTGGCTGTTTTTTTGTTTTGTTTTTTTGAGAACGGATGGCATATAAGTATAATGGATAAACTCTTTCCCAAGCTAATAGTAGGAATATGATCCACTGTATCATCATTAATTAATTTGCTAACCAAATCATTACTTTTTAAAAGAAACCACAGCCAAAATCCTATTGCCTGCATAGCATAAATTGTATAACTTTTGCCACAACTTTGGCTAAAAGTTATGAAATCAGTGTAGACAATATCAGTTGTGCAGCTCAGTGTACAACTAATGTCTACACTAACGTCACATTTAATAGCAAAACATTTCCAAAAAATACACTTACATGTGCTGCAGTTGCAACTTGGCCCATAGCATTCACAGATTACAGCACATACAGTATTTGGGGTTTTTCTGTTGTACCAGGGCCACATTTCATTACTAAGCGCCTTCAAAAGTGCACTTTTTGTACCATTCTTGTCATTTCCCCTAGCCTGATGCATTTCAGTGACACTGCACTGCTAATCATGTAATCTGATTGACGGGCTAGGATGGCTGCATTTGTTCATCAGTTTGATGAAAATTGTCTTAAAGCACTGGATCCAACTCCTTGTTCAATTAGATTTGTGCGGCCCATCTATATCCTCCCCCTCCCAACAAAGTACGTTGTACATTGGTTGCCTACACATCAAACACCATGGGTTACTTATTGGGATTAGAAAGGATTTATAAAAAATTAAGCATTCATCCCAGGTGGAGGACAAGTGATCCACTACAAAACTGAAAGGCAGCATTAAATAGCTACAAAGGACAGAGGGTAAATCAAGGGCAGAGAGTTTTTAAAATATTTCTAGAATATTCTGAGTATATATGCAGAGCATTTCTCCGTACTATTGAGTAACTGCATCCGCTACCTTCCCGTTTACACAAAATGAAAAGTAGGGTCTGCAAAGATGAGTGCTAAGGCATGTGTTTTGTATGAAGTAAGCTTCTTCTTCTTCTGCCGTATCCGAATCCGAATATTGCCGATCAGCCACGAAGACTGTCCTGAGAATTTAATGCAGTGGCTTTTGATCTGCCTTCTGCATCACAGCATGACACCCGTACTGCTGATCCAGTTCTGCAAGTCACTTTCTGGTCCTGAGCCTTTTTGGCACACAAAGTCCTCCTCAGTCCTAGGCCAGTATTGATGAAGTTGCTACCCTTTATCAAGATGAATTCAAATGGGATTTAATCCACTTGGAGACCATCACCCTTCCCTGTGGGCTTCAGCACCCAAGGCGTTAGTCTTCAGGGTTGTCAGGTTAGTTAACCGCTGCCTGACACTCGGCGTTGAGTCACTGGCAGTATGGTCTACTCTATTACCATACAGAAAGGAAATGAAACCATTTGTAGGATGCTTGTTAAAGAAATATCATAATCCAGTATTTGATTATTAATCAAGTCTTTATAAATCAATTGAATGATAGTCACTTGAAGAGTGCCACCATGATTTTTTTTACTGTATGATTCAAGTCAATAATAACGATGTGATATAAAAGTAAATTCATGGTGATTTCAAATAAAGTAATTCAATAATCAGGTCTATTCAAAGTGATTTCAAAAATGTAATTCAAAGCCCATGCTGGCTATTATTTGACTTTTTAATAAATTTATAAAGACTTGATTAACAACCAAATACTGGATTACGATATTTCTTTAACAAGCATCCTACAAACGTTTTCATTTCCCCTCTGTATTGCTCACTGTTTGGCCCCAGCGCTGCTACTCTATTACTATAGCAGGATAACTTGGCCAGACTCAAGTAGCCAGTCATGCCTGCCACATGACCACGGAAACGTCTGCAAAAGAAGACAGTGCTGGCTCTTCGGCTATGAAACAGAGATGGGCACTGAACCCTAGAGTCAGATACGACTGGCTTTCGAGCCAGGGTGAACTTTACCTTTACCTTTATATGACTAAAATTAAAGTGAGACTAACGTGAAAATTAGGAGTAGTGTGACACCTGGAAATAGCTGGGCCAGAGGTTCACATCTGGCAAAACATGGAAATCAAAGACTCCTGCACTTTTCTCCACACTGAGAAACATAAAAGGATTGAGGACTGGTCTTTTTTCTTTCACATAACACATGGAGAAATTATTCAGGGAGAAGCAAATCAAAGAGGCTTTAACTAGCTTAGGCAAGCACAAACCAGCTTAACATACTGCAAATCAAGCACACACACAAATGCAATATTTCATGCTGAAATATTTCATGTACAACCTGTTCTTTATCTCCCTCTCTGCTCCTCCAAAACCCTAAGTCTTATTTGGAAGATAAAAACACCACCAGACCATCATTTTAGTTGAAACAGAAGCCATTTGATCTAGTCCTAATATTTGATAATGGACATAGCATTATACAGGATACTTTAAAAAAAAACACCTATCTATACATATACAGTACATTGTTTAAAAAATGGTTCCCAAGGATCCCTTATTTCTAATCCAAGGCACCTTGAAAAGAGTAGGTTGGGGAAGCCAACTTAAGCTTCAGCCTGGTGCATTTTACAAAAGTGGTACTAACTGTATCACAAATGGTTATGTAGGGCCTCTGGCTTAGTGGTTAAGATGTTGAGCTTGATGATTAGAAGGCCAGCAGTTTGAGATCCAATTGCCGCGTGACAGAGCGAGCGCCAGTCACCTGTCTCAGTTCCTGCCAATCTAGCAGTTCAAATCAAGCAATTGCAGGTAGATAAATAGGTACTGCTTTGGTCAGAAAGGTAATGGCATTCCATGCACTCTGACATCTAGTCATGCCTGCCACATGACCACAGAAATATATGCACGTGCAGACAGTGCACTTTGGCTGTAAAAGGAGATGAAGACCACACCCTAGAGTTGGACACAACTGGCTTTCAAGCAAGGGAGAGTTCTACCTTTACTCTAGTTGTAACTTACTTTTAGATTTCAGCTGTACCTTGAATAATAAAATGAACAATCCATTAAAAGGCCTGACAATGATCATCTAGAAGGCAAAGGTGGATGAGAAGGCTGAATCCTCACTATCCTCAAGAGATAAACCTTTCTACATGATTAATCCATTATGCACATCAAAACATCCTAGGAGGATCCTGGCAAGGAGATACACTCTTTTCCTTGCCTTAATCGCTCCAAAGGCATTCTTGCCAGTTTCACCCTCATCCTATAAGCACGGATTCATTTTGTTTTGAAAACACTGTCTGTCTCCATCTTACAACAGCACAAAGCAGGTTCTGACATATTTAGCATGAGCAACTACTGAACTGATTCATTAAAAACAAGTTTGAAATGAAAAGCTGATCAGATCAATAACAAAAAGAACAGCTCAATTCACTGTAGCAGGGGTCCCCAAACCTTTTAAGCTGGGACCTGTTCAGACTGTTGAGGGGCTGTACTGGTGGTGCCACCCCCGGCCCCAGCAGCAGCAGCAACCACCCCAAGCCCCCCCCCCCCCCCCCCCGCCCCCGGCAGCCTGCTTCCCTGCTTCCCAGCCTGGAGGAGCTACATGATGTAGGTGAAGGAGGGGTCCAGGTTGTCCTTCTTGCCTGCAGCTGCTGGGAAAGCCATGGTCAGCCAGAGCAACCCCCAGGAAAGATGTGCTTGGCTAGAGCATCCCCCCCCCCCCCGGGAAAGATGCATTTGGCCAGAGCAGCCCCTGGGAAAGACACGTGCGGCCCCCGGGAAAGATGCACTCAGCCAGAGTGGTCCCCAGGAAAGACGTGCATGGCCGTCGGAAAACATGGGCTCAGCCAGAACAGCCCCCGGGAAAGACATGCATGGCCGTTGGAAAACCAGAGCGGCCCCTGGGAAAGAAGCGCTTGGCCACAGTGGTCCCCGGGAAAGAAACGCGTGGCTGGCCGCTTCCACCACCTCCTCAACGCTTGTCCCCTCTGCATGGCTTGGCATGTCCCTAACAGCGCACAACAGCAGGGTGGATGTTGTAATCCTTACAATATCCACTCTGAAACAGAGCACTGTTAGGGACATGGCAAGCCAAGCGGAGGGGACAAGGATTGAGGCAGCCGTGGCAGCCGGAGCAAGGGCTGGATGATCTGGCCCATGGGATGTAGTTTGGAGATCCCTGCACTATAGGATTACCCAAACATCTGGGAGGAAAGCATACAAAGAAGAAGATGAAGGGTCACCAGCAGTTTCTATTTACCAAACCTGTTATGTCAGACTTCCATGGCTAGTTGGGTTCCAGTTGCACCAATTTACAACTCCCATCATCCACAGCCAAATGCTTGCTGGCAGGAGAGACTCAACTATGTAACCACATACATGTTTGTAGAGCTTGCCAAAACACACAAGCTAACAATCACAATCAAACTTCACATAGAGAGAACTCTCAATGTAACGGTGCTACGAACTTATCAGCGACCAAGTCAAGGAAAAAAGAAGACACCAACAGTCAGAAGGACCTGAAACTTTTAGCAAACTGAGCATACATAAATTCCAGAAGTAATTTTAGAAGAAAATGATATGCAAATATTTTTTCTATATACAGTTTCCTCATATGATCAGGAACCATGATTATTTGGGGTTTCCGGTTTTGTCACCTCTGCTTGAGAAAAACCACAACTTAAGGGGATAGGGCTAGCATGCTGGGATATACTAGTATACAGTATTTAGAAGTGCAGGCTTTTGCCACAACAGTCCCTAAATCCCTATATGAAGAGCCCAGAAAGGCAGACAGAAAGATTGGTCCACACCAGCAAATAAAGTACAGGTCTTTCAATAAAGGTAATGGGTCTGCAGTGGCTCAAGTGGCTAAGACGCTGACTGGGAGGCGGAAGGTCAGCAGTTCGATTCCCGAGTACTGCAGGACGGAATGAGCTCCCGTCTTTGTCCCAGCTCCTGCCAAACTAGCAGTTTGAAAGCAAGATATTGCAAGTAGATGAATAGCGACCATTTTGGTGGGAAAGGTAACAGCGTTCCGTGCGCTCCGGTGTCTAGTCATGCCTGCCACATGACCACGGAAACGTCTGCAGAAGCAGACAGCGCTGGCTCTTTGGCCATGAAACAGAGATGAGCACTGAACCCTAGAGTCGGATGCGACTGGCTTTCGAGCAAGGGAAACCTTTACCTTTACTAATGGGTCTTTAATTGTCTGTTGAAGAGTGAGCCATCTTCAAATACTTTACATTACAAAAGGAAAGACTTTTGTAATGCAAAAATATACTGCTTGTAAGAAAACACATTGCTTTCTCAGCTATACTGTGAGCAGCTAAGTTGAGAGAAAAGGGAAAGCTGTAGAAAAGGATGAATGACTTCAAAGTTTTTTGGAATAGTGGAAATATGGGAGGTTGAGCTAGTGTACTTTAATTACATGGCCTTGCTTGAGTTTTCCACTCCTTGCTCTATGTGAGCTTTTGGAGAGACAGGTGTTTAACCCTAGCAAAATATATACGTTCCCATTTGCTTTCTAATGTCAACTCCCCTCTGGGGATTTGAACTGATAACCTCTTGCTTACAAGGCAAAATTGCAACCTCTAAGCCACAGCAGCTACACAGTAAATGGAGCTGTTTTTTAAGCTTATCTTTGGTGGTACAGGAGGAGAAGGCAGGCAGAGAAACACGGAGCCCCGCTCATTTGCTCGATTGTTCTGGGCATCGCAGCTCGGCTCAGCTCTATGGATTGGCACCCAAGGGGGGTGCCATGGTACTGGGGGTGCCCTGAGCTGAGTCCCGATAGTCCTGTGGGCCAGCCAACCACTGGTTAAGCTCAGATATAACAGGGAAGGTAGGAAGTGGGGTGCATAGATAATGCATAGTTCCTGCTAATCAGAAATTCCTGGGGCTTTGACCATGTACTATACCACTGATTAGAACCCAGTGTAGTTTCTACCATCGTAAAACAGTCACCAGGGATTTTCTGATGTGAAGCCACAACAATGTTATACATTAAAACTCCGATTTACGAATGCCTCAAATTACGAAAAATTTGAGTTACGAAAGAGCTTTTTGGGTAAATCGGTGTCCTGGTTTGCAAAAAAAAACACCCGACTTGCGAAAGGGGTTTGTGTAGAGTTTCAGAGATCAAAATGGCGCTGCTGGCATAATGCTAACATTTGTGCTCTCATTCACAACACCAATTATTTAATTTTAAATATGGTTGGGTTTTTTCCATTGCTTCTCCTTTTTTCTCATTTTTATATATCAAATGATGCTATCTGAATTAAAGGATGCAAAAAAAATTGTGTTGGTGTGTTGGTAATCACAGTTAAATTAAAAATATAAAATGAGAAATAAAACAGCAGTAAAGAAACAGCACAACATAAAATAATTCATATGAAATCAGCAGGAAAGATGAAAACAGCAGAAGTATAATGCAATGCAGCAGTTCAAATCGGAGGTCACCAGTGTCTGGCTACAATAAGCCTGCGCAAACATTTTAGAAGAAATAGGCTAAAATCAACATGTGCTAGTAGGAGCATAGTAGAGCTGGGAGAAGTTTCTTTTGCCTGGACAGATTATCCTGCTATGGTAATAGAGTAGACCATACTGCCAGCGACTCAATGTTGAGTGTCAGGCGGCGGTTAACTAACCTGACAACCCTGATAGACTTAACGGCCTTCAGTGCAAAAGTCCACATGGAATGGTGATGGCCCCCAAGTGGATTAAATCCATACCTGTCAACCTGCAGCTCTGAAAAAACGGGACTTGCGCACATGCGCGGAAGCGCTATGCTGCTTGCGTAGGGGCTGCGCAAACGGCGTAGTGCTTCCGTGCATGCACAGAAAGCGTTTTCCCCTGCTGCCAAATTACGGGGTTTTGGCAGCGCGGGGCAGGTTATGACGTCAAATTATGGGGTTTTCCCGGCAAAATCGGGATGGTTGACATGTATGATTAAATCCCACTTAAAATCCATCTTGATGGAGGACAGCACTTCAGCAATACTTGCCTGGGGCTGAGAAAGACTTTGTGTGCCAAAAAGGCTCAGGACCAGAAAGCGACTTGTGGAACTGGACCAGTGGATCATGCTGCGATGCAGAAGGCAGATGAAAGGCTACTGCATTATATTCTCAGGACAGTCTTCATGGCTGATCACCATGAGAATAACCAAGATTCGGATTTGGATACGGAAGAAGAACAACAAGAAGAAGAACAACAAGAAGAAACGATCTGATGGCACACAATTACAATTTTGTTTTTCAAAAAGTACTTAACTGTGATTAGCATCATTCCAGTTATTGAGCAGTCTAAAAGGGTGATAAAAAAATTAAACATCTATAGAATAAATTATTATTATTATTACTGCAAACAAGAAGGATTATGTATCTGATTTAACCAGACCATCGTGTCATGGCTCCAACCTAACAGGTTTTTGAGGGTGCTTGAGAAAGAGCCTCACCATTTCTTGAATAAGAGCTGTTGAGCAAAATGTTGGTGAACAGGATGTAGTAAATTATACAAAGAAGGCTGCGTGCCTCTCTATCAAAGGGTGCTAGGACGATTCCCCAAATTCCAGTCGGAGTATGTATGCCTTGAGGTTTGGTTGCCTGGGTCCCGCCTTTGTGCTTCTGACTTGAGGCAGAGCACAACCAGCCAATAAGTAACAATGCTTTTATACCACAGTACAGTATCTGCATTCCTTAAACCTACTAAAGGCTTGTTGTAGGTGCAGGCGGCTGTCTGCAGAATCCCACAGTCGCCTCCCCTCCCAGGCATGGATTAACTTCTCAGAAGAAGCCACAGACGTCTTATCAGACTACCTGGGAAAGGAGCCTAGTTTGACATCAGTGCAGCATGACAGAAGGATGAGCTCATGAGAATATCAAACCTAACTAGAATAACAGATTTTAACTCATAAAAACAAGGAATACAATCTAAAACACCCAGGTTTGTGAGCCAGGAAATAGACATGTTGGACTGATATTCCCCAGTTTCTGTACTACCCATTTTTAAGAGCAAGCAAAATTTTAAAGACTAAGATGTAAATTAGAAAAGAAGGGGAGAAAATATGGAGCAGAGAATCTGTGTGTTTCACATGCTGAATCCTCAGTATTTTCTACGTAATTTCTTAACTGAAACTCTCAACGTGTTGTGCTCTTCCCTTTTATATACTGCTCACAGAGGTTGCTCTAATAAGCAAAAATAGTACTATTGTACATCTGCACAAACAGCTGTATTGGCCATGGCTGAACTGAAACCACTCAATGAACAATTTTCTGTAATGCTGAAAAATGCTTTTTTTTTGCCCATTTTTGCTCCTTGCAAAAACTGTTTGTTTGTTTGTTTAAACTATCCTCACCTACCCTCCATAACACAAATGCACAGTTCAGATATAACTGGCAACAGCATATTGTGACGACATCCTGCAAAGCAGCAGCCAAATAGTTAGAGACAGCAACTTGTGTTCAGGCCTGCTGTCAACAGCTGTTATTATGCTGATGACACCGTTGCTGTCTTCTAATAGAAGGCACATTTCATAAGAAGGAAAGCTAAAACCTTTGCTGAATAAAAGCAGAAGGTGGAATAACTACAGCAAGGTTATAAGATTACGCCGATTATAGTAGCTACAGCGAAAGCTCAAGATCTGAATAACCCCTTAAATAAACTCAGTTGTACAAGACTGAATAAATGTACCTAATAAACCAAATCCTAAACACAAGAAAGAAAGAGGAGAGGAACTTGAAGCCAGATGTAACCAGATGGCAAAAGGCTGGGTTCCAGCACAGATCCCTCAACGGTGGAAGAGCACAGAGAAAACCCATTCTGCGTGTGTGTGTGTGTGTGCATACATACAGCTATGTATCCACGTACACGCAATTGAATACATGCACATAGAGGATGGAATATCCTTCTATATAGAGATAAATGTGGTAGGGTTAACTGAAACATTGATGAGATTAACCTACTATTTTGAGGGGAAACAGTTTCATACAATAGCCTCTCCCAAGCTTTCATTTTCAATCCTTTTGATGATTCTTGTGTCCGTTTCCTTGGGAATGCAGAAGTTGCAAACAAGCACCATTTAATTGCAGAACAAATAACATAGAAAATAGTAAACATTAATTTTTGTTATTGACTCAACTCTAATAATAAAATGGCCATCTGTAACCTGGCTGGCTGCTACTTGACTACTCTCTCTCTCTCTCTACCTGTGCACCTAGTAACTGATAAACAGTTGCCACAAGTAATCTATGAGACCAGATGCTTAATGAGGAGTTCTGTGGTTGCCTTCAGTCTGTTGTTTGTCACACTGGGGGTAAGAAACATTTTTATTTGCACGCCATGTGAGACAAGTCAAGAAAGCCAGATGGCAGCAGCAGCCCCTCCAAACATTTACAAATGAAATATATTATTGCTGCTGTTCCCATTACTGTTGTTGACGTTATTAATGCTTGGTTTCATCTTACCTTCTTCTGCCACTTGATCCTTCTTTGCCTTTGTGTATGGTGGGGGTGGGGGGGGGAGGAAAAAGATTTATTCTTTAAAACCTCATTTTGTTTTGGGTTTTGGTCTTCCAGATTGAAATGACACACCATGCTACTCTACTCCACCTCTACGTAAGGTGGAAGAATGAACCAACCTAGCTCATCAGGTAATCAGCTTGTGCACTTCCTCAGCTGGCTCTGTGTTACTGGCAAGGAGCGCCCAAAGAAGTGATGTTGCATTGCCACCATAACATCAGGTTCCTGCACTTTGCAAGGGAGAACTCAATGCAGTAATGTCATTTTCAGACTGAAAAGTTGGTTGAACATAAGCCAAAGCACAACTTTTAGCCCACTCCTCTCCAGTGAACAAACGGTCCCTTTGATGATTCTCAGAGACATGTGCAAGGACCACTACCTTGGAGCAGGTGTGTGCATGTCCTGAGAATTATGGCAAGGATGGTTTGTTTCCCAGGGAGGAACAGACTGAAAGTTATGAATTGTCTTATGCTGCCCAACAAGATTTTTGGTTCTGCTCCTCTGAACATTTGTATCTTGAAGAACATGACAGTTCTGTTTCAGCATTTCATTTCTAGGCATTCAAAGTGGCTCAAAAGAATCTAGAATAATGCTTACAATAATCCTGTGTCTATGTTATTATGTCCATCTGGCATTCAAAGAGCCAGCCTACAGCCAAGCAACCTAGTAAACTAATGCCAGAAGTGAAATCCGGACCAAGAATGTCATGGCTCAGAGCTCATGTCTACTAGCATGACAGAATCGCTAGACTGTTTTTCTTCCACACCAAAAAACAGGCACTCTCTTTAACACCTTGGAGAATGCCTAACTATGTGGCAAAATTCTGTGCATACATTTCTGCCAACAACACAACTGAAATTTAGGGTATATCGTCAATATACTCACACTTAAAGTTGGTCATCACATTTCTTAGAAATCAGTAGCTTTTAAAATTTCTTTTCCCAACACACAATCCCCAGTGTTCCCTAGGGAAATGACTATTAATCCATTTTAAAAAAATCTGTGGTGTAAATAACTGGAAATACAAGCTTGTCACTTAATTCAAAATTGTGCTATTTGCAACACACATGGAGCATGGTGCAAAATACGTCACAACTATCAGTATTGACTGATATACAGTAGCCAAAATCCTCTTGCATAGCTACTGTATGTAAATGACGTAACTTTTGGAGGGAGATTTACTCAAATTAAGAAATCACTGTAGACATTATCAGTTTTATGCCAAGACAAACAACTCAGTAAGCAGCAGTTAATGTTTACAGTGTTTTTATAATTTAAGTCAGTTCACCTGAGAATGTTACACTCTTTGTGTTAAGCCAGCATTAACTAGGCAAAAGAATTTGTGCCAAAGAATGTTCCTGCAGAACAACTATATTGTCATAGTGCCATGCTTCAGTTCCTGCTAACTGTAATAAAGTTTGTGTAAGACGACTTCCTGGGAAAACATGCCCAACATTTTGCTGCAAAAGCAAGTTGTGCAAATTCAAAGTTAGATTTTAACATGCCTGTCAAGTTGCCGGTGTCCAAATACAGGAAGGTTTCTGGGCGCCGGCGTTGGTGCATGCGCGTCGCTGCCTCTGATGTCAGAGGCAGTGACACGCATGCGCAGTAGCCCCTGCGTGCATACGCAGTAGCCCCTGCATGCATGCGCAGAAACCCCTTCGACCAGGAAAAGGGTTATTGCTCATGTGTGCCCGTCAGAGGCAGCAGCGTGAATGCACAGTAACCCCTTTCCAGGCCGTTCAAATACGGGATGATGGCGGGAAGGAGCGTGAGAGCAGTGAATTATGGGAAATCCTGGCCAAAACGGGATACTTGACAGGTATGAATGTTTAAGTTAAATTCTATTAAAGTTAAAATCTGATGTTAAAAGTGAACTTCTTTCCATGACTGTCAACTTCCATGCTTTCAAAGTATTTCTACAAATGTTCGACTGAAGATGGATGATGCTATAACATTTGCCAGAGCAGGTGTGTATTTCAGCAGATGGACTATCGTAAGCAAGCAAACATAAGAAAAGAATAAAAAATCTCACAAAGAAGTCAGCTTTGCAATGTGGAAAAAGGAGTCTTTTGGAGCTTGAAGAAAGAAATACCCTATCTAGTTGAATCATTTGGAAATCATTAGAGCTGAGGTTTACCTAGTCCTCCTTGCTGGTAGTGATGAACATCTATTTATTACAAGCAGTCGATGGAACTCCTCAAAATGTTCCAGGTCTGCATCACTGCAGATTGCATATACAGTAGTGGCATAGCTAGCCTCCAGTCTGTCTTCCAGTCACCAGTTTTTCATACGTATACAGGTGAAACGAAAAATTAGAATATCGTGCAAATTTTCATTCATTTCACTTTAAAGATGAAGCAAATATATGAGATAGACTCACTACATGCAAAGCGAGAGATGTCATGCTTTAATTTGTTATAATTGTGATGATCATAGTGTACATGAGATTATGTGGTGATTATGGGGTACATGAGATTGGGGGGTTGGGGTTTTCATAAACTGTAAGCCATAAGCATCAATATTATAACAAAGTAAGGCTTGAACAATCTCGCTTTGCATATAATGAGTCTACCGCATATATTTGTTTCACCTTTTAAGTTGCATTCCTGAACTGAATGAACTTTTGTATGATATTCTAATTTTTCGAGTTTCACCTGTATATAATACACTGTGCTTTCTGTCATTGTTTTTTTTATTATGGAATGCTTCCCTGACCTGTAATCTACATTAACATACAGCTTTACCATCTTAACTGTTGCTTGTTCAAACCAGACCTGAGGTAGACATTTTTCTCCAACCCTGCTTTGTAAATGATTAGTGGAGATCATTGCAATTTTGCTGGGAATGCAGGCTTTCTCCAGATAATCCTTTGGATGCTCATCATCCCTTTTGGAACTGATGAAGCAGGGGTGAAAATTAGTGGAAGAAACATCAATGTTTAACATTAGGTTAAAACCCAATAACTAGAGTACAGTACCAGCAAATTCACCACTCTGTGCTCATTACACTGACATCACCTGGATGAAGGAGGGGGAATTGGTGCAAGGCACATCAATGATGAAAGATATCCAGGGGGCACTGTCTTATTGGCAACCAGGAACAATGACTTGAAACAACTTTTACCCAAAAATGAAAGAAAAAAGTGCCAAAGCAGGTGTGCAGTTTAACATCAAGAAGGTATAAATAGTGACTATAAAAAACAACACTTCCTTAACATACATTTTAATAGAATATGGATTTGAAAAAAGATTATCAAGTGTAAGAATGTTTCATTGGAGACCAAGCTCAAGATTTTCCACACTCTTGCATTTCCAATCACCACGTATGAGTGTGAAAGCTGGACAGTAAAGAAAGCTGACAAGAAAAACTGTGGATAGCCCAGGTCATTGATTTTTCAGCAACCTCTTTCCCAATTGGCTTGTTCGGCTCGCACACGAGCTGGAAACCAACCGAGCTTTACGGGAGAGGAAATTGGTACGGGCTAATAGTAGCAGAAGCAACTCCATCTTTCCTTGGTTTAGAGCACTGAGCTTTGTAGGACAAATGTCAGTAGGTGAGAGACTCAAGTCTCGAACATGGTATCTGGCTCACGTCCGTGTACTGGACTGAGCAGGCTTTAACCGCAGCTAGACGCTACAAGCATGCATAAGGTATAGAGTCTCCAAGGACTCAGATAGCAAAAGAACACTAAGTCTCGCTACTAACCGCTGGTTATTATACTATTGGCTAACCTGGGCACGCAGATTGGAAAATGTAACCCAGCCAGTCAAGTGCCATGTATTAAGCCAGCCTTCTAACATGAGGGGTGCACACAGGTTATGCATGATCTTCTGATATTGTACTCAATAAATAGAGACCACCCGAGAAATCGGGACTTGGCTTTTGCACCATACTCTCGCCTCGCTCGCTTTCCTTGACTTCAACACCTTTACTCTTGAGAATCATTACAACAAAAAACATTGATGTTTGAAATATGGTGCTGGTGGAGAGCTTTACAGATATCCTGGACTGCCAAAAAGATAAACAAGGCACCATTCAACAATTATGTGATCCATTTTTTGGGGGAAATTGACCCCCCCCCATGTAATCTGACTGTAATTTTAGCTTCGACCACCTCCCCCCCTTTAAAATTATGTAATCAAGAGCTTTTGTATCTAAACTCTAATTTTTAGAGTTTTTCACTATTTGGTGCCTAATGCACAATACTCCATGTGGATTACATAATCTTTGACCTGAACCCCACCCCCATGTAATTTTTCCATTATTCAGATGGCAGATTCCCCCCTTCAAGGATCACGTAATTGTTGAATGGCCTCCAAGTGGATTATAGAGCAAATAACCCTGAACTGCCTCTGGGGGCAAAATTGATGCAGCTGAGACTACCCTACTTTGGATAGACCATGAGGGCAAAATTCCCTGGAAAAGATTAAAATGCTCAGCCATGGAAACCCACTGGAGGTGCTAATGGTAAGCCAGTCCTTGAATAACTCACATACCTTGAAAACCTGAACAGGATTGTGATACGCCAGAACTGACTTGATGTCACATGTTTGCAAAGGGGCTTCATTAAATTCCAGTTTCTGACACCTCCTTGAGACCAACTGGGATGGGGTATGAGAGGCACATGGCAAGCCACACAGTCCATGGTGGGCAGGATTGCATTTGGCTTAGTGCAGTGTTGGCAAATCTGTGGCACGCAGAGCCCTTTGTGTTGGTACGTACACTGTTGTGGACAAGCCCCACCCTGCGCCTCCAGCACCAATGGCAACGCTACTTCCCCACCCACCCCTCTCCTTCTGCCAATGGGGAGATGAGAGGGAAGGCTGAAATCTGGCCCGGGAGGTAGCAGGTCCATGTGTGCCCACATGCATGCACTGCTTGGGGTGCACCAACAACATCATATGTGTGGATGGTTGCACATGTGGTGGGTGCCGGTGATGTCACTTGCGTACATGCATACACATGGTGGGTGTGTGCATGCCTCCTTGGCCACTCAGTCTCTAAAAGGTTTACCATCACTGGTTTAGTGGGTTACAAAATGACTAGGCCTGTTCTAAAGGTTACATATGAATGGCTTCTGAATGTGCATTCTTATGAAAACCTTGCACTTTTCCCTAGCAGCTTCTTTCAGGTGACCAAAATTGACGAGCTTCTTACAGTAAGAGGAGTAACCCTAAATCAACTTCTCTCCTGAACCAATGCTTCCATTTGTCTTCGCAGTCGATAATCTCAGCCCTCAAAATCTTTTCTATGGCTGTATCTCCTCAGCCTTGCAAATGTCTAATGACCCTTCTGCACCATCACCTGTGAATGTCACTGCTTTTGAGCTGAAATTCTTCTCACACCTTAGTGATTCTTGGACTTATGACCTCTGCAAATCCCATAGCAATAACTAAAGGGCATGGAGGGAAGTGGTTCTGTATCTACTGGCAGGAATAAGGCGACTCGGCCTCACCCTCACGTGGGTAGACAACTGTGGCAACTGTTTCACAGCTGCCAAAAAAAAATCTCTATTTGCTCTGCACACCTTTCAGTATTTTCTAGCCATATCTACTCTTTATATCTAACCTATCTCTCCCTCAAAACATACAGAAGTATAGTTTAAAAGATGAAATAACTAAATGAAAGTTTCTATAGTGGCTTCTGGTTAAGTGTGCTCTCAAAGACTATTTTGCACTTTACTCTTTTTCTAGTGTCTAAACATATCTATGCAAAAATGTAAATATCTGAATTATAAATGTGTGGATGCAATAAACAGACATTTAGAAACTAGGACTAGTAGTACCCTGTGGACTGCACATGTACTGCAGAAAAGTATTTTCCCTATGTGGTTCCACCTCCTCCACTGCTCGTGCAAGGAGTAGCCCCACAACCCCCTTCCCCAGATAGAATACCCCTCTAAAGCAAACTATCAATCTCTAATTTGTGTAACTATGAGCTGAAAGTTAGCACCACTTGGATAGAGTGCTCCACTAACTGAGCTATTGTGCTCCATGAAGTAGGACGTAAATCTTCACTTGTCTCTTCTATACACATAAGGATAAAGAATCACACAATTATTCTCTTCCCATCTACCGCTTGAGGGAGAGGTATTTTGTGGCATTCTTGATAAGAGAACAAGAATGAGAATGTATTCTTCTTTTGGACCAAACACACAAGGGACTTTCAGTGTGGGTGTGTTCTTATTTATTTTAGAGACTCAAAGGCTTTTAGCTATGAAGGAGTCATCAGCTCTTCAAGAATATTCTGTGGTATCTAGGGTAGATAAAATTCAATGGTCAGACAGACAGTCAGACAATGAATAGAATGAATAATACTAAATAAGTGGAAATGGTATAAATTTTAAAATAATAGCAAGCATTGCCTTTTTTAAAGGGAAGTTTGTCATCAACGTAAAGGAGTCTGGAAACTGTCTACCTTTGATATCATCATAATCCTCTTCTACAGTTTCAGAGTTATCTGTCCAGGATAGCGTTTCAGTCACATCATATATACCATACACCCACAGTCTAACACTTAAAAAAAATTGAAACTATCTAGGAGCCACCATAGAAAGGTTTGTGGTTACACTGCCCAGTTTGTTTATGTGACAAATACCTGACTGAAAACTCATACAGTGGTACCTCATACAACGATTTTAATCAGTTCCACGGGGCTCGTTGTTGTACGAAACAATTGCTATACGATGCATGCATTGTATAGCGATTTCCCCTATGGGATGCATTGTACAACGGGGTTTTTTTTTCTTTTCGCTAAGTGGTTTCCCCATTGAAAAATTATACGGTTTTTTCCATAGGGAAAATTGTTATGCGGGACGCCATTTCCTCCCAAAACCTAATTGTTATACAATTTCATTGCTATACGGGGCAATTGTTGTATGAGGTTCCACTGTACTTCATTAATATAGTTAAGTCATTGAGACCTGGATAAAGTCTGCTCAGCAGAGATGATGTTGCAGGGAAACTGCAGGATAAAGTGTATGACAGAGAATTGGAGCAATGTGCAATGGCTCCAAAGGGTTAAATTGTTAATGAAGTCTTGATGGGTGAAATAATGTCCAACAATGATCCTGTCATATGTGTTTGTATAATGACAGAAGAAGGGAATGTCTTCTTGCAGAAACAATTGATATGTTAAGAAATGCACACACAGCAGAATACTTACAAGAAGTGTTAGCAAAATACAGAAACATAGCTGTTTTGTTGCTGATGCTGTCGAAATTCAGAAGGAACTGAGTGAGCACATAGAAAGAGAAGTACAGGCTGAAATAATTAAATGACAAGCATTTAAAAAATGGATGGGACAAGCATCGTCTCCAGCTCATTTTCTCACAAATATTGTCAATATCCAGTACCAGGGCCAAACATTAAGTCTGAGGAAGAGGAGCTGTGACATGGGTATCCAGCAACCATCCATCTGCAATGTGAACTATAATTAACTTCAGAACTAAGGAAAACCATTCAAGAAATAGATGTTTGCTGCTGATGTTTTATAGAAAGTCACAGCAATGAACTGGTGGAAATCACTTAAGCACTTGGATTTAGAGACTGCTGAAGTAATGGCTTCACTTTTAACAATGGTAGATTTTTCTTCTGGCATAGAAATTATATTTTCTTCCTTTGGACCAATTCATTCTGAATGGAGAAATTGTTTTGGACCCAATAAAGCAGGAAAACTTGCTTTTCTTTTCCCGATTAAGAACAAGCAAGCAGATAAAGATGAAGAGAAATACAGAGGAGTGTATTGTAAGTTTTTCATGTGTATAGTGGGCTGATAGTCTAAGTTTTTAAAAAAAGATAACAAAGTTAACAAACATGAATGTTTAAGAAAATACAAGAATACATATGATAAAATATTACTGTTTTAGTTAAATAAAACTATTTAATTTATTCTTACTATGGTCATGATTATCTGTTTCCTTCCAATAAATTACAACAAAAAAATTGTCCAAATATAAATCATTAACATAATAAACTGTAGACAGTGCACCTCCCCATAATTATCTATCTATGATGTGTTTCTAATAGTAAAACCAAATCAGTACTTTTTAAATATACATAAAACTGTAAAATTAATCTGAAAAGTTGTTTTTGCAAAAAATAACATCTCATCTGGTTGTAAATATAAAGATTATACCAGCAAAAATGAGTTTTATGTAGAAAATCATGACTAGTGATTTAAATTGGTTTGATTTTACATCAAATCCACCCTGATGATATCCTTCAAAGATCAGAGTTGCCACCGGTGCTATTTAGGGTTTTCTACAAAACTATTGACTAGGTCTAGGATCACTGCAAGAAACTCAAAAGTTTGGCCATATCAGGAAAACATGAACAAGAGGGTGGTGGTTGAAAGCGCAACAGACAGATTGATCTACACTACTGAGCTTCCATGAAGTTAACACCAATTTCTTTCCTTAAGCCTTTTAAATAGTGGTTCCCATTCCCCAGTCCACCCCCACAATTATTTAACTTATAATGGTTACATTATATTACATTGCTGTACATATATTACATTAACGTACTTATAAATGGGGACCACTTTGGTGGAAAGGTAACAGCGTTCCGTGCACTCTGGTGTCTAGTCATGCCTGCCACATGACCACGGAAATGTCTGCAGAAGCAGACAGCGCTGGCTCTTCGGCTTTGAAACAGAGATGAGCACTGAACCCTAGAGTTGGATACATACCTGTTAAGTATCCCGGATTGGCCGGGAAATCCCATATTTTGGCGCTTGTTCCTCCCTTTTCACGCCACCATCCCATATTTTGAATGGCGGGGAAACAGGTTACTGCGCACGCAACCCATTTGTGCATGTGCAAACGGGTTCTGCACATGCGCGCGCAGAAATTTTCCATATTTTTGGGAGCCGCGCTTGTAATTTCCCGTATTTTTGGGAGCCGCGCTTGATGGGTATGGTTGGATACGACTGGCTTTCGAGCAAGGGAAACCTTTACCTATTACTTTTTTTAACTGATGTAAACTACTTTAAGACACAGTACCAGCATATCTTAAGGCAGGGATAGGGAATGCATATCTCTCTATATGTCATGTGATTGTAATTCTCATTAGCATTGCCCACAGTGCTAATGGTGATGGATGATGGGAGAGGTAGTGAACAACATCTGGGAGGACCACATAATGCCCGCTTTTGTTTAAAGAGATCTCCCGAAAGGAAGGAAGGAAGGAGTGCATAATATGCTAGATTGGGACAAATACATTAACTCTGTTTATTAAGAATGAAATGGTGTAATTATTTGAATGTAAATTGACTTTGTCTAACACCTGGGGATCAATGGGCATCCTGATTGATATTAATGTTGAAACTGATGTTTAAATCACTGTGGGCAAATCTGTAACAAAAGATACAAGAACATCCAATTACAAATGGTTGTCTCTGGCTTTCCTTTCAATTGCTAAAGCGCAAGGAACGAAGCTGTAATTTGGCTACAACTGCACTCATGCCTCCTGTCCAGGAACTCAGAAAGATATTGTTGAAGGTACACAAAAAGACCCCCCAAATAACTGAGGGACAAGAATGTCTTCTGTAGAAGGAAAAGGCTAAGACATTGTTTATAAAAGAAGACCACAGGGGTGTGGGAATGACATAGGCTTGTCACGTTATGAATGGTGAGGGGAGACGTGAAAAGACAGAGATAATGTTTTTTTTTTTCCTTCTCTCACAATACCAGAACTTGGGATTTTCTAACAAAACAGACAGGCGGTAGACCAGTGATGAGTGGACAAAGGGGCTTTTCATGCAGCAAATAATCAAGTTTCAGAATTTACAACCATGACATGTAATACTGACCATGAATTTAGCTGGTTTTTAAAAGCTAGAAAAATATGTGCAGGAGAGGTCTATCAGTGGCAACGATCCACAAGGCCTAAATCCCACATTGAGGAATGCTTCCTTCTTGGCTTGTTTTTCTGCTGTCCAGAAATATCTGCCCAGAACCTATTGTGACCAGAAAGCCAAAAGTCTCGGAGCAGCTATGTCCTTGCGCCTGATGCAGTCATTCATTCAGAAAGGGTTTTCTCTTCCCGCCTTTCTCTCAGATCTCTCCCTGCTTTCATTTCCGTGTCTTTTTCTGAGCTCAGGAAAGTTCTTCTCAGATATATATGTGTAATCTCGGAAAGGCGGAGAGAGCGGAGCTGAAATGAAAAGCTGCCAAGGGGGATGAATAGATGGGAAGGGGGGGGGGGGGTGAGCTGGGGCCAGGTGGTGGGGGAAGAGAGGCCTCGTTAGCATGAGCTGTCACTATGAATCGAGGACAGCTCATCTCAAGCTCACTCCTAATGATCTCCGCGAAGAGAATAGAGGGCGGAGGAGAAAATGGCATACAAAGAACCCGCCTGGCCACAGTAACCATCCCATAAGCACTCAAGTCTCCTCTGTGGTATGAGCAACTGGCTTCCCACATACAGCGGCAGGAGCCCTGGGAAAACCCCTTTGAGGAATCCAACTATTTTCCACATTATGAAATTGGCACCCGGAAACCGGTGAAGGGCCTGCGATTGCTATGAAACTTCACACAAGCTTGTCTAGTCATTTTTTTTCTCCAGGCCCAAGACCAGAAACGGAGTACAGTAATACCTCATACAACGTCCAAACTTGGTTCCACAAGTTTGGACTTTATACGGACTTGGACTTTGTATGAGGCATGCAAAATCCTAGCCGCGATGCCTCATACAACGTCCAAATCCTTGCCGCGATGCCTCGTACAACGTCGTTTCCATAGAGATACATTGTACTGTAACAGCACAGACTTCAGGGCAAAGTCAAGGAAACAGACAGGAAACTGACAGAACTTTAAAAAACCATTGTCTAAAGGCTAAAAACATTACAAAAACATGTCAAACAACCCTGATTGTCCAAGAACCTGAAGAATGCTGCAAAAAACCCAGGAATGCTTCTAAAAATTCTGACGAAAAAAATCCAGAAAATCCAAAACCGTGCTCAAAACCCCTCCTAAGCACTCTTCGCCTCATGCAAAACCCACAAGAGCAATGCGCGCATGTGTCCTGCCTTTTATACTGCCCAGGCACAATGCAACCTGGGGAAAACCCCAATGCCTCATACAAAGTCGCACAACTTTGTATGAGGCAACTTTTTTCAAGGAATTAGGCGATGTTGTATGAATCCAATGTTGTATGAAGCGGACTTTGTATGAGGTATAACTGTATTTCACACCACTCTGGGTGTTCTTGGACAAATGTATGGCACATAAAAGAAAAACAATCCACATGGAGATGAGAAAGAAGAACTAGATCCCTTGGACATGTCAGGGGGCTTGAACCAGAGGGCTCAAACTATGATCATCATGATAAAGAGACCTGACCTAGACAGTCAACCAAGACCATGTATTCAGTCTTAGTTTTCTCTGGTAACAAAGGGAACATAGATAATACTAGTCTCTGGATTGGTTAGGCCAAATACAGACGTGAGAGATCTGACTTTTCATGCAGTCTCAGCCAACAGAGCAGTACCTCAGATTTCTTGCCCCTTACAAACTATATCTGATTTGTGTTTCTGAAGTGGCTTGAATAGATTTGCCCATGTTTGCTTGAAATAAAAACAAAGTTAAATTAGAGAACACTTGCATTTCCCTAATTTGATCTGTGTTGGTGCTGCTACACATATTTTCACAAATTAAAAGGTCACCACAACAAATGCTCTTAAGTACATTTGTGTTTGCAGTCTACTGTAGATCAGGCATGGCCAAATTACAGCCTGTAGGCCAATCCTGGGCCCCGAAGCCATTTCATCTGCCCCCCGCACCTTAGCCAAACCAGGAAGTAAATACAGACACTTCTGCGCATACGCAAAAGTGGCCATTTTGTGACCTGGTTTGGCCCCTGTAGAAATACAACTACAGTAAAACACGACTTACAAATGCCCCGTGTTACATAAAATCCGACTTGCATAATGATTTTATGGTAAAAACCACGTCCCGATTTACATAAATGTCCCGATTTACATAAATTTATGTAACACGGTTTCCTATGGGTTTGCTTTGAGTTACATAAAATTTCATTTTTCCTATGGGTTTGCTTCGAGTTACATAAAAATTTCATTTTTCCTATGGGTTTGCTTCAAGTTATGTAAATTTCATTTTCCTATGGGTTTGCTCAGATTTACATAAAAAATTCATTTTTCCTGTGGGTTTGCTTCGAGTTACATTAAAAAAAAGAATTTCTCCTATGGGTTTGCTTCGAGTTACATAAAAAAACGATTTAAACAAAAGCCTACGGAACGGACTTTTTGCACAAGTAGGGGTTTTACTGTACAGAAATTCAGATTGACTGGAAGTTCACATAGTTTACGTCTTATCAATCTGTTGTATGGTTGTAACATTTGTTTTAAAATGCTGTAAAATATGGGCTGCCAAGGGCAATAATTGGTGGGAACTGAAAAGATACAGAGAACAGAACAGACAAGTCAAAAGGCAGCCTAGAGGGAGAGCAACTGTGACACAGGAAAGAGAAGGCACTGGAGCCAAGACAAAACCATATTAGCAGAAGAGGCAAGGCACTTCCAGGTAGGACTTCTTCTGAACAGTACCTTTCTCTTGTTATTGTACTTTATCAGTCCCATTATATTTTCAGACACTTAAACATTCCTGCATGCAGGTCTGACACCCTTATCGGCAAAAAAAAGCTGTAACATTTTCAAAAATCCTAACCCCTCACTTCTGGAGTATTTCCCTACTGCTACAGCAATGGGACTGCAATGGCTCAAGTAGCTAAGATGCTGACTGGAAGGCAGAAGGTCAGCAGTTCGATTCCCGAGTACTGCAGGATGGAATGAGCTCCCGTCTTTGTCCCGGCTCCTACCAACCTAGCAGTTTGAAAGCAAGTGTTCCGTGCGCTCCGGTGTCTAGTCATGCCTGCCACATGACCACAGAAACGTCTGCAGAAGCAGACAGCGCTGGCTCTTCGGCTTTGAAGCAGAGATGAGCACTGAACCCTAGAGTCAGATACGACTGGCTTTCAAGCAAGGGAAACCTTTACTTTACAGCAGATAGCCTCCATTTTGGATAACAGCCCTCCATTTGAAAGGGCAAGCAGGATAAGTTGATTTAAATCCCTGATTTGCACCATAGATTCAAAGAACTAACACCATTTTAGATTACAGTAGGAAAGAGAGGCCATAATTCAGTAGTGAAATGCCTGATTTGCCTGAAGGAAGTCATAGGGTGAATTTCCAACATCTCCACATTTACAAAAGGTGGGCCCCACCTTGTAAGACTCTTGGCAAAGTTAAAAGCAGAGGTAAACAAAGTGTGGCACTCCAGATGTTCTTGGACTTCAATTCCCAGAAGCCCCAAGCCCCCATGAATCCACACCAATGGGTTTACTGCAACTCATCCAGCCCGCACCGCCCTCGTTGCTCCTGGAAGCGGAAGTAAAACATGTCCATACAGGTGCGTTTTACTTTCGCTTCCAGGAGCGGCGCAGGCAGCGTGGGCCGGATGAGTCACAGTAAACCCATTCGTGTGGATTGATGGGGGCTTGGAGCTTCTGGGAATTGAAGTCCAAGAACATCTGGAGTGCCAAGGTATGCCATCATGGGACTATGGTGACAGACCATGGGAGTCATCACAAAATAATATCGGGAGCGGTGGTGGTCCACACATGTCTAAATCCAGCTGAAATGATAATCAACAGTGGAAACCTATTCAGCCATCCCTTTCTCCAGAATCATCATCATCACATTGAGAGAAACTAGCCTCACCCACCTGTCTGCTTGCCTTGCCAACAAGAGCAGTGATAAACTTTGAACAGAAGGGCCCTCCCTGGTTGCTTGAGACTCAACAAGAGCCCAGGTTTCCCCCAGTTCTTGTTTGCAGGTAGAGCATACAAATAAGCAGGAATATCTCCTCTTCAGACATACTGCAGCTGATGAGCAAAGCGATGAGGCGCAAAGTGACGCTAACCTCTCCTTTACAACCATGTTGATGATTCCATAGAGGCCTTGACTTGAACAAAGAAAACCCTACAGTTTTTTAATATACCTCAGAATAACTATTTAGCAGGCCCAAATTAAATGGCTGTCTTCTTTAAAATGCAAAAAGGAAGAAAAAGAGGATTTCTGCCTTTGATGTGAAATGAAGAGTATATTGCAGTGTTTTCCAACCTTTGGTTTTTGGACTTCAATTCCCAGAATTAGGAATCGGCCAACCTACAGCCTGCGGCACCATTTCATGTGGCCCGTTGCCACCCTCGCTGCTACGGGAAGCAGACACATTTACAACAGCCTTAAAACACGTACACACATTCGTAAATGCACCTGTGACTGCTGTAAATGCTGCTGTAAATGCACCCGTGGCTGTTATAAACGCATTTACGACAGCCGCAGATGCATTTTACGGCAACATTTATGGCGAGAGGGACCACGTGACTGGCCTGCTCAGCTGTCCAGGGGGCATGGTCTGGCCCACGGCCCGAAAAAGTTAGGAACCCCTGCTCTAGAAACATAATGTTTCTTTACGTCACCATCCAACATCTGATCTGGAGGTGAAGAAACTGTACAACAGACAGCACACTTAAGCCATTATGGAGATCTTTTGTGCTTGTGGTGGAAGCAGGGAAGAGGAGACAAATTTCAAGTAATTATTCACAAAAGCAAATATGCTGTTTTTGTTCTGGGAGGCAGGTTTCATGGATATCTGTTTCATCCCTCGCCTCTCCCTCCATCCTACATAAGCATTAGCACCGCACTATTATATAAGCCAAGATAAAGCCAAGAAAGTGTGCAATAGCTCTTTATTCCTGCACTGTGCTGAACTCACAGAAGCCCTTGCCAAACGTCAGCGAGGGATCCTATTTCTCCCCTGTTTCACATGGCTGGCTACTTTTTCCCTCTACTGTCACCCCTGGGCTAACTCTGGTTTCCGAAGATATCTTCTCTTTGTGCAACCAAAGCATTTGCTATATTTGGCTTTCATGGCAAGAAAGAATGAAGAAAAGGGCATAATATTGACCAATGAATGGAGGAGCGGAGACAAAGAAGAGCCTCGTCAGTGGAAGATTTGCATTAAAGATCCTGAGTCCTCTTATAGGCTGGGATAAACCAGACTCCATTGCTGCTCCTTGGGCTACATTCTCACTATCCTTATTTTTTTTGAAGAAGAAGATGGTAGGAAGGATTGCAATCAGAATGGGTTTAGCACAACGGAAAAGGGGCTGAGCTATGAGTCAAGATGTCCCTAGTTCAAAACTTGCCTCCACCCTTATTTCACATGATGGCCTTAAATACCGTACATAGTTTCCGGCGTATAAGATGACTTTTTAACCCCGAAAAATCTGTGGCAAAGTCAGGGGTCATCTTATACGCTGGGTACTTACCTGCAACTTGCTTCATATGTCTGGCAGGGAGATAAAGGGAGCCGTCCCCGGCCCGGGAGGCTCCAAAGACACCACCATTGGAAGAGGGGTAGTCTTATACGGTGAGTATATTGCAAACTCTACATTTTAACTAGAAAAGTTGGGGGTCGTCTTATACGCCCAGTCGCCTTATATGCCGGAAAATAGGTAGGTCATATACTCAGCGTCAATCTCTCCATCTGCAATACTAGCTGAAATCCAGTAACAGTTAGGTTGTGTATGCATGATAATGTCGTCAGCTGTGGCCTTATTTTCTTAATAACTAGTTTCCCATTCTCTTCCCACTTCCTTAGGATTCTTTTGGAACAACAGGAGAGTGGGATGGGGGTGTTGTTTGTTTTAAATACAGCATCTGAAAATCTCCGCTGACTGTTGCTAGAAATCTTGTGGGGAGGAAGCTAGGAAACTTTTTATTTTCAAAATGCAGCCACAACTGATCATATCGTTAGGCTTGTGTGGTGTAATTTTACTGGATTTCAGCCATTGAACAGTTTTGTACAGGGTATTTTTGTAACAATTACAATTGGATAATACAAAGGAATTACTTTCAATGCTAGCAAGTGCTAATAAAGATGTTAAGTATGGTTGCTGCCTTTGTTGAAGAAGAGATGGGGAAAATTTCTTTTCTATGCTCCTGCTCTTCTTCTGTTATGAGGACAACACATATGCTGGTTTGGGGAGTGCAAGACAGCTTTGCTTAAACCAAGGATTCTCAACCCACGGCACAATTTCATGTGGGCCCCCACTGCCTCCACCACACCAGAAAGTGCCGTGTGGTGGAGAAAGGGTAAAATGACCATCCGGCCCCCAAAGCTGTCTGAGGGAGCGTGATCTAGTTCCCAACTTTAAAAGGTTGAGAATTCCTTAAACCATGTGGACTAAACAAAAATCTTTACTATGCCTGGTAGACTATGCCCTATGAATAATTATCAATTACCTTCTATAGAGTTATACTTAATGGTACCTCATATTTGATATCAAGAGCTGGTGCTTCATTGCCTTGCCTTATAGTAGGACTACACTCAAATATCAGCAGAAAATGGAAACAAATTAAAACAGAAGAGGGAGCAAAGGAAGGAATGGGAATCAACCAGAATTGCTCCTCACCTGACTGGCTGGTGCTAACGTTGATGGAAGCAAAGTGAGGTGCATCTGGACTCAGCTCCGTTACGAGATTGACTGCCTGGATCTCAAAGGTATACTGCACACGGGCCAGGAGGTTGGAAACTTGCACGCGGCTCTCTGTCAATCCCACCTGACGCGGCACGAACTGGACACTGTCTCCACAACGCACACAAGGCCCCGGGGATCCAGGCGGGCATACCTTGCAGATGACATTAAAGAAGACATCCTTGCGGCCTCCTAGGTCCTTTGGGAGGCGCCAGGTAAGGAGAACGTTAGAGCCAATAATTTCATAACTGAGGTCTCGAGGGGCTGAGGGGGTGCCTAAGAGAAAACAGAGAAGGAGACCTTAAAGGACTGAGGTAGTAGATGAGCAAAAGCAAGCAAAAGGTGGAGACCATAATTATGCAAATTCCAACATTGCCTAGGTCTGCCACAAAAAAACAGAACAAATTTAAACTAAGTAGCACAGGTTGGTGGGGCTCCCAGGGCATTTCAGGTGATTTTTTTTCAAAAATCAAAGTTTTCATACGCCAGGGGGGAAATAGAAACAAAACAAAACAAGGTTGTATGGGTTAGTATGATTCTCAGTGTGCTAAAGTGAGATTCTTTTATCTTTTAAAAAAAATCTTTTTATCAGGAAAAAACATAGAAGCTATAATAACAAAATAATAGTACAGTATAGTATAGGTCTTTTCTTAGAAATCTGTAACCTGATATTGTACCTTCACACCATTGCAATCTGTGTCAAATTAGAATTATCTCACCAAACATTGACATATGAGGCTGGTGGAAAATAAGTCTTTTCGTGCTTATTAATTTAATAAATAAAAAGAAACCATGTGTTGAAAAAACACCACTTGGGTGGGAGTGGGATTGTTTAAGTAATTTAAACTGGTGTCTTAATTTTTCCATTTGGGCAATATGCCATATTCTACTTCTCAATGCATGTAAAGTTAAATTACCAGCACCCTTCCAGTTTGCAGCAAATTCTAAACATGCTGTCATTAAAAAAAAGGAAAAACCTCCAAAAATCCTCAAAGATAAAAAAAAATGATACTTTTAATCAAGTCTCTATACTCGCAACACAAGCAAATAACTTGGAACAAAATTTCGTGCCACGGCACACTAAAGCAAGAGTCTCTCACAGTGAAGAATTGAAGAGGAAGTAAACATGGTGATTCCTTGCCAACAAGAGTTTGATTGTTTCCACTTATCACCTGGCATTTTGATAAACACATTGTTATCTGTTGCCTCTTTTCATCTCCTTCCTCAGAGCCATACCTGTCAACCGCAGTTCCGGACAATCCGGGACCTGCGCAGAACGGTTCTGCGCAGGTCGCTTTTTACACATGCGTAAAAGCCTTCTACACATGCGTAAAAGCAACTTGTGCAGAACCGTTCTGTGCAGCTCGCTTTTACGCATGCGTAGAAGGCTTCTACGATCCCCTTCTGCACAGAAGCCTTCTAAGCACGCGTAGAACGGTTCTACGCAAGCGTAGAAGGGTTCTACGCATGCGTAAAAGCCTTCTACACATGCGTAGAAGCGAGCTGCGCAGAAGGGATGGGCAGTAACGCCTTTTCCCCTGCTGCCAAATTCTGGGGTTTTGGCAGCTCTGGGAGGGAAATGGTGAAAATCGGTGCCGAAAAACAGGAAATCCTGGCCAATCCGGGAAGGTTGACAGGTATGCGCAGAGCTACTGGCCCTCCCTCACTAACTGCAAATGACTTTTAAAAAAACTGAGGGAGGAGACATTTCAGATCAACTATCACTGAAATGAAATCTCCATATGAAGAAGCAATGCAAACTTCTAATCTTAACCTATAAATCCAAGGGTTAACCGTTGGAACTGGCTATAGGTTGCTATGCCTCGCCCTACTTGCCTGCACTCACCCTTCGTGCACACGGCCAATCTGGGTACGCAGGTCAACGAAGGATTGAAAAAACCGGCAGTGGGGCAACAGCCCCACAAACGCGAAGAAAGGGAAACAACTTCACTTCCCAACATTCCTTGCGCCGCGCCAGAGCCAATCAGGCTGAGAGGCTCTCGCACGGCGCAGCGTTCGGAAACGCGCTGCAGCCAATCGAAAGAAAAGCATTTTAAAAAAACGCAGCACAAACACAAAGCAGCAACCCATAACTACAAGCCCCAGCGTCCTGCGCGCCATGAGCGCGCAGAGCGCTGAGGAAACCAGCGCCCGAAAAATGAAAAATAAAAACAACTCACAGCCAAGCACACACCAGCCGGCTTTCTTTCCCTCACCAACAGCGCCTGAAGGTCCCGACTGGAGTTTCCCCTTTAATATCAGTGGGTGGGGGTTGCGATCCCCCTCTCCGCTGGCTACCCTAGGGTTGGTAGGTTTGTGGGGAGAAAAGGGGTATATTGCCCCAACACTTCTGGACCCAGGAGACCAGGCAGAGTGGATCGATCCCCCCCTCCTTAAAACAACTCCGTCTTTTCTTCTCTTTAAAAACGGAGTTGTTTTAAGGAGGGGTGGGGGTGGGGATTCGATCCAGTCTGCCTGATGTCCTGGGTCCAGAAGTGTTGGGGCAATATACCCCTTTTCTCCCCACAGACCTCCCAACCCTAGGGTAGCCAGCGGAGAGGGGGGTCACAACCCCCACCCACTGATATTAAAGGGGAAACCCGATCTATTTTCACGACTCCACACAAACAAAGCACCATAACACACTAAAGCCCCCTCCCCACCACCTAGCCCACCCTTCCTAACCCCCAATGACCACGACCCCCTCCCCACCACCTAGCCCACCCTTCCTAAACCCAACAACCACACACACCCTCCCCACCACCTAGCCCACCCTTCCTAACCCCCAACGAAAAACAACTCACAGCCAAGCAAACACCAGCTGGCTTTCTTTCCCTCACCAACAGCGCCTAAAGGTCCCGACTGGAGTTTTCCCTTTAACAGCAGTGGATGGGGGGTTGCAATCCCCCTCTCCGCTGGCTACCCTAGGGTTGGGAGGTTTGTGGGGAGAAAAGGGGTTTATTGCCCCAACAGAGGAACAGGCAGAGAGGATCGATCCCCCACCCCCTCCTTAAAACAACTCCGTCTTTTCTTCTCTTTAAAAACGGAGTTGTTTTAAGGAGGGGGGTGGGGGATCGATCCACTCTGCCTGTTCCTCTGTGTCCAGAAGTGTTGGGGCAATATACCCCTTTTCTCCCCACAAACCTCCCAACCCTAGGGTAGCCAGCGGAGAGGGGGGTCACAACCCCCACCCACTGATATTAAAGGGGAAACCCGATCTACTTTCACGACTTCACACAATCAAAGCACCATAACACACTAAAGCCCCCCTCCCCACCACCGAGCCCACCCTTCCTAACCCCAATGACCACGCCCTCCCTAGCCCCCCTTCCTAACCCCCAACGACCATGCCCCCCTCCCCACTACCTAACCCACCCTTCCTAACCCCCAACGACCATGCCCCTCTCCCCACCACCTAGCCCACCCTTCCTAACCCCCAATGACCACGTCCCTTCCCCACCACCAAATAAATAAATAATTTTTAAAAAAATTACTAAAAACAGTCAAACACATCCAAAAATACACAAAAACAAAAACACCAAAAACAATCCGAAGTAAACAAAGACACAATCAAAAACAAAACAAACAGACAAAAAATACAAATTCCAACCCCACCCCCCACCCCTGTCCACACACACACTCACACACACACACACACAAAACAAAGAAAACAAGCAAACTTACCAAAAGATGTGCTACCTCCACCAGGACTGAAAAAGAAATGAATAAAGAAAGAGACTACTTACCAGAAGAAGCTCCACCCAGAGGCCAGGAGAGAAAAAAAAGTCAAAATACAATAACCCCTACCAGCACCACCTGCTAGCCACAATAGTAAAAACAATTCAAAAACACACAAACATTGAATGTAAAAAACATTTACTTTTACATTATTAAAATTATGACCTACGGTACAACTAATTAAAAAAATTCAAAAAACTAAAACATTATTCAGTTACATAAAACAATTTGAAAAAATTATATCATACTTTCTTCTTTTATTAATCCTAAAAAAAAAACCCAAAAAAGCAGATCCCAGTTAATAACAGCCAAGCCAAAAAATTTTTACATAAATAAACATTTAAAAAATTAAAATTACAGACTAAGCAATTTTTAAAAAACATTAACACAATTTAACCTTCCAACACAATTTAAAACTATTGCAAAAATAAAATTGGTTCATTTTTTATTAAAACACACGGAGAAAAAAGCCCGGCAACGCCGGGCAACCCTTGCTAGTTATATATATTTACAGTATATACTTCTGGGAACAAAGCTGGAAGATGTGCAGTCACTTTCATTTTTGGCTTCATTTTCGGCAATGCAGTAGAACCTCGGTTAACAAACGGCTCGGTTAACATAAAAATCACATAACAAAAGGAAATCCATAGAAAATAGTGGCTCGGTTTACAGAGTTTTCCCCCCCGGAATGGATTAATTTGTTTTCAACGCATTCCTATGGGAAACCGCGTTTCAGTTAACATATTTTTGTTTTCAATGCATTTCTATGGGAAACTGCATGCAATGCATTCCTATGGGAAACTCAGTTTAAGTAATTTTAGATTTAAATGTCCCAGGAAACGCATTAATTATGTTAACCAAGGTTTTATTGTATGCTGAACATTATAAACCTTCATTATACCTAGTCCATCAATTCTTGAGACACAGTAATTCACGTATGCTGACTCTTTTATAAAGTCTGTGTTTTGCTCTGAGATTCAGAATTATTTGCCCTGGGAAAACTGAGTCAAAGTATCAGGTAGCTTTCAGAGTAAGCTCTGCCAGCAACTTATCTGGTAGATAAGTTTTAAAATTACTGTACACCTCAAACATGGCAGACAAAGGTTCTGCCTTCCAGGTAATTTTAAAAAAGAGATAAACAACCCACAAAGGAGGGTGGAGGGAACTGTTGCTTTTAAAGAAGAATAAGGCACTGGACTAACTTTTGTCCACAATTCGAGTGGGACTGGGTAGGAAGAAGGAATGGAAGGATGAGGCAGGAAATAGAGGAAAGAGGATTAATGGAAGGGATTTTTCTTCTTCTTCCGTGTCTAAGCCAGACATGAAACTGCCAAAATTAAGGCACCTTTTGGTGAGTTCATTCTGCAGTTCCTTTTGCCTGACCCAGAGTGAGAAAGATTAGCCAGCAACACAAGGTTGCCATTACAAGGGTATGCACGATTGTGGTTCAAAAATACCACAATCTTCGAGGAGGCTCTTTCTCTATTAATGGAAGAGATTCTGGAGCAAGTTGAGGAAGAAAGGACAGATTCAGCTTTAAGGTTCAGAAGAGAAAGGGAATGCAAGACGGCTAAGAGGACTTTGCAAGAAAGAGGGACCAAGGGAAAGAAAAGTAAGACAAACCCATTTAATGTCAGTATTCCCAGGTACTTACTGGTACATGGGGCATCAGAAGTGTCTGAAGAGGAGCGATAGTATCGGGTCAGGCAAGCACATTCACTGGAGCCTTGGGTTGATGAATAACTGTGGGCTGGGCAGGGGCTGCAGGGCGCATCTCCTACTAATGCCTTGAAGGTGCCAATATTGCAAGCTAAAAATGAAAAAAAGACAGAAATAGGGACAAGCCTGTTAAACAACAGCAAGCTCACAACTACCTTTTCACATGTGGGTTACATTTCCCATTTACTAGCAAACATTATTGTTCACCCCAGCCCCCACGAATGTAAAGAAACAAACCCACTAAATACAGAAAGAGTACCTTTAATTCATGGGTCATAACCCAAAACCCAAGGCAGAACATGACTTTAGGTGGCCCAGAGAAGGTTAAAAAAAGACTGGGACCAAGTGTTAGAGAAGAAAAGGAGTAATCCAAATAGCAGCATCAAAGTGATCAATGTTGGATCAACTGTAAAAATTGGGTCCTGGGTTGCAGATTGAAGCAACTGAGATTGAAGGTGGACCCTAGATCTAGAAAGGTTGAATCCCTCTGTCCTTTTTCTTCTGTGTCTAGGCCAGGTGTGAAACTGCCAAAACAGCCACTCTTGAGTGGGTTCATTCTGCAGTTCCTTTTGCCTGGCCTAGTGTGAGAAAGATTAGCCGGCTACACAAGGTTGCCGTTACCAGGTTATGCCTAATTGTGGTTAAAAACAACAACCCACAATCTTCAAGGAGGCTCTTTCTGCGTATCCCATCTCTCTGTCCTAAAACGTTATCTCACTACAGGTGAAACAAGCACACAAATCAGTAACAATGACAGTCCATGGGATAATCTTTACCACTAAGAGGACCAGGATAAAGTGGCAGCCTGGACAAATGGCAAGTGTGAAGGGCAACACAATGTTCTTAAGCCAAGAATATTCTAAAAAGTTCTTTTAGCTCATCTTTAAGTACCCATACATGGAGCATGCAGGTGGATTTACTGCCCTTTGTAGTATACTCATAGTTTACAGACAAATGCCTACCTGACCTCCTGACATGGCTGGCCCATGTCTGACCTGAAACCAGCAGTTTCTAGTTTTGCTTATCAGAAGAGGTTGACGGGATGTCAAGCCAGGCTTTCTTCCATGTACACAAGACCTTATTGTCTGGAGTAAGCAAAGTTTACTTTGGTTAAGTATACTGTTTGCTTAAGGGAGTATATTTCTCAACCTGTCTTTGCAAAGGTGAATGTAGTGATGAAGAAACCAAACAGCGCTGTCCTTACATCATATAAAGGTGTATTTGGAGAGAGAGAATATGAAACCACTCAGTTCCCATAAAACATAGGCTTTCAGCTGGTTAAACAGTTGCAAGATTGTCTACTACTCTTTCAATTAATATGTAAAGATGCTGGTCAACAGAAAGCATTGTTCGGACCTCTTGTTGAAGAACACACAGTATTTATTAGTTGATAATTATTGTTCTTTGAGAAGGTTTTTTTGTTTTTGTTTTCTGAAAGCCCATGTCGGCAATGAATATGTAACCAGAAAACTGATTCATGCATTCCAACCAAGGGGAAATTTCTACTCTATTTTTCAGCCAGCCAAACATTAATCACCTGGCATTTTGATCCACAAAGGAGGTAATGAATGCTCACATTTTTTTCTCATTTTCAATGAAAAGGATGTCTCAACACATCAATATCAGAGAGTAAACAAAACAAAACAATGAAAAAGTGACACCTTAAAGACTAACTCCTGTATTTAAATGTGAGCTTTTGTGGATCAAGTCCACTTCATCAGACATAAGAGCAAAACTTCATGGCATCAATTTATAAAATCAGCAATATTACAAGAACAGGGAGGGGGTAGCAATAAACTTACTTTCTATTTTGCATTGAAATCAGCTGTGACACAGAATACAAGTTTTTAAATGTAAAAACACCCCTATAGATTTTGCTCCCAAAAGGTCCTGAAATGAGAAATATATATAAATGCACTACAGCAGTGGTTTCCAACCTTTCTTGGGGGCCATGCCCCACCTAAGCGTCTCTAAAATCCTGACACACACACCCCTCCGGGTGACATATAATTCTTATTATTCAAAAAGTAAACTCCTGTTCATGTGGAGGAAGCCTAAAAGGCCATTCACTGTAAGTAACTCATTCTGAAATTACACCCCCCTTAAATCACATTGCCCCCTGTGGGGCATGTGCCCCACATTGGGAAGCATGACTCTACAGTGTCATTCAGCTGGGGGGAAACCTTTGAGCCCTCAGCCATCCAAGATTGTGAGAACGGTCCCTTCTTTGGTGAAAGCCTGCATCAATATGAAGCACATACAGTACCTAGCATCTGTTTACAGTACATATTCAACTCTAAGTAGGCACATTTTATGCATCTGAGAGATCTGAACATCCTCAAGTCTAAAATTAGGATAGGACTACAGAGAATCTGTTTTATGTCTAGTCATGCCACATCTTCTCAAATAAATAAATAAAGTTATGTCCCCAAATCCTAAATCCTCACTTCTAGGTCCACTTTACTTGCTTGATCTTTTGGCAGTGTCCCAACAAGGTCAATGTGTGTTACTCCTAGAGAAGTGAGGCCAAATTGCCAACTCAAGGTTATAAAGACAGATCCTCCTTCTCAATCATGATCCTTTAAAGGCTGGTTTTTGTTTTTTTAAACAAGGTATGGAGGTGAAAGAATAAAACCCAACCTAGCCATTCTGGGCAACAACTCACCAGAAGAATTTTCTGAATTCCTTGTTTGTTTGTTTAATTTACTGTATATACTGTCCATCTAGTATAAATACTACTCTGGAACAGTTACAATATAAACATGAGTTTAAGTTCTGAAGTAGGGGAGGATCCAGCCAAATCAAGAGGAAGTTGAATAAGTGAGGATTGTGTTGCAAACACATGTTGGAGTTGGTCAGCAGCCGCCCATGAATGGAAGATCTCCCAGAAGACCCACATAAGTCTTTTGGGGGCCCAGAGCAGAAGAAAGGCAGAATATAAACATATTTAGTTCAGGCAGATTTAGAATTAAATTCAAGAAGGCGGAGGTCATACCTGTCAACCGCGGCTCCGGCCAATCCGGGACCTGCGCAGAACGGTTCTGCACAGGTTGCCTTCTACGCATGCGTAGCCTTCTACGCATGCGTAGAAGGGTTCTATGCAAGCGTAGAAGGGTTCTACGCAAGCGTAAAACCCTTCTACGCATGTGTAGAAGGTGACCTGCACAGAAGGGCTGCGCAGTACCTCCTTTCCACCGCTGCCAAATTCCGGGGTTTCGGCAGCGCGGGGTTGGAAATGGCGCAAATCAGCGCTGAAAACCGGGAAATCCCGGCCAATCCGGGAAGGTTGACAGGTATGGCAGAGGTTCAGCATGAATTAGAAGCAGGAAAAAAATCAAGTAAGGACGGATCCCTAAAACATGAATTTTCAAGAACTATTCTTTCCAGACAGGACTTAAAGATGATTCACATATCCCACTGCATCTCTCACCCCATCCACCCCCATACCAGTTTTACAAATGTTGGTTCTGGCAACGGATCAAGATTCCATTTTGTTTTTCTTAAGTGCTGTGTACTATTTTCTATTCTTACAACTAAAATTTCTTGGAGAAGGAAGGAAAAAAACTTAGATAAACAAGGATGAGAAAAGAAAATGAGCACATTTTCCTAGTCAACAGCTAGAGAGATTCACATATTTGTGTGGAATAATTAAGTGGCCTATTAGGATGGCAATTTAGGATGCAAACAAACAGCTGGATCCCACATGGCATACACCTGAGAATAATAACAGAGTTCCAGGGCAAGGTACTGTAGGTAGAACTTCAACCAGAAAGCTGTCTGCCTCAAGTTATTACCCAGGGCAATCTATACCTATAAATCTGAGCGTTAACCGTTGTAATGTGACAAAGGATCCTGCACACGGCCATACTAGCCCGTACCGAGCATTTGTGCACTTGCCCGAACCGGGTTCGCAGGTAACTGTCGGGTTGAGAAATGCAGCAGTGGGGCCGGAGACCCACAAACTCAAACAAAGAAAAAGAACTTCAATTCCCAACGTTCCTTGTGCTGCGCCGCACCACAGCCAATCAGGCTGAGAGGCGCGAGCAAAAAGAACATTGGGAAACGCACCGCGCCCAATCAAAATTGAGCTGCATTTTAAAAAAGCCGCATGAACGCAAACCACAAACACAAAAATACAAGTCCCAGCATCCTGCGCGCTCACGGCTCACAATAGTAAAAAAAAACAAAAACTCAAAAAGACTCAACAGCCCCACCTAGAGGCCACAAGAGTAAAAACAAGTCAAAAACATAACACAAAGTCACAATTTTACACAAATCACAAATATATCTAAAAAAAAAACATAAAAAGATTTCTAAAATCCTGTGTTTAGTTTTAACTCAAATAAAAACCCAAAGCACAGTTTAAAAACATTGAATGTAAAAAACATGTACTTTCACATTTTTAAAATTATTACCTACGATACAACCATTGAAAAAAGGTCACATACTAAAATATTATTTGGTTACATAGAAAATTTAGAAAAAATATATAATCCTTGGGTTTTTTTTAAAACCACAAAAAAACCCCAAACAAACTGATCACAGTTTATAACAGCCCGGCATCGTAACAAAAATTAACATATATGTTAAAGCAAATATTCAAAAACACATTAGAAAAATTACAAAATACAAGTTATTATTACTGTAAAGTATCACAACAATACAATCTATTTAACAAATGAAAACATAAAGGAATTGTGCATTAATAAAAAAAATTAAAAGAACAATTACAGACTAACCTCTATTTTACAAACATTACTAAAAAATAGAACCTTTCAACACAATTTAAAACAGCCCGGCAACGCCGGGCAAACTATGCTAGCATGCTATAATAATGAGGACTCAATCCTTCTCCACCCCATAATACTTTTGAACTACATACTAGGTTGGCAGGAGCTGGGACAGAGATGGAAGCTCACTTCGTCACACAGCACTTGGTCTCGAACTGCTGACCTTCTAGTTGTCAAGTTCAGCGTCTCAACCACTAAGCCACCACAGTACCGTGAGATGAGCATATACCGATACATTGAATCAAATGGCATCATCTTAGGAAATGCATAGTCCCTTCTTTCTCACTCTTAATACAGTAGCTTCTGTGTGTAGTTTCAGATCTACTCATGAATTAATCCACCACAACTTGTTAGACAATCACAACATTTTCTTAATTGATCAGCAATGCAGATGGCTATATTTGGGATCCTAAACAGATTTCCCTGGGAGTAAGCAAAACTCTTCAGTGGCACTTACTTATAAGGAAAAGGGAACTGGTCTGCACTGTAGGTGTAGTTCTTCTTTTAGTAACAGAACTTTTATAGATTTTCTGAGAAGGACTTGAATTGTTTAAAACCACTAGACCAAGACCAAACAAACAGTATCATAAGGCCATTTTAATGATCTCTCCTGAGATGAGTCTAAAGAGGAAGGTCAATCATATTTCTAAAAACTGAGGAAGTGCCAGTCACACAAACTCCTTGCTGCATAGCTATAGCTTTTTAGTAGAGCCCTGGACTTTGGGTCCTCCACAAGTTCCCAGATTCAGTCCCAGATATCAGGTAGCCGGGGGTGGGGGTGGTTCATTTTGGAGCTGTGTGCAGAGCTACTGCAAAACAGATAAAGTTGGGCAAGATAAAGTGATCCTTTAATTCACTATGAGTTACCTTAACAAGTCTGTAGACTAATGACCAAATAATGAGGAACCAGAAGAGAAAAGAGCCTTCATCTCATATTGCCGATCTCTTCATTTGGAAGGAGACTTATGTCAAGAACGTTAAGGGAATAAGAGACTGTAGAGGTTAAAACTCAATAGCCAGAAAACTAGGAATTTCTCACTCTGAACTCATTACATGGATGTCACCTGAATTAAGAAACAGAAAGGCAGAAAACAAAGTGTGCTATATATCAATTGCCAGTGGGGATTCCCACATAAATAATGCCCCCTTCCCACTCCATACTAAGTTAACATAAGACCATAAGAACAGCCTTGCTGGAACAGACCACAGCCCAT
Organism: Bradypodion ventrale; assembly: GCA_035047345.1. Lineage (NCBI taxonomy): Eukaryota > Metazoa > Chordata > Lepidosauria > Squamata > Chamaeleonidae > Bradypodion > Bradypodion ventrale. The sequence continues at coordinate 136,013,907 of JAWDJE010000002.1, read as the reverse complement.
CCAGTCCAGCATTCTGTCTCACACAGTGGCTCACCATTTGCTTTAGGGTATTATTCCCAAGCAGATGCCTTCACCTGTTTAGGATTCCCCAGAAATGGCACTGAGAGATATCCTACCTATCTCTCCAACCAGGAGGTTGTCCTTAGGTATCCATAATTATAGCCATTGATACCCTTGTCCTCCATGAACTTGTCTAATCCTTTCTTAAAGCTGTCAAGACTGACAGCTGTCACCACTTCTTCTGGCAAGTTGGGATCTTGAATCTGTTGGGGCCAGATTCAAAGCATTTCAGGGAGCAAAAGGTGCCATGTTACTATTAACCACCACCCATCCTAGGCAAAGCTGCGACCTGAGCTGCTTGGATCCAGAAAAGTAGGGTGGGTCTTCCTCTGCCTAACTTGGACCATGCTTACGCTACTTCATGGTGTCCAGTCCCAATTTCTTTATGGTACAGTCAACAGTGTTTCAACAGCCTGCACTATCTTTTTCTAGAGGCAAAATGAGTGGATACTGTACATAGTAGGAAACGACAAATTAAGCCCTCATCAGCAGTCTGGCAAGAAGGCTTTCACCTCAAGAATATGGTGGAGAAACCACAACCAGTGATACAAAAAACAAGAACATTTTATGCAGGGACTCTGAGGGAGCGGCATTGTTGTGACTCTCAATGTTAACTCACTTGATCACAAGCAAAAGGGCAAATTCAAACTGATTCACTGAGAAAGTGAAACAAACACACACTAGTAATAGACCCTGGTGGCGCAGTGGTTGAACTGCTGTACTACAACCAAAAAAGTTGTGAGTTTGATCCTGACCAAGGATCAAGGTTGACTCAGCCTTCCGAGGTGGGTAAAATGAGTACCCATCATGTTGGGGGCAAAATGCTAATTAACTTGTGAACTGCCCAGAGAGTGCACAAAGCACTATGGGGTGGTATACAAGTGTGATTGCTCTGCTTTATGCTTTGCTTTATTCCTAGCTACTCTTCAGAGCTAACTCACCCAAATATCAGGCACATTTCTGAAGTGAGAATCCTCCTTAACTGGCCCATTATTGGCTCAAAGAAACTGAGTGAACTGAATCCAAAAAAAACCAAACTGATTTAAATAGCAGTAAAATGGAATAATCCAAATGGCAGCCACAACTGTAATATACTTAAGACCATTTTCAATTAAGCCAGATGTTGAGCTTCACAAAATCTAGCTAACTTACTTTTAGTTTGCCCTAATAATAGTATTTGTGCTGTAGAAATGCAACTCCTCTGGTCTCTGGGGTTCTACTCTGGAGGTGTTGTGGATCTATGAAAGCCATAAAAGAGCAGCTCTACCGGGAAAGGTGATCCTATAAATAGTCCTCAGTATGCACTACTTCTTTTTTTTTTGCTGGTTGTGATTTTTTCCCAAACATGATCCGTTTTCCAACTCTTGGAGCTAGGAGGAATTTATCCATTAGCTACAATCTAGATTGCAGAAATCAGTTTTTGTTAACTTCCTGGCTGTGCCACATTGAAACATAGAAATATCATCCAAACACTCAGATTCATCGTAGCCTTTTCCATTTGGTTTTTCTCTTATCCCGTTTGTCCATACCACACTGTGGCTGGTTCCAGCAGACCTACAGATGAGCTAAACAAACAAGGATTGGGGGAAGGGGAGGGGGAGAGACAACCTATATGGAGAACTTCTGGATTGTAACCTGCCAACCCTATTTGGGAGGGAAAATATCAGTGGTGGGCATCAGCAGGTTCGCACCAGTTCGCCAGAACCAGTAGCATACATTCTGGCTAGCCCCACCCATCAGTTTTGAAATAAAGTGCAACGCAGTTTCAGGTGCAACGCAGGGCTTTCCCCCTGGCAATGCCAACCATACCACACCCACAGTGTGGTAGTAATTTTTCTTGGAGCCCACCACTGGATAAATTACTACCCAAAACTGGAATGATGGGTAATATCAAATGGCACATTAAATTCCACTGCAGTGATCCATGAGTCATTCCAGCCTACTCTTTAACCAGAGCCTATGATTTTCCTTTCTATTCTTAAATACACCATCTGAAAAGAAAATCGAAGCTTTTGAAATGTGGATCTACAGACAGCTGCTGAGGATATCATAGGTTGACCATGTGACTAACGTAGAAGTGTTGCGCCGGATGGATAAAGAACAAGAACTGCTTAAGACCATTAAACAAAGAAAACTCCAATACCTTGGGCATATCATGGGGAACGACATGAAATAAAGAATACTGTACTCCAACTTGCTATGTAAGGGAAGATCCCTGGGAAGGGAGGCCCTGGCAGTAGACGGACTTTGTGGCTAAAGAACCCGAGAGACTGGTGTGGCATGTCCTCAGAAGAACGATTATGAGGAGTTAAGAACAGTAAGATTATCGCCATGATGATAACCAATATCTGGAACGGATACAGCACTTGAAGAAGAAGTTCTTAAATACAGAGTAGACATTTTGTACAGTCCAAGGGTGCCCCCCCCAAAAGGGGGGGGTCTGGTAAACCACTCTTGAGTTATCAAGTTACTGGAAAGGCGTGCTACAAGTTGGGATCAACTTGATGGCACATTATTGTTGTTTGGTTATTTATTTATTTGTTTGTTCAATTTCTACCCTGTCCAATCAGCCAAGGCCGACTCAGGGTGGCTAACAAACACAGGATAAAACAGCAGACAAAACAATTAAAACTAAACTACCCCCCCCCCCCCAATAAAAAGGTGCCGGAACCGAAGGCGGGAGGCAATCTGATCTATATCAGCCAACCCAAGGTGGTCACCCTCCCACCAGCACCCCAGCCAGGTTTTAAGGTCAGGCGGACAGACATTCTTGGGACGATGCGGGCTCTTAGGTATCCTGGCCTTGTTGCTGTTGTTTCTGTTACAGCCTGTTCACCAAGGCAACTTTATCAACCAATGGGATTGAACATGGCTTAGAAAACTAGCCCCTGCCACAAAGAGCTGAAGCTAGTCATCTACCATTGGATCAACTGCTTTATTATTTTTAAAGTCTGGCTGATGTTTATATTTTTAAAAAGTCAGCTCAATTTAATGAACACTTCTTCAGAATCACTGCTTCTTTCGGAGAAGATGGTGACACTCTTAGGTAAGAAGCATTTACAACAGGAGTTCACAACCTGTTTAAGCTATGGGCCAGGTCATACTCGCTCAAGACAGTGCCGTACGGCCATTTTGCCCTTCCTCAACCACATGACACTTCCTGATGTGGTGGAGGCCGGGGGGGCACATGAGATGGCACTATGGGCCACATCTGGCCCGTGGGCCGCAGGTTGAGAATCCCTGATTTAGTTTCATAAAAACATCAGGCAAGTCTCTCCAACATGATTTGATCAACCAAACAATTAAAGTGAGGATCAAATGGATATGCAATATAGCACACCTTTTCAAGATTCCTGTTGGCCTCTATCATTTATAAAAACTGAAGCCATCCCAAGCAAAAGTAGGAACAATGTGCACCTATCTTGCTTAGCTCTTCATCATGGGTGGCACTGGCCAAATGATGTGAACATTTCCTGCAACAAAAAGGGAACAAATATTCCAACAGCCAAAATAGCAATAAAATATACAGTAAAACCCCTACTTACAGAAAAAGTCCGTTCCGTAGGCTTTTGCTTAAATCGTTTTTTTTATGTAACTCGAAGCAAACCCATTGAAAAAATGTAATTTTTATGTAACTCGAAGCAAACCCATAGGGAAAAGAATCTTTATGTAACTCAAAGCAACCCCATAGGAAATCGTGTAAATCGGGACATGGTTTTTGCACAAAATCATTATGTTAGTTGGGGTTTTACTGTAATTTTAAAAAAAACACCTAAAAAAAGGTTGTATCCAAAGTTACTAAATCTGAGTTTTTCACAGAAAAACTAAAGAGATCTTGGTGGAAATGTTGGCAAAATTAAAGGAAAAAGAAAGCAAGCAAAATATTGATATACTCTAAAAAATAATAGATTTATTTCAGTGTGAGCTTTTGTGGATCAAATCCACTTCTTCAGGCACAATCATTGTAAATACATGTCATTTATATTTACACATATCCCTATGACCAGCTGAAGATATAGATAACTGGGACTGCAGGGACTGTTACTGTATTTAGTTGTTATGAGAATTTTAAATCAACGAGTCTTTTTCTTTTTGTAACATGTTATGCTGCAGTGGCTAAGACGCTGACTGGGAGGCGGAAGGTCAGCAGTTCGATTCCCGAGTACTGCAGGACGGAATGAGCTCCCATCTTTATCCCAGCTCCTGCCAACCTAGCAGTTCGAAAGCAAGACATTGCAAGTAGATAAATAGGGGCCTCTTTGGTAGGAAGGTAACAGTGCTCCGTGAGCTCCGGTCTCTAGTCATGCCTGCCACATGACCATGGAAATGTCTGCAGAAGCAGACAGTGCTGGCTCTCCGGCTTTGAAACAGAGATGAGCACTGAACCCTAGAGTCAGATACGACTGGCTTTCAAGCTAGAGAAACCTTTACCTTTACTTATGCTGCTTTATGATATGATATGATTGATATGATATATTGTGATTTATCTGTTGTTACCCCATTGTATTTTATTCTGTTGAAATGTGTATGTTTTGTTGTTTATGTGAGCCACCCTGAGTCGTGTTGTCGAGTGAGCGGCATACAAATGTAAATTCAACAACAACAACAACAGTCAAAGGGTGTGGTCACACTGGGGAACAAATCTTAATTTAGACTGCTTATGAAGCGTTCAAGTGGGATCTATTCCTAGATCCCACAATTCACAGGGAAGTCGACTCCAGATGATCCTTTTTGATTAAGCTGTAGGGGATCTATTTTGGGGGCTGGGCTGGAGAGATTCCCTGACAAACAGATGTTGTTTTAAGAGAGATTGTGCTTGTTAAAGTGACTGGTGCATGCAGGCCCACACCTTTTCAGCTGCCTGATCCTACTCAAAGAATTACTTAAATTTCCAGGTCCTGGGCAGATAATAATCTTAACCTATAAAACCAAGGGTTAACCGTTGGAACTTGCTATAGGTTCCTAAGCCATTCGTGCACACGGCCGAACTGGGTCCGCAGGTCAATGAAGGATTGAGAAAACCGGCAGTGGGGCAACAGCCCCACAAATGCGAAAAAAGGGAAACAACTTCATTTCCCAACGTTCTTTGCGCCGCGCCGCGCCACAGCCAATCAGGCTGAGATGCGCGACCACAAAGAACATTGAGAAACGCGCCGCGGCCAATCAAAATCAAGCTGCAGGGAAAAAACGCACCACAACCACAAATCACAAACCCATAACTACAAGCCCTAGAGTCCTGCATGAGCGCGCAGAACGCTGAGGAAGCCGGCACCCGAAAAATTTAAAAAAAACTCACTGCCTCACAGCCACGCAAACACCAACGGCGCCTGAAGGTCCCGATTGGAGTTTTTCCTTTAATATCAGTAAGTGGGGGGTGGCGATCCCCATCTCCGCTTGCTCACCTGGGTTTGGGAGGTTTGTGGGGACAAAAGGGATCTGTCCCCCCAACCCTTCTGGACCCAGGAGACCAGGGCGAGTGGATCAATTCCTCCCCCTCCTAAAAAACCCTCCGTCTTTAAAGAGAAGAAACCAAGCCGTTTCTTCTCTTTAAAAACAGAGGTTTTTTTAGGAGGGGGGGGTATTGATCCACTCTCCCTGGTCTCCTGGGTGCAGAAGGGTTGGGGGGGACACAAAAGGGGTATGTCCCACAGACCCACGGGACCCGAGAGAAGAGATCGATTCCAACCCAATCCCCTGATATTAAAATGGAAAATCCGATCGGAGTTTCCACTTTAATATCAGTAAGTGGGGGGTGGCGATCTCCCTCTCCGCTGGCTCACCTGGGGTTGGGAGGTTTGTGGGAACAAAAGAGATCTGTCCCCCCCCAACACTTCCGGACCCAGTAAACCAGGGAGAGGGGATCGAATCCCCAGGGGTTGGGAGGTTTGTGGGGACAAAAGGGGTATGTCACCCCAACCCTTCAGGACCCAGGAGACCAGGGAGAGGTGATCGAATCCCCCCCCCCAAAAAACCTCCGTCTTTAAAGAGAAGAAACCAAGCGGTTTCTTCTCTTTAAAAACGGAGGGTTTTTTTAGGAGGGGGGCAATTTTCGCCGGCCGGCTTCGCTGGCCAGACCGTGGGCATTGGGGAGGGGGGCTTTATTGTGTTATGGTGCTTTGATTGTGTGGAGTCATGAAAGTAGATCGGGGTTTCCCCTTTAATATCAGTGGGTGGGGGAGTTGCGATCCCCCTCTCCGCTGGTTCCCCGGGGGTTGGGAGGTTTGTGGGGACGAAAGGGGTATGTCCCCCCAACCCTTCTGGACCCAGGAGACCAGGGAGAGTGGATCAATTCCCCCCCCCTCCTAAAAAAACCTCTCTGTTTTTAAAGAGAAGAAACCGCTTGGTTTCTTCTCTTTAAAGATGGAGGTTTTTTGGGTGGGGTGGATTTGATCCCCTCTCCCTGGTCTACTGGGTCCAGAAGGGTTGGGGGGACAAGATCCCTTTTGTCCCCACAAACCTCCCAACCCCAGGTGAGCCAGCGGAGAGGGAGATCGCCACTTACTGATATTATAGTGGAAACTCCGATCGGATTTTCCCTTTTAATATCAGGGGGTTGGATTGGAATCAATCTCCTCTCTCGGGTCCCGTGGGTCCGTGAGGGTTGGGGGGGAGACAAAAGGGGTATGTCCCCCCCAACCCTTCTGGATCCAGGAGACCAGGGAGAGTGGATCGATTCCCCCCTCCTAAAAAAAACCTCCATTTTTAAAGAGAAGAAACCGCTTGGTTTCTTCTCTTTAAAGACAGAGTTTTTTCTTAGGGGGGGGGGATCAATCCACTCTCCCTGGTCTCCTGGGTCCAGAAGGGTTGGGGGGACAGATCCCCTTTGTCCCCACAAACCTCCCAATCCCAGGTGAGCCAGCGGAGACACTTACTGATATTAAAGGGGAAACTCTAATCGGGACCTTCAGGTGCCGTTGGTGAGGGATAAAAGGGCGGTTGGTGTTTGCGTGGCTGTGAGGCGGTGAGTTTTTTTTTCCGGGCGCCAGCTTCCTCAGCATTCTGTGCATTCATGTCGCGCAGGACTCTGGGGCTTGTAGTTATGGGTTTGTGATTTGTGGTTGTGGTGCGTTTTTTTTCTGTGGCTTGATTTTGATTGGCTGCGGCGCATTTCTCAATGTTCTTTGTGGTTGCGCCTCTCAGCCTGATTGGCTGTGGCGCGGCAGGGCACAAAGAACGTTGGGAAATGAAGTTGTTTCCCTTTTTTCGCATTTGTGGGGCTGTTGCCCCACTGCCGGTTTTCTCAATCCTTCATTGACCTGCGGACCCAGTTCGGCCGTGTGCACGAATGGTGGGTGCAGGTCATTAGGGCGAGGCTTAGGAACCTATAGCAAGTTCCAACGGTTAATCCTTGGTTTTATAGGTTAAGATTGTCACCTTTTCTATTACAGTACTGTATCTGTATTTACCTATAAGTCTGATTTCTGTTATCTGTCGCTAACTGGAAGTCTTGGGAAAATATACAAATATAGAGGAGGCGTATTTCCACTCAAGTAGTGGATTTTGATTCACAAACACTCACATTGAAATACATCCGCTCATCTGAAAATGCCAAAATATTTTGCCTTCTTTTTTCTCTGCTGCTTCCCCATCTTCAATTCTGTCAACATACTGAGACAGACTAGCATGGTTTCCTTAATTGGAAACTAGTGGAAAGGAAAATCACTTTATTAAAAACCTAAAAAATTCTTCCCAGAAAAGAAATCTCTAGAGTTCTGAAGGCATGAGGTATCTTGTACAACTGTAAGGTAAAAGTAAAAGTCTCCCTTGCTCAAAAGCCAGTTATGTCTGACTCTAGGGGGCAGTGCTCATCTGTTTACAGCCAAAGAACCAGCGCTATCTAGGACTGCAGACGTTCCGGTGGTCATTACTAGATGCTGGAGCACATGAAACACGGTTACCTTTTCTACTGAAGCAATGCCTATTTATCTACATGCAACTGTTGACCTGCTGACCTTGCAGTCAAGTTCAGCCACCAGTTTCATAAAAGTTCACTGGTATTTGGTGCTTTCTTTCCATGCAACTCTCAGCCTTGCATATAAGTCCATACATATTATTCACCTTGAACATTTTTAATAGTCTGCCTTCCCAGCCACATAGACAACCGTCACCTGTAACTTAAAAGAAACATCTTTTGAAAACCGGAAGGTCAGCAGTTAGATTCCCGAGTACTGCAAGACGGAATGAGCTCCCATCTTTGCCCCAGCTCCTGCCAATCTAGCAGTTCGAAAGCAAGAACTGGTAAGTAGATAAATAGGGACCACTTCGGTGGGAAGGTAACAGCGTAACGTGTCTAGTCATGCCTGCCACATGATCATGGAAACGTCTGCAGAAGCAGACAACACTGGCTCTTTGGCTTTGAAACAGAGATGAGCACTGCACCCTAGAGTCGGATACAACTGGCTTTCGAGCAAAGGAAACCTTTACCTTTACTAATGTTGCAATTGTTAACCTTTAGAACGGGGGTTCTCAATCTTACTGTGCCATAGGCCTCAGACCACGCCATGGGCTGGACACGTGGTTTCCTCCTGCTGCAAATGCTGCTGTAAACTGCGACAGGTACATTTGCGCATGCGTGGGCGCGTTTATAGCTGTTGTAAATGTGTTTTATATTATTTTATTATTATTTATTTATTTATTATTTATTCAATTTATATCCCGCCCACTCAACACAAGGCCGACTCTGGGCGGCTAACAACATAAAAAGTAACCCCAGGGCAACCCAAGGAGTTTACAGACAATATTCACAAATACAATAATAATCCTAAAAACAGTTAAAATAGTAAAAAAAAGTTAAGACTACCCACCCCCTAAAAAGCAAGGGCTGCAGGATCGAAAAGGCACCATGGGGAAGAGTTCCCCTACACCAACCACCCCATGGTGGTTACCCTTCCACCCGCACCCCACACTTGACCTGCCAGCCAGGTTTTAAGATCCCTTCTGAAAGGCAGCAACTCCGTCCGAAGACGTAATTCTGTTGGCAGGAGGTTCCAGAGGGCCGGTGCAGACACGGAGAAGGCTCTCCTCCTTGTGCCAGAGAGGCGAGCCCCTCTGGCTGATGGAACAATTAGAGAGCCCCTCCGGTCCGCTCTGGTTGGACGGACAGACGTCCTCAGGGCGACGCGGTCTCTTAGGTAAACTGGCCCACTACCATATAGGGCTTTAAAGGTCAAAACCAGCACCTTGAATTGCACCCGGAGACATACTGGCAACCAGTGCAGCTCCCGGAGCAGTGGCGAAGCATGAGCATAACGGCCACACCCCATCACCACCCGGGCAGCCGCATTTTGGACCAGCTGTAGCCTCCGAATGGTCGTCAAGGGCAGCCCCATGTAGAGCGCATTGCAATAGTCTAGTCTGGAGGTAACCAGAGCATGGGTGACCATGAGCAAGGAGTCCCGGTCCAGGAGTGGGCGCAACTGGCGAATCACCCGAAGTTGGGCGAAAGCCCTCCTGGTCACAGCCGCCACCTGTTCTTCTAGCAGTAGCCGTGAATCCAGGAGGACCCCCAAGTTGCGCACCGGGTCTGTCTGGGGCAAAATAGCCCCATCCAGAACCAACGATGGAAGCTCCCGGATTAACGCAGGACCCCCTATCCATAGCCACTCAGTCTTGCTGGGATTCAATTGTAGCCCGTTAGCCCCCATCCAGAACCCCACAGCTTCCAGGCATCTGGAAAGGACTTTGACAGCATCACTGGGGTCCCCATGGGCCGAGATGTACAACTGAGTGTCATCCGCGTACTGATGGTACCGCACCCCATGGGAACGAATGATCTCACCCAGCGGTTTCATGTAGATGTTAAATAGGAGAGGAGAGAGCACCGAGCCCTGAGGAACCCCCCATTTGAGGGGCCTAGGACTGGACCTCTCACTCTCCAACCACACCGACTGGGACCGACCCTTCAGAAATGAGGAAAACCAGGACCACACAGTACCCTGGATTCCCAAACCTCGGAGCCGTTCCAGAAGGATACCATGGTCAACGGTATCGAAAGCCGCTGAGAGGTCAAGAAGAGCAAGGACGGATGGGTGACCACCGTCCCGCTCCCGCCAGAGATCATCCATCAGTGCTACCAATGCCGTCTCGGTACCATATCCAGGCCTGAATCCTGACTGAAAAGGGTCCAGATAATCCGCTTCATCCAGTACCCCCTGCAGCCGACACGCCACTGCCTTCTCCAACACCTTCCCTAAAAAGGGGAGGTTTGAGACAGGCCTATAGTTAGTTAGGACAGCTGGGTCGAGGGAAGATTTCTTCAGGAGGGGGCGCACCAAAGCATGTTTTAAAGGTGCAGGAAACACCCCCTCCCGCAATGATGCATTGATCACAGCCCCAACCCAGCCACCTGTCACTGCCTTGGAGGTTTTCACCAACCAGGTGGGACAGGGGTCCAAAGGGCAGGTATGGCGCGCACAGCTGCAAGGAGCCTGTTCACTTCATCAGGGGCAACTGGATCAAACCGGTCCCAGATGGCATGGCAAGACTGTGCTCCGGCTCCCTCCGGACTCTCCCCATCCACGCCAGGATTAAACCCAGAGCGAATCCGATCGATTTTCTCCACTAGATGGTCAGCAAAGTCCTCAGCCGACCCCTGCCAACCGGGCACCGGGGTCCCCCTACCAAGGAGAGACCCGGTAACCCGGAACAGGGTGGCTGGGCGATTATCAGCGGAGGCGATAAGGGTGGTGAAGTATTGTCGCCTCACCACCTCCATCGCCACTAGATAGGCCCTAATAGCGGCCCTAGCTAGTGTCCAATCGGAGTCTCTCTGGGTCTTCACCCAGCGGTGCTCTTGGCGTCTCTTTGCCCGTTTGAGCTCCCGCAGTTCATCTGTGAACCATGGAGATGACCTAGCTCGATGAGCTCTGAGAGGCCGTAGTGGTGCGATTTCATCCAAGGCCGCTGTTGTCATCCTGTTCCACAGGTCGACCAGTGCCTCGGGCGAATCGTGTTGCCGATCCAGAGGAAAATCCCCCAGTTCCCTCTGGAATCCATCAGGATCCATCAGTTGCCGGGGGCGGGCCATTCTAATAGGCCCTGCCTCCCTACGATGAAGCGTCGCACCCAGGAAGTCTAGAGCCACCAAATAGTGATCTGACCATGGCACAGGTGTTATGTCTAATTTCCGTAATCTCAGATCACTCTGCCACCGCTCCGACAAAAAGATTAAATCTGGTGTGTGGCCACTGCCCCTGGTCGGGCCCTGAATTACCTGAATCAGGTCCATATCTGCCATGGAAGCCATGAACTCCTGAGCCACCCCGGAGCCAGTCCCCAGCGAGGGTAAATTGAAGTCCCCCAGAACCATCAGTCTAGGGAACTCCAACGCCAACGCTGAGATGGCCTCGAGGAGCTCAGGCAGGGAGTCCCTTACCCTGCAAGGGGGCAGGTACAGGAGTAAGACTCCCAACTGACCCTTAGAGCCCAGACGCAGAAGCAGGGCCTCACAACCCAGAATTTGTGGAGCAGTAGCCCTGGTGACTCCCAGTGACTCCCTGGCTATGATGGCGACGCCACCGCCCTTACCCTTATCCCTAGGCTGGTGCCAAATACTGAACCCAGCTGGACACATTTCTGACAGAGGAACCCCATCCTCTGGTCTCAGCCAGGTCTCAGTAATACATGCCAAGTCGGCCCACTCCCCCATAATAGAGTCTTGTATCAGGGGGGCCTTATTACATACCGACCTGGCATTCATCAGCAGCAGCCTAAGGACAGGGTTTTCTTCCACTTCTGTGGTAATTGCTGTGAACTGGACAGAATGACGTTGGAGGCCAGGTCCGGCCTGTTGTGAATCCCAGCTCTAGGAGGCACTGAGAAAAGTAGCTATTTTAAAGCATTTCCACCACTCAGGAAGATCAATGCTGGTATGTGAAAGGGTCGTATTATTCAGTGGCATCACGAGGCTCTTTCCAAACACGGCAAGGAGCAATGGACATGATATTCAGCTACTCATAATGCACAAGCGTTACAAGCATAATGTACACGCAGAAAGAGCCCCCCCCCCCCCCCCCCGGAAGACTGTGGTATTTTTCAACCACAACTGGGCATACCCTGGTAACTGCAACCTTGTGCTGCCAGCTAATCTTTCTTGCACTAGGTCAGGTGAAGAGAACTGCAGAATGAACTCGCCAAAAGTTGCCTTCATTTTAGCAGTTTCACGTCTGGCCTAGACAAGGAAGAGGAATAAGAATGTAGAAGCAGGTATTTAAACTGGAATAACAGGATTACTGATTCAAGGTATTTTGGGGAGGGAAGAAAAGCCTATCCCTCCCCTCCTTCAATTTACCATGTTGTGATTGGACACTTCATAATGCCCCCCCACAAGCCAGCTCTGCTTACAGGAAGCATGGGTGTGTGTGTGTTAAATCAACTGGTTGCGCTCTTCTCTTCAGCACAGTCATCAAAGCCAAGAACATCAGTCTATTGCAGCTAGCTCTTGTGGGTAAAAAAATTGGGACTTTATGATTAGCAGCGAGAGAGGATTCACTGGAGAAAGCCTTGATGGTGGAAAAGGTTGAGGCAAAAGAAGAAGAGGGCGGCAGAAAATGAGATGGATAGATTGTATTGTTGACGCAATGGGCACAGAGTTGGGCGGGCTGAGGAGGCTGGTGGAGGATAGGGGTGCCTGGCGTGCAAGGGTCCAGGGGGTTGCAGGGGGCCGGAATTGGCTGCGACTGAACAGCAACAACAAATGACATTATCTGCCCCCCTTTATTTTTTCTGGTCCCACTAAACTGAGCCCCAGCCCTCACAGAATCTATAAGAAGAATGAATTTTGCCATGAGTGATATTATTGCTCCAATCTATCCCAATTACAGTAATACCTCATACAAAGTCCGCTTCATACAACATCGGATTCATACAACATCGCCTAATTCCTTGAAAAAAGTTGCCTCATACAAAGTCGTGCAACTTTGTATGAGGCATTGGGGGTTTTCCCAGGTTGCATTGTGCCTGGGCAGGATAAAAGGGAGGGCACATGCGTGCATTGCTCTTGTGGGTTTTGCATGAGGCGAAGAATGTTTAGGAGTGGTTTTAAGCGTAAATTTGGATTTTTTTCAATTTTTTCGTCAGAATTATTAGAAGCATTCCTAGGATTTTTGCAGCATTCTTCAGGTTCTTGGACAATCAGGGTTGTTTGACATGTTTTTGTAATGTATTTAGCCTTTTGACAATGATTTCTTAAAGTTCTGTCAGTTTCCTGTCTGTTTCCTTGACTTTGCCCTTAAGTCTGTGCTGTTACAGTACAATGTATCTCTATGGAAACAACGTTGTACGAGGCATTGCAGCAAGGATTTGGACGTTGTATGAGGCATCGCGGCTAGGATTTTGCATGCCTCATACAAAGTCCAAATCCGTATAAAGTCCAAACTTGTGGAACCAAGTTTGGACGTTGTATGAGGTATCACTGTATAATGCAAAGTATTGAAACTTGATTTTGTCTCAAATGGGCAATGAAGATCCATCAGGTCTACACAAGGCCTGCCCTGGGAGAGTTTTTATTAAATCTCCTGGGAAGGGGCTGGTTTTTTGGGACTCTTAGCAGGAGCACGTTCACTTCTAACTTTATCACAAAACCATAGAGAACAAGAACATTCCTTTTCCAGGCAAAATGTCCAAAACTGAGGAGGGCTCAAAGGGTGGAGGGGAGCTGACGATATGCGCAAGCCCTATGCTCCATATTACTAACCTTCCCGGAAGTCAGTAAGTGGCAATTTAATATGGTCTGCAAAGGAACCTGTAAGCGCGTTCCTCCATGATCACCAGTCCCAGTAAGGCAGGGCTCTCAAGTGTAGGAATTTCTTTGGAGACCTTAGCACGGACTCCCAGTTGGGGTGGAGACATGGAAGTGCAAGGCTTAGATTTACAAACCCATTCCCACCATCCATTCATCCGCCTGTGATATCAGGCATAACACATATGGAGGGCTTCCATGCTAAAGAAACAACACTCATGTGGTTGCTTGCCTGAACCAACAGCACCACAGGTGGGAGAAGCCAGAACAGAGACCATGAGTTCTCAATCTTTCTAAGCCGGGGCCGGGTCACACTCCCTCAGACAGCTTAAGGGGCCGGATGGCCATTTTGCCCTTCCTCCACCACATGGCACTTTCTGGTGTGGTGGAGGCTACATGAAATGGTGCTGTGGGGCTGCATTCGGCCCACAGGCCACAGGTTGAGAATCCCTGACATAGACCATGAGGGGATAATATAGATCTCCCAGAGAGCCAACATTTCAGCCTTATTTCATTTCTACTCTTGACCAGAATGTTGCACCCAACTTTTAGTAAAGTCCAATTTTAAACTTGGAGTTTTCTCTCCCTATATTTCCAACTAGGAGCCAGCTGTTTCTCTCTCCAAAGAATTCAAGACTACTGAAATTCACAACAATATGTAAAATTTGCATTAGAGACCAAAAAGTATTCCTTACATGCTGAAATCATTTGGGACAGAAGCATCAGTGGCAAAACAAAATGGCCTACAGGTTGTCAGCTGGCCCTCTTGCTTCAAATCATCTATAGACCTCATTTTACATTTGAACTGACAGCCATGTAGAATAGCCAAACTGATTACGTGTTAATACTGGTTGGAAATAACTCATTGATTTGCATATCCATCTCTCGAACCAACCAACTCTGCCCAGCTACTCTGGGCCTCTATACCAGATATGTACAAAAGTATACCAAAGGCAAAACAAGGGGATGCTCAGCACAGCAGATCTGAAAAGGGGGAAGGATACGAAAGGGAGAGGAGAAATACAGTGTTGCAGGGAACAATACTGCATAGGGACATGGAATGTGAGGTCTATGAATCAAGGAAAGCTGGAAGTGGTAAAAAAACGAGATGGAAAGAATAAACATTGACATCTTGGGCATCAGTGAGCTAAAATGGACAGGGATGGGTGAATTCAGCTCTGGAAACCATCATATCTACTACTGTGGGCAAGAAAACCTTAGAAGAAATGGAGTAGCCATAATTGTCAATAAAAGAGTGAGAAAAGCAGTAATGGGATACAATCTCAAAAATGACTGAATGATGTCAGTCAGATTTCAAGGCAAACCTTTCAATGTCACTGTGATCCAAATATACACACCAACCACTGGTGCAGATGAAGCCACAATGGACCAGTTCTATGAGGACTTACAACACCTCATAGAACAGACACCAAGAAATGATGTCCAAATTATATTAGGAGACTGGAATGCCAAAGTAGGAAATCAAAAAGTGGAGGGAATAACAGGCAAATTTGGTCTTGGAACACAGAATGAAGCAGGGCAAAGATTGATAGAGTTCTGCCAAGAGAACGCACTGGTCATAGCAAACACTCTCTTCCAGCAACACAAGAGGCGACTTTACACATGGACATCACCAGATGGACAACACCGAAACCAGATTGACTACATACTCTGCAGCCAAAGATGGAGAACCTCCATACAGTCAGCAAAAACAAGACCTGGAGCAGACTGTGGCTCAGATCACAACCTACTGATCGCAAAATTCAGGCTTAGACTAAAGAAAATAGGGAAAACACGGAGACCAGAAAGATATCACCTAGACAGCATCCCTAAAGAATACACGGTGGAGGTGATGAACAGATTTAATGGCTTAGACTCGGTAGACAGAGTACCAGAAGAATTATGGACGGAGATGAGAGACATCATGCAGGAAGCAGCAAAGAAAACCATACCAAAAGAAAAGAAGAGTAAGAAAGCAAAGTGGTTGTCTGATGAGGTTCTTAAAATAGCACAGGAAAGAAGGAATGCAAAAGTCAAAGGAGAAAGGAAAAACTACAATCATTTGAACACAGAATTTCAAAGAAAAGCAAGGAGAGATAAGGAAAACTACCTAAAAGAACAGTGCAGAGAAATGGAGGAAAACAACAAAAGAGGCAGAACCAGAGATCTTTTCAAAAAAATCGGGGAAATCAAGGGAACATTTAAAGCAAAAATGACCATGATAAGTGACAAAGACGGAAAGGAGCTAGCTGATGCAGAATTAAGAAAAGATGGAAAGAGTACACAGAGGAACTTTACAAAAAGGACCTCAACACTCCTGATAATCACAATGATGAAGAAATTGAACTTTAGCCAGACATCCTGGAGAGCGAAGTCATAAAGGCCCTAAAGAGCACTGCAAACAACAAAGCTAGTGGAGATGATGGTATCCCAGTTGAATTTTTAAAAGCGCTAAAAGATGATGGCGTCAAATTACTGCATTCAATATGTCAGCAAATTTGGAAAACAAAACAGTGGCCACAGGATTGGAAAAGATCAGTATACGTCCCAATCCCAAAAAAGGGCAATGCCAAAGAATGTTCAAATTATCGAACAATCGCGCTCATCCCACATGCCAGCAAGGTGATGCTCAAGATAATACAGGATAGACTTCAGCAGCATGTGGAGAGAGAATTACCAGAGGTGCAGGCTGGTTTCAGAAGAGGCAGGGGGACTAGAGACCACATCACCAACATACACTGGATCATGGAGAAAACAAAGGAATACCAGAAACAAGTTTACTTTTGTTTTATTGACTACACTAAGGCATTTGACTGTGTGGACCACAACAAGATGTGGCAAGTAATTAAAGAGATGGGAATACCAGAGCACCTCATATGCCTCCTGAGAAATCTGTACATGAACCAAGAAGCAACAGTTAGGACAGAACATGGAATAACAGAGTGGTTTGGAATAGGAAAAGGAGTAAGACAAGGCTGCATTTTGTCACCATGCTTATCCAACCTATACACAGAGCACATAATGTGCAGTGCAGGGATGGAGGAATCACAATATGGGATTAAAATCGCTGGGAGAAACATCAATAATCTGAGATATGCAGACGATACCACCCAAATGTCAGAAAGTGAGGAAGACCTAAAGAATCTCTTGATTGGGCTGAAGGAAGAGAGTGCAAAAGCTGGCTTGAGACTCAATATCAAGAAAACCAAGATAATGGCAACAGGCCCAATCAGTTCCTGGAAAATAGATGGGGAAGAAGTAGAAGCAGTGACAGATTTTACTTTCTTAGGATCAAAGATCACTGCAGATGGGGATTGTAGCCATGAAATAAAAAGGCGACTGATTCTTGGAAGACAAGCGATGAGAAACCTGGGGAACATAGTGAAAAGCAGCGACATCATATTGCAAACAAAAATTAGAATAGTCAAAGCAATGGTTTTCCCAGTAGTAATGTATGGATGTGAGAGCTGGACAATTAGGAAGGCTGAACGCAGAAGAATAGATGCCTTTGAAATGTGGTGTTGGAGGAGGGTTTTGAGAGTCCCCTGGACAGCGAGGAGAACAAATAGGTCAATCTTAGAAGAAATTAACCCTGACTGCTCATTGGAAGGTCAAATAGTAAAGATGAAGCTAAAATACTTTGGACATCAAATGAGAAGGGAGGATTCACTTGAGAAGGCATTGATGTTGGGAAAAGGTGGAGGGCAAAAGAAGAAGGGGGAGGCCAAGGATGAGATGGCTAGACACAATGGGCACAGAGCTGGGAGGGCTGAGGGAGATGGTGGAGGACAGAGGCGCCTGGAGGAAAATGGTCCATGGGGTCGCAAAGGGTCGGAGTCGACTGTGCGACTGAACAACAACAACAATACCATGATATCCACTCTTATGTCTGACAAAATAGACCTGATCCATGAAAGCTAACATTAAAATACAGGAGTTAGTTTTTAAGGTGCCACAGTGGGGTTTTGTCTTTGCCTTTTTTTGGTGTTTTTTGTTTGTTTGTTTGTTTGTTTGTTTACTCTCTGATAACCATGAAGAAGAGACCCTTGGGGCCCGCATTAGTATGTTTTGATCAGCTCCCATGCAGTTACAGGCTCCTAAACTGATTCAGGCATAGGAAACATCTGTATCTAGAAAAGAAACCCCCACAGTATTCGGCAGGGTTGCCCTCCCATGTCCTTTCTGGTACTGAGAAAATAAGCAACAAGGCTTTGCTATATGGAAGGAAATTGGGACAGGCAGCAGCAGAAGGGGTGGCAGCAACATTACAAGTGAAGGGAAACGGTAAGGGAGCAGCTGCCTTAGCCTCTGGGCACTCACCAGCAGATGAAAATATTCTGCATTAGATGAAAGCATCGCCCTGTTGTCCACATGCTACCTTGTGTGAGACATTTCCAGGAGAGTAATTGCCTCTTAGAAGAAGAAGAAAAAACCCCTGCTCCCCACTCACCCCTCCCCATTACAAATCTCCCAGCCACCAGAATTCAGTACGCTTGGCCAGCCTTGCTTCAGCCATGACCATGCTTCTGTTTTGCAAGAGATCACTTTAGTCATGCGCATAGAGACACATGCAGCACACAGAAAGAAACAGTGACACAGACACAGGACTGCTCAGCACAATTCTCCTTCCGCCCTTTGGGGTTCCACTTTAGGAGTGCAAACAAATAAATGAGCAGATAATTTCCCACTCCAAATGTGTAATTTGTGGTTTCTCCTTCCTTCCTTGCCTGCTTGCACCTTCCTATGTCAAATATTTTGCCGTTTATTTTATGTTATTGTTTGTTTTATTATGTTGATGTTATTTTCCTGTACACCACCCAGAGTGGGAAATATCCCAGATGGGCGGTATAGAAATGTAATAAACAAACAACAAACAAACAAACAAACAAACAAATGCCACATACAAATCTCTTCCCTAAAGTAGTCATCCATCTTTCTTGGGTTCTTCTCAGCAGATCCGTAGCATGGGAATGGGACTACTAAGTTTAGACAAAGAGCATGAGGCTGACCCAGAAGATGGAGATATAATATCAAATAAATATTATAAGAACATCAAATAATGCCACCGAAGGCTGCTAGAAGTGCCAGAGCAAGAACCTTCAATCACCCTCAACACCCAAAAGGGTAAAAGAGGAAATAAAGAAGAAGATTAGAAATTTTACTTTTCTGGATAGCTGATGCAGTGGTTCAGTGCTGGTTGTGGGATTCTGAACCTTATTGTGCAAAAACATTAGTTTCTTTCATTCTTACAACGTCATGTGACCACCTTAACAATTTGGAGATCACAGGCATACATTTAATCCTCCCAAAAGTATGGGGGAAAGACCTTCTATCCATTTCTTCCAAAACCAGGCAAGGTGGGGTTCACCTCACTCTGGGAAGAATTGGAGCACTTAGAAAGAGACAACATTTAACAGTCTAGGTGTTGTGTATTAAGGCACAATTGCAAGTTGCGCGGGCACCGCCTTGCAAAGAGAAAATGACGGTTTCCCGCCATCCAAATTAGGAGCTAAAGTTGGCACGAAATCTCCCTCTCGGAGCGTGCTCATTATGCTAATCAGAGTTCTGTGATTGGTTACAGTTTTGGATCCTGTTCCTCATTGGTTAATACTTGTATATCGTGTTATGATTGGTTGGTTATGATTGTGCGGCAGGTCACTACTTTGTATCAAGGAGTCAACGCCGGGGAGACACTATATAAGCCCCACGGGTGGGGCTGGACCGGAACTATACTACCCATTCCGCACAGGTAGCCAGTAATGTGCTAAGCTTGAGCCTCCTCCACACGCTACCGCTTCTAGTGTAGCTTAGGCATTGCTTCTTCTACGGCAGATTCTGGAGGGACTGATTTCATGGGATTGTATAGCCATCTTAATGTCCGGAGCGCCTTGTAAGCGTAACCTGAAAGACTGTTTATTAAACGCCAGTTGTTGTTCTGTTCATCGTTGTCTGGACTATTGCTTATAAGGGCCGGACGCAACACTAGGTCAGGGGTCAGCAAACTTGGCTCTCATGTATTCTTGGACTTCAATTCCCAGAAGCCCAAGTCAGTTCACCTGCTGATCAGGGCTTCTGGGAATTGAAGTCCAAGAACTTCTGGAGAGCCAAGTTTGAGAGACCCTGGTCTCTGTGGTCAGCACTTCAGATCTTTGTCTTCCCTATGCAAATGACCAAGTGTGCTTTGTCTAATCTGTGTGGATTATTTGTTCCATTTTTTAAAATAGTAACCGTGTTAGTCTGTGGTTCAGGCATATCAGAAAACAAAAACAAAAAATAGAAACAAAAACACTACAGCATGTTAAAGACTAACTGCCATATTTTTACTGTGAGCTTTCGTGGATCAAGTCCACTTCTTCAGACAATGGAGTAAAATTTCCAGGTAAGGTTTAAATACACCAGATGCAGAGGTCAAGATATTACAAGGTAAATGGGTTACAGGGTAATGAGTTAAAGAGTGATCAAGCAGAATGACAGATAAGCATGCATATCAATACAGCTTTCCTACAGCTGGTCTGTTATTCAGATTATTTTTAAATGTCCCCTTTTCAATCTTAAATCTTATTTGTTTCAGAATCCATCTTTCCCACTCTTTGCACAAAGCTTGAGCTCCTTGGCACTCACCACCCAGACCCTTTTACTATTTCCATTTCACCAGCCAGGGAAGAGCTTTCTGTCTTCTAAGCCCTTCTAAGCCTAGACCCGCTGCTGACCTTGAAATGGCGCCAGCCTCAAATGATCAGTTTATGATTACTTTGCCCCATTTTTAGTGTAATTTATGAACATGATTTACTTCCTTCCTGGCTGCAGTATCTTTAATTGTGCAGTAGCCCTGAGCACACAAGGAAAAGGCAGCTAGCAAACATTTCAAATGACACTCACCGAACATTAAATGTTAATGTTCCTGTGTGCCCAGAATGCACACGTGCGGCTGGCCTGAGAGTTTCTGCTCCGAATCGCAGCCACACATGTGAGATGACCTGTATCGAAGGTGGCTGAACCTGGACATGCTTGGCTGCAGGGAGCCGATTCCTCTCTTCCCCCAGCTCCGTCCCTGCTTCCAACAGTGACAGCTCTTGAAATCTGGCAAAAGTTACTAGCAAAGAGGGAAAAAGTAGGGCAAATCCATATGCCTGATTGCTCTGGTTATGGTCATGTATGGAAAGGATGCACCAGGGAGAGGGACTACACGTTCCTAGCACAAAAGCTGGAAGTAACACAAGAAAGGGTTAATTCTGAAAGTGTGAGCAGGAAGACACACACTAGCTACACATGAAGGATGACAATCACAAGGGGAAACAAGATTTTTCATAGGATCAGGAATCTTGATTTTTCAGAAATGCTAGTCTTCAGATTGTCCCTCCAGGCATGGAGAAAGCAACACTTCCAAATTAAACCTATTTTTAGAGGTTTTTAAAGAGAGAGACAATGAGAGAATGAGGGCCGGATAACAGCACTGAAGGCGGATCTATGGCAAGAGTTCTCAACCTTTTAAAGCCGGGGCCCGGGTTACACTCCCTCAGACAGCTTCGGGAGGTCAAACGGCTATTTTGCCCTAAATAAATATTTTGCCCTTCCTCCACCACACGACACTTCCTGGTGTGGTGGAAGTGGTGGTGGGCCACATGAAATAGTGCGGATAATGAGGTGGGACGGCTGGGGTGTTTAAACAAGCAGAAAATGGCACACTCCCAAAAGTGTGATGAATGAGATATAAAAGTGTTTTTAATAACAGGAAATATTCATATACTCGTCCTATGTTGAGGTATATCAGGCATGAGGTCGGTGTAAAAACTCGACTCCAATATAATACTATACAATAACAACTGTTCCTTCTAAACACGTTTCATGCCTTCATACTAATAGCCTAACAATGCTAAGCTGTGAACCTCAAACATACAAACATACTGGGACCCCACATAATAAAATAAAATAACCCAAAATCCCCGTAGTGCCAAGCAAATAGATTCCCGTGTACAGTCCAAAGATGATAATCAATCATAATACCACTAATGTTTAAATCAGTTCTAGTCTCTCAAAGTCCGTGGCCATGAGAAGATTAGCTGGGCTTATAAAGCTGGCACAGGGGTGGAGGGAAGCTGTCCTACTTCATAGAAGGGTTCCCAGACGGCGAGCATCAATAGATGGCGGTAGACAAAAATACACGATGCCCTTCCGGTATTGGACATTTCGAATATCTTCCTCAAGTGTCTACAAAGGTATAAATATAAATGATGTATAATACATAAACCTGTAGCAACACACGTCAAAAAATGCCCGTAAAATCTAACGATCTAACAGATGCATCTATGTAAGCTAAAAGTTCTTAGTCAGAAATAGTACATACCTATGAGTCATTGATATGCGCGTATCGCACCTCTGTCGGCGTTTCTCTCCATGTGTGCACGCGTTGACTATTAACTGCCAAAAGCTCTATATATACACGCGAACGGAGAATGAGGGACATGTGATTTAGGTTATTCGAAAGATTAGCTCTAGAGCTCCCCGGGTGGCTTAAAGGCGTATTCATTTCGCTTGCTGACTATTGTACCTTTCTCTCTCTATAAGAACGCCGAGAGGTCCCATTCAGTGTTAAGCCCGTATGGTGTCAGAGTATTAAAACGGTGGATGTAATACGCCTCCCTTTGTAAAAGGAACCGATCCACATCAGTTATTTGATATCTACTTGGATTAAACGTTTCCAATACCACTATTTTAATGTCTTTAACTGTATGTTTATCTTGAAGGAAATGATTGACAAGGGGGGCATTGGCGACCTTATTCCTAATACGAGAGAGGTGCTCGCTCAGGCGCACCTTGAGAGGTCGCCTGGACTGTCCCACATAAGCCAACTGGCATTTACAGATTGCCATATATATGGTTTCTTTTGAGTTGCAATTAGTGTACCCTCCTAGTTCGAGGATAAACTTGCTACTAGGCACATTAACTTTGTTTGTGGTCCACATATATGTACAGAATTTACAATGGCCACAGGGGTGATGCCCAGATATGATCGATTGATGTGTCTTACTCTTAGTGACGATGTCTGTTCTTGAAATGAGGTTGGCAATGGTTTGTGTTCTCCTAAAGCCAATTGTAGGTCTGTGTTGGCAGCCTGGCACGGAGTCCAGTATATGCCAATGTCGCATAATAAGCTGAAATTTACACACTCCACAGATGCATTTACCATTCCGTTTCTAGATTTAACTATTTTTATTGAGAACAATCACTTACAGACTAAACTTTACCATAAACCAACTGACCGGTTTCCTTATTTGCAATACACTTCTTTTCATCCGCATCATCTAAAAAGTAACATACCATACAGCTTATTAGTCAGAGCCAAGAGAAATTCGTCCCGTGCAAGTGATTATATAGAAGCTGCTGATAAGATAACAACTATCCTCAACCAAAGAGGATATCCAAATAATGTAATTAAATCAGCTAAATACAGGACGGATTTGCGAGATCGGAACTCTTTACTCAACTACAACACCAGGGCACAACAAACCCAATCAGATTTATTCTGGTCGGTAGATTATACCCCCATGGCCCAACGAATAAAACAGATCATTATGCGACATTGGCATATACTGGACTCCGTGCCAGGCTGCCAACACAGACCTACAATTGGCTTTAGGAGAACACAAACCATTGCCAACCTCATTTCAAGAACAGACATCGTCACTAAGAGTAAGACACATCAATCGATCATATCTGGGCATCACCCCTGTGGCCATTGTAAATTCTGGACATATATGTGGACCACAAACAAAGTTAATGTGCCTAGTAGCAAGTTTATCCTCGAACTAGGAGGGTACACTAATTGCAACTCAAAAGAAACCATATATATGGCAATCTGTAAATGCCAGTTGGCTTATGTGGGACAGTCCAGGCGACCTCTCAAGGTGCGCCTGAGCGAGCACCTCTCTCGTATTAGGAATAAGGTCGCCAATGCCCCCCTTGTCAATCATTTCCTTCAAGAAAAACATACAGTTAAAGACATTAAAATAGTGGTATTGGAAACGTTTAATCCAAGTAGATATCAAATAACTGATGTGGATCGGTTCCTTTTACAAAGGGAGGCGTATTACATCCACCGTTTTAATACTCTGACACCATACGGGCTTAACACTGAATGGGACCTCTCGGCGTTCTTATAGAGAGAGAAAGGTACAATAGTCAGCAAGCGAAATGAATACGCCTTTAAGCCACCCGGGGAGCTCTAGAGCTAATCTTTCGAATAACCTAAATCACATGTCCCTCATTCTCCGTTCGCGTGTATATATAGAGCTTTTGGCAGTTAATAGTCAACGCGTGCACACATGGAGAGAAACGCCGACAGAGGTGCGATACGCGCATATCAATGACTCATAGGTATGTACTATTTCTGACTAAGAACTTTTAGCTTACATAGATGCATCTATTAGATCGTTAGATTTTACGGGCATTTTTTGACGTGTGTTGCTACAGGTTTATGTATTATACATCATTTATATTTATACCTCTGTAGACACTTGAGGAAGATATTCGAAATGTCCAATACCGGAAGGGCATCGTGTATTTTTGTCTACCGCCATCTATTGATGCTCGCTGTCTGGGAACCCTTCTATGAAGTAGGACAGCTTCCCTCCACCCCTGTGCCAGCTTTATAAGCCCAGCTAATCTTCTCATGGCCACGGACTTTGAGAGACTAGAACTGATTTAAACATTAGTGGTATTATGATTGATTATCATCTTTGGACTGTACACGGGAATCTATTTGCTTGGCACTACGGGGATTTTGGGTTATTTTATTTTATTATGTGGGGTCCCAGTATGTTTGTATGTTTGAGGTTCACAGCTTAGCATTGTTAGGCTATTAGTATGAAGGCATGAAACGTGTTTAGAAGGAACAGTTGTTATTGTATAGTATTATATTGGAGTCGAGTTTTTACACCGACCTCATGCCTGATATACCTCAACATAGGACGAGTATATGAATATTTCCTGTTATTAAAAACACTTTTATATCTCATTCATCACACTTTTGGGAGTGTGCCATTTTCTACATGAAATAGTGCAGCAGGCCACATCCAGCCCATGGGCTGCAGGTTGAGAATCTCTGATGTACAGGTTTACAGCTGCCTCAAACAATGACAGCCTCAGGTCAACTCCCAATGCCTCCTCTATAATGTGTAGAGCATACCAACTATTCATATGAAGTTTTTCATACCTTTTTTTATCAAGGGTAGCCAATGAGTGGGGTGAGGGGACAGAAGCATGAGGTTATCCGTTCCCATGGGGTGAGGTATCATCAGTATGCTGATGATACCCAGCTATATATCTCGGCCCATGGGGGCCCCAGTGATGCAGTCAATGTCCTATCCAGATGTCTGGAAGTGGTTGGGGTCTGGATGGGGGACAACGGGCTACAATTGAATCCCTCCAAGACTGAGTGGCTTTGGATGCGGGGTCCCGTGTTATCCAGGGAGCTTTGGTCTTGGATGGGGCTGCTTTGCCCCAGACAGACCCGGTACGCAACGTAGGGGTCCTCCTGGATTCGGGGCTGCTACTTGTAGATCAGGTGGCGGCTGTGGCCAGGAGGGCTTTCGCACAGCTTCGCATCATCCGTCAGTTGCGTTCACTCCTGGACCGGGACTCCCTGCTCAGGGTCACACATACTCTGGTCACCTCCAGGCTAGATTATTGCAATGCGCTCTACATGGGGCTGCCCTTGACAACCATTCGGAGGTTGCAGTTGGTCCAGAATGCAGCAGCCCAGGTGGTGATGGGGTGCGGGCGTTATGCCCGTGCCTCACCATTACTTCGGGAGCTGCACTGGTTACCAGTTTACCTCCGGGTGCAGTACAAGGTGCTGGTTTTGACCTTTAAAGCCCTTCATGGTAGTGGGCCAGGATACCTTAGAGACCGCATCATCCCAAGAGTGTCCGCCCGTCCAACCAGAGCGGACCGGAGGGGCTCCCGAATTGTCTCATCTGCCAGAGGGGCTCGTCTCTCTGGTACATGAAGGAGGGCCTTTTCCGTGTCCGCACCAGCCTTGTGGAACCTCCTACCAGTAGAGCTGCGAGAGCAGATGGAGCTGCTACCTTTCAGAAAAGACCTAAAAACCTGGTTGGCGGGGCAGGTGTGGGGCCCAGATGGAAGGATGGTCCCCATCTGTTGGCTTATTAAATAAGCCCCCATTTCTTTTAATTCCAATGTAGGCAGTTTTTAACGTGGGTAGTCTTTTAAAGATGAATGGGATAGGTGGGTAGGTATGTTGGGTTTTGAATGGCTCAATTGTTTTTTATGTTTGTTTTAACTTGTGAGCTGCCCAGAGTCGGGTTTACCTGATTGGGTGGCATAAAATTTTGAATTTAAATAAATAAATAAACTTAATGGGGGTGGAGGGAATACAGAGCCGAATTATGTTAGGAAATCAGAAGTTCTCAATCAGCTCAATGTAGATTATATCACAACCAGGACTGCCTACTAAGAAAGCACTTCTGAAAATGCATCAACTGAAAAGCAAAGGTATGTTTACAACCTGAGCCTTAGTGTTTTTTATTAATATAACTTACTACAGTATTTACATCTACCTGATCTAAACACCCATCTAATAAATTTAAATTAATTGTTTTTCACTGCCCCTTCTCAAGGGTGGCAAAAAGGAGGAAAGCAGGAATAATGGTTTCTCACTCCAAGCCACTTTCCTATCTTCACCATGCAGATATTTCATGGCCATCTGTCTACAATTCCTGGCCCTAATGGTTTTGAGGGCTGCTTATTTTGTGCACAGGTGGCTGAGAAATGGTGAACTATTGACTTCTGCCATTGTCTCCCCACCTGCATGGCCAAGCTATGTAGATGGGGAGGTTATAGCAGCTGCTTCTACCGAAAGAAGTCCATGATGGCCAGTTCAGACAGTAGAGTAGAAGGCATTCTGTCAGTGGTGGGCATCAGCAGGTTCACACCAGTACGCGCGTACCGGTAGTAAAAATGGCTGGCCCCACCCACCTCCCCGCCCCACCCACCTCCTCCTAGAAGAGGCTTCGGAGGGGGGCTGGCTCCATTTCCCCCTTCATCTCAAAGGCTTTTCCTGGCTCCGTTTGACCCCGAAGTGCATCCCCAGCCACTCCGGAGTGGTTCGGGAGGCACTTCAGGGTGAAACACAGCCCTGGAAAAGCCTTGGACGAAGGGGGAAATGGCTTCGGAGGGGGCTCTTTGCTATGGAGCTATGAAAATAGAAGCCTCTTCTATTTTCATCACTCTATAGCGAACCTCTGAAGCCATTTCCTTCTTCTCCAAGGCTTTTCCTGGGCTCCATTTCACCTCAAAGCACATCCCCAGTCACTCCGGAGTGGCTGGGGAGGCGCTTCGGGGTGAAACGGAGCCCTGGAAAAGCCTTGGACAAGGGGGAAATGGCTTCAGAGGTTCGCTATAGAGCAAGGGTCAGCAAACCTGGCTCTCCAGATGTTCTTGGACTTCAATTCCCAGAAGCCCTGATCAGCAGGTGTACTGACTTGGGCTTCTGGGAATTGAAGTCCAAGAACAACTGGAGAGCCATATTTGATGGCCCTTGCTATAGAGTAATGAAAATAGAAGAGGCTTCTATTTTCATAGCTCTATAGCGAAGAGCAGTCATATGACCAACAGACCACGCCCACCCAGTCACGTGGCCACGCCCACAATGGGGTAAGATTTTTTTTAATGCCCACCACTGCACTCTGCCCCTAATGCTCCACCACCTAAGGCATTATAATGCCTTATATTTGCTAATTATAAGGCCAGCCCTGCATGCAATGCTGACACATAAATATCCAATCTGGCGAGACATTATCCTCATTGTTGCCACAGTGAATAGAATGAATGCAGTCAGTCAAACATTTGGTGTGGGCAGTTATTGAATTGAATAATAAATAAATAAATAAATAAAATAAAAATGTCTGGTTAGTAGAATATCCCAGCCAAGATAGGCTTTCTCCCTCTTCCTCAGCTAAGGATTAATGTTTTTTTGTGCCAAATATCCAGCACATCAGCAAACTGAACAGGCACAGAAGGTAGAACTCATCATTCCTATGTAGAGCAGACTCAAAAACTATCTAATCCAATACTCTGTTCACCTGGTGGCTGGCCAGGTGCCTATGGGATGCACACCAGTACAACATTAATGCACCATCCATTTCATTTACCCTAGTAATTGAAATACAGATTCCTACTGCTTCTAATACTCATATTCCCCCAGGATATTAGGACAATTCTTTGCATGTTTCAAGAGGCTTCTAGTAAGACTAGAAATTAAGGGAAATTACCAACCTGTCCTCACCTTCACTAGACACCTGTGGGAATGGAATTGAAGGGTATGCTAAACCTCCCCTTCTCATATATTGGCTCACCAAAATTTTGCTACAGAAACAACCTCATGAAAATACTGACCCTGAGCCACATTAGTTACTGCCTTGAATGGGCTTGTTCTGGGAATATTGCAGCCAGCTGGTGGCTAGTCTTTTTTGTCCAAATGATAGTTGAGGTGTAACAGAGGAACAGCTCTTATTTCATTGAACTTAATTATCTCCAGGTTTCTCTCTTTCTCTCCAAGTTACGCAACTGACATGCTATAAGGAATTAAATCAGGGATTCATTAACTTGTAGCTATTTATCACTCTGAATTATGCCAATATATTGAGGCAGATAGAGGGACTGTGGTGGCTTAGTGGTTAAGACTGCTGAACTTGACAACTGGAAGGTAGACAGGTCAGCAGTTCGAGACCAGAGTGCTGCACGACAGAGTGAGCTCCCATCTCTGTCCAAGCTCCTGCCAACCTAGCAGTTCGAAAGCAAGAAATTGCAAGTAGATAAATAGGTACCACTTCGGTGGGAAGGTAAACAGTGTTCCGTCTAGTCATGTCTCCCACATGATCACGGAAGCACCTGCAGATACAGACTGCTCTGGCTCTTTGGCTATAAATGGAAATGAGCACCGAACCCTAGAGTTAGATACGACTGGCCTTCGAGCAAGGGTGACCTTTATCTTTATTATTGAGGCAGATATAAATATTCCCTTTAATTCTGGTCATTAGCTCTTTCTTTCACAAAAAAAATTGGTTGTTGTTATAATCTTAGAACTTCAGTGCATAGAAGGGACCCTACAGATCAGTGATGTTGAACATTGGCACTCCAGGTGTTCTTGGGAGTTCAATTACCAAAAGCCCAAGTCACCACTCCTGCTGATCAGGGCTTCTGGGAATTGAGAAGTTAAGGAACAGCTGGAGTGCCAAGGTTTGCCATTACTGTTATAGATCGTTGAGTCCAACCACTGTGGGGAACTGAACTCACAAATTCTGGCTCCACAGCCCAGATATTTAAACTACTGAGCTATCCAGCAGTTCCTATTTTTCCTAAGGCGACCTCTTATGCTGATTTTGAGTTAAACCATATGTTTGCAAAGGGAAACCATTTAATGACTGTTATTTATAAGACCACTGCTTATTGCAGCCATACAATAAATCATACAACATTGTACAAATATTGTATTACTGTAGTTGTATAAGTTGTACCAAAATAACATGAGGGCCACCAAGCTAAACTAGGATGGTAGAATGACCTATTGTCAAAGTAAAAAAAATAATCAAGATACTCTGGAAGTCTAATCCCTGACAACCTACATACTGTATTTAGAAAATGGTATCCTTTGTCTAGAAACCCATATATCCTTTCTTTTGGGCTTCCTGCTTCTCTTAGCTACAGAAAAAAGGAAAATAGCAAAATGAAATCATGGTGCATGCAAAGCTGATTTGCAGAGATTAAACGTGCTTCTCAGATGTTCAACCCTTCCCCCCACCTTCCTCATGAAAAGATAATTGGAGGAAAATCGCTGTGACCTAAAATGTTGAGCAATGTACGTTCTTCATTTCCCGCATGGTCAAAGGAGGTTGGATTGACAGCGCTAGAGGCAAAAGGTTTGTGTGTCCGGAGAGGTAGTGGACCAAGAGCCTGTAGATTAAGTATAACTACCCTGAAATCTTCTCACCCAGATAATGGTTATTGTCTTATTCGCCCTAAACTTTTAATATCCAACACTAGCACAAGAAAAGAGAAATCGCACCAATGCGGAGGGGCATTTAAACCCAGCTCTTTATAGTCCTGTCATTACACTGAGCTAAGTTGGCGTCCTATGGCTATCTGTGACCTTTAAGATCCTAAACAGCTTAAACCCTTGGCAGGATGCTGTAATGCAAAGACTAGCTTCTCCCCTGCACTGCATCAAGCTAATACAGAATACATCCACATCAGTATGCCAAGTTCATACAACAAAAAACTCAGAAAGCCCATGTGGGCAATTCCCCCGTATATACAGAATAGATCTCCCAATCTGTTATAAAACCTTCTGCATCTTATGAGGACTCATGAGACCTCAATTTGACTCTCTTCTCAAATAAGGAAACTCACTGTTTGTGTGGAAACCACTCCTTAAATATGTCACATGCATACCTGTCAAGTATCCCGTATTGGCCAGGATTTCCCGTATTTCAGCGCTCGTTCCTCCCCTTTCCCGCCGCCATCCCGTATTTTGAACGGCGGGGAAAGGGGTTATTGTGCATGCGCGCCCATCAGAGGCAGTTCTGCGCAAGCGCAAAGGGGTTCTTTGCATGCACAAAGGAGTTGTTGCTGCGCCTGCGCGCCCGGACCGGAGCAGTTCTCGTATTTTCCATAGCCGCGCTTGACGGGTATGCACATGCCTTGCAAACCCTATTAGAGGTGTCACACATCAAGGAGATGGCCCATAACTAGAGCAAAAGCTGAAACCAGTGGTTCTGGTTTTCCAGAAGCACTCAAACACACATTTCAAAAATTTCAACATTTATTCCAGTATGCCTAAGAAAGAGATAGGAATGGAATTGACATTAGCCTAGAGCTTGGAAGTGACACAACAGACTTAACATTTTACTTGTTATTGGTTCCATCACTATAGCCATATGAAAAGGGATACCTTTAACTCCTTTTGTTTAATAGGGATTGCATTACTACTTATTACAGCAGAAATTCTCAACCTTTTTGAGCCAGGGGCAAATCATGCTCCCTCAGACAGCTTCAGGGGCTGGATTTTGCCCTTCCTCCCCCACATGGCACTTCCTGGTGTGGTGGAGGCAGCGGGGGGGCACATGAAATGGTGCTGTGGGCCACAGGTTGAGAATCTCTGCATTACAGGGATGTGGCCTCAGTAAATAGCAGTGGAGGAGGAAATATACCACAAGGTGTGACAGCTAGCTCATGCCCCATGTTCTGCTGGGAGGGCGTAACTGAGGTGTGCAGGGGATGAAGAGAAGTCAGTCAGGGAGACCAGAATGGGGGGGGGGGGGGGGGGAGAGAAAGAGAGATGGAAGATCCGAGACTGTAAAAGACAGAACTTGTAGAGAATCAAGGGCAGAACAGAGAAGGAAACATGGAGGAAGCAGCTGACTGATACATTTTAGGTCACAGTGATTTTCCTTCAATTATCTTTTCATGAGGAAGGTGGGGGAAGGGTTGAGATCAGACTTCAGAGCAAAGGGGAGAGAGAGAACCAGAAAGGATCGTTTTGGAGCACTCAGCCCTAACAGCATGGGAGAGGAAATTGCCATCACAGACTTGTGTCTGGGTGTTTTGTTTAAGTGACAAATAACATGATGGGTAAAGTAATACACTGTAAAAAAAAACTACTTACGGGAAAAAAAGCCAATTCCGTAGGCTTTTGCTTAAATCGGTTTTTATGTAACTCGAAGCAAACTCATAGGAAAAAATATTTTTTTATGTAACTCGAAGCAAACCCATCGGAAATCGTGTAAATCGGGACATGGTTTTAGCACAAAATCATTATGTAAGTTGAATTTTTTGTAACTCAAGGCATTTGTAAGTTGGGGTTTTACTGTATTACTAAAACAAGCATATATAATGGCTAGTGCTAATGGCAATGAATTATGAAAGCGAGGTTGTAATGAGTAACAAAATTAACTACTTTTTAAAAGTAACTTTCCAAGCTCTGGTTTAGCCTCAGTTGTCAGAGTGAAAGGGGTTTATATCACCTCCAGG
Organism: Bradypodion ventrale; assembly: GCA_035047345.1. Taxonomy (NCBI): domain Eukaryota; kingdom Metazoa; phylum Chordata; class Lepidosauria; order Squamata; family Chamaeleonidae; genus Bradypodion; species Bradypodion ventrale. Next base: position 135,982,061 of record JAWDJE010000002.1, on the reverse strand, counting down.
GGTGGGGAACATGTGGCTTTGAGGAGTGCTCTGGCTTCTGGGAATTGAAGTTCCAGAAGCCCTGGAGGACTAGTTTGTTTCCTCTAGGCCAGGGTTTCTCAACCTTGGGCCTCCATGTATACTTGTACTGTACTTCAGTTCCCAGAAGCCCAGGCTAGAGATGTGAAGGCCCGGAAAAAATCTGAAAAAATTCGAGAGAAAAAACTTTTTTTTACGTTTTTTTCGAAGCCTCCCCCCCCCCCCCCGAAAAATTGAAAAAATTGGGCAAAATATATTATGGAATGTTTTATTTTAACATGATGAATAAAATATTTTAAGATAAGGCCGGGTTCAAATATTTTATAAATCATTTCTAAAAAAATATGTATATCAGATTATTTTCAATTTTTCCTGAAATTTCCGTTTCCCCCCTGAAAAAAAAACCGGGTTTTTCCCGGGCTTCAAAATTTCCAGAAATTTTACATCTCTAGCCCAGGTTCCCCTCAAGGCTACACCCCCCCACCCCCAATAGGCTGTCGGTACCCTGTCTTCCCTCTCTAACCATAGGGAACTACAGACCTTTCTGCCCTCGGCAATCCATTTCCTTTCCTTTTTATACTGTACTAGCATATTTTGCCAGGCCTTGCCGGGCAGGTATAAATTGTGTGTTGGTGGTTAAAGGTGGTTTTGGTGGTGGTGATTAAATTTGGAAGAATGGAATTTTTTTTTTAGTTTTTTCTGTTGTTTTTTCTTTGTGGGGAGATTGTTTATGAAATAAATTAGCTTTTCTGGTTGTGGATTTTGTGTTTTATGAATTTATTTTAATTTTATTAATTTGGTTATATTTTATTTGGATTTTTAAAATATTTATTTGCCTGTAGGATACTCATCCAGCCTCTAGGTGGGGCTGTAATTAAGAGTTTGATTTTCTTTGTTTCTTCAGTTCTGCTGCGGAGGCATGGAGGGAGGATGTGTTTTGTAAGCTCTCTTGTATTATTATTATTATTTTTATATTGTTGGGATTTTGGAGTGCTGGGCTGAGGGTTTAAGTAGAGTGTTTCTGTATTTAATTAAGTGTTTTTGCTTGTTGTTTTGTATTTTTTGGGATTTTTTATGTGTTTTATTGTGTTGAATGTTTCTGGTTATTTCTTTGATTTTGATTTTTGTATTTTGTGTTGTTATGCTGTAGATAGGTGTTTTTAGTGAGTTGTCATGGTTTTTCGTTAGCCTTTTGTATTTCGGATGTGTATTGTTGAGTTTGTTATTTATTGTTTTGTTGTTTACTGGGTTTACTTGAATTTTTTGTTTATTTATTTGTTTGTATTTTTGATGGTTGGTGGTTTTTCTAAACTGATTTGTTTTGTTGTGGTTGTGTTTTCCGGGGTGAAGAACGGCCTGTCTGTTGTTGCGTCTTTTCCCCATTGTTGTTTCGGCATTAGCTTTCGATGCAGCGATGGGAAAATTAAGAGCCGGCAGTCAGCTCGCTCTTCGTCCGGTAACGTTCATTAGGTCAGTTGGGGGAGAAGGAGGCAGAGAAGAGCTATCTGCTTTACGATGGTTCTCTCCTCTCGGCTTACTTTTCTCCTTGCTTACCTAACAGGAGATCTGTGTTTGTGGCTGTGAAGCTGTTTTTTTGTAAAATTGTAGTGTGGCAGGCAACGATCTGTAAGGGGTGGCGCTCGTCCTTGCGGATTGCTGGCTGCTGTTTTTCTATTACCTCCACCACTGTTTTGTGCTAGTTCTCGAAACAGTGGTGTTGATAGTACAAAGGCAGCAGCCAGTCATTCGCCAGGGAGTGTGCCTCCCCTGATGAAGTGCTTCCTGCTGCTGGTTCCCCCCTGCCTCAACTTACCTTGAGGCTGGCGGTGGTCTCGCTGTGTCTTCAGCAGGGTAGCAGGGAGGAGGGGGAGTCCCTCTTCTCCCCATTGCTCCGGGGAAGAAGGCTGGTGGTGGCCTCGCCGTGGCTTTGGCGGGTTTGTGGTAGCGAGGGCGTGAGGCACTGTGTCCGCCTTCGGTGGCCTTGCGCTCCCATTGTGTGAGGCGTTATTTTATTTTATGTGCAACGGCTTTTCCAACGTTCTACGCGCTCGTGCCAATCAGCCTGATTGGCTGAAGTAGTCACGGCGCAGAGGACGCTGGAACTTGTAGTTGGATTTTTCTGTCCGCGTTCGTGGGGCAGCTGCCCCACTCGTGGCTGCCAGACCCTTGCAACAATGCTCGGATGGTGTAAAGGCAAGTGTAGGGGGCTTGGTACAGGATAGTAGAGACGGGTTGAGGCATGCATGCCGGACACCAACGGCCCACGTCCTTCCTTATAGGTAAAGATATTTCTCTATTCCTAGGACGCTTTCCACAAGCAGGTCCCAAATTGCAAACAATTCTTTACTCATAAACTATTCAAGAGAATATAGTAAAACCCCAACTTATGAAAAAAGTCCGTTCCATAGGCTTTTGCTTAAATTGGATTTTTTTGTAACTCAAAATAAACCAATAGGAAAAATCATTTTTACATAACTTGAAGCAAACCCATAGGAAAATTGAAATTTTTATATAAATCAAAGCAAACCCATAAGGAAATGATTTTTTTACATAACTAGAAGCAAATCTATAGGAAAAAGAATCTTTATGTAACTCGAAGCAAACCCATAGGAAATCGTATAAATCGGGACATGGTTTTAGCATAAAATCATTATGTAAGTCAAATTTTACGTAACTCAAGGCATTTGTAAGTAAGGGTTTTACTGTCGTTTCAGACCATAATAACAAGACTGCTTTCCCCATAGCTCCCATTCGCAGCTCAGCAATCCTTTCACTTCCCCAGTCCTCTAGAACCCTGTTCCTGTATTTAGAGGACCTTAGCAAGATATAGCACACTATCGATGATTACAGCTCAGTTTGGGTAGCCACAGCTGTCCCATACATATTTTGGGTTGCAAAATGTTCGGAGCCAGCTGGCTTGGCTGTCTGATGTTGGAAACAGAAGGGTGGTCCAGATGGACCTTGGTCGAGGCATTTTTGAGTTCTTAGCTTTCTAACAGATGCTCACCTGTAGCACTGATCACTGGAAAAACACAATTTAACCACATGGACAAGCCAAAAGTACAAGCTGAGTCTTCACAAAGTCGTGGCCAGAGCTACTTTACCTCTGAGGGCACAGGGAGCTGCCTCTTCCTATTAAGTCAAAGTGAGTAATGCCTCCCTTCTGGCCTGTCTGGGCCTTTCCTCCCTTCTTTTGCTTCTTCTTCATTGCTTGGCGTCATGTCAGACTGCCACTATGGTTCAGTTGGGCACACATCATGCTCATAGACGGTGACCCACTTTCCCCCACTTCTCTTCCGCCTCCGCCTCCCCGGTGCCTGTGCATCAACCAGGCAGGAAATATCTACTGACTCCCAATGTGGGGAAGGAGAAATATGGACCGGGTGTAAAAATCATGCAACAAAAATAAAAGGAGGCACCGTGATGGGGAGAGATGGATAGCAAGTAGGAAACACTAATTGGACTGGACTGAGAAATAAAACGATGGTGGGGAGTTGAAAGCCATAGAATCTAAAGCTAGGAGGGAGGTGAAATGAAGCTGAGAGAACTACAGAGACACATGTGGGAAGAAATATGGATCAACATTAGGTTTGGCAGACTGAATAACACTCCTCTGTAGCTTATGGTTAGTGGTCTGCTTATTTAGACTAGTATTGGGAATGTAATATGAACTTTGGCTGCTGGGCTGGATTCTTTACATAAATTTCAACTGAAGTTCATGACTTATAATCTCTTAAGTACTGGTTAAAGGTTTCCCTTGCTCGAAAGACAGTCGTATCCGACTCTAGGGTTCAGTGCTCATCTCTGTTTCAAAGCCGAAGAGCCAGCGCTGTCTGCTTCTGCAGACGTTTCTGTGGTCATGTGGCAGGCATGACTAGACACCGGAGCACTGTTACCTTCCCACCGAAGTGGCCACTATTTATCTACTTGCAATTTCTTGCTTTCAAACTGCTAGGTTGGCAGGAGCTGGGACAAAGACGGGATCTCATTCCGTCCTGCAGTACTCGGGAATCGAACTGCTGACCTTTTGCCTCCCAGTCAGCGTCTTAGCCACGTGAGCCACAGAAGGCAAAAATTCAGAAAGGCAGTTAGGGTTGCCACTGAATTGTTACCTGAAGCAAAACTTAAGGGTGACCATGGAGGTTGCCTCTCAGATAAAACACTGAAAATTTGGGGAAAATCAAAAGATTTCCCACATCTCCAGCTTGTCACCAGATGCTGGCTATAGTTTTGAACAAATTTAGAGGGCTCCCCCTCTGCTTTTATCCAAATACCTGAGGGAATTTCAAACAAAACCGAAGGAGTGTTGATAAATCTCCTGGAATAAGACAGGAAGGAGTCATTTCATATCCATAGGCTGTCTCCTGCGTCTTGTCTAAAGTGACATTCAAAGAGAATGGGAAAGTTCTTCCTCAGGCTAGAGCCTCTGAGGAATTTGAGGAAGGTGGATAATTTCAGGCACACTTTGTCCACTTTCCCAGACAAAGGTTCATACATCCCAAAGGTGAAGATGGAAATACAGTGATACCTCATACAACTCCAAACTTGGTTCCACAAGTTTGGACTTTATACGGATTTGGACTTTGTATGAGGCATGCAAAACCCTAGCTGCGATGCCTCATACAACGTCCAAATCCTTGCCGCGATGCCTCATACAACGTCCAAATCCTTGCCACGATGCCTCGTACAACGTCGTTTCCATAGGGATATATTGTACTGTAACAGCACAGACTTCAGGGCAAAGTCAAGGAAACAGACAGGAAACTGACAGAACTTTAAGAAATCATTGTCTAAAGGCTAAATACATTTCAAAAACATGTCAAACAACCCTGATTGTCCAAGAACCTGAAGAATGCTGCAAAAATCCCAGGAATGCTTCTAAAAATCCTGATGAAAAAATTCAAAAAAATCCAAAATCACACTCAAAAACTCTCCTAAACACTCTTCGCCTAGTGCAAAACCCACAAGAGCAATGCACGCATGTGTCCTGCCTTTTATACTGCCCAGGCACAATGCAACCTGGGAAAATCTAATGCCTCATACAAAGTCAAGCGACTTTGTATGAGGCAACTTTTTCCAAGAAATTAGGCGATGTTGTATGAATTCGATGTTGTACGAAGCGAACTTTGTATGAGGTATTACTGTGTGTTATTAGCCAGAGAAAAGGAGATCTAAACTGTCAATTCCAGAGACAGACAAAGCTACTGAATAGAGGACAACATGGAACACATGGAACAACATGAGTAATTTGCTGAAGGGGAGATGAACATCTGGACAGTTCTTGGCACTTTCAGAGCCAAATGTAAATATAGGTTTCTAGTCTGATTTTTGCTTTCTCTTTTCCATATATCTGCCTTTTCTTGTGCCTTCTTGTAAAGCAGGAGTTCTCAAACTTTTTAAGCTGGGGCCCGGGTCACGCTCCCTCAGACAGCTTTGGGGGCCGGACGGCCATTTTGCCCTTCCTCCATCACATGCCACTTCCTGGTGTGGTGGAGGCGGTGGTGCTGTGGGTCACATCGGCCCATGGGCCACAGGTTGAAAAACCTTGAACAATCACCAGCCATCCTCTTCCCATCAAAAACTACACAGGCAGCCTGACTATGAGAGAAGGGGAGGGGGTGGGGAAATAGATCTGCTGGATTGGATTTATAATAGCTTTAATCAAAAACCTTGTCCCTCTCCTCCAATCAGCTTCCCGCTGGTACAATATTATAAAGGCAGAATGCAGAGAGCCAGTGTGATTAGGAGGCTATCCCAGCCTATATGTGGTGGGGGAGGCGAACTAAGAAAGGTTAACAAAGACCTCTTCATCAGATATGCACAGGATTTGCATAAAAACATTTCCTTTCAAAGTGGCAGAGGATAAGAAAGGCAAGGAAACAGAGGTGATATCAAGTCTTTGTGCCCAGTTCTTCCCAATCACCTTAATGCTGACTCGCAGCAATGGCTCAAGCAGCCCCCCCCCCCCCCCCCCCCCCGATCCACCAGCAGGCCGCACAGGTAAAGATTTCCCTTGCTCGAAAGCTAGTCGTATCCGACTCTAGGGTGCAGTGCTCATCTGTTTCCAAGCCGAAGAGCCCAGCGCTGTCTGCTTCTGCAAACGTTTCCATGGTCATGTGGCAGGCATGACTAGACACCGGAGCGCACGGAGCGCTGTTACCTTCCCACCAAAGTGGTCCCTATTTATCTACTGGTACTTGCAATTTCTTGCTTTCAAACTGCTAGGTTGGCAGGAGCTGGGACGAAGACGGGAGCTCATTCCGTCCCGCAGTACTCGGGAATCAAACTGCTGACCTTCCGCTTCCCAGTCAGCGTCTTACCTACTTGAGCCACTGCAGTCCCTTGTAGAGCAGAAGCCAAAAAATAAAATGCTTATGAGGAAGTAGAGACCTAGGGGAAGTTGTGGAAAGATCAGCAGACCATGAGAAGATGAGCCTGGGAAGCAAAAGAGGTGAAACAAACCAAGCTGAGAAATACAAGGAAATCCAGGCAGAGATTCCCTTTTTAGACTACAAAAAGGCTACCAGCTATGCTGGCCGGGGAAGTCTGTGAACTGTGATCCCAAAACCGAAATCTCCCAAGCTCTGAACCCAAGGCGTGGAAAAGGAAAAGAAAAAAAATGCCTACAGCAGATCTAGAATATGAATGCATTTATTTTTTTATTAAGGATCACTTTGCTGGCATCAACCACCAGCATAAGTGTTAAGATTTTCTGCCTATGGGCAAGACCTGTGTTATAATCCATGTTTGTGCAGACCAGTTTAATAAATAATTATGATTACACACAAACCCGTTAAAAATAAACCCCAAAGACTATGTGATTGACACAGGCAACAACCCAGGACAAAAAGAGCCAAACCAGAATCCAGCAAAAACACAACCACACTATTAGTTCTGTGCATCCAAGCATGGGGAATTTGGACTTCTGTTTGTCAAACTCTACCATCCCTTTGTGTTAGGCAGCAAGCAGGCTGTGAAATTAAACAGAGGACTTTCAGAAGCAGACTGCACTACAGCATGGGTGACTAAATTTCAAGAAGGCAAGACTTGGCACTTGGCATGCATGCATTACAGTAAAACCCCGACTTAAAAATGCCCCGAGTCACATAAAATTCGACTTACATAATGATTTTGTGCTAAAACCATGTCCTGATTTACACAAATGTTCTGATTTACATAAATTTATGTAACACGATTCCCTATGGGTTTGCTTCGAGTTACGTAAAAATTTCATTTTTCCATGGGTTTGCTTCGAGTTACATAAAAATATTTTTTCCTATGGGTTTGCTTCAAGTTACATAAAAAACAATTTAAACAAAAGCCTATGGAATGGACTTTTTGCGTAAGTCGGGTTTTTACTGTTTATGGCTTTCTGGATGCCCATTCTTCGGAAGAAAAAACTCCATGAAAGTGTGGGACTCTCCCTTGCCTGCAGTGTTTTTCTGCCATGAGATTTCTAGACTATCCTTGGGGCAGGAAACAACACAATGACTAGGAAGACACAGAAAGGCTGCTCCAAACCTTACATCTCACCAAGAAGTTATTCTATGCATGGGACCTTCAGGTAGAATAAAACAGTCTGGATGTTACTCCATACCAAGAAAGGAAACAAAACGTTTGTCACAGAAAGCAAACATATAGTGGAGAAGAGCTCTAGTCTAGCTTTTTCCCTTGACATCCTGGTGTTCTAGATCTAAGACTTTATTGCAGTTGTTGTTTTTCCCCTGAGGAGCTTTCCGTAATGTTAGTCTTTTCCTCCAGTCTGAAATGGTACAAGTCAGACAGATGACAGCTAGTTCAGGAAGAATGAAGCCACACCAACAAACCAAATGGTGAAATGTTATTTGCTCGCTGCCAGAATTTTGTAGGACAGAAACACATCATTATAAAACTTCGCCTGACACAGGAGACTACCGATGGTAGTTGTAACAGCTTTCACAGAAGTTGCATGGCCAAATTTATTGAAAGGCATCTCCAGAAATGTAAGAGAAACACCTTGTGATCATGGCCTGCTAATGTCTAAATAATGACAGTCTGTGAACGAGTAGGTATAAAAGAGCAACCTTGGTCATGGAAGGTGAAGTGCAGCCTCCAGCTTTATCAGAAGGCAGCACCTGTTTCCTTAGTGTGAGTTTTCACAGTACTCAGTTTGCATTTAATGCTCAGCTCTACCTGCCTCAATGTACACTGACAAGACTTTACAATACAAGCAGTACTAATGTGTTTTTGTGTATGTTTGAGAGAGAGAATCATAGCACAGTAGGGGGCTTTACAGGATATGAAATTTAAGAATTTCATTGTGGGTCGCCCGTGGGAATAATTGGCCAAACCTTTCCCCAGGGGTTCACTCGGCCTTCGACAGATCCGGGGATCAACCGAGCTTGGCAGGAAAGGCAATTGGGGTGCGGGCTAGTTAGTTAGGGTTTTTTTTGGTGTTTTTTTTTTTGGGGGGGGGGGGGGGTTTGAATCAGAAAGCCTTGGCTGACAGTTACAGTAGAAACGGGGCAAAAACCAAAGATGACGACTTTAATGGAAATACACAATCCTCCGCTTCTGGCTACAGATTAAGTTGGGCAAATAAGCCGTGCCAGACAGCAAGACAAACTAGGCACCCGGAATCAATACACATAAGACTCCGAGATAGGGCAGGAACAATGGGTTTCACCAGCCCAGACCTTAATTGGTTGTGGGTTGTCTATTAACCACAGGGCAATGTCCAAGAACAGGCATTGTACTGACCACCAGAAAATGCCACATATGCAAGCCTTCTGTATTAGGGGGTCACGCGCATCTTACGCACGTATCACCCCAAGGCAGGGTAATAAATACGTACCACCCGACCCTGATCGGGGCTGGACTTCACCGCACGATTGTCTCGCATGTCTTCCTTGCGGCCAGCCACTCCTACATCTGGTAGCCATTGCAACATTTCATGACAGGATTTAATGTTAAAATGTTACATTCCAATCGCTGAGTCTGATCAGGGACTATCTGGGATGCAGAGGGGGCAAGAGGTCAATTTGACCCTGGCCTTAGATGAGCAATGAACCCTACAGTCGGATATGACTCGCTGTTGAGCAAGGGTAACCTTTACTTTTACCTTATTCATGGAGCAGCTTAAATATAAAATATACTGTAATATAATTTCAACCTCTATTTCCTCTTTTTATATATATATACATACACACGTGCACGCACATGCACACACTTATAAGGCAGAGGTGAGGCCGTTGTGTCCAGGAAAGGCTCCTGCACCCGTGACACTATCCCTGTCACAGCCCTCACACACTTACCTTTCCTTGGCAAGATGGGCCCCATCCGTGCAAGCATATCAGAGAGTAAACAAGGTAACAAGACAAAAACATTGTGGTACCTTAAAGACTAACAGCTGTAAATTAATGTGTGCTCTTGTGGATCAAGTCCAATGGCTCTTTGGCTATAAACAGGGATGAACACTGAACCCCAGAGCTGGATAAGACTTGCCCTTGAACAAGGGCAACCTCCACCTCTACCTAATAACATAAGATCCCTGATTGGTAAGTTTAATTGAAAGAGGTTAGTAAAGGATACCTCCCCCACTCAAAAGCCAGTCACATTCTACTCTAGGGTGCAGTGCCCATCTCCATTTACAGCCAAAGAGATGTTTTTATGGCCATGTGGCAGGCATGACTAGAACACATGGCCAGTAGCCACCCCACCAACCCACATAATTGGCCATGCCCATATAGGTGGCCCCACACACATATTTGGACCCACCCACATAGGTAGCCCCACCACATAGATAGCCTCAGCCACAGTGTGGTAGTAAAACTTTTGGATGCCCATCACTGGAGAAATGGAAATTATTATTATTAATTTATTACCAACAAATAATAACGACACATGTCGCACACACATACATAGGCATCAAAATGTGTATTGCAGAACTATAATTCCTTTAACGAAAAAACCCTCTGTGTGTGTGTGTGTGTGAGTGAGTGAGTGAGTTTAATTCTGTGCACACATATCAGAGAGTAAACACATCACAGAGACAGCACATATCCAGCACCATAAACAAAAAAAACCCCTGCATTTCATACTGCATACTACTAGCTCTCAAGCAAGGCCATCCTTTACCTTACACACACACACACACACACACTCACAGAGATATAACCACTCGGAACCGCGCCAGCGCCCCCACCTCGAACACCACCACATACCTTATGGGAGGGCGGAGAAGCCGCTACCACAACGAAATCCCCGGGCAAAGCCGGGCCCAAAGCTAATATTAGGAGTCTTTAAAATGGAAATAGCCCAGGCTTCTGTCTTGAGGCCTAGATTATGGCAACCTTATGAGAGCAATTCATAGAAGACCACAGTGAGCATGTTTACAAAGGGCTATAGTCCAGAGAAGTAACTTCCAAGTTTTGTGCTTAGGAAAGAGCTACATATTCTCAGAAACATAGAGAATGCCAACAGAAGTGACAGCTTTGGTATGCTGGCTATGCCAAGAGATACAGCTGCCCAGTGTGGAGAAGAACAATTTAAATGTTGAACTTTGGTAATTTTGGCGGGTTTTTTTTAAAGAACCAAATGAATTTCTCACCCAAACCTGTGTAAAACTAAAATTCTGAGGAAAACATGTTGATGAACATACAGAGCTTTTGTCCTTGAGACAGAAACGTCTGTTGAAACACAAAGTGCATGCGTGTACTGATTAGATCATAGCACAGAAAGGAATCCTGATGCATAGTCTTGTAAACAAAATATTTTTTTAGTGCTGATCTAATCAATAGATACCTGAGAACCTATTTAAAAAGGATATTGACTGATAAGACAGTCTGCAGCCCATGTGCAGCAATACAAGCAATGTCCAGAAATCAAAAACAGACAAACTATGTAATAACAGTGTTATTCTTGGGGTGGGAGATCAGGTAACAAGGAATTTAAATCCTGGGAGAATTCAGATGCAGAGTATTTTCTATGTTTTCCCATGATGTTCCTATCCACCAAGGGACTCCTATTTTTATCAGGTGGGAAGCAGTTTGATAGTTTTGCGCAATTACAGGTTTTGGGAAATTTCTCTATTAAGCCTGTGCAATTCTCTGTGAATTCTAAAGTAAATAATGGTGTAATAACAATTTATGAGCTTGGCAGACAAGCCCAAACCCAACCAATACGGAACGGAAACAATCTCAAACGTGCCTAGGGACATCCTTTTTGGCCCTAGACAGCCTCCCGCTGTGTAAACACTGTTTTGGTTTATCATTCAACACTACTAAAAAATCAGCCTAACAAATCTACACAACAGCACACAAGTGAACTACAGTGTAGAAGAGCACAGACGAAGGGGTTTAGATATCCATCTTAACTTGTATCTCAAAGAAAGAAGTGCATGCCACAGATTTAATATCTGCGTCAATCTTGATGATGACATATCTGCCAATTTCATAATTCATCCAGCCAACATTTTATATGTTAACTCTGTTGTCTTATTAGTAACTAGCAAAGGTACCCGGCGTTGCCCGGGTGAGGGACCCAACCCGGGGCATAAGTTTCACCCAGACACATCACACACAACACAACACAAATTACACAACACACACATTACACAACACCCACGGTACACCCACACAATACACACCGACACAACACCCACCCACCCACGACACACATCCACGCACCCTCTCCCACCCACACATCCAAGTTCTCTCTTTCTCCGTCTTTCTCTCTCTCTCTCTCTCTCTCTCACACACACACACACACACAATCTCTCTCTATTCCTCCTCGAGGCACGCACGCACAGAGCAGTGGCGTACTGTGACTCTGCTCTTCCCCCCACTCTCTCGCACACTCTCAGATACTCTGTCTCTCCCTTTCTCTCTCTCTCCCCACACAGCCAGGACTCCCATCCCGGGCCCGGAGCTGGTGGGCAGCCCATTTTTTAAAAACATTTTAAAAAACTTTTTTATTTTTATTTTATTTTTAATCGCAGTGCGCGGCGCCTCTGTGCATGCCCCACCAGAGGGCCCCCTGCCTCGACCTGGATAATGTTGCCTTCTTCAGGTTTCAGCCCATGAGGAGGGCTGGGCCCCGGGGCCGAGCGCAGCAGTGTGAAGCCGTGGGGCACGTGCGCCAGCTGCCGCTACCACCGCCAGCCTCCCTTCCCACCCAGCGAGCGGCACTCATGTCATTCCCGAAGTTCTCACCCGGCAGCGACAGTGCCTGGGCGGCGGCTTTGAGGCCGCCTGCATGGGGAGAGAAACATTTTAAAGGCAGCTGTGGTGGCTGCTCCAGTTCGAGCCCTGTGGCCTCCTCCTCAGGGGAAGGGTCCCACCACCACCTGGACCAGGCGGGCGCTTCCCAGCGCGTTGCCGGCCATCGCGGCCTCCGCCCGCCCTGCCCCCACCAAAATGCCAGGCAAAACGCCCCAGTGCACGACTGCCAGGTAAGCCTGGTGTCATTGGGGACTGCCTGCCCGCGGGGTGTGGAGGGCGGGAAACAGAGCTGGGGTGGGTGGTCGCCCCCCTCCTGGCAGTTCAGCCGGGCCGCTGCTGTTCTTTGGCCTGCCCCCTCCCCTCCCAGGTGGGTCCGTCCGTCCATCTGTCTATCTATCTATCTATCTTCACTAATCCACTCTTCCTTCCTTCCTTCCTTTCTTTCTTCCAGCCTTCCTTTTTTCCATCCATCCTTCCTTCCTTCCTTCCATCCTTTCTTTCTTTCTTCCATCCATCCCTCCTTCCTTCCTTTCTTCCATCTTTCCTTCCTTCCTTCCATCCTTTTTTCTTTCTTTCTTCCATCCTTCCTTTTTTCCATCCTTCCTTTCTTCCTTCCTTCCTTCCATCCATCCATCCTTTCTTTCTTTCTTCCATCCTTCTTTCCTTTCTTTCTTCCATCCTTCCTTCCTTTCTTTCTGAGCCCTGGTGGCGCAAAACTGTGGTCATAAGGACTGCAGTGACTCAAGTAACTAAAACTGACTGGGAGGCAGAAGGTCAGCAGTTCAATTCCTGAGTACTGCAGGACGAAATGAGCTCCCGTCTTTGTCCCAGCTCCTGCCAACCTAGCAGTTCGAAAGCAAGAAATTGCAAGTAGATAAATAGGGACCACTTCAGTGGGAAGGTTACAGCATTCTGTGTGTCTAGTCATGCCTGCCACATGACCACAGAAACATCTGCAGAAGCAGACAGCGCTGGCTTTTCGGCTTTGAAACAGAGATGAGCACTGCACCCTAGTCAGATACTACAGGCTTCTGAGCAGGGGAAACCTTTACCTTTTAATTATGTTCGTGTTGATATAAAAGTCTGTTTTTTGGGGCATAATGTGTGGCCCTTTAAAGACTAACTGCTGTATTTTAATGTGAGCTTTTGTGGATCAAGGCCACTGGCTCTTTTGCTGTAATCAGAGATGAGCACTGAACTCTAAAGTTGGATACAACTGCCCATCGATTTCTTTTGGGAAAGTGTGTATTCCACCCGCCGCCGCCACCCCAATGAGAGGGGAGAGAAAAGTGTGCGTGTATATGTCGGGGGGGGGGGCAATAGGATTGCTCAGTACGGAGCCCAGAAATTTCTGATGGTGGCCTTGGTTGGAACTGTGACATTAGAACTGGCACACACATTCAGGGCACAATTCTACATTTCAAGTTGAAATACCTGTCAATTAATGTACTGATTTTGAAAGAAGGAAAAATAGTGCATGTAACAAACACTAAACAAAATAGAAAACAAAAGATTTTTTCAAGAAACAGCTACAACCACAAACACTGAGAACTACAGTCTTGGCCATAAGCTATCCAGCAAATAACAATCTGAGCCTGGTGTAATACTATAGCTTCAGCCAAAACAAAACAATCAGGCATTCAATGAAAACTGCAGAATTATTACTGGATGGGTGAAGCCAACCCCTATTGATAAAACCAACTACTGTACCTAGGCAGGCACTGCATACACAGAGAGATAACAGCTAATAGTGAAAACCTTAAAGCATCTCTACATCAAATACACATTCACTCTTCAACTAACATCTTGTCCCTCCCGCATTAAAATCAAGGAAAAGGTGGTTTTTTTATTTATACATCTGTGAAAACTGAAGGAACAGTTTGCCAGGTATAAAGAAACGAACAGGACGCCAGGAGTGATGGGCGAACTCAGAACTGGGTTCCTTGGGAGTCACTTGGCTACAGACAGGAATTGGCACAGGGTGAACCCAAGCAAATGGGGTTTTTATACACATCAGGTACGGAGGAGCACAATAATGGAAAATCCCTGGCTAATTTTGAATAACAGCCTGAGATTTTCCCTTGTCAGTTGTAAAAAGCTATAATGCTGTTTTTCTGTTGGGCTGACCAGCCATTGTGTGCCTCTGTACCTGATGTGTATGAATTGTTGCCATGAGGTCTTACTTTTATGCAGGGATTCTTAACCTGCAGCCTGTGGGCCGGATGCGGCCCACAGCACCATTTCATGTGGCTCCCCACTGCCTCTACACCAGGAAGTGCCATGTGGTGGAGGAAGGGGAAAATGGCCATCTGGCCCCTGAAGCTATCTGAAAGAGTGTGACCACTGGTCCCCAGCTTTAAAAGGTTGAGAACTCCTGCAATTATGTCTGTCAAAGTGGACTTGATCCATTAAAGTTCACATTAAAATACAGTAGTAATAAGGTGCCACAACTTTTTTTTGTCTTTTTTGTTTTGTTTACTCTCTGATATACCTATATCAATGTACTCTATGCTCTTGAACAGTGGTGGGCTCCAAAGAAATCTACTACCACACTGTGGGCGTGGTACGGTGAGCGTGGCCAGGGCGAAAGCCCTGTGTTGCACCCGAATTAGGACTTTATTTCAAAACTTGGATGGGAGGGGCCAGCCAGAATTTCTATTACCAGTTCTGGCCGACTGGTACGAACCTGCTGATGCCCACCACTGCTCTTGAATATGTACCGCGGAAGATCTAAAGTCATCTATCCCAAATGTTCTTGATGTTGCCTGTTTTCAGTCAAAGTTGAAGACAGCAGGGAACATACCTGTCAACCTTCCCGGACTGGCCGGGATTTCCTGATTTTCAGCGCCGATTTGCGCCATTTCCCGCCTGCAGCTGCCAAAACCCCGGAATTGGCAGCGGGGGGGGGGAGGTACTACGCATCCCTTCTGCGCAAGTCGTGTTCTATGCATGCATAGAAGGCTTGTACGCTTGCGTAGAACGCGACTTGCGCAGAACCGTTGTGCGCAGGTCCCGGATTGTCCGGAGCCGCGGTTGACAGGTATGGCAGGGAAAGAGGAAAACCAAATAGGAGATTGGACTGATTCCCTAAAGAACCACAGGTTTGAGTTTACAAGAGGTGAATAGGGCTGCTAAATGCAGGGCATTCTGGAAATCTTGCAATCATATGGTCACCACAGGTTGTAGACGACTTCACGGCAGGGGATGGGGTACAGCGTATTGGACAGATGGAAAGAAATGATAACAAAAATAAAACTTAGGAATAGTATTTAGAAAAAAAGTTCTAAATGCTGATTTGGAAGAAATGTCATAGATTCTGGAGCTTAAAACTCGGGCCCTTCGGGATATCTATACAAAACTTGGAATACAGCTAACATTACTACCATGGACCACAGGTGCTCAAGTCTTAGAGCCCCTGCAGGATACAATGGTGAGCAGTGCCTTTTAGGCCTCTTTCAACCCCATTAGTCTAATGTTCTTATTCTAAGGACCTGTCTGGCTGGATATCCCGCTACGGCAATGGAGTAGATTGTACAGCCAGCAACTCAACGCCAAGTGCTGAGCGGTGGTAAATAACCTGACTCCCAAAAAAAGCCAATGGCTGCGGGTGGATGAGCCCCTTTAGATGAGGTGATGTTCCCCTTAGTGGAGGAAATGCCACTGGAAACCATCATATTGGACTCAACGGCTAAATGAGTGGAGGAAGAACCACTATTCTGATTCCCAACAGACATGGAGGTGGAAGAGGCCATGACAGATGGACTGGCTGTGAAGGCGCATCTTGTTAATATCTCTAGGCTGCGGCAGTCCATTGCAATCCTGGTGTTAAATCTGCATGTCTCATTTCATATGTGCTTCAGGAGATGGCTCCATGATCACAGTGTGTGGGTCACTTCATGGCAAGCTGGCATCCACCTTAAACAAATTCACGCCCATGGCATTTTCCCTAAAAATGATTTCCAGGGGAAATGTATACTCGGATGCAAGTAGCAGCCGCCGCCGCAGCTGACGATTCTAAGGTCTCCCACCCATGTCTGACCAATGGGAAAGTGTTCATGTTCTGAAATTTGACTTCTTGGACTCTACAGGCATAGCTGGCAGGTTGAAACCTAGCCTGGACAGAAAGCTAGCAGCAGGGTAGATGGGAAATAAAAAATATAGATAGGGACACTGACAGCAGCTGCAGTGATAGTTTACAGGATAAGGCAAGATGCATTCAAAAGAAGAGAAATTAGATAAAGTAGGATTTAGGATGTCATTGATTTAAGGCAGGGGTGCCCAAACCTTTTGGGCTATGGGCCGATCACGTGTTTCAGGGGGCTGGCCTAGATACGCCCCTGACACCAATTCATCCGAACCGCGAAGCCCTTGTCGCTCCCAGAAAAGGAAGTAAAATGCACCCGTACGGGGTTTCTTTTACTTACGCTTCCGGGAGTGATGAGGGTTTTGCAGGCCGGATGAATTGGGGCCAGGGGCCAGATCCGGCCCGTGGGCCATAGTTTGGCCACCCGTGATTTAAGGCATCATGTCATTATCGCTGTAACATTTACACCTATAAAAACAAGTAAAATGTAGTGTAAAAATGAGGATGGGGAGAAGATATGTATCCACAGAAGGCCAGAAGAATCAAAATGGATGACACTGAAAGGGAGAAAATGAATATGAAACTGGATTTAGGGGAGAGGATTTACAGGGAAGGCTAAAGATAGCAAAAGGAAAAGAAGGAAAGAAAATGATTAGATTAGTGAAGTTTGAAGGACTGAAAGGGAACAGTAAGAATATATAGTAGAATATTTGGTGCATATATAGGTTAGCATATCCCGCCTACTCAGCGACTCTCTGGTAAACAGAAATTGTAAGTGATTTAATAGGAAGGGGCTTGCCAGGGCAAATTACTACAGTTCAAACATTCCTTTTCTGTTACCAGGGGATTTCTTTTTGCCTTTAAAAATGGAGAGATGTTTATTTTAAAACGGGTGACTGAAGTTGATTTCTCAGCATTTTTTTGCTGTTAAGCAATTTTCCCAGACCGCCTTACCTCTAAGGCAGTGATAAGCAAAGGGCGAAGCTGTCTTATTTTAAGGGTAGTGCTTTTAAGCACAGGGGGAAATTGATGTAGGCATTGGGCAACATACCTGTCAACTGTTCCGCGCCGATTTTCTCCATTTCCCGCCCGGAGCTGCCGCTATCCCGTAATTTGGCAGCGGGGGGGAAAGGAGTTATTGCACATCCCTTCTGCGCAGGTTGCTTCTACGCATGCGTAGAAGGCTTTTATGCATGCATAGAAGGCTTCTGTGCAGAACGTTTCTGCGCAGGTCGCTTCTACGCATGTGTAGAAGGCTTTTACGCATGGGTAGAATGGACCTGCGCAGAAACGTTCTGAGCAGGTCCCGTAATCTCCAGAGCTGTGCTTGACAGGTATGTTGTGCAAGATGGAAAAGAACTATCTGGGGGATTGTGGCAAGCCAATAGTTGTGATTATTGTAACCCTATAGGGGCGCTGCGGTGGCTCAGTGGTTATGAAGCTCACCTCGTTAGCTAGAAGACTGACAAGTCGGCAATTCGAGACCTGGGTACTACATGACAGATTGAGCACCCATCTCTGTCCCAGCCCTTGGTGACATGAAAGGAGCCTCATTTGGGCATTCCCTGAGTGGAGTTTCTTCTGAAAAAATCTTTTCAACCCAAAATAATTTCTGACACGAAATCATCATCGCCGCCGCCGCCGCCGCCGCCATTATTATTATTATTATTATTATTATTATTATTATTATTATTATTATTATTATTATTATTATTATTATTATTATTATTATTATTATTATTATAACCCTAAATAAACATTAGGGAGCGGCTATATTAGCAGCAGGGAGTGAGCTAGTGTGGGCCATTTTAGAACAGGTGACCTTGATCAAAATAATCTAATGAATGAAGCCTAACTGTTAGCACAGAAATAAAGGTAAAGGTCTCCCTTCTTTAAAAGCCAGTCATGTCTGACTCTAGGGGAAGTGCTCATCTCCGTTTAAAGCCAAAGTGTCGGCGCTGTCAGCATCTGCAGACATCTCCATAATCATGTGGCAGGCATGACAAGACGCCGGCGTGCACAGAATACTGTTACCTTTCCTGCCAAAGCAGTACCTATTTATCTACAGTATCTGCAATTTCTTGCTTACAAAATGCTAGGTTGGCAGGACTTGGGACACACAATGGGAACTCAATTCGACGTGCAGCACTTTGGTCTCGAACTGCTGACCTTCCAGTAGTCCAGCTCAGCGCCTTAACTACTGAGCCACTGCAGCCTCTTTAGCACAGAAAGAGCCCCTGCCAACATTGTAAAGTGGTTTAATAAGCAAACCACTTGAGGATCTTGGTAATTTAATCAATTCCCCTGTTTAGCAGAAGGCTGTTTATAGCTTTTCGCTGAGGCACTGTATTGGTTATTATTATTTTTTTTTAAAAAAATTCTTTTCCTTCTCTTAAAGGGGTACTTAAGAAAAATTGCCTGCAGATGAACCCATGGGTATGACTGCAGGCAGCTTCCTGCCTGACTGTGATGGAAAAGGCAAGTAAAAGTTTGTAATAACTGATGCAGCACAATAGCCTAACTCTATACCAGGGGTGCCCAAACTATGGCCCATGGGCTGGATCCAGCCTGCGCCACCAATTCATCTGGACCACTCTGTCCTTGTCGTTCCTGAAAGTAGAAGTAAAACGTGCCTGTGTGCATGCACATAACGCTGCCATAAATGCACACGCAGCTGTAATAAACAGCTTTCTGCCAAATGCATTTCGGACAGCCGCGGGTACATTTACGGCACTGTTCTGCACATGTGCAGGCGCATTTTACTTCCGCTTCCGGTGGGAGCAAACACGTGACCGGCCCGTGGCCTGAAAAGTTTGAGCACCCATGCTCTATATAGTCACTTTTTTAAAAAAAAAAACTTCCCCTGCTCTCTGCCAAGCATGGGAACTGATTAATTTACAAATACTGTATCCTAAAGTGGTTTGCTTATTAAGCCACTTCACAATACTGGCTAGTTCAAACTGGAAGGTTTAAACTGGATTAGTTCCAGTGATCACACACGGTGGAACTGATCCAACACAAGAGTCATCCTACCAGCAGGAGAAAAGTAGAAGCCCCCTGACAGGGGCCAGAGAGGCATGGATAGGGACACTCTGCAGACACAGTCCGTCCCTGCAAGGCCTTTTAGTTGCTTGAATTTAGGACCAAAGGTTTCATTCACAGGAAGCTGTGAATATACTGCGTTTCCCTGAAAATAAGACACTGTCTTATATTTATTTTTCCTCAAGAAGACACACTATGGCTTATTTTCAGGGGATGTCTTATTTTTATTAAGTATGGTAGGTACAACATGGTATGCTGCATAGCCACGCCTATCACTATGTCTTATTTTCGGGGTATGGCTTATATTGCGCAAATGCTTAGAAATTCTGCTATGGCTTATTTTATGGTTATGTCTTATTTTCAGGGAAACAGGATAGTGTAGTAAGGTCTGTAGCCCTTGGGGCTATGGTGCTACCCTTGGAAGCTTAACTTTCTCCCTTCAAGTATGTGTAGACAATACAGTACCTGCTAAATTACAACAAGGCAGAGGGATGACTGAACAAGAGCAAGGAGATTAGTGCATCAGACCTCGAAAAGGGATTCAATTGCCAGAAAGCTTACTGGGCATCTTGCTCTACTCTATCAGTTGAACTTAATTGATGGGCAAATACAGTGGTAATAATAATTTCATGTCAGAAATTATTCTGAGTTGAAATGATTTTTGCAGAAGAAACTCCGCCCAAATGAGGCTCAAGAGATGGGACAGTGACGGGTGCCCAATCCGTCATGCAGTACCCGGGTCTCGAATGACTGAATTGCCAGCCTTCCAGCTAACAAGGCGAGCTTCTTAACCACTGGTCTGAGCTACTGCAGCTCCTACTCCAATACAGTGGTAAAATGAAAGAACTAAGTATATTTACTCTGCACTCTTTGGTGGCACTGACATAAGCTGGATAATAATATTTTCAAAGGATGATTTTTCAATGCCCTTTGCAGATCCTTGGTTAACTTAAATTATCTGGAACAGTAAAAAACGCAAATACACAATGGCCAAAATTTTGTTGCTTAACATAGTAAATTGTACTAAAATAAGCCCGCTGAATTAATGGGGATTTAATGAGTCAATGCCTCTGTATGTTTCATTGATTTTAGTAGATTTACTCTAACTGCAACTTACTTCAGCACAGTAAATCACAGTTAGAGTAGACCCCTTTGAATGAATGGAACCTATGGAGGAGTTCACTCTCCAAACTCTAATTGAGTCAATAGATCTATTCTAGTGCAATTTACTACACTGAGCTTTTGACCATTACATTGTTGAAAACAAGATCTATTTGATCAAGCTGAATCGCATACATGCACTGTAACTTTACTAAGGGTAGAATTTGGATTCCTTGGATGCAGAATTGTTCTTCTAGGCACAGGGTACACATACGACCCTCCTCAGTCCTCTTAGGTTTTCCTTGCTTGAAAGCCAGTCGTATCCGACTCTAGGGTGCAGTGCTCATCTCTGTTTCAAAGCCGAAGAGCCAGCGCTGTCTGCTGCTGCAGCCGTTTCCGTGGTCATGTGGCAGGCATGACTAGACACCAGAGCGCACGGAACCTTCCCACCAAAGTGGTCCCTATTTATCTACTTGCAATTTCTTGCTTTCGAACCTCTTACTTAGACTGAAATGCCTGGAGTGAAGCACGGCAGCTCTATTAGCTCTACAAATCAGGATTGTAGATGTGTTTGTGCAGAGACTTCAAAGGGTTCTGAAGTACCACTCATGCCTGGCTCAGAGGGGATGAATATGCCCTACCTCACCTTTTTTTTGTCTGGCAGCCTTATGTGTGTTATAGGCATAGTTTGGCTGGGTAATCAACAGCAGATGCAACTGCTTTACGTACACACCCCAAACACCGTGTTGCACATACTTGGGAACTTAATGAGTTATTATGTTTACAGCTGCATTTCGCAATCACGTTGTTGAAGAGCATATGATCATATGATCATCCCAAGGGCATGGTCTACATCTGCCCAGACAGATCTTTTGGAACATTCAAGAAACAGTGAAGAAGCTAAAATCCTGTTGAGATCTCAGAGGCTTTGGATGGTTTAGCTTTCCAAATTCAGATAGAAGTCTCCAGTAAACACTCTTTACCTAGCAAGCAAGAAACCTGACTTAAAAGCATCTTGGAGACTTATGAGAAAATGATGGAAGTGCCAATGGGCTCAGAAGACTCAGCTTCAAAAGATGGAAAAATCTTCCTAGATCAGAAGAGTTTTTCCAGCACAAAGGGACTGTTGACTTGAGCCATGAGTTGCCCTAGTTGAGCAAGAGTTCGGTCTTGATGGGACACAAGGTTGACTTAACCTTCCATCCTTCTGAGGTTGGTAAAAGGAGTACTCAGCATGTTGGGGGCAAAATGCTAATTACCCTGTGAACTGCCCAGAGAGTGCACTAAGTGTAATGGCTATTGCTATTCTACCAGAGATTACCAGGTGAGAGCTTCAAAGAGTTACTTTTTGGACTATAATTCCCAGAGTCACCCAACATCCATAGCCTATTCTACCAGGCATGAAGGCAAAAGGCATCATTCTCTGTGGCCAAACCTCAGCATCTGGTTCGCACGGGTATGTGACCTAAACACATGGAAGGGCCATTTAACTATAATGGTTAATAACAATTACTCTTAGTCGATTGAACATTAAAGTATAGCCAGCTAGATCTGGCCAGTGTCCTGTTGGAAACTAAACATGCCCCCCTCTTCCACCCACCCACCCCAAAAATCATTTGGGGTTGTACAGTATTGTAAAATTAACTGAGTTCCATTACAGGGAAAACCAGCTTGGGAAGTTTTCATCACAGTACAAATGCTGAAAGCCATTGATTTACAGTCGGGGTCCTCAACCTTTTCCAGCCAGGGACTGAACCATGCCCATTCAGCCAGCTGAACGGGCCAGACATGTGGGCCCCCCTGCCATAAATGCTACCATAAAACGGTGCATTTACAGCATATTTTCAGCTGTTTTCACTGCTTCCGGCGATGACGTGCCACATGAAATGGCACCATGGGCAGGGGCTGGCCATGGGCCATAGGTTGCGAACCCAATTTATAGCATCACAATCCAGATTAAAGTGGTTAAAGTAATAAAGGTACTGAATTGGAAGGGTCCCAAAAGATCATCTAGTTCAACCTCCTCATGTAGGAGATGGAGAGGTGCTGCATCTCTGACAAGTAGCTGTCCAACCACTGTTTTAAAAAACCTCCAATGCAGTCTAACGACTGAGAACTTCTTCTGGAATTTATAGATTTTGATTTAACTATACCAGGGATTATCATCCTGTGGCCCGTGGGCTGGATGCGGCCCACGACACCATTTCATGTGGCCCACCACAGCCTCCACCACACCAGTAAGTGCCGTGTGGCGCAGGAAGGACAAAATGGTCATCCGGCCCCCAAAGCTGTCTGAGGGAGTGTGACCCTGCCTTAAAAAGGTTGAGAACTCCTGAACTACACCTTTGCCCTTGATTCCTAGGTTTTTCCCTTAATAAAACTAGCATATTTTTAGATATGGGAAACCATGGGTAACAGCTAATTTTAAAACAACCAAGTGGCTAGACAAAACCCTCTATGAATTTTAAAGTTTCCAAACTTTATCTTAGTAACTGTGTGCCATAAAGTCGATTCTGATGATAGTTACCCCTTCCAGGATTATCTAGGTAGAAAATACACAAGTTTACCATCCCCTTCTTTTGGGGGACATATTGGGACCATGCAGCTTGCCCAAGGCTAAAAGGCTGGCTCTTCTCCCTGAAAACACAGTGGGGAATCAAACCTCCAACATCTGGATCCATAGCCAGATACCGAAACCACAAAGCATCCAACAGATATAAACTAAATGTGTGTTGGAGGAAGTTACCGTATCTATGTTCAATCTGCCAGTACAATGCCAGTGTGATTGCAATGAATCCACAGCCTAAAGATTCAAACTAATGTAGTAATTCTGTGCCTCGCTTTTCGTCTTTGTTCCACTGGGAGGGGTGGTGGTGGATAAAGAAACAGCAGATGAACAAAGGGTTTGCACATTTGACAGCTTTGTTTTGCTGCTAGCTGCAGCATAGAGCTCTTGTTCTCAAAACTGCTGATAAATGAGGAATACATCACTTTTTCTGCAAATTAAAACTAGAGGCACAGTTTACTTTTATACTAAAAGCTTTACTTAAAGAGTGTTGAATGATCAGTGTGGTGTCCGCACCAACTCTCTGGAACCTCCTGCCAATAGACCTAAGACTCCAAAGTGAACTGCTGCCCTTCAGGAAAGGAGTGAAGACCTGGCTGGCAGGGCAGGTGTGGGGCCCGAATGGGACTATGGTGCCCGCCTGCTGGCTTGTATAAGAACTTTCTCTTCCTCCTTTGTACAGTGGATGGGATGGGTGGGTGGGACATGGGGGTTTTTAAAGGGGGTGGGTTGGGGGTTTTTTTTATAATTATTTTTTATAATTGTTTTTATGTCTTTTGTGAATTGTTGTGATGCCGCCCTGAGTCGGGTTCTGCCTGAGCGGGCGGCATATACAAATTTGACTAATAAATAAATAATAAATAAAATAAATAAATAATAAATCTACCAATGTCTCTGTATGAGTCATTGATCCAGGTGTGTCTTGTAATTGGAAGAGAGAGAGAGAGAGAACTATAGAATGGGGACTCATGCAGGGGTGTGAAAGGATAACCTCTTCTCAGATTAGATAATTCTACTGCATTTTGACAGTGAGTGACTGAGTGGAACAACAGAGCTGTATCTCTCACGTCACACAGGAGCAATGGCATTTTTCACAATTTTCAGACAACTTTGTCTAAGGAGGATACAATCAGTGGTGGGATTCAAATTTTTTTTACTACCTACTCTGTGGGCGTGGTATGGTGGGCATGGCCAGTTTCAAAACTTGGATGGGCAGGGCCAACCAGAATTTCTGCTACTGGTTCTGGCTAACTGGTGCAAACCTGCTGAATCTCACCACTGGATACAATATTAACTGAGAGTAGGGAAAGGAACAGTTGAGGAATGAGGACAGTGGAATGGATTACAAGTGGGGGGACGCCAGAGACCTTGGTACCCCATGACATTTTGGGACACCTGGGGAGTGACAGTCTACCTCTACTGATCTGCCATCCATCTGCTGACTCATACCCCTAATTTCTCCTCAAAAATAGAGCACAAAATGGTCCATGAGGATGAAGAGGGAAAGTATGATGATAGCGCTGGGCTTTACGATGGTGACTTGGACATTATGAAAGGTGGACTTTATTGAAGGACGGGGAGCTCATGTGGATGGACTGAGAAAGGAATTCAGACTTCTGCATTCTTTTCCCAGCCGTTCACATGAGAGCCTCTCCCTCACCATCAAGCCACATTGAGGTCCTGGACACAATCAGGTTGTATTTCCAGACTGTTAACCAAGAGGGATTCACCCTGTATCAAAAGTATCAGGAACAGTCCCTCAGCTGAGCAATGGTGTTGCATCATCATCTGGCTTCAAGACTGTTTAAATAACGACAACGACAACGATAATAATAATAATAATAATAATAATAATAATAATAATAATAATAATAATAATAATAATAATAATAATAATAATAATAATAATAAAAATAGAGCATTTTTCCAGAAGGCTGGAAAATTTCAGAGTAGATTGCTTCCTTCCCAATAACCGTGGAAGACTTAAAACCAGTCTCAACCTGCATGACAGGAGCAGGAAATACCTGGGATTCTGAACCATTTGCTTCTCACATCAGCACCACCAAAGGAAGCCAAGCTCTAAAAGAGGCCTTGGTTGGAGCCACATGGATGCTACCAGGAAAATTTTGCCATGTGCTGCAGACCAGACTTCCGGTTACCTTGCCACTCTCTCACCCATTAACTGTGACAATCTATTCAGCTACCTGTTAACTCTGTACTACAGCTTTTGCCTTTCCATCATTCAGGACCTAAGGACTCATTTTCCCAGAACATTAAAGGTAGTACAGCAAGCTACATTGTCAAAATCCAGTGTGTAGACACAAATATTCAGCTTTTCCAAATGTGCAGCACCTGAGTTAGCTTTGGAGTTTCTCATAGATGAGGGAGGTTTTTAATTACTCAGTTGTCCTATTTGGGTATTCAAATTCTATGCGGGATAAATGAACAAAGAGGGAGAATACACTAGTTGCCCTCCCCCTGGCAAAATGTCCACACACACTTTACACGTGGAGGGTGACTTTATGAATAGGATTGTTTGCGCCATGCATAGATGCTCTCATGTGTTGGTGAATGCAGATTGTGTCCAGTATTCAGAACCGTGCTGACGGTGTCTACAGAAAATTCAGGTACTCCTATCGGTCTTACCTCCTGCAGAAAGCATAGCTAATACAAGGTCCCTCCTCCCAGTGTGGTGGAAGTCATTTGAACGGCTATTTGCTTCTTTCCGAAGCATTAGATTTCAGTGCAGAGAACTCAAATTATTTTCCTCACATTTAGAACACACCTCTATCTTCCCCTTGGCCTTGACTTTCCCTCCCTTCATTCATCTGGCCAAGCTCTGAAAGTGACTTTAAAAAAAACTACAAAGGCAACTGCTTAATGCCATTGAAGTGTTTAAGTTCAGCATCTGCTTTGATGAGAGTTTGAAGGAGCAGGACGGAAACAATGGAAAGAAGGCAGAACAATCTTCTCCAGTTGGAAGAATGGCTAGAGATCTAACAAGAAATGAGTAAAGCCTGGTTTGGGTAAGATAGGGCAGAATGTTACCTTTTAAATAACCTCTTTTTGGAATAACTGCAACTCCTCCACCAGACTGTAATGGTTTCACGGGTGGAGGCAAGACTCAATGATGGCGAACCTTTCCAAGACCGAGTGCCCAAACTGCAATCCAAAAAACACTTATTTATCGCAAAGTGCCAACACAGCAGCAGGGAAGTAAATGCCCACATTGGGCTACTGGGCAGAGGGGCAGGTGAGCTCTGTGCTGGGGGAGGGAGGAAGCACTCCCATTGGGCTCCTGGACAGAGGGGCAGGGAAAACTCTGTGCTGGGGTGACTGCATGAGTGCCCACAGAGATGGCTCCGAGTGCCACCTATGGCACACGTGCCTTAGGTTTGCCATCAATGGCTTATGGACTCATGTGTTATGGGACAGCCAGAAGATGCCATTTTTCATTTGTCATCTGTGTATGCTGCCTTCCATAACTTTTTTTTTGCTGCAGAAAGTGCTGTACTTTGAAGACAAAAGAATAATGCTATCGCCACATATGAGAATAATCTTCATACTGCTGAACCTATTATGACTCAACATACATTTAAAGTTTGATACCTTTGCAGTGGGTGACATTACATTTTTTCAACAAACATCAATCTCGTAATCTTCTATTATTATTTTTAAAAGAAGCATAGAGAAAGACAACTGTAAAATCATGCTGTATTATTATATAAAGTACACCTTATATAAAAGGATACTGTAGCACTATAATCAAGGCATTGTGCTGTTGTGCATCAAATACAGTACTTAAATCACTGGCGGATTGTGAACTGGAATGGGGAACCTCACCTCTAAATTTCAGGGGTAGTTGCACCCTCAGCGTAACTCAGGAGCCACCTCTAGTCTGGATGTACTGTACTGTGTACCTCTTTAAAATACAAATCTGAGCTGAGCTGAAGTAAAACAAGGAGAGAGAGCTGAGGAAAAATAAGAAGGGGAGAGAGAGCTGGGGTAAAATAAGAAGACAAGCAGAGCTTTGAGATTACTGCTGTTCAGGGATAATTCAGCTGAATAGGGGTAGGAAGGTTCTTCTAGACCAGTGGTGGTGAACCTATGGCACATGTGCCAGAGGGGACACTAAGAGCCCAACTTGTGGGCATGCGTGCCGTCAACCTAGAACAGAGTTCGCCCCACCCCTTTGCCCAGCAGCCCAATGGGAGTGCTTCTTCCCTCCCCAGCACAGAGTTTGCCCCGCCCCTCTGCCCAGTAGTCCAATGAACGTGCTTCCTCCCTCCCCCCAGCACAGAGTTCACCCCGCCTCTCTGCCCAGCAGCCCAATAGGGCTTCCTCCCTCCCCTGTTGCCGTGTAAATAAGTGGGTTTTGGGTTGCAGTTTGACCACTCAGCCTCTAAAAGGTTCACCATCACTGCTGTAGACTAGAGTAGAAAGACAGGGTTAATATTTTGTGGGGGGAATTGATATTCTGTCTTGCCGGTAGTATTTTGAAGTTTTTATTAGTATTAATTGAAGCTACCTTTTCTTTGTCACAATTTTGAAACCTGAGTATTGATTTTATAAATATCTCAGTTTTATTGAAATTAAACCTTTTTTAAAAAAAATCTCAGCCATTGTGTTTATTCATACCTGTTAAAGGGAGTTTGTTTCTTTTTAGTTATGATACCAAGATTAGACTGACACACTGGTTAGTAACTAACCATGGAAAGAGGGCAGGCTGTAAATTGTCAAGGCCGGCCGGGGTTGAGATATTAAATATCCCAGCGCTTCTCTGGTGGTAATAATAATCCAGGCCAGATTTCGCAGTTTGATAGCATCCTGACTGGTACAATGTTGGACTCAAGATTTTCTGAGGAATGAGGGTCTGACCATCATTACATGGTACCAGGGGTTCCCAACCTTTTTCCGCCGCAGGCCTGACCATGCCCCCTGACAGCTGAGTGGGCCGGACCACACACCCCGGAAGTGGGTGCATTTACGGCTGTCATAAATGCGGCCACTTCAATGTTTACAACAATTGTGGGTGCATTTACACATGTGTGGGTGCATTTTATGGCTGATGTAAGATGCGCCCACACATGCATAAAAATGTCCACTTCCAGGTGCGGCAGTAACAGGCTGGATGAAATGGTGCTGCGGGCTGGGGCTGGCCCATGGGCCGTAGGATGGGAACCCCTGCCTTAGGCAAGGCTAGATTTATTTTTTATAGACTCTTTGTAGGCTTACATGAGTTTCTACCTCTCTTAGGTAGGAAAGCCTGTTTAGTGCTGTGCTGAAAAGCTTGATTAGAAACTTAAGCTTTCCTGATATTGGCACCATTATGTCCCTCCCAACCTCAGCTCAGTTATCATCATCATCGGTTTATTTATATACCGCTTTTTTCGGACCGAAGTCGACTCAAAGCGGTTTACCAACAAGATCAAAAATACAATATGCAATAATACAGATAAATCCCAAAATACAAAACAATACAATAGAGCCCTATGCAAAAGTCCATATTTCTAAGACAGCATACAATAAAATAACAAATCATATTACAATTACAGGTCGAATACAAAATATAATACAAAATACTTAGCCAGCCCACAAAAGAAACCCAAAAAGGGGAAAGATAGTCCTACTGCCTCCATGGCCCTCAAGTCCTGGGAGGAGGCGTGCGCGGCACCCCAGGGCTGGTGGCGTGGGCTCCAGGCAGGCAGGGAGCTCTCGAGGTGGTGGTGGGGCAGCGTCCTTTTATCCTCCCCCCTCCCCCGACAAAGCACGGAGGTAGGGAGCAGCAGCGTGCAACGGCATCAGCTCCACCTGCCTCTCTTCCCCGGGGCCAGTGGTGTGCGCTTGGGGCAGGCAGGGCATACCTGTCAATCTTCCCGGATTGGCCGGGATTTCCTGTTTTTCAGCGCCGATTTTTGCCATTTCCCGCCCGGAGCTACCAAAACCCCGGAATTTGGCAGCAGGGGGAAAGGTGTTACTGCACATCCCTTCTGCGCAGCTTGCTTCTACGCATGCGTAGAAGGCTTTTACGCTTGCATAGAACCCTTCTACGCATGCATAGAAGGCTTCTGTGCAGAAGAGGATCGTAGAAGCCTTCTACGCATGCGTAGAAGCGAGCTGCGCAGAACAGTTCCACGCAAGTTGCAAGTAAAAAGCGACCTGCGCAGAACCGTTCTGCACAGTTCCTGGATTGTCTGGAGCCGCGGTTGACAGGTATGAGGCAGAGAGCTCTCAAGGTGGCAGTGGGGCAGTGTCCTTTTATCCTCCACCCCACGACAAAGCGCGGAGGGAGGAGGCAGCAGCGCCCGGCAGCATCAGCTCCACCTGCCTCTCTTCCCTGGGGCTGGTAGTGTGGGCTCCTCCGGGCAGGCAGGGAGCTATAGGTAATATCCTGATTAGCAGAATATGCATTGTACTGTTCAGCAAATGGGGTGCACAGTGTTAAATGTTATGGAGTAGAAAGGTTGGAGTGGTGGTGGTGGTGGTGGTGATGATGATTCAACAGGGAATTGCTGGCATTATTTATAATTCCAAACTGTGCCCAAGCACAATTTGGCTCCAGCTTCCCATTTGTGCCCGTCTTGATTATACCCGAGTAACATGAATAACTCCCCTGCACGTATGCTTTTGCTTCTGATCTAACATGAAGTTAGGTCCTGTTCTGAAAACAATTGGTGGAGTGGTGCCAGCAGCCTAATAACGCAGGTGCTAACTAGTTAATCTGAAACCACAAGAAGTCAGCCAGACAAGCAAGAGGGTTTTTGGCGCAGGCAGCAGGAGAGAAGAGATGTAAAACATACTGAGGGAAAGTAAGAGCTTTTAGCCTTTTTCAACAGATCTTTAATTGCAAATTTCTCCTCACTTCCTAGTTATTTTTTTAAAATGATTCCGAGACTATATAGTCCAAGGTTTCCTATCTTTGCCCTTGAAAAAAATCCGCTTAGTGGCTGAACATGTTTTAATAAAGGGGGGGGGGGAGTGAATGTGTGTGTTTGTGTGAGCAAATGATTAGCCTCTTTGAGGCAGCTGCCAAGAAGATGGTGACTTATTTATAGAAAAGGAGGGAAATGCCGATTCCTTTTTGAGCTAAGATTGCCGTGCAGAAAATGCTGCTTACAAACAATGCAGGAAAGGAAGGGGTCAAGAAATCAGAGGTCTAAGACAGATCATAAGAAAAATGGTGGAAGGGGAAACTGGGGATGATCCGAACCAGGAAGCGCTACTTGACATTGGGCTGAACAAGGTCAAAACACGATCCCGGGTGCATACTTGTCAACCGCGGCTCCGGACAATCTGGGACCTGCGTACAACAGTTCTGCGCAAGTCGCCTTCTACGCATGCGTAGAAGGCAACTTGCGCAGAAGGGCTGCACAGTACCTCCTTTCCCTCGCTGTCAAATTCCGGGGTTTTGGCAGTGCGGGAAATGGCGCAAATCGGCGCCAAAAAACGTGAAATCCCGGCCAATCCGGGAAGGTTGACAGATATGCCCAGGTGACATTGCAGAGTTTAACTCTGGACATGTCGTGGTCACAAATGGAAAAACAAAGAGGTGGAAAGAGATAAAAGGAATTTTAAAAGAACCTGCAAGCTGGCTCCCTGGCATCTGGATCCTAAACATCTGTGCTTTAAATCACATGCAGGATTAGTTTGCTAGGCCTGCTCTTTATTAATCTACTGTTGTCTCATAAAAACAGAGGTGTGTAAAGAAGAAAAAAGCTTTCAGCTCTTGCTTTGCAAAACTCCCAACCCATTATTTCATGTCAACAAGGCCGGTGTAACTAGACAAGTTCAGGATAATACTGAAAACAAACTAGAGGACAGCCTGCCTCCTTCCTTACTTTCACTGCCCCTGCTAGTCCACTTCTTGTTCAGCATTTTATAAACCTACCTTATTTAATTCAACTATGAGTAGGCTGCTGCCACTTTTAAAATCAAGACCATTTCCTACCACTAAAACAATAATAAAGAGAAAACCTGTCGAAAGGGT
The DNA here is from genome assembly GCA_035047345.1 of Bradypodion ventrale. Classification (NCBI taxonomy): domain Eukaryota; kingdom Metazoa; phylum Chordata; class Lepidosauria; order Squamata; family Chamaeleonidae; genus Bradypodion; species Bradypodion ventrale. The sequence goes on along the minus strand of JAWDJE010000002.1, from coordinate 135,951,063 downwards.
TTCATTTATTTTTACCTGCAAGATTTCAATTACTTTTGAGCTCTCTCTTACATAACATACATTTCCAGAAAGGCAACTCATACATTTAAAAATAAAGTCTAACAATGATAATTTCACATTCTAATTTAAGAAATCAAGCTCAGATCACGTTCAGCTTAGATGGGAAGATGAAGAGCTTATCAAAACAAGCATGTTTCAAGTTCTATCCAAAAAGACAAAAAAATGAACTTGAACTTAACTTGTAAGGGTGGGTCACAGAACAGAAATCATGCTGGCAGGTGGGTAATCCCAGTCCCATTATTTCTACAGTTTTCCACAAGCGATTTAATGCATCTTTACCTATAAGGAGAAGCTACCTTGGTGCGTGTCCGGCAATAGCGGCCACACCCAGACCAACCATCCCGTACTGAGCCAGCCACACTTACCTTTAAACGGTCTGAGGGTCGCCGCAAGGGTCTGGTCTCAGAGAGTGGGGCAACCGCCCCACAAACCAGATGAAAAGAAAAAACTACAAGGCCCAGCGTCTTCCGCGCCATGCAACCCCTCAGCCAATCAGGCTGAAGGGCACGAGCGCAGAGGAGGCGGGGCAGACAGTGCGCAGGGTTAAAAAAAAAGCACCGATGTGCCGCAAGCAAACCACTTCCCTCCTGGAGAAACTTTGTCTCCAGGAGGGAAGCCATTCCCCACAAGAAGGCCTTCACCACGGCGGGCAGGCGGGCAAGTCGGTTGCCGGCTGGGATGCCTGCTTTTGGTGCCCCATGCCCGACTGGCAAAGGCCTCGGCAGAGACGGAGGACAGGCCACGCCATGAAACAAACGGCTCAACCATCAGCAGGTATGTGGGAAGGAGGACAGGGACTGAGGGGGGGGGAACAGGCCTAGGGACCACACTGCCCACCTGTTCCCCCCATTAGCCCCTGTCCCCAGCCACACTTACCTGTTGCCGACTGCCTCCATGGCACAGCCTCACCTCCGTCCCTGCCGGCGCCGAGGCCATCGCTGGTCGGGGTGGTGGCCACCAAAAGTAGGCGGCCCAGCCGGCAAGCGACGTGCCTGCCTGCCCAGCGAAGGACACCACTACGGCAGCCGAACACACCCTGTGTGGGTGGTGGCCTCGCCGAGGCTTGGGGGGGAGGAGAGAGAACCCTTCCTTTCCCCACGCAGCTTCAGCGTGTGTGTGTCATGTGTGTGTGTGTGATTGTGTTGTGTGTGGTTGTGGTGTGTGTGTGTTGCATGTATGTGTGTGTTTGTGTGATTGTGTTGTGTGCATGGGGTTGTGTTGTGTGTGTGTGTGTTTGTGTGTGGGGGGTTGTGTGTGTGTTTGTGTTGTGTGTGGGATTGTGTTGTGTGGGGGGGGGTTGTGTGAGTGTGTGTTTGTGGTGTGGTGTGTGTACCCCCCAAAACCACCCCATACCACCAAAACACACAAAAAACCTGTCCGGCAAAGCCGGGCAAAAAATGCTAGTTTGGAATATTAATTTGCAAAAGGCCATTTCTACAGTATGGCTCCAAAGCCCTGTTACACAAGGCTCATAAATGTTATTTACCTATTAACTATTTTCTATGTCTCCGTTTGGAAGCACAGATGTCACTCCCAATTAACAGTATGATTTGAATTATTGTGCATCAGATAAAAGATATTACACACACTTACAAATCAAACCAGATATTCAACTTCTTTTTAAAAAAGACTGATAGTGATATTTGCTGGCTGGCCAGCTTTCTCTTTTCTCGAATGCTTTCCTGCAACAATAATTATGCTATTTTCACTATGAAAAATTCTGGTAGTCACAGCCTCCAGTCTAAGCACCTGTCTCTTCATTTTATTAATGTAATTTTGTGGGGCTTGGATCTTAGCCCTTAATATCCTCTAAGGATCTCAATGGGCTACAGCAGGGTTCCTGGAACTTGGCTCTCCAGATGTTCCTGGGTTTCTGGTAATTGAAGTCCAAGAACACCTGGAGAACCAGGTTTGAGGAACCCTGGGTTAGAGGAAAATGGTGGATAAAACATTTCCAAGATAAACCAGGACCAAACAAGTGGCAACTAATACCAGTGGCTGCCGTTGTGAAAAGATTCATGTTCTAGTCTAGGAATCTCTGCTGATGTTGAATACAATTTTGGCATAAGTGCCCAAGGGAGGGGGGGACACAAGACCCTATTAGATTCTGTCTGTCATTGCTTGCAAACCATTCACTTTAGGACAGGGATGACCATCAGCGCTTGCCTTTGCTAATCAGATGGCACCACAACGCAACTCAAAAGGTGAGGCTGCCAATTCTCGTGCAAAAGTCTTGGTTTCAGAAAATATTTGATCATGGTTTTAAAAGAAGGCACTTAAATGACCTGTTTAAGCCACTAATGGTGGTTTCAACTCTATCAGCATGGTATGGAACACAAAAGGGTGGTATTGCTATGCCTATTGACTTTGCACTGAATTGCACAGATGTGAGATTTCTCCAAAAAAAGAATTATAGCAAACCACAGATTCTACACAGTGTCATTCTCATTCATGGGTTCAAAGGAAATATCCACACTCATATTTAAATACAGGATATTTGCGGTCTTTAAGGTGCCGCAAATATTTTTTTGTCTTTTGTTGTTGTTTGTTTACTCTTTGATAATGGGTTTTGTTTGATTTTCCCTGGGAACTTTAAGTGTTGTTGTTGTTGTTGTTGTTTTGGGGGGAAGCATCTATTTGTCTCATACACACTTGGCATAGAGCACTCACTTCTTTCAATACACAATGTTCCTAAACCTTCCACAAAGGCTAGGAAATTTCTTAAATAATTCACATATTTATCCCATTTTAATTCCCATCTTCATATCCCATTTTTAAAAAAATGAAAGTTGGACCCAAGGCCGCTCGCAAGATTAACTAAAAAGGTACAAATAAAAGCACAAAAATTATACAGTAATACTAAAACCGAATTGAATGAAAAAGCAATTAAACGTGCAACATTTTTTTAAAAAGTACAATTATCCACCAAAAGTCCTTTTCACCAAAACCAGTCAGTTATCTGAATTTTTCAGAACCCTACCTGTCACAAGGACAACAGCAAGGAGAGGGTAAATCTCCCATGTCAAGAAAAGCCTCTCTCATATAGCCACCAAATATGCCTCTGAGAGGGACAAAGCCAAAAGAAGACCTCTCTTGAGAATCCCAAACTCTACACGGGTTCATATGAGAGAAGTAAAGTCCTTCAGACAACTTGGACCCAAGTTATAGAAGGTTTTACAGATCGAAACTAGTATTTTGTATTGTGCTTGGAAACAGCTGGATAACTAGTGACAGTGTGCTAATCAAGGAGGAGTGTGCTCCATCTCTTCATTCCTGGACAGTGGTCAGGCACCATTTTTTGATCAGCTAAAATTCTGGATCAGTTTTTGGAGGCAACACTGCTCAGAGCACATTACAGTAATCCTAAAGGGATCTGATTAAAGTACGTGCCATCCTAGTCAGGTACGGACAACTCCGGGACCAGCCACAGTTGGCTCATTAGCTGAGGACAATCTTATTTCCCATTATTTCAGCAAGCACAACAGTAGTCACTCTCAGACACTGCAGAAACAGGTCAATTAAGGAGAAGGAGACAAGATCAAGATGACTAGCAGATCATGAAGTCCAGAGAGGCTTCAAATCAGGAAAGTTTATGTTAGCCAGAGGCTCTGTAAATCTTGGCATAGCACACCAGGCTGGTCGCACTGTTTATGGTTATCACCAACCTTTGGATCATCTCTGAGTCATCTGGCCTGCATAGAATGTGTGGGAGACAGGCAGCTTTTTTTTTGTCTCCGTTCCATCAGAAAAGCCTTGGGATGTTACGTGACCCTCCCGATGCTGCAGGCTCCCATCAACCGTAGCTAGCACAGTTTCTTGTGAAGGTTGAGGGGAGCAGCAATCCAACAATGCTGGGAGAGTGGCATGCTTCCCGTTCCTGAATTACATTAAGGATACTGTAAGAAGCATCTCACTTTTTTCCTTCAGAAGATGCTGATGCTTTTTCTTATATTGCTGAAACTGCACTGCAAACGAGAGTGCCAAGAGGGAGGAAAGCTAGGCTTCTGAAAGTAGCTCTCAGACAGCTAGGGGCAATTACTCTGCCAGGGTGATGAGTTAGTCTGTCAAGAGCCTAGAGGATACAGTGACGTTAATTAACTCTCTATCATTAGGTTCTGAACATATTCAGCAATTGGTTTATACACTTTTTGATTGGCAGCTGGCATTAAGACACTTCCAAAGCTGTTGCAACATACCAACTCTGGAATGTCTTTCTGTCACATTGCTATGGACCATACAGCCAGTCTAAGAACCACCAGTTTGCAAATTGGTGTGTTCAACTAAAGAACCTAATTTTAAGGCAAACCATTTTAAGCAACACACATCAGATTCCCTCCACCAATTCAATTCTTGCTTTACTTATTTTTGTACATCTGACTTCTACCCTTTTTGATCTAATAATACATTCTTCCATTCTTTTTAACTTTCTTCTCTGTGTGCCCATCCTTCTTTTTAGCTGACAAAAAAAAGATACAGTGAGATGAAAGAAAAGCTCTTCTTTCTATGGCTTTTGATGTGCTGGAAATGAAAAACACAGGCAAGCAGTGGGATGCAGGATATTATAAAATTTCTGTGGACTGGCAACATTTGCAGCCATATGGGCAAGACTCTCATATGTTCAAAACCTCCTATGAGGACAGCTGCAGAAAAGCATGGTCAGTGGATGAAACATTCAAAGGCACCCAATCTACAGATGAGGACAGACCGCTGCTGATGGGAAGGAGACAAGATCAGAGAAGGAAATCATGCAGAGATGCACCAGGTAGCCCCATCTGTGAGTGGGTACACAGCACTCAAAGAAGCCTTAATTTTTTTTTTAAAGGACCCACTAGCCCCTGAAAATCATTTGGAAATTACTGTGATTTCCCCACCCTGGGTCTGGAAAATATCACAGAGACTCTGAAAGCATCCGTGTCTCACCTTTGCAGATTCGCTCTTCATCCGCAGGCTCATGGCCTGCATGGCAGGCGCACCTCCCTATGGCCACCACCCATTCGCCTTCCCCGTTGCAATGCAACCTCACCCCAGAGGAGCCTGTTGTGCTTGCTTCTTCAGCATCAGCCACGCAAGTCCCCAACGCCTCCACCAGCGAAGTCCTTTCACCTCCAGCAAATGTTTCTGGGAAAGAGGCAAAACCTTTCACCATTGCGGGGCACTTGTAGAAGAAAACCTGGACAGCCACCAGGGACATGCAGGCCCCAGAGTCCTGGAAGGCCAAATAAAAGCCCTTTTTGGCAAGTGGCCCAAAGCTGCGTACCTTCACATTCATCTTCACTACCTTCCCGGTGCTGTCCACCTGGGAGAAGCTCTCATCGGCTGCAATTGTATCCACTTTGGTCCACGATCCTTCCTGCCATTCTGGATATTCCGGGGTGGCCACGTCCACCTCTGACTCATAGTAGTAAAGGATGAAGGTCTCTTTGCAGGAAGAAGCCACAGTTCTCATGCTGGCACAGTCACGGACTGAAAAGCGGAGGCGGATCTGGACCCGGTGGGCTCCTCGCCGCTCAATGAAGTGAGTCCGCAACCAGTTGTTCTGTCCCGGCTCGGCGACATTGCACACCTCAAAGGTTCGGATCAGATGTTTTCTATCATCCAAGACACTCACTTCATCCCACTAGATGGAGATGGGAGCAAGGGGTGGGAGTGGGGAGAAAAGGAGCACATAAGCAAGTGGAACATAAGTGTTTAGCGCCCACGTTGATTGGGAGTAGCCTCTTCCAACCTCTAAGAGCAATCACACAGATGAAGGTGGAAGAAAAACAGGACTACACAAAGCGATTTTAGTTGTAACTGGTATTTTGGCACTTTGGGCAAAAAGCACGGCTTCCCGACCTCTCTGGAAGAGAAATGGGGTACATGTGCCAAAGGAAAAGAACAAATATACTTTCAGAAAAATTAATATGACCAGGTTTTACCATTTATTTTCCTTACTCTTACTACTAGATTCACCTGTAGCTCTAGATGCCCTCAAAATGTTGGCACCCCGGGGCAAAGAGCCAGGTGCTCCACCCTAGTTATTGCCCTCCTTGGTCATGTCAAAGGACTTCTAAGGGTCAACCAGGCTCTACAACTGTGTGGTTCTCTTTGCTCCACACACATCTCTAAACTGTCCTCTGAGGAATGTTTCCTTGGAATCTTAAAAGAAAGCCTTCAGGGTCCTTGTGCATACTTTTTCTGTCTGTTATTATTACATTTATTACAATATCTCTATACCATTTGCTGTCTTCAGAAACAATCCTAGGGCTATTTTAAAGGCCAGGATTTAAGATGTGAAGTAGAGAGACACTTTGGAGTTTTACACAAATATAATTTTAATGAAAAAGTGCTGGGTTTTTTTTTAAATTTAAAAATTGCCATGCCAATTTGACAGAGATAAGGTTTCAAAGAGTTACAAAACTCGGCAAGGACTTTTCTTGTTGCCCACCCTATTGAATAATTATTGCCCAGGTTTTACTGCTGACCTATTTTTAATGTCTATTTATCTCAAGTGGCTTTTAACTAAGTATTTCACTTTCTCTCACACCCAGCTGGGACTTAGGGGGGAAAAGTAATTAAAAGGGGGATACAAAGCCATACTGAGTTCATGGTTGATTGAGTATCAGACTGGGATTCAAGATATCTCTCTCTCTCTGAGAGACAGAGAGACAGAGTGAGCAATAGGAAAAAACACTCCTTAAATATTTCCTTAAACCAGGGTGCCCAAACTACAGCCCAGGGGCCGGATCCGGTCCCTGACACCAATTCATCCAGCCCACACCACCCTTGCCGTTCCTGGAAGCGGAAATAAAATGTGCCCATATGGAAATGTTTTACTTCTGCTTCCAGGAGTGGCAAGGGTGGTGTGGACTGGATGAATTGGTGATGGGGACCAGGTCTGGCCCCTGGACCATAGTTTGGACACCCCTGATTTAAGCAGAGAAAATGGCAGCCTAAAAATCTATTTCATCCTGTTGCAAAACAGGTTGCAAGGCGCATTTTACTTCCACTTCTGGTGGGAGGAACCACGTGACTGGCTCGCTGAACCATGAGACTGGCCCACAGCCCAAAAGGTTTGGGCACCCCTGCCTTAAACTCTATTAGGGTTACCATACATTGGCAATGACTTGACAAAACACACAAACTGAAAGTGCAACTGCAAATGGGCAGCATGAGTCCAACTAATGATGTGCAAGGCGAGGGGAAGGGAAGAGAGCAATGTGGGGATTTATACCCCTAGGATGTCACATTTCTACATCTAACACCTTTTCCTCTCTCATTTAAGCAGCAAACACTAAAACAACAGAGAAGGAGCCATTAGATGGGAAAGTTATTTTGGTGCATATTGGCTTGGCATGCTACCTCCTTTCCTGCTGGACTTTGATGCAGTGGGTCCCATCCTCCCTTTTGAGGCACGAAAGTGGTTGGTAGCAGAGTCAGGGCACGGAAGTAGCAATCTAGACCTCTTGGCATAAAACTGAAAGAAGGTCCACCCCACCCCAACCCCACCACAGCTCCAATTCATAGCAAGAGCTGCAGATTACAAGACAGAGGGGCCCTTGTGAATATATAAAAGAACCTCCATATTAATTCCAGAACCAATAAGTTCATTTTATGAGCCTCCTTACTTCCAGGATTGAAAACCAAGCTTGGCTCACAATATAATTTTAAAAACATGTACCACTAAAAACAGAAAGGCTGAAGTCTTGCTGCTAAGCATAGTAAGTCATACTAGAGTACGCCTACTGACTCACTAGGGATTTGTTAAGTCAACTCTTTGATAGGTATCTTTGGTTCAAATGGACCTACCCTAATTGTGACTTATTACACTAAGCAACAGGCTTTCAGCTAATAGATGATAAACATTAAAACTTAACTAAGTAAATTAACATCTCAGTTAACATTTCGTAGGGGTGTGAAGACCTGGCTGGCGCAGCAGGTGTGGGGGGTGGCAGCCGCTGGCCGGTGAAATAGCCACTGTGGGCTGGCTAGTTTGAGTTGCTGGCCTCGAAGTTGGGATGTGGCCTTGGTGGGTTTTTAAGAGAAATTTTTAAGACTTTTAAGAAATGTTTAAAGTTTTTAATTTGTTTTAAATGTTGTTGGGTTTTACTGTGTTGCTGTAAGCCACCCAGAGTTGCCTCCGCAAGTGGGGCGGCACTAGAAATTTGATTGATTGATAAATAAATAAATAAATGAATGAATGAATGAATGAATAAGGGTGTGGTGCCCATCTCCGTTTATAGCCAAAGAGCCACCACAGTCCACATCTGCAGATGTTTCCATGGTCATGTGGCATCCATGACTAGATGCCGGACTAGACAGAACACTGTTACCTTAAACCAACGAAGTGGTACCTATTTATCTACTTGCAATTTCTTGCTTTCAAACTGCTAGGTTGGCAGGAGCTGGGACAGAGGTAGGAACACACTCCATCATGCAGCACTCAGGGCTCAAACTGCTGACTCTGCCCACTTTCCAGTCGTCAAGTTCGGCATCTTAGCTAAGTCACCGCAAACCGGGCATCCTCCATTACAGGGAGTGAAACTGAGAGAGAGATGCCTTTGCACCCAAAGTTGCCACAAAGTCACCCTTAACAGAAATTTATTTATCTATCTATCTATCTATCTATCTATCTATCTATCTATCTATCTATCTATCTATCTATCTATCAATCCATTCATTCATTCATTCATTGATTTATATCCCGCCCTTCTGATAGGGGACACCACTCAGGGCGGTGAACAGCAAACAATAAAAATAGCAAACAAGAACTACAATAATACAACAACAAACTAAAACGGCATCAGCTAAAAAACGATCAGTAACCCCCTCATTAAGAACTAGAATTAAAAACACTAAAACCTAATTGAATAAACATTTAAAAAACTACCCATAATAAAATAATAAAAGAGAGCACAGAGCAAAAAACAGGGTCCCTCAATGACAATGGAAGAAATGAAGACTACAAAGGGAGCAATACTGCACTCCTTTTCAGCTTTCTCTGCCTTCCTCTAGGGCAGGAGTGGCCAACCTTGGTGCCCCAGGTATTCTAGGACTTCAATTCCCAGAGACCCTGATCAGCAGGTGTGCTGACTTGGGTTTCTGGTAATTGAAGTCCAAGAACACCCGGAGTGCCAAGACTGGTGCCAAGGGGACCAGCAGGAATCTTCACTGACAGAGCATGACCTATCAAAATAGACTTTTCATGTAAGGAAAGTGTAATATGTAGCTAGGCTCAAAACACGTGGAACTTTTTTCTAAGCAGTAGAGAATAATGGGAAGCACCTACCCCATCAGGAGGATGGGCCGTCCAGCCAATCTCAGAGGTCTCTCCCGTAGTATCCAAAAGAATTTCTGTTGGAGAGAAAAGAGAGACAGACAGACAGACAAAAATGATGAGTTTGGTGGATGTGTGTATCCACAGAACTGCTACTCTCATTTACTGGTTTTCCTTCCTGCCCATTTTAGTTTAGAAGTCAATATGATTGCAAATGTACAATATAACTCTACTTGGTACAGCATATAAAATCAAGGCTAGGGGAAGTGTGACTGTGTCTGCCAGCTGTTTAAATAATCTCTTACAAGGTTTTAAGGCATGATTTCAGTTATATGGCTTTATCCGATGCCTCAAATTGAGTGTTTAACTTCAACTTTCAAATAAAAACTCACTTTTGAGAAGCAAATGACAACAGATTTCCACTCACAAATAGTGCATTCTTTGCATGTAAATGCTAACAGATTTCTCTGTCTCAAGCTGATGGCTCTGTGTGTGTGTGTGTGTGTGTGTGTGTGTGTGTGTGTGTGTGTGTGTGTGTGTGTGTGTGTGTGTGTCAAAAGAAGGGCCCAAGCAAAACTGGCACCTTAATATGGCAATTATCACCTATTCGAGGGATTCTCAACCTGTGGCCCATGGGCCAAATGCGGCCCACGGCATGATTTCACACACAGCCTCCACCACACCTGAAAGTGCCATTGGGTGAAGGAAGGGGGAAATGGCTGTCCGGCCCCCGAAGCTGTCTGAGGGAGCGTGACCCGGCCCCCGGCTTTAAAAGGTTGAGAACTCCTGACCTATTCCCTCACTCTGTTCTTAATTTGAATTAAGATTTATGCCTGGAATGTACACAAAAAGAAAAGAGGTAACTGCTAGCTAAGGCTTAAAAGATTTTGTCCCCTCCAAAATAAATCAATTTTAAAAATAATTTTCTGCTCTAGGAAGTTTCCAAGTGTGGTCATGCCACAATATTTTATTTTGATTTTTAAAAAAAAATTAGTTTGATCTTTCATACTTTTAAAACATCTTCAGATTAAACAACTTGTCCTGGGAATCTGAGAAGTTGCCCACTCCTGCTTCAAAGGAAGACACTTGACCTTGGACAGGCAAGGCCAATAAACCAACAACCACCTTATGACCCTTGTCAGAGAATAATAAAAGGCAGGCAACACAGGCTGTAGCTGGCCAAGAGCTCCTTGTCCAATGGCAAAGAGTATGAGGTGCAAAAGCCCAACCATAGAAATGACCCCAACCACAGGTGGATTAGGTAGCCATAGGCAGGCAACTTGTTCACAACTCATCTTCCTCACCTCTAATACAACAACACCAACCTTACCGGGTTGTTCGATGGACTGTAAGAGAGGTTTGAAGCACTTCTATGAAAACTAAATCGGATTATCAACAGGTACATAAGAACATAAGAACAGCCTTGCTGGAACAGGCCACAACCCATCCAGTCCAGCATTCTGTCTCACACAGTGGCTCACCATTTCCTTCAGGGTATTCCCAAGCAGATGCCTTCACCTGCTTAGGATTCCCTGGAAATGGCATTGAGAGAGATCCTGCCTATCTCTCCAACCCGGAGGTTGTCCTTAGGTAGCCATAATTATAGCCATTGATACACTTGTCCTCCATGAACTTGTCTAATCCTTTCTTAAAGCTGTCAAGACTGACAGCTGTCACCACTTCTTCTGGCAGGGAGTTCCATAGACCAGTAATCCTCTGGGTGAAAAAGTACTTTCTCTTATTTGTTATTTGTTTGAGAACTAGGTACATTTTGTTCTTCTTTTGTGTCTCAATCAAACTTGGGACTGGCAAAATGAACCACCTTATTAGCTTTGCCGTCGGCCAAACATAAGTCCTCATTGGTGCATTTTTCTGGCAGAAATGCCAGACCAGTAAATGAGCCGCATTCTGAATCTCTCCACATTTCACAGCGCATGTTGTTGTCTACCAGGAGCCCCCACGTGAGCTTGTTGGTCTTACATTTAAGTACTCTGACCCTCGGTCTATTCAGGGTCCTCCAAGTGACACCAAATTAACATTTTGTTAATGCATACTTTTCATGTCTAGGTCATGAAATTGTCTTGTTGGAGTCATGTGTCATAAGAGGGAGCTAGGATGGACTGCACTGTGAGCACAGTCAAGGCCCACTATGGGCACAATTTCCCTGCCCCAATGTTTTATCTTCTCCCAGGAGTTCTCAAGCTTTTTAAGCCAGGGCCGGGTCATGCTCCCTCCGACAGCTTCAGGGGCCAGATGAAATGGTACTGTTGGCCACATCCGGTGCAATGGGCCGCAGGTTGAGACTCACTGTCCTAGATCAATGTTTTCCAAACATTCTGTCGTGTAACACTTCACAAACTCTAAAATTTTAACAACACTTTGGTTTTTGTAATAGAAAGATTGGTTTGGATTTTTCAGTTTTAATAACAAATAACGTAAATAAGTATAAGAGTTAAAAAAAAACAAAATAAACATTTATTCCAAAATTTCAGTTATACAAAACAAAACTCTTGAAAATAATAAACAAATAAAGAATAACAAAAAAATAATAACAATAAATAATCAATAATGTTTTTAATGACTTAGATGTTTTGGGGTCTTTGAAATTACAAATTCCTGTAATGTCAGGCACAATATTAGAAAACAGAATTCTTTTATCTCGTGCAATGTTGAGTCGGTTTCTGTATTTTGATTTTGTTGCAGCATAAAGACTACCGGTAACTCGTGAGCTTAAAACGTGACCTTTCGTGGATCAAGTCCACTTCATCAGACATAAGAGTAAGACCTCATGGCATCAATTTATACACATCAGGTACAGAGGCACACAATGGCTGGCCAGACTAACAGAAAAGTGACATTGTAGCTTTTTACAAATGGTAAATCCCTAGTTGTTATTCAAACTTGCTATGAAGCCAGCCCTTACTGATGGTTGCAAAACAAACTTCTCTTGCAAGCTGATGCATCATTTGAAAGGATGGATGCAAAACAAACTCTGTGGCATTATATAGTGCTGTGGTTTTCTGAACTAGAACAGGTTTTCTGAACTAGAACATTACTACAGTCAAAGCTGTTGGTTAATTTGGAAAGCAATAGGTCTCCTCCACACTTAAATGGCATGCTCTGTTCTAAAGAGTACACATATGATTTAGGATGAAAAGTTAATCCACGAGTTTCCCATCCAATGGATAAATTAAGTTTTTTCCATAAAAAGTGAAGCACTTTTTTTGCCAACCAACCAGGTGCAATCATGCAATTTTTAGTTTTAATTACAAAGGAAGCTTCTTGGAGAGGAATAGGGAGGGGAAAAAGAAAGAGAAATATTCATGTGTTCGGTGCTGTTGGCAAGCAGGCTATTCCCCAGCTGGTTTCTCTCCTACAGCCCAGGTAATTTTCTTTTTTAAGAGCATGAATATTGCACGAGGTAGCAGATACACATGGCCTGCAGCTGACAGGGCTCTCCCCATAAGGAGGAATGTTTAAATAGTCAAAACACATGATGGCAGAGGAATGAGCATCAGTAGTTCCTAGAAATAAACATATTGCACCTGGGTTCAAAGAAATGTGCTGACTACCTATTAGCTACTGAAATAGATTCAAGGTGTTCTCATTAAAATTCCAAACAATTCAATTCAATTTATTAGATTTGTATGTTGCCCACTCGGCCTAGACCGACTCAGAGCGGCTCACAATCATAAAACAAACTGAATAACAGCTAAAACATACACAAATCAATATAAAATGTTAAAAACACCACCGTCATAAGACACTTAAAACCACCCACCCCATAAAAGAGTGCTGAAGAGCGAGAGGGGAAGGAATCTGAGTTATACCAACCAACTAGCGGTGGTCACCCTTCCATCAACACCCCAGACATGGTCCGCCAGCCAGGTTTTAAGTTCTTTTCTGATGGGCAGCAACTCCGTCTGGAGCCGTAGCTCTATTGGCAGGAGGTTCCATAGGGCCGGTGCGGACACAGAGAAGGCCCTCCTTCTTGTGCTAGAGAGTCAAGCCCCTCTAACTGATGGTGCAATTAGAGAGCCCCTCCGGTCCACACTGGTTGCACGGACAGACGTTCTTAGGGAGATGCGGTCTCTTAGGTATCCTGGCCCACTACCATGTAGGGCTTTAAAGGTCATAACCAGCGCCTTGAATTGCACTCGGAGACAAACTGGTAACCAGTGCAGCTCCCAAAGCAGTGGCAAGACATGGGCATAACGCCCACACCCCATCACCACACGAGCAGCCGTATTCTGGACCAGCTGTAGCCTCCAAATGGTCATCAAGGGCAGTCCCATGTAGAGCGCATTACAATAGTCTAGTCTGGAAGTGACCAGAGTGTGAGTGACCATGAGTAAGGAGTCCCAGTCTAGGAGCGGGCGCTACTAGCGGATTACCCAAAGTTGTGCAAAAGCCCTCCTGGCCACGACTGCCACCTGCTCTTCAAGCAGTAGTCGTGAGTCCAGGAGGACCCCAGATTGTGCACCGGGTCTGTCTGGGGCAAAACAGCTCCATTCAGAACCAAAGATGGTAGCTTTCCAGATAACACAGGGCCCTAATCCATAGCCACTCAGTCTTGCCAGGATTCAGTTTTAGTCCTTTGTCCCCCCCATCCAGACCCCGACAGCCTCCAGACACCTGGACAGGACTTTGACAGCATCGCTTGGATCACAATGGGCTGAGATGTACAGCTGGGAATCATCAGCATACTGATGATACCTCTCCCCGTTGGAACGGATGATCTCGCCCAACAGCTTCATGTAAATGTTAAATAGGAGAGGAGCGAGCATCGAGCCCTGAGGCACCCCATATTGGAGGGGCCCAGGGCTGGACTTCTCGCTCCCCAACCACACCGACTGGGTCCGACCCTTCAGAAAAGAGGAAAACCAGGACAACACTGTGCCCCAGATCCCCAATCCTTTGAGCCGTCACAGAAGGATACCATGGTCGACGGTATCGAAGGCCGCTGAGAGGTCAAGAAGAGCAAGCACGGATGGATGATCACCGCCAGAGATCATCCATCAGCACGACCAATGCTGTCTCTGTACCATGTCTGGGCCTGAATCCTGACTGAAAGGGGTCCAGATAATCAACCCAGAAATAGGAGAGGGGCCCTTGTTGATTGTGCTAAACGTATTTAAGGTCACATAGCAGCAATGTAGAACGGACCTTTTCTTATGGTGGTACTTATATTCTGGAGCACCTTCCTCCCCACCTTTGGGAGATACCTACAGGGAGGCACAAATTGTCCTTTTTACTTTCACCCATATACAAATGTTGGTAAATTCTGGCCAATAAGGAAGAAACGCAGCACAGAGAAACACCTCATATAAAGCATATTCATTCCTACCTTATGTTACCAGAACCAAATATGGACACTTACAATACAACAAAACATAAAGGGAAGTTGGTCACCATGGAAATAAGGTGCCTGAGGAAGGCTGCTGGAGTGACTAGAAGGGATAAAACCAGGAAAGTTCGGTTTCACTTACCAGTGATAACTTTCGTTCTTCGAGTATATAGTTTGTGAATACACACTCATGGGTTATGCGCCTGCGCAGAACGGAGATCGGAGGCTTGAAAAGCTATTCGTCTAAAGTTTTGGCGGTAAGACCGCCCACCGTACCGCCCACCCTGAGGCGCCCGCGCGCCATTTTACCTCAGTTCCATACTTAAGCCAAGCACAGGATAAACCAAATGATCTCATCCGTGCAGCTCAAGAGGGGAGGCAGGGTGGGTAGTGTGTATTCACAAACTATATACTCGAAGAACGAAAGTTATCACTGGTAAGTGAAACCGAACTTTCTCCTTCGTATAGTTTGTGAATCCCCACTCATGGGAGATTAGCAAGCTCACACTCACTTGGTCGGTGGGCAGTCGGATGAGATGATCCCACGATGCGATGAAGATGCGGTAGGTTGACCCGTCAGGGGCGATGAGTCCGGAGCCCTCTGGTGAGGACGACACGGCCAAGCCTGGCGTCCGCAGTGGCTCTGGTGTCCACCCTGTAGTGCTGGACAAATGTAGAAGGTCTGGACCATGTGGCAGCCTTACAAATGTCCTCAAGCGGTGTGCCCTCCAGGAAGGCAGTGGATGTGGCCACCGCCCTGGTGGAATGCGCCCTGACATGCGGTGGAGGTGGCAGTGACGCTGACTCGTAGGCCAGGTAGATGGTAGAAGTGATCCATTTGGAGAACCTTTGAGCAGAAATGGGTTCACCCTTGGACTTTCCCCCATAAGCCACAAAGAGGCGTTGTGACTTCCTGAACTCTCTTGTCCTGCTGGTGTAAAACAATAAGGCTCGTTTCACATCCAGCGTGTGCCAAATCCTTTCTTGGACGTTAGAGGGGTTCTGGAAGAAAGCTGGCAAGGAGATAGTCTGTGCCATGTGAAACTTGGAGACCACCTTGGGCAGGAAGGTGATGTCCGCTTGGAGAACGACGCGGTCGTTGAAGAATTGGAGAAATGGTGCGTCTGCTCTCAGGGCAACCAGTTCTCCAGCTCGTCGTGCTGACGTGATAGCCACAAGAAATGCCGTTTTCCATGTGAGGAGGCGAACATCGCTGGTGGCCATGGGCTCGAAAGGGGTCCTGGTGAGCGCGTTGAGCACGGTAGACAGTGACCATTGGGCCGTAGGAGTCCTGACCGGAGGGAAAGCGTTCCGTAGTCCCTTGAGAAAACGTTTCACCGTTTGGTCACGGAAAGCCCCAGCAGCGGGCGAACCAGCCGGGGAGTGCGCCACCACTGCTGCGAGGTGCATTCGGATGGAGGTGATGCTAAGGCCAGACTCCGCCAAATGGAGGAGGTAGGTTAAAACGTCCTGCAGTCCCGCCTGCGGGGGGGCCATGTGCTGGGAAGCCAGGAAAGCACAAAAGCGCCTGTATTTGGAAGCGTAGGACCTCCTTGTGGAAGGGCGCCGCGCTAGCTCAAGGATCCTGGACAGTCTGGGGTTATCCTCCACGCGGTGAGGTGGAGGCTGGGCAGGTCCGAATGGTGTAGCTGGCCGTGCTCCATTTGGAGAAGCGTCGGTGACTCCGGCAGTGTGCGATACTGTGACGACATGCGCAACAGTAGCGGAAACCAGGGTTGGCGCGGCCATGCCGGCGCCACCAGAATTGCATTGGTTCTGTGTTGGTACATCCTGGTGAGTACTTTCTGGACCAGAGGAAACGGAGGAAAGGCATAGAGATAGTCCTGATCCCACCGTTTCATGAAGGCATCGCCTTCGGAGTTCAGTCCGATGCCTGCTCTGGAACAGTACCTGCTGAGCTTCCTGTTGGACTCCGATGCAAAGAGGTCGATGCTCGGCGTTCCCCAGGCCTCGCAAAGCGACTGGAACACCCCGTCGTCCAGCTCCCATTCGTGGGTCGTCGAGGTGAGACGGCTCAGGTGGTCTGCCAAAACATTCAGTGTGCCCTGAATGTGCACTCCAATTGGGAAAATGTGCCTCTCCAGGCACCATTCCCACAACTGCACTGCAAGGTACAGGAGGGTGGTGGACCGTGTTCCTCCCTGCTTGTTGAGGTACGCCACCGCCGTGGTATTGTCCGAGGCCACTTGAACCGCCTTGCCGGTGAGCAGAGTCTCGAAGGAACGCAGGGCCTTCCAAATGGCCAGCAGTTCCAAGTAATTTATGTGGTGCACCGTTTCGTGTGGTGTCCAGGTGTCGTTGACCGTAAGAGTCCCGCAAGCAGCGCCCCAGCCGAGGTTGCTTGCGTCGGTCAGTATCTGCAACGAGGGTTGCGGGGGGTAGAAGCTCTTCCCCGTGGCCACGTTGAGTGGTGTAGACCACCACAGCAGTTGGTCCCTCAGTTCTGGAGACGGGGTCAACCGTTTGGACTGGCTCTCCCGAAGTACGTCGAACTCGTGAAGGAGCCACGATTGCAGGGACCTGAATTTCAACTTGGCGTGGGGAATCACTGCCGTCGTTGAGGCCATCAGGCCTAGAAGTCTTTGAGCCTTCTTCGCCCGGATGCACGGTTTGGTGCGCAATTCGCTCACCCCCTGCGCAATGTCCTGTAAGCGTTTCTGGGGGGCGTAGGCTCTCGTAGCAAGCGAGTCGAGTACCGCTCCGATGTACTCGACGCGTTGAGAGGGAGTCAACTTCGATTTGGTGAAGTTGATCCTGAGGCCGAGACTCTCCATGAGGTGGACCGTATATTGTGTGTCCCGAACGGCTGACGATTTGGTGGGGGAGACGATCAACCAGTCGTCGATGTACGGGAAGACCCTGATGCTCCGTTGGCGGAGGAATGCAGCCACCGGAGCCATGCATTTGGTGAAGACCCGCGGTGCCGTGGCCAGACCGAACGGTAAGCACCGGTACTGGTACACGGAATTGTCGATGCGGAAGCGGAGGAACCGTCTGTGTTCCTCGAGGATGGAGACGTGGAAGTAAGCATCCTTGAGGTCTATGACTGTGAACCAGTCCCCTTTGTTGATGAGGGGGAGGACGGTCTGCAGGGTCACCATCCGGAACTTCCTGGTGTGGATGCATTTGTTCAGGCGGCGTAGGTCCAGGATCGGGCGAAGGCCTCCGTCCTTCTTCTGGACCACGAAGTACCTCGAGTAGAAACCGTTGTCCCAGTCGGACGGTGTTACCCGCTCGATGGCTCCCTTGGAGAGAAGGGTTGATATTTCTTCCTCCAAATGGGGGGACGAGGTGGTGAGACGATGTCTTCCTACCCGAGGCACCCGCACGAACTCGATGGCGTAGCCAGAGGACAAGATCTTTAAGACCCACTGGTCGTCCGTGATGCCCGACCATACCTGGAGGAAGTTCCGGAGGGGGAGGTACGGGATGTGGAGCGAGAGAGACTCGGCTGTCGCAGCTTCAAACGCGGGACTTGGACCTCGCGCCAGAACGCTTGTCCTGTCCGTAGGGTCGGTAGCGGGGTTTGTGCTGACGCCGCTGTTTGTAGGAGCTGGATCTAGGCTGCTCCGTCAGTCCTTGCTGCTGCGGGTTGCCCTGGAACCGCCGTGTGAAAGGCTGGAACCTCGGCCTGGCGGGCGGAGCCGGCGTGGTGATCCCCAGGAACTTGGCCGTGGAATTGGTCTGGCGCATCTCGTTCAGGACCTTATCGGTATCCTGACCGAAGAGGCCCTGCCCGTCGAAGGGAAACTCCTCGATGAGCTTTTTCATAGCGTCATCGAGGGAGGTGTCCCTGAGCCAAGCATGGCGACGGAGGTAGATTGCGGAGGCCATGTCCTTCGCCGCATAGTCGTTGATATGCCGGGCAGTGCGCATCAGCTGCTCGGCGACGAAGTCCCCCTCGGTGGCCAGCGCGTCGATCCGCTTCTGGGCGTCGGCGGGCAGTTTCGCCGTCTCAACCTTCACCTGCTCCCAGAGGTGAGATTGATACAGGCCCATGGCGGCCAAGTAGTTGGCGGCACGGAAGAATAGGGAGCTGGTGGCGTAGAACTTACGTCCCACCGCGTCCAGTTTCTTTCCCTCCGGCGTCGATGGGACCGGGAACCCGCTGGTGGCCGTCCTATGCTGGAAGGCCTTGACCACCAGGGAATTCGGCAGGGGGTGAGCCTGCAGGAACTCGACGTTCTCGTCCAGGACTCGGTACATGCTGTCGAGCCTGGACGAAACGGAGTGCGCCGCCAATGGTTTTCTCCATGTCGCCCTCGCCGAAGTCATCATGGAGGGGAGCATGGTTATGTGGACCGGCCGTACAGCACGTCTGTCGAGCTTCGCGGTCATCTGATCCTCACCCTCCAGCGGCGGTTGATCGACTTTGAGGTTGAGTGCGGTGCCCAGCCTTGTGAGCATGGCGGTCAGTGAGCGTTGGTCCTCACCACGCGGTGGGTCCACCGCGCCGATAGTCTGCTCCGGCGTGCGCTCGGCGTCGACGTCTCCCTCGTCCTCCTCCGACGACGAGCTGGACTCATCGGAGGACGAGGGAGGAACTCTTTCATCCACGTCGGGACCGCGCCAGTACGGCCTGGGCGGGCCGGCGGGATGGGAGTCCACCGCATCAACGTCCGGACCACACCACGACGGGTTGGGTGGGCCGGCGGAGCGGGCACTCGACCCACGGGAGGTCGGTGGGGCCACGGCAGGGCCGGTATGCCTGGGGCTTGCGGTGGTCGGAACCGGAGCCGCAGAGGCCGCAGGCATGGAGGTCTGGAACTTGGTCGCAAACGACGCCATGACCTGGAACATTTCTCGAACGAGAGCCATCTGGGATGCGTCCGAGTCCGCTGACGGTAGAGCCACGGTGGCCGGCGGGATGGTGGCCCACGAAATGGTGGGCGTCGAAACGGTGGCCGGCGTCGGCGAAACGGTCGTCGGAACGGTGACGACCGCGTCGTCTGTCGGCGTCCTGGGCCTTGGGGAGACGGAGGCCTGCCTCGGCGAACGATTTCTTCCCCGAGGAGGAGAGGGGAGCACCTGAAGTGGGCGAGCTGGAGCCCCAGCCCTGCGTCCTTTCTCAGGTGACCCGGAAGACGACCGACCTCCCCAGATGGAGGACCCCGGAGAAGGACATCGGGCAGTCGAGAACGGCGGCGAAGGCCCGGGAGAGGCGGGTGTGCGCGGGGTGGGAGGAAGCGACCGTCTCTTCTCCGACCCACGCTTGCGCTTCTTCTCACCGGTCTTGTCCTTCTTTTTCTTCTTCCTAATCGGAAGCATGGAGGAAGAAGCCGGCGGCGGCTGGGAGGCAGCGGCAGACGTGGAAGCAGACGCAGCGGGAGCCAGAGCGAGCTCCATCAGGTGAGCCTTGAGGCGATTGCTTCGGTTCTGCACCGCGAGGCGCGTAAACTTTTTGCAATGCGGGCAGGACTGGCTCTGATGCGACTCTCCCAAACAAAAGAGGCACAGGCTGTGGCCGTCGGAAGCCGGGAACTTCTTAAGGCAAGCCGTGCACTGTTTAAAAGCTGCAGCCATCAACCGCGGAAAAAATTCTTCCAGTGGAAGTTTCTGGAAGCAAATACCCCGAAGGGCGGACCAGCCGCCACCCCCTTAAGGGGGGAGACGGTGATCGATGCGAAAAAATTGGCTGCTGAGTCCACTCGAAAGAAGAAACAGCGCCGGGGTGGCAATCCTGCCCGTGGGACAAGATTGCCGGCAAAAATTGCTGAAATTAGCTAAAGCTTTCCCTCAGAAGGGCGATAAAAACTGAGAAGCTCTCGACGATCGTCCTGCTGCTACGGCGGAAAGAAGAGAACTGAGGTAAAATGGCGCGCGGGCGCCTCAGGGTGGGCGGTACGGTGGGCGGTCTTGCCGCCAAAACTTTAGACCAATAGCTTTTCAAGCCTCCGATCTCCGTTCTGCGCAGGCGCATAACCCATGAATGGGGATTCACAAACTATACGAAGGAGAATGAGCTTATGAGCGAAATAATTTGAATAGAACCAATTTTAAACCATATACAGAGACAACAAATAAAGTGGTTTGCCCATTTGGACAGAACGTCTTGGGAATTACCTTACCATAAATATGAAAAGAGGAGAAGGAGCATGAGGCAGACCCAGAGGAAGATGGATTGATAACATCAGATACTGTACCTATTCAAGAACACAAAATAACACCAGTGGAGACCACTAGAAGTGCCAGAACAAGAACCTTGTATCTCCCTCAACACCTAAAGGAGGAAAAGAAGAGGAGGAAAAGAAGAAGATTGTGGTTGTGAACCTAGAAGTTCCATTTCCATTTCCAGACCAAGGCAAGGGGAGAGGTTTTGCTGCAAAGTCTATCTATACCAGTGATGGGCAGTCTTGGCCCTCCAGCTGTTCTTGAACTTCAATTCCCAGAAACCCTGACCAGCTGGTGTGTTGACTTGGGCTTCTGGGAATTGAAGTCCAAGAACATCTGGAGGGCCAAGACTGGCCATCTCTGATCTATACAGTCCATCAACTTTCTGCAAGACCTACGTTCGAGGGTATGTGGATGAAGGGAGCAGGTTTAGATTTCTTCATTCACGTTTTCCTTCCAGATGCCATCTCATACATTTCCACCTACGTTGAGCAGGACCTATGCTTCAGTTTAGGGTAGTATTTAATTTCCAAATAAGACACTTGACCACCTCTGTTTATTATTAGGTGGAATGACAAAGATATTGATTCTCCTCTCCCTCACATGCATAATAGCGGAATCAACTTCTGCATCCTATATCGCCATTACTATTGAGTGCTGCCACATTGATTTTGCCTAATGTGTTAAACCCGCTTTAAATCAAACGGTGTGTCTTTCTTTTTCATCAGCCATTGAAATATGGCAGGGATTTGGGTGCATTCCTCAGTTCAGCCAATCCAAACCACTTAAGACAGCTAAGCTCATCTTCCTGTATACAGAGTGGGGTTTAAATGTGTACTTTAGTACTCTATTTGCCCAATATATGCCTGGGAATTTGTGTAGCGCCACTATCATCATGTTCAAAAGCACCTCAAGCAGAAGAGAAAGGTCAGATTACTCCCTTCCAATTTACAGAAGAAGAGAAGTGCTCTCTTATCAACTTGGCCTGTCAACATACATTGGATAAGTGTAGGGTTTTATCTTCCTGTTTCAGACCATGTTTGGATACCTAAAGGCTGCGGTTATTTAAAGTGTGGTCGCAGCAGCACTTTTCTCAAATTAATTCATTTAATACAACACAAACTAGCATAGCTTAAAGCCACCTGCTTTGAACACAAAAGTGAGACGATAACAACCAATAGTAAAAGCAAACTAATGGAAGGTTTGACCTCACGGATTCTTATTGTCACAATGTGTGCTATAAGTTACTTGTCTGGTTGGCCAATCCCAGGGCAAGCAATGCTGGATAAAGAGAAAATCTGATTTTGTGCGGTGGACTTCAAACCTGGGCAGTCATTGCCATTCTTTCCTGGCTGGTGCGAGAAGCAACGATGTAATTACAAAGATGTCTGCATGCATTTTTGTGTGTTGTGCTTGAACAAAGAGAAGGAACTGGGGACAACCTCAAAACAAGGACCAAAGCAGGGAGCAGAGCACCATTGTTATGACTTGTGCACCTTTTTGATGCGTAAGCCCTGGCTGGCATCAATGACACTGGGGAGGGGTGGGTAAAAACCCCAATGAGTTAGCAGTGAGGCTTCCACAAGAACCAGCAGCAGGGCAGTGCCCAGAAATACTCTCATTGTGTCATGTATGCTGTAGGAAGGCTATGTAGGAGGATAGAACCCACAGCAAAGCAACCCCATGAACTAGGTAAAGCTTTCCCTTGCCCGAAAGCCAGACGTATCCGACTCTAGGAGTCAGTGCTCATCTCTGTTTCAAAGCAGAAGAGCCAGCACTGTCTGCTTCTGTGGATGTTTCCGTGGTCATGTGGCAGGCATGACTAGGTGGAACGCTGTTACCTTCCTACCGAAGTGGTCCCTATTTATCTGCTTGCAATTTCTTGCTTTCAAACTGCTAGGTTGGCAGGAGCTGGGACAAAGACGTGAGCTCATTCCGTCCTGCAGTACTCGGGAATCGAACTGCTGACCTTCCGCCTCCCAGTCAGCGTCTTAGCCACTTGAGCCACTTAAGCTGAACGCATAATGCTGTTTGAAATCATTTCTGGCTGTAGAAATGGAGATCCACATGAGCTCTGATTTACCAAATTACCTAGACCGCCTGGTTTTTTCCAGGTTCCATGTCCATTTGACCATATATCCCCTTGGCTATAAACAGCTGGTCTAGAAATAGCTCCATTGTGCTTGCCAATTTTGAATAAGAAGTTTCTGAAGAATTTCTGCAGGGATGGACATTTCCTCTACCACAACCCAACAAACATCTGATTCCTGTTTTTTCTCCTGAACCTATAATTTTGCATCTAACCCTCTTCTACTGAGACATTCATAGCTGATTGCGCATTATCACTCTTTAGGCAACATTGGAAAGCCCTTGTCAGTTTGATCTCCCCAGTGAAGGAACTGCTGCAGGGGGCGGGGGATAGCTAGGTTTTCATGTTTCAGAGCTGCTCTTTGCAGTTTTTTGTACAAATCTCCAAGTTTGTGCAACTTAAAAAAGAGTTTTCCCTTGCTCAAAAGCCAGTCGTATCCGACTCTAGGGTCCAGTGCTCATCTCTGTTTCAAAGCCGAAGAGTCAGCGTTGTCTGCTTCTGCAGACGTTTCCGTGGTCATGTGGCAGGAACGCTGTTACCTTCCCACCGAAGTGGTCCCTATTTATCTGCTTGCAATTTCTTGCTTTTGAACTGCTAGGTTGGCAGGAGCTGGCGCAAGGGGTAATCATTGGAAAAAGAAGGGTCTTTGGTTTTGGGCGGTATCCTACTGAGCTTCTAACCAAGCAGAAACTCCTGCCAGCAACTGTTGCCATTGGCCCCATTGTTATTTTCGTTAAACAAAAGCCATCTTCAGCTTCCACCAAGCAAAACATCACAAATGGCATGGAGATGTCGGTGAAAAATTGTAAGGGACAGCTCTGATATGGGAAAACCTTCATTATCAGCCCGGAAGGACCTTCTACTCAGCAGAAGCTCAGCTAGATGTTGGCCCTTGCCTAGGCCAATGGGATTAGCAATATTTGCATGAACCCAGTATGTCACCATATAATTTGAACCAATTTGACCAAGAATAGTTCAATATATATACCAGATCTACACACATGGTTCTCACAATCTTTCTTTTGCTTTGTAGTGTAACGGAATCCCACACCCCAGCCAAATACTGTACATGGTTTTCTGTAGCAAGGTATAATTTGTCTTGCCAACAGCTCTAGAAGAGTCCTTAGAAATTTGCTGTAGTACTCCTCAGTGTCAACCACAACCTCTGAGTCAGAACAATCACCAACGGTGGACTCTTCTGTCGTCATCGCTCATGTTTTGTTTAGGACAGCTCAGCCAATTACTGCCACTCTACTCCTCAATGGCCTGCCAATCCATGGTAGAGCCACACCAAAACTGCTGCCATGATTGGATGATATAGGACAAAACGCAATGCCTTTGTTCCAAAAGTCCTCTTTTTGCCTTTTTTTCAATCTGATTTTAGCATTCCTAGCATGTGTATCTCCTGCCAACCTAGCAGTTCGAAAGCAAGAAATTGCAAGTAAATGAATAGGGACCACTTTGGTGGGAAGATAATAGCGTTCTATGCACTCCGGTGCCTAGTCATGCCTGCCACAGGACCATGGAAATATCTGCAGAAGCAGACAGCGCTGGCTCTTCGGCTTTGAAGCAGAGATGAGCACTGAACCCTAGAGTCGGATACGACTCTAAGTTATACCTTAGCATGTGTATAACTTATTCAAAGGTGAGAGAAAATGCAGATTTTAAGGGAAACATGCCAAATTCTGTTGTCATGCCACCAATTGGTGATGACAGCAGAAGACCTACGAGGGGCACTGAGCCCCATCCCCAGGTTTAAGACGCAGGCTCCTCATCTTGACCTGTTGGTCAACAATGTATCAATTGCTGCAATTTTAGTGTAAATGCCTGTTCTCGTGTCTAATTTAAAAATATATATATCTTATGTGGGTTTATGGGGGCTAGTGTAGCATGCAAGGTGGAAGGGTGTGCTTGAACTGGTAAACCTGGGTTCAAAGCCCATCTCTACCATGAATCTCCCTCGGTGACCTTCAGTCATTTGTGTTGTCTGACCTTTACAGATCTCACCAGAAGGCTGCAAAGATCAAGGGATCTACTCAACATGATGCTGTCTTGAGTTGCTTAAGGAATGGTAAGAGACCAATGCATAATAAGGAGAAAGGGATGCACCCCCCAGCCCCCAGGCTGCTCTTGTAGTGCCAATTCCAGAGCAAGAGGAAATTGAGAGTTGCCATGTGAAGTAGAGCAAATTAAATGCCATCATATGGGCAAAAGTACACCCTGTGGTCTGCAACACAGATGACACCGCCGTGGACCAACTAGGATGGTAAAGCTGTGCCTTGAACGCCAACTGATTCTGCTCAAGGGTGCTGGAGTAGGAGCATTGAAGTCAGAAAGGCACGGAAGAGATTTGCTCTTAAGAACCGCGTGAGGTGTCACATCGTTGATTATATTTCTTCATT
Organism: Bradypodion ventrale; assembly: GCA_035047345.1. Classification (NCBI taxonomy): domain Eukaryota; kingdom Metazoa; phylum Chordata; class Lepidosauria; order Squamata; family Chamaeleonidae; genus Bradypodion; species Bradypodion ventrale. Next base: position 135,925,777 of record JAWDJE010000002.1, on the reverse strand, counting down.
AACATTTTAGGAAGAACCCTACTGGTTAATCTTTCAAAAAGTACCCCAGATGTATTTTTTGACAAACATTTTCCTAATATAATAAAAGTCAATTACATTGTATTTATTGGAATCACCTAAATTTAGATGAAGAAATACTACATGCCTCGTTAAATGAAACCCATTACTCAATATTTATTGGTGACACTTAGATGTAGATGCAGAAGAACTACGTGCTTTGTTAAACGAGGAAGTCCATCAAAGAGGATGAATGCACCCCAAGAAATAATAAAACAGATAAAGTACAGATTTGTCATGTACAGGGGTGCCCAAACTAGAACAGGAGTGCCCAAACTACGTCCCGAGGGCTGGATCCGGCCCACAACGCCAATTCATCTGGCCCGCAAAGCCCTCGTTGCTCCCGGAAACTGAAGTAAAACGTGCTTGTTGGGGCACATTTTACTTCTGCTTCCAGGAGCAACAAGGGCTTCGTGGACCAGCTGAATTGGCATCAGGGGCCAGAGCCAGCCCTCGGGCCATAGTGACCAGCCCCCTGAACAAGATGACCGGGCCACAGCCCAAAAGTTTGGACACCCCTGGTCTAGAACATTGATGTTTGTGTAATTTTTTATATAACTTGTTGTAGTAATTGTGGCTAACTGACACAGTGTCAGAGTACATCTCAAGTCACATGCCTGGTTGTATGCATGATTCTGCAACTCAAATGTACCCCAGCACTTCATCATTTAGCTCCAGCACATTATTGATGTGAACAACAAGAGAATTACACCTAATAAATGGGAGGGGAGGAGGTGGGGGGAGGGGGAGAGGCTAGAATGTGGAAATGTGATTTTATATACTTCTGGAAGGATAGAAGGGAGATTTCCTTGTCAGCCTCAGCTACAGTGAGGTCAAGGGTCTCTCTTCATTCTCTTCCCACCTTCTCTTTCCTTCAAGAAATGGAAAAATAACATGCCACTGTTAGTCCTTCCTGCACCCTGCAATAGTAGGGAAAATATGACAACATAAATGGCAAAAGATACGCATAGTGTCATCAGTTGTGAACATACAAGCATAGAACATACAAGCCCTGAGTCGGGCGGCATACAAATGGGAAAATTAAATTAAATTAAAATTAATAGTACAGAGCATTTGTGGCGCAGTGGTTAAGTTGCAGTACTGCAGCCCAAAATTGCTCATACTGTCAGCTCAATCCTGATGAGACTCCAGGTTGACTCAGCCTTCCATCCTTCTGAGGTTGGTAAAATAAGTACCCAGTGTATTGAGGGCAAAAATGCAAATTACATCGTGAACCGCCCAGAGAGTGTTCTGAGCACTACGGAGCTGTATATAAGTCTATTTGCTATTGCTACAGTACTGTCAGTTGTGAGTGAAACAGTGTTGTTAAACGGCAAACAATATGCACACAAAGTGTGTGTGCAATGGGAGAAGTATTCTGTTCCTTTCCCTGCTGATTCCATATTCATAGCAGAATATGGATATACATGCAGCACCCACGACTGTTACAGGTGACGGCACACAAGTATGTATTGTACCATTTGTGCAGCGGTGCCTTTTCTATATGAGCTGAAGAGCTATCAATCAGCCATCAATCTCCTCCAGCTCAGAAACACATTTCGTACAATTCCCCTCACTTAACTGAAAGCAGACACTGCTTTTAAAACACAGCTAACAGTTATATCTTTTTTTTTTCATTCTCCAAAGCAAAAGCAGAAGCCTGATCCTTATTGAGAATGTGGGGCCATGAGGAGAAACTAATCCTTCCCCCTCCCACTGTGGTTCCAATCTCCTTTGGGATGGGGGTGGTTTCCCATGCCAGTAATTTATATTACAAAGCAACACTCTCTTAAACAAAATTCTCAGCCGGAAGGGATCCTGAACAAATCAACCTCACAGCAAGGGGGGAAAGAATGACCCATCTCCTCTCTTAGCTCTCAAATGCAGATAACAGACCATGCACTGGCCAACTCAAGGGTGGTTGTAAATTTGCCCATTTGAATGAAACTGAACGTGAGGTCATTGATTAATGAACATGAAAAAGGAGTAGGAAGAAAGCCTCTATCAATGCAAGGATTGGCCCTTTTTTTCTTACTGCAGAAGCTAAGCATGCCTATTGTTCTACTGGCAAATCTTCTGCTGTATCCAAATCTCAATATTGGTGATCATCATGGCAATCAGTCATGAAAACTGTCCTGAGAATATAATGCAGTGGTCTTTCATCTGCCTTCCACATCACAGCATCAAACCCGTACTACTGATCCAGTTCCATGAGTCACTTTGTGATCCTGAGCCTTTTTGGCATGCAAAGTCCTCATCAGCCCCAGGCCAGGATTGATGAAGCTGTTGCCCTCCATCAAGATGGATTCAAGTGGGATTTAATCCACTTGGGGACCATCACCTTTCCTTATGGACTTGCCAAGGCCACTAGTCCTGAGGGTTGTCAGGTTAGTTAACTGCCGCCTGACGCTCGGCGTTGAGTCACTGGCATTATGGTCTACTCTATTCCCATAGCAGGATAACCTGGCCAGATCTGAATTGGCAATTACAGTTAGATAAACTGCTACATCCTGAGTCAAGATCATTCTGGTCATCCCATAGGCAGCTGCAAAATTGATCATTTGAATTTAAAGAGAAGGTGAAAAGAACATGGAAAAAATGGCTTATTCAGAACCATTCCTGTCTGATGAGGAAGGTGATAATAATAGTAATAAATGTGTGCTGTCAAATCAATCTTGATTTATGGTAAACCTTTTTGGGATTTTCTAGGCAATCAGTTCTCAGAAGTGGTTTATCATTCCCTTCTTTCCCTTGTACTGTGTAGCTTTGCCTAAAGGAACATAGGCTGGTTCTTTCTCTCAGGAAAGACACAGTGGGGAACTGAACTCCGACACTTAATTCACTGAACTATCCAGCCAGCAAGGAGAAAGACACAGGTAAACATTTGAGGTTTTAATCCAAATTAGTACTTTTTTGTAGTCATGCTCCCCCCAAAACCCCAGCAAAGCAAGTACTCCTCCATGGATTCACTGAAGCATTGTTTTCTGCCCCCCCCACCCCCACCCCCACCCCCAATGCTTATTAATCTTTTCTGCTTCTGTTTCACTCAAACAGTCAAATCTGCAGGTAACCTGTGGGGTGGCCAGTTCAACAAAACCTGCGTACCTCCAGCAGTATTATGGTAAATATGTTTTTATGAGGTTATTACTGTCTGACGCTCACTGGTTCTGATAAATGAGGTTGGGGTTTTTTTTATGTCACTTCTCAGTTTGATTATTATTGTGTTTTCCTTATTTACATTATTTTTAATGATATTGCTTTGTTGTTGTAATTTATTGTTTCTGTGTTTGATGTTTTATATGATTGTAAGCTGCCCTGAGGAGACTGTGGTGGTTAAGACACTGAACTTGATGACTGGAAGATCAGCAGGTCAGCAGTTTGAGACCTGAGTGCTGCACAACGGAGTGAGCTTCCATCTATGTTCCGGCTCCTGACAACCTAGCAGTTTGAAAGCAAGACGTTGCAAGTAGATAAATAGGTATCACTTCAGTGGGAAGGTAAATAGCATTCCGTGTACTCTGGTGTCTAGTCATGCCTGCCACATGACCATGTAAACATCTGCAGACGCAGACAGCACTGGCTCTTTGGCTATAATCAGAGATGAGCACTGAAGCCTAGTGTTGGATACGACTGGCTTTCAAGCAAGGGCCACCTTTACCTTTACCTAAGCTGCCCTGAGTTGTGCTTGCAACAAAAGGGTGGGATATAAAGGCAAATATAATAAATGTGCGCGCACACACACGCAAGCACACTTTGAAACATTCTCCATAGGAGGACTCAAGAAGTCAGGGTTTTTCCCTACACTACAAGGAGTTTTAAGCATGGGTGTCGGAAGTGCGGGGCAGGGAGGGCCGACCACCCACCCCCCGAAATTGCCATGCAGACAGGGGGCCTTTTGGAGGAACTAGGAAGTCTCCTCCTCTCACCACCCATCTCAGTCTGGGCCTTTTGGAAGGCTCCGCCTCCCCCTCCTCCCCACCCACCCACCCCATACCGGATATCGGGCTTTGCACCAGCCCACCACGCCACGTGTGAAGCTGCAGCACTCCAGGCCCAGGCAGCTAGCCCAGCCAGCACACGAGGAGGCCGCAGCAGAGAGAGGGGCGAAGCCCAAGCAAAGGGATCCAGCCTTTCGTCTGCCCAGGGGACACGAATGCCGAGTAGGTAGGCCTTCTCTCATGGGGAGGGCGGGATGTGTGTGTGGGGATACGGAGGACAGGTAAGAATGCAGGGGTGGGGAGGGGGGGAGAGAGCGGGGTTGGGTGAGCCATGGGGGGGGGGGGAAGCATGCCTGCCACATGTTTACCTGAAGGATTTTTATTTTTTTAACAAAGACATGCCTGCCACATGATGTTGGCTCTTTGGCTTTGAAACAGATGAGCACAGAATTGCAAGAGTCAGATATAGATGGCTTTGGTGTATTTAAGATTAATATTTCATTTATTAATAATAGTTAGATTATTCATTGACATTTCAGTAGTGTATTTATTGTAATTGGTGTGTTATATGTTTTAATACAGTAAAAAAAATTTAAAAAATTAGAAGGAATGAGTAGTCTTCATTAATAGAAATTAAATTTCACTTGTTTCCAGCTTGCTTTTTCCCTTCTGACGCAATTCTCACACCTTCATATGCTCTTTTAGTGAAATTCAAGTCTCTACCCCCCACAATCCGCAACCCCCCCAACCCGCAAAAAATGCAGGCCCTTTTCTTAGGAGCAGGGCCCTTTTCATGGTTGCTCCCCCCAGCAAAAATAGTTCCTACGCCCCTGGTTTTAAGGCACATACTAGGCAAGTCATGCCAGTTTCCTCTTTCACAGAGGCTCCTGGTTTGAAATGCTGCTCCAAATAGCAACATTCTGCAAGCATGGGCTGTATTTTATTTCCTGTTTATCCCCACTGAAGTCTACCCATTGACTTACTGTGATTTATACAAGTATTCAGTACCCCTTAAGCCATTGAAGGCTCTACTCTTAGTTGTGACTAGCAATAGGTTGTGGGACACTTTCCATAAGAGAAATAAAGCCTGTAATTTCCCCCCCTTCTATTTCTGAGGCAGTCCTGTTGAACTGATCCGGGGATATTAGGAACTGATTGCTATGATCTACTCTACTGGAATGGCAATCAGAGTTTCTTACAGTGTTATGCTAAAACAACTCAACGTAAATGCCAACTAGCCCTTTACAAAAGCAATGGTTCCAAATCCGAAAGTTCTTGACAGCCTTAAATTACAACTCCCAGGAGTCTAGAAAAAATGTTAGCTATATTATCTAAGACTTTATACTCCAAATACATTTAGAGGGCCAGGACTAGGCTACCTAGCATAAATCTAATTTTGAAAACGTAGCATAGTCCCCTTTGGGGAGATAGAACCTGGACCTCTAAACACTTATGTTTAAGTAAGATGATAATAATGCTAATTTGATGAGTAGATGTTCCCAGTTTTTAATGTTAGTGCCAATCTATCTATATATATAAAACAGAGGTGTGGTCTTGTATGTCCTCGATGGCCTCCCACACCCCTAGACAGATTCCCCTGAAAGTTCGCACACACATACCTTGCACGTCGGAGATGGCCACTGCAGGGGACAGGCAGCCCATGTCGGGGTGTATGCCCCTAAATTGATCTGCAAAGGGAAGTATACTCGACAGGAGGGTTGTGTGTGTGTCATAGTGATGCTAATGTCATAGCCCCAGGTAGGTCACCCGATTGTGACATCATTGTGATGTAATTGAGCTGGCTAATGTCCCAGTCCCAGGTAGGGATGCAAAGGGGACACATGTATGGGACGAATAAGGGCGGACAGTCGACGGAGAAGCAGGACGGGTGAGGGAAGAGAGACAGAGGAAGGGATGTCACAGTCCTAGGTAGGGATGGGTGAGGAAGGAAGGCAGGAATGACCCACATACACCCCATGAGGTTTTCATGGGAAAGGCTGGCCTACGGTAAATATCCTGGGCAAGGCCAGGTAATCAGCTAGTGAGTTATAATGTTCAACTTTAACTAAATAATTTTAAGCTTAAGCCACTCAAAGCCAAAGGAAATAAAGAAACTGAAGATGTTACTGAAGGTGATCTACATACCCGCTGGGGTTGTAATGCTCTTCCAGGTTTCTTAATTTCTAAGATTTAATAAATAAAGAATGAAGTGAAGATGTTTTCACTTGGAAGATATTCTCAGAGGAATGAAAGAAGAGACAGCAGAAAATGAAAAAAGAGTGGTTTGGTGACTGAGTTACCTGAAAGGTCAACAGAGAAGTGGTGAGACTAAACACCATGTGTGGAAGCTAGAATGGGAAAAGTACTCGATTAATACCACATTCCCTTGAATTTAGGCTGTCTGCACATCTAGCTGAGGAATTTTCATGCCTCACTAGATTCCTCACTTCCAGATCAAGAGCTCAACAAAGAATCCTCTTTCTCTATTAGGGATTTTGCAATTCATGCACAATACTTCCAGAGTACAGTGGCTCAAGTGGCTAAGACGCTGATTGGGAGGCAGAAAGTCAGCAGTTCGATTTCCCAAGTACTGCAGGATGGAATGAGCTCCCGTCTTTGTCCCGGCTCCTGCCAACCTAGCAGTTCGAAAGCAAGACATTGCAAGTAGATAAATAGGGACCACTTCAGAGGGAAGGTAACAGCGTTCCATGCGCTCCGGTGTCTAGTCATGCCTGCCACATGACCACAGAAATGTCTGCAGAAGCAGACAGCGCTGGCTCTTCGGGTTTGAAACAGAGATGAGCACTGAACCCTAGAGTCGGATACGACTGGCTTTCAAGCAGCAAGTTCTTAGATGCTAAGAACTTGCTGGATGCTTCCTATGTTTTCCACTTCCATGAGAAATAACTGCAACAATCACACTTTTGCAGAAGTTACACAACAGTCATGTCAATACCAAAAAGGCATCTCAGGCACCTCTGAGGAGGCAGAGAAATTAAATTCCTCATTCATGCCTGTGAGGAAAAAACAAAAGAGGATACACATTCCTGGTGGAAAGAGAGCTCAGCTCTGTCCTCGGTCTTCTCTCCAGTCAGCAGACTTTAATTTCTCCCTTACTGATCCCCCTTCTCTTTTCTCTCCTCCCAGATTTCTTGTTTTAATTCACCACAGAATCCCTTCTTTTAGTTCTTTCCCTCCATTTTCCCTGCTCCTGCTTCCTGACCTGCCTTTTCTGAGATGCTTTCATGTGTGAGATAAAGATGAGCATTCATCACAAATGGTTCAGGTCAGTGAGCAGATCCGGCCATAGGGATTTCTTTTGGGCCAGCAACAGGATTGCTTGTGATACCTCTGCCCTTCCTTCTCCAACTCTCTTTCCCAGATTATGCTGATCCCCCCCGCCCCCCGAATTTGTCTGGCCCCAATCCTTCCTCTTACATTAGTTCTCCCCTCCTCCCCACTTTTCCCATTCTCAGTCTCAACATCACCTATAACTGAGAGATCAGCTTTCTTCCATAATTTTCTCTATGACAGTGGTGCAAAAACTATGCCACGTGTGCCAGAGGTGGCACTCGGAGCCATCTCTGTGGGCACCCATGCAGTCCCCCCAGCACAGTGTTCACCACACCCCTTTGCCCAGCAGACCAATGAGAGTGCTTCCTCCCTGCCCCCAGCACAGAGCTCACCCCGCCCCTCTGCCCAGCAGCCCAATGGGAGCACTTATTTCCTCCCCTGTTGCTCTGTTGGCACTTTGCGATAAATAAGTGTGTTTTGGGTTGCATTTTGGGCACTCGGTCTCTAAAAGGTTTGCCATCAATGGTCTATGAGGATAAGGTGTCATTATTAAAATTCAAACAGCTTCATATGTTCAGTGTAAGAAACTTGTAGGCGTGCTTCCAAAACCTCCACAATGTTTCTCAAATGCAATGAAATGCTTGAGGCCCATTTTTGGTAGCTAAACTCTCCAACTGTCACAGCCAGCCCAAAACGGTTTGCTGCCTGAGACACAGTAACAAATAGTGCTCCCCTCAATCACACCACGTCAAAGCCAACCAACTTATGTATTTTGGCAAGAGAAGTAAAAGTACCATACTATCTTGAATGTAGCTGCTACTGCTTGATTTCAGAAGCTAAGCAGGCTCAGGCCTGGTGAGTATTTAGATGGGAGACCACGAGAGAATACTGAAGATCCCCAAATATAGCTAAGAAAGACTCCTGCTTGAAATCCTGGGGAGCTGCCGCCAGATACAGTTTACAACTCCCAATGTTTCTACGCATGTCTCCCTGTCCTTATTGTGCTATTAAGATAATAAGAAAACAACCCACAAGCTTCTGCCATTTCACAACCATCAAAAATCTGCTGCTAATCCTTTAAAGGGGAGATGGTTAGCAGTAGCTGTCCAGGATTTTTCCCTAATCTTACGTAGTAAATCCTGACATTCACTGGCAGTCTTCTATCCAATTATTAACTATGCTCTACTTTGCTCAAGTTCCAAAGATCAGCCAAAACCAGGGGCTAGTTCAGAAATGGGCAGTCTTGGCCCTCCAGCAGTTCTTGGACTTCAATTCCCAGAAGCCCAAGTCAACACACCAGCTGCTCAGGGTTTCTGGGAATTGAAGTTCAAGAACAGCTGGAGGGCCAAGACTGCCCATCACTGGCTAGTTAGACATCCCCTACCCCACGTTTCCATTTATGATGTGAAAGGTGCTGGACTGGATCATAGGATCCAGCAGATCTCTTCTTATCTCCCCTGTCTTGCTATTCCTGTGTAAGCCTTTGGGGAAGAAGATTTATTTTGTTGTTGCTTCTATTAGACACTATGCACACTGATAACAAATCGTATTAGAATATATAAAAATTATAAGAATAATAGAGTTTTTTTCCATTTTCATCTTATTATAATTCTACCCCTCCATCAACCTCACTGAGTAGACATGCAGTGTCTGCCTTATAAGCACCTCTGCTAATAAAACATACGAACTACCCCATACACACACTGGGGAGCTGTTTCTTGCCACTTCGTACACTTCTACTCTCTTTCCGCACTGCTTCAAATCCTAGTCATCAGTGGTATCCTCATGTAGTTTGAGTGCAATTTTTATTCATTAAATCAAAAATACACCAGACTGAAGACCCAGATGAGAGCTTGTAATCCTTCACTGAATGATACTGCTTCTAATAATCACAGAGATGCCCTTTCTATACATGGTCCTTTTGCTACTCTTTCACTCATGTCAGCAACTGAGCTACAGAAATCCTGTCCAATATTTGGGTTCATCTGTAGGTCTTGCCCATAAAACCCTTACAGGTTCTCACACAAAAATGCAGTCTTTCATACAGACACGCTTCATGCCCAATCTGTCCTACTTTTCTACTGAACTCTTCTGTCAAATGGAACACAGCTCTCATACATTTGCTTTTTGGCAGCAATATATGGGAGCCACAAAGAATTAACAAGTACTCACAGGACCAATTTGAAGAGGCCACAGTGCCTTCTTATCTTTTCTCCTTTCTCAAACCTTCACAATTGCCAAAATACAACCAATGGTGACTCCAATTTTGTTGCAGAAGGGGAAATTGGCTCTGGGTTTCAGACCATAGTTCAAGGGAGCTATCCAAAGTGCTAAATTTATTGTTGGGATAGGGCAGTATAGCATCTGTAGGGTTCAGATTAAAATCCATAGATTCATGGGCCCTGTGAAATCAACCATCACCTTCCCCTGCACTAAGCAGACATTTGTAATTTATTCCCATTTTGGAATGCATAGACCACTCCCTTCTTAATTAAAGAAGCTGCCACTCTCTTGAGAGTTGAAGACATTCAGTGCATCTCCAGAGCATTGTAAAGAAAGGATATTTATACTTTACTCTAAGCTTTATAGTGTATTTTACTGATTAAGCCAGCCTTGCAAATGTGTTTGTATCGGTTCACAAATTGAGCACATTTTCCTACAGCTGAGAAGATAAAAAGCAGCAACCCTCAAAGAAGTGCAAACCTAACATTACTATCACAGATACTGCTAAAACTTTTCCAGTTTTTTTTTTTTTGAGAGAGAGATATATAAATATCTATCTAACATTTTTTTTTCACCTTGTACTTCTGGAAGGCTATTAAGACTTTGAAATCTTTGATCACCTAAACCACAAAGATCAGAGACTTTCAGTTTAAACGAGCATGCAGCGATTTTATCTTTTGCTAGCATAGTTTTTTCCGGCGTTGCCAGGCAGTTTTTATGTGTGTGTTTTTGGTGAGGGGTGGTTTGGATGGTGGTGTTTTGTATTTGTTGTTTGTGACTTTTTTGATCTATTTTATTAGATTTATTTATGATTTTGATTTTTTTACTTGTTTTTATTCTTGTGGCCTCTAGGTGGGGCTGTTAGCAAGAGGACTGCTTTGCATTTTTGACTTGTTTTTAATCTTCTGGCCTGCAGGTGGGGCTGTTAGTAATAGTGTTGGATTCTTATTTTGTTTGACCTGTTTTTTTCTTTCCCGGCCTCTAGGTGGGGCATCTTCCGGTAAGTAGTCTTTGTTTTTTCAGTTCTGTTCCGGACTTGTGGAGGGAGGACGTGCTGGTGAGTTCTCTGGGTTTTTTGTTCTGGGTTTTTGTGTGTGTGTGGTGTTGTGCTGGGAGGTGTTTCTATTTGTTCTTTTGTGGGTTTTTTTTTTAAACTTTTAAATGTGTTTAATTGTTTTGTTTATTTCTGGTTGTTTTTTATTTTTCTGATTTCTTTCATGTTTATTTGTTTAATTAGTGGTACTTTTGTTGTTTGAGTTAGGTATTTTCATGTTGTAGTTAGGTGTTTTTTCTGTGCCTTTATGGTATTTTGGGTGTTTCTTTTTGTGGATTTTGTTGTTTATTGTTTTGATGGTTAATGTGTTTATTATTATTTATTTATTTGTGTTTTATTAATTTTGTTGGTTGGTGTTTTGGGTAAATGTTTGGTTTTGTTGTTGTTGTTGTTGTGTTTTTTAGCGTGAAGAATGGCATGTCTGTCGGTTCCTCTTTTCCCCATTGCTGCTTCGAAATTTGGGTTCGATGCTGCAATGGGGAAAAGGAGGAGCCGACAGTCAGCTCGCTCTTCGTCCGGAAAGGTTTGTTAGGTAGGTCGGGTGAAAAAGAGGCAGAGAAGAGCTATCTGCCTGATGATGGTTCTCTCCTCTCTGTCTTCTTTTTCTCCTGGCTTACCTAACCGAAGATCGGCAGGCAGCGATCCGTAAGGGGTGGAGCTCTTCCTTGCGGATTGCTGGCTGCTGCTTTTGTATTACCTTCACCGCTGTTTTGTGCTAGTTCTCGAAACAGTGGTGTCGGTAGTACAAAGGCAGCAGCCAGTCATTCGCCAGGGAGTGTGCTTCCCCTGACGAACTGCTGCCTGTTTTTTTTCTACCCCGGCTCAACTTACCTTGAGGCCGGCGGTGGTCTCGCCGTGTCTTCGGCGGGGTAGCGTGGAGGAGAGGGAGTCCCTCTTCTCCCTGTTGCTCCGGGAAACAAGGCCGGTGGGTGTCTTGCCGTGGGTGTTTGTGGGTATTTGTTTGTGAGGCCGTGAGGTGCTGCATCCGCCTGTGGTGGACTTGCGCTCCCTTTGTGGGAGGCCGGCATTTTTTCATTTTATTTTTCATGCGCCAGCTTTTTCAGCGTTCTCCACGCTTGCGCCCTTCAGCCTGATTGGCTGAAGTGCTCACGGCGCGTAGGACGCTGGGACGTGGAATTTTGTTTGTTTTGTTTGCGTTCGTGCGGCAGTTTTTTTCCTGTGGCTCAATTTCAATTGGGTGTGCCGCGTTTCCCAACATTCTTTTTGCTCGTGCCTGTCAGCCTGTTTGGCTGAGGCGTGGTGCAGAGGACGTTGGGAATTGAAGTTGTTTCCCTTTGTTCGTGTTCGTGGGGCTGTTGCCCCACTGCCAGCTTCGGTAACCATGCAGTACTCTGCGGGCCGCGTTCGGACAAGTGCAGGAGGCTCGGTACAGGATAGTGTGGATGGGTGCGGAAACGTATGTCGGAGTCCAACAGTTAATGTCTGGATTTATAGGTATAGATTACACAGGCTGTCTGTTACATAAGTAAATAATAATCTCAAATCTTGATTTCAGGGTACCAAAAAAAAAACCTGTAGCATTATTTCACATGAGTTTCCTCTCTTTCCTGAATAGGAATAAACTTATAAATTAAACTCTGTTCTTATGCCAGAAAGGTTGAAGATCTTTAAATATTTTGACTGTATCTGTTAAATGTGTTAGCCAAAGACAAATACCCAGACAAACAAGGAACATTAACATTTTAGGTAAAAAGAAAACAAATATGTCCTTGGAGTCTCTGAAGGTTCCTTGCTTCTTAGAAGACAAATATCCCAACCTTGAAACAGCCCATCTTCATGTCCCTACCCAAACATGTGTGAAGAGTCACAGCTGGTAGCCACCAACCAACAGTTCTCTTTTATTGCACTTTGCTGAGTGTTACAGCCTGGATTTTCAACTACCTGTGCAGACATTAACTGTCCAGGGCCCATATTTAAGTAATCAAGTTACACTATCAAGACAAGCAAATCCTTGTTTGACACAACACAATAGAACTTTTCCCCCTCCCCATTTAGTGTATCAGCATTGCATTTACCTTCTAGAGAGGATGCTAGACCAAAGAAGCATGCCATCCACAGCCAAGCCATGGCTCTTTTTCTCTTCATCCTCTAGATGGTCTTAGGATCCAGGTACCTTCTCCATCAATCACAGCTATACCAACAACTGCTCCAGTGGATAAGAAGGGCATGAGATCTACACGTGCTGAAGCACACACAACTCCATATGAAGAGGGCAACTGCAATAAAACGGAACAAGAATAAAAAGAAAACATTACACCAACTCTTCTCAGTAGATCCTTGGATATCTTGGAGTCGTTATTCAGCAAGGAGTCTGCTCATTGGTAGACATCTCCACAATGACATTCCACACATGCAAATGGACTTGAGAAATCAAGTCCATCTGTATGTGGTTTTTTAAAAGCCAATTGGATATCATGTCATCTGCTGGCTAGGTGGACGATGACGTGTGCCCTCCAATTTCACCTTGCCCAAGGGATCCGACGGAGGACATTTTGGTAAGTTTTAGTCCCAGTCTAACATCATTGACAAGAGATGGGCAACACTGCCTAGTTAGACCGCTCAAGCCCTCGCACCCTCACAAGGATCTCACCTAGATCAGTGATGGCGAACCTTTTAGAGATTGAGTGACCAAACTGCCAACCAAAACCCACTTATTTATCGCACAACAACAGGGGAAGGAGGAAATGCTCCCAATGTGCTCTAGGGCAGAATGGCAGGGTGAACACTATGCTGGAGGAGGGAGGAAGCACTCCCATTGGGCTGCTGAGCAGAGGGGAGGGGCAAATTCTGTGCTGGGGTGACTGTATGGGTGCCCACAGAGAGAGCTCCGAGTACCACCTCTGGCATGCATGCCATAGGTTCGCCATCACTGACCTAGATCATTCTGCAGCAACTGGTCACTCCCAAACATAGCAACTTACTAATGAAAAGAAACATATAGCCAAAGGAAGCATATGTTTTTCTTTCATAACCCATAGCAACAGTGAATAAATCATTATTATCATTAATATTATCATTAATAATATATTAGAACAGATTCTTAATATCTCAAAAAATGGCACTGAACGTACGGACTGTATAAATGTCTTCTGTATCCTCCTGACCCAAATTAAAAGATACTTTTCTTTGGAATGTTCTTTTGACCGCTCCCTTGAAATGGATCTCCTTCTGGGAGTAACACCCATTCACTTCAATGGGATTTGTACTTCACTGTTATTTAACAACAGCAGCAGCAGCAGCAGCAGCAGCAGCACCACCACCACCACCACCACGGCAATCCAAATTCTGTGTTCTCCAAGAAGTAGAATTTTCAATTTTATAAATAATGTAAACTATAAAAAGTCTGCATAATGTATCTTAGGCTAGAATCCTGTTTACTTACACACCTGCCTAAGAGCACTGCATAAACATTTCTCTCTGGCAGGCTCAAATTCACAGAAACAGACTGCAAAATCGGCTATGTTACTAGCTGCGCTACCAACAGTGTGAACAGGAGAGCAACAGAATGGGAAAATGCTTATGTTCCCACAAAACCTGAACATGATGTATGTTATTTGTACCATCTATTCCACAGGTTATCTTTCTATGTGCTTTGCTCTGTTTTTGCTAATCACAGAGAGAGTGATTGAGTTCTGCAAAGCACTGATGGTGAAGTTGCTGGAAGTATAGAACCATTCTTCTGGCTCCTGAGATGGCTGATATACTGTAGACAAAAGGGCTGGAAATAATTTTTTAAACAAAAGATAAAGCCTAAGCAGAGATTCTGACATATATTCAATATCGTATGTACTCGAGTATAAGCCGACCCAAATATAAACCAAGGTACCTAATTTTGACCTGAACACCAAGGAAAATAGATTGAATGGATTATAAGATGAGGGTGGGAAATGCAGCAGCTGTTAGTGAGCTTTTATAATCAAAATACATGAAAATGTGTTAAAATTAATTAAATTGTTGGCACATCTCAATCCGGCACGGTTCTGGGACCCTAGTGGTCATTGACTCAAGTATAAGCCAAGTCGAGTATATACGGTATATGTTAAATCATGGAATGTATGCTCTCTCGAATTCTGTGGGTAAATTGCTTGACAAGCATTTTAGGTAGACTTTCCCTTGGTATTGGCTCCTCAGAATCCACACATTCCCACTACACGGCCATCTGATAACACACACAAATTTTCAAGTGCATGTAGGAAAGGTTACACTTTTTGTAAGTGCACAGAAGTGCTCACAGATTTTATCAAGGGAGGGAATACGTATAAACAGTACATATCAGTTGAAAAACACTTGTTTCCCCCCAGTTACGTCAGAACAAGGACAGATGTCAGGCCATCATAAGGAATAGAAGAAAGAATGCAATGGACATGAAGAGATGGGAAACAGGACATCCTTGGTTCCCTTTTTAAATATTATTGATGTTAAACAGTTAGCAGAGTGGTATGCAGTGGCCAGCAAGAGGTGTGCACCTGGCAAGGTGGTCCCTTGTGAGAAAAACAGGCAGACAGGTCTTGGTGCAAAAGAACAACTGAAAGCAGGTTTACTCATGAAGCAAAAGGTACAAGTCTATACAGTGCAACAACTGTAACACAAAGCAGATTATGTCCTCTGGGGTTGCTCAGTTAACCTCACTGAGACAGTCCAGTTGTGTTATACACAAGTCTATACAGTTTGGTAGCAGTCCAGTCCAGCAGAGTAAATGCAAATACAAACTGAAATTACAGACAATCCCAAAGAGTTCTACAGCCTCTGTCCTTCTTGGTGGAGGCTTACCCCAAGTAGTCCTTCTCTGTCCAGCAAGCACAGATGGCATATCAGGCAAATGCCATCATCAGGATCAGTGCAAAGGTTCAGTCCTTGTTGCTGGTTCTGCAACACGCAGGAGTCTTCACCCAGACTGTCAGAAGATAAAGTTGAGTCAGGCAAGTTGAGCATTGGAACTAAAGGTCTTCAATCCTGCTCTGACCTAAATGCGCTGACTCACAGAGCACACCAGGGAAAAGTCCCAACACCTGTGTGCCCCTGCAGTAGGGCCTTAAAGACATCACAGACATAATATGCCTTGTAACCAGTTAGGGTGTGAGGCGAAGACTTACATCCACTAACAAATATTACTCAAGCTTTTGCCATTTCTCCCAAGATTTCTCATAGCCATTGTCTATGCCCTTCTGTGTCAAAGATCTGGGCTCATGATAGGTTCTTCTGATCCTCAACCCAATGAAGCTAGTGGAGAAAATTTGTGACAAACATACAGAAGGGCATTCACACAAAACAAATGGCTCTGGTAGGTTGACAGAGGGACTAGACAAATTCATGGAAGATGGCCATATCCACTATTATTTGATGCAACATCTGACTGGAACCTCCAGGTTCATCGGCAGTATAGGAGTTCTTTCATCTATTGTATAGTTTTCATATTTTATATACTTGTATATCAATATTGCATAACCTCTGTAGATGCCATAAGACAGACATTTTCCTGCAGTAGAATACCAGTAGGGAAAACAGGGAAAAGCTATTGCCTTCAGACCCTGTCTGTATACTTTCCAAAAGCACCTCGCTAGAGACTAATAGTATGGATGTACAAATCAGGCTAATCAAGCCACTGCTGTGTATATTCATTTTTAACTTTGATCTATCTGAGCACACAAAATATACATCTCTGATCTGTGCATTTCTATGTTAGAAACAACAGATCACAGCCCTTGGTCTGATCCTACAAAACAACTCTTATGTAAACAAGACAATTTGCTCTTTCCTTCATGAGCACCTCATCTATTCTGACATTTAGTTTTTGTAATCTTTAATGGATTATGCCACTACCATTCTTCAGAATAGTTGCAGCGAAGGAAGTACTCCTACTACGCAATCCCACTTTTCCCTTGTGATCTTGTTAAAAGCTTATCAAGAATCTCCTAGAAGCCATAGTGTTGACTCAGAGCTGTTGCAAACTCGGTTGACGTGACCTTTCCAAAGCTTCTCAAATTGGTGACTGGCTGACTGAGCTGACTGACCATCCACTAAATAGGATCCACCAGACCATCACCCTGAGCCCAGGAACTCATTCAGCTCCACTTGAGAGAGGTGTGCGCATGTTCTAATCGATGTGACTCTGCCAGCTCGTGTTTTCTGAAAACACAATCACACAGGGTGGTCTCTCCCTCATCTCCTGCCTCCCAGGGAGATGTCCACTAATGTTGTAAACCAGGGGTTCCCAACCTGAGGCCCATGGGCCGGATACAGCCCGTAGTGCCATTTCATGTGGACCCCACCTCTCTAAGGGCATTCGAGAAACAAAATGGCCACCCCTTTGAAGCTGTTGGGACAAAATGCCAAAAAAAACCCCATCATAAAGGCAGGGCAAAATGCCCATCAGGCCCACAAAGCTAACTGAGAGTATGTGACCCGGCCCCCTGCTTGAAAAGGTTGGGAACCCCTGCTGTAAACCCTTCATGCTCCCAAGCAAGAGTGAACATTTCAAAAGTTTCCTCTCCACTGGCCACGATGACAATAGTTTTCATGTCTGTTTTGCATTTCACAGGTTTTTGTATATGTGAAAAAATTTGCAGAAGTGTACTTTTGTGGAAAAACTGGACCTTGCACAAAATAACAAGGTGGGGTTTTTTTTTTACATAAGGTACAAAGGTTTTACACATAACCAAACTTTTTTGCAAATGGTGAATGCTGGTTTTAAAAAGTGCCGGTACTTTTCTAGCTCATGTAGGAGCAAAGCAAATTTCCCAGTTTTTCCAAAGGGTATCTTGTGAGGAGTTTCACAGCACGATCGCTGTGGCTCATTGGCACACCATGGTCATAAATCGTGGGTGATCGTTCTCCTTACCTCATCTGTTTTTACGCCGTAACTTAGAGGCCCCAGTTTGGGCCTCTGACTCAAGGCTTTTGGCCCTCCCCACTATGTCCAGGGATGGCACGCAGTCATTCAGCTAGCACGCAGCTTTCTTCCAATTAGCAAGGTGAGCACGAGGCAGACATGCTGATATTTAGCCAATTAAGTAACTTTATGTTATCGCAGGTAACCAATAAGAATAGATTGCATACTCTTCTCTGGAATGTCTTTGTCTGTTATTCCTAATAAACTCCGACCGGGCGATCTTGCCCTATTGCCTCTTCATGAATCAAGCCTCCGCTGTCTCCTTGATCCCAAAACACAACAGTATCTCAAAGTATCATCTTTTCCGTGCAAGGATGAGAAATACTGTAAGCATTTGCTACATTCTTAGTTTAGACACCAACCCAAATCTAACGTGTTGTTAAATAAACTTTGTTCTACTACAATTTGTAATTGCTTGGAATTGCCATCATAGCTGCTTTATGATGGCAACTCCTTCAGGCATAGGCCCTTATCACATTAAGGATGTGAAAAAAGCATGCCAGTTTCATTTTCATGACATTTCTCAGAATCCTGATTATTGTTCTTTTCCTGCCCCTAGTTCCACATTCAGTTGCAAGATGTGGACAGTTAACTTATAAACTTATATTGGATTTAAGCCAGTTTCATTGTCATAGTTTCCCACAATGAATCCTGGGGAGTGAGTTGAAATTTGTATTAGTGAGATGAAGTCCATCCCCACACCCTTTAATAGAGAACTAGCGTTCCCAGATTTCTTGGTGTGAAGGGATGACTATTTATCCAGTTTTACACTGCAGTTATAAGCCTCGTCTTGGGTTTCACAACTGCCACAGACATTTATTTGTGGGGAAATATAAAAAGCAAATCATAAATAAAGAACAAACCAGATGCCTTTAAAATGTCTCTCTTTACAGATGTCCACACTGTGGAGATTTCATATTTTCGCTTGGAAGAGAGGATTTGTAGGAGTAAATAGGGGGGTGGGTGGGTGGGTGGGTTTGAGAAACATTAGGTTTGCACAAGGCAGTCGCTCTCCAGAGGAAACAGTAGGAGATCCATCCCTGGAAGCATTTATGGGCCATCTAAGCAAAGCCACTGAGACTGTTATGAGAAGAATTGTAAATAATGAAATACCTGCCCTCCTGGACAGACTTTAATATCAGAATCTCAAAGCATCTTACAAAGGTTAGAAAATGCATGAACACTTACGTTACAGTCAGCCTAATGGATCAGTTGGATTCCTATCTCACTTCCTCTAGAGCAAGAGTCCACATACTTCACAGTCTAGAAAAAGTTACTTTTTTTGAGCACAAGGCCTTGAACAACAGGTATGCTTCAGAAAGAAATCTGGAAGTTGTAGTCTAAGCAAGCAATTTTTCCAAGGTGCCTCCACGAAAGCTACCTGTTTAGAATGCGATGTCATCGGCATGATGCCATACAGTCCCCCTTTCTCTTTTCCACTCAAGATTCAGGGGACACACTGGAAATGTTTAATCAGAGCCTAGCAGTGGTAAGTAACTGGATTACAATGATAAACTGAGACTCAATCTAGATAACATGGTGATAGCATTGGCAGGTAGTTCTAACCACAGTCATTTAGTTCAGTGCTGGAAGGGACTTCACTCCCTCGAAAGCAGAAGAGAGTGAAACCAACCTCCAGGTTTTATTTGAATTATTAGGGTACTCAGTCCAGCCTAGAGGTTATCTGGTGTCTCAATACCAGGGGTGTCCAATGTTGATGTTCCAGCTGTTCTTGGACCTCAATTCCCAGTAGTCCTGATCAGCAGGTGTGCTGACTTGGGCTTCTGGGAACTGAAGTCCAAGAACAGCTGGAGCACCAAGGTTGGCCACCCCTACTCTATACCCCTCCAGTTGAGAAAAGGCAGAATTAGCAGATTCATTCCCTCTGCTTATGTTTTAGTGGCATCAACCAGTTTATGAAAAACTGCTTCTGTACTCATCTTCTCCCTATTTTCATATCTAATATTTGCTGTCTCCCCACTGCAATCTTTCTCGTCCCCTTCACCCAACAACAAATCATCTGCTTGGCTCCCATAGCAATTCCAGCCCAAGCCAGCCTGAATTGCTCTTTCCTCCACAGCATCTGTGCTTTTGTCAGGCTGGATTAGACTGGAAAATTACAATTCCCCCCCTTCCTTTCTTAAATAAATTATGACTAATCCAGAAAGCTGGTTCTGATTTAGACAGCATGGAAGGGGAGGGGGAATCTAAGTATCTGCTGATTTTGGCTTTGAGGCTTACCCATAACCAAAGCCCACAGATGAAGACAATAAAAGACACAGGAGGATACTGCACAGCTAAGGACATTAAATGCCAGCAACTGTTCTACTCTCAGACAAGGCATGAGTCTCCCTGCAAGCTGGATGGAAATGCCTTGGCATGAGACGGCACTCCCTCTATTCCATTTTAAAAAAACCACCAAGAAACATACCAGCACAGCCTGATAGCTTGAGCTCCACAGCTGGAAAAAATTAAAATGGAAACCTAAATGTAATAGAAGAGCGGCATTTATTTCCCAAGAAAGGTTCTGGCAGAGAAGCGAGCAGCCATTAGAGAAAGCTCACCTCACACTCTTGCAACTTTCCACGATGTGTTTGCTGAAGATAAATTTCAGGTAACTGCCCATAGTTGCTCCTGAACATGGGACCAGAAAAGTGCCGGGTATTGATTCAGTTTTTGCACCACCGAACTCTAGCCAAAGCATAGGAACCAGATACACCAGAAAGTCAAAGAAGTGTTACATCAAGAACAACAAGCAGAGAAGGCCAGGTGATTTTTTTCTGACCATCTAAAACAGGAGTTCTCAATCTTTTTAAGCCGGCGGCTGGGCCATGCTCCCTCAGACATCTTCGGGGACCAGGGGACCATTTTGCCCTTCCTCCATCACATGGCACTTCCAGGTGTGGTGGTAGCGGTGGATGGCCACATGAAATGGCGCTGCGGGCCACAGGTTGAGACTCCCTGATCTAAAGCAATTTCAATTTGAGCAAATGGGGGATTCTACTCATGGTGGTGGGTAATGATTTGTTTCATATCTGCCTCGGCCAAAATCACTTCTATAATTACCAGTAAGTACTTGCTGCATTGAAAGAAAACTCAAGGTGAGAGCCACAAAGAAGCAGAGTCAAAACATACAGGTGAAACTCGGAAAATTAAAATATCATGCAAATGTTCATTCAGTTCAGTAATGTAACTTAAAAGGTGAAACAAATATATGAGATAGACTCATTACATGCAAAGCGAGATAGTTCAAGCCTTACTTTGTTATAATATTGATGCTTATGGCTTACAGTTTATGAAAACCCCAACCCCCTCCCCAATCTCATGTGCCCTATAATCATCACATAATCTCATGTACGTTGTACGCCATGATAATCACAATTATAATGAATTAAGGCATGACATATCTCGCTTTGCATGTAGTGAGTCTATCTCATACTCTGTATATTTGTTTCACCTTTTAAGTGAAATGAATGAACATTTGCACGATATTCTAATTTTCTGAGTTTCACCTGTATACCAAATATCTCCCTACCCATCCATATGTATTATACTTTTTTCTTTTTTTCAGAGAAATATGGCTGATTAAGCCCATTTACACTTGAAGAGCATATTGTGACAAGCATGTGGGTACATGAGCAGCAGAATACTGGTGACACCCTAGATACAATAAGTAGCAAATTTAGAGAAAGATTCAATAGGGACTTACAGGCCATCCTGTAGTTGCATATTCTTCTTGACCCTCTCAAACAAAGTGCTGGAATGAGCCCTATATGCTTGTTATTTTCACATACCATGCCAACATATGCGGAAGAAAAGGCCCTCGCCTCTTCATCCTTGGTGTCCCCCCTCCCAATTCTTTTATACGTGAAGAGAAATAAGTTTGACGAGACTTCCTGCTCTCTTTGTGGATGCTCAGAACTTTGTTCCAAGAGGGTTCCAACTTAAACAGCGAACCACAATGGACAGAGAAAGTGCTCTCTTTTCTGGCTCTTTGCTGACCACAGGTTAGAGGATGATGGGAACAGCAAAGGGGATGGAGATAAAGAGCTCATCTTCTTGTCTGTCGATACAACACACAATAACAAATGGATAGAGCTACAGGATCACACAGATGTCATTTTCTCGTTTTTGATATCACATTATGTTCTACATCCTAGGAATGGAAACTCAGATTTTATCAATGTAACTCAGTAAAGCTCCTATGTTTGACAGGCTTCTGGCCAGTTGGACTCTTTAGACTTGAAATGCAAGTGGGATGGACCTTCTTTAGAACTAACATCCATGCTCATGACAACCTCTCCCCCCCATCATTAGCACATAACAGCCTGCATGTATACTACGCATTAAAATTTATATTGGGATCTATTGATAGATTGGTAGATCGGTGAGGATTTTTGCCATTCTGTTGCAACAAAATACCTCATCCTTTCCCATTCCCCAACCTTCCACAAACCACACTGCTGAAATTAAGAAAGATTGGGTAAGCAATAGACCTGGACATAGAAGAGGAATGTGAGTTCCATACAATAGTGGTACCTAGGTTCCTGGACTTGGAATCCTTTAATTCTAAGTATTACTTCTAAGGCAAGCTATGAGAAACCTAGGCAGCATAATAAAAAGTTGAAACAACACCCTGCCAACAAAAGTCCGCATAGTTAAAAAAATGTCCTTCCCAGGAGTAATGTATGGCTGTGAGAGCCGAAGCATAAGGAAGGCTGAGCGCAGAAGAATAGACGGCTTGAACTGTGGTGCTGGAAGAGACTCTTGAGAGTCCCCTGGACTGCAAGGAGATCAAATCAGTCCATCTTGAAGAAAATCAACTCTGACTGCTCCTTGGAAGGACAAATACTGAAGATGAAGCTCAAGTACTTTGGCCAACAAATGAGAAGAGAGGACTCACTTGAGAAGGCTGAGGAGGATGGCAGAGGACAGAGGAGCCTGGCATGCAGTGGTCGATGGGGTCACAAAGGGTTGGACTTGACTGTACAACTAAACAACAACAAAAAATTCTGAGTATATATCGTTTGGATAAGACTCTGATTGGTGGATCTTAAGACTAGTAAGAAACCAAAGGGTTGTCACATGCCTGGTGTTCGCCCACCCCTGCTACACATAACTGGCATATGCATGCCTGTTATATGTTCCTATAACACTTTTTCTGGCCCTTTGCAATGTTGATGGGTGTGTTTGCATTCCACAGAAGTTTATGCCAGCCTGAAATTTGTTTGCGGATGCTTGTGGACACCAAGTAATACATGTTTTCAACCTCTGCACTCTGCCTTTCTCCACCCTGCTCCACACCACCCATCAGCTGCAATTTACTTTCTCCAAAGCAGCGGTCTGTTTCAGGCTGCATTTGAAACACAACAAAGCTGCTGAGGTGAGAGGACGACTTCCTCACAGCCTGTCATCCCTCAAAAAAGAATCAAAGCAATCAAAATTGATTTGCCTACGTGTCTCCTCAAGCTTGGACTTCTGGGTAGCCAGCTGGAAACATCAAAATGGAAACCTAAAATGCCAACATTTCCCTGCAGAAACCCGAAAGCCACATAATTTGCGCTTTGCATCTCAGATGAATCATATGAATTTGTTAGGCAGAGAGGATCTGTGTATTACAGAGAAGGAAGAACAAACAGAGCAACCATGAAGGAAAGACCCCCACAGGCAACTTGGGAACCCCCAACTTCTTTTCACTGACTTTTAGCTAGTCATCCATCAATGTCTAAAAACCAAAACAGTAGAGCTGATGAAGAAGCCATCTAAGTGCCAGGAGCTGCATTGAAAATGCAGATGAAAGGCCACACCATTATAGTCACAGGACAGGGACAGTTTTCATTGCCATGATGATCACCAATATTCGGAATTGGACAGAGCACAACAACAACAAGAATCCCAGGAGGACAAAAGCATGTTGTGCTGCTCTACAGGAGCTCAAGTGGTTAAGATGCTGAAACACGAAGACTGGAAGGTCAGAGTTTGATACCCAAGTACTGCACAATGGAGTGAGCTCTTGCCTCTGTCCCAGCTCCTGCCAACCTAGCTGTTTGAAAGCAAGAAATTGCAAGGAGATAAATAGGGACCACTTTGGTGGGAAGGTAAACAGCATTCTGTGCGCTATGGTGTCTAGACATGCCTGCCACATGTCCATGGAAACGTCTGCAGATGCAAACTGTGCTGGCGCTTTGGCTGTAAACAGAGATGAGCACTGAACCCTAGAGTCAGATATGACTGGCTTTCGAATAAGGGTGACTACCTTTACCAGATGGGTGTAATAGACTGCACACACATGTGTATGTGCTAACACAGGAATGTGCACGCACATCTTACATGCTGTTTCATCTTCAAGGCAGCCAAGCACATGAGTGTCACAAAGGAGATATGACTTACAGCACCCTCAACTGTTTCCTCCCAACCTCTATTCCTTTTACATTAGGGAAGTGGATAACCTTCCCAGCCTTTGCATCCCCCTCTGACAGCTTCTCCTCAAGCTCATTATATTCCCTCAACGCAAGGTCTAATATAGATAATTATGGCTGTCAGGTGTGAATGTTCAGGCAGAAGTTCCAGAATTTTCATCATCTTCTCTGGGTCCTCTAGGAAAGAAGCCAAATCTAAGTGAGATGGGCCACAATCAAGTAAGCAAACTATTTCCTGCTTGGATCAAGAGGTTTACCTGTTAGTTTATCCCTTCAATAAAAATCCATATACTGTACAGTGAAAGATTTAGTACAACAGGGTGAAAACAAACCCTTTCTAAGCATACTGGTCTCCTACTGGCAAGGCACTTCTTTATATGAAGAAGCAATCAACTAAGCCACCCCTTGCTTGCAACCTAAAATTGTGCAGTCTACAAGCTGGTTTGTCTCCACATCAGCTGCTTGTGTAAACTTGTCATAAACATCCTGGATATGCATACTGTACATTAGGATTAGCCTTCACTTCTAAATTACATGATTCCCTAACAATAAACAAATAAAAACAGTATATGGTATATTAAGGCAAACAATAAGCCTACTTACAGGGTAGAAGAAAAACCACTCTGTGAATGGCTGGTATATTACTAAGGATGATGATGGTTTACACACAGACACACACAAATATATATTGTGACCTTTTGTTTTAATATACAGTATTGTAAGCCACCTAGAGTGGTATTTTACCAGATAGGCAGGGAATGAATGAATGAATCGATCGATAGAAAGATAAGTTTTTGTTCCAGGGTAGGAGTAAATACATTGAATCAGTCTAGAGCAGGGATGCCCAAACATTTCAGGCCGGTCACGTGGTTCAGTGGGCCAGTCACTATGGCCCATGGACCAGATCCAGCCCCTGACGCCAATTCATCCAGCCCGCGAAGTCCTTGCCGCTCCTGGAAGCAGGAGTAAAATGTGCCCATCCGGACACATTTTACTTTTGCTTCTGGGTGTGACGAGGGCTTTGCGGGCTGGATGAATTGGCATCAGGGGCTGAATCCAGCCCACGGGCCATAGTTTGGGCACCTCTGGTCTAGAGTCACAAAAGGGGAAGAACTAAGAAAACTGATATTAATTAGATTCTGTCCTTCCTCCCATGAGCTTGAGGCATGCTATACAGATCTCTTCTTCCCTGCTTTATTTTCACCATAACTCTGTGGGATAGTTAGGGTATGATTTACCCAATGGAAGCATGGCGCCAAAATGGCCGCCGCGCTCTTTGCGGCCCCCTCCCCCACCGGACGAAGCCATCCGGGTAGTTAGGGGCGTGGCCAGCACCCTAATAAAAGGGCTGGCCACGAGGCAGCCGTGCTGCCATTTTGGCGAAGCGACGGAGCGGAGAAGTTTTTCCCTCTTACCTCCGTCGCTCGTATCCTTCCAGGGGAAGCCTTTTTGGGCAGCTTGTTTCTCTTCTTAGGCTTCCTAGCTAACTCAGCTATGCCCTCTAAGAAGAAGGCAGCTGCTAACGTGGCTCAATCGGCGCAGAGGCGCCAGCCGGGTCGGAGGACCGCGACTGCGCCCGCCCAGCAGCCACCTTTAACGGAGCCCACCGGGACCGGTGGGATGGGATCGGTGGCCCCTTGGCCCGATCCGCGGTGCGTGCAGGTTGCCCCGGACGGGGCCTCGGCCCTTGGCCCGCAAGCGATGACCACTGCCCCCGCCAGGGTCCGTGCGGATGGGCCCTCTTGCCCGGGTGCACGCTTCCCCATGGGGGGAGCGAGCCACGGGGGGTGGTTGGGTTCCCTGCCTTTGCAGGGTGTGCCCACGGCTCCACAAGGGCCGGGCATGGGCTCTTTGCCTTATCTGGCCCCTGGGACTCAGGGGCCTGGACAGGTACCCGTTACCTATGGGCCGGTTGCCCATTTGCCCCCTGTTGGGGCTGGGGCCTTTGTCAACGTGGAGGCCCTTCTGGCCCGCGTTGCGGCCCTTGAAGCATCCTTGGCGAGGGCCAATCAAACAGGGGTGCCTTTAGGATTCCAGGTGGCCCCTTTGGCTGCCGAACTGCGGCCGGCGACGGGTCGGGTTGAGCCGCCTGAGGCGCGCAGGCCGGTGGCGGCCACTGCCTCGCAGCTCCCCACTCAACAGGTGCAGCAGTCTGGTGCGGGTCTGGCCCCGTCGACGAGCTCAGCTTCGGTCGTGAGCTCCGACGCCCCCAGCGGGCCGGAACCCCCGGTGGGGGCGGCCCGTGGGGGTGCATCGGGTGAGTATGCAGTTCAAGCTAGTGCACCCACACAACTGACTTCCCTGGGGGGGGGGGGCCTTTCCAATGGTCATGGCCTCGCACGGGTGGCCCGGCGGTCCAATTGCCCCCGGCCCACCCGGCGACTTCACCCCTGACACAGGGCCCGGGTCCGGGTGGCGCCCCCTGTGTGGTGGGGAATGTGTTGGGGATCCCCGGGCTGGTACAGGCCCCCTTTGCTTTGCCCGCAGTTCCCTCTGTGCCGGTGTCGGCACTGCCAACGGCAGGGTATTCCTTGCCCCTGGGGGACCATCTGGCCCAGTCCACCAGGGAAAAGATCTGGAGGGGAGAGTATGTAGATATCTTCTCCCTTCTTAATAGGGAGCCGACCAAGGAGGAGAGGGAAGGGCTGGACGAGAAGGATAAGGAGCAGGCACGTCGTCGTAAGCCGCCACGCACGTGGGCAAATTGGTTGCCAGCGTACCTGATTTACATGGCCGTTTACCTCAGGGCTAGGCCGGATTTGGCCATCCCTATGGTCCAGTATCTGGACAACATCTACCGGGCCATGGTTGACTTCCCGGGTCCGTCGTGGCTGGCTTACGACGAAGAATTCCGCATGAGGATTCCACTGCACCCAGAGATGAGGTGGGATGAGCCCTGCCAGAAGCTGTGGCTTCTGTATATGACCCCCACGTGCCCGGCGCCTGGGGAGAGATACCATTGTGGACATGCGGTCCAACGAGCGGCCCCGGTACAGGTTCCCCGCCAAGTGGCGGGGCAGGGGGTTCCAGCCCGCCTGCTGTGCTGGACCTTCTCGTCCAATGGTTCTTGCAACAGAAAAAATAGCAAGTACAAGCATGAGTGCCCCTCTTGTTCTGGCCCCCATGCTGCCTCCGCCTGTCCCAGGCCGGGAGGATACAGGGGCAGGGGTAGGGGCGGACAAGGGGCAGGTAGGACTGCCACGGAAGGAGCGGGTTCACTGAAAGGCCCCCTCCCCAATTAATGTCGACACGCTGGAGCGTTGGCTCGCATTGTACCCGAAGAAAGCAGACGCTGTGTACCTCCTTCAGGGTTTTCAACTGGGTTTCCGTATTCCTTTCACGGGGGATAGGTCACCGCAAGACGCACCCAACCTTTTGTCACTTAGAGGAAGGGAGGAGGTGGCTGCCGCCAGCATTAATAAGGAGGTAGCTGCGGGCAGGGTCGCTGGCCCTTTCCCCGCGCCCCCTTTCACCAACCTTAAAGTGTCTCCTCTAGGACTAGTGCCCAAGAAGTCCCCGGGCGAGTTCCGCCTGATTCATCACTTGTCCTACCCAGCCGGTCATTCGGTCAATGATGCTATCCCTGAGGACCTTTGTTCTGTCAGGTATACATCATTTGACCAGGCATTGCGCATGGTGCGCTCATGTGGCCCGGGTGCACTGTTGGCTAAGTGTGACATTAAGTCGGCTTTTCGTCTCCTGCCGGTGCACCCGGGTGACTTTGAGTTGCTAGGTTTCAAATTCCGGGGTGAATATTATTTTGACAAAGCCATGCCATTCGGCTGTTCCATATCCTGCTCGGCTTTCGAGCGTTTCAGTACATTCCTGCAGTGGGCATTTGTCCGTAGGTCAGGGTCTCGGTCTGTAGCCCATTACCTGGATGATTTTTTGTTCGGGGGTGAACGGGGCTGGGACACGTGCACACGTCTCCTCACCACATTTCAGATGCTAATGCAGGAACTCGGTGTCCCTTTAGCGCCCGAAAAGACCGAAGGCCCGTCTAATAAGTTAGTATTCCTGGGGGTGGAGATTGACACGGTAGCGCAGGCGTCTAGGTTGCCGGAAGACAAGGTGTCAAGGATAGTGGCCCTCATATCGGACTTGCTGGCTAAGCGCAAGGCATCCCTTCGGGAACTGCAGGTGCTACATGGACACCTTAATTTCGCTTGCAGGGTGGTCGCACCTGGCAGGGCATTTGCTCGGCGCTTGTGCGACGCCATGTCAGGCTTATCCAGGCCCCATCATAGGACCAGATTGACACAGGGCATCAGGGCAGATATGCACATATGGCTCCAGTTCTTGAGGGAGTTTAATGGGGTCTCATTTTGGAGGTCAGACCTCCTGGCTTCACCTCAATTTCACATTCAGTCTGATGCCTCGGGATCCCTTGGTTATGGGATGTACTTCAATGGGAAGTGGGCCTATGGTGGATGGCCACCGGCCTGGTCAGGCACGGGTCGCCTGCGGGATCTCACATATTTGGAATTTTTTCCCATACTGGGGGCTTTGATGCTATGGGGTGAGGAGCGGGCCAACTCTGTCGTGCATTTCTGGTGTGACAATGCGGCCGTTGTCCACATTGTCAACTCACAGACCTCTAAATCTCCCAGGGTCATGGACCTCGTGCGCCAGTTTGTATTGCGCAGCCTGCGCCTCAATGTACTGTTCAGGGCCAGGCATGTCCCGGGGGTGAATAATGATATTGCTGATGCTTTGTCCCGCCTGCAGATCTCCCGGTTCCGTGCCTTGGCCCCGGATGCGGAGGAATTTCCCTCGCCACTCCCGGAGGAGATATGGACCTTTGGCAAGGAGAGGTGAACCGGGCGATCGGCATGTCTCTGGCGCCACGCACGCGTAAGGCGTATCACCACGCGTTGGTTTCCTTTCAGACTTTTTGTACCCAATCTCGACTGCCAGATACCTGGCCGATCCCAGTGGCCCACCTCCTTCGTTTCATGGTTTAGCTGCACGCCCAGGGCCTGGCACCCCGCACCATAGCATCTAGGCTATCAGCACTGGCTTTTATGGCCAAGGTGGGAGGTCATGCGGACAGTACCGCTGATTTCCGTGTGAGACACGTTTTGGAGGGGTGGGTGCGGGAACGTGGGCGTAGCCTGGACGACCGCCACCCAATTTCCCCGGGGGTCCTTACCCAACTGGCACGGGGCTGGCATGACCTATGTTTCAATGGGTATGAGGCAGCCCTGTTTCATGCGGCTACAACGGTGGCCTTTTTTGGAGCGCTCCGCATCAGCGAGCTTGTGATGCTGACTAAGGCGGATGCAAGTCGTAGGGCACTGGAACTCGAAGATGTCTATGTTTGCAATGATTGGGCTCAGTTGAGGATACGTTCCTCTAAAACAGATCAGCACGGCGTAGGCAGTGGTGTAAGACTGCTACGATGTTCCTTGGCAGACATCTGTCCGGTTGGTGCCCTACAGGAGTTCCTTGCACTGCGTGGCACGCACCATGGCCCGTTTTTCTGTCACCAAGATGGGTCTCCCCTCACTAAATTTCAATTTTGGAAGGTGACTGGGAAGGCACTGGTTAGGGTTGGCCTCCCTGGGGCCCGTTACGGCACCCATTCATTTAGAATTGGGGCGGCCTCTACTGCGGCTGCTTATGGGTACTCCGGGGCTGACATACGCAGCATGGGGAGGTGGGGCTCGCAGTGTTTCCAGTTTTATGTTCGCCCACTCCCACCGTGAGTACCGTTTTTAGTCACCACATATCTCTTCCTTACCTGTTTTTTCCCTTGACAGACCCTGGGTGTCGTATCACACCGGTGACAGTATGGCTGGTGGGCCATAGCTACGTGCACAGGGCAGCGCGTTACGCTGCGGCGACAGATTGGGGACCCCGACTGGGGCTCGGTGCGTACGCAAGTCTCACATGGTACGGTAAGCCCGGTATGTTGTGGCGGGAGCTCTTGCCATTCCTATTTTCGGCAAGGAACGCTGACCCGCCCGACATCCTGATCATACATCTTGGGGGTAATGATTTGGGACAGGTCACTGGCTTATCGCTGAAGCATGCGATTTGCAGTGACCTCGCCTACTTACATTACGTATGGCCCGCCACAACCCTTGTTTGGTCAGATATGGTCCCACGGCACGCTTATAGGGGAGGCCTTCACCTCCAGGCCTTGGACCACGCTAGGCGCATGGTGAACAGGGCGGTGGCCCGATTCCTTTCGACCAAGGGCTGGGGGCGGGTCAGTCCTCATCCGGCCATTAGTCTGCAAAATTATGGGCTTTATGCAGGGGATGGGGTCCATCTGTCGCGAGGAGGTATGGACCTCCTGCTGAGTGATTGGCGAGCAGGCCTGTCGACCGAGCTGACGGTCTTGGGGGGGGGCGTCGAGCCTTTATTGAAGCCTCTCCGGGTGGCGGGTAGCACTGGTAAGGTAAACATTTATGACCCACAGGTATCCGGCAGGTTCGCAATTGACTGGACAACACTAGATAGGCATAAGTTGTTTAAACGTTGTCCGGTCAACGACGAACCAGGCGAGGGGGTGATGGTTACCACTAGACAGCTGGAATCACCCCCTGATTTTACGGATACACGTCAGAGGGTGGGGTCATTAGGTAGATATTGACTACAGTCAACAATTTGTTTGTTGTCAACAAACAAATTGATACAAATAGATACATTGTAACAATTGCCGTTGGCAATTTTGGGTGGTACCTTACCAGTGTTACTTCGGCCTGCTTGCCTTAAGAATTATGATTGGTCGTTTTACCAATAGAAATTTATAATTCGGACTAGGGCATGAATCAATAAATGTGGCCCAATGCCGTTATCCACTTTCATTTGTGTCTGAGTCCATTATTAGGGGGGTGCGCCTGCAATGGAAGCGTGGCGCCAAAATGGCCGCCGCGCTCTTTGCGGGGGCCCCCCCACCGGATGAAGCCATCCGGGTAGTTAGGGGCGTGGCCAGCACCCTAATAAAAGGGCTGGCCACGAGGCAGCCGTGCTGCCATTTTGGCGAAGCGACGGAGCGGAGAAGTTTTTCCCCTCCACCCCCTCCCTAGTGAACAGTGTGATTTCTTGGTCGCTTCGGGGCCGGGTGGGAATTTTTGGCTGGGACTCGCAATTGGCCCTTGAGTCCTGGCTTTTTTGCCCATCCCACACTGTTGCTATGGTTTGATATAGGGGTTTGTTCTGTGATGCTGTTGACTTTGGTCACATGGGCGGGTAGCACTGGTAAGGTAAACATTTATGACCCACAGGTATCCGGCAGGTTCGCAATTGACTGGACAACACTAGATAGGCATAAGTTGTTTAAACGTTGCCCGGTCAACGACGAACCAGGCGAGGGGGTGATGGTTACCACTAGACAGCTGGAATCACCCCCTGATTTTACGGATACACGTCAGAGGGTGGGGTCATTAGGTAGATATTGACTACGGTCAACAATTTGTTTGTTGTCAACAAACAAATTGATACAAATAGATACATTGTAACAATTGCCATTGGCAATTTTGGGTGGTACCTTACCAGTGTTACTTCGGCCTGCTTGCCTTAAGAATTATGATTGGTCGTTTTACCAATAGAAATTCATAATTCGGACTAGGGCATGAATCAATAAATGTGGCCCAATGCTGTTATCCACTTTCATTTGTGTCTGAGTCCATTATTGGGGGGGTGCGCCTGCAATGAGTTTTTTAGCTAAGTAAGATCCCAAGTACGGCAAGTTCTATTCCAACATTTGACGCCCATGGATAATAACATGCCGTTCTGTAATTTTTGAAGAAAGGGAATATATAAACGGTAGGTCACAGCTAGGAACATACGAAGATCTGGCTACTGTCTCCCTAAATGAATTAATTTGCCTGAACAAACATTTACCTTATGCTTCCTTCAGCATTTCCTAGAACAGGAACGTCAGACTTGCATAAATATTTTGCATCCAACAACGGTTGTTGGCAGTCCTAGTTATGGATGGAAGGGCAAGCAGACACAAGTACTGTACATGCACAAACCCTTAAAGGGCAAAAGCAGCATTGGTTTCCCACATAGTAAAAAGTTATATCGCTCCTCTAATATGTGTGAAGGGGAAAACAACATTATCTCCCTCCCACCCCCCGCTTTACTGACATAATGTGACAGAGTGAAAAATAACATCAAGCCTTTTTCCACTGCTATTTACAGAAGCAGACAAGCTTCTGAATGAAGTCCTAAACTTGCACACACTTTCCCATGTGGCCTCCATTGCTGTCATGTGCAATCCAAGAATCACTGCCAAACCAGTCCATAAGAAATGCTGCAAAGGAGGAATGGAGAAGAATCTGTTTTCAACCACAATTCCTCACTTGCATGTCAAGATAAACCAGGTGTTGAACAGAGTAAAAATTGTGGGTTTCCCCCTTCAGCTCTATCCGTGGAAGAAAGAAAGAGGAAGAGCCTCGAGCCTCGCATCTTTCTACTTATCCACGTCAAGCTACGCAATAGCATAGCATTATGTGAGCTAAACTGTGATAGAACCAATGTCAGTATTTTGCTACACATGCAAAACATTAAATCTCTGTCTTGCTATTGGGATTGGAGAATGCAAAACCAGGAAAAAAATTCATCGCTGTTAAGATGGATAAAATATTATTACATCTATAATCAAAATACTTTCCTTTCCCTCATCAGGATAATCCACTAAGCAAGTACATTTTATGGTATGTACTTGTGTTTGTATTTATGTGTCATTTCCAGTTACCATCTCAGTACAGCTTAACTTTTTGTTCCTGATTGATACTCTTTCTGATGAATTGGAATTTCTGTTGACAACACACATAAAGATATGCTCTCTTGATTTTCATTCATGATAGTGGAAGAGATCTTAAGTACACACTGTTATCTCCCAAGGAAAATATGACTTAAAATAGCTTATGTCACCTAGATTTCCTGTAGTTGATAGATTGCTTTGAAAAATCATGTTAAAATGTTTATGTTACTTGCATTATCTGTCTATCTGTGGTAGCCTCCAAGAGATTATTAAGACTTTTCGTAGTTGTAGCTCGCTGGCTCAAAACCTCTTGCTCAGTTACACTAGCGTAACACAAATATCGTAACACAAACAGCATAACCTTTGGAAGTAAAATCACTATCTGTTACATACTGAGTTATAAAATGACATCTTAACTTGGGGCAATTTGCCTCCAAATGTTATGCTATGTGTATAGCTACACCAGAGGAGACTAGTGCTGTAAATTGGAAGTGACTTGATGGCACATAACAATAATGACAGTTGTAAATCAGCCTGCTTTATTTTATTTATTTATAATTCAAATTTCTATGCCACCCAATCAGACGAACCTGACTCAGGGTGGCTCACAACAGGATTAAAACATACATATTAAAAACAATTAAAACCCCAACATACCCACCCACCTATTAAAAACTAACCACATTAAAACTGCCCGCATTAAAAAGATGGGGAGGCTTCATTTTATAAGCCAACAGGTGGGGGCCACTCTTCCATCTGGGCCCCACAACTGCCCCGCCAACCAGGTTTCTAAATCTTTTCTGAAAGGCAGCAGCTCCGTCTGCACCCATGACTCTACTGGTAGGAGGTTCCACAAGGCTGGTGCGGACACATAAAAGGCCCTCCTTCGTGTGCCAGAGAGGCGAGCCCCTCTGGCAGATGGAACAATTAGAGAGCCCCTCCGGCCCGCTCTGGTTGGACAGACAGACACTCTTGGGACGATGCGGTCTCTTAGGTATCCTGGCCCACTACCATGTAGGGCTTTAATAATCAGTACTCAGTTCAGTTGATTATAATCTTCACTAACCGTAAGATATCCATGACTTTGACTTCTCTAAAATTAGAAATAGACACAAAATATAATTGAAATGATTTTAAATTAAAAATAAATAATTTTTTCTTCAGAAATCTCATACTGATACACTGATTTCTCTTCAGATTGTATAAATCTTTTGTCTTTTAAAAAATCCTAAATTCGAATTACACTATCTATCCCAGGTTTTTTTTATGTTGATAAAAAAAAATCTTCATGAAATTATCACAGGCTCCTATGCCCCCTGGAATGGCTTCACATCCATTAATAGGGCCATGACCAATATATAACCTTATTTTCAAACGTGTGAAAAGCAAGAAACAGTCACAAAACAGGAACAAAAAGCTGCTATTAGTCTGTGCACCTGCTACACATTACTGACCGCTTTACAATGGCCAAATGCATATCTGCTCTGGCATATATCCCAGGTACATGGGGACAGAATTGTACCCTTAATATGGATTTCATTATTAATGCAGATCTCAATCTCTCTGTACCTAATGAACTGCAAATTCAACTTTTCCTTGTGAAATACATTTTGACATTTTACGTATTTTAATTTTTTTTGTTGCAAAAATAAAAGCTGCAGTTGAAATTAATCTGTCATAATGAAAGCTATTCCTGCGAGAGAAGCAGCTGTCACAGCACCCAGTCTTGCTAAAATATCATGCAGGAGTAATAGCTATATCTCTATTCTAGCAAAAATCCATGTGCTAGGAAAAGAAAGGTACCGTATATACTTGAGTATAAGCTGAGATTTTTAGCACCAAAAATGAGCACCAAAAAGGGGATTCAGCTTATACTCAGGTCAACAACCGCTAGGGTCCCAGAATTGTGCCGGACTGAGATGTGCCAAGAAATTTATTAATTTTACCATATTTTCATATATTTTCTTTATAAAAAAATCACTAGTAGCTGCTGCATTTCCCATCCTCAGCTTATACTCGGGTCAATCTATTTTCCTGGGTTTTCAGGTCAAAATTCACTACCACGGCTTATATTTGGGTCGGCTTATACTTGAGTATATACGGGTAAGTTCAAAGGAAGGAAGGTGGCTGAACTGTATCTCCTCATGGCTATAAGGCTCCCTTGTTCAGAAAAAGCAGGCACAGGTAATGCAAAATGTCCCGGCTGCTCACACCAATGTTGTCTAGCATTACTGAAAGCAATTATATGGGAAGGAATGAAAATTAAAAGTTGCCTATGTTTTTGCACAGGCTTATCTCCTTGTTTAGTTATGCACAAGTAAACTGCCGGGTTACTTATTAAAACTGCATACATGAGCTCAGGAGAGGAACAGTCACTTGTGAGAGCAACCATGGGGAAAAACTGTTAACTGGTTAGTTCCTGAGCAGAAAACACACACCTGCTCTGTCAACTACAGCCATATTCCTTACTCCAGGTGATTAAAACTTCACAGAAATAAGGCATGGTTGGGCATAGTGCCTCTGTATCCCCTGCCAGTCCAACATCCATGCTGTCCACATACTGCAAATATGTCTGTAAAAGGGAAGCTGGCCAGTTGGTCCCATAAGCGAGAGCCTGGACAGTCAGGATTTGAGGTCACTGGAACATTTTTAAAGCATCCTGCTGGTTTTCTATCAGTAGACACATGGTTCCAACACATAGCCAACATGGAGACAGGACCGGCAGAGGGCATGATGATAGGAGAGCCACCAGTTTGCAGGGACCCT
This sequence comes from Bradypodion ventrale, assembly GCA_035047345.1. Lineage (NCBI taxonomy): Eukaryota > Metazoa > Chordata > Lepidosauria > Squamata > Chamaeleonidae > Bradypodion > Bradypodion ventrale. The sequence goes on along the minus strand of JAWDJE010000002.1, from coordinate 135,890,394 downwards.
ACTTTCCCACCTAAAGTCATTCCGGAATAATCATACTGTTTCCAAAGCTAAAACAACAAGAGCTCTAATTTAACCCAGCAACAGCAGCGACTCAGTCCCATTATTTTCCAAGAAATAACCCATCTTCTCAACAAGTACATTCATCGTGTCTAGCCAGGTCAACAATGCTTCCAAGAAACAAGCCATAAATTGACTGCTTTGAGATAGGTAATCTCAGTCACTTTAAAGAAACCCTTAATTTCAGACAGCAGGCACTCTATATGGAAAAACTACAGCAACCAACTCCTGACAGTAACCATAACTAGGAACTTCTGGCTGCAGGTCAGAGTCAGGCCAGCCAAGTCAAGAAGTCAGAGGGGACTTTGGTCTTTTTCATAATATGACAACTATGCAAATTCAGATACACAGATTGGCACATCAAGATGTACAGTGCAAGTAACCAAAGGTGAGGACATACACAAAACCCCACCATATTAAAATAAAGTGCTGCATAAGTTCCAATAAGATCAAAAGATGCATTCTTAAGCAAAGCGGCCAGATCCTCAGCAGAAAAATTCTGCACAGTTAGTTATTTTCTTGCACAGCTACTTAGTAACACTAAATCTGTTTGTAGTGGACTTTGTCTTTGCATCATACTTTATCCCAGAAACACATACACACATCCTGGAGACATTCAAAGAAGGAGCTGGTAGGCCAGCCATAATCCCCATTTTCATACAGAAGACACTAAAATCCAGGAACAGAGTACAGTAGAAGCCCGCATAACGGGAAAAACCCATTCCACGGAGCTCTTCGCTATGTGTTTTTGTTTTTTTGTTATGCGGTTCCCTATGTGAGATGCCCCGCATAATGAAAAAAAAGTTTGTTAACGGGGTTCCCATTAAGTGGGTATACCCTGGTTACCAAACCCCCCGCATAATGGAAAAAAATTAGTTATGCGGGGTATCGCCATTGCATAACAAACGCTTCGTTGTGCGAATTTTTCGCTATGCGATGCGTTCATTATGTGAGGTACCACCATATCTATCATCCTCATCTACTGCTAAATCAATCCTGACATGGTAACACTTTCCAGGGGTTTCTATGTGCCCAAAAATAGTTTCCCATTCTCTTCTTCTAGGGGATACTTTGGGAGATGTGCAGTTTGCTCATGCGGTGCTGGAAGAGACTCCTGAGAGTCCCCTGGACTGCAAGGAGATCAAATCAGCCCATCCTAAAGGAAATAAATCCTGACTGCTCCTTAGAAGAACAAATACTGAAGCTGAATCTCAATTACTTTGGCCACCAAATGAGAAGAGTGAACTCACTGGAGAAGGAAAATTGAAGGCAAAAGGAGAAGGGGGCAGCAGAAGATGAGGTAGATGGATGGAATCGTGATGGGCATAGATCTGGCCTGGCTGCGGAGGATGGCAGAGGACAGAGGAGCCTGGTGTGCGGGGGTCCATGGAGTCACAAAGGGTTGTTGTTCAGTTGACTGTATGACTAAACAACACAGGCCAGCTCTTCTCCTGGGAGGAGAGGGAGGAATCAAACTTCCAAGCTCTGGCTCTTCAACAAAATGGTTCATCTTACTGAGCTAAATAGTCAGATTTTCAAATTTTATCACTTAAAAAACCATTAAAATCACTTTAGAGAAAAAGAAACCTGGCACATAAAACAGCATACCACCACCTTGCAAAAAGCAGCATAAAAAGCAGCAGTATTAACCCAACAGAATTCACATAATCATCAGACATTTCACATACCTGGAGCCCTAAAGCCAGTTGTAAGTCTCACATGAGAAAGACTGTGCTAATCCTTATCTTCTACTGCCATCACATTCAGCATCCTTCCCACACACAGCAGGTGACATTCCTGAGAAAGGGAGCCTTTACTACACATGAAACTCTTGTTTTGTGAGCTGGAACCCAAGAAAAAGCAAAATGGATTTTTCTGGTTATGACAATCCTGTCTTAAGCACTGGAGGGCAACAGCATTAGGAATGGAGTAGTGGGAATGGTCAATGCTCCTATGTCGACACCCTTTTAAACAATGGAATAATACGTGAGGCTGCTACAAAATCAGCAAATAGTAGCCAAACCAGAGACTGTCCATGGGAACAGGATGAACAAAAGATCATTTAGAAATCAAGGTGAAGGTAAAGGTTGTCCTTACTCGAAAGCCAGTTGTATCCGACTCTAGGGTACAGTACTCATCTCTGGTTATAGTCAAAGAGCCTGCACTGTCTGCAGATGTTTCTGTGGACATGTGGCAGGCATGCCTCAACACCAGATGGAGTGTACGGAACGCTGTTTACCTTCCCACCGAAGTGGTCCCTACTTATCTACTTGGAATTTCTTGCTTTCAAACTGCTAGGTTGGCAGGGGCTGGGGCAGAGATGGGAGCTCACTCTGTCATGCAGTACTCAGGAATTGAACTCCGACTATCCAGTCTTCAAGTTCAGCATCTTGACCACTTGAGCCACCACACTTAGAAATCAAAGTTAAGATTAAATATTAAAGCTCATCAATAACTAAAAAGACACCAATATTGTCCATAAATGACCAGAAAGGTGTGCCTCCACATGGAAGGCCCTCCACCTAATAGCCACTTAACTTGTGTCACTGAGCCAGGGAGCCCAAGAAACTTGTAGTGATCGGATAGGTTATAAATAGGAGGAAGCAGTTGCTTAGGTCAGGGTTGGCCAAACTCCTAGCATTCTTCACAAATGATTATATTTAATAGGACCATGGGAGAGGGCGCACCCAGAGTAATTGCTTTGGATAAAGGGGCTGAAGTGGCTGAGTGGTTAAGATGCTGAGCTTGATGACCAGAAGATCGGCAGATAAGCAATTCAAGACCTGAGTGTTGCATGATGGAGTGAGTTCCCATAATCTGTACCAGCTCTTCCCAACCTAGCAGCTGGAAGGCAAGAAATTGCAAGTAAATAAATAGGTACTGCTTCAGCGGGCAAGGTAACATTCTGGCATCTAGTCTTGCCTGCCACATGACCACGGAAATATCTGCTGATGCATGGTATGGTGCTGGCTCTTTGGCTGTAAATGGAGCACTGCCACCTAGAGTTGGACATGACTGGCTTTTGAGCAAGGGAGACCATTACCTTTACCTTTGGATAAACTCGCCTGCTGTATCTCAGGACTTTAAACATTAAATCGGTCCTCTTTTTGAGATGGGCCTAGAAACAGATTAGAAACCAGAACCTCATGCCCGACACTCAGAACACAAATATAAAATATATCGCCTCTTCCCATGCTCAGCGACAGTGATGTCAGCCTACTTCTAATGCAAATACAACGCAAGGGCAATCATAACAAATGTTCCTTTCTCCTAATGCTGACAGCAGCTACACGTTGTGCGCAGCAAGGCAGACACACAGCTGTCTTACCCTCTAAAGCAAACACTACACCTGAGGAAAGTGGAAAGAAGGGACGCATGTGGGCAAGGAACTGAAAATAGGATGCAGAAGGCTGAGCCAGAGACAGAATGTGAGAAAAGAAGAATAGGTCAGTTAGAATAAAGCTACACAAAACATCTTCCAGAGGTAGATAGGTATCCATCATTAGGAAGGGTATAGATAATAAGTCAACAAGTGTCATTTTGCCTCTTTACAAATCTATGATGAGGCCCCATCTGGAATACTGTGTACAGTTCTGGTCGCTATACCTCCAGAAGGATATTATGGAGTTGGAGAAAGTACAGAGGAGGGCAACCAGAATGATTAGGGGACTGGAACACCTTCCTTACCATCTGAGGCTGCAACGGTTGGGCCTCTTCACTCTTGAACGACGACGTCTAAGAGGTGACCTGATTGAAGTTTATAAAATCATGCACGGTGTGGACAAAGAAGATAAGGAAAAACTTTTTTCCCTGTTGCACACTAGAACTAGGGGACACTCGATGAAACTTTTGGGTACTAGTTCTCAAACAAATAAGAGAAAGTACTTTTTCACCCAGAGGATCCCTGGTCTATGGAACTCCCTGCCAGAAGAAGTGGTGACAGCTGTCAGTCTTGACAGCTTTAAGAAAGGATTAGACAAGTTCATGGAGGACAAGGGTATCAATGGCTATAATTATGGATACTTAAGGACAACCTCCGGGTTGGAGAGATAGGCAGGATATCTCTCAATGCCATTTCCAGGGAATCCTAAGCAGGTGAAGGCATCTCCTTGGGAATACCCTGAAGCAAATGGTGAGCCACTGTGTGAGACAGAATGCTGGACTGGATGGGCTGTAGCCTGTTCCAGCAAGGCTGTTCTTATGTTATGTTATGTAGGTAATTTTGTTTTTTAAACTAGAGAATGCAGAGGCAGCACAGGTTTCAGGGAGAAAACCATTCCATAAGGGACCGCGACTAAAAATTTGGCTGATGTGGAAAATGCAGAGAAGAGACTACTTGAACTAGCAGATCAAAGGCATGGCGAGTCGTCTGTGCTCCCATTTTCCCCATAGGCAACAATCTATAGGCATAGAAAGTAAATTCACTAGGTGTACAACTTTTCAATAAATAAATAAATAAATCTGATTGACTGACTGACTGAGGGTCGCTGAGACCACAAAGCTTTTAAGATAGAAGGATTCTAGCCATACTTCAAAAGGGACAGGGATGCTTGTCACCTGGCATGTTTAGGCAGGCAACCTATTATTTGACTGTGTTCCAAGAATGCCCGGTATTTCGTGATGTCCAGTCTTGAGGAATATAATTGTTGTCCAACCCAACGATACCATTCTGATGCCTTGCGCAGAACTTGCATAGGGTCTATTTTAACAAACAGGGAATGACAACAATGAGAAGTCAGTTTAGCAGCACCTCTCAACCTGCTGCAAGTCTGCAGAGCACTGTATTTCCAACACATATATCTTAAGACAGGGGTGCCCAAATTTTTTGGGCTGTGGTCTGGTCACATGGTTCAACAGGCCGGTCACGTGGTTCCTCCCACCGAAAGCGGAAGTAAAACACGCCTTGCAATCTGTTTTGCAATAGGACGGGATAGATTTTAAGCTGCCATTTCCTCTGTTTAAACCAGGGGTGTCCAAACTATGGCCCGTGGGCCAGATCTGAGCCCCAATGCCAATTCATCCGGCCTGCTCCGTCCTCGTCATTTGTGCTTCCATTCCAAATTAGAGAGTTAGTGTGGGAATGGATAACGTGATGGACTAGGACTCTGAAGCCTGGAGTTCATATCCCTGCTGGACCTTAGGAACTCATGGAGGAGGAAATCAATGGTAAATCTGCTCCTTAAATATCTCATGCACCTTGAAAAGCATAAATCAGATAGTAGAGATAGCCAACAGTTGCAGACACAAGTTTGTCTTCTTCTCAGCCTCAGAGAGATCAATGGTGGACAAGGCATGGCCTTCCAAATGCTTGCTTCTCTTAGTGAGCCCCAGCCAGCACGGCCAATAGTAAGGATTGCTTGGAGCTGCTGGGTAACAATATACAACGCAGGGAGGGGAAATTTTCATTTATTTCCTGACAGAAAACTATTTCACAAGCTTTCTCCCCATCAGCCAAAATTCCAAGAGTTTTTGTGCATGGTGTGCGTGTGTATGTGTGTGTGTGAGAGAGAGAGAGACAGACATACATACATACATACATACAGACAGACAATCCGGTAACATTTTTTTATTGGGGTGGGTGTAGGCTTACACTTTGCACAAGGCAGGTTGTTTGCCTTTTGTTTTTTGCATGCAGTTAAGTTTCACATAAAATGCAAATGCACAGAAAAACCCACCTTCCTGCTAATGTGCTGTTGACAAAACAAAAAAAAAGCCCTGGTCTTTTCAGTTCAGGGCAGGCGCAAAAATTCCACCGTAGTTGGCATTTTTGATGGGTATCTCAGTGTGTCAAGGGAGACACCCTTTTTCAATGAGGAGAAAATGTGTGAATACTTGTTACAGCCCTAAAATGTTGCATTGGGGCAAATGTTGCATTGGGGCAAATGTTGCATTGGCCGCTAAGGTTGCCTTCTGCCCACTCCTGGCAATAGATTATTCACAAACGCTATGATGGAAAGGGCTTCAGAGTGAGGAACCAAGGTACTGTACATTCTGTCAAATAGTGTCTGAGAGACTATGGAGTTTTTTTTTTTAAAAAATCAACTTAACTCTATACCAGGGGTACCCAACCTATGTCCATGGGCTGGATCCGGCCCGCAGCACCAAATCATTCAGCCCATGCAGCCCACACCGCTTCTAGTGTGAGGAACCATGGGACCGGCCTGCTGAACCACATGACCGGCCTATGGCCCGAAAGGTTTGGGCACCCCTGCTCGATACTTTGATACTGTTTAAGAGCCCCTTTCAAGTTTTTGATTGTTAGTATTAGACTCATCTCTCTCTACTTCTGTTTTAAGCTGCCAAACTGCTACTACTTAATTTTCAAAGGGAAGTGATTCAGAACCTAAAGGTAAAGGTTTCCCTTGCTCGAAAGCCAGTCGTATTTGACTCTAAGGTTCAGTGCTCATCTCTGTTTCAAAGCCAAAGAGCCAGCGCTGTCTGCTTCTGCAGACGTTTCCGTGGTCATGTGGCAGGCATGACTAGACACCGGAGTGCAAGGAACGCTGTTACCTTCCCACTGAAGTGGTCCCTATTTATCTACTTGCAATTTCTTGCTTTCAAACTGCTAGGTTGGCAGGAGCTGGGACAAAGACAGGAGCTCATTCCGTCCTGCAGTACCCGGGAATCGAACTGCTGACCTTCCACCTAACTTGCCCGCAATTCCTCTTTGCCCCTTTCCACCCCACCTGCTCATTCCCCATGGCTTCAAAGTTTGCCCCACAAGAGGCCATCTCCCCAGACCGATCCTTTCCTCAAGCCACACACAGTGTCTGCTGAAAATATATGCGTTGTCCCATAAATGGTGACTGGCAGACATACTCCAAACTCATGGTGGCTGATAAGAAGCTTTTAATTATTTTGAAGAAACTGTTCAGGGACATTATATTTCTATATCTCCTCATCATTAATTACTACATTGTCCTCATCGTCACATCGTGAGTTAGTTAAAACGACTGAGGTTTTTTTTAAACTATTGCATTAGGGCTTTTGCCTGGCAAGATCTACCCTGATAGGTGCTTTGAGCAGTCTGAGCACTGTTTTTTTAATTACATAATATGAAGAGATTGCATCTCTGTGTCATATTTCCCAGGCGCCAAACCTAAAACTTAATTGCACGGCTGAGCAATACAGAAAGGTTCTTCTTTTCCTTTTGAATTCTGATTTATGGCAATGCTTCCTACAGTCTCTGTATTTTAAGGTGACAGACAAAAACATATTATGAACTTGAGTTTGGGTCTTCTGAGGCAGTGCTAGAATATTAGTGCCGCAGCTTGGCTGGATACTATACAGTGTGTGTGTGTGTGTGTGTGTGTGTGTGTGTGTGTGTGTGTGTGTGTGTGTGTGTGTGTGTGTGTGTGTGTGTGTGTGTGTGTGTGTGTGTGTGTGTGTGTGTGTGTGTGTGTGTGAGAGAGAGAGAGAGAGAGAGAGAGAGAGAGAGAGAGAGAGAAATCAGAAAATCTCCAACTGAGCCATTCTTAGGGCTTATGTGTTTGCTGTCTCTTAGCATGTATGTCTTCTACATTGAGAGACTGCCTGACATCTCAACCCCAGGCCATTCCTCTGACAAAGCATGGAATACCCAAGCTGACTGATATACTTGACAAGCATGCTGAGAGCATGTCATCAGACATATAGCTTCCACCACAGCCATACGCTTCACAAAAGGTGGGGATTCTGCACACACATAATAGCATTTTGTACCGTATTGACAAATCTGAGAATGAACTCTTTCACCTGGGAGGAAATTAACTTTGCACGTGCTCAGATGCTCACTTACCCAAGACTTTGGCATGTGAAAAGAGGTGTCTTGTACAAAGAGATGAGGGAGGCAGGTTGCCAGACACTCCCTGACACAAAAGATGGCAGATGAAAGATATTTATGAGGGCAGCTCCCAACAGATGTTGTTTCCACACGAAGCAAGTACTGTAGGTTGCCAAAGTGAGTTACTGTACATTTGTTTCGCTTATTTCCCGAGACCCCCTTTAAAACAACAACTGAAGAATTCAAATACAGTAGTGTATATAACTTTATTCAAAATTGGAAGGAAAGCATGTAAAGATTCATGAATACCCTGTGTCCTTTACAAAACATACCACCTTATTTTATGGCTAGTGAGTTCAAATCAGTTTGCAAATACCAAAGCTTGCAAAGCACAAATGTTAAAAATCCAGTGTTAAGATAAATAAAACCTAGAAAACACACGATCCAAATTATCTGAGTGGTTTTACTGAATATTATACCTGGTTTTATTAAAAGAATTTTTACAAAATGTTTTAAGTCATGTTCTGTTTTGTAAAGGCCTATGGTCATGCACAATAAAGACTGATGATGACATGTGTATGATGATTTATTTTCTGGTAGCAACTGTCTTTAAGCCTTTGTTGTTGATGATGGAAACTTAATTACCTACAACTTTCCCTATAATATAACCACAAAAGGAGACAAAAAAAATTGCAGAACTATAGCAGGTGAACTGGTCTAAACCATGGTTTGCCTATTTACGCCTGCATGTTCAAACATTCTTGACTGCAGTTAACAGAAGCTAGTCCTGTGGTAGGCAATCTATGGCCCATGGGATGGATCCAGCCCATGGCACCAAATAAACTGGCCCCTGCCCTCGCTCCAGCCGCTGCTGCCACAACCAGCAGTGGCGGCGGAATCAACAGTGGACTTGTTTATGGCTGTCGTAAATGGCAGGAGGACCACCAGTCTGGCACCCTCAAATGTCTAAGGGAATGTGACCCGGCCCCAAACTTAAAAAGTTTTGCAGCCCCTGATCTAGCCTGTAATGGCCAAAGTGACCCAGTAACAGATTTTTGAGTTGTGTTTAGATAACCAGGACTTGTCTTGAACACCACAAAACAACCACAAAAACAAAAAATATTGTTTGGAAAGGTGATTTCCTAACTTACCATTTTATCCCAAATTTCTGCTTGCAACTTATTCCCAATGCTGAACACTTCACGGGAAAACAGAGAATTCTCTGTTCTATAGGTAGAAATCCTAAGGAAACAGGTAGGGTAGTTTTTCAGGCACATTGCTGGCCCAATCAGCTTCAAGACTGAGATAATTTAATACTGTACATTAATTTAGCCACAGCCAATATTAACAAGATACATGGTCTGTATTTCTTTTGAAGCCAGACAATATGCTGAAAGGATTTCCCAACTGGCTCCGTAAGAGATAAAAGAGCCTAGACTGCCAGAGTTTAGCACTTCAAAGCAGCGGAAGAGCCATTAAGTTAAAAGAAAGGTACACACTTTGGCAAGGGAGGGTACCTGACAAGCATCTCAAGTATGACATTTGCACACACAAAAAAGAACAAGGTGATAATTACTGAGGATATCCATATCTCACATGTATACCTGAGCAGGCATGCTGATGCCATCAGCCAATCTATATGGAGGGAGGATTTAAGAAGATTTACACCAAACAAGCTTTTTATTTATTTATTTATATATATATAAAGAGAGAGATCTGCACATGGAGCTTTTATAGAGATAACGGAGTAAGTTGAATCATAGGACAGGAAGGTTAATTTGGAAGAAAAAGAATGAGTGAGAAGGCGATAGAAAGAGTTTCCTAGCAGGTGAAACTCATGGAAAAAGAGAAAGAAGCAAACTCTGTGAGGAGAGGAATCATAGGTTACAAGAAGGCCCGTTGTCTGAGTCCACTCTTGCCTTTCGTGAAAACCCAAAGAACTGCGTCCTGCAAAAATCTGCTTCCTTCCACTTCATGGCGTGAAATGATTTTGACTAACCAACGGGTGCACAAACCCAAAAAAAGAAAAAGAAACGTTAGATGATTTTTTTCAAGTAGGAACAGACCCAAAGACATGCAAGTATGAACATGAACCATGAGCAAGAAGGCAAGTGTTACTTTGAGGTGGAAAAACAGCCATCCTGCGGTGAATGGCAAAGCATCCTTTGTATTTCCCAGACGACAAACAGATCCATCCCAACCCCTCATGTGTGTTAAGTATAAAGGCCAGTACATAGTGGTGCACACCACCTTCAAAGTAAACACAACTTAGTCCTATATCACAATCCAGAGCCAATTCTAATTCAAATTCTCTGCATAAGTCACAAAACTCACGAGGGAGCAAATATAATTTTATTTTAATGATTTTCTTCAGTTGGACTTGCATTTTAAAATACCTCAGCTAAGCAGGAGGAAGAAATAGCAAGACTGTGAAAGCAGCCATAGATAAAGAAAGACGCAACGCTTCAGGAAAAACAAGAATAGCCTGACATTGGCCTCACTGTGTCCGGTACAGGTAGCTTTTTTCTCTCCCAGGACAATATTTATTTTTAAAAACCCACAAATTCTCCAATTCTGAAGTAGTAGGTGATACCTTTTCTGGATCACTAAATAAAAAGATCATTGTAAACTTTTGTGATTCATGAACACTTCTTCATGAAGTGATCATGAAAGCTTGCCATGATTTTTTTATTTAGTAATCCAGAAAAGGTATCACCTACTACTTCTGCACATGTTTTATACATGGATCACATGGCTGACTTTGCTTATCCAATTCTGAACATTACTTTGCCTGTTTTAAAAAAATAATTTATGTATCTTTAACGTTATTTGAAAAAGCCCACAAATGTGCATCACTTTATACACATCATGCATAAAAATTGAACTGTTGATTGAACTAGTGACAGACACAGATGTGCAGAGGTAGGAATTACGCCACATGGGAAGGACCCAACGTGACCACAGGCAAAATTTTAGAGCCACAATTTCATACACACTCACCATTCAAATTCAGTGGGACCTACCTCCGTATTAATCCTAGAAAGACCACTTTTAAAGTACCTTTGCTACATGTAACTCTCTCTTCATACTCTTTGTGTGTGCTTCTATTGTATGGCCACAGAAAGTGAGCTATGGAAGCAAACCCACATAAAATCTGTGCAAAGATTGCTGGCAAGGTCAGTGCTATGTAGACATTCAAACCACTCACCTGAGATTTAAATCTGTCATTTAGACTGTCATAACTACATAGAAGTATTAGGTCTCCCTTGCTCAAAAGCTGGTCGTATCTGACTCTAGGAGCCAAAGAGCCATTTACAGTCAAAAAGCCAGCACTGTCTGCAGAAATTTCTATGATCATGTGGCAGGCATGACTAGACACCAGAGTGCACAAAACACTGATACTGTACTTTTCCTGCTGAAAGGGTACCTATTTATCTACTTGCATTTTCTTGCTTCAACTAAATACTTAGTCTATAAATACTTAGTTGCTCTTAATACTTTTTAAAAATAATTTTAATTTAATTTAATTTTTAAAATACAAATATAAAGAAGAAGACATAGGAAAAACAAAAATACATAACATAACAAAATCCAGACTGTTTAGTATACTATATCAATCATAAAACTTGTAGTTAGTTAGTTAGTTAGTTAGTTAGTTAGTTAGTTAGTTAGTTAGTTAGTTAGTTAGTTAGTTAGTTAGTTTATACCCCGCCCTATTGGTGTAAACACCACTCAGGGCGGCTTACAAAGAAAGTCCTATATCATAATAAAACCCTAAAAGACATCAAAACTAAAAACAATATTAAAACTCCTATCTAAGGAAGAATCATAAAACAAGTAAACCCTACAATACCCATCCTAACCCCTTAAGAAGACAAAAAGGAATTAAAACAGACATTAAAAGGTTTTTTTAAAAGGTGGGGGGAGAGGGGAGAATAAAATCAGACAGGTCAATTGAAGGTACTATATAAGCCAAATTAATTAACCTTATTCAAATTTGCATAAAACATATATAACATTTAACAAGTGCAACTTCCACCCTTGGGACCTTTCTTTCCTTTCCACAGACTGTATCTTAATTCTCTAATTTAACTGTTATATCTTCCCCTGTTTCCAAAAGTCAATACTTTATTGACCTGGCTTGAATCCCTTAGATTTTTGGGAAACATATTCAATAAAATCTCCCTGTATATGTAAAAATTCATTATTCCTTGTCATCCCCTTTTAAATTTTTGAGTCGCTCTTATTACTTCTATGTAGTTATGACATGTTGTCTAGGAATTCCAGGAGGGAGCAGATCTTTTGAGCACAGGGGGTGGTGGCGTCATTCACCCGTGACCCTTGCATGTAAAGGGGAATGCCTAGGTAGGCCATTATTCAGCCAAGAGACAAAAGGGCGTGAGGAGAGGTATTGAAGGCAACTTTCATTTTGACACAAGAAACCAATCCAAGCAAAACAAAGGAAAGGCTGTAAGGGGTTTCGCCTATACAAATTCAGAGAGCCTGGCTTTTCCTATTAGGTTATCTTGGGTCAAATGAATAACCTTCAGTTTTTAAATAAATGCCACCTGGGGATGCCAAAAGTTGTAGAACAAGGTTACCTCAAGAGGTCGGAGAAACATACAGCCATAATTACTGGGCTGAGAGGGAAGCCACCTGCTCAAGAGACCTCACCTTCTGACATCTACAATTCCTCTCAGAAATGAAAATGACACAGGACAAGATTGTGTTCCTCTCCCAGAAAAATTGTCAGGGTCATCAAAGGGCAAAGGTGGACTCAAGTCCTTCTTTTCCAAATTCTGCTGCTTTCCAGCCAAGTGCCTCCATATTCCAGCCTATCTCAGGTCCAAACACAATCAGTGTTTTGGCTAAAAGGCAGCTGAGGTTGGATGTGTGCAAGAATGTCAAATAAATATTTCAGCTTCCTAACATCACTTTCTGATATATGTTTGGGTTATTTTTAGTGCCGGAGCAGGAACCAATAATGCACAAATCTCAGAGCCCATCTTGCCTTCTGCACAATCACAAGTTCATCTATATTTCATAGGTATTCTTGGGGATCTGCTTGTCCTGTTGACAGCCATGTTTGGACTGAAAAATTTGAAAATTACAGATTAAATGGGGAAAAACAAGGCACAGAGCTACCCCTCCAGGGCAAAAGTCTGTGTCGATTCACAGTAAGAGCTTAGACAAGCCCAGGCAAGGTTTCTGCGGGGATAGGAGCCTCCTTCTCCACAAATGCCAATGAGCTCTTTATTAAAATTATAAAAGCCCAAGGGCACAAGGAAAGTCAGTTTAGTTGACATCTTTTTCAGCAAACACATCTCTGTAAAAGCGTAGGGGGAGGGGGAGTCAACCATCTCTCCCTCTCAAGCAGACAGCTCGCTGTCTCATTTATCCCCTTTTCAAAAGAAGAATTTCTAAACCAGGTGTGCCCAAACCACAACCCATGGGTCAGATCTGGCCCCTGATGCCAATTCAACCGGCCCACACCGCCTTCATCGCTCCTGGAAGCATATGGCCATGTTTTACTTCTGTGAGCAATGAGGGTGGTGTGGGCCAGATGAATTGGCATCAGGGGCCAGATCCAGCCCACAGGCTATAGTTTGGACACCCCTGGTTTAAGCAGAGAAAATGGCAGCTTAAAATCTATCTCATCCTGTTGCAAAACAGACTGCAAGGCATGTTTTACTTCCACTTCCAGTGGGAGGAACCACATGACCGGCCTGCTGAACCACATGATCGGCCCACTGAACCATTTGATCACCCTGCGGCCCAAAAAATTTGGGCACTCCTGCTCTAAACAAAGGCCAGGAATTTGCAGGTGAGATTCCTGTGAAACTAAACAGTCTCCACACAGAAGATGCTGCCTGCTGCTTCTCTGCATGAGTCACTGATGTGGGTTCCTCAGTTGCCAATCAGGCAATGCTGGTTTGGGACATTCTGCCACCCACTGCCTCACAAGCAAAAAGGGTTGAGCTGATGGTTTCCAACGAAGAGTCAAACAACAAAATCATCCACCTAAGACTGAGTGCCTGTCTCTGTCCCAGCTCTTGGGGTCATGAAAGGAGCCTCATTCCGGCATCCCCTGAGTGGAGTTTTTCCAGCAAAAATCCTTTCAACCCAGAATAATTTCTGACATGAATTTATTATTATTATTACCCACCTCCAGAATTATCCACTGAGTTTTCTAGGTGGCAGTGTATGGGGCACATCTAGGTGAGAAAAACAGGAGATGGGGACTTTTAACATAGATGCTTGCATGTTCTAGAGCAGGGCTCAGCAAACCTGGCTTTCCAGGTGTTCTTGGACTTCAATTCCCAGAAGCCCTGATCAGCTGACTTGAGCTTCTGGGAATTGAAGTCCAAGAACACCTGAAGAGCCAAGTTTGCTGACCTCCTGTTTGAGAGTAGAAGTGGGCAGGGCAAAGTGTAGTCCTCCAGATGCTGGACTGCAACTCCTGAAAGGCTAACCAGCATGATTCCATAGGAAAGATCATGGGAGCTGCAGTCCAACAATGTGGTGAGTTATAATCTGATAAACTTGCCTAACCATCTTCTAGCATACCTGTCAAGTTTTGGATTTGGAAATAAGGGAAATTTCCCAGGAAATACGGGAAACTTGACAGCTATGCTTATCCTGTTCTGCCCTCCAATGGTGGCAATAGGGCATTGCAGTCTAATTAATAAGGGATGACAGCAGGAAAGAGGGTAAAATAAGGGGTTTCTCCGGCCAATAAGGGATACTTGACAGCTATGTCTTCTAGAGCAGCCCTCCTCTAACTGGTGCTCTCTACGTATGTAGGAAATGCTCTTAAAAACAAACACTTAGGGTTAACCCAGAGTGCATATTTTCAATTTTAATTTAGGGTTAGAAAAGGAGACAGTTATTATCAAAAGTTTAATGCTATGGGGGAGGGGGTGGATATAGTCAAATCTCCTTCTCCATCATTTTGCTTTCTGCAGGCACATGTAAGCAATCTCTTTAGTCATTATTTAGCCAGTAGCTGCCATCCCTTCAGCCGAGTGCCTCATCAATCCTCTGCAGCCTGTTAATAACTTCTGTTGTTCTTCTCTAAACTCCTAATTTATCAACATTTCTCAGAACCAAGAGGCATGCACAATTTTACAGATAGAAGAGAATAAAGATCAGGACAGTTTTCTCCCCCTAAATCAGGGATTCCCAACCTTTTCAAGCTGGGGGCCAGGTCATGCTCTCTCAGTCAGCTTTGAGGGATGGATGACCATTTTGTCCTGCCTTCATGAGGGGGCCAGCCATTTTGCCTCAACAGCTTTAAAGGGGGGGGGGGCATTTTCTTTCTTGAATGCCCTTGGTGGGGTGAGTGGGGGCAACATGAATTGGAACCATGGGCCCGCCCACGGGCATTAGGTTGGGAACTCCTGCTCTACATCATCAGCTTGCACTTCTTCACAGTTTTCCCAGAATTGTTCCCTCCTGACCTCACTCTTCATTTGGCATCTGCTTGTCTAGAAAACTGCTGTCAGTCTTTCTCCATCTGTCGTTCTCCCAACTCTCCACCCTTTTCTACTCATATTCTCCCAGAGCCTGTGCTTTCCAATCCACTTATGAGTCTGTCTCCTACCAGAAGCCCTCCTTTACTCCTAGCAATTTCCACAGAGATAACTGCATTAGTTCATTGCAATGAGCACCGCAAATTAGACTTGCGGCACTTCAAAGAGTAAAGGATTTACTAGGGCAGAAGTTTTTCATGGAACCAGAAGCCACTCAACTTCCATTCCCTTGGCTACATCACCCAGCATGTTGACATCTGCTTTTCCCCTCAAACCACAGGTTACCCCTCTTTCCATAGAGCTGGTATTTTTTTCTCTCCCAATCCCATTATATTCTTTTCGCACTAAAAGTGGACCTACAGAGACATTCTGCAGTGCTTATGTTGCAGTACTGCAACCCAAACTGCTCACATTGTTAGTTCGATCCCAACAGGTTCCAGGTTGACTCAGCCTTCCAAGGTCGGTAAAATAGCAATAGCCATAGCAGTTACACTTATATACCACATCAGAGCACTTAGTGCACTCTCTGGGCGGTTCACAAGTTAATTAGCAATTTGCCCCCAACATACTGGATACGCATTTTACCGTCCTCAGAAGGATGGAAGGCTGAGTCAACCGTGATCCATGTCAGGATTGGACTCACTACGTTTTGGCTTCAGTACAGCAGTTTAACCACTGTGTCACCCGGACAGTGTAAGTGCAATCGCTATTGCTATTCTGTACTACCTTCGAACTACACAAGTGAAGTCCAGAGGAGTGTTCAAAACAGGGGTCGGCAACCTTCTTAAGTCGGGGGCCGGGTCACACTCTCTCAGACAGTTGAGGGGACAGACTGGTGTTCTCCCCCACCATAAATGCTGCTGTGAACACATCCGTGTCCACTTCTGACGGTGGCAGTGGTGGTTGGAGCA
Source organism: Bradypodion ventrale (assembly GCA_035047345.1). Classification (NCBI taxonomy): domain Eukaryota; kingdom Metazoa; phylum Chordata; class Lepidosauria; order Squamata; family Chamaeleonidae; genus Bradypodion; species Bradypodion ventrale. The sequence continues at coordinate 135,874,132 of JAWDJE010000002.1, read as the reverse complement.
AGATTATTTGGCACCGTGGGCCATAGGTTGCTGACCCTTGGTTCAAAATAACCTACACTGTCACAGCAATTAGAACATCTATGAGTGTGGTATAGCATCACAGCAGCTCAACAAAGGCAGAGACAAGCAGCAACACACATATTGATTTTACAGTTCTTAGATTTTATTTTTAAATGAAAGACGCCGAGACTAAAGCAGACCTACGTGGAAGAGAAACCTTACTTACTAGTTACTTCTACAGGTTGTATAAAAATGCCAGTTATCTATTCCATGCAACCTAATGGAGAAGCACAACATGAAGAGGTTCTAATACTTTTGAGTTTCTCCCACAAAAATCCTTTCAACCCAGAATAATTTCTGACACGAAATTATTATTATTGTAAAAAATATTTATAGTAATGTCCCACACTTTCTCCAAGGTGCTCAGACCAAAAAAAATTCCTCCCGGCATATAACCAGCCCAGACCTTCCTAACTTGAGCCATAAGACTACAGCAGGGGCCTTCAGACCTTTCAATGGTTACTAATGGCACTAAATTAATCTACTCCTGTGTTACAGATGGAGACTACTGAGAGAATAATTGTGTGCCTGTAGCTACTGAGTTCTTGGTGAAAGTGAGAGATAAACCTGAGGCTTCCTGGCACATGGCCCATTAAGACACCAGCTCGCACATCAGAGAGGGAAGGCATTAAGGTGCCGGAGCACGACAGAGCCAACCAACTTTGCTTTCCTGGTTTGTGTGACAGTTACTGGCTTATATCTCATAGGCTTTGATGGGGTTTGTGCAGTAATACGTGTGCACACAGAACTGCAGCCCTGTTTCAAAACAACACATGCAGGGTAGGCTCCAAGGTTAGACTGCAGGAGCAGAGGAGTAAGGTAGCAGATTTATTGTTAAAAATCTTTCTCATATATGTGATCCAGACAAGATGGAGACCCTGTTGTTTGGAGAAACCCCAGCTCAGTTGGGTGGTTTCCAGCCTCATCTAGATGGGGTGGTTCTAGCTTTGGCTTCAAGGGCCAGACGGCCATTTTGCTCTGCGACCTGCTTGCATGATGGGTGCAGCCATTGTGTTCCAACAGCTTCAAAGAGGGTGGCCATTTTGTTTCTGGAATGCCCTTGAAGGGTGGGGGCCACATAAAATGGCACCGCAGGCCAAATCCAGCCCACAGGCCTTAGGTTGGGAACCCCTGTGCTAAACCATGCTGTACATCAGAGTGGGCAGTCACCACCGTTCAGATGTTTGTGGCTTACAACACTCACTAGGCCTAGTCAACAAAGCACAGTGGACAGTAAAAGGCACAGGAGGTAAAGTCTAAAAATATGGGGGGGGGGCACACAGATGTCACTGGTATAGTAGGTAGAACAATTAAAAAGAAAGGAAAGGGAAAGTAGCAGAAAGCAACTTCCCCTTTTGTCTTTTCTGAAAGGGGCTATTCCAGTTTGTGGCATCCTTTTGTTTTGTCTCCTTGAAAAGTATTTTTTTACAGAACATGGCTTTCCTATCAGCCCCCTTCAGAGCAAAAAACACAAAAGCACCGATGCAGCCAAAGTCACAAAGAGGCAGAACGAAATGTTCCCTCAAGCAACCTCACAAGGCTGTGCTAATTTTATGCTCTTAAGGCTACCTTCTGAAAACAAAGAATGCCCATTTCCCTAGATCACATACAAATTTCTTTCAACATAATTTCAGTGGACTAATTTTAAAATATGTTTCAGAACCATACTCAGCTTACAGATAGGTAGGCACAAAACAAAATGTAATTTCCCCTCAAAATTAATATTTCTCCAAAAGCTTATATATATTAAAATATATATAAGGACAACCTAGCAGTTCCTGCCAACCTAGCAGTTCGAAAGCAAGAAATTGCAAGTAGATAAATAAGGACCACTTCAGTGGGAAGGTAACAGCGTTCCGTATGCTCCGGTGTCTAATCATGCCTGCTACATGACCACAGAAACATCTGCAGAAGCAGACAACGCTGGCTCTTCGGCTTTGAAACAGAGATGAGCACTGAACCCTAGAGTCGGATATAACTGGCTTTCGAGCAAGGGAAAACTTTAAGGACAAAATACATGAAAAAAGGATACATTATTTAAAATAACAGAGAGAAACACAAATACAGTGGTACCTCATACAACAATTTAATCCGTTCCATGGGGCTCGTTGTTGTACGAAACAACTGCTATACGATACATGCATCGTATAGCGATTTCCCCTATGAGATATATCGTAATTTTTTTTTTTTTGCTAAGCTGTTTTTCCATTGAAAAATTGTTGTATGATTTTTTTTCCATAGGGAAAATTGTTATGCGGGACACCATTTCCCCCCAAAACCTAATTGTTATGTGATTTTGTTGCTATACGGGGCGATTGTTGTATGAGGTTCCACTGTACCTACATTAGAAAGCAATGTGTATATTAGGCAATAGGTACCAAAATGTTTAGAAATGTGTCCACACTGTTTTGAAAATTTCTTGAAATCCCAAATTGAAGAGAAAACAGGGCAAAACAGGGTGAAGACTGTGAGGAGTTTCACAGCACGATCGCTGTGGCTCATTGGCACACCATGGTCATAAATCGTGGGTGATCGTTCTCCTTACCTCATCTGTTTTTACGCCGTAACTTAGAGGCCCCAGTTTGGGCCTCTGACTCAAGGCTTTTGGCCCTCCCCACTATGCCCAGGGATGGCACGCAGTCATTCAGCTAGCACGCAGCTTTCATCCAATTAGCAAGGTGAGCACGAGGCAGACATGCTGATATTTAGCCAATTAAGTAACTTTATGTTATCGCAGGTAACCAATAAGAATATATTGCATACTCTTCTCTGGAATGTCTTTGTCCTGTTATTCCTAATAAACTCCGACCGGGCTATCTTGCCCTATTGCCTCTTCATGAATCAAGCCTCCGCTGTCTCCTTGATCCCAAAACACAGCATCTGGTGACCCGCGACGTGATTGCTGGATCCCGACTCCCCGACTCACCGGCTGGAATAGCCCCCTGGTGCACCTCAGCCTTTTTAGGCTCCCTCAGCTTTCGATCTCCCGATTGTGAGTATGGGGGGGGAACTTTCTTTAGGGCAAAAGACCCATGCAAAGGAATTGCAGGAACTCATCAAGGAGAGCGGATGTCCAGACATCACGCTTAATAGTCTAGAAGACTTCATTAAGGAAGTCGAATTCCAATGTCCTTGGTACCCAGAAATTGGATCACTCAAACGGGATGATGGGCAAAGAGCAGAAACAAAAGAAGTGCAAGATTTTACTCCAAAAAATATTTTGTTGTCCCAGAGGCTTACTGCACCATTGCCACAGCTTTTGCCCCCAGCCAAGGGAGGGAGTCTGACTGCCCCTCCATCATATGAGAAACAACAGCATGAGCCCCCTGATGGAGATGGGGGTGGAAATGGAGATGTGACATTATATCCTGCCTTGCAGCAATCAAGCACTTTTAGCCCTACAAAAGACCTGTTCTCTGCTGCTTTAACTGCAGTTGTGCTGGATATGGAAACTGTTGCTGTATATCCAGTGAACAGAGAGGCTCTTGCAAATGGGACTGCTGCAATACTGCCTGCCAAGTCTAAAAAACAACTAGTGCCAGCTGATTGGGAACAAATGGTGGGGACCTCATCACAGATTGAAGTTATCAATGCATGCAGAGTGGCAGGAAGCAAGGAGTGTGATTCCAAGAGCAGCACAGGAGACCTCAGCTCACCCCTGAAACAGCCCTCATCACAAGAGCCAGAGAAGCTGAGTAGTAAACTTGATTCCTCACGTGTGGCCAGGAAGTGGAAGGATGGCCCAGAGGAGGAATGCAGAAAACCCAAGCCCAGAAAGGGGTCTTCTTGCAAATACAAACTAACAGGTGCAGTTTGTCATAAAGTTGAGATTCAGATGCTGCAGATGAAAGAAGTCCAGAGGAAAAGGGGGGTGGATCCTTCCTCTATGGACAGCAGGCTTTTGCAAAAATACAAGGAGGGAGAAAACATACTCCAGTTTTTGGCTGATTTTGAACTGCCCAACCCTCAAACAAAGAGATCCAGAGTGGGCTGTCCCAAGTTTCAAGCATCAGGATTGCAGGGAAAGCAAATGGGAATTCCCTGTGATTTTCATCAGTGAAGGAAGTTACTTGCAACTTCTGGAGAAGTTCTTTGTGCGCATACCTCATCTGCCTGCCTTAATACAGATGGGTGTGCCTGGAGCATGAAGGAATGTGTGTTTGCCTGAAAAGCTGAAAAGGGGGGTTGTCTGGTTGTCTTGTGAATTCAGTGAGAATTAATTTATGGCCTAATTTCAACCTTGCCATGCCAAGAACTGTGCTGGAGAGAAGATAATGTTTAAGTTGTAATCTGAGAAGAAGAAAGCTTCAATCAACATTTGGACTTTTAATCTGGACATTTTAATTGGACTAAAAAGTTTGTGTGGACTCTAAAGAAGAATTGGCCTTGTTTGCATTATAAAACCTGAAAGCCTTTTAAAAATTGTCTACCTGCTCATGCTATGAGTGTGAAATGCTAATTCTATAATGATTCTTTGTTGCCACATGCTTCTCTTTCCAGGAGCGCTTGCCATCCAAGATGAGCTGTCCCAACGCTTTGAGTATAACCTGTGGTATAAGCTTGCCCAGTCGAATTTTTCAAAGCGCTAAAAGATGATGGCGTCAAATTACTACACTCAATATGCCAGCAAATCTGGAAAACAAAACAGTGGCCACAGGATTGGAAAAGATCAGTATACGTCCCAATCCCAAAAAAGGGCAACGCCAAAGAATGCTCAAATTACCGAACAATTGCACTCATCCCACACGCCAGCAAGGTGATGCTCAAGATAATACAGGACAGACTTCAGCAGCATGTGGAGAGAGAACTACCAGAGGTGCAGGCCGGTTTCAGAAGAGGCAGGGGGACTAGAGACCACATTGCCAACATACGTTGGATCATGGAGAAAACAAAGGAATACCAGAAACAAGTTTACTTTTGTTTCATTGATTACACTAAGGCATTTGACTGTGTGGACCACAACAAGATGTGGCAAGTAATTAAAGAGATGGGAATACCAGAGCACATCATATGCCTCCTGAGAAATCTGTACATGAACCAAGAAGCAACAGTTAGGACAGAACATGGAATGACAGAGTGGTTTGGAATAGGAAAAGGAGTAAGACAAGGCTGCATTTTATCACCCTGCTTATTCAATCTATACACAGAGCACATAATGCGAAATGCAGGGATGGAGGAATCACAATATGGGATTAAAATTGCTGGGAGAAACATAAACAATCTGAGATATGCAGACGATACCACCCTAATGGCAGAAAGTGAGGAAGACCTAAAGAACCTCTTGATTGGGCTGAAGGAGGAGAGTGCAAAAGCTGGTTTGAGACTCAATATCAAGAAAACCAAGGTAATGGCAACAGGCCCAATCAGTTCCTGGAAAATAGATGGGGAAGAAGTAGAAGCAGTGACAGATTTTACTTTCCTGGGATCAAAGATCACGGCAGATGGGGATTGCAGCCATGAAATAAAAAGGCGACTGATTCTTGGGAGACAAGCCATGAGAAACCTGGGGAACATAGTGAAAAGCAGAGACATCACATTGCAAACAAAAAGTAGAATAGTCAAAGCAATGGTATTCCCAGTGGTAATGTACGGATGTGAGAGCTGGACAATTAGGAAAGCTGAACGCAGAAGAATAGATGCCTTTGAAATGTGGTGTTGGAGGAGAGTTTTGAGAGTACCCTGGACAGCGAGGAGAACAAATAGGTCAATCTTAGAAGAAATCAACACTGACTGCTCATTGGAAGGGCTAATAGTAAAGACGAAGCTAAAGTATTTTGGACATCAAATGAGAAGGGAGGATTCACTTGAGAAGGCCCTGATGTTGGGAAAGGTGGAGGGCAAAAGAAGAAGGGGGAGGCCAAAGATGAGATGGCTAGATGGTATTGTGGACGCAACGGGCACAGAGCTGGGAGTGCTGAGGGGGATGGTGGAGGACAGAGGTGCCTGGAGGACAATGGTCCATAGGGTCGCAAAGGGTCGGAACCGACTGTGCGACTGAACAACAACAAAAGCTTGCCCGCATTTCTAATCAAACTGAGTTTTGCCTTAAGCAAAGCGTTGACTCCTATCACCTGTTAAGCACCTGTCTCATTCCCATTTGCTACAGTCCCCAAAACGTCAGTAGGTCAGTGTTGGGTTACGATATGGCCGACTTTAATGACCAGGTCAAAAACAAATATGCTCTTAGCCCCTTTTGGGGAAAGGCAACCAAAAGGCTGCCCTTTGATGCCCTGTCTCTCTATACTCCTATTGTAGCTGTTAGCAATGCTAGTAAATGTGCCAGGGTTGTGAACTGTACTCAACATAAGTCAAAGCCTCGCTGTTTCCAGCCCGGTCGCGGCCTTAATTGCACCGGGAGAGAAACAGAGGACCTTCATTTTAACTTTCAGCACATTCTGTTGCCTTCTGGGTGGTTCTGGACCTGTGGGTCACGAACTTGGAACTATATTCCTGCTAACCTCTCTAAAACCACTTGTTGCCTTAGTCGTATGATTGTTGCTTTGCCCAACCGCACTACGCTGGTCCGTCAGCGTCCCGCCCACAAACGCATCACCCGGGGTACTGCCGCTGAGCAGTTACCCTCTGATTGCGATAGCACTGTTAAGGTGCTTTCCCAGGCCGAATACACATCCTTAGCCATCAGTCTTGTTGGCGTGCCTGGCCTGGCAGCCGGGAATGCAAGGCAGCTTGGAAAGCTTGCTTGTGCATTTGTAAAAGCCATCAATCACACTTCCCATGCTATTAGCCTCCTGAACAGGGAGCAATTTCAGCTTCGCAACGCCATTTTAGATAACCGTGCCGCGATCGATTATTTGCTAATGTTGCATCATCAAGGTTGTGAGTCTGTGCATAATATGTGTTGCTTTAACTTATCCGATAATTCTAATAAGGTACAAAACCAATTGGATTCTTTAACCAAAATTGTTTCTGATATTAAGCAAAACCCTCTGGCTTCGTGGTGGAGCACTCTTTGGTCCTGGCTTCCCAACGGAGCTTGGGTACGGATCATCCTGCAGTATGGTTTAATTATTCTCGCCATTCTGATAACTGCCTGTTGCTTTATTCAATGCATACCTTCGTTGCTAGCCACCTGCCTGCAAGGATTTCGCTTCCGGCCTCGTGCACGCAAGGACCAAATTTATTATGCTTGTAAGCTTCTTAAAAACAGAAGGGGGAAGATGTGAGGAGTTTCACAGCACGATCGCTGTGGCTCATTGGCACACCATGGTCATAAATCGTGGGTGATCGTTCTCCTTACCTCATCTGTTTTTATGCCGTAACTTAGAGGCCCCAGTTTGGGCCTCTGACTCAAGGCTTTTGGCCCTCCCCACTATGCCCAGGGATGGCACGCAGTCATTCAGCTAGCACGCAGCTTTCGTCCAATTAGCAAGGTGAGCACGAGGCAGACATGCTGATATTTAGCCAATTAAGTAACTTTATGTTATCGCAGGTAACCAATAAGAATATATTGCATACTCTTCTCTGGAATGTCTTTGTCCTGTTATTCCTAATAAACTCCGACCAGGCTATCTTGCCCTATTGCCTCTTCATGAATCAAGCCTCCGCTGTCTCCTTGATCCCAAAACACAGCAGAAGACTGCAACAATTATAATTAGCGAAGCTAAAGAGAAGAAAGAGAGAAAGAGAAAGGGGGATATTATGTCTCAAATTCTCTCACACCCAACAGAAATTGATCCTGCCATACCTCTACCAGGACTTTTTGTTACTCTGTCAAGTAGAAAGCTATTGATTTCTTTCCCACCCTAGATTTAATTAAACATGGTGCATGGTGAGTCGTTGAGGTGAGAAAGGCGGCCTACAAGTTCAAAAATAAATAGATAAATAAAAATAAAGGGTCATAGAACAGATCTTGTCCTCTGAAGATGAAGAGAATATTCTGATCTCAAAAACTTTTCCTTGCAGTCAGTACCAGTGGACGCTACAGCCCACAATGTCATGGAGGAAGTAAATCCCTTCTGAGTTTGAGTCCAAATTTAAAGGTACAGTGGTACCTCGCATAACAAACGCATCGTATAGCGAAAAATGCACTCAACGAAGCATTCGTTATGCAATGGCGATACCCTGCATAATGAATTTTTTTCATTATGCAGAGTTTTTGGTAACCGGGGTATACCCACTTAATGGGAACCCCAGTTAATGAACATTTTCCCCCATTATACATGACATCTCCCATACGGAACCAGATAACGAAAAAACCGCATAGCAAAGAGCTCTGTGGAATGGAGTTTTTTCGTTATGCAGGGTTGTACTGTATTGTCAAAGGTGCAGAGACTATTTAAGAGATAAAGTTCAGCAGATTGGATATAAAGATCAAAATAAAACAGAGTGGATCCATCATACCCATGACATTACAGTGACCAGCCCCCACCAGACAGCAACTGTGGAAACCACCATAAACCCCACCACACAGAATTTTTAATGCCAAGCAGATGAATGAAATGCATGTATGAACAAATGACCAGCTGGAGTTCCTTCAACAGCCAAAAAAACCAGGGGGGGGGGGGGGGAGAGGAGAATGGGGAAATTGAAGGAAACGTAAGATATGGCAGCTTCCAATCCTTTTTCTCTTTTCTTCCCAAATACATATATCAGAACCAAGAATGCTTGGGATGAGCACACAAGCTCTTCATTGGCCAGAACCAATTATTAAGTATAGAAGCCCGCTGACTAAGTAAGTTACTAACTAAAGTTGGAAGCCCTGAGGACCTCTAGAACAGTCCAGTTTAATTATACAGTAAATAGTGATTGTTGAATATAGTAACTGTCTCACTGTATCGTCTGAGAAGAGAAACATGCCCTAAGCTCCAATGCCCAGTCAGACACAATCGGGAAGTACTGGATGTCCTATTCCAAAAAAAGAAACTTTTCTTATTTCTGGGAACAATCTGGAAGCAGGGAGGTAAACATCAAGGCTCCTCTGTCATAATTATACACAATGAGTCTGTACTCCAAGTGAGGCAGAGAAGTGGCATGGAAAGCCTCACAGCAAGTGGAGTGCCGATTCAGAAACGCCTCCCCATTCACCAAAAAACAAGAGAAAACCAGGGGGAAACAGGAAAAAAGGTGTAAAGAGAAGGAGCAGGTGCCACACAAAAGAACATGTTGGTGCAATCTTGCCCTCCACCCATTCTGTGTGACCTTTCCCATATGGGGAGAAGGCAGAGGAGCAGGGACCAGAAAGGGAGAGGATGCCACAAAAGCCACAGGAGGTTAACAAGCTCCACGCAGCCAGGGCTCCTCGGGACAAAAAGGTGCGTGTCTGGTTGGAAAGAAGACGGCACAGAGCCCTGTTTCCTCTATGCAGGAGAGAGAACAAACCTCTGTGCTAACCCATGGAAGTGTAAGCAGGTGTCCCCCTTGGAATAATAGGGAGCAGCCCTCACACAAACCCATTTACACCTTGTCAATTAGCATGACTTCATTCACAGCTCAATGAGAGGAAGAGGGGGTGTGGAGAGAGAAAAGCCCAGCTGTCTAAGAGCAGCTAGTGTGCACAATGAGGAGAATTGAGAGGCTGAGCCTTGGCTGGGCGAAGGTCCCTATTATTATTATTATTATTATTATTATTATTATTATTATTATTATTATTATTATTATTATTATTATTATTATTATTATTATTATTATTATTATTATTATTATTATTATTATTATTATTATTATTATAGTGGTACCTCATACAACGATTTTAATTTGTTCCACAGGGCTCATTGTTGTATGAAACAATTGCTATATGATGCATGCATCGTATAGCAATTTTCCCTATGGGATGCATTATACAATAATTTTTTTCGCTGTTTTTCCCATTGAAAATTGTTGTTTGGATTTTTTTCATACGGAAATTTGTTATGCGGGATGCCATTTCCCCCCCAAAACCTAATTGTTATACGATTTCGTTGCTATACGGGGTGATTGTTTATGAGGTTCCACTGTATTATTATTATTATTATTATTATTATTATTATTATTATTATTATTATTAACAAAAACAAATCAACCATTTGTTTGTTCACAGTCGAGGACTGGAATAAAAATTAACTGTTCAAGCTCTAACCAAGGACCTAAGAACTATTAAGGTAACGTCTGAGTATATATGCAGTTCCTAGTAGAGTTGTTTTTTGGACAGTTAGGATGTTCAAGTCAAATAAATCAAAACATTCCAAATATCTAGGGAGTCCTTTAGGTATTGCTGCAAGGGCTCCAATCACTATTGGTGCAACAACAGATTTCTTCCTCCATAGACGTTCGGCCTAAATTTATAAATCATGATATTTTGTTATTTAATCCAGCAGTTTGTCCTCAATTTGTTTGTTGTTGTTGAAGAAAAAGAAGTACTGCAGCAGCAGCAGCAGCAGCAGCAAACAACTGGTCTTTTAATGGTAGATTTTAATATTATTAACAACAACAACAACAACAAATAGCATCATAATCAGTTGCAAACAGAAGTGTCTTCCTGTAGACAGAGAATTTTACCCCAGCAACTCAGGACAGGCACCTGTGACAAAGTCATATATATATATTAAAAAAGGGCGGGGGGACAAGGATCCTTGTGGCAATTTAAATACTGACAAGTTTTATTCATCTCTTACAAGCTTCCACTGACTGCAGCCCAAACCTTCAGATGCATTCCCTGAAAGCTAATCCCAAGTAAGACTTTTTAGTTTTCAAGGAGTCCTGCTACTCCTTGTTGTTTTCCCTCCGAGCAACTTCATAGCTTCTCCTCTGGAAATTAAAAACAAAATTAAAAGCCATCTTTCATTTGAGAGCTGATTTGGACAGCATCTTAGTTTTATAAACCTCAATGTTCAGGAGAATTTAAAAAATAAAAATACAATTGAGGGGTTATCACCTCCTTTCTAGGCTCCTGGATAATTCTCAAGTCTGTGACTACAAGATGAGATATCTCATCTCAGAACACCAGCTTGCTGCTGAGAGAGTGGTCCAAGTCAAGGTTTCTCCGGCTGAGATTAGTTTGGCGGGGTGGTGGTGGTGGTGGTGACACCAAGGAAATCAGCTCTGGACAAATCCAGGCACACAATGCTTAATCTGTTTCTTATTCTACGGCTTTCAGGCCAAAGTGAATGTAGATCTGATCCAATTCTGAGGACAGAGCGATAAATGCTTGTTGGTTTGGGTTGCCCTGATTGAAAACCACATGTTCACAGTAGAACAGATGCCCTGCTTCTACCACAGCTTTCTGAATAGTTACAAGGAATGGGTCAACATTTCAGTTAGCCCTCTTTGATAGAAAAAGATGAGAAGTGTTATAGCTTAGTTTATTAAACAGCATCCTAATACCTGTTATGTTTATTTCACCAAACAAGGACACAAACAACAGCAAGTCTGTCAAGCAGGACAGTGCAGAATATTTCATTATTCATCTGTTTGTTTTAGTTTTATGCTGCTCTTTTGCTCAATGAAGGGACTCAGGGCAACTCAACAAAGAGGAATAACAAAGAACAATGACCTGTTATAATATTAAGTGAAAGCAGGGAGAAGATAGACAATACAGAGGAACTGTTAGTGACAGTCCATCATCCAAATGATCAACAGTCCAGGCAATTAAACCCACAGTAAGAAAGCTGTATGTGTATTTCGTTATGCCATTACAAAATCCAAATGACTAACCTACACAATCTGGTGCCTTTCAATGGTTGGTCAAAATCATTTAATTATTCTAACATTTTAATTTGTTTGATTCACACACACACACCCGCTATATTTCGTTTTGTAAATTTTTTTATTGAAACTTGACAGCATTCAAACACACAAAAACATCAATACCACATACAACAATTCAACAAAACAATCATCTCTGTGATCCCCACCACCTATGGACTTGTACTTCCAATTTATAATTGTTTCACTTCTATCAACAATGTTTCTATATGTTCGTGCCCGTTTCCCAGAAAGTTGTGTATTCCTGTCTTGGTTTTGTTCCTTTTGCTTTAAACAATACATATTCTATAAATTCTCCCCAAATCTCTTTAAAATCATTTCTCTTTGTTAATCCTTTCTTAAACTTTAGTTCACAAGTTAATTTGTCATTCATTGCAATATTCCATAGCTCCCCAGACCAACTCTATTTCACAATATATTTTCCATTTTTAAACAATAAGTAGTCTCGTAGCTGTTATCCTTGTTATGATCATTTCCTTATTTTTTGGTATACTAGCAGGGGTGCCCGGCTTCGCATGGGCGGGGTTTGGGAAAGTCTGTCCTACCTCCTGAGGTTGAGTTGGAGCGTGGCCTCCATCCACGCACCCTCTCCCACACACACATCCATTCTCCCTCCCTCCCTCCCTCTCTCACTCACACGCTCGCACACACACACACTCCCTCTCCCTTTATTCCTTCTCGGCGCACACACGCACAGTCACACACACAGAGCAGTGGTGTACTCTGACTCTGCTCTCTTTCCCACTCTCAGATACTGTCTCTCCCCTTCTCTCTCTCTCTCTCTCTCACACACACACACACACACACACCATCCCTGGCTTACAACGGACTGCTTCCAGAAGCGCCGTTTGTTGCCAGGAGACGCAGCCCATGCTGGCAGGAGATGTAGGGTAATGCCAGGCTGGGCTTTACGGAGCCCTCCCGTGTGCTGGCTAGTCGTGCCCCCCCATGCCCCTGCCTTCACCTGTGGGGCATCCTCCTCCATGCAGCCCAGCCAAGGACTTCCGTGCGACTGCCGCCAGCATGGCCTGTGTCTCCAGGCAACGACCTGGAGATGCAGCCCCAGGCTGGGCTGCATGGAGCCTGGCTAGCTGCCACTGCCCCCCCTACACCCCTGAGGAACCGCCTCCCCACCCAACAGCCGCCTTACCTGTGGGGCGTCCTCCTCTGTGGAGCCCAGTCCAGCGCTTCCACCTGGCACCTGTGAGGGCATCTGTCATGGATCGGGCGCCAGCACTCTCTCCGGCTAGGCGCCTGAAACCCCAGTTCATGCACGGTTCCCAACGTCAGGCATGGGCTGAATGGAGCGCTCCGGTCGGACCATGCCTTACAGAAAAACCAAGATGGAAGACCCACCTGCCCTTCTCCAGAAGGCAGCCAGCATACAGGCACCCCGTTTGGCCCATGCCTGCCGGAGAAAGGCCTTGGCTTCTCCGGCAGGCATGAGCCAAATTGAGCACTCCGGTCGGCCCATGCCTTCCGGAGAAGGGCTGCCCACCATCTTCTGGCTGAAATGGCAGCCAGCCAGTGGAGCCTCCCAACTGGGTTGGTGGTAATACGCATGCACCAGAATCCATGCAGGCGCAAAAGCCTGTCCGGAGTTCCAGGTGCTGCCGCCTGGAAACTCCGGGCAGGCTTCTACGCCTGCATAGATTCTGGCGCATGTGTATTACTGTCTCCCCACCATTTCATGCTGCCGGGGTGTGTGTGTGCTTTGCAGTCGGTTTTCAGGGTGAAAGACCCTGAAATGGTCTGCGTCCCCTGCGCCGGCCACCCCAGAAGTGTGAGGTAGGCGGGGGTGCCGTTTTCAGGGCTCAGAGTGCAGGCGTCATGCTGCGTATTGGTAACATACAGCGTGACACCTCAATTTTAGTTATATAGATTAATAATGTTTCCTAGGTCCATTAGTAATGCTACTCTGGGACATATTTCTAATTTCATGGACAGTATTTGATTAATTTTGCTAAAAACTTCTATATTTTCTTGACAGATTTGCATTCCCACCATAGATGTAGGTACATCCCATGTTCTTCTTCACATCTCCAACATTCCTTCTAATATGTAGAGTTACACTGACTTAATCTTATTGATGTCATATATCACCTCCAGACAATTTTTCAGCAATTTCCTTTGATTCTAATAGACATATTTTTTATATTTTTTTGTTTCCAAATTTCATCCCATTCCCCATCTTAACCCCTAAATCTGTTTCTCAAACTGTTCTTAATGCTTTCTGTGCCTCCTTGTTTTCTGTTAATAATTCATAAATCTTGCTAATTAATCCTTTTGCTGTTATTGCTTTCTGATCTAACTGAACTATTAATTCTTCTAACTTAGTTAGCTTTCTACAATTGCCATGATGTTTTAACCAATATTCAGTCCATTTTTTCCAATTGTAATCTATTAAACCATGACAAACTAGTTTCTTCAAATATCTTTTTCTTGTCTTCTTTATTAGACATTTTGTTCAGCGAATTTCTTAATCTTATAACACCTGTTCTATCTAGTTCCTTTGAGGCTTATTTCTTAAGATTGTCCGGAAATCTCTTTAATTCAGTTATTTTTTATTAATAGTGAAATCCCTGGTCTAAAATCTTTTTTGATTTTTTGCCATATTTCTAGATTGCACCGGCAGAATGGATTTTGAATTCCTTTTATCATTTTTCTACTTTTTTAAAAAAACAACAACACTATTTATAGTCACCTTTTAACTCTATAGATTCATCAGTTTTCCATATTAATTTTCCTTCCGTTACAATGTTTACAATCATTTTAATCTGACTTGCCATATAATAGTCTGGAAGTTTTGTGGCCCAGACACTGGCCAAGCCAGCCGGGCCAGCAGCTGCTGCTCAAGAGATAGGAGAGAGTTCTTACTTTTCAGTTCAGAAAGTATAAGCAAAGCTGTAGTCATGAGGAGCTGAGGTCAGGAGCTGTTCTGTATCAAACTGTAGATACGAGGATGTTCCAGAGATGTCATTAGGGTCACAGGCAAATGTTCAGGTTTTCCAAGATCAGAGGTTCAGGTAACACAATGTTGGGGTCCAAGATGGATTGTTCCGACAAGAGCTTGCTAGCATTTCCCTTCTTTTAAGGAGACTCAGGGCTCACAGCTGATGGTCGTCCCTGGAGGCGTGCCCTAGCCCTCCTTCGCCTCAGCTGTAGATTTTGTCTTAAAAGAGCCCTGCACCGTTCAGACATGCTGGGTTGCTTATGGTCCTCCAGAGTGCCGACACCTGGTCCTCCTGTCAAGCCCTGATCAGCTTGACTGGCTTGGTCATGAGGAGCCGGCTCCAAACTGGCAGCAGGCTGTAGGGCTGGTGCTAGGTCCATTTCTTCATGTTCAGAGTCCGGATCTGGGCCAGCAGTGGGCTGAGGGACTGGCAACAGGCCCTCTTCAGACTCTGACTCCAGATCGGAGCCGACAGCAGGCTGATGGGCTGGCCAACTGTCTTCCTCCTCCTCACACCTGAGAATTTGTGCAATGACCTGATACAATTAAAGAAAGGAACCAGTACCACATCCAGTGGTTTTCCATGGCTTAAACAAGGATTTGAACCTAGGCCTCTTGAGTCCAGGTCCATTACTCTATCCACTACATCACATTGGGTATCCCATTTGTATATAATATTATAGCTCAGTTTAGACACAAAGCCACCTACTTAGGCCCTTAAGGAAGGCGGAGACCACATCAGGAAAAGGGAATAGGTCACAATAATGCTTCATAGCTGCATACCATTATATACCTGTTTGATGTATCACTGACCACATCCCATTTCACAGAATTTCCACAGCATTGCGAACCAATGTGGTAATGGACTAGGGCCTGGGAGACCTAGGTTCAAAACCCTGCTTGGTCATAGAATCTTGTGAGGGGTGTTTGTGTTAGTAAAGCCACTCCCTAAATATTTCACACCTTCAAAAACCCTACTTGAAGTTGTCATATGTCAAATGCAACTTCATACCATATAGCCACATAATTCAAGTGTTTATTTAGCTGGCTGCCAAAAAAGTAAGCAAAATAAGGCCTAGTCCTGCTCCAATTCTCTGCTATCTTTTTCTCCATGTGGACAGCAATATGTACACCAGAGAAATCCCTGCACCCCTACAAGCTCACAACACCTTGAGTCAAGAAACTCAAGGTTACTAGGTTCTTGCTAAAGGCTACTAGTTCTGGGTAGGTAGGTATGAGGAGAGGTGACTCTTCTAATTCCAAGCTGAAAAGAGTATCAGAGTTCAAAAGCAACATTTCAGATTTGTACTGATCAAAGCTTAAGTTACTTCATGTTCTATCAGAGGACAATACTGTACATGTCAATTACATCACAATAGAATCCATGGATGTCATCAAGGACTAAGTGGTCAACAAAAGTACATGTAGAACTTAAAAGAATACTTTTTTGGAGGCCAGCTCTAAGATTCCCAGAAATTCAATGGTCAGACTGCCTGATAGATTCCAAAAATGTAGCTTTAAAAAGCTAACCTCATCCATAAACTGTCTGAAGGTCTTGGGGACATAGCAGTCCATAGGCTAAAAAGGCAAAAATAAGGCCAGGGATGGATGTTAAGTTTTAGGGAATGCAAAAAACCCCAAACAATTCATTAGTCCCCCTCATTTATCTAGTAGTAATGTATGGTTGTGAGAGCAGGACCATAAGGAAAGCTGAGCGCAGAAGAATAGACACCTTTGAGATGTGGTGCGGGAGGAGAATTTTGAGAGTACCCTGGACAGCAAAAAGAACAAATAGGTCGATCTTAAAAGAAATCAACCCTGACAGCTCCTTGGAAGGTCAAATACTGAAGATGAAGCTAAAGTACTTTGGACATCAAATGGGAAGAGGATTCACTTGAGAAAGGCTTGATGTTGGGAAAGGTTGAGAACAAAAGAAAAATGGGGTGACAGAGAGTGAGATGGCTAGATGGCATTGTTGACACAATGGGCACAAAGCTGGGTGGGTTGAGGAGGATGGTGCGGTGTGGCATGCAATGGTCCATGGGGTCGCAAAGAGGTCAACTATATGACTGAACAACAACTTCATTTATATTTTCACAAGTTGTTACCATATACTATAGTAAATGGAAGCCATCTCTATGGGATCAGAAAGGGGAGCGGGCTTTTTTTACACTTGCTTCTCCCTCCGGCTCCATTAATTATTTTAGCCCACAAAAGGATTGCTGTGTGGATTTGAAGGCAGCAAGGCTGCTTTAATAATGGCAGTGTAGTAAATTTTCTGTACTTAACGTATATACTTGAGTATAAGCCGAGTTTTTAGCCACAAAAAGGGGACATGGCTTATACTCAGGTCAATGACCAAGAGTGTTCCAAGACCGTGCCGAATTCAGATGTGCCAACAATTTAATTAATTTTACCTTATTCTCATGTACAGTAGAACCTCAGATAAAGTCCAAACTCCATTCCACAAGTTTGGACTTTATCCGATTTGGGACTTTATCCGAATCAAATGGGTGATGCATCAGATAATGTCCAAAAATTGACTTTATCCAAGGTTCCTATACCAAATACCTCGGATAATGTCCATTTTAAAAGCGATTTTGGACTTTATGCGATGCATCACGTGTGCATGAAAAACGTGGCTTTATCCGAATCGGACTTTATCCGAGGTAACACTGTATTTTGATTATTGAAACTCACTAGGACCTGCTGCATTTCCCACCCTCAGCTTATACTTGGGTCAATCTATCTTCCAGGGTTATCAGGTCAAAATTAGGTACCTCAGCTTATATTCGGGTCAGCTTATACTCGAGTATGTACAGTACTTATAAGTCTGCATTGCCACACACATTTATATTTATTCATTTACAGTAATACCCCAATTAATGTGTGCGCTGCACAGCATTAAAACCGGATAATGTTGGGGAATTTGAGGAAAACTTTTGCACAGCACAACATTAAGATAACGTTGTGTGATGCAAAAGTTTTCCTCAAATTCCCCAACATTAATATCTGCCCCAAAGCCTGCAGGGCTGGAGACCAGCCCTGCGGGTTTTGGGGCAGAGATCTCCGGAGGCCCCCTTGCTGGGGAGGGCAAGGGGGCCTCAGTAGACCCAAGCGTCAGATCGCCAGTTTTCTGTGGGTGAGAGTGAGTGCGCACACACTCTCACCCCAAGGAAACTGATGATCGGACGCTCAGATCACCAGCTTCCTTGGGGGGAGACCACGTGTGTGCACTATCACCCCAAGGAAACTGGCGCTCAGATGCTCAGAACGCCGGCTTCCTTGGGGAGAGACCGGGTGCACGTGCCCTCACCCTAAGGAAACTGGCGCTCAGACGCTCAGAGCGCCGGCTTCCTTAGGAGAAGACCATGCCGGCATGCCCTCACCCCAAGGAAACCGGCACTCAGACACTCAGAGCGCCGGCTTCCTTCAGGGGAGACCGGGCATGCACGCCCTCGCCCCAAGGAAACCGGCAATGAGACATTCAGAGCACCAGTTTCCCTGGGGGGAGACCGAGCATGCACGCCCCCACCCCAAGGAAACTGGTGCTCAGATGCTCAGACCACCAGAGAGCCAAGCCCCAAAGTCGGAGACCAGTCCTGCTGACTTTGGGGCTTTGGCTCGATCCGCCTGCCTCTTTGGAAAGGGCAGCGGGGATTCCACGCATGGAATCCCCGCTGCCCTTTCCAAAGAGTCAGGCGGATTAATCCCCTGTTCCCTTTCCTCTTCGGAAAGGGAACTAGGTTTTTTTTTTAACATTGTGCAATCAATGTATCGCACAACGTTAAAAACTGGATAACGCTAAGACTTGTGGAACCAAGTTTTAGCATTATCCGAGGTATTACTGTATTTATAATGTATATAGGCAAAGAATTCCCAGAATGAATGCAGGTACAATGCCACGATAAAAGACAGCACAATATGGCATTTCAATAAAAATGTAAGAGCAAAGAAAAAAACAAAACAGGCTTAATGAGATTTAAGAGGCTTGCAAAACAATTTTTAAAAATTGCCTTGTGCTATGTTAGACATCAGACAAGTTTTATTAGGGAAGATATTATACACAGGATACAACTGGGACTTTCTGTGAGTCTCATTCGATCCCATTAAGCTAGAGCATCCAAAAGAGGGCCCTTGATGAGGATAATTAGGTAATTACTTATGAGGTGATCCTTCCTGTACCATGGCCCCAAACTGAGGAAGACCTTAAATGTCTAAAACAGCACATTGAATTGGTGCAGGGAACAAATCGGCAGCCTGTGAAGAATATCCAAAAGGAATTAGATCAGGTGGCTTAGTTTTTACCTCTGAGGTTATCATGTGTGCAGAAGAGTATCATAAGGTACAAAGTAATTACTAAGAGTCAGCGTGGGATTTATTGGGGGGGGGGGGTGTCACACCAAAGCCACCTATTTTACCCTTCTGTTTGTCAGCTGCAAAGCATCACCCAATGATTAGCAAATCTTAGCAATTAAAGTTAAAGGGATTAGTAAATAATGAATCTCACAGCCAATTCTCACATTACACTCTCCACCTAATGACAGTAGCTCCATGTGGTTATCATAGCCCTTAGTGTGCGTATGCTAGGCAATTCTACAGAAGTGGAAAAATCCTATTGGGGTCATACGTCGGCATAATACAAATGGTGAAACTGCCTCAAGTTTAGCAGAAACATGCTAGGCTGTACCCTGGTTTGAAACCAAACAACAAAAATAAGAGATAAACACACTGCATAATGGCTATATTTTAATATGAGCCTTTGTGGATCAAGTCCACTTCCCCAGACATAAGAGTGAGACTATATGATTGTCACATTTATATATGACTGCATGGCTAGATGGGTGATACAGATGATAGACATAGTGACCATGATTCATTAGTAAAGGAATCAAGCTGTGAATAATGTCAATTATCAGTCTATAACAGGGATTCTCAACGTGTGGCCCATGGGCCGGATGCAGCCCATGGCGCCATTTCATGTGGCCTCCACCGCCTCTACCACACCAGTAAGTGCCATGTGGTGTAGGAAGGGCAAAATGGCAGTCTGAAGGAGCGTGACCTGGCCCCCAGCTTTAAATGGTTGAGAACTCCTGGTCTATAAGGTAACAACACAAATGACAAACTGTGTGAATCAATGTAGTATTCCACCCCTAGTAATGACATAGTAATCTTTGATTGATTCATTCCTAAATGGGTCACTAGCTTTCTTACATACCTTCTCATCTTTTTTCCTTTCAAGTCTTATATTGTAGTCCCCTCCCCCATTAAAACAGCAACTTTCAAGTCATTCAAAGAGTGTGTATACAGACTGAACTGTTCTGAAACAGGTTTTTGTGTACTGCCATTCCTGATGTCAGATTTATGTCCACTAATTCCTTTGCATAGAGATTGTCCCTTTTGTCCTATGTAGAGTACAGAGGGGCATTGTTGGCAAAGGATGGCATAGACCACATTAGCAGCGGAACAAATAAGAAGGCTCCTGATACTGTAAGAGACATTGTTGGGGCCCATAAATGTGCCGCCAGAGGAGACTTGGGGGCAGAGATGGCATACAAAATATCTACCCTGATTTCTTAACTTGAGACAATTAACCTCCAAAAATTACACCATTTGCTTTATGCCTGTGGGTGTAACTATCAGGATTATGACCAGGTTTTAATGCACAGAATTTATATTCCTTTTGGGGAGGAAAGCGTGAGGAAGCAAGTTTCAAGTCCTTAAAATTTTTATTTGCTTGCTATTATATATAAACTAAGATTTCCCATGAGCTGGGGTGGGCAAACTACTGACCTGGGACCAAATGCAACCCCAAAGCTGTTTTTGTCCTCTAACACAACCACCACTCCAAGTTTCCCCTATCAAAAAATAAATTGGACCATTAAAAAAGTAGAAATGCCACTTTTCAAAACTTCTGGGAACTGAGATTCAACTTTTAAATGAGGGCACCTGGCTTTATTTGTTATGTGATGTCAAGCTAAAACTGACTTTATAGCAACCCTAATAGGCTTTCAAGGTAAGCGAAGAGTGGTTTTACCAGTTCCTCACACACATCCCAGTGAGTTTCCATGGCTGACCAGGGATTCAAACTCAGGTCTCCTGAGTCCTAGCCCAGCCCTCTTGCCACTATGCCACACTGGTTATCTTCACATTGTTCACTACCACAGAATGTTTTTCAAAACTGGAAATGGACTTTGGGTCACTTCTGATTTTCTTCGGTTGGGCGTTCAGGAATTGTTGGCAATCTGTGCAGCGGATCCAGTTTTCTACTGGCTGCTGGACTCCTCAAAGTAGCCCACTGCATGGGCATCAAAAGGTTGGGCTTCAGATGGTTTCCACCCCCTATTGTGCTCCAGGAGTAAGGGAAGCAAAATGTGTGACACGAAGCACCAAACAATAAAGAAGTGATAGTGATTACGCAACAATGAGACAATGCTTGAACATATTTCATACACACAGATACAGATTTCTAATATGCTCCAAGCAGGACTTGGACTGCCTTAGGGCAGGCTTTGTGGGTTTTTTTTTTTCTTTTGAGAAACATCTTGTCTGAGAAACACCCATCTTGAGGGCCAGCCCACCAAAGTGAAGAACTTTCATACTGTTGCCACAAGCTTCAGAGAGTGAAAGCCAAAGGGCTTCTCTATGTGATCTACAATGCAAGTGTTCTCTCGTACATCAAGGTTATCACTTGAAACCAACCAGAAATATTTCTGCCCTCTTTACCTGCAGGATTATAAAATGAGAATTTAAGAGTCCACTGTGTTTCACACATATCCATCCTAATTCAATCCTGCTTGAGTACATTTGATCTACAAATGGGATGTTATGCACCAGGAAGGCACTATAAATACTGCATGGAGAGGGAAAGCCCTCACAGAGGATCTCTGTATGAGGATAACAAAATCTGTTAATGGTGATGAAGCTGCCTAGGAGTTCTTCCAGACTCAGGACTCACTGGAGAATCTCACAGTGGCGGCGGTGGCCACAAATATGCTTTATCAGTTTACATTGGTACTTCAACCTCAAAGCTCTCCTGCAGGGATATAAATCCTCCTTGGTTTTGTATTTATGTGAGAGTTTGAGGAATCATAAACTTATTCTCCCCACTGGGCAAGAAGATGAGAGATTCTGTAGTATTTTCTGCGAGAGTGGAGAATAAAAATATGTTTCGGTGCAAACTGAGCAGAATTGTGCATACAGCACTCAAGCTGTAAAATTTAAGACGAATAATGTAATCTGCACAAAATGGCAACAGCTAGTTTGTTGCACTGATGGATTAGATGCAGCAGAGAAAACTGTCTGCATCCTTTCTAGCAGTCCATACTTGCTAGGCTCAAATCAAAAGTTGCTCCTTTTGCACAAATTATGAAGACTGTGTCTAGAATTTTTTTAAGCATTCTGTGTGTCACTGTGTCTACAGGACTGAAAATTCTCATGGAATCAAGGCAGTTTAACTTGATGAGAACAAAATTTTTACAGAGCATTCATTACATCTCTAATCTATAGACAATGCAGTATTTAGTTATCCATGGTCTGCGACATTCAAGCTGCTCTGTGTGGGGTTGTCCTTAGGGACAGTTGGGAAGCAGACCCAAAATATCCAGCTGCTCGACTACCATCAACACTACTTAAATGAAGGATCATGCAACACCCATATTAACACCTTTTACATACCTGTCAGGCGTGGCTCTGGACAATACGGGACCTGCGCAGAAGGCTTCTGCACAGAACCCTTGTACACATGCGTAGAAGGGTTCTGCGCATCCCCTTCTGTGCAGAACCCTTCTATGCATGTGCAGAAGGGTTCTGTGCATTCCCTTCTCCGTAGAAGGGTTCTACGCATGCGCAGAAGGGTTCTGCACAGAAGGGGATGCACAGTAACTACTTTCCCCCACCGTCAAATTACGGGATGGCGGCGGGTCCGGGCGGGAAAGTAGAAAAAGCGGCGCTGAATTACTGGAAATCCCGGCCAATACGGGATACTTGACAGGTATGCTTTTAAGATTCTATGATTGTTTTCATTTTAATGTTTGTGATTTAAATTAGCATACTGCATTGGGAAGTTTAACAGCAAAGGAGCAAATCCTATTTCTTTTAAATAAACACGTTCAATATAGCATCTTAGACACAAGCGACTTAGGTCACATAAGGAGAGAGGAGGCTACAATGTCCAGAAAAATAAACTTCGGCAAAGCAACTGGGGATCAAAATAAAGAGACTAATATAATCTAGTGGTGGATCTACTTGTGAGTATTAGTAAAAATAAATGGCAACACCTCCCAGTTTGAAATCACATTTTCCTCTTACTTTTTTTTTCTGTGATGGGGTTTCATGCTCATGATTCAGAATGAGTTGGAGACTATGCTGCTTGGTCCAAGCATCAAAACTGCAAGTCATGGCTCTAGTCTAGCAAATGAAGCCCCTCCTTCCCTCATACTCAATTTTGGGGAGCTTCCAAGAAGCATCTGGTTAGCCATTGTGGGAAAGAGTTTGGATGGCAGGCTAGATAGATCTAAGCATCCTCCAGGAAAGGCTTTTGGGTGGTTTTAGTTTAGCTATAAGTAAATATAAGGATATACAACAACAAAAACACTAGAAAGAAAATCAACAGGAAGGCTCAATCCAATGGAGAAGCTCCCTTGTACAAGCCACAGTGGAACCAATGAGAAAGGCACTGCCTATGGTCACATTAATGTTGCCCCATGTTCTTTCAGTTTACTGAGTAGACAGAGACCCATGGTTAGGAAACAAAGTACATTTCCATTAAATATGTCCAAATAAACTTGCTTGGGTCCCATGTTAGTGTGGAGAATGCTTAGGGAGATTTTTTGGGTTATCCAATGTGAACTGGACTGACCTTGGTGTTTGACTTTCATCATATTTTTCAGATTAAAAAAACTGAACTAATACAGAAAATATTGGAAACAAATAAAAGAGCCAATGATGATAATGATGATGATGATGAAGCAGCAGCAGCAACAACAACAACGAAGGAAAGGCTGACCAAAAACTGACATGAGGATGATTTAGAGCAGGAGTTTTGAAGAAGGAAACCGAAGGACTGATCTTAGCAGCTCAGGAACAAATTTTCCAACAAATTGCAGGAAGGCTAAAATACAGCATGCATCCAACAATAGCAAACACCGGCTTTGTAATGAAAAGGATGAAACAATAGATCAGCGGATGAAGCAACATTTCCATTTCACAGACAGATTATTTGCATCGGCATGACAGGGTTGCAAAAAGAGAATCAAGATCTTGTGGGACTTTAAAATACAAATAGATACACATGTGATATAACCATTATGGAGAAGAAGGAGGCCTAGTTTATTGACATTGTTATACCAGGAGATACATGAATTGAGGACAAAAAACTGGAGAAAATCACAAAATTGTAGTGGTAATGTTACCAAACCTGCAGCTGAACCAAACTGTCCAGTTGTGTTTGCAGCAACTGGGGATGAACATTTTTCTTTATGGAATAGTTTTCAGTCAGTCAACAATTTTAGAGAGCAGAATTTTCCTCAGTTCACTTTGCAACTCTTACATGTGAAATGACTCCATCTCCAAAGACCCACTAAAAATGAGGATTTTGCTCATGGACTTAAACAATGAACTAACCAACAAACAAATATCATAGCAATGAGCTATGAAAAAGAGATACGGGTATGTAATTGTATATTTTGCACTACTGCGCTTCCAGCTGCAATCGTACCCATGCAGGCCTCATTTGCACATAACAGCCTAGACGCTTAAGTTATTGCTAGACCGTATAAATTATGCAAATTCAAAGAGACTTGAAACTGCTTTGAGGCAAGCACCTCTTCCCACGTTAGATATACAATTTACTTTGCCCCACAATTAATTCTGGTTCAGACAGATTTTGCAAGCCTCAAAGGCAAGTCTGAAATCTGTTTACTGCAGCTGGAAGTGAAACGAATGTACACAACACATATGGCGAACCCCCTTTCAAGTCACCTTTTGAAAACATACTCTTGCCTTGCCTCTTTCTCCAAACAGATCATACACAGAACATCTCATGGAATATCCTACTCAGGCCGTTGCCAGGGCAAGAACCCTAGCAGTCCAGAATAAGAAACTATGTGAAGAAGCATGGGCCAAATCAGTTCCAGAACAAGTCCTCGCAACGTGCAAACTTGCAAGCTGAGCACCCGATTCAGACAAAGGCGGCTTTCCTTCTTCACTTCCCACTGGGAACTGTCTGTTTCTCACAAGAGAGTTGGTGCGACACTTTCCAAAAGCACGGAACCCAATGGACTGTGACGGACCACATCTGTGTTTCTGCCCACACACTTAAGTGCTTTGAGGTCTCACATAACAAAGAGCAGGGAGAGTAAAACAGAGATTTAAGAGAGCTTTTTAGCAGGTTTTGTGTTTAGACTCGGGGGTTCTGATAAAGGAGAGCTTGTTCTACACACATGTATACTTCAAGGTGGTCAGATCCACCCAGGGGGAACGGAGAGGAGGTATTCTTGATAGCCAACATGTGGTGGTCAGTAACTCAATTCTCTCTCTCAGGGAGCTGCAAGGAAGAACAATACAGTACTAGCAGGGAATTAGGAGACTCCCTTCCTCACATTATAGGGCCAGGATGACTTATGAGTACATCAACTTAAGACACCTAAGCCAGGCATAGGGGAACATTTCTCAACCCCTGCAAGAGTTTAAATCTCATTTTGTTTTCATGCCTAGCGTAGCACTTACGTTCCCGACAAAGCAGGACCGCGAAGGACCACGTCAAAGGGTACAAACCTTCCCTGCAGCCTTCATGCCTAAAGGACCCTGGCCTTGTCCATATGGGGGTGACCCTAAACCTCCACTGCACCTCTAGTTTCTCCCCAGGGACTTTCTAGGGGACTCTCCCCCTTCTGCTCTGCATGCAAAGAGACAAAGGTGTGGGACCCTTTCCTCCAAAAGAATGCAATTCCCACATCAGCAGCAGCCCAAGATTTCCTCACCATTAAGGGGGGGGGGGAGCAAATGGGAGAGAGAAAAGAGAGGGAGGAAAAAACACAGCTCAACAGATGCTCTCCCTAAACATTTCAGGAATCCAAGGTGAGGGGCAAGGGATCCCAAGCCAGAGGGCTTGACTCGGATTCTGTTGACTCTGGCCCAAGCACGAGAGCAGTTTTGGAAAAACCTGACCTGGTTGTTCGGTCCTGCCTCCCCCCCCCCCCCCCAAAAAAAAAAAAGTAACCCATCCCTTCCCCTCCTTTTACTACAAGCTCTTCGAATCACGAAAGGGAAATCTGTAGCAAGCAAGTGGTGGGGGGGGGGGGGGAGAAGAGAGAAAGAAACAGAGGGTGATCAAGACCCCCTTCCAGCCCCCCCCCTTCCCCCATGGACCCAAACGCAGCCCCGGCCCCCTTTCTCCAAGCCAAAGAGTGGGGAGGGGGCGATCTACTCGCCGCGCACCTCGGAAGAGCACCCACCTGGCGGACGGCTCTGGAAGCAGACCCGGCCTCCCCGGAGGTGGGGAGGGGGGGGCAGCGGAGGGCAGGACGACGTAAGGAGCCTGAATGTGGCTCGCCGCCGCCTCCGGTCCTCCTCCTCCTCCTCCTCGCTTCGGCTGCTCTCAGAGGTTGCTGTTGTTGCTCTCTCCTCCTCCTCCCGCTCTTCGGAGGGATCGCCCAGCAGGATCCATCCCTCTCCAAAGGGGTCGAACTCGGGGAGAGTTCCCACCGACCGCCCCTTCCTCCAGCGATCCCGGCTCTCTGCTCGCCTCCCGCAAAAGCCAGGCAGGGAAGGGTCCTGGGAGGGAGGCGGAGCGCCGCGCTGAGACCCGGCCCGGCCAGACGGCGGCAGGCTTGTATTAAAGGGGGGCGGGGAGCAGTGCCCCCCCTGAGATCATCCACTCGAGCCTCCCTCGCGCGCCCTCTGCTGGCTAGGTCGCATGGATACACCGACAGGCGCACCCGCACGGATGGGCGCAGGAGTCGGAGACAGGGAAGAGGAGCAAACGGGATATTTGTCGACATCGGACTGGCTTGCGCTGTGTGTGGGAATTATGCTAAACCAGCGGTTCCCAAACTACGGCCCTGGGACCAGATCCGGCCCCTGACGCCAATTCATCCAGCCTGCGCCACTCGCATCGCTCCCAGAAGCGGAAGTAAAACGCACCTGTACAGTACAGGCGTGTTTTACTCATACCTGTCAACCATCCCGATTTGGCCGGGATTACCCAGTAATTCGGCGCCGATTTGCGCCATTTCCCGACCCGCGCTGCCAAACCCCCGTAATTTGGCAGTGGGGGAAATGAGGCACTGCGCAGCCCATCTGCACAGGTCACATTGCACGCATGCGTGGAAGGGCTCTACACTTCCGTAGCTCCCTTCCACACATGTGCAGAAGGCTACGCCGCCTGCGTAGAAGGCTACACAAGTGGCGTAGCCCTCCACGCGCATGCGTACAATGCGACCTGCGCAGACCCAGTCTGCGCAGGTCCCGGAGTCACCGGAGCCACGGTTGACAGGTATGGTTTTACTTCCGCTTCTGGGAGCAACAAGGGCGGCGTGGGCCGGATGAATTGGCATCAGTGACTGCATTCACCCCCCCCCCCGGGCCATAGCTTCACCCACCCACCCGAACCATGGGGACATTCAACAATTACGTGATCCTCGAGGGGAGAGGGGGCCTGCCATCTGAATTACGGAAAATTACGTGGGGGCGGGGTCAGGTCAAAGATTACGTAATCCATTCGGAGCTGTTGTGGGTTGTTTTTTGTTTTTTGGTTGTTGTTTTTTGAAACATGGCGCTTTTGTAGGTTTAAAAATTATCTCTGGGAATTTTGATCTGATTTGAGATTATCAAATTGCTTGTGCAGTCTGCATTAGGCACCAATAGTGAAAAGCTCTGAAAATTAGAGTTTCGATACAAAAGCTCTGGATTAAATAATTTTAGGTGGGCGGGGTTCGAAGTGAAAATTGCGGTCAGATTACATGGGGGGAGGGGCTTTGTATCCGGTTTTGTAATGAAGCTGATGAAATAATAGATCATCTGATCAGCGGATGCAGCAACATTTCACAGACTGGTTATTTACAACGCCATGACAGGGTTGCAAAATTATAAATTGGAAACTCTGCCAGAAGTTTGGGTTTGAATGCAGTAAAATTCATTGGGAACATCAGGTACAGAAGAGTTTTAGAAAATGAGAAAGTCATGGTCCTGTGGGACTTTATAATTCAAACAGATAAAAATCTCACTCACAATACATCTGATATAACTGTTGTAGAAAAGAAGAATGTCTGGTTTATTGATACTGCTATACCAGGAGATGCACTAATTGAAGACAAACAACTGGAAAAAAATCACAAAATATCATGATTTGCAATTTGAAGTTGAACATCTATGGAGGAAGAAATCTGTTCCCATTATGATCAGAGCAGTGGAGAAACATGCAAAGGACTTCCTAGATTTTTGGAAATTTTGAACTTATTGGACTTGGATATCCTAACTCTCAAAAAGACAACTCTACTATGAACTGCATGTATACTTAGCTGTTACCGTAACAGTTCTTATTGTTGGAATGGCTGGCCACAAGGAAGACACGCGGAGGCAGCCATGCGGTGAAGTCCAGCCCCGACTAGAGTCGGGGGTACATATTTATTACCCTGCCTTGGGGTTGTGACACGTGCCTAGGGCACTCGTGCCGCCCTTATACAGAAGGCTTGCATACCTGGAATTTTCCAGTGGTCAGCTACAATGTTAGCTCTTGGAAGTTGCCCTGTGGTTAATGTAGGCAGGTTAACAGCGTGAAGAGCAGTTTCAAAAGGTCTGTGTCTATTTTAAAATATGGCCTTGCCCAATTAATGTTCCCTAAAATCTGCTGTAGCTCTACGAGCATGACTGTGTCCTTAATGTTGATCTTGGGCAGCAATGGAGCTGCGAAAGATCGAAGCAACCAGTGCCCTAAGTATGAATAAGGTTCAGTTCTCTGCACTTTCTCAGGAGCTATGATTAATCTTTTCTCCCCCAGTGTGCTCTGGAGGTCTTGAAATATGTCATTGTCTAACTTTGGCGCTGCGATAAATATGTCATCCATGAAATGGTAAACTAGGACTTTGGGGTGCAGGTTCTGGAACCCCTCCAAGGCCTTGTGGATGTAGATTTGGCACAGGGTCAGCAAGTTGAGCATTTCCTGTGGCTAATACTTTCACGCGAACCTTTGGTTTGGTTCCTTATGGTTAGTGACTGGCACTGTAAATGCGAACCTTTCCCTGTCCCTAGGGTCTAAAGGGATGGTGTAAAAGCAGTCCTTTAAGTCTACAATCAAGATCTCCCACCCTTCGGGGATCATATTTGGATTGGGGGTACCGCCTTGAAGCGGTTCCATGGGCTGAATGCATTTGTTGATTTCCCTTAAATCGTGAAGAAGTCGCCACTTTCCGGACTTCTTTTTAATGACAAAAATCGGTGAATTCCAGGGACTGGTGGATGACTCTATGTGTCCCGAGTCTAGCTGCTCTTTAACGAGCTGCTTTAAAACCTCTAACTTTTCCCCAACTATCAGCCATTGTTCCACCCATACTGGCTCATCGGTTAACCATTTGAGCGGCAGGGCCATTACCCGAAAGTAAGGGTGGCATGATACTGCTGTAGAATGTCCCTCCCCCAGAGGTTGATGGGCACATCTAAGACGTGCGGGAGTATTACCGCTGTACCGTCTGCCCCCAGGATAGTGACTTCTACCCAATTTTGGCTTCTATAGGCTTCCTGTATTCCTCCTACCCCCACCCCCACATGTCCGAAACTGCCTTGATTGCCCACTCATTGGGCCATAATTTCTTGCTAATTACGGTCACATCAGCTCCTGTGTCCAGCAGACCCTCAAAAGGTCTTCTGTTCAAAGATATCTTAATGACAGGTCGCTGTTTCCACTCTATGGTCTGTTCCACTGTCGCTATGATCTGGTATTCTTCTACTCCCCCTTCCTCTTTCTGGCAGTCTGTCGACCCGAATCCTGAATCTCCTCTGATTACTTCCTTGCCCCCACAAGGCAAATGATATGGAACCATGATCAATTGCACTACTGAGTCCCCTTTGCTGATTGTCTGGGGTAGGTGTGTCCACAACTGGACTTTGATGATGCCTGTGTAATCGGAGTCTATGACTCCCGGGATCACGGAGATCCCTTTCTTCCCTGCACTGCTATGAGGCAAGACTAACACTACTGTTCCTGGGGGCAGGGGACCTTTGTACTGGGTGTTAACTAGGTGGACTGTGCCTGGCATATCGCAAAGAACGTCCTCCTGGCACTCTAGGTCTAACCGTACGCTGCCCTTGGTTTCTGCCTGTGCCTCGGAGATGCTTGGGGTGACTATTGGGATGTCCGCTCTGGAGCCTCCAGAGCGGTGGCTGTCTCTATTTGGACTGGGGCCAGAGACACTCCTGTGGCCTGGTTTCCCGAAGCCGTGCACTGTCTGGCCCAATGGAAGCTGTTATGGCGCCTTGGGCACTGGGTGGATGGTTTGGCCGGGTGGCCCTTGGGAGGGCCGCCTCCCCCCTTGCTGTGCTGCTTTGTCCTGCACTCTCTGGCGAAATGTCCCATCTTCCTGCACTGGTAGCAAGCTCCCTTATGTTTGTTCCCCCCTTGCACGGCCGCCGCTAACAGCCCCATTTTATAGGAGTCTGTCCCAACATCTGCGCAAGCCCTGATCATGTCTATGAGTGTCAAATCGGTTCTGTGACCCATTACCTGCAGTATTTTGTGGCAGTCGAGGTTGGCATTGTCTTTTGCCAGCTTCATCATAAGCTCCTCTTGGGCCTCCTGGTTGTCTATCTGTCTGCTGATCGCTTCCTCTAGCTGGTTAATGAAGTCCATGTAGGGTTCTTGCACTCCCTGTTTTATGGCTGTGTAATTTTTAGCGCCCTTGCCAGTGACAGGTACCTTGAGGTATGCCTTGAAGGCGACCTCATAAACCAGCTGGAGCGTGGCTGCTGGCAGGACGGACTGCGTTTGGATGGTCTCGAATTGCCCTGAACCATATAGTTGCTCGGGAATTACTGCTCCTCCCATCCTGGCAGCCCTAGGCTGCACTTCTAACCTGTACTTGCTATCCCACAATAGGTACTGGCTGGGGTTCAACATCATCCTCATAATGACTTTCCAGTCATAAGGGATGAGCGTGGTGGATTCCCACAGCTGTTGCAGCGTGCCCCTTGTGAATCTGCTTTGGAGCCCTGTGTCTGTGATTGCTTTGCGGATCTCTGCAAGCAGCTTGTATGAAATGGGCGTGTATACCGCCAGCTGATCGCCCGTGATGGCATCCATCTCTAAGTGGACTGGGCACAGCATCTGGAGCTTGGCCAGTTCTGCAGCCAGCAATTCTCCCTTGCGCAACTCCACCTCAACCATTAATTGGAAAGGACTCAGGGACCCCAGAAGCGCTTGCACTTCCTAGGTTCCTGCCCACCCCCGCGGCTTCTGCAGCTGCCATGGATGGGGAGTCCTCCAAGCCCCCATGTCTAAACTGGATGGTCAGATAGAGACGCGCTGGGGTTGATGGTTCTACATAAGTTGGGGTTTTCTCTGTCTCTATCCGGGTTGGACTTATGGCTGCAATTATCTGCCTACATTTGCTCCAAGCCCCTAGGATTTTGGCAGGTGCTCGGGGTTCTTCTTTGAGGTATTTCCCTACTCTGTCCCATACCTCCGGATCCACTGTGCCTGCTTCTGAGTAAAACAAACAGTGTTCTCCCAAATATACCACTGAGTCCGCCAGGCTCTTTCTTCTCAACCCTATCTGATGCTGCCTGGCCAGGTCTTTGAGCTCTCTCACATGAGCCCACTGCCTGATGGATGAGTTATGCTCCCCCATGCAAGCCCCCATACTACCTGAGGGGGGTCCCTGGATTCACTTCCACGCCTTGGAGGTAGTAAGTCGGGGCGGATGGTTCACAGGACGATGTCCCTCGGGTCTGGTCAGTTGGTCAGAATCACGGCTATGGCTCTCTGCCATGGGCTTCTGCTCTGCCTCTGCTGCTTAGGATCGTGGCTTTCCCCTGGCTTTGGAACGCATCCGTTCCGATGCGTGGGGCCTGCCGGGCTTGCGATCGCGTTGGCTTCCTTGCTTCAGGATCACGTCAGGTCTTCCTTGCTTCAGAATCACGCCGTGACTTCAGGTAAGAATCACATCGGGGTCACCAGATGTTGGAATGGCTGGCCACAAGGAAGACACGCAGAGGCAGCCATGCAGTAAAGTCCAGCCCCGACTAGAGTTGGGGGTACGTATTTATTACCCTGCCTTGGGGTTGTGACATGTGCCTAGGGCACTTATGCCGCCCCTATACAGAAGGCTTGCATATGTGGCATTTTCCAGTGGTCAGCTCTTGGAAGTTGCCCTGTGGTTAATGGACAGCCCGCAGTTAATTGCCTTGGGCTGGCAAAACCCATTGATCCTGCCCTAATCTCGGGGTCTATGTGTATTGACTTTGGGTATCTAACTTGTCCTCTGTCTGCCTTGGCTTGTTTGCCCTACTCTATTTGCTCTTAGCCTAGGTTATGATTCATCTCTAACTACCCCGCTTTATCTTCCCAGTTTCCTCTCCAGAAGAACCCCGATGATTCCCGGGTCTGTCACTGCCAAGGGAACCCCTGGGGAGAGGTTTAATTGCCAATTATTCCCGCGGGGAACCCACACTTATGGTGACTACAAGGTTTTCTAGGTAGATAATATGTAGACGTGGTTTAGCATTCCCTTTTTCTAGGGGCACCCTGGGTATCTACAGCTTGCACAAAGTTACACTGACAGGATCTTCTCCCAGAAGGCATAGTGGGGAATTGAACTCCCAATCTCCTCAGTCAAATACCTAAACCACTGAGTTATCCTGCCAGCAAATGTTTTCTTAGTCCCATTCTGTTTACAGCTTGCTGTCGAGGAGACAACTACACTAGTCTACTTCCCAAGGCTTGTGTGGCATGACATTTTTGCCATAATGTGTGCAAAAAAACTTTGAATACCTAAAACATGGGGTGAAATGACCTTGAGCTGCCAGTGAAAAGATTTTGTGGAGCTGTTGTCAGCAGTTCAAGACCCGGGTACTGCATGATGGATTGAGCGCCTGTCTCTGTCCCAGGTCTTGGGGACATGAAAGGAGCCTCATTTGGGTATTCCCTGAGCAGAGTTTCTTCCACAAAAATCCTTTCAACCCAGAATAATTTCTGACATGAAATTATTATTATTCTATCATTTTTCCTGTTGTGGATTTTCTTGTTGAAGGAGGATTTACCATGTAATAGGTCTGCCTTGGGCGTCTATCTCCCTACCTGTCTTTTTCTACCCTGTTTTGCATCTGCAGACTAATCAGAACATTTGTAAAGGAGAGAAACAAGGAATAGGTGTGCATTGCCCTGTGATTGGTAGTGATAGAAACCTACTCTCTGGAAGCACCCAGTAAAAACCTAAAAGGAACGAAAAAACAACAGAGGTTTGAAGACAACAGCTAGATTCTTGCAAAATTCCCATCCAGAATCTTCTTCCTGATTTATGAAAGCACCAGCAACAAGGTGCCTGTCACATTATTAGATACATAGCTCACAATGCAACCAATGTCTCATTAGGAAGCAGCAATTCACTATGGTGAATTACACTCTTTAACTTGTGCAAGTGTAAATCATATTCTGGTCCATGTTTGAGGCAGGGCCTTTGCACAATTAAAAGCCTGGCTCAGGAAGTTTAAATGTTATTAAATGTGCAAACTCGTAATAACATAGTGCACAGAGAAAAAAACCACTACCACTGCCCGCAAGCAGTTCCTTTATTACTATGGCTCTCAGCCAACTAAAGAACTGTTCAGCAATTCATCATCTGTCTTAAAAATACACAATTGATTAATACTTAGGGCTGGCATATTACCCCAACTTCATTATAGGTTCCAACTTGGGAGAATTAGAGGAAGTTTAAGATGGCCTATAATTTAACAAGAAATGTTGCTAGTCTTTTAAAAAGGAACACACCATTTAATATTTTCTTTTTTGTCCCATGTTGTTCAAATATACCAGAAGCAAAATAGCTCAACAATATTTATAGCTCCACCAATTAAATTTGCTGTGCTGGATCAGATTAGTTCCCACTGTCTGTGCAACTGAAGTTTTCATTAATTTATCCATTGATTAAAGCCTGAAGGTGCAATGATGGTTGCGTGATTCCCCCTGCCCCTGGCTATTCTATACCACCTCTATTGTATCTCCATATATCACAACTGTATGCAACTGAGTGCTGGTAGACTCCATTCATTCATACTTCATTAAAAAGGCATTTTCCATGCTATCCAGAAAATGAATACCTTATCCTTTACATACCACAAATCTGGACATTTTTCAGTATGTTCAGCAAATACATTTCCTATTTTCACTTACCAAAATTCAGAATGTTGTGCTATAGTTGGCTAATTTTCTTCAAAAATTAAACAAGGGGTCCAATATTCTATGCCATAACACTGCACAAAAACAAAATGCACAACAAAAATCCTGCAAAGTGCATTTGGAGGAACTCTTTGGAATCAGAGTTTTATGCATGCAGACATGCACAGCGCCTGTTCCAAACTACCATGCCTGTTACAGTCTCTTTTTCCAACAAAAACCACCATTTTGTTACGTGTTTTAAAAGGCCAAACTATGTGTTCTATGGACAGAGTATACTCCAGAATTTAGATTCAAAACCATTATGCCATAGGACTACATGTACCTAAAGCAAGAAAACAAGTACTATTATATAGTTTAATGCGGTGAGATATGTGATGTGGAAATACAGCAGGAGAGGCAGCAAAGACCTCTATGTGACACAGCAGGTACAAATCAGTTTTGTCACATTAGTATACCTCCTTTCTCAAGGCGTTTGAGAGTTAGCAGCTGACCCAGGATGTCCTGGGCTCCAATCTGATGCTCCAATCACTGCAGCACCCTCTTCAGAGCTTCTGGATCTGTTGTGTCCTAATGGTTTAACCTTCCTCATGGATAACAATGTATCTGAACCAATGTAACCTTGCCTATGGGCAACAATGTAACCTTCAGCTGTATCACATAAACCCTGTAATAGGACGCGAGCTAATGACCACCAGCGGGCAGCAGCGAGCGTCCAAGCTCTCTTGGTCCAAACTCATCAAAGGCAACAGCGCGGGAAGTTTTCCCGCCACCACCTACACCTGGACAAGAAGGGCGTGACCAGCAATGACGTCACGCAGACAGTAGCCAATGGGCTATCATGGAACCACGTTCAAATGTGTTACTACTGTATTTAAAGAGCTATTGATCCGCCATTACCTCATGTTCCCTCTGACCACCATGCAATAAACCTGAGTTAACCCAGCCCGAGGCTGTGTCCTGTGTCTTGGTTCTCATACACCAAATTGGCGACGAGGATGGGATAATGGATCCCCAAGGAGCAGCCAGGGCACAGAGCGGGTTCAACATCACCAAACCGCAAGACTGGGAGCTTTTTGAGATGGACTTCCAGGCGGCGCTGGTGGAGCTCAAAGTCAAAGAAGACGATGAAGAGAGGAAGAGGGCCATCCTCACCAGAATGCTTGGGATAGAAACCAAGCGAACGCTGGTGGGCATCATTGCACCGAAGAAGGTGAGCGAATTCAAAGCAGACGACATCATGAAGCTGCTGCGTGAGCGTTTCCGACCCTCGAGGGCAATGTTTCCCGCTCGGAGCGCGTTTTGGAGGCGAGTCCAAGCGCCGGACGAGTCGGTTGAGGCATTCGTAACAGCCATGAGGATAGCCGCCGGCCCCTGCAGATGGGACGACCTAGAGACGGCCCTCAGGGACGGAGTGCTGTGTGGCCTGAAGGACAAGGAGGTGCAGCGCAGCTTGATGAACAAGGAGCCATCACCCACGCTGGCAGAGGTTGTAGAGGCCGCGGAAGCCGCGGAGTCCACGAATGCTGGAGTGGACGAAATGCACCAGTGGCGTGAGTGGCGTCCTAGAGCCGGCAAAGCGGAGAATTCGGTGCACGGAAAGTCCGGACAGTCGGTGCACGCAACCCGAAGGGCCTCAAAGTCGTCTACGGAAGGCAGCGACGGCGAGGAGGTCCAGAAGGTCCGAAAAGGGGGGCGCCGCTGCGATGGTTGTGGAGCGGCCCATGAGCGCGTAAGATGCCCATTCAGGAAGGCCGAGTGTTACACCTGCGGCCGTCGGGGGCACATCGCCAAGGCGTGCAGAAAACGGAAGGAGGGCCGGAGGCAGTCACAAGACCGTTCGACCAGACCGGACCGTCCAGCAAGGCCCAAAGATGGCGCCCAGACCACGAGGAAGCAGGACGGCGTGGGCCGCATCTCGGACGACAGCGAGGACGACGCTCCGGTGTTCAGCATGTCCGCGGGACAGTCCCATTACTTCGTTGAGGTACTAGTACAAGGGGCCCCCATCAGGATGGAAATTGACTCGGGGTCCTCCTATTCTATAATCCCCCAGAAAGAGTTCTTGAAAATCGACCCCCACGTGCGACCCAAACTTAAAACGTTGAGGTCCACGCTACGAGATGTACAGGGGAACAGCATTCCAGTGTTGGGGGTCGGGAAATTTCGGGTCAGTTTTAAGAGGCATTCTGCGGAACTGCCCCTAGTTGTCCTTAAGGGGGGTAGTTGTAGCCTCCTAGGGACGCAGTGGTTTCAGCCCTTAGGTTTGTTCATAGGGGGGGTGCATACCGTGGGGGTGGATCCAATACAAGCAGTGTGCGACGCGCACCCCGCCGTTTTTAAAAAAGGACTTGGAAAGTTCAAGGGACCCCCTGTAGCCTTCGACCTAGACCCGGAGGTCCGCCCGATAAGACTCAAACCGCGCAGGGTGCCGTTCGCACTAAAGGACAAAATAGAGGCGGAACTGGACAAACTGGTGTGCCAGGGGATTCTTATTCCTGTTGATTCCGCGGAGTGGGAAACTCCAATTGTAACCGCTCTGAAGGCTAACGGGGAGGTGCGCATTTGCGCTGATTATAAGTGTACAATTAACAAGGCGATCCGCCCTAATGCATACCCGGTGCCGGTGGTCAGCCACCTGCTGGCCAGGCTGAATGGGGGAAAGTGTTTCGCTAAACTCGATTTGGCTCAAGCTTATCAGCAACTCCCTGTAACTCCCGCCACGGCCGCGGCACAAACGATAGTCACACATAAAGGAGCGTTCCAGGTGTCGCGTTTACAGTTCGGCGTGAACTCGGCACCCGGCCTTTTTCAGTCGCTTGTGGAACGCCTCCTGAAGGGGCTGGAGGGGGTGTTGCCTTATTTTGATGACGTGTTGATAACAGGGGGGAGTGAGGCCAAACTGGCAAAGAGATTGGATAAAGTTCTGACTGTCTTCGAGAAAGCGGGGCTACGACTGAGAAAAGACAAATGTGTTTTTTTCGAAACTGAGGTTGAGTTTCTAGGGTTTCGGGTCACGCCAGAGGGTATTAAGCCATCCAAATCCAAAGTAGCCGCCATCAAGAATGCCCCTCGCCCCACATCCAAAACCGAGCTACAGTCATTTCTGGGGCTCCTCAATTTTTACCATACCTTCCTTCCACGGAAGGCGTCCGTGGCCGAGCCACTCCATCGGTTGCTAAAAAAGGAGGAAACATGGATGTGGGGCAACGAGCAAGAGAGGGCGTTTAAAGAGTTGAAGCAACTCCTAACATCTGAGGCAATCCTGACGCATTTCGACCCCAAACGGCCAGTGGTCTTAGTCTGTGACGCATCCCCGGTGGGGGTGGGGGCGGTGCTTTGCCACGTGTTGGACGACGGAAGGGAAGCCCCGATAGCGTTTTATTCAAGGTCCCTGTCCCAAGCAGAGCGTAATTACGCACAGACCGACAGGGAGGCACTAGCGATAGTAGCGGGAACCAAAAAATTTCACGATTTTCTGTATGGTCGGCCGTTCAAAATCGTGACTGACCACAAGCCCCTATTAGGAATTTTCACTGCAAGTAAGCCCACGCCACAGATCCTGTCCCCAAGAATGCTGCGGTGGGCTA
Organism: Bradypodion ventrale; assembly: GCA_035047345.1. Taxonomy (NCBI): domain Eukaryota; kingdom Metazoa; phylum Chordata; class Lepidosauria; order Squamata; family Chamaeleonidae; genus Bradypodion; species Bradypodion ventrale. The sequence continues at coordinate 135,836,445 of JAWDJE010000002.1, read as the reverse complement.
TCTTTCTCAACGCATGCCAGCATGAGCTGGAATACCGGCCCGGGAAGGAGATCAGCCATGCCGACGCACTCTCGAGGTCTCCTTTGCCCTTGTCGGGTGTCCAAAAGGAAAGGGCAGAAAGAGATCACCAGGTTTTGTTAATAGAGGTTTTAGACTCACCCCCAATAGTACCAGCCGACATTGCCAGGGCCACAGGCAAGGACAGAACGCTAGAGAAAGTTAGCTCATGGGTGCAGAAGGGGTGGCCAGCGTCATCCCCAGGTACGGAATTCGACCCATTTTTTTGAAAAAAAATAGAGTTGTCCCTAGAGAGGGGCTGCCTTTTGTGGGGCCAACGGGTGGTGGTTCCTACGTCCCTGCGACCGAGGGTACTCGAACTGCTGCACGTCAGCCACCCCGGCATCGTCCGGTCCAAGGCGCTGGCCCGGAGCTACTTCTGGTGGCCACAGCTGGACGCGGACATTGAGCACATGGTCGGCACTTGTGAGGCATGCCAGGGCTCCCGACCAGAGGCGGCCCGTCTTCCGCATAGGGAATGGGACACAGCAAGGGGGCCATGGTCCAGGGTGCACGTAGACTTCGCTGGCCCATTCCGTGGAACAATGTTTCTCCTGGTGGTGGATGCATTCTCCAAGTGGTTGGAGGTTATCCCAGTAAAGAGTACGTCCTCCGCCACTACAATTAGCCAGCTAAGGAGAGTCTTTTCCACGTTCGGTTTACCCGACACTTTAGTCAGCGATAACGCTAGTTGTTTCACCTCCGCTGAATTCAAGGCATTCATGGAGGCAAACGCCATTCGGCATGTCACATCCGCGCCATTTCACCCGGCCACGAATGGCCAAGTGGAACGGCTGGTGCGTACGACAAAGGATGCGCTGCGACGCATGGGCCCGGGGGACCTAAATCACCAAGTATGTCAGTTTTTGTTAGCGTATAGGGTGACCCCCTTAGCATCAGGTTACTCGCCGGCAGAGCTGTTGATGCGGCGAAAACTGACCATGATCCTGTCCAGGCTAGACCCGACGAGAGTCGAGGACAAAGGAAAAAACATAGGGTTGGCAGTCTCGAAAGGTTTCACCGCCGGCGATCCTGTTCACTGCAGGAACTACACCAGCGCAGGTCCAGCCTGGGTGCCAGGGACGGTTGTGGAACAGACGGGGCCAGTGTCGTACCGGGTCGAGACTAGCACCGGTCTCCTCTGGAGGAGGCACGCGGACCAACTGAGGCACCGAGTGAGTGGGGGGCCGGTCAGTGGAGCTCAGCAACAGGAGTCAGCGTTAGGGTTCTCCCCCACCCGTTTAGCCCAAGGGGGAGACAGCAGAGGACAATGGTCCCAATCAAGGGGGGAAAGCAGCAGCCCCGACTCATACCCTTTTGATACGCCAGTTCTATCAGAGGCTGGGGAAGGGGGAGAAGAGTTCGCGACCGGGGGAGAAGAGTTCGCGACCGCTGCCCCCGAATTTAATTCTGATTTTGATTTTGCGAGCCGGGGGGGTTTTCGGGAGTGTTCCCCCACCCGTCCGAGCGAGAAGAGGGGTTTTTCGTTAGCCCCCAGTGCCCCCGGTTCTTCCCCAATAAAGCACACACCTCCCAACAACGCCGCGGAGCCGCGGCAAGTCACTAACGAGTCTCCCTCTCCACTTACAGGGCAGGAAACCAGGGGACAAAGAGAAGGTAGCAAAACCAGGGGAAGGCAGCCCACACCGAGACCCCAGCGTGTTCGAAATAAGCCATCTTGGCTGAGAGACTTCGTCTCATCATAGGGGGGGGGGGAGTGTGGTTTCGAGACTTCGTCTCATCCTAGGGGGGAGGGGTGTTGTGTCCTAATGGTTTAACCTTCCTCATGGATAACAATGTATCTGAACCAATGTAACCTTGCCTATGGGCAACAATGTAACCTTCAGCTGTATCACATAAACCCTGTAATAGGACGCGAGCTAATGACCACCAGCGGGCAGCAGCGAGCGTCCAAGCTCTCTTGGTCCAAACTCATCAAAGGCAACAGCGCGGGAAGTTTTCCCGCCACCACCTACACCTGGACAAGAAGGGCGTGACCAGCAATGACGTCACGCAGACAGTAGCCAATGGGCTATCATGGAACCACGTTCAAATGTGTTACTACTGTATTTAAAGAGCTATTGATCCGCCATTACCTCATGTTCCCTCTGACCACCATGCAATAAACCTGAGTTAACCCAGCCCGAGGCTGTGTCCTGTGTCTTGGTTCTCATACACCAAAGGATCGGTGCTCCACAAACACATGAAGAGGGAGAAAAAGGCCAAGCACATTTACTTCCACACACCCATGGGGCTCAGTGGTTAAGCAGCTCGCCTTGTTAGCTGGAAAGCTGCAAGTTGGCAGTCCGAAACCCAAGTGCTGCATGACAGTTTGAGTGCCCGTCTCTGTCCCAGCTCCTCACAACCTAGCAGTTTGAAAGGAAATTGCAAGTAGATAAATAGGGACCACTTCAGTGGGAAAAGATCTTGGGGCATCCCCTGAGCCATGTTCCTCCAGAAAAAATCCTTTCAACCCAGAATAATTTCTGACATGAAATTATTATACCCATCCCCTGCTGTTGCCTTTGACCTTATGTTGAAAAAGCAGCTTCTGCAGTGAGGAACCTCTTCCATCCAGTGGAAACTGGTCCAAGTTAAGTCAACTGAAACACTTCCTCAGTCTCTTCCCCATTCACCCATCAGCTTGTCTATGTGGCACTCCTTAAATGGAGGCAAAGGACCAGAGCTTTTCCTGTCTTCCCTCCTTGCTGTGTGCATGTGTGAATGCCGTGGACTCAGTTGCCTGCCTCTGCATAAGATTATCTACTTTTGGCCCTGGCCTACATGTCACTCAGCACCCTCTACGAGTGCCATGTCTTCTGACACATTTGTGACTCCACCTCTACCCACAACAATGACACTGCTGTTGCTGTTCCCAATCGTTTAGGAGGAACTCATAGAATTGTATCTCCAGTAGAGAAGAAAACTGGTCTTCCATCCCAACTAAAGGGTTTATTCAGGCCTGCAATCTGGCTCCTGGCTTCTCTAATATAGCTCATTAGGCTAATGCTTTCCAGGTAGAGTTCTCTGTGAAGGCACTATGTAGTAGTTTACACTAGTGTGGCATACGTCTACTCATACAATGAACATGATTGACATGGCACCCAGATAATAAGCAGGACCCTCTCCTACTATTTTCCTATAGCAGGGATTCTCAACTTGCAACCCGCAGGCCGGATGTGGCCTGTGGCACCATTTCATGAGGGGCCCCACCACCTCCACCATATCTGGAAGTGCCATGTGGTGGAGGAAGGGCAAAATGGCTATCCAGTCCCCGAAGCTGTCTGAGGGAGCATGACCTGGCCCCCAGCTTTAAAAGGTTGAGAACTCCTGTCCTACAGTATCTCTTTCCTTCCTGAAAGCTCTTCCTAAGCTCCAGGGTACAGCTCCAGGGTTTGTGCCAAGGAGCACTTACTAGCAAATCAAATACCCATCAACCTTTATTATATGATCAGAGCACCAGAGGGAAAATGGGGATGTAGCAGCACACAAAATGCCACAGGATACGGAAGTAGAATGGTAGTTTCCAGAAGCTATTCCAGGAAATCCCACCATTTCTTTCGGCTGAACAATAGTAGCATGCATACTTCTCAAAATAATAATAATAAACAAATCCTCAGCCTAACAACTAGCAATCTTACACTGCAATGTACAGCTCCAGGGTTTGTGCCAAGGAGCACTCACTAGCAAATCAAATACCCATCAACCTTTATTATATGATCAGAGCGCCAGAGGGAAAATGTTGGAGATAAAATAACAGACCCGCTAAAAGGCAAGCATGCCAAAAATAATAAACTTTACTATCACCTAAAATGTCACATTAAGATGATGCAACAAAGCAATGAAAGCATCATATACACAAGAAAACACCACTGAAGAATTCAGTAAAATTCCTGGATTAACATAACGCTAGTGATACACATTGGAGCCAAAAGCAGGGACCAATGATCTGTTTGCATTTCATATACATCTTAATTTAGAAGTTCATGCCTATGCGGCTTGCCACAGATGGAGACATTCAGATATCCTATGTCTAAATTAATGTTGTTTTCTAAAGTTTGGAAACCACCAGACTAGCCTCAGAGGGACTTCCTTTCAGGCCTACAAGGTAGTAACTTTCCAACATTTCTTTTTACAAACTGCCAACTCATTGTTCCTTGCAAGAAAGAAAATTGCTTCAAACTCAGTGTCTCTCCCAAACATACCTGTCAAGTTTCGGGAAATTTCTGTCAAACCCCTGTATTTTACACTCTTTCCCGCCATCATCCCAGTTTAGTTAGACTTCCATTTTAGCCTGAATGTATAATGTTTGGTCCTGTCAAACCTCGAAGAGACAAGAATGCACCTCAGCACTGCATCTCATCCTTACTTTTCAAAATGGTTAGCAACTCAAACATGTTGCTGGGAGTATGCACATGAAGGAAACGTATACTCAGACAAGTAGGTATTAGGGGAAAATTCATCATATTAGGCGAAACGCCTGAAAAAAAGTGTGGATGCTATAGAAAGGGCATAGAAACATGCTTGTGTTAGAGGCAATGAGCTCAAGAATGCATACAAGTGATTTTATGGACTTAAAAACATTAATTTTGCATTGTTCTCAGACTCGTGTGAACAGGACTGAAAAGGACAGGAGCCAAGAAAATAAGAAATTCAGTAAAATTCAAATCCATGGTTTCGCCTTTCCTCAGTATAAGCAGGATTTGATCAGGAAAGTCCACTGGACCAGAAAAGGCTTCGGCTAAAATCACATTAGCTTAGTAATTACACTGAACAGGCCCATTGAATCAATGGGACTGAACAACAACAAAGCTCCATTGAATCAATGGGAACTTAGTTTGATTCAAAGAGACCTACAATAACTGTGACTTACTTTTGCACAGTAAGTCACTGTTAGAGTAGGCCCATTTGAATCAAACTAAGTTCCCATTGATTCAATGGACCTTTGTTGTTGTTTAGTTGCACAGTCAAGTCTGACCCTTTGCGACCCCATGGACCACAGCACGCCAGGCTCCTCTGTCATCTGCCATCCTTCGTATTCAGCCCAGATCTACGCCCACTGGGTCAATGATGGCACCTAGCCATCTCATTCCCTGATGCCCCCTTCTCCTTTAGCTTTCAATTTTTCCTACCATCAGGGCCTTTTCCACTGAGTCCTCTCTTTTCATTTGGTGGCCAAAGTACTTGAGCTTTAGAATTTGTCTTTCCAAGGAGCAGCCAGGGTTTATTTTCTTTAGGATTGACTGATATGATCTCCCTGTAGTCCAGGGGACTCTCAAAAGACTTTTCCAGCACCATAGTTTGAAGGTGTCTATTCTTCTGCATTCAGCCTTCCTTATGGTCTAACTCTCACAGCCATACATTACTACTGGGAAGACCATTGCTTTAACTATATGGACTTTTGTTGGCAAGGTGATGTCTCGACTTTTTATTATGCTGTCTAGGTTTGCCATAGCTTGCCTCCCAAGGAGTAAGTGTCTTTTTATTTCATGGCTGCAGTTACCATCTGCAGTGATCATAGATCCCAAAAAGGTAATGTCTGACACTGCTTCCATTTCTTCCCCTTCTATTTGCCAGAGAATAATGGGGCCAGATGCCATGAATTTGCTCTTTTTATGTTGAGTTTCAGACAAGCTTTTGCACTTTCCTTTTCACCCTCATCAAGAGGCTCTTTAGGTACTGTATTTTCCGGCGTATAAGACGACTGGGCGTATAAGACGACCCCCAACTTTTCCAGTTAAAATATAGAGTTTGGAATATACTTGTCAGCTGCAGTTAAGTACGTGTCCTATAAGACGACCCCCGACTTTGGCACAGATTTTTCGGGGTTAAAAAGTAGTCTTATACGTCAGAAAATACAGTATTTTTAATTTTCTTCCATTAGGGTAGTGTCATCTGCATATCTACTGTAGTGTAATTTTACTATACTGTAGTGTAACTTACTATAGTGCAACTTACTGTAGTACAATTTACTATCATAAGCGACAGGATGTGGGCCAGAGACAAACACTTGGGTCTAGGAACTTGAATTTTAGCTGACTGGAGTCCTCTGAGTTTAGCAGACAAAGATACTTTGCAATCCATATCTTCCAAGAGCACTTAGGTTCTGGAGCTGGATGGACATTTATTGAAATTCAGGTTGTCAAATCCCAGTACAGTGGAACCTCATACAACAATCACCCCGTATAGCAATGAAATCGCATAACAATTAGGTTTTGGGGTGAAATGGTGTCCCACATAACAATTTTCCCTATGAAAAAAATTATATAACAATTTTTCAATGGGAAAAACCACTTAGTGAAAAAAATCGTTGTACGATGCATCTCAAAGGGAAAATCGCTATACGATGCACGCATTGTATAGCAATTATTTCGTACAACGAGCCCTGTGGAATGGATTAAAACCGTTGTATGAGGTACCACTGTATTGTCTTTTTTTGATAAGCTCTCAGACTGAAGCTTTCTCAATTATGCTCTTCCAGGAGAACCACTTAAGCTTCAGCTTGGATTAATTTGCTTCTCTCACAATTTGCTTTGACATTTACATAACAGAGACAAGTGGCAGATTTTTAAAAAATCTGTCAGTTGACTAAGAGCAATGGACAGCACCTCTCCAGGGCTAGAACAAGAAATTCCTCCCAAGAGTTTGCTGCCAAATTCTTTTTCTCTTTCTTGGACATGATGCATCCCATATCTAAATAGCCAATTTAAAATATTGTGCAGTCGGCTGTGGAAAATTCTAATCACCTGCACATATACACATGCACTAAAATAACAAGGATTTTGATCTACTAATATCTTCTCTGAAAACTGCATCTGAAATTAGATGGTGCTAATCTAGAATACTTGGAGGCATTCACAAGGAGCAATAAAACCGTCTTAAGGTGAACCTGAAAACTGACCACATATGGTATTTGTTACAAGGTTGTTTACTAGAAAATGGCCAAAAGGCATGCCTTGCTGAGCCAGTGATGCCTGTGAATCAGAGTGGGTGAGAGCTGCTTGAGAGAAGGTGTTCAGCTTCAGCTTTGTGTCTACACAAGTGTTGGATTTGCCCCAAGTATCACATTGATACAGCCAAGACTCACAACGGAGAAGCATCATGCCTTAGACTGCGTCACATCACTCCAGGCAGAGAATTAATACTTGACGATCCCACGTGGCAAAAACTCTGCTAATGGAAAACAAAGATATCATGTAGACAGGCTTTTCTTCTTCTTCAGCTGCCATATGCCTTCTGGATACTGGCTATCATCATGGCGATAGTCTTCCTGTTCTTAACTCCTCAGAACAGTTCCTCTGAGGACAGTCCACACCAGTCTCTCAGGTTCTTCAGCTATGAATTCTGTCTACGTTCAGGCCTCTCTTCCCAGGGATCTTTCCTTGCATAGCAAGTTGGATATATTATGCTGTTCCTCATGATATGACCAAGGTATTGGAGCTGTCTTTGCTTAATGGTCTTTAAGAGTTCTTTTTCTTTATCCACGCGGCGCAATACTTTTACATTAGTCACATGATCAACCCATGATATCCTTAGCAGTCATCTGTAGATCCACATTTCAAAAGTTTTGATTCTCTTTTCAAATGCTTTAGCCAATGTCCAAGCTTTGACTCTATACAGCAACACTGGGAATACATAACATCTCACTATCCGGATCTTTGTAACGAGAATTAGATTTCTACTGCATAACAAATGTCTCATTTTTATGAAGATGGATCTTGTTTATTCTATTTGTATTTTAATCTCCACTTCGGGATCCCAATTTTCATTTAACATACTCCCTGTCAGGTATGATATATTGATGTATATTGTATAGGATGAATGTACATATCTATCACTTTAAGAGACTGTAACTGTTGAGCACAGCTGTAAGCACTGATGTCTGTGACTCAGCAAAAACGCTCTATAAATGAAGTGCTACCTGAGAATTTACAGTAGTTGGAGGAGTTATGAAGGAGTACTGAAACTCATGCTGAAGATACTGGAGCAAGGAGAAGGAATGCAGAAGGACTGAACCTGCAACCCTTGCTCGGGAAGAGCTCAGGCAGAAGCTCTATCTACAACTGGATTCAGGAAACATTCCGTAAGCACCAACTATCCTCTTTAACCAGAGTGTATGTATGTTTTGTGCTTGAAAGGTCTAAATTGTTTTGTGCCAGTTAATATGAAGCCAGAATGAGTATTGGTTTTCATTCCGTCTTGAACCTACTTTAATGAACTGAACTACCAAAGATTTAAGCAAAACAACCAACCTCTTATCAGTCTCTGAAGACCTTAGAAGACTACAGCCGAGGCAGGGAGACTATGAGTTTGTGTAAATACGTTATATAAAAGCTACCTTTGTTTATGTTTTGCACTGAGAAATAACAGCACCTGAAAAGTAAAGGCAGTTTATTTTCTGTTGAACTGTGTTGCTGTTCTTCTATGTGTGTGAAGTCCAGTGCACGCCACTTCCACCTGCATAAAGATTGAAGATTATTCTGATATTTGTGGGTTGCCTGCGGGAATAATTGGCCAAAACCTTTCCCCAGGGGTTCGCTCAGCCTTCAACAGATCCGGGGATCAACCGGGCTTGGCAGGAAAGGCAATTGGGGTGCGGGCTAGTTAGTTAGTTTGGGGGGTGAATCATAAAGCCTTGGCTAACGGCTACGGTAGAAACGGGGTAAAAACCAAGATGATGATTCTAGTGGAAACACACAATCCTCTGCTGCTGGCTACAGATTAAGTTGGGCAAATAAGCCGTGCCAGACAGCGGACAAGCTAGGCGCCCGGAGTCAATACACATAAGGCTCTGAGATAGGGCAGGAACAATGGGTTTCGCCAGCCCAGACCTTAATTAGTTGAGGGCTGTCTATTAACCACAGGGCAATATCCAAGAGCAGGTATTGTCTTGACCACCGGAAAATGCCACGTATGCAAGCCTTCTGTATTAGGGGGTCACATGCATCTTATGCATGTATCACCCCAAGGCAGGGTAATAAATACGTATCCCAGACCTCATTCGGGGCTGGACTTCACCACACAATTGTCTCACATGTCTTCCTTGCAGCCAGCCACTCCTACATCTGGTAGCCATTGCAACATCTGGTGACCCCAACGTGATTCTGACCTAAACGTTACCCCGATCGGAACCCGACACGATCCCGAGGCTAGGCCAGCGCGGTCCCCAGCGGAGGTCGCAATGATCTTGAAGCAAGGAAGCCAACGTGACCGCAAGCCCGGCAGACCCCACGTATTGGAACAGACGCGTTCCAAAGCCAGGGGAGAGCCGTGATCCTGAACATCAGAGGCAGAGCAGCAGAAGCCCATGGCAGAGAGCCATAGCCACGATCTCGATCCACTGACCAGACCTGAGGGACATTGTCCTGTGCATCACCCACCCCAACTTACTAACCAAAGGTGCGCCAAACTCGTCCCGTGGAAGCGAATCCGGGGAACCCCTGATCAGGTAGTATGGGGGCTTGCGTGGGGGGGGGGCAAAACTCGACCGTCAGGCAGTGGGCTCAGGTGGAGGAGCTCAAAGGCCTGGCCAGGCAATTTCGGAAAAGGGTGAGGAGGAACCACCTGACGGACTTAGTGGTGCATCTGGAGGAACACTGTCTGTTCTACCCAGAACCAGGCACGATGGATCCAGAAATTTGGGACAGAGTAGGGAAATGCCTCAAAGAAGAACCCCGAGCACCCGCCAAAATCATAGGGACTTGGAGGAAGTGTAGACAGATAATTGCAGCCGTCAGTCCATCCCGGGTAGAGACCAAGAAACCCCCAGCGTACATAGAACCATCAGCCCCAGCGCGTCTCTACCCGACCATCCAGTTCAGACATGGGGGGTTGGGGGACTCCCCTTCCATGGCAGCTGCAGAAGCTGTGGGAGTGGGCAAAAACCTAGGAAGCGCAGGCCCTTCCTGGGTCACTAAGCTAATGTTTGAGGAGGAGTTGCGCAAGGGGGAATTGCTGGCCGCAGAACTGGCCGAGGTTCAGATGCTGTGCCCAGTCTGCTCAGAGACGGACGCCATCACGGGCAATCAGCTGGCGGTATACATGCCTATTCCATAAAAGCTGCTTGCGGAGATCTGCAAAGCCATCACAGATACAGGGCTCCAAAGCAGATTCACAAGGGACATGCTCCAGCAGCTGTGGGAATCCATCACGCTCATCCCTCATGACTGGAAAGTCACGATGAGGATGATGCTGAACCCCAGCCAGTACATATTGTGGGACAGTGAGTACCGGATGGAAGCGTAGGCTAGAGCTGCCAGGATGGGAGGAGCAGTAATTCCCGAGCAACTATATGGCTCAGGGCCGTTCAAGACCATCCAGACGCAGTCTGTCCTGCCAGCAGCCATGCTCCAGCTGGCTTCTGAGGTCGCCTTCAAGGCATACCTCAAGGTACCCACCACTGGCAAGGGTGCCAAGAATTGCACCACCATCAAACAGGGAGCGCAGGATCCCTACATGGACTTCATTAACTGGCTAGAGGAAGTGATTAGCAGACAGATAGACAACCAGGAGGCCCAAGAGGAGCTCATGCTGAAGCTGACAAAGGACAATGGCAAGCGTGACTGCCGCAAAATTTTGCAGGCAATGGGTCACAGAACCGATTTGATGCTCACCGATATGATCAGGGCTTGCGCGGACGTTGGAACAGACTCCTATAAAATTGGGCTGTTAGCGGCGGCCGTGCAAGGGGGGAACCAACCCAAGGGAGCTTGCTACCAGTGTGGCAAGATGGGACACTTCGCCAAAGAATGCAGTTCAAAACAGCCCCGCAAAGGTGGGGTGGCCCTCCCGCGGGCCACCCGGCCACGCCATCCACCCAGTGCCCAAGATGCCACAACAGCTTTCATTGGGCTCATCTCTGCCCAAATTCGGGAAACCAGGCTGCGGGCGTGTCTCTAGCCCTGGTCTAAATAGAGACAACTGCCATCCTGGAGGCTCCAGAGTGGACACCCCAATAGTCACCCCCAACATTTCCGAGGCACAGGCAGAAACCAAGGGCAGCACAGGGTTGGACCTAGAATACCAGGAGGACGTTATTTGATACATGCCAGGCACAGTCCACCTAGTTAACACCCAGTACAAAGGTCCCCTGCCCCAAGACACAGTAGGGTTAGTCTTGCCTCGAAGCAGTGCAGGGAAAAAAGGGATCTTTGTGATCCCAGGAGTCATAGATTCTGATTACACAGGGATCATCAAAGTCCAGCTATGGACACACCTAGCCCAGACAATCAGCAAAGGGGATTCAGTAGTGAAATTGATCATGGTTCCGTATCATATGCCATGTGGGGGCAAGGAAGTGATCAGAGGAGATTCAGGATTCAGGTTAACTGACTGCCAGAGAGAGGAAGGGGCAGTAGAAGGATACCAGATCATAGCGACAGTGGAACAGAAGAGTGGAAACAGCGACCTGTCATTAAGGTATTTTTGAATAAAAGGCCTTTTGACGGTCTGTTGGACACGGGAGCAGATGTGACCATAATTAGCAGGAAATTATGGCCCGATGAGTGGGCAATCGAGGCAGTTTCAGATGTTTGGGGGGGTAGGAGGAGTTCAAGAAGCCTACAGGAGCCGAGACTGGGTGGAGGTCACTATCCCGGGGGCAGACGGCACAGTGCTAATACACCTACACGTCTTAAACGTGCCCATCAACCTCTGGGAGAGAGATATTCTACAGCAGTATCGCGCCACCCTAACTTTCGGGTAATTGCCCTGCCGCTCAAATGGTTAACCGATGAGCCAGTATGGGTGGCTAGTAGAACTCCAGCAAATCTTAGGAATCATTAATTGGGCAAGGCCATATTTCAAAATAGACACCGACCTCTTAAAGCCACCTTTCGTGCTGCTAACCCAAGGAAAGCAGCCAACTGACCGGATGCACATTCCGCGTGAGGCTAAGCAAACGCTACAGGCAATAAACAGCATTCTCAGCCACAGATGGGTAGACAGGATTAGTGAGAGGCCACACGTCCCCATGCTAAATTTGTACGTCATTAGGACAGGGACCATGTTCGCAGGAGCGCTAGGCATAGATTCGGGGGGGGGGGTTGTGGAATGGGTGTATCTATCGAACATCTCCTCCAGGAACATCGTTCCTCCACAGGAATTGGTAGCCACAGTAATTCATAAGGGGAGGCTGAGAGCAAGAGAAATTTCAGGACACGACTTGGCCAAGATAGTTGTGCCGTTCAATAAAGAGCAGATGCAGCAACTAATGCAGCTGGGAGACACCCTACCCATCGCATTAGAAGGGTTCATGGAGAGCCAGGCATACCATTTGCCAAAGGACCCCAGACTAGCCTCACTTCTGACTCAGACAATCAGGTTGCAGGAAATGCTGTCCTTGACTCCCATTCAAGGAGCCAAGACAGTGTTCACCGATGGGGGGAAAATATACAGAGTTCTCACTTGGCACGAAGAAAAGGCTTGGAAAATGATGCTGACACTTCCGCAAAAATCAGCACAGAGAGCGGAGCTGGCAGCAATGAACCTCGCTTTGAAAACATTCGCCAAGGAGCCATTAGACATCATCACCGATAGTCAGTATATTAGGAATTTGATACACAGTCTACCGGGAGCTTACATTACTCCCGCCATAGACAAGATTTTGTTCAGCATATTTTTGACCATGCAGTTTCACCTGCGGCATCGCAGAGAAGCACTGTATGTAGCCCACATTAGGAGCCACCAGGATTTACCTGGTCCCATTTCAGAGGGCAACAGCAGGGCTGACACGGCCGCTAAGGAAACTCATCAGAAATTAGCCTCGGCATCTTTTCGACCCCGATCCAAAGTCATGCATTTTCCCATCAAAATGCCAAAGCGCTAGCAAGGCAGTTTAACCTGCCATTGTCACAAGCACAAGGAATCGTGCGCTCCTGCCCGCAATGTGCAGGAGCTCTGGGGGGGCCTCGTGGGGGGTAAACCCATGAGGGATGGGAGCTAACCAAATTTGGCAGATGGACGTCACGCACGTCCCACAGTTTGGGAGATGGCAGTATATGCACGTCTCCATTGACACTTTCTCGCAGTTTGCCTGGGCCACAGCCCAGAAAGGAAAAGCTGCAACTCATGTAGAGCAACATCTCTTGACATGCTTTGCGGCCATGGGCAAACCAGGCCACTTGAAGACCGATAATGCACCGGCTTACAGTTCCAAACAGCTAGCAACATTTCTAGCAACTTGGGATGTAAAGCACACATTTGGCATTCCATACAACCCCCAGGGACAAGCCATTGTCGAACGGGTGAACCGGACGCTAAAGTCCTACATCAAAAAACAAACAGAAAGGGAGGAGATAGTTCCCCCAAAAAAGCCAGGGTCAGGCACAGCAACGCCTGCACAAGGTCTTATTCACTTATAACCACCTTAACATCTTTGCTGACTGCACCCCATAGGAGAAGCATGGTTCGCTTCAGGGTGCCGCCAGACCTCTCCTGGAGAGGTCTGGTGCCCCTGATAACATGGGGGAGAGAGTATGCATCGATTATGTCCCCCACAGGACCCATCTGGATTCCCAGTCGTTGTGTGAAACTGCATTTCAAGCAGCATGGCGTGGAACCGAGCAATCCCGGACCCCCTGCCCGAGATGGAGGGAGTGAGCCTGATGAGAGGACCCAGGCGGAGCAGACGACCCTGTCCGAGACCAGACTAGAGAGTGACCTGTGGGATGGTCAAGACCTTGTGTGACAACGCCTTGTCCATCCTGAGGGAGCAAAACACTGAGCCCACCCTGCAAAATATGGTGGCCGCAGTGCTAGCTCAAATCACCTACAATTCACTGATGGTCATCTTGATCCTTTCCTTGCTGATGGGGGGGAGGGGTTAAAGCTTCTTATGGGGACTTGACGTCTGGTGGAGACTTAACCGCCAGACTCCAGTACAACATTTGGGAGAAATTAGCCAGACTTGTCAACCAATCGGACTTTTGCTTGCAACAAACCACGGACACTGCTTCCTTGTTAAGTACATGCCTGATCCCAGTATGCTGCGCACCGGGAGAGCAGGCTGGGGACACTGAATGGATGCGCACATTCGGGTACCACCACCAAATCACATACGCAACTTACACGAAATGGGGGATTCAGGTAACAAAGACTGCCAGCTGATGCAGTCACCCTTTACACACCTCGGGTGGCCATCAGCCCGAGCACGCCCTGTGCCAAGATGACCGGCTGCTCCACAGCCAACGGCCCGCACCACCGTTGCCTGAGCCCCGGGGAAGAGACTTGGAAATGTGCCCAATCAGAGACAATCAGTTATGTGTATGCTCATTATTTTGCGTACAGGATGGTTTTTCACTTGTAACCAACGGACTTGGACCTACATACTCGCTAATGTGTCTGACTCATACTGCTGTGTGAGTCGCTTAACCCTGGTCCTCCCCGAGAGGGAGATGGTCACCCCAAACCCGGTCACCCCAAGGCCGGCACGGCCCATACGAGCAGTCCAGCTAGATGAGACATGTGACAGTGATATCACTGTGCTCAGCAAGGCAGAGTATGTGTCCCTAGCAGTCAGTATTATAGGGGTGCCCGGACTGGCAGTAGGCAATGCACGCAGGATCGGCCAGCTGGCATGTGCGCTAGCGAAAGGCATCAATCACACTTCATCAGCCATCGCCATGTTAAACCGAGAGGAGGCTGAACTGAGACATGCGGTTTTAGACAACCATGCAGCAATTGACTATTTGCTGATCTTACACCATTTGGGTTGCGAATCTGTCTGGGACATGTTTTGTTTTAACCTCACGGACAATTCTCGCAAAGTCCAGAGTCAAATCACTGAACTTGACACCATAGTTAAACACATCAAGGAAAACGCCAACTGGGGTTGGTGGGATGAACTTTGGTCCTGGGTGCCGTGGGGTTGGTTGCAGACAGCGCTTAAAGCTATCGCTGACATTGTGGTAGTGGGAATTATGCTTTGCTGCATAATTTGTCAATGTGTACCTAATGGCGGAGACCCCGGGAAATAGTTACACCCAAGCAGATCATGCCTTACATCTACCATGCCCTCAGCCAGGCTGATTTAAATAATAAAGGAAGGGGGAATGTGGGTTGCCCGCGGGAATATTGGCCAAAACCTTTTGGCCTTTGACAGATCTGGGGATCAACCGGGCTTGGCAGGAAAGGCAATTGGGGTGCGGGCTAGTTAGTTAGTTTGGAGGGTGAGTCATAAAGCCTTGGCTAACAGCTACGGTAGAAATGGGGTAAAAACCAAGATGATGATTCTAGTGGAAACACACAATCTCTACAGCTGGCTACAGATTAAGTTGGGCAAATAAACCGCGCCAGACAATGGATAAGCTAGGCACTCGGAGTCAATACACATAAGGCTCCGAGATAGGGCAGGAACAATGGGTTTCGCCAGCCCAGACCTTAATTAGTTGAGGGCTGTCTATTAACCACAGGGCAATATCCAAGAGCAGGTATTGTCTTGACCTACTGGAAAATGCCACATATGCAAGCCTTCTGTATTAGGGGGTCACGCACATCTTACGCACGTATCACCCCAAGGCAGGGTAACAACACATATCCCCGACCTCGTTCGGGGCTGGACTTCACCACACGATTGTCTCGCATGTCTTCCTTGCGGCCAGCCACTCCTACATCTGGTAGCCATCGCAACAGCTATTGCTGAACACGCACACACACAATAAAAACTCAACACTCCCCAAGTAGACAATTTTATCCACTCTTTTGATTTCTTGTGTTCCTGCCATTAGCTTGCCTTGAGGTGGTGTTCAGCATATAACCAGATTATTATTATTATTGCCTACCTAATTACAAAGTTCTTTAGGGTTTTGCATGTAAAGGAGCTACTATGCTATTCCATGTGGTGTCAGAGAAGAGCTTTATAGATACCACCATAAAGACAAGTACATGAGTTCTAGGAATCAGATGATGTGTGAAATAGGTGTAGGAAACAAAAATAGCAAATTGACCTTCTCATACTATGTACATATCATGAGTAGAAAAGAGTCACAGAAAAAGAGGAATACGCCATATGAGGCAGAGTGACTCATTAAAGCAAGCCACAGTTTTTAGTTTGCAAGATCAAAGCAGAGCTTTTTAGTGATAGGTATTTTTGAGGCCATTAATGTGTAGGGTCACCATAAGGTGGCAGGAAGCTAATGACAACAAGCAGAAATTTTTACATGTAAATAAGCATTCATTTATTTTTAAATGAATGTACATTTACATTATTTACATGTAAATAAACTGCAGTGGCTCAAGTAGTTAAGACGCTGACTGGGAGGCAGAAGGTCAGCAGTTCAAAACCCGAGTACTGCATGACGGAATTAGCGCTCATCTCTGTCCCAGATCCTGCCAACTTAGCAGTTCAAAAGCAAGAAATTGCAAGTAGATGAACAGGGACCATTTCACTGGGAAGGTAAATAGCATTCCGTATACTTCAGTGTCTAGGCATGCCTGCCACATGTCCATGGAAATGTCTGCAAACGCAGACAGCGCTGGCTCTTTGGCTATAAACAAAGATGAGCACTGAACCCTAGAGTTGGATACGACTGGCTTTTGAGCAAGGGTGACCTTTAACTTTACCTAAACATTCAAACATGGAATCATTTGGATGCATTTTGAAATAAGGCAGTTCTGGGATAGCTATTTCATATTTTACGTCTGTGTATATAGATCTGTTGCCAGAGTTGAAGCAGACTAGATGTGCTGGATACCTTCACTTCAAATAATTTCCCTGCAGCAGGAATAGTATAAGGTAAGAAGGTACAGTAATCACATGGATCAATACACATGGATGTCTACAGGGAGGAATTCACAATTCTTGAACCACAGACTTATTTCAATGCACACAGGCACATGCATTGTATTTGTAGTGACACAAATTACACTACCGGTAATACACCATTACGGAGATCCACCATACACAAGACACTCTTCCACATAAACAGTGCATATATGCATGTTGGAATAATTGTCAATCTCACATGCTGCATATAATTTGGGAGGGACTTGCATGAGCCAAGATGACTGTTTTTCAGTACCAACCAATTAGTAAAGTTTTTCCTGCCTCTGGAACTGGAAGGGAAGCCACACCTTTCTACTTGTTTTGTTATCATTTGTTTCATGCCTTCATTTGCTCTCTTCCCTACCTGACCTCTGAAAATTCAGCTGCATATATGAATCTCTCTATCTTCAGATGGACTGAGATCGATTCATTCATTCAAAATAAGATTCTATGTAACGATGAATGGAACAAACAGCAGATGGAAGTTACAGAAGAATGGACTGCCCCAAGGAAGTGTATTGTCCCCAACACTGTATAATATAATGTGTATACAAATGATCAACCAGTTCCTGACAATACCAAGAGGCAAGGGTTGAGTTGGACGTTACATAGCAAGGGAAACGATTACAGCATTGCCCAGCACCAAAATACCTCGGTGTGACACTTGACAGGATACTCTCTTTTAAGCAGCACTGCCTGAATATCAAAGCCAAAGTTAGTACAAGGAACATCATCATTAGGAGACTCACAAACTACAAATGGGGATCTCAACCATCCATGCTGCATACATGAGCTTTAACCCAGAGCATCTCCACGACAGAGTATGCTGCTCTAGTATGGAGACCATCCATACACGCAAAACAAGTTGTCATTGTTGGAAATGAAGTCATGCGTATAGTGACAGGATGCCTCAAACTTACACCAGTTGAGAAAATGTACCCTCTTGTTGGCATTGCTCCACCTAAGACTAGGAGAGAAGTAGCAGTGGACTCCGAGAGACCTAAGCAAGCGAATGACCCTCAACACCCTCTCAAGTCTGCCAGCTCAGTTCCAGGAAGAGTTTTATGGTAAGAACAAACATTCTTGAGGGTACACAAGAGCAAAATGGATTAAAAAGATGGAGGAAGGAGCTCACTGGGCAAGGAACATAATTAAAGTAGAATATACCTGAGGAACTCAACCTCCCCTACATCACTTGGAGGACCCTGAATAGGCTGAGGGTCAGAATCTCTAAATGTAAGACCAACATGCTCAAGGGGCTGCTGATGGACAACAACATGTGTGTTAATGTGGAGAGATTCAAAATCCAGTTCATTTACTGGTCTCCTGATTGCTGCCGGAAACATGCACCGATGAGGACTTATGTTTGGCCAACGACAAAAGCAAGAAAGTGGCTTGATTTTGGCAGTCTAGAGTTTGATCAGGACATGAAAGAAGATTAAAAATTAGGACAGGTTTGTGCTGATCTTCGCAGCACTTTATTTTTTAAAATAACTCTCTAAATCCTAATGTGTTTTAATGCTGTAACACAATCAATTTAAGTCTCTGAACCAAATTGCCATAAGATATGAAGTCACAGTGTAAACATGTGCCTTTGAGCACTGAATCATACTACTTAACATGCAACAACAAATGCCAACATTAACTTCTTACTTAACTGCAATTTAGGCTGATTGCATTATGCCAGTGGGTGTAAGGGGTTTGTCCTATATATCATATTGCATTACATATATATCATAGGCAACATTGGGAGAGGGGATAATGAGAGACCGACATATTTCTAAATACGCTTGTTCTACAGCCATAGAAAGGGTCAGCATCTGTCAAAATACTTAGTAAACATGCGCTTGGGAACCAATGCTCCTGGGAGTGTGTAGAGAGCTCTTGTGGTGCAGTGGCAAAACTCTGCTCATGGTCTGGGTTCAGTCCTGACAGACACAAGGTTGACTGAGCCTTCCATCCTTCCAAGGTCAAATAAAATGAGTTACCCAGGTTGTTGGTCACAAAATGCTAATTGTCTTGTGAACCATTCAGAGAGTGCTCTAGTTATGGGGTGGTATATAAGTGTAATTGCTCTTGCTATCAAGAGCAAATGCCCTTCAAAGATAATAGAAAATGGCATGAGCAGTTGACCCTCACTGGGGGAAAAGAGTGAATCCATCTTTACTGTGAGCTGTAAGCCAACTAGTAGACATTTTTACACCTTGGGCAAGAAGGCAGAATGACATCCATCCCCAGCACATTCTAGAAACAGTAATAGGGGTAAGATGGAGGCCAAAAAATTGGCACACTCTCTGGAATTCCCTGCATGGAGCAATCATTTACTGTCACTTCTTATTAATGCCAGCCCTGGCACAGGCACATGAAATATTAGTGATTTAATCACAACACTCCAACTCTGATGTAAGTCTTAACCTTAGCCACAAGGAACTCTGAGGAGATAAGAGGTCTTTTACACACATACGAAAAAGGATCCCTTTGTGTAACACACACACACATCCCTGGCCAACTTTTCATCCTCAACAAGCCTTTAATCACAAACACACACTATCCTCTCTTCATTCCCAAAAGCAACAAAGTCTACAATACCTAATCATGTTTGTTCACCTTGATATTTCTCCCTATCGACTTCTCCATCCCCAGTCCAACTTGCATGAAAGATAAAGAAGAGTAAGCAGAGGGCAATTATTAATATTATTCTGTAATCATACAATTTTGCAATCTTTGTAAAACATATTTTAAAATTTGTTGCATTTTAGTAAGGTCAATGTTTTGCTGTGGTTCATTTTATTACATGAGACATAATTTCCAAAATGTCTAATATGTGATATCACAATGAAATATAGTATCTTTGATTATTATTTTTAATTAAAAATGTCACACCTCCCTCCCACTGAATCTGATTCTCAGTCAGACTAAGCCTCGTTAGCTGGTTGAGAGAAATAGTTGCTTCTTCTTCTTCAAGTGCTGTACAGTATTGGCTATCATCATGGCGAGTCTTCCTGTTCTTAACTCCTCAGTACTGTACAATTCTTCCAAGGACATGTCACAACAGTCTCTCAGGTTCTTTAGCCATGATGTCCATCTATGTCCAGGGCCTCTCTTCCCAAGGATCTTCCCTTGCATAACGAGTTGGGAGTATTCTACAATATATTTCATGTCGTTCCCTATGCTATGCTCATGGTATTGGAGCTTTCTTTGTTTAATGATCTTAAACAGTTCTTGCTCTTTATCCATGCAGCACAGGGATGCCATAATTCCCTCCCACAAAAATGGGATAGAAGTTAAGGTTGCCCTTGCAAAAATAGCCAGTTGTATCTGACTCTAGAGTTCAGTGCTCATCTCTGTTTCAAAGCCGAAGAGCCAGCGCTGTCTGCTTCTGCAGATGTATTCCGTGGTCATGTGGCAGGCATGACTAGACACCGAAGTGCACGGAACGCTGTTTATCTTCTCCCTGAAGCGGTCCCTATTTATCTTCTTGCAATTTCTTGCCTTCAAACTGCTAGGTTTGCAGGAGCTGGGACAAAGACGGGAGCTCATTCCTCAAGCTGTTGCTGCTGCGACTTCAATAGAGGCAATAAAATGGCATGATATTCCCCCCTTGTAGGAATCTGATCCATGTAAAGATCTCTTCAATCAGTCTCATGAAGCAGCAGTTTATAGCCCCAGATAAACAAAGAGAAACTTAAGACGTCTACGAAGTCCAGCTTCATTAGACGGAGTAAGGAAAGAACAGAGATAGACAGAAAGCAAACACACACGACTGCAGTTTTTGGCTGAACAAAGGATAGTAATCCTGGCTTCTCTTTATTCAAGCAGAGTATATCAGAAACGAAACTTAAGCTACATAGCCAATCAGAAAGTCAGAACCCAAATAAGGAGAAATAAGGAGAAATCTCCTCACTATTCTACGCATGCCCAAAATCAAGCGTTGTCTCTCAGTAAGCAAAGAGGCCTTTGTTTACAAAATGTGTCAGAGACAGCCAGACAGAAACCAGATACATTCCCACATGTCCTCCTTTTTCATTAAAATTTGAGAGAGAGAGAGAGAGACGGCTAATCATACCCCTGCATGTCATCATACTCCATAACTACTCCTCCATGTACATCATCACTGTCCTCCTGGACATCGTACCCCTCCTGACTCCTGGTACTTTGTTCCGGAGGATGATACCTCATTGAGTACAATTGCCGCCGTGCAAAACCCGATGTCTCCCTTCTACGCAGTGGACATGTGTTACACATAGAAATAAGATTAGGAATATAATAAATGCAAAAACACAAAGGTATAAGGCAGATAATAATAATGAACCCATAAAAGAAAACTTATCTAAGGACAGACAAATCAGGCAACCAAGAAGTCACCCAATCAAAGAGATTAACATCAGTGCATACATTGTTAGTAATGCTCTCCTGTAAATTCTGAAGTTCTTTCTCAATAGTATTATTCAGATCCTGGAATTTTACCCGACATCCCTGGTTCCCGACCAGTTTACAAAATCCTCCGGATTTTGCTAACAGGTAATCTATAACCCATCGGGCCGGCAGCAGCTCTCCAGCGCCGTGCATCTGCCTGAAGCGGCATTTGCACTTGTACGGGTAAGGTAAAATAACCCAATGCTGCACATTGATATTGTCCTGGATGGAAATTCGTGGCAACTCCATTAAAAAAGAACCACATGTTAGGATCCTTAATTTGCCATCCATTGCAAATTGAACCACTATCTATAGCAGAAGAATCAGGAGTAAACATAGGAAACACATCATATATATCTTCAATAGTAGTGTTAAACAAGGTATAATTAAGCTTATAAGAACTGTTATAACTACCCCATAACCAAAAATAATCATCACAACCCGTATAATTGCCTACATTCCGCAAAACCCGTTTTGCTTGAGTCCAGTGCTTCCATTTACTATTCCAGACTCCAGAACTATGACAGCAGAAACAAAGTCCTTTAGTGTATTTCTTGAATGTCATGCTTCGCCAGCGGGTGTTGTTAAATTGTTCTGGGGGATTGGAGAAGAGTGTAGACCTATCAATATGTTTCAAATGTCCAATAACCAACTCTGGCGTGTTGAACAATGCCGGAAGAAAGGCCATTTGAGACACTGCCAGTGGATGCTCATAGTATAACGTTGCATTCTTACCATGAACCTCAAACATATAGTTAGCATGACGAATCCAAAAGTTGGGGTTGCCCCCATGAGGCATTGTTCTTACAGCTGGAAGCACAGTAAGAAAGAAAAGAACAAATGTCAGCATATTTAGTTTACTGGTGAACCACCATCCTGGAGCTGAGTAACCTTCTTCTCTCTCCATGGGCGGATTGCTCGAGCAGGAATCCACACAGGTCCTGAGGTCGTAGAAACAGCTGCGTATCCTCATCCCCAGGTGATTAGAGGTACAGGACCTTTCCACTCAGGATCCGGTTGCTGCCGATAAACGACCAATGGCTTAGGAAGACACTCCCCTAAGAAACAGGAGCATGCCCTGTTATTACTAGTACCATATAACTAAACATGAAACATGCCTGATGTATAACACAAATGCAATATCACAAACCCATTTACATGTGTAGGGTACTGAAAACTCTTCCATGTGCTTCTGGAGGTACCTTGAGATATGCAGTTTCATAAGGCAAAACATAAGCAAACATTTAAGCATGAACAAAACATGAACATTTCTCTTCTTCCTTACATGAAGTAGGTCTCTGTAGCATTCTAGAAGGCATTTCTCACTTCCCAAGTACATGAGTAAGGCATTAAATTTCTTCTCTCACTGGTGTAAATGAAAGAGGCATTCAATAACTTAAACCCAGCATAGAATAGTAAATCAATACAGTACAAATATCATTAAAGCATTTCACACTCATAGCATGAGCAGGTAGACAATTTTTTGCTTAAAAAAGGTTTTCAGGTTTTAAAATGCAAACAAAGCCAATTCTTCTTTACAGTCCACACAAACTTTTTTCTTTTTAGTCCAATTAAAATATCCAAATTAAAAGTCCAAATGTTGATTGAAGCTTTCTCCTTTTCAGATTACAATTTAAACACTAAACACTATCTTCTCTCCAGCACAGTTCTTGGCATGGCAAATTGAAATTAGGCCATAAATTAACTCTCACTGAATTCACAAGACAACCAGACCCCCCTTTTCAGCTTTTCAGGCAAACACACATTCCTTCTTGCTCCAGTCACACCCATCTGTATTAAGGCAGGCAGATGAGGTATGAAGGCACAAAGAACTTCTCCAGAATTTGCAAGCAGCTTTCACACAGAAGAATAGTACAGGGAATTTCCCGTTGCTTTCCCTGCCATCCTGATGCTGGAAACTTGGGACAGCCCACTCTGATCTCTTTGTTTGAGGGTTGGGCAGTTCAAAATCAGCCAAAAACTCCTTGTATTTTTGCACCAGCCTGCTGTCCATCGAGGAAGGATCCACCCCCCCTTGTCCTCTGGACTTCTTTCATCTGCAGCATCTGATTCTCAACCTTATGACAAACTGCATCTGTTAGTTTGTTCTTGCAAGAAGACTCCTTTTTGGGCTTGGGTTTTCTGCATTCCTCCTCTGGGCCATCCTCCCACGTCTTGGCCACACGTGAGGTATCAAGTTTACCCCTCAGCTTCTCCTGCTTTTGTGATGAGGGCTGCTTCAGGGGCGGGCTGAGATCTCCTATGCTGCTCTTTGAATCACACTCCTTGCTTCTTGCCACTTTGCATGCACTAATAGCTTCAATCTGTGATGAGGTCCCCACCATTTGTTCCCCATCAGCTGGCACTAGTGGTTTTTTAGACTCGGCAGGCAGTATTGCAGCATTCCCATTTGCCAGAGCCTCTCTGTTCACTAGATATATCTCAGGAGATTCCACATCCAGCACAGCTGCAGGTAAAGCAGCAGAGAACAGGTCTTTTGTAGGGCTAAAAGTGCTTGATTGCTGCAAGGCAGGATATAATGTCCCATCTTCTTTTCCATCCCCATCAGGGGGCTTATGCTGTTGTTTCTCATATGATGGAGGGGCAGTTGGACCCCCTCCCTTGGCTGGAGGCAAAAGCTGTGGAAGGGGGCCATCAAGCCTTTGTGAGAACAGAATATTTTTTGGAGTAAGTCTTTGAAGGCAGTTTCTGACTTCCTCCCACGTAAATTACACTGAAACAAAAATTCTCTCATGCTTTTGCAATTCTTTCCCAATCTGTTCCCATTTAAACCAATGACAGTTTCTTTCTATAGCTTTGACCAGCTGTTGTATTTCCTTCTCATCAGCTTTTCGCCCATTGTTATTCAAAAGATCTGAGATATCTTTACAAAGCTCCTGCTTTTGCGAAGTTAACACGTACCCCATGGTAAAAAATTTTTTTTCTTTTTTCACTCACCTTATTGTAATTCTCAAGCGCTTGATTGGACCTTTCCTCTGGTCGGAGTGAGTGAGACCTTGTCCCGGTCGCTAATTATGAGGTGTTAATTGCTGAAGCAGAGTTCAAAGAAGGCTCTCATTGTAGTTCAAAGCCTCCCACGGAGCACCACTTGTAGGAATCTGATCCATGTAAAGATCTCTTCAATCAGTCTCATGAAGCAGCATTTTATAGCCCCAGATAAACAAAGGGAAACTTAAGACGTCTACGAAGTCCAGCTTCATTAGACGGAGTAAGGAAAGAACAGAGATAGACAGAAAGCAAACACACACGACTGCAGTTTTTGGCTGAACAAAGGATAGTAATCCTGGCTTCTCTTTATTCAAGCAGAGTATATCAGAAACGAAACTTAAGCTACATAGCCAATCAGAAAGTCAGAACCCAAATAAGGAGAAATAAGGAGAAATCTCCTCACTATTCTACGCATGCCCAAAATCAAGCGTTGTCTCTCAGTAAGCAAAGAGGCCTTTGTTTACAAAATGTGTCAGAGACAGCCAGACAGAAACCAGATACATTCCCACACCCCCTCTGATTTCCTTGGCCACCAAACTCCTACTGCTGCGCCACCTGCTGGTGGTTCAATAGAAGCGCCTCTCTATTGCAAGAAAAAAGCACAATTTTTTCCCTTCAAACCCCCTTGGTCTGAAAAGCGGGAATTTTAAATGATTTTTTTGGAACTAGACCGGGACAGGTTCAACCTGTGAAATTCCTGGTTTTCCAGTGCATATGGCATCCCTAACCCAGCACAACACTTCTACATTACTCACATGGTCAGCCCATGGTATCCTTAGCAGCCTTCTGTAGATCCACTCTTCAAAAAACTTCAATTTTCTTTTCAGATGCTTTAGTAAGTGTCTAAGCTTTAACTTCATATAGCAACACTGGGAATACATAACATCTCACTATTCAGATCTTTGTAGTGACAGAGTTAGATCTCTACTGCATAACAAGTGTCACATTTTTATGAAGGTGGATCTTTCTTTTTTTCTATTCCTATTTTAATCTCTACCTCAGGATCCCAATTTTCATTTCGCATCCTCCCCAAATAGATAATTTTTATCCACTCTTTCAATTTTTTGTGTTCCTGCCATTTGGAGGCTGCAGCTGGTCCAGAATGAGGCAGCCCAGGTAGTGATGGGGTGCGTGCATTATGCCAGTGCCTTGCCTCTGCTTCGGGAGCTGCACTGGTTACCAGTTTGTCTTTGGGTGCAATTCAAGGTGCTGGTGATGACCTTTAAAGCCCTTCATGGTAGTGGGCCAGGTTACCTAAGAGACTGCATCGCCCCAAGGGAGTTTGCCCGCCCTACTAGGGCAGACTGGAGGGCTCTCTCAGTGTTCCATAGGCTAGAGGGGCCTGCCTCTCTAGCACAAGGAGAAGGGCCTTCACCGTGTCTGCCCCAACCCTGTGGAACCTCCTGCCAGTAAACTTATGGCTACAGACAGAATTGCTGCCCTTTAGGAAAGGGTTGAAAACCTGGCTGGCAGGGCAAGTTTGGGGGGGCCGACGGGGTGCTGACTCCCGCTTATTGGCTCTGTGTTGTGTATAGAACTTGTGCTTTTAAGAAATGTAACTTTGTCTTCTAAGTAACCTTGTATCCAAATGAACTGTGAATGAGTCCCAGTGGTTACAAAGTAACTCAGCTGTTCTTGCTAGCAATTCAGCTGCCACTAGAGGCAGCTACAGAGCTCAGCCCACATGGTTCAGATCACCCAATCACGGAGTACCGCGGGAAACATTCCCGCCACAGGTAAACCTTGTAAGGCATTCAGTATGTCACAATGACGTCACTGATACCACAACCAATAGGCGCCCATAGGGTGAAATTCAAATGTACTGTAAGCATATATAAGGAGCTGCACCTCTGCCATTACCTCATCTTCAGATTGTATATCCTGCAATAAAGATGTGTTTGGCCCCCTGAATGCTGCCTACCGCGTATCAATCTTTGAACATCAAATTGGCGATGAAGGTGGGATAATGTCTCCCCACAGCATCAAGCTACCTCTGTTCAACATCAAGAAACCAGAGCAGTGGGCTGTACAAGTGCCAATTCAAACATGCGATGGCCGCCGAGCGCATCGAGGATGAGGAACAGATGCGCTCCTGCCTCCTAGCCTAGATCGGCCTCCCCACATGATGATGCCGCGGAAAATCAACACGGTTCCACTCGACGAGATCCTGTTGGCGTTACAGAATCACTTTCAGTCGAAAGTGTCCATTTACCCGGCCAGAGTCACTTTCCACAGGCGGGACCAGTATCCGGGTGAGTCCGTGGCAGAATACGCTGCCGCCCTCAGATTAGCTGCTGCCCCTTGCCAGTGGCACAACTTGGAAGAAGCCCTGAGGGACCGCCTGCTGTGCGGTTTGCGAGATGAGGAGGTCCAGCGGAAGCTGATAGCCCGCGAGCACCTCACATTCAATTCCGTCCTAAGGGAGGCTCAGGCGGCCGAAGTAGCAAGGTCCGGGGTGAAGGAGTTCAGGGTGAAGCCAGCCACACCTGGGGGGCCTGGGTCCACCGTGCAGGCTGCCAGGCACTCACTCCGCCACGCATCCAGCTCATCTTCCTCCCCGGAGGCCTCCACATCCTCCGGGGCCAGCTCCAGCGACAATGACAACGTCCAGAAGGTCCTGAGGAAGGCGCCCAAGAAGCAAGCAAGCAATAAGGCCCACCACTGATGCGACGGCTGCGGAGCATCCCACGACCGAAAGAGGTGCCCCTTCCGAAAGGCCGAGTGCCATCACTGCGAACACCGAGCCCACATCGCCAAGGTCTGCAGACAATGGTGGAGAGAGGACCAGGAGCCAGCCGAACACCCTCGATGGAAAGGAGGCACCATTGGAAAGATTTCTGTGGAGGAGTCAACCGTGGGTCATGTGTCTGTCGCACACCAGTGGTTCTTTGTTGAGGTACTGTTACAGGGGGTCCCAGTTAGGATGGAGGTGGATTCGGGTTCATCCTACTCCATCATGTCCCAGAAAGTTTTCCTTAGTATTCCCCCCAACTCTCGCCCAAAGCTCAAGGCCCTCAAGACGTCCTTGCGAGACATGCAGGGCAACCAGATTCCTGTTTTGGGGGTGGGGGATTTCAAAGTAAAGTTCAAGCATTTCACGGAGAAGCTGACCCTAGTGGTCCTTAAACGGGGGTCCAGCTGCCTCCTGGGGAGCCAGTGGCTTGCTCCCTTGGGTATTGAACTGTCTGGCATCAACGCCATAGAGACTGATCCAGTGCGAGACGTGTAAGACGCACACCCAGAGGTTTTTGAGTAGGGACTTGGGAAATACAGAGGGCCCCCAGTTTCTTTCGACCTGGATCCTACAATTCGACCCATCCAGCTCAACCCACGATGAGCGCCCTTTGCCCTCAAAAACAAGATTGAGGCGGAACTGGACAAACTGGTGGGTCAGGGGATTTTGGTTCCGGTGGACTCCGCGGAATGGGAGACACCGATTGTTACTGCTTTAAAATTTAATGGGGAGGTTAGAATTTGCGCAGATTACAAATGCACGATTAACAAGGCTATTCGCCCTAATGCATACCCAGTGCCGGTATTTAGCCATTTACTAGCCACTTTACATGAGGTAAATGTTTCATAAAGCTAGACTTAGCTCAGGCCTATCAGCAGCTCACGGTAACTCCTGATATAGCAGCTGCACAGACGATTGTAACACACAAAGGGGCTTTTAAGATGACACGCCTCCAGTTCAGCATAAATTCAGCCCCAGGAATATTCCAATCTCTCCTAAAGGGTCTCCCCGGGGTGCTCCCTTATTTTGACGATGTTTTGATCACTGCAGGGAGTGAGTCAGAACTGGCAAAGAGGTTGGACAAAGTCCTAACAGTATTCAAGAAAGTGGGGTTAAGATTGAGACATGATAAATGTGTGTTCCTGGCGAGGGAGGTAGAGTTCCTAGGGTTCAAGATAACCCCTGAAGGAGTTAAGCCCTCCGATTCAAAGGTTGCGGCTGTTCAAAACGCCCCTCGCCCCACCGCGAAACCAAAACTGCAGTCATTCTTAGGGCTCCTAAATTTCTATCATTCCTTCTTGCCAAGGAAAGCGTCCGTAGCGGAGCATCTGCATCGTCTTTTAAAGAAAGTCAAGTCAAGACAATTTGACTTGTAGGTTATATCAAACCATATCTGTCAAGCACGGCTCCAGACAATATGGGACCTGTGCAAAACGGTTCTGCACAGGTCCATTCTATGCATGCGTAGAAGCCTTCTACGCATCCCCTTCTGCACAGAACCCTTCTACGCATGCGTAGAAGGGTTCTATGCATGCGTAGAAAGGACCTGCGCAGAAGGGATGTGCAGTAACTACTTTTCCCCCGCTGCCAAATTACAGGGTAGCGGCGGCTCCAGGTGGGAAATGAACAAAAGTGGCGCAAAATTACGGGGAAATCCCGGCCATTACGGGGTACTTGACAGGTATATATCAAACATGTAAAGTAACTGTAGCTGAAAGTCTTCCGGATTAAGTACTTTTTCAAACATATAACTTCTTCAGAAATTACTTAATATCTCATTTACTAAATGTTTTCCAATTCAACTGCGTTCAAAGCCTCACTTGCTTTACTCGTTTTGGGCTGAAGACTTTCAGCTACAGTTACTTTACATGTTTGATATAACCTACAAGTCAAATTGTTGAAAAGTTGGAACTATTAAATATTTATGTTGCATGGACTCAGTCACAGCCATGAATGGTTTTTGTTGCTTTTTTGGATTGACACCGTTTGGCCATATATTGTATTCTATAAAAAGATCCATCCTATGGTGCCATCTCATGTGGCCCACTGCCCTTGCTCCTGCCTCCGCCAGAAGCAGAGGAAACAGCCATACACACATCCATGGCTGTCATGAACACGTTTACAACAGCCGTAACTGTATCTGTGGCTGTCGTAAATGCATTTTTACGCATTTACAGCTGTTGTAAACACATTTACAGCTGTAAATGTGTTTACAACAACCATAAATGCATTCACGGAGAGGCCTTTTACAGTGTTTAGGGCAGGGGGAACCACCAGCCCTGCCAGCACAATTATCTGAGGGAGCATGACCCAGCCCATGGCTTTAAAAGGTTGAGAACCCCTGATTTACTATAAACTCACGCTTCCAGGTTGGATAGCCTGAAACATATTAAATAGGGCTTGATCCTGGCAGCTGTTGAAACAAAAGGAGCTGAGCAAGTTCATTGTCATTAAAATTGAGCTGTAGGCACTCAGTTTTTCTCAAGATCCATGCTTTAGTTCAATACATATGGGGGGAGGTTAAATTTTTTCACGTTCCATTCCCTTTTTCTGCCCCATTTTTCACTATAAAGAAGAGCAGCTGGTCCATGCAGAGGAGCAGCCTTAGGCTCCACCATTGCCAAAGAAGGTAGAGAAATTAGACGCAACTGGGGAATTCAAAGAGCTTCAGCAACCCAACTCCCCCTCTGTGTTAATGGAGTATCCTTTGTGCCCCCCCTCTCAATGTGAATGCAAAGGCTGAAAGACTCAACTGCTTTTGAATGAAGTTTGGGCAAAGTTCCTACAGTCACAGATGTACACCTAACATAGACGCGCCAAGGGGCAGGCCTGCTGCCTCAAATCTCTGGGCACAAAAGGAGGGGGAACTCTTGCATTGGGATTTTATTTCAAAGCGTTGCTGAATGTGTCCATTTATCTTGCCATAAGGTTTTGCTATGTGCCCTTTCTTACACAGGGATTTTGTTTGCCCCACAGCAAACTTACGCAAACACAAGACTGCCAAAATTCAGACGGGAATGAAACTAAACCTCATCCTCCAGAATTAAAAAAGCTTCTATTATGTCAATGTTATCATTGCCTCAATTTTCTTAATGTACTAAAGAAAGTCCAGCATTGCTGGCTCTGGCCATTGGGGGATCCCTACCCTGAGTTCATCTTTTGAGATGTCAGGATGCCATCTTAAATCTCTAGGGGGCAAAACTGATGAAGCTGAGGCTGCCCTACTTTGGACACATCATGAGAAGGCAAGACTCGCTGGGAAAGACAAAAATGCTGGGAAAGGCAGAAAGCAGCAGGAAGTGAGGAAGACCAAATATGAGATGGATTGACTCCCTAAAGCAGGGGTTCCCAATCTAAGTCCCACGGCCAGATCCTGACCATGGTGCCATTTCATGTGCCCTCCCCCCTTTCCAAGGGCATTTAAGAAACAAAATGGCAACCCCCTTTGAAGCTGTTGGGACACAATGGCCACCCCCATCATGCAGGCAGAGCAAAATGGCCTTTTGGCCGTCAAAGCTGACTGAGAGAGAGTGACCCAGCCCCCAGCTTGAAAAGGTTGGGAATCCCTGCCCTAAAGGAAACCATTGGCTTGAGTTTGCATGAGCTGAGCAGGGCTTTTGACGAGATTTTGGAGATCATTCATTCATAGGGTCATCATAGGTCAGGGGTGACTTAACCACAACACATTGATGAGTAGTTTGTACATATTATTCACATATAACTAGGGACAGTGATTTATTTGTATATATGCACACACAAAAATCTCTTCCTTAAACACCTAAGTTAATGTTTATGAATCTGTTTCAGTAGCTGTTATTCAGCAAAGAGTCCACTCAGATTAAGCAAGGGATTAAGCCTTCTTTTAAGACGAGGCTGCTTGGCCATTTATAACAGATCTTGCTTCAGAAACCAGCAAGAAAAGCTTTTGCAAAGCAAATGAATGCAACCTATCGCTGGGTAAGGAAGAGCAATGTTTAATGGTAAGAGTCATGGCGTGAGAATGGGGATCTTGACACAGCACAAGTCTCTCTTCTCACCTCTCGTCACTTTCAAGATATCATCTTCTCATTTGTGACATGGTGGCAGGTATGGGAGTGTACTGACAAAAATTTTCCTTTTAATTAGAGCACATATACCAGTCAAGGCAGGCCTGTGTATAAAATCTATAAAGGAAGGCAGGCAAGATGGATTATACAAACACATAGAATTGCATACATTAGGCATGCCAGAAAAACCCTCAGATATGTGTATTGTTAAGTTTGTGTATACAAAGTGCAGAGTGAGAGAAAGGGGGATGTATGAGAGAGAGAGAGAGAGAGAGAGAGACGTTTCTAGAAACAAAAGCTGGAATGAAAAGCATAATCCATGTGATAAATCCCCCTTTCTGTGGGGAACATGTTAGGTCCTGAGGAGAAAAAGGACAGGAATGTGCAAGGCAGACCACACAAACCAACAAGACAAAACCACCCATGAGGGTGAAAAGGAGAAGGCGTGTGTGTGTGTGCGCGCGCCTGCTTGTGTTGAGAGCCAGACAAGAGAAATGGGGATGAAAAAGAGAAAGAAGGAGCAGGATAGGGACAAAGAGGCTGGCTGGAACAAAGGTGCATGGAGGGGAAAGGAGAATGGCAGAGAGAGGAAAGAAGGATAAGGAGGAAGGGAACGATCCCAAAAGGTTACTAAGACCCACTATCTTCCAGTAGTTCTGGCTTAACCTAAATTCTGCAGCAGTAGGCACAGCTTCTAAAGAAATCTGTGTCACAAGACCCTAACTTTTAATATACTCTTTCCACATTGCTGGAGTCATTTCAGAACTGTGTTTTCCTCAACAACTCCATGAGTATGGGCAGCACACACATTTTAACTGTACATATATAATTCAACATCCTGAAAATCTCAGCAGGCTTTAACGGAGGGATTTGATCTGATCTCTTTTTAAAAAGTCATTACGCTCACTGCCATTAATAACTTTGCTAAAATAGCAACAATTTGGAACCCTCTCCTCCGGGGTTCTTTTTAAAAGGTCACATAGACTGCCTTATAGAATTTAGGGTCCAGAATGCTAACATTCTCTCATCTTGTGTTGACTGTGCTGCAGTTGTGTATTTCCATGATGAATACTATATGTCAGAAAAGTGTTTTACTGCTGCTTCAAAGATCAATTTAAAAGATTGGTTTTTAAAAGATTGATTATTACATCCCCTGTAATGGGAATAATTAATGTTTGCCAAGCAGCCGCCCACTAAGTCCTTACTCATGTCAAGACTACAGTAAAACCCCTATTTACGGAAAAAAGTCTGTTCAATAGGCTTAAATCAAATATTTTTGTAACTTGAAACAAACCAATAGGAAGAATTATTTGTTTACGTAACTCAAAGCAAACCCATAGGAAAAATGAAATTTTTATGTAAATCGTAGCAAACCCATAGGGAAATGAATCTTTATGTAACTTGAAACAAACCCATAGGAAATAATGTAAATTGGGACATGGTTTTAGCATAAAATCATTTTGTAAGTTGAATTTTATGTAACTTGAGGCATTTATAAGTCTGGGTTTTATTGTATACAGTACTGACAGGAAGACAGGAACAGAATTAAAAAATATCTTGATAGGTTTGAACACTGGGCCAAAACCAAGAGAATGAAATTTAACTGGGCTAAGTGAAAAGTACAGTTACAAGATGAGTGATACTTAGCTCAATAGTACTACAGGTTAAGAAAGACGTTAAAATTGTTGCAGATCATAAGCTGAGTATGAGCCAACAGTGCGATAAGGAAGGCAATGATATTTTAGTAAAGGTAAAGGCCACCCTTGCTCGAAAGCCAGTCGTATCCGACTCTAGGATTCAATGCTCATGTTTCATAGCCGAAGCGCCAACACTATCTGCTTCTGCAGACGTTTCCGTGGTCATGTGGCAGGCATGACTAGACACCAGAGTGAACGGAACACTGTTTACCTTCCCACAGAATTGCTCCCTATCCTTCCCTACAAGGAGGATTGTAATGTTAAATGTACGCCTTTTGTATTGTCTTTAACCTACCTGTTGACCAAAGCAAGCCCTTAAGGTTGCTTAGAACAACAATGTGGATACTTGATATTTGAAGCAAACAGAGGCCCTGTCATTTGGCTGTCTGTGGGAGCAAATTTAAATACCACCCATGTTACTTTAAAAATTGAGTGCCTTGCCAGTTTTCTGGCACTCTGTGGTGAATGAAATCATAGAAGTAACCCAGAAGGCAAATGAAATGTAATAACCTATTATCAGTGTTATGGGGAAGAAGAAGCCTCACGGTGTCCTTTTCATTCAATTGGAGACATTATTTAAAGATCTCAAAAGTTTTATGATGATTTTTTCCTCAAATAACTGGAGCAAACAATATAGCCAGCACCTTTTCAGCTCATCTCAGCTTTCAAATACAGTAATTGCAATCTCTTGTTTACCTGCTAAGAATGCATTGTGAATATTAAGATTTTGTACTAAGATTCTGCTCTTACCTTTGTGGAGGGAGAATGCTTCTTTTTCTTTTTCTGCATCTTGTAGCCATTGTGAAGTTTTCACATGCCTTGCACCAGGTATGTTTGGCCTCCAGATAAAGGAACTCTGACATGCATCTACCTGTATTTTTAGGCCATGACTTTACTTCTCAAGGTCTGTGTATACACCTGTCTTTCATATCACCAATGTCATCACTCAGTGTCATTTTCAAAAAGTATTTCAAGCATTATTGTCCATATCTGAAACTCACTGCCTACGGCACACATCATAGCAATGGCAATGCCATTTTTTAGCTTCTCCCCCCATTCCATTAACTTTTGCTTTAACTATTTCTTATATAGTTAGCTGGTATTATTGTACTTAAGCTTTCTGGATAGCTCAGCGGTTCAGGTATCTGGCTGCAGAGCCAGAGGTTTGGAAATCAGTTCCCTACTGTACCTTCTGGAAGAAAACTTAATCAGGTTAGTCCTGCATAGTCCCAGGCTGCCCCCAGAAAAACAGACTTTTTATCCACTTTTGTGTATTCTCTCCCTAAAAAGCCCTAGAATGGATGACTAAAAATCAGAGTCTGGCCAGGTTATACAGCTATGATAATAGAGTAGACCAGTGGTGGTAAACCTTTTAGAGACCGAGTGCCCAAGCTGCAACCCCAAAACCACTTATTTAACACAAAGTGCCAATACAGCAAAAGGGGAGGATGAAAATTCTCCCATTGGGCTGCTGGGCAGAGGGGAGGGGCAAACTGGGGAGGGAGGAAGTCAGTAGAGGGATTCAGCAGGTTTTCCCCAGTTCACCAGAACCGGTAGCAGAAATTCTGGCTGACCCTGCCCGTCCAAGTTTTGAAATAACGTAGGGCTTTCCCCTTGGCCACGCCCACTATACCACGCCCACAGAGTAGGTAGTAAAAAAACTGAATCCCACCACTGGAGGAAGTGCTCCCATTGGGCTGCTGGACAGAGGGGTGGGGCAAACTCTGTGCTGGGGTGACTGCATGGGTGCCCACAGAGAGGACTCTGAGTGCCACCTCTGGCACGCGTGCCAGAGGTTCACCACCACTGGAGTAGACCATAATGCTAGTGACTCAACACTGAGTGTCAGGCAGCGATTAACTAACCTGACAACCCTGAGGACTAACAGCCTTAGGTGGTGAAGTCCACAGGGAAGGGTAATGATCCCCAAATGGATTAAATCCCACTTGAATCCATCTTGATGGAGTGCAGCAGCTTCATCAATATTGGCCTGGGGCCAAGGACTTTTTATTTATACTGTTTTTTATTACAAACATGAAAGAAAACAAATAAACATTTATAACCTTACATTACAATACAATACAAAAACCAAATACTGTAATCAGATATACATTGAATACATTAACCCTCACCCCACCCTTCACCTCCCACAACCCACCATAACATATAACATGTAAACACACAAACAAACTTCTCCAACACCCTCACCCAATCCTTCACGTCTTCTGTCTTCTTCACTCCCCTTATCCTTCCATTGAAGGACCGCCTCCGAGTGCCGAAGAAGGAGAGGGAGACCAGGACTAGAGTGGGTTTTGCTGGTATTTAAGACATTAAGTGAATTTTATTGTTCATAACAATGCAGCTGTTTCTCTCTCCTTTCCTCCTACTAATGTCTGTCATACCATTACTCATTTCATTACCTTTCTTTCAAATTGTTTCTATCCACATTTTGATCCCAAAGTTATCCCACTGTTGTGTTCTATTACTGTAACTTTTACAATGTACCCATTCACGTGTATCCAATGTAACCATGCTTGTGTAACATTATAACCAGCAGCTGCTTAACTGTAGCCCTTACAATAGGACGCGAGCTAATGACCACCGGGTGGCAATAGCGAGCGTCAAGCTCTCCTGGCCCAGACTCACCAGCAAACAACAGCGCGGGAAGATTCCTGCCATCACATACACCTGGACAAGAAGGGCGTGACCGTCCATGACGTCACGCGGACAGTAACCAATAGACTGTCGAGGAGCCACATTCAAAATGTATAGCCACTGTATATATTGAGCTACCCATCCGCCATTACCTCATGTTCCCCCGGATCATCATGCAATAAACCTGTGTTAAGCCAACCCTTCGGCTGTTCATTGTCTTTGGTCCCATATACTAAATTGGCGACGAAGGTGGGATCATGGCTGCCCACGGGACCAAGACATGCGCCGGTTTTGAAATCAGGAGACCGGCAGACTGGGACATCTTCGAGATGGACTTCCAGGGAGCCCTGGTGGAATCCGAAGTGACGGATGAGGCAAAGAAAAGGGCCATCTTCACCAGGATGCTGGGGCCAGACACCAAGAGGGTCTTGGTGGACCTGATCGCGCCGAGGAGGGCGAGTGAATTCAAGGTGAAAGAGCTCATGCACATGCTGCGCGAGTACTTCCGGCCCTCGACGGCGATGTTCCCCGCTCGGAGCGCGTTTTGGAGGCGAGTCCAAGCGCCCGGGGAGATGGTCGCCGATTTCGCAGCGGCCCTGCGACTGGCGGCCGGCCCATGCAAATGGGAGAACGCAGAAATCACACTAAGAGACTGCGTGCTGTGCGGCCTGAGCGATGCCGAAACTCAGCACACATTGATGAACCGGGAGCCACCCCCCACGTTGCAGGAGGTCCTGAAGGAGGCACAAGCCGTGGAGGCTACGAAGGCCGGGGTCCAGGAGCTCCAGGACTGGCTGCCAAAGACGGGCAAGGCAGAGACTTCGGTGCACGTTTCGGTGCACGCGGACCGGCGAGTTTCGAAGTCGTCCGCGGAGAGCAGCGACGACGAGGACGTCCGGAAGGTCCGGAAGGAAGGCCGGCATTGCGACGGCTGCGGGGCGAACCACGACCGCGCCAAATGCCCCTTCAGAAAGGCCGAGTGTCACAACTGCGGCTGCCGCGGGCACATCGCCAAGGTCTGCAGGCAAAGGTGCGAGGCCCGGAAGAGCTCGAGAGACCGCGCGACGAGACCCAAGGATGGCACCCAGGCCACGAGGAAGCGAGACGGCGTGGGCCGCATCGCCGACGACAGCGAGGACGATGCGCCGGTGTTCAGCATGTCCGCGGGACACCCCCGTTACTTTGTTGAGGTACTAGTACAAGGGCCCCCCATTAGGATGGAAATTGACTCGGGTTCCTCATATTCCATCATTCCCCAGAAGGAGTTTCTGAAAATTGCCCCCCACGTGCGGCCCAAACTCAAAGCTTTGAGGTCCACGCTACGGGACGTGCAAGGGAACTGCATTCCAGTGTTGGGAGTTGGAAAATTTCAGGTCCAATTTAAGAAACACGCCGCGACTCTCCCCCTAGTTGTTCTTAAAGGAGGGAATTGCAGCCTCCTCGGGACTCAATGGTTCCAGCCCCTGGGTTTGTTCATTGGGGGGGTGCACGCCGTTGCCGTGGGGACTGACCCGATTCAGGAGGTGTGCGACGCGCACCCCGAAGTCTTCAAAAAGGGACTTGGGAAATTTAAGGGACCCCCAGTAGCCTTCGACCTAGACCCTGAGGTCCGCCCAATAAGACTCAAACCGCGCCGGGTGCCATTCGCGCTCAAGGACAAAATAGAGGCGGAACTGGACAAATTGGTGGGCCAGGGGATTCTTGTTCCTGTTGATTCTGCGGAGTGGGAAACTCCAATTGTAACAGCACTAAAGGCCAATGGGGAGGTGCGCATATGCGCTGATTACAAGTGCACCATCAACAAGGCCATTCGCCCTAATGCGTATCCGGTGCCGGTAGTCAGCCATTTGCTGGCCAGGTTACATGGGGGAAAGTGTTTCGCTAAACTCAACTTAGCACAAGCCTACCAGCAGCTCTCGGTGATCCCAGCCGCAGCGGCTGCACAAACCATAGTCACCCATAAGGGGGCGTTCCAGGTGACGCGCCTTCAGTTCGGCGTAAACTCGGCACCTGGGATTTTCCAGTCACTCGTGGAACGCCTCCTGAAGGGGCTCGAGGGGGTGTTGCCTTATTTTGATGACGTCTTAATAACGGGGGGGAGTCGGGCTGAATTGGCAAAGAGGTTGGGCAAGGTTCTAGCGGTATTCGAAAAGGCGGGGTTGAGACTGCGAAAAGACAAATGCGTCTTCTTCGCGACCGAGGTCGAATTCCTAGGGTTCCGTGTCACTCCTGAGGGAATAAGGCCGTCCACATCTAAGGTAGCCGCCATCAAGAAAGCCCCCCGCCCCACCTCCAAGCCCGAGTTGCAGTCGTTCCTAGGGCTGCTGAATTTTTACCACTCCTTCCTTCCCCGGAAAGCAGCCGTGGCCGAACCGTTGCACAGATTGCTTAAAAAGGACGAGGCATGTAAGTGGGGCGACGAGCAAGAGAGGGCATTTACTGAGCTAAAGCAGCTTCTGGCGTCTGATGCCATCCTCACCCATTTCAACCCCAAGCGCCCAGTGGTCCTGATATGTGACGCATCCCCGGTGGGGGTGGGGGCGGTGCTGTGCCATGTGCTGGAAAACGGGAGGGAGGCCCCGATAGCGTTCTACTCCAGGTCCCTGTCCCAAGCAGAGAGGAACTACGCCCAGACTGACAGGGAAGCATTAGCGATAATTGCGGGAACAAAAAAGTTCCACGACTTCCTGTACGGCCGCCCCTTCACAATCGTAACCGATCACAAGCCCCTGCTAGGCATTTTTACCGCAGATAAGCCCACGCCACAGATCCTGTCCCCAAGGATGCTTAGGTGGGCCATTTTTCTCAACGCGTATCAGCACGCGTTAGTGTACAGGCCCGGAAGGGAGATCAGCCATGCGGACGCTCTATCGAGGTCCCCCCTTCCCCAGGGTAACAGCCACGTGGGCGGGGAGGAGCCAGACCACCAGGTGCTGATGATAGAGGTCCTCGACTCGCCCCCAATACTGCCCGCCGACATCGCCAAGGCGACCGGCAAGGACAACGTTTTAGCAAAGGTTAGCTCCTGGGTGCAGAAAGGGTGGCCAGCGTCCTCCCCGGCAGCGGAGTTCGACCCATTTTTCCGAAAGAAGTTAGAGTTGTCCCTTGAGAGGGGGTGCCTTCTGTGGGGCCAGCGAGTAGTGATCCCGGTGTCCTTACGACCGCGGGTACTCAAACTCCTGCACGTCAGTCACCCTGGAATTGTGCGCTCCAAAGCCCTGGCACGGAGCTATTTCTGGTGGCCCCAACTAGACGCCGACATCGAGCACATGGTCGGCACTTGTGAGCCTTGCCAAAGCTCCAGACTAGAAGAAGCCTGCCTGCCTCACAGGGAGTGGGACGCGGCGAAGGGGCCGTGGTCCCGGATTCATGTAGACTTTGCTGGCCCGTTCCGTGGGACGCTGTTTCTCCTTGTGGTGGATGCTTTCTCCAAGTGGTTGGAGGTCATTCCGGTTACAAGCACGTCCACGGCCACAACCATAAAGCACTTGCGGAGGGTTTTTTCCACTTTCGGTTTACCCGACACTCTCGTAAGCGACAACGCAAGTTGTTTCACATCCTCAGAGTTCAGGGCATTCACAGAAATCAACGCCATTTGGCACATCACCTCCGCTCCTTTTCACCCTGCCACAAACGGCCAAGTAGAGCGCCTTGTGCGCACCACCAAGGACGCGCTGCGGCGCATGGGGCCCGGGGACCTAAACCATCAAGTGTGCCAGTTCCTGCTAGGTTACAGAGTGACTCCCCTAGCGTCAGGGTACTCCCCCACGGAGCTGCTTATGCGCAGGAAACTGACCACCATACTAACTAGAATAGACCCCACGAGAGTAGAGGACAAGGGGAGGAACATTGGGATAGAGGACACAAAGAGTTTCGACGTGGGTGCCCCCGTGTATTGCAGGAACTACGCCAGCGCGGGTCCGGCCTGGGTACCGGGCGTCATCTTAGAGCAGACCGGTCCCGTCTCGTACCGCGTCGAGACCGGCACAGGTCTACTCTGGAGGCGGCACGCAGACCAGCTCCGGCGCAGGGTCCCCAGCGAGCAGGGCACGGACCGCGGGAAACAGGATTCAGCGTTAGGGTTCTCCCCCACCCGTTCAGCCCAAGGAGGAGGAAAGGGGGGCCATGGGTCCCCACCAAGAGGGGAGGAAAGGGAATCTGTCCTCGTAGATATCCTGCGGGATCGGTCAGCAGAGAGAAGGGAAGCCGATCTCATAGATATCCCGCGGGAGCTCCCCACTTATACGGATACCCCAACAGAGTTAGATTTTGATTTTCAGAACCGGGGAAGTTTTGCGGAGTGGTCCCACACCCGTCCAAGCGAGAAGAGGGGTTTTTCGTTAGCCCCGAGTGTCTCCGGTCTGCCCACAATGGAGTTTTTCCCTTCCCCCAAAACCGCCAAACCACGGCAAGCCACTAACAAGTCTCCCTCTCCCGTTTCAGGACAAGGGACCAGGGAACGAGGAAGCAGTAGCGCCCCTGGGTCAGGTCAGCCCACATCGCGGCCCAAACGCGTTTGCAATAAGCCATCTTGGCTGAGGGACTTCGTCCCATCCTGGGGGGAGGGATGTTGTGTTCTATTACTGTACCTTTTACAATGTACCCATTCACGTGTATCCAATGTAACGATGCTTGTGTAACATTATAACCAGCAGCTGCTTAACTGTAGCCCTTACAATAGGACGCGAGCTAATGACCACCGGGTGGCAATAGCGAGCGTCAAGCTCTCCTGGCCCAGACTCACCAGCAAACAACAGTGCGGGAAGATTCCTGCCATCACATACACCTGGACAAGAAGGGCGTGACCGTCCATGATGTCACGCGGACAGTAACCAATAGACTGTCGAGGAGCCACATTCAAAATGTATAGCCACTGTATATATTGAGCTACCCATCCACCATTACCTCATGTTCCCCCGGATCATCATGCAATAAACCTTGTTAAGCCAACCCTTCGGCTGTTCATTGTCTTTGGTCCCATATACTAAACCCACCCACCCCTTTTTTTCTATAGTTACTGTGATGATGAGAATCATTCAATTTTCCTTCTAAACTAATTACCAATTCTTGCTCTTATTTATTTGTTTATTTATCTATAGACTGTGCATTTAATACTCTCCATAAACTTCCCCAACATATATCACCTCGTAAGATGTTATCTGTCTGTCTATTTGTCTGGATAATCTTAACACTCCTTAACAAAAGATTGTTTACCTATTTCAACCAATCTTTTCCTTAGACCAAACTTCCTCCCTCTTGGGCCAGAGCTGTTATGGCGACCAAAACCACAGCAAATCACATCAAATAAAGGGTCGATTTATTTTTCCCCTTTTTGAACAGTTTCCAAAACATCACACTCTACATTAATACTACTTGCCCTTCCTTGACAATCCTTAACCAAGGGTTATTTACAGTTTCGAAACACATTAAACCTTTATATCTCAAACTCTACACTGTAATTTTCCATCTAACTTGTTGTTGTTCAGTCGCATAGTCGACTCTGACCCTTTGCGACCCCATGGACCATTTTCCTCCTGCGCCTCTGTCCTCCACCATCCCCCTCAGCCCTCCCAGCTCTGTGCCCATTGTGTCTACAATGCCATCTAGCCATCTCATCCTTGGCCTTCCCCTTCTTCTTTTGCCCTCCACCTTTCCCAACATCAATGCCTTCTCAAGTGAATCCTCCCTTCTCATTTGATGTCCAAAGTATTTTAGCTTCATCTTTACTATTTGACCTTCCAATGAGCAGTCAGGGTTAATTTCTTCTAAGATTGACCTATTTGTTCTCCTCGCTGTCCAGGGGACTCTCAAAACCCTCCTCCAACACCACATTTCAAAGGCATCTATTCTTCTGCGTTCAGCCTTCCTAATTGTCCAGCTCTCACATCCATACATTACTACTGGGAAAACCATTGCTTTGACTATTCTAATTTTTGTTTGCAATGTGATGTCTCTGCTTTTCACTATGTTCCCCAGGTTTCTCATTGCTTGTCTCCCAAGAATCAGTCGCCTTTTTATTTCATGGCTACAATCCCCATCTGCAGTGATCTTTGATCCTAAGAAAGTAAAATCTGTCATTGCTTCTACTTCTTCCCCGTCTATTTTCCAGGAACTGATTGGGCCTGTTGCCATTATCTTGGTTTTCTTGATATTGAGTCTCAAGCCAGCTTTTGCACTCTCTTCCTTCAGCCCAATCAAGAGATTCTTTAGGTCTTCCTCACTTTCTGCCATTAGGGTGGTATCGTCTGCATATCTCAGATTATTGATGTTTCTCCCAGCGATTTTAATCCCATATTGTGATTCCTCCATCCCTGCACTGCGCATTATGTGCTCTGTGTATAGGTTGAATAAGCATGGTGACAAAATGCAGCCTTGTCTTACTCCTTTTCCTATTCCAAACCACTCTGTCATTCCATGTTCTGTCCTAACTGTTGCTTCTTGGTTCATGTACAGATTTCTCAGGAGGCATATGAGGTGCTCTGGTATTCCCGTCTCTTTAATTACTTGCCACATCTTGTTGTGGTCCACACAGTCAAATGCCTTGGTGTAGTCAATAAAACAAAAGTAAACTTGTTTCTGGTATTCCTTTGTTTTCTCCATGATCCAGCGTATGTTGGCAATGTGGTCTCTAGTCCCCCTGCCTCTTCTGAAACCAGCCTGCACCTCTGGTAATTCTCTCTCCACATGTTGCTGAAGTCTATCCTGTATTATCTTGAGCATCACCTTGCTGGCATGTGGGATGAGCGCGATTGTTCGATAATTTGAACATTCTTTGGCATTGCCCTTTTTTGGGATTGGGACGTATACTGATCTTTTCCAATCCTGTGGCCACTGTTTTGTTTTCCAAATCTGCTGGCATATTGAATGCAGTAATTTGACGCCATCATCTTTTAGCGCTTTGAAAAATTCAACTGGGATATCATCATCTCCACTAGCTTTGTTGTTTGCAGTGCTCTTTAGGGCCTTTATGACTTCACTCTCCAGGATGTCTGGCTCAAGTTCAATTTCTTCATCATTGTGATTATCAGGAGTGTTGAGGTCCTTTTTGTAAAGTTCCTCTGTGTACTCTTTCCATCTTTTCTTAATTTCTTCTGCATCAGCTAGCTCCTTTCCGTCTTTGTCCCTTATCATGGTCATTTTTGCTTTAAATGTTCCCTTGATTTCGCCGATTTTTTTTGAAAAGGTCTCTGGTTCTGCCTCTTTTGTTGTTTTCCTCCATTTCTCTGTACTGTTCTTTTAGGTAGTTTTCCTTATCTCTCCTTGCTTTTCTTTGAAATTCTGTGTTCAAATGATTGTATTTTTTCCTTTCTCCTTTGACTTTGGCGTTCCTTCTTTCCTCTGCTATTTTAAGAGCCTCATCAGACAGCCACTTTGCTTTCTTACTCTTCTTTTCTTTTGGTATGGTTTTCTTTGCTGCTTCCTGCATGATGTCCCTCATCTCTGTCCATAATTCTTCTGGTACTCTGTCTACCGAGTCTAAACCATTAAATCTGTTCATCACCTCCACCGCGTATTCTTTAGGGATGCTGTCTAGGTGATATCTTTCTGGTCTCCGTGTTTTCCCTATTTTCTTTAGTCTAAGCCTGAATTTTGCGATCAGTAGGTTGTGATCTGAGCCACAGTCTGCTCCAGGTCTTGTTTTTGCTGACTGTATGGAGGTTCTCCATCTTTGGCTGCAGACTATGTAGTCAATTTGGTTTCGGTGTTGTCCATCTGGTGATGTCCATGTGTAAAGTCACCTCTTGTGTTGCTGGAAGAGAGTATTTGCTATGACCAGTGCGTTCTCTTGGCAGAACTCTATCAATCTTTGCCCTGCTTCATTCTGTACTCCAAGACCAAATTTGCCTGTTATTCCCTCCACTTTTTGATTTCCTACTTTGGCATTCCAGTCTCCTAATATAATTTGGACATCATTTCTTGGTGTCTGTTCTATGAGGTGTTGGTATTCATGTACCATTTATTCCTAAATATGCCATTAACTTTAAACCCTCCCTATCTTCAATTCATTCAACCATTTAATAGTTCTCCCCCTCAATCAGTATAAACTTTCATCTAGAATATTTTTTGATATTTATTTATTTACCTGTAGATTGTACCTCCAATAGACTCCATATACGTCCCTGACATATATCACCTCATAAAATATTATCTGTCTGTCTATCTATTCGATTGATCTTAACACACCTTAACAAAAGATTATTTACATGTTTCAACCAATCTCTTCCTTAAACCAAACTTCTTCCCTCTTATGACATAACAAGTATGGCAACCAAAATCACAGCAAATCACAGTAAAAAAGGGTTATTTTTTTCTTTTTAAACAGACAATTTCCAAAACATCTCAATCTACATTGTCACTATTTGCCCCTCCTTGTGGGAATCCATTATAACATTTAGCTTATTAGGTTTAGCTGTGAAACATTTAGCATTTGTGGTTAGCTCTTCCTGCGCTTAGCCACAGTTTCCTGAACTAACAATTGCTTCCTGCCTCTGTGCAGAGACTCTGCATCTGTGCAGAGCAATTGCTTCTTGAGTTAACAGTCGCTTCCTGGTTTGGTGCAGAAAAGCAACTTAATGTAATCATCTAATATATGCTTTTGATATCAGCCTTAAACTGCTAAAGTAAGGTATATAATCACAGGTAACAGCTTTTGCAAAGGAACCGTTACAGAGTAGGCTTTGGGCCTAGATGTGACAGGAAATAAGCTACTGCGCATGTACTAGTAAAAGATAAAGGTTATGCTCCCTATATGGTTATGCTGTAGAGAATGTCATATTATTGGCTGAATACCACTCACCTATGCTTTCGTATACATCCTGTGTATGCTTTCGTAGACATCATGTGTAACCTGTAACTTCAATAAAACTTGCTTCCCTGGTGCTGGAGCAGACGATTTTTGCGCACCATTAACTCTGACTGCAGTTCAATTTCTTCTGACTTTATGCTTACGCGCTGTTGAGCTGGACTCTCAACAAGTGCTTGGTCAATCTCTGACCTAATCTCCATTTCTGTGGCCACTCTCTGGCCAGAATTTCTCCACACCTCCTTAACATTCCTTAATCA
The DNA here is from genome assembly GCA_035047345.1 of Bradypodion ventrale. Lineage (NCBI taxonomy): Eukaryota > Metazoa > Chordata > Lepidosauria > Squamata > Chamaeleonidae > Bradypodion > Bradypodion ventrale. The sequence goes on along the minus strand of JAWDJE010000002.1, from coordinate 135,792,006 downwards.
AGGGTTATTTACAATTTATTTACACATTAAACCTTTATACAGTAATACCTCATACAAAGTCCGCTTCGTACAACATCGAATTCATATAACATCCCTAATTCCTTGAAAAAAGTTGCCTCATACAAAGTCGCTGCGACTTTGTGTGAGGCATTGGGGTTTTTCCCAGCTTGCATTGTGCCTGGGCAGTATAAAAGGCAGGACGCATGCATACATTGCTCTTGTGGGTTTTGCACGAGGCAAAGAGTGTATAGGAGTGGTTTTGAGTGCAACTTTGGATTTTTTTGATTTTTTTCATCAGAATTTTTAGAAGCATTCCTGGGATTTTTGCAGCATTCTTCAAGTTCTTGGACAATCACGATTGTTTGACATGTTTTTGTAATGTATTTAGCCTTTAGACAATGATTTCTTAAAGTTCTGTCAGTTTCCTGTCTGTTTCCTTGACTTTGCCCTGAAGTCTGTGCTTTACAGTACAATGTATCTCTATGGAAACGACGTTGTACTAGGCATTGCGGCTAGGATTTTGCATGCCTCATAAAAAGTCCAAATCCGTATAAAGTCCAAACTTGTGGTTCTCATTGTGGAACCAAGTTTGGACATTGTATGAGGTATCACTGTATCTCGAACTCTACACTATAATTTTCCATCCTACTTGCCCACTTTTAACCATCCTTAACTAGAGATATTTACATTTTAATAACAATTTTATGGACCTTCCCTTTTACCCTTATCCTTCCCCCTGTTTTCCCCACCTCTTTTACGTTCTGGGCTAATCTCCAATAGTTGAAAGCTCCTCTTTGAACTTTCTCCATTCTTCTGACCCTTCTTTGATAATATTACATGATTTTAGTATATCCAAGTACTCAGATTGTTTACTTATCACAACAACTTTCCCTGCCCAAAAAAATCTTAACCGCTGTAATTGTTGCCAATTATATCTCACTCCATTATCCCTTAACAATATAGTAATTGGTTTAGTTTTCTTTCTCCACAATCTTTCTTCTATCGTTATGTCCTGACAGATATCCAATGATTCACCATTCAATTTTGGTGCTCGTGTACCATTTCTTCTTAAATATTCCATTAACCATAATTTACTGCCAAGATCTGCAAATTTTACCAAAACGAACCTTTTAGAAATCCCATTTCTTTTCTTCCCCAATCTATAAACTGGTAGAATATCCTCCTGTGTAAAATCCCTCCCTTTCTTCAATTCATTCAACCAATTAATAATTCTCTCTCTCAATTGATCTGGACTTCCCTCTGGAATATTTTTTACCACCACATTTTTTTTGTCTCCCAATATGCTCCAGCATATACAATCTTTTTTTTAAAAAAAATTATCCATTCTTGTGTCCTTTTCTTCTTTTCCTTGCGTGCCTTTTGCCTCTGTTGTCACAAAGTTATTATTTGCTACTTTTGTAAAGTTGGTCAGCAAATCCCTTAATTTCTGTTGTCCTTTCATAGTGTCTTTCATTTCTTGCGTTCTTTTCTCATCCATTCTGCCCAACCGATTCTCAATTTTGCTCCAAACATCGATTTTTTTCTCCATTGTTCCTTGCATATCTTTTATCTCTCCTTCCACAAATTTTAATTTTGTCTCTAATGTCACTAAAATATTATTTGCTGCTTTCATAAGGTTGGCCAATAAATCCTTCAGATCCTGTTGTCCTTTCATAATATCTTCCATTTCTTGCCTTATCTCCTCCATTCTATCCATCTTTCCCCCAATTTTCTCAATTTCACTCCAAGCATCCTTTTCTTTCTCTTTCTCCAGTTCATTTTCTGACAGTTCTTTCTCCATTGCTCCCAACTGTTGTCTTTCCTTTCTTTCCTGCTGTGACAGCTTAAATTTCAATCTTCTTCTTCCAACCAAATCCATTTTCAATAACTACAAACCAATTTGCTCTAACATATAGTCTATTTTAGGATCTCTGGAATCTTTGGGGTGACGACAGCTCATTCATTTACTTTCCAAGTCCTCTACTTAATGTAGAGGACTTTTTGTGCCCAAAGGGCTCAGGACCAGAAAGTGACTCGTGTAACTGGATCTGGGGCACTATGGGTGTCATGCTGCGATGCAGAAGGCAGTTGAAAGGCCACTGCATTATATCCTCAGGACAGTCTTCATGGCTGACTGCCATGATGATCACCATTATTCGGATTCAGATATGGCACAAGAAGAAGAAAACACAGAACTGATTTAGTGGCATTCAATTATTCTGGTTGTGTAGTTGAGTGGTTTGGGGTTTGCATCCCTGTTGTGCCACCTGGGAGAAGAGCCAACCTATGTAACCCTGGGCAAACTGCACAGCCCCAGGTTGCCTCTAGAAGGGGGAATGGTAAACTACTGTACTTCTATGTATTTTCTACCTAGAAAACCCAGGAAAGGGTTATCATAAGTCAAAACTGGCTTGACAGCACATCATCATTTTCTAGACCTCTCTTTTTAATAACAAACCAATGGCTGATTGTCTTGTAGTAAGTCACAACTTGTCAAACCATTGAATCAACAGAACTTACAGAGGACTAGACTCACCAAATATACACTAATTCAATGTGTTTATTGTAGTTGTGACTTATTACTGGACATTAGTAAAGGTAAATGTCTCCCTTGGTTGAAAACCAGTCATGTCCGACTCTAGGGGCAGTGCTCATTTCTGTTTACAGCCAAAGAGCCAGAGCTGCCTACGTCTGCAGACATTTCTGTGGTCGTGTGGCACCAAAGCAGTACCTATTTATCTACTTGCAATTTCTTGCTTCTGAACTGCTAGGTTGGCAGGAGCTGGGACAGAGACAGGAGCTCATTTCATGTAACAATTGGGCCTCAAACTGCTGACCTTCCAGTCATCAAGATCAGTGTCTTATCCACTAAGACACCACAGCCGTTTACTGAACATTGATAATAGTTTACTGCTTAAAGCAAAGCAATCACACTTATATAGTACCCCATAGAGCTTATTGCACTCTCTGGGTGGTTCACAAGTTAATTATCATTTTGCCCCCAACATGCTGAGTACTCATTTTACCGACCTCAGAAGGATGGAAGGCTGAGTCAGCTTTGAGTCCTGGTCAGGATCGAATTCACAACCTTTTGTTTGCAGTACAGCAGCTTTTAACCACTGTGCCACCAGATGACTTTTTTGGGCATGGAGATGAAGTGAGGCAAAGTTGATAGATAGATAGATAGATAGATAGATAGATAGATCTTTATTGTCATTGTCCTACACAGAACAACGAGATTGGGGGTAAAAACACTTATCAACCCAACAAAACCTAAACAAAATACAACTATACAAAATTATCAACATACTCCCACCCCACATATACTACTTAAGTTCTGCTACTTAATTTCAAGAGTCAAAGGCAGGAGGTGGGAGCAGCCCAAAACCAGGAAAAAGTTGCTTCTCATAATACAGTGGTACCTCGTTTAAGAGCATAATGCGTTCCACGGGGTTGCTCTTTAAGCGAGTTTGCTCTTTAAGCGAAACATCATTGTAAGTGACCAATTGTGACTTCTGGCAGGGGGATTGTGAGCTCCGATTCAGTTGTTAAGCGGGTTTTTGGTTGGTTTTAGTTGTTAAGCGAGGCAACCATTCAGAGAAAATTCTGCTCTTTAAGCAAGTTAGTCTCTAAGCGAGGCGCTCTTCATGCAAGGTTTTACTGTACTGAGTTTCCAGCCATGCAAACAACAACCTAGTAACCATCTCAAAATTTAGCAGTCTCAAAACAAAACCCACTAGTGGTTGCCCTATTTTAAGCTGCCCTCTTATAGCAGTGCCTTTACCAGTAACTTGGTTTGTAGACAGTTGCAGTTGTGCCACTGGATAATACTTGTCAACATGGTATGACTGACCAAACTTTACTTTCTGTGGCTTCAGTTGATGTGAAAGAGACAAGAATAAGCCAGGCAATTATTTTCCTCATCATTTGGAGTCCACTCTTCTAAAACATATAACTGGGTCAAAGAATGTGGAAGGTAAAGGGTAAAGGTTGCCCTTGCTCAAAAGCCAATCGTATCCGACTCTAGGGTTTGGTGCTTATCTCCATTAACAGCCAAGAGCCAGCACTTTTTGTGTGTGCAGATGTTTCCATGGTCATGTGGCAGGCATGACTTGACATGGAACACTGTTTACCTTCCCACTGAAGTGTTACCTATTTATCTACTGTACTTACAATTTCTTGCTTTCAAACTGCTAGATTGGCAGGAGCTGGGACAGAGATGGAAGCTCACTCCTTCATGCAGTACTCAGGTCTCAAACTTCTAACCTGCTGACCTTCCAGTCATCAAGTTCAGCATCTTAACCATTAAGCCACCACAGTTTCCCAAATAACATGGCACATGTCCTCATTATGGGTCTAACACTGCTGTTCCAGAAACAGCAACAAAGAACACCTAACCTGCTGCTTCAGAGTGCGATTATCCAAGTGGCTTTTACCAGGTTCTGTAATGTAACAAGGCTGGACAAATTATAAACTAAATATGACCTAGTCTCTCCAGCAAGTCACACTAAAGCCACAAAGAAAGGAGCTTCTCAAAAAAGAATGTGATCATCAGATTTTCTAAGAGAGGATTGTCTCATGTTATCTCTCTCTTTTTCATTATACAGTAATGTGGCATTTCTTAGAATCTTTGCCAGAGTTGCTTCTGGTGCATCTAAAGCAGGGGCTCCCAACCTACGGCCCACAGGCTGGACCCGGCCCATTGCACCATTTCATGTGGCCAGTGGCCGCCCTCGCCGCTTCCGGAAGTGGAAGGGGACGCATTTATGTCAGCCATAAAACACGCCTGCACATGCAGAAATGTGCCTGCGGCTGTTGTAAATGTGGAAGTGGGTACATTTATAGCTGTTTTCAATGTACATGCTTCAGCTTCCAGAGGGCGTGGTCAGGGAATCCGTGCTCTAAATGAAGCAGAAAAGGTTGAAGAGTTAACATATTTCCCTGTCACTGATCAGTTTTGAACCCAGTTCCACCAATTCTCCCAGAGGGCTCTCTTAAGTGAAGCATTCCTTGCTTCTTTGAGGCATATGATATGGGTGGCCCCTTTTTAGTTGGCTCTAGTGCAGCCAATTGACTTCACATTTTAAAAAAATCCTTTGTATTTGTAGACTTGTACTTTAAAACTGCTATACTGCAGTAGCAGTTACCGTAGCACTAATTTTAAAAACTGATTTTATTCTATTTCTTTGAATGAATATGATTTTTAAATAATATACTTTAACTGCATTCTAAGCATTTTAAAATTTTACCTCTCATTTTACTGTACTGGTCGTAGACCGCAATAAAGTGACTGATTGCTTTAAAATGATGATCCTGAAACTTGGAACTTCACTGACTGCCGTTGTTTTTTTTAAACAAACTCTTACTGCTTCTAGAAGACTTACACTTCAAAGGTAGGAAGATAAATCCATGTCATACAGCATTTAGTTGTCAGAAGATCTTAGGTTTTTAGTTACTTGAACATTTATTACACTGACACAAACTCCAACCCAAATCCTTCCTGGATACATCGGTTGTCTTTGTTCCATGAAAAAGCTTTATCTCCTAAACCAGGGATACCCAACCTTTTTACGCCGTGGGCCTGACCACGCCTCCAGACAGCTGAGAAGGCTAGATCACGCCCCCTGGAAGTGGGTACATTTACGGCTGTCATAAATGCGGCTACTTCGATGTTTACGACAGCTGCAGGTGTGTTTACGCATGTGCAGGCATGTTTTACAGCTGAGATGTAAGTGCACCTGCTTCCACTTCTGGGTGCAGCAGCAGCGGCGCAGGCAACATTAAATGGTGTCGCAGGCTGGGTCCAGCTCGTGGGTCATAGGTTGGGAACCCCTGTCCTAAGCTGTGTGTATTAAAGTCACTGAAGCAGAATCAAAAGGGATAAAGCTGCTGTCCAATGCAGGCACGTGCTGGTATATCGGGCAACCGGACTTTGTCCCATCCCGCCCTCGCCTCTGGTGCTCTGGGGCACCAATAGTAATGTATGGGATCCCACCCCCAAATAGGCGCCTCAACCACTCTGTCCAGCGCCTTCCCATGGTGCCCTGCACACCCCTGGTCCCATGTTAAAGGCACAAAAATTGCTGCATTTAAAGAGTATCTTTTAAGAGGTGCTGTACTGTATTTGTAATTTATTGAAGATTTGCATGCTGCCTTTCCTCCTTGATTAGAAATACCTCAAGATGACTGAAAGTGATGAGGACTACAGGGCAAAACAAGTAGTTTCTATCAATGCATTTGCAGAAATTATCCAGCTCTTTGGTTTGTTGGTAATAAATCTACATGGGCTATAAGCAAGGTGGATTTGATTTAAATTACAGTAAATCACTGGTCAGAAGGACTAGATTTAAATCATGGTTTTCTATGCAATGACTCAAAGGCTTAAACAGTTTCACTTCCATGTTCACTGCTTGCCCCTCCCTCCTCACAGTTAGCTTTTTGTGCAGATCTATTCTACTCCCAACAATCTTCTGTTTATTGAATTTTCTGAAAACTCACCCTTAAAAAATAAGGAGTTGATTTGGTGTACATAGATTTGCAAAAGAACAGTGGGATTAAGATCTTTTTCTCAACTTTGTACGTTGATTTTACTGTATAACATTATTGATGTGAAGAAGAGGCATGTGAATTCTACAGTCATAAATTCAGTTTGGAAACCTGTAAAACCAAACATCTTCTAAATAGAAAAATTGCCTAATAATTTATCAGAAAGCTCTATAAAAGCATGACATTGTGAATGGATTAACAGAATTATTTTACCAAAAAAATTAAACATTGCAATTTTCCTGAGCACCCTCTTACACTGCTAATTCATTCTTTTATTCCAGATTGTTTTGCACCCAATTCTGACTTTAGTAAAGGTTGAGGTTTCCCTTGCTCGAAAGCCAGTCGTATCCGACTCTAGGGCTCAGTGCTCATCTCTGTTTCAAAGCCAAAGAGCCAGCGCTGTCTGCTTCTGCAGACATTTCCGTGGTCATGTGGCAGGCATGACTAGACACTGGAGCGCACAGAACGCTGTTACCTTCCCACTGAAGTGGTCCCTATTTATCGACTTGCAATTTCTTGTTTTCGAAATGCTAGGTTGGCAGAGGCTGGGACAAAGACGGGAACTCATTCCATCCTGCAGTACTCGGGAATCGAACTGCTGACCTTCCGCCTCCCCAGTCAGCATCTTAGCCACTTGAGCCACTGCAGTACTGTGACTTTACACAATACTTATTTATCTTTATCACACACAGCACCACAAAATGCTGTGCTGTGCAACTGAGAGATCAGCCGCTGTATTTTAATGTGAGTTTTCATGGATCAAGTTCACTTGATTTAACCATGTCCCATATTCCGAAAGATGTGTTTGTGGAACGCCAGAAATAGAAAATATTGCACATGTTCTTTTTAGTTTTCAATTATATGCCACAATAAGAGCCTAGTATTTACATGTTTAGACAAAATACTGTGATTCTAATAAAAGATTAACAGACTTCCTTCATGGCCCAAATAAATATGTAAATATTAGAACTTTCAAGTTTTTAGTTGGGGACATTCAAAAGAGAACGTGTTTTATTGATCAGATTGGGGTTGCATGTAAATGTGATGAATTTTATTAGCAATTTTATTGAGTAGATTTTATATCCATTGTTATTGATATTGTATTATTTTACTTTTAACCTGTTTTTAATCTGTTCTATGTAACCATATTTTATTGAATGTATTTTACCATATTTTAACCTGATATGATCAAAACTCTAATCAGTTCATAAAGGATATACAGTAGAAATTTGGTGAATCAATTCCTCTAGTTCAGGGTTCCTCAAATGTGGCTCTCCAGACGTTCTTGGATTTCATTTCCCAGAAGCCTTGATCAGCAGGTGTGCTGACTTGGGCTTCTGGTAATTGAAACCCAAGAACACCTGGAGAGCTACCTTTGAGGAACCCAGATCTAGATGTTCCAGTGACTTAATGAGCCTCTGTCAGTTGCAATTTACTATGCTGAGCCTGGAAATCTCAGTTTCCCTATCTGCCCCCACTCCCAGCTCACACAACTGTAAAAGAAGCATGACAGAAGTTCTCCAGGTGAAGCTAGCAACCGAATGGGTATTTAAGAAGTGTGTAGAAGGAGACCTTCTAGGAGGCAGAACCTGTTATTCAGGGATAAGAAAAGATGCACCTACATTCTTAACACAATTATATAAGTAGCACTGAAGGCAGTTATTCTTTGAATCTGGACATCACCCAAGGTAAAATTTATTGGGGGGGGGGGGGAGACTGGAAATAGACAATTATTTCTTTCTTTAAAGAATTAAAAACAAATTGGAAGAAGTGCTTGAGATGCACATAATAACTCCACTTTCACTTCTGGCAATTTAAGAGCTTGCTTGTAACTGGTTATAGGTAAGTGGAATTACCTGCACATAGTTTTTTTTTTTGTGTGTGTGTGTGCAAGAACTACAAGCAAGCTACATTTCAAAATCATTATAGCACTTAGTTATAATGTTTTGGTCCAAAAAGAATCATTTTCGAGTTGCTTTCAATTGTTGGTTAATAAGGGCATTTTAAGAGACATTTTATTAGGAATTCTGCCAGTTCCACGTCATCCTCTTGTGAAGTATTAAGGGGAGTACTGTGTGGGACTTTTTTTAAAGCTATGTCAAAGTGCTATGTTAGAATTATGTTGGATATTATTATTATTATTATTATTATTATTATTATTATTATTATTATTATTATTATTATTATTATTATTATTATTATTAATAATAATAATAATAATAATAATAATAATAATAATAATAATAATAATAATAATAATAATAATAATAATGCTCTTTGACTGACCCTGATGAAAAAAATGATGAAGACTTTTTTAAAAGAGGTAGCCATGCTGCTCCGTTACACCATCTATAAAAACTTTGAGAGACCCAAAATTGCCTCAGTGGAGTCATTTGGGAGTAGCTGTAAGTGGAGACATGGTTTCCTGTGTCTGTTGGGTGGGGGAGGGATATAAAATGGACTAGTACTTCACTTTTATTTATTTTCAGAAAACATTTATTTTTAAGAACAGAGCCTGGCAACCACCAACATTCCACAAAAATTTGGACTTTCCCTACCTGTTGCATCCGGCCTTTATAAGCAATAGTCCAGACAATGATGAATAGAACAACAACAGGAGTTTATTTAACAGTCTTTCAGGTTACGCTTACAAGGCACTCCGGACATAAGATGGCTATACGAATCCCATGAAATCAGTCCCTCCAGAATCTGTCGTAGAAGAGGCAATGCCTAAACTACACTAGAAGTGGTAGCATTTGGAGGAGACCCAGGCTTAGCTCATTACTGGCTACCTGTACGGTAATGGGTAGTATAGATCCGGCCCGGCCCCACCCTTGTTTACCCGTGGGGCTTATATAGTGTCTCCCTGGCGGTGGCTCCTTGATACAAAGTAGCAAACCGCTGGACAATCAAAACCAACCAATCATAACACGATATATAAGTATTAACCAATGGGGAACAGGATCCAAAACTGTAACCAATCACAGAACTCTGATTAGCTCCTAATTTGGATGGCGGGAAACCGCCTTTACTCCTTGCAAGGCGCTGCCCACGCAACTTGCAATTCTGCCTTAATACACAACATTACCTTTGCCTGAAGAAGTGATCTTTAATCATGAAAGCTTACAATGATTTTTAAAATTATTTTAGTGATCCAAAATAGGTATCACCTCCTTCTATATTTTATTTTATTTATTTTAAATTCAGATTTCTATGCCGCCCAACCAGGTAAACCCGACTCAGGGCGGCTCACAACAAGTTAAAACATACATAAAAACAATTAAACCATTAAAACCCCAACATACCCACCCACCTACCCCGTTCATCTTTAAAAAACTACCCACATTAAAACTGTCTGCATTGAACAATTAAAAGAAATGGGGGCTTATTTTATAAATTCAGATTTCTATGCCGCCCAACCAGGTAAACCCGACTCAGGGCGGCTCACAACAAGTTAAAACATACATAAAAACAATTAAACCATTAAAACCCCAACATACCCACCCACCTACCCCATTCATCTTTAAAAAACTACCCACATTAAAACTGTCTGCATTGAACAATTAAAAGAAATGGGGGCTTATTTTATAAGCCAACAGGCGGGGACCATCCCTCCACCTGGGCCCCACACCTGCCCCGCTAACCAGGTTTTTAGGTCTTTTCTGAAAGGCAGCAGCTCCGTCTGCTCCCGCAACTCTACAGGTAGGAGGTTCCACAAGGCCGTTGCAGACACGGAAAAGGCCCTCCTTCGTGTGCCAGAGAGACGAGCCCCTCTGGCAAATGGGACAATTAGGGAGCCCTTCCAGTCTGCTCTGGTTGGACGGGCGAACACTCTTAACACTCTAAGGTATCTTGGCCCACTACCATGAAGGGCTTTAAAAGTCAAAACCAGCACCTTGAACTGCACCAGGAGGCAAACTGGTAACCAGTGCAGCGACCGAAGTAATGGTGAGGCACGGGCATAATGCCCGTGCCCCATCACCACCCTGGCTGCTGCATTCTGGACCAACTGCAGCCTCCGAATGGTTGTCAAGGGCAGCCCCATGTAGAGCGCATTGCAATAATCTAGCCTGGAGGTGACCAGAGCATGTGTGACCCTAAGCAGGGAGTCCCGTTCCAGGAGCAAACGCAACTGACGGATGACGCGAAGCTGTGCGACAGCCCTCCTAGCCACAGTCGCCACCTGATCTGCAAGTAGCAGCCCCAAATCCAGGAGGACCCCTAAGTTGCGTACCGGGTCTGTCTGGGGCAAAGCAGCCCCATCCAAGACCAAAGTTGGTATTTGTTTTGTATATGGATCACACAGCTGATTTGTTTCATTTACAAAAATACTGTGGCACCTTTAAAGACTGGCACACTGGTTTTCAGATCAAAGTTTGATGGGCTACCACCCACTTCCTCAGTCACAAAAAATTCTACTTCTGAGACAGGAAACATGAATCCATGGAAGTTCCACCTGACCTGGCAGTCTGTTAGGTTTTAAAAGTGCTACAATAATATTTTTTTGTTCTTACACATATTTGTGAGTCAATTCTTTCCTCTCTCAAAACGTCGGTGGTGTGGATCTTTAGTGTCTTGCACGGAAGACAAAGAAGGAGTCGCAGTAAGGACTAACACAGGTTTATTCATTGATGATCAGTATGAACATGTGGTAATGGCGGAGGTACATCACATTATATGCAGTAGTACAATGCATTTGAATCTTGCTGCACGGTAGCTCATTGGTTGCTACCGGCGTGACGTCGTCCAAGTCACGCCCATCTTCTGTAGTTGTTTGATAGTGCGGGGAAGTTCCCGCGGCTGCCGGTGATTTGAGGAATGAGAACCATGTGAGTTGAACGCTCGCAGCTGCCCTCTATGGGCAGCTAACTCGCGTTCCTTTAACAGCTGTGCTACATTGTAATTGTGGTCAGGTTACATTCATACATTTCTTAAAGCAACAATGTACATACATAACAGGATCCAACTAAGTTACACAGCATATTCATAGAAGAGCTTCTCAACCTTTTCTTTTAATAAGACACAGCTGCAGGAGGCTGTGAATTTGATCAGAGAGGATAAGGGAGTATTTAACTGTTTCCCTACAAGCTAATAAAAAACACAAGCATTTTCCCCACCAGTGGTAAAAATATATAGGTACCATTTTCAGCTGTGTTGAAATCTGTCTGTCTCCACAGATTTATTAATAAAATATCTGGATTTTATAATGAAACTGGGCATCACCAGCTGTGTAATTACTCAGGTTAGCCTTGCCAATTTTTCTTTTATCATATTAGCTGTTACACTTATAACATTACCCTAATATTAGTACCTGTAAGTGAAAATGTTTATCTTGATGCTTAACCTACTGGTGATTAAAGTTGGGAGGTGGGGGACAGCCAGTTTTGTTTTTCTGCCACCTTGATTTTATTTTAAAACTCAGAAAAGTTTGCAAACTTCAAAAATATCTTCTGAAAACAAAACAAACTAAAATTCTCCCCCATCTGAGTTGATTGCTACTGTTAAGAGCAGGGGTTCTCAACCTAAGGCCCACGGGCTGGATCCAGCTTGCAACACCATTTCATGTGCCCCCCTCCAAAGACATTCAAGAAACAAAATGACTGCCCCTTTGAAGCTGTTGAGACAAAATGGCCTTCACCATCGTGCAGGCAGGGCAAAATGGCCATCTGCACCTCGAAGCTGACTGAGAGAGCGTGACCTGGCCCCCGACTTGAAAAGGTTGGGAACCCCTGGTTAAGAGCGACAGGCTTTCCTTCTTCCTCTGGTTAGCTGACAACATTAATTCAAGAGAACATAATGCAAAACAGACTATGAAAAGTTAAAGGAAAAAGAAGCCTCTCTAAATATGTTGGCTGGGAAAGTAAATTGGTGATTAAATCAACATTAGTAACTGAAAATAATGTACATTTGGCCAATAAACTCAGCTGCTTTATAGTTTGCCTTTATGCACAGCTTTTAAAACATAAAATGAAAACAAAACAAAACCGAGGGGAATGATCATTTATAAAATACTGCTGTTGAAATAACGATCCAGGAGGGAAATGCCATAAAGAACCAAGATAAAGAAAGCCAGACTCTTCCATTAAGTTGAGAGCCCATAAGCTGCACAAGCAAAGGGAGCCATTTCACATAATGCAGAATCAAACCCAGATTTATGACCAAATGTATGTTCTAGAAGAGGGAACTGCAAGCAATCACAGTACTGTACCTTTAAAAACTTTTTAGTTCATCTTCAATTTTAACATGTGAAGTAGCTCCAAAGAGATCTAGCCTAGTCTTTCTCAACTCATGCCACCCACACTACCATGGAAGAGATGCAGAAATAAGCTAGTTGGTGGGACACAGAGTTTTCAAAACAGTTGCTGGTCATTAATAATAGTATTGTTGACTACTGATACATTATACAAACAGTCTAACTTTGGAAACAAGTTGTCATAATTTAAGAAATATGTGTAGATATTATCTTTTGCCTACCCATTTGCCTGACTGAGCATACAGCCAATAATTCCTACAGAAGTTTCTTAAATTATAGTGACTCATAGAACAACAGGATTTCAGCTAAAGAGTAGTAGACAAAAAAAATCATACAAAAACTTCAGAAGTACTAGTTATTTTTCTGCATATACTCACCACCTGTGTCATTACATTGAGAACTCCACATCTATGCATTATCTCCAAAAAATTTCTCCTCTGGTCAGTTTTCTACCTTTTAACAGATTTTAATTTTTGTTCCTTCAATAAGAATAAGGAAATACCCAAAGTACTTCTTGTAGTTTGGGCCATTCTCTCCCTTATTTGCTTGTGATTGCAAAGTTGAATCATCTGACTCAGTTCCCAGCATGTTTTGGCCTACAACTCCCAGAATCCCACAGACAGCCTGGCCAGTAGCAATGCTGGTTGCAGGAGTGGTAAGAGTTCATTGTCCAAACAGGGTAAATGGTTTCAGTTCAGATATCAACATATTTTGCCATAGCATACATCCAGTCATTCTCAACAGGGCAATGGCATGTTACAAGAGAGTAGGGTTCCCAACCTTTTTTTTGGCCATGCCCCACCTAAGCATCTCCAAAATCCTGATGCCACCCACCCCTGTGACATATAATTCTTATTATTCAAAAAGTGAACTCCTATTCACGTGGAGGAAGCCTAAAAGGCCATTCATTGTTAATAACTCATTCTCGAATTGCTGCCTTAAAGATCAAACTCCCCCACTGTGGGGTGTGTTGGGAACCGCAGAGTAGCATGAAGCAGTCACATTTATATACTGCCCCATTGTGCTTAGTGCACTCTCTGGGCGGTTCACAAGTTACTGTAATTAACATTTTGCCTCCAACATGCAGGGTACTCATTTTACCGACCTTGGAAGAATGGAAGGCTGAGTCAAGCTTGAGCCATGATCGGGATTGAACTCATGACCTTTTGGTTGCAGGACAGCAGTCTAACCACTGCGCCACCAGGGCTCCTGGTTGCATGAGCAACCAAGAAGAAAGCAAAAGCTTTTAAACTGCTGTTGTATCTAATGTTGTCACTGTACAGTATTCCTTTCTATCCATTATTAAATGTGTTTTAATTACACTTTGTGAGCCTCTTGGGCAGTGCATCAGTGTCTTAAATAAATAGATCAATTTTTATCAATCCATAGGAAGCTTGGAGAACTTCTACTGAGAGCATCCTGCCCAACAGCCCCATAACTGGAGCCTTCCTTAGCTGACTGTCAACTTCTATGAGGTCTTGATTAACTTGAAGTCCCTTGACTATAATGTAAGGACTGTATAGTGTAGGTGACCAGCAGAAAGTGGTGGATTAAGTAATTTACATGACTTAATCCTTTGTCATTGTTACATGCTGCCAAATCACCTCTGAGTTGTGGTGACCATATGAATGAAAGACCTCCAAAATGCCCTGTCTTCAGTAGCCCTGGATCAACTCTTATAAACTGAACCCTGTGGATTCCTTTAGGGGAGGGGTTCTCAACCTTACTGCCCCATGGGCTGGACAACTAACCCTCAGACCACACTGTGGGCCAGATGCAATGGCAGCGAGGACTCGGGCATGTGCTGGCGTGTCCGCTTCCAGAGTCATCACCGCAGACGATGGGCCGGGTCTGGCCCGCAGGCCTTAGGTTGTGAACCCCTGCTTTAGGGAGTCAATCCATCTCATATTTGGTCTTGCTGTTTTCATGCTGCCTTTTATCTTCCCCAGCATTATTGTCTGTGCTATTCCATTTAGGTGCGAATAATTAGATTGTCAAGCTGGCAAAATAATAATACAGTGATATTTCATACAACGTCCAAACTTGGTTCCACAAGTTTGGACTTTATACGGATTTGGACTTTTTATGAGGCATGCAAAATCCTAGCTGCGATTCCTCATACAACGTCCAAATCCTTGCCGCGATGCTTCGTACAACGTCATTTCCATAGAGATGCATTGTACTGTAACAGCATAGACTTCAGGGCAAAGTCAAGGAAACAGACAGGAAACTGACATAACTTTAAGAAATCATTCTCTAAAGGCTAAATACATTACAAGAGCATGTCAAACAACCCTGATTGTCCAAGAACCTAAAGAATGCTGCAAAAATCTCAGGAATGCTTCTAAAAATTCTGATGAAAAAATCCGAAAAAATCATGCTCAAAACCACTCCTAAACACTCTTTGCCTTGCACAAAACCCACAAGAGCAATGCACACATGTGTCCTGCCTTTTATACTGCCCAGGCACAATGCAACCTGGGGAAAACCAGGTTGCATCGCAGCGACTTTGTACAAGGCAACTTTTTTCAAGGAATTAGGCAATGTTGTATGAATTCGATGTTCTATGAAGCGGACTTTGTATGAGGTATTACTGTAATGCAGAAGGCCCACACACCCCATCCCTTGGGAATAGGTTCCAAAATTTACCATAGTTGCTTGAAACAATGGAAAATAGTGGTCCCTTACATTGTATATAGTGGTCTCTAGTGACCAGTTCTAGTAATGCATCTTAGAAATACAGTACAGTGGTAACTTGCTTAAAGAGCATAATCTGTTTCACGGGATTGCTTTTTAAGTTTAAGAGAAACACCATTGTAAGTGACCAATTGCGACTTCTGGCGGGGGGTGGGATTGCAAACCCTGATTTAGTTGTTAAGCAAATTTTTGGTTGGTTTTAGTTGTTAAGCGAGGCGACCATTCAGAGAAAATTCTGCTTTTTAAGCAAGTTAGTCTCTAAGTGAGGCGCTCTTTATGCAAGGTTTTACTGTACATACATATTTTGGGGATTTTTCAATGAATATTTTTGGGTCATGGATAGCTGAAATCATGGATGTTGAATCTGTGGGTATGGGTGCAGTGATGGGCAGTCTTGGCCCTCCAGCTGTTCTTGAACTTCAATTCCCAGAAGCCCAAGTCAACACACCAGCTGGTCAGGGTTTCTGGGAATTGAAGTTCAAGAACAGCTGGAGGGCCAAGACTGCCCATCACTGGGTTAGGGGCTACTGTACATGGCTACCTGACTTGTTCTTAAACTTAGAAGAAAATGCAATGTGCAGAAATGAACAGGAAAACATTTGCATTGCCACATTAACTTGCTGGTACAAGTCATGTTGCAATTTTAAATGGTCTGCAACTCTAACTTGCAACATGTACCTGTCCTCATTTAAACACCAGAGGTTAAATCATGGCCTGTCCATCTTTGGAAACATCCTAACAAGAGCCGTCCCAGGTCCTCACATTTAGCAGCGCTGAGTGTGCTGTCAGTCACAGTTCCCTGTCACTTCATATGACGTGCCCACAGCAGCATTTGCCATGTCCTCAAGAAGCAGAGATTAATAGCTCAATGAATGAATACTGTTTGACAAGGTAAAAATGCAAGCATCATGCTAGCCTTTATTTTATGCTGATCTGGAATTAGTGCAGTGCCCTGTAGGATTTGGGAAGTATCACTTTAAGGGTATCTGGAGAAAATCTTGAACTCCATTAAAACTCCCTTCTTAGGAACTTCACCTCTCTTCTCTTTCCTTATTAACATTTGGACACCAGGGCAGAAGAAACATTTTTCTAGGAGACCTTTGACTCTCTCCACTTACCTCTTTGCGATGCAGCTGTTCTGTTTCCTACAGTTGCTATTTAGCATATTACAGGGGCAGGAGGGAAAAGTAGATGCTCAAGGGATTTTATACCTTTGGTCAAACGAAAAAGAAGAAAACGTCATGTGGTCTTATGCAAAATCTAGAACCGAGGGTAGGAAATATTTTCTTCAAGCCATTGAAATCTCAGATACAGACTTGGTTTTGAGTAGTACTTTACTGTATGGGACCAAAGACAACAGAACAGCCGAAGGGTTGGCTTAACACAGGTTTATTGCATAGGGATCTGGTGGAGCATGAGGTAATGGCGGTGATACATCTCTTTATATACAGTGGGGTTATACATTTGAATCTTGTAGCACGGTAGCTCATTGGCCGCTACCTGCGAGGCCTCGCCCAGGCACGCCTCTCTTCAGTAGTTCTTCTTTCCTGCTGCTGAATGCGGGGAAGGTTTTTCCCGCGGCTGTCCGTGATTGAGCAATGTGAACCATGTGAGATTGAACGCTCGCAGCTGCCCTCTATGGGCTGCTTGCTCGCGTTCCTTTACAGCTGCAATACATTGTAATTGGGGTGGTTACATTCTGACAGTACAAGACATGCATACACAACATCCCTCCCCCCTAGGATGGGACGAAGTCCCGCAACCAATGTGGCTTGCCGCACATTCGCTTGGGGCGCGCTTGCGCCTGCCCTAGTACCGGAGAGCCTGTGATCCCTGACTCCGTGGGTGCTTGTCCTGCAACGGGAAACGGGGATT
Source organism: Bradypodion ventrale (assembly GCA_035047345.1). Classification (NCBI taxonomy): domain Eukaryota; kingdom Metazoa; phylum Chordata; class Lepidosauria; order Squamata; family Chamaeleonidae; genus Bradypodion; species Bradypodion ventrale. Next base: position 135,774,635 of record JAWDJE010000002.1, on the reverse strand, counting down.
CATTAGTGGCTCTGTGGGGCATCTGTGCCTGCCTTGCGCTGGGGGAAGGGAATGGGATGAACAACTGGGAAGTGAACCCCTGTCTGTTTCCCTCGGACCCCGGGGACCCTCCGATCGTGAACCGCGGGACCGATGAGGATGCCCTTGTGGTTCTGCTCCCTTCTGTCCCCCGCTCGGGGGACCTTGAGACTGTGGCGGACGGCCTCGCCGTTGCCTCCTGCCTTGGGGGTGTCGGTCTCCGGGACATTGGCGCTATGTTGCACTCTAATTCACAGGGGCTACTGGGACTGGAAGTACCAGGGGCTGAACTGAAACCCCTCTTTTCGCTAGGACGGGTGGGGGACCACTCCGCTAACTCCCCCTGGCACTGTAAATCAAGGTCTAAACTTCTTGGGGAATCTGTATTTCTGGGACGCTCCCGGGGGATGTGTGTGGGATCGGGGCTCTTCCTTTCCGCCGCAAACTCCCGCAAAAGATTTCTGAGGATCGATTCCCTTTCCTCCCCCCTTGGTGGGGACCCATGTTCCCCTTTCCCTCCCCCTTGGGTTAAGCGGGTGGGGGAGTACCCTAACACTGATTCGTTGCTACTCTCGTCTTCGTCCTGCTTTCCGGGGACCCTCCGCCTGAGTTGATCTGCGTGCCGCCTCCACAGGAGGCCTGTATTGGTCTCCACGCGGTATGAGACGGGGCCGGTTTGTTCTATTACAATGCCGGGCACCCAGGCTGGTCCCCCGCTGGCGTAGTTCCTGCAATGCACGGGGGCGCCTACGCTAAAACTCTTTGAGGAATCCATCTCTACATTTCGCCCTTTGTCTTCTACTCTGGTGGGGTCTAGCCTGGAGATTACCGTAGCCAGCTTCCTGCGCATTAGCAATTCCGCGGGGGAGTACCCTGACGCTAAAGGGGTGACCCTGTACCGTAGCAGGAATTGGCATAGTTGTCGGTCTAGATCTCCGGAGCCCATGCGCCGTAGCGCGTCTTTAGTGGTGCGCACGAGGCGCTCTACTTGGCCGTTGGTGGCCGGGTGGAAAGGGGCGGAGGTGATGTGCCGAATGGCATTGAGATCCACGAATTCCCTGAACTCGGCGGACGTAAAACAGCTAGCGTTATCGCTGACGAGGGTGTCGGGTAAACCGAACGTAGAAAAGACCCTCCGTAACTGTTTAACTGTGGTGGCCGAGGAGGTGCTCGAGACTGGGATGACCTCCAACCACTTTGAGAACGCATCCACCACTAGGAGGAAGAGCGTTCCCCTGAACGGCCCTGCAAAATCTACGTGTACCCGGGACCAGGGCCCCCTCGCTGCGTCCCACTCTCTATGTGGCAGACGAGCCTCTTCTGGCCTGGAGCTTTGGCACGCTTCGCAAGTGCCGACCATGTGCTCAATGTCGGCGTCTAGCTGCGGCCACCAAAAGTAACTACGGGCTAGAGCCTTCGAGCGGACGATCCCCGGGTGGCTGACGTGCAGCAGCTTAAGCACCCTCGGCCGGAGGGACGTGGGAATCACTACCCGCTGCCCCCACAACAGGCAACCCCTCTCTAGGGACAACTCTAGTTTCTTTTTGAAAAATGTGTCGAATTCCGCTGCTGGGGAAGACACGGGCCACCCTTTCTGTACCGAGGAGCAGACTGTGGCTAACGTTTTGTCCTTGCCGGTCGCTTTGGCGATGTCGGCCGGTACTACTGGAGGGGAGTCTAGGACCTCTATCATTAAAACCTGGTGGTCTCTCTCTTCCTCGCCCACGTGGCAGCAATCCCGGGGAATGGGGGACCTCGACAGGGCATCCGCGTGGCTGATCTCCTTTCCGGGCCGGTATACCAACGCGTGCTGATACGCGTTGAGAAAAATGGCCCACCTGAGCATTCTCGGGGACAGGATTTGGGGTGTGGGCTTATCTGCGGTGAAAATGCCTAGCAAGGGCTTGTGGTCAGTCACTATGGTGAAGGGGCGGCCATACACGAAATCATGAAATTTCTTGGTCCCCGCAATTATCGCTAGTGCTTCCCTGTCTGTCTGGGCGTAGTTTCTCTCCGCTTGGGACAAGGACCTAGAGTAAAACGCTATCGGGGCCTCCCTCCCGTTCTCCAGCACGTGGCATAACACCGCCCCCACCCCCACCGGGGATGCATCGCAAATCAGGACCACTGGGCGTTTGGGATTGAAGTGGGTCAGTACAGCATCTGATGCCAGGAGTCGCTTCAGGTCATTGAAAGCCTTCTCGTGGTCGTCACCCCACTTCCATGCCTCGTCCTTTTTTAACAATTTGTGTAGCGGTTCTGCCACGGCTGCCTTCCGAGGAAGGAAGGAGTGGTAGAAGTTGAGCAGCCCAAGGAACGACTGCAGCTCGGGCTTGGAGGTGGGGCGAGGGGCCTTTTTGATGGCGGCCACTTTGGATTGGGATGGCCTTATTCCCTCGGGAGTAATGCGGAACCCTAGAAACTCGACCTCGGTTGCGAAGAAGACGCATTTGTCCTTTCGCAACCGCAACCCCGCCTTTTCGAATTTTTCTAGGACCCTTCCCAACCTTTCTGCCAATTCTGCCCGGCTCCCCCCTGTAATCAATACGTCATCAAAGTAGGGTAACACCCCCTCTAGTCCCTTTAGGAGGCGTTCCACGAGTGATTGGAAAATCCCGGGCGCCGAATTCACGCCGAATTGGAGGCGCGATACTTGGAACGCCCCTTTGTGTGTGACTATGGTCTGCGCAGCAGCTGCGGCGGGGGTGACCGGGAGCTGCTGGTAGGCTTGGGCCAGGTCGAGCTTAGCAAAACACCTCCCCCCGTGCAACCTGGCCAACAAGTGGCTGACTACCGGCACCGGATACGCATTAGGGCGGATCGCCTTATTGATGGTGCACTTGTAATCAGCGCATATGCGGACCTCCCCGTTGGCCTTGAGTGCTGTTACAATTGGAGTTTCCCACTCCGCAGAATCAACAGGAACAAGAATCCCCTGGCCCACCAATTTGTCCAACTCCGCCTCTATTTTGTCTTTTAGGGCGAAAGGCACCCTGCGCGGTTTAAGTCTGATTGGACGTACTCCAGGGTCCAGGTCGAAAGTCACTGGGGGGCCCTTGAACTTTCCGAGTCCTTTTTAAAAAACTTCGGGGTGCGCCTCACACACGCTCTGTATTGGATCAGTCCCGGCGGCGTGTACTCCCACAGCGTGCACCCCCCGATGAACAACCCCAGGGGCTGAAACCATTGAGTCCCGAGGAGGCTGCATTTACCTCCTTTGAGGACGACTAGGGGAAGCGTTGCAGCGCGCTTTTTGAACTGGACCTGGAACTTCCCAACCCCCAGTACCGGGATGCGGTTCCCTTGCACGTCCTTTAGTGTGGCCCTCAACGCCTTGAGCTTGGGCCGCACGTGGGGGGGTATCTTTAGGAACTCTCCCTGAGAGATAATAGAGTAAGAAGAACCCGAGTCCACCTCCATCCTAACAGGGGCCCCTTGTATTACTACCTCGACGAAGTATCGGGGATGCTCCGTGGAAACGCTGAAAACCGGAGCGTCGTCCTCGCTGTCGTCGGAGATGCGTCCGACGCCGTCCCGCTTCCTCGTGGTCCGGGTGCCGTGGTCCTTGGGCCTCGTGGTGCGGTCCTGCCTCGCCGAGCGGTCTGGGGAACTCCTCTTGGCCTCGCGCCGCTTCCGGCAGACCTTGGCGATGTGCCCGCGCCGGCCGCAGTTGTGGCACTCGGCCTTGCGGAACGGGCATTTGGCGCGGGCGTGGGCGGCACCGCAGCCGTCGCAGCGTCGGCCATCCTTCTGGACCCGCCGGACGTCCTCGTCGTCGCCGCTCTCCGTGGACGAGTTCGAAACCCGCCGGGCCGCGCGCACCGAGCTCTCTGCCTTGGCGGTTTTTGGTCGCCAGTCCTGGAGCTCTTGCACGCCAGCCGTCGTGGCTTCCGCGGCCTGCGCCGTGTCGAGGACCTGTTGCCACGTGGGAGGCGGCTCCTGTTTCATCAGCGCGCGCTGGGTCTCGGTGTCCCTCAGGCCGCAGAGCAGGCAGTCGCGGAGGGTGACTTCTGGGGTCTCCCACTTGCAGGGGCCGGCGGCCAGCCGCAGGGCCGCGGCGAACTCGGCGACCGATTCCCCGGGCGCTTGGACTCGCCTCCAGAACGCGCTCCGAGCGGGGAACATCGCTATCGCGGGCCGGAGGTGGGCGCGCAACACAGCCAGAAGCTCTTTGGCTTTGTAGTCGCTCACCCTCCTCGGCGCGATCAGGTCCACCAGAGTCCTTTTTGTCTCGTGTCCGAGCATGCGGACGAAGATGGCCCTCTTTTTGTCTTCATCTGAGACTTCGAGCTCCACCAGCGCTCCGTTGAAGTCTATCTCAAACAGCTCCAAGTCTCCCGGCTTCCTGATCTCGTAGCCGGCGCATGTCTTGGTCCCGTGGGCAGCCATTATCCCACCTTCGTCGCCAGTTTACTGTATGGGACCAAAGACAACAGAACAGCCGAAGGGTTGGCTTAACACAGGTTTATTGCATAGGGATCTGGTGGAGCATGAGGTAATGGCGGTGATACATCTCTTTATATACAGTGGGGTTATACATTTGAATCTTGTAGCACGGTAGCTCATTGGCCGCTACCTGCGAGGCCTCGCCCAGGCACGCCTCTCTTCAGTAGTTCTTCTTTCCTGCTGCTGAATGCGGGGAAGGTTTTTCCCGCGGCTGTCCGTGATTGAGCAATGTGAACCATGTGAGATTGAACGCTCGCAGCTGCCCTCTATGGGCTGCTTGCTCGCGTTCCTTTACAGCTGCAATACATTGTAATTGGGGTGGTTACATTCTGACAGTACAAGACATGCATACACAACAAGTACAGAACTGAAAGATTCTTAATCCACCTGATGAATGCCTTGGCCTGACAAAGAGCCAGGAGGACCCATAACTTAGTCTTTTGTCAAGACCTTGGTGGTCTTATAAAAGGTTTCTCCTACTCTTGTCCTGTTAGATCCGGCCCTTATAAGCACAAGTCCAGGACAACGATGAACAAACAGCAACAGGCTTTATTATAACAGTCAGTAGAGATTAGTTTACAAGTTGTTCCGGATCCCAAGATGGCTATACAATCCTAACGGAGTCAGTCCTTCTGGACTCTTACCCGGCAATGGGCAATAAACTAGCTACTGAGAATTGTAGCATAATGGAGGGACCCAGTCTTAGCACTACCCAGGCTACCTGTATGGTGTAGGAAGTATAGATCCGGTCCGGCCCCACCCTTGATTATCCGTGGGGCTTATATAGTGTCTTCCCAGTGGTGGTAATTGGATACAAGGTAGCGACCTGCCAGACAATTGTAACCAACCAATCAGTACAGGGGATATATGAAGGTAACCAATGGAGAGCAGGATCCAAAACTGTAACCAATGGTAGGGCTTGGATTAGCAAAACTAACGCACCCTTTTGCCGCCATTTTCCTATTGCAAGAGCGCTCCCTGAGCTACTTGCAATAGTGCCTAAATACACATGTCGTCCCCCCCCCCCCAATTATATTTTCCTAATACAGTATTTCCAACTGGCCTTGACAGCTGTTGAAACAATATTACTAGTTAAACATTTTTCCTGACTCTGCTTAGTAGAGTTGCAAGGGTAGCACTCATGTTTCTACCGCCCCAGTATTCTCTAGCCTGGTAGGGTACAGGTTTTCTGTCCAACCCACCCTTACCATAATACTGCTTTCCTACAGGTTCTGTTAATTTCAGTGGGCTACATGGGCATTCCTGTCAACCCGCGGCTCCGAAAAACCGGGACCTGCGCAGCAGAAAGATCCTCCTTGAAGAGTGTGGTATCTTTGGGACCACAATCAGGTGCACCCAGGGCAATGGCAACCTTGTGCCAGCTAATTTTTCACACACTAGGTCAGGTGAAAGGAAATGCAGAAGGAACTCACCAAATGGTGGCTCTGTTGTAGCCATTTAAAGTCTGGCACAGAAGAAGAAGTGGAATGCATAAAGACAACTATTCCTGTGGACTGAGGAAAAGTTGCTACCTCTCCATTCCCATGCCTGTTCCTCCACATTGACCAAAAGCTTCCAGTATACAGAGAGCAGAGGCAGAAAATGAAGTACTGTACCTCTTTTTTTACTTTTCTTTTCTTTTTCTTTTGGTGGCAAGCCAGGACAGTGATATGTTTCTGACCAAGAAATGTGGGAGAGTGAAAACCAGTTTTTCCTTGTTCCCCACACAGGAAGTAAAAATGAGCATCGGAAGCATCAAGGCTCACAGGGAGGAGCGGATAAATAAGGTCATTTTGAAGTACGGTGTGGCTTTCTGTACTGAACCACCTGCACGTCGATGCAAGCATCATTCTAAATCTCCAACCACACTTTCAGGAGACCATTTAGTCCAATCAAGCCCAGAATAGCTTCACGTTCTAGCCACACCCTAAATCTTTTTCATTATTCATAATAGCTATGTAGCAAAACAAATAGGAACATTGCAAGTCACTCATTTGTGCCCCCCCCCAAAAAAAAAATCCAAGGAATGATGGCACACAGTTATTTATGTATAACTTTAAATGTAACTGCAGCACAGAACGTATCACTCAGGATGCTGTTAACTGTAATTAACCTTCCTTATTCCTTGGTTATTGCAAAATTAATACTATAACAGTTAAGAGCTAGTTCCAAGCTGTAGATCCCGTAGTAGGGTATCCAGATGTGGAAGGAAAACAGGAGTCTTATATCTTTCACAGTTGTGTAGAAGAGGTAATTTAAAGAGTCAGTCCAACATGCACAATAAACTGAATGGACTGAAATTTCTTTTTCGAAACAGCTGCTGAAGCTGCAATCCCTCTATCTTTTTAGCACCTGGCTATCTTTAGTGTTTGAGAACCAAGACAATAGAAACAGCCGAAGGCTTGGCTTAACACATCTTTATTGCATGATGGTCAGGGGGAACATGTGGTAATGGCGGATGAACAGCTCAATATATACTGTGGCTATACATTTGGATGTGGCTCCTCGATAGCCCATTGGCTACTGTCTGCGTGACGTCACTCCCCGTCACGCCCTTCTTGTCCAGGTGAGGTAGTGGCGGGAATCTTCCCGCGCTGTAGGTATTTGGGGAATTGGAACCATGTGAGCTAGGTGCTCGCTATTGCCCCTAGTGGTCACTAGCTCACGTCCTAATACAGAAGGTTACAGTGTTACAGCTGGTGATTGTTATATCCACTCATTCGAGTGTTACATTACTTAAAGGCACAATATTCCAAACACAACATCCCTCCCCCCTAGGATGAGACGAAGTCTCTCATCTAATATGGTTTATTGCAAGTGCATTTTGGGCGCAAGGCTGGCTGGCTTGTCCCGGGGGCGCTATCACTTCTGTGTTCCCTGGTCTCTTGTCCTGCAATGGGAGAGGGAGACTCGTTAGCGACTCGCCGAGGTTCTGTGGTTTTCGGGGTAGGGGTAAACTCCATTGTGGGAAAACCGGGGGCATTGGGGGCTAACGAAAAACCCAGCTTCTCACCTGGATGGGTGGGGGACCACTCCGAAACCCCCCCCGGTTTTGTAACTCAAACTCAAAATCATCTTCTGGGATATCTGTGGGGGTATCCCACAGGGTATCTATGGGGACAAACCTATTCCCTTCCCCCCTTGGTGGGGACCACTGGCCCCCCTCTCCTCCCCCTTGGGCTGAACGGGTGGGGGAGAACCCTAATGCTGAATCCTGTTCCGCGCTGTCCGCGCTCTGGTTGCCGGAGACCCGGCGTCGGAGTTCATCCGCGTGCCGCCTCCAGAGTAGACCTGTGCTGGTCTCTACGCAGTACGACACGGGACCCGTTTGCCCAATGACTACTCCCGGAACCCAGGCTGGCCCTGCGCTAGCGTAGTTTCTGCAATGGACTGGGGCGCCTATTTCAAAACTCTTCGTGCCCACTAACCCGATGTTCCTCCCAGTGTCTTCCACCCTCGTAGGGTCTAGCCTGGTCAGTACCATAGTCAGTTTCCTGCGCATTAGGAGCTCTGCGGGCGAGTATCCTGATGCTAGGGGGGTTACCCTATACCCCAGCAAAAACTGGCACAACTGCAGGTTCAAGTCCCCGGGGCCCATGCGCCTCAGCACGTCTTTGGTGGTACGCACGAGGCGTTCTACCTGGCCATTCGTTGCCGGGTGGAAAGGCACGGAGGTGATGTGCCGGATGGTGTTGATGTCAATGAATGCCCTGAATTCGGCGGACGTGAAGCAACTAGCGTTATCGCTAACAAGAGTATTGGGTATACCAAACGAGCTGAACACCTTGCACAATTGTTTAATGGTTGCGGCTTAGGAGGTGTTCGCAACTGGGATAACCTCTAACTACTTGGAATAAGCATCCACTATAAGGAGAAAAAGCGATCCTCTGAAAGGGCCCGCGAAATCAATGTGCACGCGGGACCACGGCCCCTTTGCCGCATCCCATTCCCTGTGCGGAAGTCGGGCCTCTTCGGGTCGGGAGCTTTGGCAACTCTCGCAAGTGCCCACCATGTGCTCGATATCAGCATCCAACTGGGGCCACCAGAAGTAGCTCCTGGCCAGTGCCTTGGAGCGGACAATCCCTGGGTGGCTGACGTGCAGCAGCTTGAGCACCCTTGCTCTCAGGGACTCAGGGACGACTACCCGCTGGCCCCACAGGAGGCAACCCCTCTCCATGGACAGTTCTAACTTTTTCCTAAAAAATGGAGCAAATTCCGCCGCCGGGGAGGATGTCAGCCACTCTTTCTGCACCCATGAACTAACCAGGGCCAACGTCATGTCTCTGCCCGTTGCCTTGGCGATCTCTGCGGGCACTATGGGGGGTGAATCCAGGACCTCTATCATGAGCACTTGGTGGTCTTGTTCCACCTCGCCCACGTGGCTGCCCATGTGGGGGAGGGGTGACCTCGACAGGGCATCCGCGTGGCTTATGTCCTTTCCAGGGCGATACACCAGCGCGTTCTGGTACGCGTTTAAAAAAATGGCCCACCTGAGCATCCTCGGGGACAGAATCTGTGGAGTGGGCTTGTCTGCAGTGAAAATGCCTAGCAGGGGCTTGTGGTCAGTTACGATGGTAAAGGGGCGGCCATAGAGGAAGTCGTGAAACTTCTTCGTCCCAGCAATTATCGCTAATGCCTCCCTGTCTGTCTGTGCGTAGTTACGCTCTGCCTTAGACAGGGACCTGGAGTAGAACGCCACCGGAGCTTCCCGTCCGTTTTCCAACACGTGGCACAGGACCGCCCCCACCCCCACTGGAGATGCATCACATACCAGAACCACTGGTTTCTTGGGGTCAAAATGGGTTAATATGGGGGCGTGTCAAGATGGAGGGCTGAGAGGGACGAACTTTTTCTCCGCTCGGAAAGGAGAGAAATGAAAGTGATTTTTAAAAGTGTTAATAGTTCCTGAAACCGGCATAAAAATGGACTAGAAAAAATAGAAGGAAGAATAGCCACGGTAAATACCTTGAAGACTCTAATGCAGCGCCGAGAAAAAGAGATAAAACAGAGTTTCGATCTTGGAGAGAGCGGGGGGATGGGCGACCTATAATGGCGACGAGTCCCCGGAGCTCTTGATTGAAATACGGACGGAGCGAAACGGGAGGAGATCGGCGTTCCGGAAAAATTGATTAAAAATATTGGTAAAATAGATAAGCGGACGACTGGATCGAAAAGGGCAAACTCGGCGGGGTGTTGAAAGAGGTAAGCCGAAGCGGACCTCGCTCGTCCCCGCCGCCCCCTCGATCGGAGACGCACGGAATTTTGCGGCGCTGGAAAAGAGCAAAGAGCAGAAGTGGAGAAAGCAAGACGGTGAGCAATTTTGTAAAGAATATTAAAGAGGGAAATAGTAAGAGGAGGAAAAGAGACTGAGCTCTTCCGCACTGTGTTAAGCCGGTGGGAGCTGATAAGCCAGGGGCTAAGTAAAGAGGACAATATAGTATTTCCTGCTTTTTTCTTTCCTATTTCTTTTTCCTTTTTTCCTTTTTGCTCCCCTCTCCTTGCCGTCGTATAAGATGTGGATCTGGAGTATTGGCTTATAAAGAAAAAGGAATTGGTTTAAATCTGCCCCTGCATATCTTTTTGGAGGTATAAAGAGAAGCAAGACGGTGCTGTGGCTTAGTGCTGTGAGAAATAAACTGCTGTTAGTCTGGAACTGTGGAGTGTAGGAGCCTGGATTCGTCAGCGTTTTTTACTTCTGTATTTTTTTCAGACCAGAAAGATAAAGTTGGCTTCCATTCCATTTGTTTTTTGAGTCAAAGTTTGAGGACATTTTGTAACTGCTTTTATTTTTATATATTTTTTAAAATTATTATTATTATTTTTTCAATTTTAAAATACGATTTTTTTTCCTCTTTTCCCTTTGGTCTTTTTTTCTTTTTTTGTTGTTTTGTTTTTTCATCCTTTTTAATTTCATTTTTTTTAATCTTTACTCTCTCCTGTTTATTCGGGGGTAGGGAAAGGATAGATAAAAATTAAAAGGGAAATTAATCAGGCTTGAATTGGAATATTGACTTTTTTCTCTCCATCACCCTTACATTGAGTGAGAGTCGGGTGATTACCTGCGTATACATGTGTGTGTATATGTGTGTGTAAATACACACACATATATATGACAGAGAGGGAGGGGGAGGAGAGGATAAGGGCTAAATATTGTATTTGGAAATAAATATATTGAAATTGGTTAAATTTAGAATATAAGGTGAAGCCTGAATGATAAATTGTTTACGTAACCCGACAAATAAGAAGCAGTTGGAAATATATTTGGATGAAACGACAGGGGAGAGGGAAAGAGAAGGAGAAGAAATTGGCCTGGACAAGAGTGCAGAGACCAACGTCCTCAGACAGGAGTTTTAGAAGGCTTACAAGGTTGGATGAAGGGGAAGAAGAGATGAAAAAAACAATGCAGCAGGAGATAAAGGATCTGGAGGAACAGGAGACAGTGAAGAAGATGGCACAACAATTACAGCAACAACAGCAACGGAAGATAACAATCTCGCCAACTACGGTTGCTCCATCTGCGGTAAAATCAATTGTGATAACAACAGCAAAAGTTACAACAACAACAATTGCCACAACAACCATAACAACTACAGCAGCGACAGCAGGGACAGTACCAACAACGATTGTAACTACAGCCACGGTAACAACACCAACAACATCGGCAAAGGGGGAGGGGCAAGGACCTAAATCTGAATTCGAAATTCTTAATGAGAAATTTGACAATCTGGGGACCAACATTGGAAATATGATCGCTAACCTTAAACAAGACTGGAAACAAGAGCTGCAAGATATGATAGTAAATGTTATGAAAGGAATTGCAGATACAAAAGAGGATACAAATAATCTCAAAAAAGAACAAGAAGTTATTAAAAAAGAACAGGCAATGATTAAAGTAGAGGTTATGGACTTGAGAAAGAGAGAAAAGGAAAGAGAAAATAAGGTCGGAGATCATGAAAAGAGATTAGAAAATGTAGAAGAACAATTAAGACGAGCAAACGTTATAATACGAAAATTTCCAGAGAACTCCCCAGACAAACTAAAAGAAAGAATTGTGAAATGGCTCGACGAAATTATGGAAGATGGCTTTACGCCGCAGGAGGTTGTCAATGTATTCAGGTTGGGGTCAAGAAGAGGTAAAACTGGGTCAAGAAATGTCATGTTAAAATTTGCTAATGTGTCGGATAAACTGCATTTAATGGCGCTCATACGGGAAAAAGGAGCAGAGGTTTTAAAAGTGGAAGGCCACGACATTGAAGTGTATAACGACATTCCAATTGAGGATCGTTTCTGGAGACAATCGATGAAGCCAATTACAAAACGACTTCAGGAAAAGGGAATAAGATATAATTGGAAATTTCCACGACAATTAAGCTTTTTTCACCTAGGAAGACGTTATCTAATCAGTGAGGGTCTTAATGTCTTGGATGTAATGATAGATGCTAAGCTATTGGAAGCAGGAACCAAAGAGTGGTCTGATTTGAAAGAAGAATTGATTATATCAGGTGGTTATAGAAGACGGGATAGCAATGGAAATGAGAATATGCCAAAAGGGGCAGAAGGAGGAACCGTTCCGGGCGAGGAGTAGGTTCTGATCTCTCCCAAGCTCCTATGATTGATCGCACCCCCCCCTCTCCTCTCTGAAACTCAGAGGCCATTTGTCAAAAAAAAAAGAAAATGGGGAGGGATAGTAGTGGATTGTTTAATGTAATTTTTTTAGTTGTTTTTTTCTTATTCATATGTATAAGGTGAAGGAAATGTTATATGTTAATCACATGTCCGTAGGAGGAAGTGGGAAGTGTAAAAAATGGGGGGAGAAATATAATAGATGAGGAATGTAAAAGTAATAACATGGAATGTGAAAGGTACTGGTTGTCAAGTGAAGAGGAGGAGGTTGGAAGCGGCACTTAGAAAAGACAGACCGGATATAATCTTTCTTCAGGAGACCCATCAGAATTCAGAAAAAACCAACAAACTATTCTTAGGATGGACTCAAGTCTATGAAAAAGCATATGGTTCCTCAAAGGCTAGGGGTGTCGCAACTTTGATATCAAGCAGATTGGGATTTGAGATGGTAAAAAGTATATCAGACCCAGAAGGTAGATATCTGATAATAAAGGGGAAAATAGAAGAAGAGGAAATAACATTGGTGAATTTGTATGTACCAAATGAACATCAAAATAGATTTTTAAATAAGGTATATCGAATACTAGAGAAGGAAAAAACAATAAAAATGATTGTAGCGGGAGATTTCAATTTAATAGGATCAAATATAGATAGTACAAACACAACGAGATGTGTGGGCGGAAATAAAATGTATGTGTTAAACAATTGGTTGAAGTCTCTGGGGTTGAAAGATACATGGAGGATACTTAAAGGACCAGAAAGGGCCTACACATACTTTTCACAAGTGTATAATACGTATTCCAGAATAGATTACATATTTGTTACGGATAATTTGACAAGTAATTTAGATGGTATAGAAATAGGGATTTTTAAAGAGTCGGACCACGCCAAAGTTTTGCTAGAAATGAAAATAGATGCCATAAAGACTACGAAAAACTGGAGATATAATGCCAGATTGTTTAGAGATAAAAAGTGCAAAGATCAAATGGTAGAAAACTGGGAAGAAAATTGGAAGTGGAATGACACAGGGGAAGTAGGAATTGGCACAGTATGGGATACAATGAAAGCAATATTTAGGGGTGAAAGCATTAAGATGGCAAGCATTAGAAATAAACAGTTAAAAAGTAAACAAGAAGAAATTGAAAAAGAGATTAAAAGGTTACAGGAGGAACATGTAACAACTAAAGATAGAAAGGTTTACGAAAGGATGCAGGGATTAAGGAAGGAATTAATAGGAAACGATATGGAAAAGGTGAAAAGAGATTTAGTATATTTAAAAAGAGAATATTTTGAATATAGTAACAAAAACTCAAGATTGTTGGCAAGAGCGGCCAAGGAAAAAAGAAGCAGAAGGGAAATAGGGATTTTGGTAGACAAGGAAGGCACAAGACATAATAAGATTAAAGATAAATGTAAAGTGGTCAGAGAATTTTACCAAGATCTATACTCTAAAAAGAAGATAGATATAGATAAATTAAAAGATAGATTGGAAATGCAAACTAAAAATAAAATAAGTCAGGAGCATAAACAAAGAATGGAAGAATTAATAACTGAAAAAGAGATAAAAAAAGTAATAAATAAACTGAAAACAGATAAATCACCCGGAGAAGATGGATTACCTGCTGAATTTTATAAAGAGTTTAAGGACATAGTAACTCCGAAATTGTTAAAATTGTATAATGGTATTCTTAATGGGGAACAGATGCCTATATCATGGTACAGAACTATAATCGTCTTATTACCAAAACCGGGAAAGGACCTAGAAAAAGTAGAATCATATAGGCCTATCTCCCTGATAAACCAAGATGCTAAGATCTTTACGGCAATATTGGCAAATAGATTAAATAGTTTTATGGATAAATATATAAATAAAGATCAGGCCGGATTTGTGAAAGGGAGACATATGGCAGATTTAGTAAGGCGAGTATTAGATTTAATAGACGTGGCAAAACAAAATAAAGAGAAAGTAGGTTTATTATCATTAGATATCTTCAAAGCATTTGATTCTTTACAATGGGTAACAATTAGCGAGATAATCAAGAGTTATGGATTCGGTAATAGGTTTATAAAAACAATAGAACAATTATACCAACAAGGATATGCTAAAATTAGGGTAAATGACGGTCTTACGGAGGAGCTGAGATTAGAGGCAGGTACAAGGCAAGGGTGCCCCCTATCTCCTATACTATTCATAATGGCAATGGAAATATTAGCTAATACAATAAGGGAGGATAAAAGTATAGAAGGAATAATGGAAAATAAAATTAGTTTATACGCAGATGATACTTTGTTAATTATGAAACAGCCTAGAAGAACTATGGAAAGGATCCAAAAACATTTAAAGGACTTTGAACAAATCACAGGCTTGAAGGTAAATTGGGAAAAATCTGAATTGATCTTAAGCAATATTGAAAAGGAAGAGCAAAGGAAAATTAGAGATGAATTTAAATTGCAGATTAAAACGAACTTGAAATATCTAGGGATAAATATTTCTGATAAATTGGAGGACTTGAAAAGATTAAATTATGATAAACAAAAGAAGGAACTTAAGGCTAAAATTTCACAATATCAAAAATTGAAGTTGTCTTGGTTTGGCAGAATAGCATTGACTAAAATGATGTTACTACCAAAATTAAATTTTCTATTCGATGCCTTACCAATTCAACTGACGGAAAAAGATATTGAGGAATTTCAAAAACTATTTGACAATTATTGTAACGGAGGACGTAGACCTAGAATTTTAAAGAAAATGTGGTATTTATCCCAAAAAGAAGGCGGTCTAGGAATACCTAATTTAAAGAATTACTACAAAGCATTTCAGATAAAGAATGTAGTTAAGATTTTGAGGAAGGAGTCGGTTATTTGGGAGGAAATCGAAATGAAGGAAGTAAAGGAAGTGGGTAAGAGCCTCTTTTTAGATAAGGAAACAGGGAAAATATCGGTTAAAAATAGAATGATGAGATCAATGCTGGGAGTATGGAAGAAAGTAAAAGTGAAACTGGCTCCAAATATTTCACCGATAATTGAAATAGAAGACTTGAAAAAGTTTCCAATAAGAATGGATAATGAGATGAAAGAAATACTGTCGACAAATAAGGTTCTCCTGTTGAAAGATTGGATACGAGTTTGTAAAGATGATGGGATGAAAAGAGAGCTATTTACCCAGATGAAGCTGAATTGGTTTCAGATAGCAATGTTGAATAAGTGAAATAATAAATATTGGAGGGAACGGAGCTTGGAAAGAGATAGGACGGAATTCGAGGAATTAGTATGGAAAATAAGAAAGGAGGAAATTGGAATTAAAGGGCTGGTTAGTAAAATTTATAAAATAATAAATATAGAAGGTAAACCACAAGAAATATTAAGAAGTACATGGGAGCAGGATCTGGATCTGAAGATAACGGAAAAGGAATGGCAAAATAAATGGAGAAAAAGAATTATGAGATCCCTGTCGGTTAGAATAAAGGAACATAATTTCAAAATGCTATGGAGGTGGTACCTGACCCCTATGAGACTGCACCAGATAGATAAGAAGAATAATAAAATGTGTTGGAAGTGTAAAAACTCCTTGGGTACATATGTTCATATGTGGTATGAATGTAAAGTGATAGAAAATTTTTGGATAAAAATTGAGACTGAGATAGGAAAAATTATGGGATTGCGTCTCAAGTTGGGGCCATGTACCACCTTATTGACTGATGTAGATAACGTTAATATAGATAATGACAAGAAAGAGCTGTTGTCCATGATGCTTGTAATGGCAAGAATGTGTATTGCAAAAAATTGGAAAAGTGATATAACGTTAAAAGTGGAGGATTGGTACGGGCAGATGTGGGATCTCGCATTGAATGAAAAATTAACATGGGAGTTAAATCTTAAGAAAGGTATAATAAAAGAAAACAGATTCTGGAATATATGGCGAAAATTTGTTGAATATTCACTGACGAGAGATGGAACATATAAATTGACACCAGACCAAAGGAAATTTTGGGAATAGAAATGAATGGGAGACCCCACAACCTCCTAGGACAATGTACATAGCACCGGGTGATGAAGTATGTAATTGTATGTAATATATAGTTTGCTTTTTGCTTTTTTTTCCTTATGAATGTAATTTTGTTTTCCTTTTTTGTTTAAATGCCATTTTTATGTTTTGAAAATCAAAAAAAAAAAGAGTATAGTGTGTAAGTAAGAATGTTTTATGTTGAAACAGAATAGTTTATGATAGTTTCTTTTTGCCTTTTTTATTCCCATTTTGTATATGCATATTTTCTGCCTTCTTCTTTTTATTATATGTAATTAGATGACTTGTTTTATTTTTTTTTCTGAATGTTGTTATTATGTCTTTAAATGTATGTTATATACTTTGAAAAATTAATAAAAATTATAAAAAAATGGGTTAATATGGCGTCTGAGGATAAGAGTTGTTTCAGCTCATTGAATGCCCTCTCCTGACTCTCGCCCCATCGCCACGCCTCGTCCTTTTTTAGCAACTTATGAAGCGGCTCCACTACCGACGCCTTCCTAGGCAGGAAGGAATGGTAGAAGTTTAAGAGCCCCAGGAACGACTGCAATTCGGGCTTGGAGGTGGGGCGAGGAGCGTTTTGAACGGCGGCCACCTTTGATTCGGAGGGTTTAATGCCTACAGGGGTTACCCGGAAACCCAGGAACTCAACCTCTTTTGCGAAGAAGACGCATTTGTCTTTCCGCAACCTCAACCCCGCCTTTTCAAATAACGTCAGTACTTTGTCTAGCCTCTCAGCCAATTCTGACTCACTCCCCCCTGTTATCAATACGTCATCAAAATATGGCAAGACCCCCTCCAGACCCTTCAAGAGACGTTCCACTAGTGATTGGAAGATGCCTGGCGCCGAGTTCATGCCAAACTGTAGGCGCGTCACCTGAAACGCCCCCTTATGAGTGACTATCGTCTGCGCAGCAGCTGCAGCTGGGGTTACCGAGAGCTACTGATAAGCCTGCGCCAGGTCAAGCTTTGCAAAACACTTTCCCCCATGTAACCTGGCCAACAGGTGGCTGACTACCGGCACCGGATACGCATTTGGGCATATCGCCTTATTAATGGTACATTTGTAATCAGTGCATATTCGAACCTCCCCGTTGGCCTTAAGCGCTGTTACAATCGGAGTTTCCCACTCCGCAGAATCAACAGGAACAAGGATCCCCTGGCCCACCAATTTGTCCAGTTCCGCCTCTATTTTGTCCTTAAGTGCAAAAGGCACCCTTCGCGGTTTGAGTCTTATTGGGCGGACATCCGGGTCCAGGTCGAACGCAACTGGGGGCCCCTTGAATTTTCCAAGTCCCTTCTTGAACACTTCGGGATGCGCGTTACACACCTCCTGTATTGGATCAGTCCCAACGGCATGCACCCCCCCAATGAACAAACCCAGGGGCTTAAACCATTGTGTCCCGAGGAGGCAACAGCTCCCCCCTTTGAGAACAACCAGGGGAAGTTCCGCGGCATGTTGCTTGTATTGGACCTTGAATTTTCCAACCCCCAACACCGGAATACTATTTCCCTGCACGTCCCGCAGCGTAGACCTCAGTGCTTTGAGCTTGGGCCGCACGTTGGGGGAAATTCCCAAAAACTCCCTCTGGGAAATGATGGAATATGAGGAACCCGAGTCTATCTCCATCTTAACGGGGACCCCTTGCACCAGTACCTCTACAAAATAACGTGGGTGTCCTAAGGACACGCTGTGGACCGCCGTGTCGTCGTTGCTGTCGTCGGAGATGCGGCCCATGCCGTCCTGCTTCCTCGAGGGCCGGACGCCTTCCTGGTTCTTCGGTGAGCGGTCTGTTGAGCCTTTCCGGTCTCTGCGCCGCCGTCTGCAAACCTTGGCTATGTGGCCTCGGCGCCCGCAGTTGTGGCACTCGGCCTTCCTGAACGGGCACTTGCTGCGGTCATGGAACGCCCCGCAGCCATCGCAACGCTGGCCATCCTTTCGCACCTTCCGGATGTCCTCGTCCTCGCTGCTCTCCATGGAGGAGTGTGGTGCCCGCCTGGCCGCTTGCACCAAGCCCGCTGCCTTGTCGGGTTGTGGGGGCCTTGATCTGAACCCCTTAACCCCAGCCCTCATGGCTTCCGCCACCTGCGCCTCCTTCATGACCTCTTGCAACGTCGGGGGCGGCTCCTTGTTCATCAGCTTTCGCTGGACCTCCTTGTCCCTCAGGCCGCACAACATGCGGTCCCTGAGGGCGATTTCCAAGTTCTCCCACTTGCATGGGCCGGCGGCCAAACGGAGGGCCGCTGCAAAGGCAGCCACGGACTCACCCGGTGCCTGGACTCTCTTCCAGAATGCGTCCCGAGCCGAAAACATTGAGACCGAGGGCTGGAAATGGTCCCGCATCGCTTTCAGGAGCTGCTTGACCGGCACTTCGTTCACCTTCTTCGGAGACACCAGGTCCACCAATACCTTCATGGCAGGGAACCCGAGCATCCTGATGAGAATGGCCCTCTTCTTCCCCTCGTCTGAGATGTCGGACACCATCAGTGCGCTTTGGAAGTCCATCTCGAACAGTTCCCATTCTTCCGGTTTGTTGATGTTGAAACCGGCCTGAGTTGTCTTGATTCCGTGGGGATCCATTCATCCCACCTTCGCCGCCAATTTAGTGTTTGAGAACCAAGACAATAGAAACAGCCGAAGGCTTGGCTTAACACATCTTTATTGCATGATGGTCAGGGGGAACATGTGGTAATGGTGGATGAACAGCTCAATATATACTGTGGCTATACATTTGGATGTGGCTCCTCGATATCCCATTGGCTACTGTCTGCGTGACGTCACTCCCCGTCATGCTCTTCTTGTCCAGGTGAGGTAGTGGCGGGAATCTTCCCGCGCTGTAGGTATTTGGGGAATTGGAACCATGTGAGCTAGGCGCTCGCTATTGCCCCTAGTGGTCACTAGCTCGCGTCCTAATACAGAAGGTTACAGTGTTACAGCTGGTGATTGTTATATCCACTCATTCGAGTGTTACATTACTTAAAGGCACAATATTCCAAACACAACACTATCCCATCAGGAATCATTTAACATCCAAGAAAATCATTTGTAGGCTAAATTTCCACCTGTATGTCTGCACATAAGACTTCTCAAAAGGGCAAGAAGCCTAATTGCATGCTTCAAACGCCTGCCAAAACGGATCATCATCCAATAAATTGTATGCTATAATAAATATGCTAGTCTTCAACGTGCCGGAATATCAGAGAATAAACAAAACAAACAAAAGTGACAAAAGAAGTTGTGGCACCTTAAAGACTAACTGCTGTATTTTAATGTTAGCTTTTGTGGACCAAGTCTACTTTGTCAGACATAAAAGTAAGACCTGGTATCAACTTATACACATCAGGTACAGAGACACACAATGGCTGGCCAGCCTAACAGAAAAGCAACATGGTAGCTTTTTACAACTGACAATAATGGAAAATCCCCGGCTATTATTCAGACTTTCTATGAAGCCTGCCCCTATTGATTTGGAAATGGTTGCAAGACAAACTTCTCTTCAAGGCTGATGCATCATAGCCAAAGGATGGATGCAAAACAAACATTGCGACATTACACATTTGCCAACGAGTTAGCATCTATTGACAATGGTTTGAGCAACCCAGGCACAACTGCAGTATATAACAAACTGTTAGTTGTTGTAAAAACCCTTGACTAATATCCAAACTCCCTGAGATGGGTGTCCAGCACATGCATGTACTTAACCTCTGCTGTCTCTCTGGATTCTAGTCTTGTAATTCATCTGCTCCAGAATGGCATCTTTCAAGTCCTGTCCTGAGTGTCTGAGTAGATTAAAGTGGTTTGAAATGGGTTTCTGTGTATTGCTATTCCTCATGTCTGATTTATGTCCATTAACGCTTTCCCCTTTAGAAACTAAAGATCTCTGTGAAGTCTGGGAATGCGGATTGCTTCTCTGTAATGCAGCCATGCTCGCTAGGGGGCAATATACAGGTCATAGAGGGATAACAGTGCAAAGATGAGCCAATGAGTTAACTGAGAAGTAACACCAGTGTCAGGGAAGGAGGAGGAGCCCATGCCCATACATTAGCAGCTCCCGAAGGATAAGGTTGCTCACCAATTATGTGGTCCCTCCTGGCTTTGCTTTTGTTTGCAGTAGGTGCTCCATGTAAGTAAACCAGCTTTCCTCACCCCCCCACCCCCCCGCCGCTTCAGGATTTCCCTTTTTCTAATTAAAATGTCTTGTTTGTGTATGAGGCACCTTAGAAATATGGGGACTGAATGTAGATGGTGTCAGAAAATGAGAGATAATAATTCAGAAAAGTCAGGATTTCTACTGTCTGGTAGAGGGATAGCCATGTTTGTTGACTGGCCTGTTATACAAGCTTTAGCTGTTGGATTTCCTTCCTCTGCACAACTATAAACATATCCAAACCTTATCCTCTTCTGCATCTGGCTCTCTTGGTTAAAGGCTGGCCTTTACAAAAAGATTATAAAACTCGAGAAAATGTATGTGGGTTACGTCAAATGCTGTAAATGAAGGCTTGGCAGCTGCATTCTCCAGCTGTTTTGTTTTGAGGGGGTTGAACTCGTACAGCCTCCATTGACCCCTTGCCAGCTTATCCAGTCCTGAAAGGATACGGCAGCTGCAAAAATAAGAATAGAAAGGGCCACACTTGCTTGTCCCTGATATACATATGCATGTATAACAACAACAACAACAACAACAACACAACAACAACAACAACAACCACAACAACAATAATTGTTTGCCATCAATTCTGAATTCCCAGGGTTTTTTTTAGGTAGAAAGTATTCAGTTTACTATTCCCTTCTTCTGGGGGAGCCCCAGGACTGTGCAGGGCTGACCAACATTGACCTTGGTTTTATATCTTAATTTATGTTTATTAGAAGTTATGTTATGTATCGGGTTCTTGGAGTCTGTATGCATACAGTGGAACCTTGGTTACCATAATTAATGCCTTCTCCGGGACGTTTCTTGCAGTGAAAATTACTTTAACCGAATTTCCCATAGGAATGCATTGAATGCAATTTCTCATAAGAATGCATTGAAAACCAAAATACTTTAACCGAAATGCAGTTTCCCATAGGAATGCATTGAAAACCATTTAATCCATTTTGGGAAAAAAAATCATAAACCGAGCCACTATTTTCTATGGATTTCCTTTTGTTATGGAATTTTTATGCTAACCGAGCCATTTGTTAACCAAGGTTCCACTGTATAGTTGTTTTATTGTTTGTTTAAACGGCCCACAGTAAAATGCATATCAGAAGAGTGGTATATGAATGAAATGAAATGAATGAATGAATAAAATTAGTCAGCAGGGCTTTCAATTGACGTGAGATGTTTAAGAAGTGGTCTTACCCGTTCCACATCCCCATTGAGTTTCCACAACTGACCAGGGTCTCAAGTCTCCTGACCCCTAGTCCATCAAATAATTATACATATTACAAACAGCACCAATTCAGTCTGTTGTCTGTATCTAGTCAATGAGATAACATAACACCTGGATAAAGTTTACAGTATTTGAGTTCTAGAGAACTTCAGTGAAATGCTGGTCTTTCCTAGAAAACCAGGGTATGATAGAAAATACACAACTCCATAAAACCAGCAACATTTCTCAATACAGTATATCATGTCATATGCGGATAAAGTGGGAGATATTCCAACTTGGCTTTTAGGTTGCTTAGAAATAATTTTCCATCTTATTTGCTGATTGGCTAAAAGCCCACAATTGTAGTTGACTGTATGGACAGTGTCTGGATGAAAAACTTACTATTATAATTATTGGAGCAATCTGGCTGAGACTGAGCTCAATGGCAAAACTTCAATTGATTTTTCTGGAAGTGAATTGCTCTCTCTAAGCACTGGGTAAAGTTTTATAACGCATTCTACAATAAACATTAAAGCTCTGCAAGCTTTTTAATTATGTGAGGGGTATAAAGCATGAACTGCACTAACACAGAGTGGCAAGCAATTAATAGTTAAACAAAGTCAGGATGGAGGATCTGTAAGCAATTAACTGTTAACAATACACTGCCATCTGAAAATGTTAATTAGTTTCTCAAGCACTGAAGAAGGAGGGAGCAAGGAGAGGAATGTGGTTTGGTTATTACCCCCCAGAAATGGGCTTCTGTATTAGAGATGCTTCTCCCACACACAAAACGTGAATTTTGGAGCTAATTTGAAGCCTTTGTGTGAAACATCTGGAGAATATTGAGGGAAGCTCAATTTTTAAAAACAAGAACAACTCTATTTTTCAGTGTTTTTGACACATGCCACAGAAACATTGAAACAAAAACATTCCTTAACTGTACTAATATTTTCCCATTTTGTTGGTGTATCACAGGTGTTAATCTTCAGAACATTCGCCAGATCCCAGAATCAGTGGTCCAGCATCCAAGGAGCACCTCTTCTCTCAGTTGCTTATTTGAAGAATCATTCAACCCTAATCTCTACTGGTACAGGCAAAAACCTGGAGGACAACTTCAACAGCTTTCCTATTCGATAAACAAGGGCTCCTCCAATGATGTTGGGCCAGACCACATCAAAGGGATACGACCTGATGACAGAAGGTTCAACTTGGAGATCACCAGCCTCATAACTGAGGATACTGCAACGTATTACTGTGCCTGGAGCCACACATTGGGCCAAGTGAATGAAGTGCCTTGACAAGAACTCTTCTTCATCTCCTTTTGGCTGATCTGCTGTGCACCACCAAAACAGCCAACAGGTGTTTGTTTGCTGCGAGGAGCTGGGTTCCTTCCTGATGAACAAGAAAGGAAGAGAAGCTGGATTCAAAACACCGCCTGGATTTTGTTGTTCAGCTGAACGCTGCACCTCTGCCTTCTCCAACTGTTGACCAATCTCTCCCCCCCCCCTTTCATGCAAGAGCAACAATTTAAAGTTGGAAAACGCACTGATGATTGAACACCACTAAGCCAAAGCACATCCCACATGATCTGCTCAAGGTGTTAGATATAGCTCAAAGCTGCAGTATTGCATCTTTAAAAAAAATTGGAAACAGAGTTCAGTTTTGCAACTGGCTTGCAAGAAGCAGAGGGAGGCCTCTAAGATCATGCTGTTGTGTTTGGAAGTTGGTGGGCTACTCTACGAAGTCTACAAAGAAGTTGACTCTGCTTTGAAAGACTAACACTTTCTATTTCAGTACTTGCCTGCTTCTCCGTTAACAACCTGCAGACAGATATAAATAAATCTAAGTGGCTAAATAAATCTAAGTGGCTAAGATGCTGACTGGAATGAGCTCCCATCTTTGTCCCAGCTCCTGCCAACCTAGCAGTTTGAAAGCAAGAAATTGCGAGTAGATAAATAGGGAACACTTCGTTGGGAAAGATAAACAATGTTCCGTGTGCTCCGGTGTCTAGTTATGCCTGCCACATGACCACAGAAATGTCTGCAGAAGCAGACAGCGCTGGCTCTTCGGCTTTGAAACAGAGATGAGCAATGAACCTTAGAGTCGGATACGTCTGGCTTTTGAGCAAGGGAAACCTTTACCTTTACTATAAATGAAAGATCTCCAAATGGCTTGTCCTCAATAGCCCTGCCCAGCTCTTGCAATTCCAAGCCTGTGGATTACTTTAGTGAGTCAGTCTATTTTGCATTATCATACTTTCCAGCAAATTTTGACTTCTCATGATGTGCTCAGAGTAGAACACCCTCAATTTCATTGTTTTTGCTTTCAGAGGCAGCTCAGGTTTGATTTGCTCGAGGGCTCACTTGTTTGTCTTTCTGACAGTGTGCAGTAGCTACGAAACAGCCCGTACATATTACTGTAGAGTACTTTGATACCCCATGTTACATAGCCATTATGACCGCCAGATGGCGGCCTGCTCCTTTTAGATACAAAGCAACGACAAAACCAGCCTTAGAAAGACAAACAGACTGACTGACTTTTGAGATATAATCCTCCAAGTATGTCTTAATTAATACCACTAATAGAAATATCTGCTACTTTATACCACGGATGGATGAGTGCATAATACAAAAGAAGCAGCAGAAGGGGGTGGGGGACTGGGAGTAGCCACTTTATATTTTGAAATATCGATATTTTGGGATGTGAATACCATGGAGTGGCCTTCTGATCTATTTAAAAGGAAGAGTAGCTCCACTTACTTCTTTATTTTATTTTTTGAAAAATTTGAGGGGGCAGGGGGACTCTAATGAGATCAAGACCTAACAAAAACAACCTTGAAATTGCATTTTGCCTACCAAGTAGGCCTTGAGCTGAGAGGTTTGAGTTCAACTCTCACTTCAACTGAATAGTCAGTGCACGGCTTAAAGCAAGCGCTTATTAAATTACCTCTCTCTCTGCCTCTCTCACTCACACTGTCCCATAATAGCAATTGCGTCTTTCTCTTAGTTTGTGGCAGAAGCACCGCAGCACATATTGGATAATGTTGGGCTAGTGGCCAATATCAAGAGCATTTGGGGCATCTAGCATCAGGTTTTCCAAGGTGCATGTTGAGAGACATAAGTGGTGGGATTCAATTTTTTTTAACTACCTACTCTGTGGGTGTGGCCAGGAGGAAAGCCCTGCGTTGCACCCAAATTAGGACTAGTTTATTTCAATACTTGGATAGACGGGGCCAGCCAGAATTTCTGCTACCGCTTCTGGTGAACTGGCGCGAACCTGCAGAATCCCACCACTGGACATAACATACACTGACATAGGCATGAACATTTTTGTATCCTGTTATGTGACTTCCAGGTAATGCAGTTCTCTGTGTGGTCAGAGACTAGACTTTTGTGGGGTTCCATCCATTTTATGAGCTGGGTAGTAATTGGTTTCCACACATTCACCCTTGCATTCTCTGCAGTTCCTTCAAAATTCACAGGTACACTGAAAAAAGTTTTTCCTTGATTTTACTCCAAGGATGGGATTATAGTTCTTGAGTAAGCAAAACACTGATCTATTTTACAGTATTGTTGTGAAGATAACTGAGCAAAGGTATATAGGCCACCTTCACCCACAACACTGCCTGGATCTGCCACAGTGTGTAAGATCAGAAAAACAATCCTGGTAGGTCCTTAGCTAAATAAATTCAGTACATCATAGGTTTAGTAGTTGTTGTAATATTAGTAATCTTAAATACTAATTCTATTACTCCTTAACTAGGATCAGAAATGCTCCTTTTATGTACCCTCTTCTCAACTTCTGTTTCTGCTGTACTAAGCTGGTCTTAGACTGTAATAAAAATTTGATTTGGTACAGACAGACATTTGAACACTCTCAGGGCTGTCTATCTGCAGAGAGAGAAAGGCAGTATGCATTGCATATTTGCTTTATTTTTGCTAGTATGTAGAATACACACACTTGGAAGAATTGTTTAGATCAGGGGTTCCCAAATGTTTTGTGCCGGGGGTCTGACCATGCCCCCCAGACAGCAGAGCGAGCCAATCATGTGGTTCCTCTTGCCACAAAACATGTCCACAGCTGTCATAAACGCATAGCAGCAACGGTGGTGGTGGGCCACATGAAATTGGGGCTGGGGCTGGCCTACAGGCCGTAGTTTGGCCACCCCTGGTTTAGATTATCCAGGATGTCAATGGAGCACTAATACCTTTAGAAGAAATATTAGTGGATTCATGGGTTCAAAAGCAAGAAATTGCAAGTAGATATATAGGGACCACTTTGGTGGAAAGGTAACAGCGTTCCATGCACTCCGGTGTCTAGTCATGCCTGCCCATACCTGTCAAGTTTTGAATTTGGAAATAAGGGAAATTTCCTGGCAAATACGGGATACTTGACAGCTATGCTTATGCTATGATGCCCTCCAATGGTGGCAATAGGGCATTGCAGTCTAATTAATAAGGGATGACAGCAGGAAAGAGGGTAAAATAAGGGGTTTTCCCGGCTAATAAGGGATACTTAACAGCTATGTGCCTGCCTCATGACCATGGAAATGTCTGCAGAAGCAGACAACTCTGGCTCTTCGGCTTTGAAACAGAGATGAGCACTGCGCCCTAGAGTCGGATATGACTGGCTTTCGAGCAAGGGAAACCTTTACCTTTTACCTTTACAGAAATATCATCTTTCCTTAAAGACACAACAACCCCCAGCCTCCTTTGCAATCACTTCCCCTATATTATGGGGCTGTTCCTTGTGAAGAATTCCTTGTGGGTTGTCTCTTGCTCTCCAACACATGACAAAAAGAAAGAAAAAAACAATTCAGGCTTCCCAAATGAGATGATTATTTGATTTCCTGTCTGGCCCCCATCCCAAATATTCTCTGTATCTTCCAACCATTCCTACGCTTGAATGTTGGCCAAGGCTTGGCTTCACCATATGGGTGAGCAATACAATGCTTGGAAATTTCTCCTCTTATTGCAAAGGTTATAATAGTTCAGTAGTGTTATAAAGCAGGGGGTTCCAACCTTTTCAAGTTGGGGGCTGGGCCACGCTCTCAGTCAGCTTTGAGGGTTGGACGGCCATTTTGCCCTGCCTGCATGATGGGGGTAGCCATTTTGTCCCAGCAGCTTCAAAGAGATGGTCATTTTTTCTTGAATGTTTCTTGAATGCCCCTGGAGGGTGGGGGGCAACATAAAATGGCACCATGGGCCCACAGGCCTTAGGTTGGGAACCCTTGATATAAAGAATGTTTTGGAGCAAAAGGCAGTGTCAGGAATTGGCTAGAGTGCTGTAAGCTTAGTGGGGCCAGTCTGTCTTTAGATGTGAAGTTCAATAATATTATTCTGTTTACCTACAGCTAGTTCAAGGCAAAAAAGAAATATGGCCATATACTTAGCCTCTTGGAGAAAAATTGAGAATATTAATCCTAGATGTGATAAAAAGCTGTTTTAGTGTGGTCTGTAACAGTAAGATCAATGGACATAATAATTTTGAGCCGCCCCATACATCCAAGAAAAGCAATTGCTGAGCTGTTTATGCAAGCCGATCTTCGCTCTTAGAGATGGTGAAAGCTTTATGAGAGTTATAAATCCAGGCATCTTGTGGAACTGCTTTCTAAGCCCTTGGGTTTTGGGCGGGAGTGAGAGAGGCTCTGGTGACAGCTGCAGAGTTGATGCAGAACATCATGGCTAAGAAGCATGGCAGAGAGAACTCGGAAAGATGGGACGTTTCTGAACTTCTTAACACCAGGACATGAGGGCTTAGCAAGACACCCTTACAACCAGTTTCTTAAATTTGCTATCCAAGGAGATGAAAGAACCAATAAAATGTATTGCTCCTAACTTCGAGTGCAGATGGATGTTGTGACTGTTGTGGTACCAGAAGACATCCAGGGGAATTTTTAAAAAGTTGCACCTTCTTAGTCCTCTTCCTGCCATATGACATCTCGGGGTGTCCCAAGGCATTTCAATTTTGAAACCAAGGCAAAAGATCAAACTGAAACCTATCTCTATTTTCAGAGTAACACAAGAAGGGCAAGAGTTAGCAACTCTAGTCAGGGTGTAATCACATGGGGAAACTTATCAAAATCTAGACTGCTTTTTGGAATGGTTCCATGTGATTATTTCCCCAGTGATCACACATTGTATGGGAAGATGCACTCTATCCTGTCCCCCACCGTCCCCACTGGATCTTTTAGGTTCTTCTGTAGGGCTTCTGCTTCTTTTGCAACCAGGTTGATGTGATTCTCCAGCAGCTGGAGATTGCCTACACCAGTGGTGGAAGACCTTGGCACTCCAGGTGTTCTTGGACTTTAATTCCCAGAGCACAAGTCCCTGTGAATCCACATAAATGGGTTTACTGGCACTCCAGGTGTTCTTGGACTTCAATTCCCAGAGTCTCTGTGAATACCACCATAATACAGCAAAGTCTTCCTGCATACATTTTGGGGATAATCTCAAAACCACATCAGCCATCATCCTTCTAATGGCTATCTCAGAAAGTAAACAAAAAAAGATTAAAAAGTTGTGGCATCTTAAAGATTAACTGTTGTATTTTAATGTTACCTTTTATGGATCGATTCCACTTCATCAAACATAAGAGCAAAACTTCATGGCATCAATTTATACACATCAGATTCTTCTTCTTCTGCCATATCCAATTCCAAATATTGGCGATCCTCATGGCAATCAGCCATGAAGACTGTACTGAGAATATAATGCCATAGCCTTTCATCTGCCTTCTGCATCACAGCATGACACCCATACCACTGATCCAGTTCTGCGAGTCACTTTCTGGACCTGAGCCCTTTTGGCACACAAAGTCCTCCTCAGCTCCAGGCCAGTATTGATGAAGCTGCTGCCCTCCATCAAGATGGATTCAAGTGGGATTTAATCCACTTGGGGACCATCACCCTTCCCTGTAGACTTCGCCAAGGCTGCTAGTCCTCAGGGTTGTCAGGTTAGTTAATCGCCGCCTGACGCTCGGTGTTGAGTCGCTGGCAGTATGGTCTACTCTATTACCACATCAGGTACCAAAAGGTGCTTTCATTTTGGCATTTTCATGTCTGGCCTAGACATGGAAGAAAAGGAACTGCCATAACTGTCTTGGCTCCCCTCTCCCAATCTCTTTCCTGGGACTGTTGAGATGATCCCATGAGAAAGACCCTAATGTCTGTGAGAAAACACATAAGTATTATTTCCATTTTAGAGGAAGTGATGTCAGGTACACCCTGTGCTGAGACATATTTTTTTCACTTCTTTCAATGCTCTAAAATGTCCCTGCCATCTAGACCACACACAGTCACATTTGTATCAGCAGGAGGTGGTGGTGTGGGAGAGACCCAAAGGCTTGTTTTCTGATTCTTGAAACAGGTCAACAATGAGTATATCAGTTTTTTCTCCCCTCCCCCAAACTTTCCATTTGAAATGTGGCGTGCATGCCACAACCAGTACACCTGCGACATCAAGCACAAGCTGTGGGCTGAAACACAAGATTGTGTGAGAGATAGCATCAAGCACTGGAACTGCAGAGGAAAGTGATACAATCAGGTGTGCTGCTGTTTCTAACCCTGGCAGGAAGGGTGACAGATCATCTGAGCACCACAGTTTAGGGACCCACACATTGCGGTAGCTATCATGGGAAAAACAGTTGCACAAACAAGATGTCAAGCCACATCCTGTGGCAGTCCAAAGGGGGTGAAGGCAAGCAGCTTGATCTTCTAAAGCAGGAGTGCCCAAACTTTTCGGGATGCAGGCTGGTCATGTGGTTCAGGGTGCCAATCACTATGGCCTGTGGGCGGGATCCAGGCCCTGATGCCAATTCATCTGGCCCATGAAGCCTTCGTTGCTTCTGGAAATGGAAGTAAAATGCGCCCATAGTTTGGGCGCATTTTACTTCTGCTTCCGGGAGCAACGAGGGCTTCACGGGCCGGATGAATTGGCATCGGGGGTCGGATCCAGCCCATGGACCATAGTTTGGGCACCCTGTTCTAAAGCTCTTATCTATCTATCTATCTATCTATCTATCTATCTATCTATCTATCCAGTTTATCCAATTTATTCACTGCAATGTTGTTGTTGTTTTTGTTCATGAGACTATTACTGGTAAAGTAGCTGACCAACTCATTTGGATTCAGGATTTTACAGGCTAATCTGATTATTAATTTTTGTGTTTACCTTAGAGATGGGCCAAATATTTGCCCAGCACAAAAGGTAGGGGTAGTTGTCCAAGGCTCACCACTCCCCTATGTTCACAGTGAAATTCTGCATTAAAAATTAAAATGGATATTTTCAATACCCCCAGCTTCTCTCTGGAGAAACGTATTTCCCTCACAAAAGCTAGCTTGCAACATTAAATTGTATTTGCTCTGATCTATCAGGTGGCACACAGCAACTTGTAAAATAAAACACAGGCAACTCAGCAAAAATGTCCAGTGACTTTACTAAAAAAAAAGATCAGGGTAGTGAATCAAAGATAGATTGCAAGGCATAATAGTCAAAGATAAACAGCTTAGCAATAAGAGAATTACATACACTCATATGAGTGTAATAATGTGGCCTCCTGCTTGGAAGTAAAATCCCATTCATCTTGGTAGGATGAACTTCAAATAAATATGCAGAAGCTTCTGCTGCAAATTTTTAATTTGACACTCAGTGGCACTTTAAGGCTGAAATCTTCATATTTCTGAAAAGATATGTATTGTACTACAAAGCTACAATTCTACACACACTTACTGTACTTCCCAGTAGCAATGGTTAAAAACAGAAAAGAAGCACAAGAAAACTCTGCAAAATATTCTGTGGTTTTACTCAGCTTCAGCAGTTAAATTTATCAGGAAGTAATTATTGTCTCAGATAAACTATTTTGAAGCACTCTAGATTTTCCTGGGCTGGTGTGGGTCCATCTTGCTTCCTAGAATCCACTCGGTACAGGCAATGTGTGGTTCCAGCAAAAGGGTTCCTAGAGCAGCGGCTGTCACAGGGAAAGAAATGAATCACAGCAGATTATCATCCTCTGCTCATTTCTGTATTTTAGCACTAGACACAACAGCAAGTCTCCCCAGAAACTACAGGCCATCTCTTTGATTAAGAGAACCAGAACTGAAAGATGATCCCAGAGTTTCTGTACCATAACTAGATGAGAAATGGGAAGAGTTTGAACACGGAGGGCTGTTGACACCTTCTATTGCGATCCTAAACTGGATGGAAGCCCAACCCCCTCTTCATGGGCTATAGTTTCAACAGTACAGATCCCTTCCTCTAGAAGCATACCTGTCAAGTATCACGGATTGGCCGGGATTTCCCATATTTCCATGCCTCTTCCTCCACTTTCCTGCCGCAATCCTGTAATTTGACCGGCGGGGAAAGTAGTTACTGTGCATGCGCATATGCGCAGAAGGGTTCTGTGCAGAAGAGTTCTGCACAGAAGGGTCCTGTGCAGGTCCCGTATTTTCTGGAGCCGCGCTTGATGGGTATGTCTAGAAGCTGAGATTTACTATATTCAATAGTATATCTAATCCTCTTTATTTTTTTAGACTATGAATTAAGTGTGTTGGGACAGTAATTTTATCAGCCATGCTCACCAGAAAATTAAGACTGGTCCTAAGAATAGTGATTATGAGATCTAGCATTTTCAAGCTACCAGAAGAAGTTCATGGTGAAGCTGTTTGGCCAGAGATGGAAGCAGAAGGCAAAGGACAGAACATTTTGGAGTTCAGTTGATTTGCGCTTAAATAGATAAGCCATGACAAATCGATATTGGATGGAAGAAAGAGGGACCTGTTCCTATCCCATCCCTGTGAAAAGCTTGATGACTCCAAATTAGCAAACAAAGCTTTTTTGCTTCAGTGTGATGAGTTTTGTCATCAATAGGGTGGCCAAGTGTGAAAGAGGACAGAAGCTCTGCACCTTTAAGTGTTTTGCAGAAAAGAGGATTTCAGCAAGTCTTGTTATGTGCAATCAAGTCGTTTCCTGTTAGGGGTTTCAAGGTATGAGAGATGCTGAGGCAGCGGTTTCTCATCACCACTTCCTAGAATGTTTGTTTGCCCTAATCTAACACTATCCATTGCACGATGCACACCCCTGCTGAAATGTTCACTTTTGCATAGTTGAAAGGTAAAGGTTCTTCTTGTGTGCCTTTGAGACACTTACTGATTTATTTATAGTAAGATTTTTGAGTATGTATGATGTTCAAGGAGTGGTATATTATCAACCCCTCCTCCTGTACGTTTCCTTGGCCAGGTGGGAATTTGAACCCAGGTCTCCTAAGTCCTCATCTAATGTCCTATTCACAGCACTACCATGAAGAGCAAAAGTCCCATCTTTGGTCTCAGTTTGGTTTTGGTTCTTTGTATCCGGTCCCTTTATCTGCAGGTATCAGCCAATATCTGGTTTGGAACTGCCAGATAGCTCAGTGGTTTATGAGGTTTGATTCTCCACTATGCCTCTTTGACAGGGTCTGGGCCTGATGATCTATAGCACAGGGCTCGTGAAGGACTTCAGGTCCCAGAAGCCTAAGTCAGTACACTGGCTGACCAGTGCTTTGGGGAATAGACTTATGCTTCTGGGAATTGAAGTTCAAAAACTAAAGTTTGGGAAACACTGATCTATAGGGTCCCTTCCAATTCTGCAGTTCTAGGATTATCATTATCTGCACAATCAGGGACAGAAGAACAATAACAGATTCAAAAGTCCAGATCAGTTGGTTAACTTCACTTCACAGTGCTGGTTTACATGTTCAAAAGTTGGCAATTAAATGTTGTACTTCTATGTCTATATGAGTTGGTGTCAAATGCATTGTGTGAAGTAGATCAATTTGATCAAAGAGAAGAATGGCAGTAAATCAACTAACAAAAAGAATTAGGTATGGAAACCTAATGAAGGGCCTGCAAGACTGACAACCTTGGCACTCCATATGTTCTTGGACTTCAATTCCCAGAAGCTTGGTAATACATAACAAGAACAAGGTGTGAATCTGCATGACAGAAAATGGGGCTTGCTAGATCAGGGGTTCCCAACCTAAGGCCCATGGGCTGGATCCGGCCCACAGAACCATTTCATGTGGCCCCCACCCATCCAAGGGCATTTGAGAAACAAAATGGCCACTCCCATTATGCTTGCAGGGCAAAATGGCCATCCAGCCCTTGAAGCTGACTGAGTGTGACCCGTCCCCCGGCTTAAAAAGGTTGGGAACCCCTGTGCTAGAAGTTGGTGGACTGAAACTCTCATCTTCCCCTGCCTGCATACCCAGAAGTGAAGAAGATTATTGGAAACTATAACTGAACAACATCCGAAGGCCAGCCTTTTGCCCACCCTTATGATAAAGAGAATGAAGGAAGGCTCATTAATGGTAAAATAACACTTATGTAGTATTTTCTTGAGAAATCAGTAGGTGTAGAACACATAGAACCAACATGGGTCATTACCTTTCTCCATAGCTTCAAGCCCATCACAAATGTCCCATACAAGATACTCTTGAAAATGAGAAGAATATACACCAGTTTCCCAACATTGGCTGTCCTGAGATATGTTTCTAAAATCAAGGATAGAAAGAAAATGCAGATAATCTATTCCCCCTCTCAAAGGCATAGTATTCAGAAATATTGGGTTTTGTGGACCAGGAAGAACAGTGCACAGAAACAAATATGAAACTAAATTGTGTGTGTGTGTGTGTGTGTTTGTGTGTGTGTGAATGCTCCAACTTAGCACACTGTCTTCAAGGCCAGTAGAATACATTTAACTGTACAACCCATTCTTTAGAGGTCTTCTGATTGTTAATTGTTAATATTAATGTTTATAGCAATAATATTATCATATTAATTTACTGGAGAACTCTAGCCTTGAAGGCGATGCCAAAGGATGCCTTGCTTTATATGGCATGCAACCTCTGTAAGAGACAGCAAGACAGCAACTCCTGCCTCGTTCTGGAAACCTAGACTGACAGCACTATCCTACTTAATCCTAGCCATATCAGACTCAAATGTACAGAGTAAGCTCTCCATTGTCACAGAGATGTGACAATAATCTGAAAGCTTCATCAGGGGATTGAATACAGGGAACTCAACAATATATACAGTAATCCAAAACCTTTTATTATTTGGGCTAGTGGAAGTTCCGGGGCACATATCTGAATCATGGGTGTCTATGAGAAGGTGTTGCAAGGGTGTGTGCTTTCCTGCAAAATCTGAAATCTGATTTTTTATTTTAATGTACAGAGACAGATGGAGTATGTTGGAGTGGTGTATGCTTTGCTTGTGAGTTATGCCAGTGATACTTCTAAACAGGTTCTCCTCTCTTTTGGAATTAAAAAAAAAATCCTGTTGGACCATTGGAATAGAAACTTGATAAGAGCTGGCTTACCTTTTGCTTGGACACTGTCATCATCACAATCTGAAAGCAGGAGAAAAATGCACTTTAGCTACTGTCAGGGCTAGAGAAACCAAAATGAGGGGGGGGGGGGTAATGTCACAGTGTTTCTAAATTGCCCCTGAAGTTAAAGACAAGGCTTCCAAAGCAAGGATCTAAATAAGGGGTGCCCAAACTACGGCCCATGGGCCGATTCCAGCCCATGACACCAAATCATTTGGCTTGCACTGCCCACCCCGCTTCTGGAAGTGGAAGTAAAACGTGTATGTGCATTATACTTCCGCTTCTGGTGGGAGGAAACACATGACCGGCCCATGGCCCAAAAAGTTTGGGGACCCTTAATCTAAATCCCTTGTAATAACAGTAATGACATTCAGTTTGGAATCAGAAACTGTAGCCAAACTGAATGAAATGGTATAATCGTTGAATCATAGAGTAACTGAGTTAAAAGGGTCCTTTTAGGTCAGGAGTTCTCAACCTTTTAAAGCCAGGGGCTGGGTCACGCTCCCTCAGACAGCTTTAGGGGCCGAATGGCTGTTTTGCCCTTCCACCACCACATGGCACTTCCTTGTGTGATGGAGGCGGTGGACGCCCACATGAAATGGTGCTGCAGATGTTTTTCCTAATATTCAGCCTATATCTGGCTTCCTATAGTTTCAGCCTGTTATTACGTGTCCCACACTCTGGGATGATGAAGAACAGATCCTTCCCTTATTCTTTATGATTATTTTCTAGATATTTGAATAATCTCTCCCCCCCCCCCCCCCCGTCTCCTTTTCTCACAGCTAAACATGTCCAGTTCCTTTCATCTCCCTACCAATCCTCTTCATCATAATAGCATGTCATCAAGTCAAATCTGACTTATGGAGACCCTTTCCAGGGTTTTCTAGGTAGTGAATACACAGAAATGGTTTGCCATTTCCTTACTGATAAATTATATAAACAAAATGCCATTGGGGGAAAAACAGAAAATTAAAAAGTGGGACCTATTTTTCCCAACATTAAATATTGCATTTTGCTTGTGGGTTAAAAATTGACATACATGCACATCAAAAATCTCTACAGAAGTAGAGTTATTTATCAACAAGATTAAAAGGAATACAATTGAAAAACACCTATAGATGTTGCCAGTGTTATAGGCTAAAAGTAATAGGCTATATTAGTAACAAACAGAGTATTAGAGTTAAGCAATGGTTTGCAATACAGTAAAACCCCGACTTACATATGCCTCGAGTTACATAAAATTCGCCTTACATAATGATATTTGCACTAAAACCATGTCCCGATTTACATACATGTCCCGATTTACATAACACAATTTCCTATGGGTTTGCTTTGAGTTACGTTAAAAAAAATGTTTTTCCTATGGGGTTGCTTTGATTTACATAAATATCATTTTCCTATGGGTTTGCTTTGAGTTAAGTAAAAATTCATTTTTCCTATGGGTTTGCTTCAAGTTAAGTAAAAAACTGATTTACATAAAAGCTTAAGGAATAGACTTTTTACGTAAATAGGGGTTTTACTGTACATTGTATTGCATGGGTTCCCAACTCAAGGCCCATGGGCCAGATTTAGCCCATGGCACCATTTCATGTGGCCCCCCCTACCCCTCCAAGAGCATTTGAGAAACAAAATGGCTATCCCTTTGAAGCTGTTGGGACAAAATGGTCACCCCCATTTGCAGGCTGGGCAAAATGGCCATCTGGTCCTCAAAGCTGACTGAGAGAGTGTGACCCGGGCCCCGGCTTGAAAAGGTTGGGGACCCTTGTTGTATTGAGACGTTGAATATATACATGTCTTAAAAAAAACCAGTTTTAGATTTTGCTCACCAAAAAATAATTGCAGCTGAGTATGCACAATGCAGAGAACACAGAGTGCAGAACATCCAGTTATGTGACATGGTACGGTATTAGATTTCAGGATTCTGAACTTTCTGGCGCATAGAATGGGGTAAGCAAATTGTGGCCTGTGGGTTGAATGCCACTTGTGGAGGCACCTCTAGAGACTTACAGCATCTTCTCTCATGCTTATTCAAAGAATTAAAGATGGTGGTGCGTAGGAAGCCACTGCAGCTGCGGTTTTTACAGATAGACACTATCATCCACTGCATCGTCATTTTAAACCCTAATCACCTGGAGTTTGTGTGCACGTAATTCTTTGTGTTTGTGAATGTTCCACCTCAGCATTAATGAATATGATAGGCCAGAAACAGACATTAGAGATAGCCCATGATTAGGAATAGAAGCATGCTAACAGTCCTGTTGTGATGAGGTAATTGAGGCAATTCTTTCATGTTTGTGAAAGAAACACCAAAGGAATCCCGTGTTTAACTCCAGAAGACCAATCGTCAAACAAAGCAAAACAATCTTGGAATATATATCTTGTGACAATTAGATATTCATGTTAGTTAAGAATTTATTTCTTCCAGTTAAAGGTACTGTAGCATTTGTATCTAGCCAGAGGAAGAGTGAATAAAGGCTGATTGGGATCTAGAACACTGGGGGCATGGAATGCATAAGGTATAACTTGAGTAAAATTGTGGAGAAGATTATAAAGTTTAATAATAGCCACAATCTGAGTAATTGATACATATTGCATAATTCAGCTTCTTGGTAAAGAATTAGGGCATTCTGGGAGAAAACCATGAGTTTTATGATATTGAATCAAAAGGATGTACAATTTTCTTACTTAAAAACATTGTTATCACAGAGTGTTCTCACATGAGCCTTCCTTACTAGTCTCCAGTTTTTAACTTACCTATGCCAAATAAACCATTCTCATAAGATGATTTTCCAGTCTCGTTGTAGTAGTCAACTTTGCAGTCATATTTATTGTTTGAATTTTGCCACTCTTTGCTGGTAACTCTTAAACGACTGATCAGCGAGTATGCCTTTGTGGATTCAAGTTTGGGTGTTTCTGTCTTCACACCCTCTGTCCTCTCTTTGCCATTCACAGACCAGGTAAGAGTGACATGATCTGGGTAGAAACCGGTGACCAAGCACACAATTGTGGCCTTCTGCTTTTCTTGGAGCTCCTGTGTAGACGGTGCAAATATGGTCACTTTTGGAGGTATGGAGACTTGACCCTTTTCTGGAAGAGAAAGTCACATAGAGCAGAGAGATGTTATGCCACGGAGGCAGTGGCAGCTCATGGCCTAGGTCAGGCGATCACCTCACCCCAAAATTTCAGGGAAGGGAGCCTGCTCTTGTCATTCATTCATGTGATTCTTATACAACCCATTTAATGAGTCGGTGTAGAGTTGGGCGGCAATAGAAATTTGATTAAATAAATAAATAAATAAATAAATAAATAAATAAATAAATATAGTCCCCATGCTAGGCTGTTTACAATGAGGTTCAAATTGTAAATATCCCCAACACCTATGTGGCAACATAGTTGGTCTACAAATTCTGGACTACTTCAGCTAGCCTATGAGTATAGCTTTCCCATGTTCTGGGAAAGTGACAGACATTACATCTGATATTAGCTGAATGCATTTTAAGAGAGGTTTTTATCTAAGAACATTATTTCTTTTAGGCAGCACGCCTGTGACATAAAAGCACACACAGTAGCTAAGTTGTAAGTGAAATGAGACTTTCATCTACTTGTTATAAATAATATCAAGTTATGAAATGTGTTTTCTAGGAAATATTTTCCATAAAGGCCAAGCTTGCAGCTATACAATCTTCAATCCATTTGCTAGTCCCAACTAATGAGTCCCCAAGATTCATTGGCTGAATGCTGGCAGATCAACATTTAAGACTATCCTATTAATAAATCAATTTCATGTCAGAAATTATTCTGGGTTGAAAGGATTTTTTCTGGAGAAACTCCGGTCTGGGGATGCCTGAATGAGGCTCCTTTCATGTCCCCAATATTTGTTGTGCAGCATTCGGATATTGAACCTCTACCTACCAGTCTTCAAGCTCAGCTTCTTAACTGCTAAACCACTTATGTACTTAGATTGGGATTGGCTATTAGATCTAGGCCATCACAAAATGAATGTGGGTGTTTTTGTGCTTATTAACATATTAAGTAGAATCTAGTAGAAAAACAAGCTTTCCTGTGGGCATTATCAGATATTTTTGCATGGAAAAGACCTTGTATTGAAACAGACTTTTACCAGTGGCCCGTTATCAATAGTATACACTGCCATTAATGAAGTGCATGTATTATTATTTATAATATTTGTGACTTTGTGCATGGGCCATCACAGATTTTTCTCCTCTGTGTCACATGGAACACAACTCTTTCCAATGGAATGAGTTCTCACTTCTGTTGCCAGCTATTGAGGAATCAAACAATGAGTCTGATAGGCTAAGTAATGTACATACACATACAAATCAACCCAAAGATGCGAGATATCAGCTTTTTTGACAAGCGTCTCCAGAATACTGCAATCAACATGAAAATGGACAACGTGCACCTGTCAGTAAAATGTATGGATTTAAGTTGATGTGTCCTAAAGCCCTCTAGTCAACAAAAAAGTTGCTTGAAGAGATACATCGTTACAGAATGGGTCTGACATACCCCAAGGAAAAGAATCTCAGTGATTCTGGTGAGTGACTGCAGGTCATAAAATGGTTAATGAGAGGTCTCTATTGGTTGCAGTAACAGATCTTGCTTTTGTGTTCAATGATCTTTAATTTGATCGATCTTAATGTCCATCCAAAGTAAAATTTTAGGCATAGGATCATAATAATATAAATGACAGAACCGGAATAAAAATTTGTAAAAGATTTTTAGTGTGTGTTTGTATTTTTAGTGGAGTTGCAGACTTCTCTGATCCGCCAACTTGCTTGACAACATGAATAGATCCACATATCTGTATATAAAACAGAGGTGTGGTCTTGTATGTGCTCTATACAAATCCACACCCCTGGATTGATCACACTGAAAATTGGCACATACGTACCTTGCCCTCCAGAGACCAGCACTGGGGGGGTCACAAGCCCCATGGGGGGGTGTATGCCCCTAAATTGATCTGCAAAGGGAAGTATACTCGACAGGAGGGTTGTGTGTGTCCCAGTGATGTCATAGTGATGCTAGTGTCATAGCCCCAGGTAGGTCACCCAATTGTGACATCATTGTGATGTAATTAAGCTGGCTAATGTAATAGTTCCAGTTAGGGACGCAAAGGGGACACATGTATGGGAAAG
The DNA here is from genome assembly GCA_035047345.1 of Bradypodion ventrale. NCBI lineage: Eukaryota > Metazoa > Chordata > Lepidosauria > Squamata > Chamaeleonidae > Bradypodion > Bradypodion ventrale. The sequence goes on along the minus strand of JAWDJE010000002.1, from coordinate 135,735,654 downwards.
ATAAGGGCGGACCATCGACAGAGAAGCGGGACAGGTGAGGGAAGAGAGAGATGGAGGAAGGGATGTCACAGTCCCAGGTAGCGATGGGTGAGGGAGGCAGAGAGGGGATGGGTGAGGAAAGAGAGAGATGGTGGAAGGGAGGCAGGAGTGACCCACACACACCCCATGAGGTTTCTATAGGAAAGGCTGGCCTGGTAATCGGCTAGTTTAAAATAAAGAAAGTAAAACAGGTTAGTTTTTTAAAAAGTGAACTAATTTAACACAAATTATGATTATTCCCTGTATTTAGTAGTCAGATGTTATAGAAGAAGTAATCCAAGAACATCTGAAAGCCAACATTTTAGAACTACCAGCCCACTATTTCTGATTCTACTATCAGTCCATGTTGATCAAAAAGTCTAGGCATATGTTTTTCATGCCTGAGCTCATTTTAACTGGTGATATTGGATCCCTTTTATATTCAGAGTATATGGTCTGTCTACCATTCAGCTATGGCCACCCTTCTGTACTGCTCCTGAGAACAGCAAAAAGCAAATGCAATGCTCTTAGAAAACAAAAGAAAGAAAAAGAAGAGTACTGACCTTGTTCACCATGCATAGTAATAACCTAAGCACAAAAATAACTTTAAAAGAAATCTGCAACTCATGCTTAGTCAAAATTCCCTTTTATGTCATTGGAACTCACTCCTAAATGAGGGTAGGTTAAATACAATAGATTTACTGCACAGACAACTGTAATTGACTACCAGTCATTACCACTGTGTTTGTAATTCCACATATGATAATTAAAGTAATTTAAATAAAGTGACTGGATCCTAACATTATGTTATGGCTACAAATACTCTTACTGAGTCCAATTATTTTCATCCCCTGTGATGCTGAAAATAGCTGAATGTACATTTGTCAAATTAGGAGCTGACAATCCACTGTTCACCATTTTCTTCTGACAACCGCTTACTCCTTTGTAAGTTTCTTATTTTGCTTTGGGTGTTTGAACATGCCTACCTGGGCCAATTTCTAATGCTGTCATGCTTAAGTACCTTTTAAAATTACATAAAACACTGATTTGATAATATTAGAAATCTAATATCCCTCAACACTTGAAGAGGTGAAAGAGGAAGTAAAAAAGACAAAATCTGATATTTAACTGAACACGGGTATGATGGAACACATTTTCATCTGAGAGCAAACTATTCAAGAAATGGTTCTTTCCACCCAGCTTTTTCATTTTTTAACTATAGAAGAAAGAAATGTATGAGGAAAAATATTAAGAGAGAAGAATTAGGCTGTAATCCAAGTTTTACCATTTTTCTTGCTTCCTGTATCATGAAGGCCAGGGAGAAACAATATATATTTTTTCTTTTCAGAGAACTGAAAGTGGTTTGGTAGACACATTATTATTTCTATGTATGTCCACATATTGTTCTCCTCTCACCATTGGCTCTGGTGAAATAGGATTCACAGTTACCTAAACAACATAACACATCAGCAAAATGGGTCTCATAGAGGCAAAAATAGGAGGTGTGGGTCTCCCACAAGCCAGGCTCCCTGATTCAAACTACCATCAGAGCTCTGAAAATACGAAAGCATTATCTCCAGCCTGTATGATTAGTCTGAAGTCCAACGTGTCTCAATCAAGCTGGAAATGGGACACAAAGTACAGTATCATCATAAAAATCCTAAATTTACACCATGTCCCTCCCCAATTAAAAAATACTTCAACAGAGGCACACAAAGGAGTTTTCCCCAAAACATCTAGAGAAGATCCTACCTAAGACGGTGAGTCTGGTTCCAGCTCCAAAATGCAGGTCATATGCACAGAGCTGTAAAGCAGTATGAAAATCCACCCTGCTCCTCATCTAATACACAAACTATAGTTTGGTAGGCTGCAGTTCCTCTGGCTGTCAATCTGACCTTGGAGTTTTGCAAATCTGAGTAGGAACTAGAGCAGGGAGAAGGAACTGGAGGCCCAATGGCTAAACCTAGTTTCTAAGGGAGATGAAGGCATAGACTTTAGCCATGTTCCTCTCTTCTGAAACATCTCATTTTCAGGGAGATACTGAAGCCATCCCATTTTAATCTGCAAATGGTTGCTGAATGGTCCTGCAATGGATGCCCTGGACCATGTTATTCTCTTCTATAATGCCTATGAATTCACAGAACAATACTCTTCTTCCTAAATGCTAATTTCTTCTGTTATGAAGGCTACCATCTAAGGACCCCACATTCTCCAATACATTTGGGTTTCCACCTGTATTCCTTACCAGACACTAGACAACAGGGGACAAAATTCACTTATGCTATTTCAACCAGCCAGCAGTGAGATTGCAGTTCTCTTTCCTTAAAACATCTCAAAGCTAAGTCCATCATCCAAATAGAAAAACCCTCTGCTTTTACCCCCTGATTCTTTCTCTTTATCTGTAGATAAACAGATAAAAACAGTTCAACAAGTGAGGTTTGCCATAAATATACAGAAATTCTTATTTTTGTGGGCTTGTAGTTTTCTTTACCACCACCCCATGCCCTGAAAAGTGTCACATGGCCCTCATCTTACATAATGCTTTACTTCTTACCAAGCACAGTCAGCCGTGTTCCCTTTCCAAAGATTGCTGGAGATGTATAACACAGCCTGATGCTCCTATAAGCAAACTCTGCCTGCTAACAGCCCAGCTCACACCTGCCAAAACCCACTGTTAGACATCCCATGTGGCTCTGGCTTAGTTTGTTCTCTTGCAGTGTGTGTGTGTGTGTGTGGAAAACATGTTTTCTTTTGGGGGGGGGACTGCAACTTCCATGATCTTTAATGAGATTTGCAGTCTAGCTACATCTGGAGAGCTCCACATTCCTAATCTTGGCTTCCATTGATTCTGCAGCTGATCATCTAGCGTTAACTTGTAAGAACCAAGTAGTATTATCTCTTTTATGACTGTTATGTCTAGATTGCAGCCTCGTTAGTGTGTGTAGCAGAAATGTCAAGTCCTTTGGCACTGTGAAGACTTCTATTTGGTAAAAGTTGCCATAGACTGCAATCCACTTCATCAAATGCAGAACCTTACTAACCCTGAAAGCTGATGTCAAATAAGATCTGTCATGCCACATGATGTCTAAACTGGCTGTTGCTGCTTCTCAGCATCAATATGGTAGTTTTTGTTGCTTTGCTGTATTTAATGGACTACAGATTACATATTACTGGGAGTCAGTCAGATCCTGTTTGTTCTTCACACTTTTCTGCAGCCTACTATACATGAGCAGCAGCAGAAGTTTTCATAAATTTGCATAATCTTATCCTAAAGAAACTACACACCACTGATTATAGCAAAAACCCATACATGTGGAAATCTTGCTGCTTAGCAAAGTAATTCACAACTATAGTTGGCCCAGTGAATGACTGGGGTTTCGGCGAGTCAGCTCCTGTGTAAATCCCATTGATTTCATGACCATACTCTACTGTGATATGCTATGTTAGACACATATTATGTCAGCTACCGTCATTTAAAATCCTCTCACAGGTTCTCTTGGAGCCCCTCTTTTTCTTGGGATAATTCTCCCTGATATCAGGTCCCACTGTATATATTTTGTCTTTAGCATAGAAAGAATGAGGCTTGCGGGAAGGGTGGTTACTACAAGATACATTTTCTTACCCAAAACAGTCAGCTTGGTGCCTGCTCCAAAATATATATTCCCAGTGTTTGCACAGCCAACTAGATCTTGATGTGAACCCCCTCAGCCTCTCACAAAGAAGCGCATGGTTTCCTTCCCCATCTGCTACTGTTAGAAAGTTAGTCTATCAAAGATTCCCTTCTCTGTTGCCACTTCATAACTTACCCAGCACTGATAGCACATGAAAAGGAAAACTGCTGTCTGTTAGAAAGCAGAAACATTTGTTTCCTTCTGAACTGTCACAATTGTTTAGTTATCAAGCTTATTTCATTGAAAGCATCTGGTTTCTGCCAACATTTTTCACTCTCACTCTCTTTCTCTCTCTGCCTTAATTCTCTAGGGCTGAAAGAAAGTTAGAGATGAGCTGAGATTCTCTCCCCTACATGCTTATGGAACATGGAATTTGCTATTGTTTAAAAGACCATAGGAGCAGTTGACCACATAGCCATAGACAGACAGACAGGCACAGACACACCTAATATTTATAGAGCACAACATCAGACAGAATCCTTCTAACAGAAAAATACTTATTTTGTCATGACACTTCCATAACATCAGAGCACACATTCAGTGCAAGATTAAATGTGAAGCACCAGATTTCTGAACTGAAGTCATGCTGATTCTGAAGGGCACTTTGGTCCATGAAGCTTGCACTCCAGTGCATGTATTGGAAATTAAGGCATGACATGATTTTAGTTAATTTTGCTACAGCAAAGGAATATGTGGTGGTATAGGAGTCTAAGTAGATTGTGGAAGATGGAGCTAAGCCTTTCCTTTACTGTCATCATTTCTGTACCACAATTATGCCATCCAGCCCTTCCATCCTAATCCATCTCTGAAGTATACTTTGCTGGGTGAAAACTTGCCAAAATAAACTGTTTTCATTGGGAGGCAAGTGGAAAGACAGGGGAAAAGATCTGACTACATCGTGTTCCAATCCCATTGTTATAAAAAGTTCTTATAGTTTTTTCTGAAATGTCTTATGATGTGTCTTAAGTAGTACCGTGTAATCCATGACGGTTCTCACTGTTAGTCCTAAAATACTTTTGTTTTTGTTTTCATTGTTATTTAGGCAAGGATAGGTTGAGTGACAAAATGATGTACACCATCTGTACACATGACAGAATCAGGTCTTGCAGAGAAAAAGCACAGAGCTTTATTATAATTTTGCAGTTTACCCCAGCACTAAAATGGTTCATAGTAGTGCCAAACCACAGAAGCTATTACCTTCTGAGCAAGAAGATGTCAAAACATTTTCCCTCCAAAGGCTAATGTTTCAGGTTGCCACATCTGCACAAACAGTTTACACTCAGAACCTTTGCTCACCTCACAATGATCAACAGATAAAAGGAAGCTAACTTTCAACTCTCAGAGCTAAGAAAACTTGTACCGAGATTAAACTTCTTAAGGAATGCTAAAGGTGGGCTTACCGTAACACCCAGTATGACTCATAAGCTCACCAGTGACAATTTCAGAGTATTTCCACCAGAAAAAGCTTTGTGGAGTTTTGAAGATGCCCAGCATCATATGACCAGTTCATATTTGGGAGCAGATGTCCTTGGATTTCGTCTAAAGTAACATCCCAAATAAATTGGTAGGTTCCTCCTCAAGCAAAACTTCGAATGAAGTTCAGATGAAAAATAAAAAAAGTGTAGATGAGGTTGATACCTGGGGTGGAGAAGTTTTTGGTGTTGATTTGGTCACTCAAGTGGCTAAGATGCTGACTGGGAGGCGGAAGGTCAGCAGTTTGATTCCTGAGTACTGCAGGATGGAATGAGCTCCTGTCTTTGTCTCAGCTCCTGCCAACCTAGCCATTCGAAAGCAAGAAATTGCAAGTAGATAAATAGGTACCACTTTGGTGGGAAGGTAACAGCACTCCATGCCTGGCACATGACCACGAAAACGTCTGCAGACGCAGAAATCGCTGGCTCTTCAGCTTTGAAACAGAGATGAGCACTGAACCCTAGAGTCGGATACGACTGGCTTTCAAGCAAGGGAAACCTTTACCTTTACCTAAAGGCAAAGGTAGAGGTCACCCTTGCTTCAAAGCCAGTCGTATACCACTCTAGGGTTCAGTGCTCATCTCTTTTTCATAGGCAAAGAGCCAGTGGTCATGTGCCAGGAATTGACTAAAAGCCTAAATTCCAAACACTACATGTTGGCCAGATATCTATTAAAATTGCAGAGTTTTACTGTTGGTAAATGCACCAGGGGTCTTTCTTACCAATTACTGTGAGACGCGTTCCCTTCCCAAAGTGAACTTCAGAGTAGGAACACAGTGAAAAAATCACCACCTAAAATTATGATGGTTTCTAAGAGGATGATGCTTCTCCTGATGGTTGACCTCCCATAGGGAAGTAGGTAGGTTCCATGCCAGAATCAAAACTGGCACCCTGTTGGCAAAATGCTACTTCTTTAGAATCCTGCCCCGCAGTTGCCAGCTGAAAAAGAGGAATGGTGGTGGTGGTGGTGGTAAGCAATGACTACGAAAACAAAGCTTGCCAGTAAGCTTATTTGCCACTGGCTCAAAATGGTGGAACCAATTACTGATCCTGACCTTTGCATGATGGAATTATAGACTCTCTCTTTACATTTTCCTCATGGCCCAAGGATTTCTAATTTACTTTGTACATGAAGGTGAGTCTTACTCTAAGGCTGGATCCTGACATGCTATCAGCAAAAACCTTTTTTGTGCATTTGGGAAGTGAATACCATTTTTGCTTCTCATATATTTGTATACAATTGCACTCCTTAGCCATTACCCCCACTCTTGCACATTCTCCCATTCAAGTACACTCATTCCTTGCCTAGATGCCTTTCATTATAATGAGTATCAAATGGCAGAAATAACCAGTCAAATGTGCCCCTTAAATTGCAACCAATAAGAAAAATGATCTTAGGAGACCTTACCTAGCACCGTTAGCCTGGTTCCTTGGCCGAAGTGCAATGGTGTATTTGACACAGTGTCAAGCAGGGTTACAAGAATAATACATTTCCTGTAGTCACTGTCTGGTTAGACTTGGGTGATTCCAGATGTTATGGCTGAGTCATCTCATCCCACAAACAATAAATACATATATCAACAACAGTTTCAGAAAATGATGGGATTTCTTACCTTTGGATGAAAAAAAAAAGTGTGGGGACAAATCAGAGGTCTTTGTAACTTCAATATAGCCTCCAGAAGATTTCTCTCACTCCTTGTCTCAAACACCTCCTTACTCAAACCCTCGGTTTTAAGTAATTTTGGTCAGGTTCTTCTCTCTCTTTCAATGATAACTGCTGCAAGCATGGATAAGATGTCCTAGCAAACCTATCAAACACATTCCAGAGGATGAAATGTAGGAAAAAGGAAAAGTGTTTGGTAGCATTTTAACAATGAATAGATTTACTGCAGCATCAAAATTTCTGGAGCCAAGCCTCCTTCATCAGATTCATGAGAAAGAAGGTGCAAAAGATAGTGGCACCAGACAGAATTGTTGCTATCTTTTCTGTTTCATAGCCCCAAGTTTTTGTTTGTTGCCCAAGGATAAGCAGCAAAGGGTGGGTGTTTTAGGTGCTCTGCTCCCACATGAATCTACATAGTACCTTAAGACAGCTAAGGTAAAGGTTTCCCTTGCTCGAAAGCCAGTTGAATCTAACTCTAGGGTTCAGTACTCAACTCTGTTTCAAAGCCGAAGAGCCCGTGCTGTCTGCTTCTGTAGACATTTCCATGGTCATGTGGCAGGCATGACTAGACACCGGAGTGCACAAAATGCTGTTACCTTCCCACCGAAGTGGTCCCTATTTATCTACTTGCAATTCCTTGCTTTCAAACTGCTAGGTTGGCAGGAGCTGGTACATGTATGTCAATTTTTTTTGTAAATTGAACCATTTGTATGTAGGGGTTCCACTGTACATGTGTGTCTGTCTATCCATCTATTCACTAAATAAGAAATATGATGAAGTTTGTAGGTGTATACAAGTACTAAATATCTCATATTGTATATACCTACAGACTACATGTCTAATGAAATGGGGTCTTGCTCACGAAAGACACAGAACTCTTGACTGTTTTTGCACACCTATTTGTTTCACCTAGGTTTTGTGTCTGATTTATATGCTTCTGATTTTATCTAATTCTTTCTCATTACAATAAGTGGAGGAAAGAAGCTATTTCAAAGAATACATTTTTGGTCTTATATGAAACCATAGGATTGGACAATCTTTAGATCTCCCCCAGGAATAAGGGAGAATGATAAACCTAATATTGAAGAAGGTGGAGGGGAGAGAGAGTGTGTGTAAGGGGAGACCTACAATCCTTTGTCCCCCCTTTAAAAGTCTTGTATTTTGGAAATGTGAGCTATACATTTTATAAATAACAGAGGAAGAAAGCAGGCTCCCAACTATTAAAAATGAGTCCTAGTAAAGTTAAAGGCAAAGGTTTCCTAGACCCATCCAAATATTAAAAGTCACTCCTGAATTGGTGGTGATAAAGTAGGGGTGGCCAAACTACGGCCCATGGGCGCATTTTACTTCTACTTGCAGGAGCGACGAGGGCAGCATGGGCCGGATGAATTTGCATCAGGGGCCATAGTTTGGCCACCCCTGGCTTAAGCAGAGAAAATGCCAGCCTAAAATCTATCTCGTCCTGTTGCAAAACAGATTACAAGGCATGTTTTACTTCCACTTTGAGGAACCACATGACCGGCTCACTGAACTACATGACTGGTCCACGGCCCAAAAAGTTTGGGCACCCCTGTGATAAAGGTTCCCAGGTCTGAACTGTGACTCTGCTTTGAAATCTTGGCTTGATCCTTGCAGCTAAAAAAGGGCAGGTTTTTGTAAAGGCAGCTCAGAGAAATGAATCATCGTGCGCCCCCTGTCCCCACAATGATTTAGTCTCATACAGAAATGGCTCCTCCTTGAGTTCTGTCACTACCACCGACAGCGGGATGACAATTTATTTGAACGTTCAAGCCAAGACAGATGCCATCAAAGACCCAGCAGCGAGTGCAGTGGTTCCTGCGGGGCTCCTCTATCCAGAAAGCCACAGTGCCCCACAAGTTTCCTCTCCCCTTCCGTTATGACTAGCACGAAGGGATATCTATAGCTCAGAAGAAATAATATGGGGCCTATTTTGGGTGAGGACATTTATACATAATTAGAGAGATACCTGGATATGTTCATCTTTGGTGTGAGTGGGGGGTGGAGAAGATAATTTACTTATCTGAGGAGAAGCTATTATCAAGAAGAGGGAGAAAAACAAAAAAACTTTTATCTATCTCCAAGGATAGCATCAAGATAACAAAGGGTGGTTGGATTGTCTCTTTGTCTAAAACTATAATGCCATCCTACCTGATAGAGGTGGTTGTAAGGGTTACTGAGAACACTTAGAACAGTCAAAGATGTTATTTTATTGCTTGGGTTGCAACTCCAGAATGCACAGATTTCTAGAGCAGGAGTTCTCAACTTTTTTTAGCTGGGGGCCTAGTCATGCTCTCTCAGACAGCTTCTGGGGCCAGGTGGCTATTTTGCCCTTCCTCCACCACATGGCACTTCCTGGTGTGGCAGAGGTGGTGGTGGGCCACATGAAATGGTGCTGTGGGCTGCATCTGGCCCATGGGCCACAGGTTGAGAATCCATGTTCTAGAGGTAAAGCAGATAGTTTCCCAGGCAAGTCTGCTCTGAACTGAGATTGTGTCTCTCCAACTCACTCATCTACCAGTCCTTTTACAAAGGGGAATGAAGAACCATAAAAAGAACAGGTGCCCATGAGACCTAATTTGGTCTCTTTTGACAAAAAAAAAACTTTTCAAATAATAAAAGATCTGAGGATGTAGAAAATTTCCATGAAGGAAATTGTGCCAGGTGGTTCACATGCCCTGCCCCCTCCTTTTCATACTGGCTGAGGATACAGTAGCTAGTTTTGTCTTTAGATGATTTCTCAAGATGCAAGAAGAAGCTAAATAGATTCCCCTTAATTATGTCATTTGGGGCAATTTTTGTGTACAGTCCAAAGATTTCATTTCATATTTACATTTGTATGTAATGTAATATGTGGGTAGCCCAGGTCGCTAGTTCGATAGCAACCTCTCCCGATAGGTTCGTTTGGCGAGAAAACCGCCTTGAAGACCAACCGGGCTTTACAGGAGGGGAAATTGGTACGGGCTAATAGTAGCAGGTAGCAGAAGTGACTCTATGTTTCCTTGGTTTAGAGCACTGAGCAGAGTAGGACAAATGTCAGTAGGTAAGAGACACAAGGTCTCACAAACAGCAGCACAATATCTAGCTCACGTCCGCGTACTGGACTGAGCAGGCTTCAACCACAGATAGACCAAACAGCTAAGCATAGACGCTTGGTCTTTACAAGAACTCTGAGATAAGGCGAGAATAGTGAGTTTCACTGTTCCCGTTGATTAATATACCTATGGCTAACCTAGGCACGCAGTAGCTTCTTAGACTGGCAAATGTACTTCGCCAATAATATGCTAGGCAAACAAGCCTTCTGTCATGGGGTCTCACACAGGGTGTGCGTGTGAGATCCAGGAGTAGAATAAATGCAGACCACCCGAGGAATTGGGACTGGCTTTTTCCACCATACACTCGCCTCGCTCGCCTTCCTTGAATCCAGCACCTTTACTCCCACGGACCATTACAACAGTAATATCTGATGATTCAAGGCAGAAAACCACATCACACCTCTGGCAGCCCTGCTTATTCCTTTCGTTCATTTAAAGCAGTGGTTCCCAACGTGAGCACATGCTCCACAGGGGGACTTCAATTCCCAGAAGCCAAAGTTGGTACATTGGCTGATCAGTCCTTTGGGGGAATTGACTTAGGCTTCTGGGAATTGAAGTCCTAAAACCAAAGGTTGGGAAACACTGGTTTAAAGACAAAGAAGGTGGAAGATGCTCCTCCATGGGCAACTGGGGGTAGCTGCCATTTTTGTATAGGTTTTTTGTATGTGACATACTACTGAAGTGACTTGCCACTCAGCTTATTCAGGGCTAGACTTAAGCCTCACTGCATCTTCTTCTATCTCACCATCTATGAGAATGGAAGGAAGCTGGGTTTTGTTTCAAATTTATTAAGTGGTGTCCTTTTTTCTGTGAGAAAAGTTAAATCCTAGATTTTAATGTAGATCAAAAGCACTAGATTGAATGGATATGAGCCTCAAGTTCACTGGCTCAGATCTAGAACGAGCTTATGGCAAGAACAAACATTCTTTTTTTAAAAGAAATTTTATTTTACAACAAAGATAAACACATAGTACAAAAATACAACAGAGAGACATCAACAACAAATCAACAACAAGAACAAACATTCTTGAGGGTATGCAAGAGCAAAAATTAAAAGTTGGAGGAAGGAGCTCACTGAACAAAGAATAACATTAAAGGAAGATGTAGCTCAGGAACTCAACCTCCCCTACATCACTTGGAAGACCCTGAACCAGTGGTGGACTCCAGTAGGTTCGGACAGGTTATGGAGAACTGGTAGTAAAACTGGCTGGCCCCACCCACTGCTCTGCTCTGCCCTGCCCCACCCACCACCACCACCACCACCACCTCCTCCTCCTCTCACCCCACTCTGGACATGACTCCAACATTTTTGCTGCTGGGTCCAGGTGCCCAGAGTGGGGTGAGGCTGAGCCAACAGTTACTCTACTGCAGCTACTCTTTAAAGGAAAATTAGAGTATCAAAGTGTGTTGTAATGGGGGAGGCCTTCACACCAGCCTCCCCGATGGATTCACACACAGAAAGATCACAGTCATGCATGCACAAACAAACAAACACAAACAGACCCAGAGTCGACTTTTCTTGGGGCTGGAGAGAGATCTCTAAAAACAAAGCCCTCCCAGCTTGTTTTATTAACTGCACAATAACAAGGCAGGAAATGGGGTGGAGAAGGTGCTGGTTGGTGCAAGCAGTCATGTGACATTATATATTGGCTGGGCAGTGATACAAGTCATGAGGAATGACATCATGAGGTGTGCTCGTGATCAACATTAGTGAATAACAGGAAGTTAGGTGACCCTCTATTTTAGGGGAGATGAGTCATAGGGCTGATCTTCGGCCAAGAACAAACAGGCCTCGCCTGCGTAAGCCAGTGTGAACCCTTAAGAAGGCAGCCCGGAATCCCTACAAAAGTGTAATTGCTAATTAATGGTCTGATGAAGTGGACTTGATCCACAAAAGCTCAGATTAAAATACAGCAGTTTAACCATGCCCACCCATTCACCTGGCCACACCCACAGAGTTGGCCACACCCACAGAGTTGACCACACCAACAGTGTGGTAGTATTTTTTTAAGCCCACCACTGCTCTGAACAAGTTGAGGGTCAGAGTGCCTAAATGTCAGACCAATATGCTCAAGTGGAGGCTGCTTGCAGACAACAACACATACTGTGAATATGGAGATATATAGAAGCTGGGCTACCAGAAACATACACCGACAAGGACTTAAGTTTGGCAAATGACAAAGCCAAGAAGGTGGCTTCATTTTGGCAGTCCATGATTTGATCGGGACACGAAGGGAAAGGAAATTATCTTGGATGATTGACTAGAAGAAGGTAGATACAGGTTTAATTTGGAAATTTGAATATTGAACTGTTGTTGTTGTTATTGACATTGCCAGCCAATCATCTCCAGAACTTTAGAAGGTGTGGGGGCAAATTTCTATGTTTTGAACGCTTCTTGTTTTCCTAGACTATCATCCCTTCAAAATCACAAAGTAAAAAAACAAAAACATTTATGTCCATTAGAAAATGCTGGGTTGCTTTTGCAGCTGGGTGCTTTCTGCATGTTTGAAGCTATTGACATAGGCATTTAGCTTTCAATTTGGATCACTTTTTGTGAGGTTTGGTTTGAACCCAATTGCAAGAGCCTCATATATTTTGACTTTGAGTGCTCCACTCTGCCCCCTTTTAAAGCTGCCCTGCTCTTTTCTGGCACTGGTCTTGGGCTGCAGGGGTTGGTTTCATGTTTTTGTGTGTGCAGTTTTGAGCACTTCCAATTATCCTGCTCTGTAGCCCATGTGGATGGTTTAGTTCACACCAAAATAGAGCTGTGAGCAGTGTTATCAGAGGTAACAACACTGTGATGTATTTGGTGGGTTGTGGTATTGAAAGGGGTGAGGGAGAAATGGGAATCCCCCCCCCCCATGGCAAGTAATCCCCCCCTTTTAAGACAATAAAACAACCTGAAGCCCACAATTCAGTGGGAAAGATAACTGGATCTGTGCTGGGATGAAAGCCCAAACCATTCAACAATGCATGAAAATTTCTAATTGTTCTTTTGTTGCAATTAGACGCAGGAGGGCTGTGTGGTGAAGTCCAGCCCCAACCCAAGTCGGGAGCAAGTATTTATTCCCTGCCTAGGGGCAAAGACATGTATCTAAGATAATCACGCCATCACGCCCTGTACAGAAGGCTTGCGTGCATTGTACTCTCATGAACCCCGTGATCAGAAGGCTACTCCTGAGGTTAATGGAAAACCTGCACTTAATTGCCTGGCAAAACCCATTGTTCTTGCCCTAATCTTGGGGTCTATGTGGATTGACCCCGGGCACCTAGTCTTGTCCCTTGTTTGCCCCTGTCTGCTTGCCTAACTCTATTTGCCCCCAGCCTGAGTCATTGTTTATTCCTAACCTGCCCGTTATCTTCCAATTTCCTCTCCAGCCAAGCACGGCCCCAACTAATTTGGAGACAGGCATGCGGGTCTGTGGACACCGGGCGCACCCCTTGGGAGAGGTTTAATATCCAATTAATGCGGGCAACCCACATTCCTTGAGTGGAGAAGTTCTCCTTCTCTCCCCCCCCAACACCTCCCCCCCATGAGGTGTCCATCTCAGGAGTCAAACATCACACTTTTAACTGGTTCGAAAGCAAGAAATTGCAAGAAAATAAATTGGGACCACTTCGGTGGGAAGGTAACAGCGTTCCATGCACCCCGGTGTCTAGTCATACCTGCCACATGACCATGGAAATGTTTGCAGCAGCAGACAGCACTGGCTCTTCGGCTTTGAAACAGAGATGAGCACTGCACCCTAGAGTCGGATACTACTGGCTTTAGAGCAAGGGAAACCTTTACCTTTACCTTTTCTTGTGAAGTTATGAAACGTATAGTGTTAACACATCAAACACATTCTAGGCAATATAATCCATAGAGGCTAAAACCTAACACTGATGCTTAAGTTCACTACCTTTAACAAAACTTCTTTGTAGGAATCGGGGCCGTAAGGACGGCCGTTTAGGTCCCGGAGGAGACTGATCAAGAAACGATACGAGGCAGTATGGAGCAAGATCAGATCAGTGGTTTATTGAATGAAAAGTATCTACATTTATAGATCAGAAGGCAAGGCAGCTGAATTTGAAAGCTTAAATGAGAAATTTGATAACCTGGGGAACAATATTGGAAAAATGATTGCTCAAATTAAATTAGATCTGAAACAAGAATTGCAAGATATGTTAGGAAATATCGCGAAGGGAATTGACGACATGAAGGAGGATATAAATAACCTCAAGAAAGAACAAGAAGGTATCAAAAAAGAACAGACAACGATTAAAGTAGAGGTTATGGATTTGAGAAAGAGAGAAAAGGAGAGAGAAAATAAGGTTGGAGACCATGAAAAGAGATTAGAAAATGTGGAAGAACAATTAAGACGAGCAAACGTCATAATTCGAAAATTCCCAGAGAATTCCCCAGATAAATTAAAAGAAAGAATAGTGAAATGGCTTGATGAGATTATGGAAGATGGTTTCACGCCGCAGGAGGTTGTAAATGTATTCAGATTGGGATCAAGAAGAGGTAAAACTGGATCAAGGAATGTCATGTTAAAATTTGCTAATGTGTCTGATAAATTGCGATTAATGGCGCTTATACGGGAAAAAGGAACAGAGGTTCTAAAAGTGGAAGGTCATGAAATTGAAGTGTATAATGACATTCCAATTGAGGATCAATTTTGGAGACAATCGATGAAGCCAATTACAAAACGATTTCAGGAAAAGGGAATAAGGTATAATTGGAAATTTCCACGACAATTAAGTTTTTTTCATTTGGGAAGACGATATTTAATTAGTGAGGGTCCTAATGTCTTGGATGCAATGACAGATGCTAAGTTAGTGGAAGCAGGAACCAAAGAATGGTTTGATTTGAAGGAAGAATTGATTATATCTGGTGGTTATAGAAGACGAGATAGTAATGGAAATGAGAACATGCCTAAAGGGGCGGAAGGAGGAATTGATCCGGGTGGGGAGTAGTTTCTGATCTCTCCCAAGCTCCTATGATTGATCGCACCCCCCCTCCCCTCTCTGAACCCCAGAGGCCATTTGTTAAAAGAAAATGGGGAGGGATAGTAGTAGATTGTTCAATGTAATTTTTTTAGATGTTTTCTTTTTTCTTTTCTTTTTTACCTATTTGTATAAGGTGAAGGAAATGTTATATGTTAATCACAGGTCCGTAGGAGGAAGTGGGAAGTGTAAAAAATGGTGGGAGAAGCATAATAAATGAGGAATGTAAAAGTAATGACATGGAATGTGAAAGGTACTGGCTGTCAAGTGAAGAGAAGGAGGTTGGAAGCAGCGCTTAGGAAAGATAGACCGGATATAATCTTTCTTCAGGAGACCCATCAGAATTCGGAAAAATCTAATAAGCTATTTCTAGGATGGACTCAAGTTTATGAAAAAGCATACGGTTCTTCAAAGGCCAGGGGGGTCGCAACTTTGATATCAAATAGATTGGGATTTGAGATGATAAAAAGTATATCAGACCCAGAAGGTAGATATCTAATAATAAAGGGAAAAATAGAGGAAGAAGAAATAACGTTGGTGAACCTGTATGTACCAAATGAACACCAAAATAGTTTCTTAAATAAGGTATACCGAATATTAGAGAAGGAAAAAACAATAAAAATGATTGTTGCGGGAGATTTTAATTTAATAGGATCAAATATAGATAGTACAAATACAACGAGATGCGTGGGTGGAAATAAAATACATGTGTTAAACAATTGGTTGAAATCCCTGGGGACGTGACTAAGATGGCCGCTGTGTAACATCTAGTTTCGGACGCTCGCGCTTAACAAAGTGGTGAACAATGGGAAGGAGCGGAATAGAAAAATTTTAAAGTGGTAAAGCTTAAAGATAAGATCCTTGCCTGTCTCCTTGGAAAGTTTGCTGAGCTTTTGAAGCTGGATGATCGAAGTTCGGGAGGTTTTTCTGGGCGGTTGAGCTGTGACGGTAGTCGCGGCTTTTCCGCTGGAGAGCCGAGGAACGGGATCAGCGAGTTCGTGGAGAAGGCTTTGGAACTGGTTTTGGAAGTGGCAAGAAGCGGTTGGAGTGAAGGCAATTTGTGTGTAAGTGCCTGAAGGGAGCTACATTCCTAGCTACAAGCCATAAAACCGACTGAGTTTCTCAAAAGGAAAAAAAAAAGAAAAGAGGGGGAAGAGGTGGAGGTACTCTAATGGCGACGGTCAGGGAAAACGAAAGTGATCGTGTATAGACTGTGGCTTTTTTTTCTACATACCAGAGGACCGCGCCACATTCTGAGATCAATAAGGTGGATTAATCTTCCTTTTTCTTTTTTCTCTCTCCTCTCTGGGCTGGAAAAGTGGAGAAGATGTGGGAGTTTTTTTTTCTCTCTTCTGCTTAAGCTGCCTGCTCATTCAGGGAAGAGGGGGAAGAGGGGGGGCTTCTTCTCACTTCAAAGTTAAGGCACTCGCTGGAAAATGGTGCTTTGATTATCCACTTCAAAGGAAGGATTATGTGGCTTTGATTGTATGGTTCCATCACCGTGTGGATTACAAATAGCTGCTCAACTTCTCACCTTAACCCTTTGGTGGCTGGATTTTTCTTTTCTTCTGAGCTCCCCCCCCCCCTTCAGCAACCTGATTAATTGTTTCTCTGAAGCCTTTTTTTGCTGTGGTTGGAAGACGTCATTTGACTGCTGGCTTTGTGGGAAAGGATTATTTGTGGTTAACAATTTTTACTTCTAAACTGCCTGTTTGGAGAGCTGTTTTCTTTTGTTTTCTTTTGTTTCATCGTTGTGGATTACAGTAAATTTTGGATCTTCTGCTGACATAAGAACTTTCCAGTTGTATTGGTGGAACCCATGGCTGCAATGTAGTAAGCCTTACTGCATTGGCATTTGTTACAGCGATCTGCAACATTGGGTTTGAAATATATTACATCACCATGGATAAAGATACGAGAGCGAAAGCAAAAGAAGAAGAACAAGTTGTAAAACCTAAGAAGATTGAAAAAGCACCAATGGATGAATCTGCTCAGTCAACATCTGTGCCCACAGTGCCATTGGACCAGACTCAAATTATGGTGGAAATTGGCAAGTTGTTGCAAAAAATGGAGAAAAATGAGGCTTCAAGGGTGAAAGATAAAAATGAAATGTTTAAAAGGCAAGAAAAGATGATGTCAACATTGACAGATTATACCAAAAA
The DNA here is from genome assembly GCA_035047345.1 of Bradypodion ventrale. Lineage (NCBI taxonomy): Eukaryota > Metazoa > Chordata > Lepidosauria > Squamata > Chamaeleonidae > Bradypodion > Bradypodion ventrale. The sequence continues at coordinate 135,718,566 of JAWDJE010000002.1, read as the reverse complement.
GGTGGACTTAAGTTTGAATAAATTTGAGGGAATGCTGAAAGTGGTTCAAATCAAGGTGGATGCTGTAAAGAAGGAAGTAAAAGGGACTCAGGAGGTGGTGCGGGACAGCAAGTTAAAACTGGAGGAACAAGAAATGAGGATTGATGCTGTTGAAGATATGATGAGAAAGCAGAACATTCTGATCCGTCAGGTGCCGGAACGCACTCCGGATTTGTTAAGAGAGAGGGTGGTTCAGTGGTTAAATGGTTTAAAAATGGGGAAGGAATTTGTTCAGGAGGATTTAGGAAGTGTATTCCGGGTGGGTCCAAGAAGAGGGAGAGTGGTTCAAAGAAATGTGTTGGTTAAATTTGCAAATTGGGCAGATAAATTAAAAGTAATGGCTCATCTGAAAAGAGTTGGTTCAGACGCGTTGAAATTTGATGGTTCAGATGTAGAAGTCTACAATGATATTTCATTAAAAGAAAGAACATGGAGGTATAAGATGAGGCCTGTTACTAAATTATTGATGAGTAAAAATATAAGGTATAATTGGAGATTTCCACAACAATTGCACTTTTTCTATGATAAAAGAATGCAAGTTATTGATGAAGGCACTAATCCATTGGAATACTTGAGTTTGTTGGGATTGGTACAAGTAGATTCGGAAGAATGGAAAAATCTTAAGAAGGAAATGATGGATTCTGGAGCTTTGGGGAGGGAATATGGGAGGGAGGAGCCCGGTGGGGCAACAGGTGGAACACCACAGCGAGGGGAGGAGGAAGAGGAGCCGTCCTTGATTATGGTGGAGGAGGAGATAGTTAAGGAATAATGAGCACTAGATAGTAGTAATCTTAATTACCTAATAGAGGTAGAATGGGTAAATAGCGCATAGCGCCGGCAGTAGGGCGCATCTTGCAGGTCCCCCCTCTCCCCTCTTTGGTTGACAGAGGCGACTTTTCGTTGGAAGGTGGGGAGAGTGAAAATGTGTGTTTTATGTAGTGGGTATGGTGTAGGGTTCTTGGTGGCACGCCCGATGGAGAGTTTAAAGGTGGGAGAAGAATTTGGTTATGGGTAGTATTAAAATAATATCGTGGAATGTGAAAGGTACAGGTTCTGTTCTTAAAAGACGGAGGCTGGAATCGGCGTTGAAAAAAGATAGACCAGATATTTTATTTTTACAGGAAACACATCAGAAATCAAAAGATACGAATAAACTTTATCTGGGTTGGATGCAACACTATGAGATGGCATTTGGAACATCTAAAGCAAGAGGGGTGGCAACTATGATTTCTAGAAAGTTAGGATTTGAAATCACAAAAAAGATTGCTGATCAAGAGGGTAGGTATTTGTTGTTAAGAGGAAAATTGGAGGATGAGGAAATATTGTTGGTAAATATTTATGCTCCGAATGACCACCAAGTAGTGTTTCTTGAAAAAATTCGGAAAATAGTGGAGTTGGAAAACGTTGCAAAAACTATTGTGGCTGGTGATTTTAATTTGATTAGGTCAGGAATAGATTGCACAAACATAGCTAGAAGTGGAATGGGTGTGAAAGGGAAGGCGATGGACAAATGGATGAAAGTTATGGGTTTGAAGGATTCGTGGAGAGAGTTTAAAGGCTTGGAAAGGGCATATTCCTTTTTTTCGCATGTACATGGGACCTACTCGAGAATAGATTATGTTTTTCTGTCGGAAAACTTAATTGGGGATATAGAAGGTACGGAAATTGGGATTATTAAGGAATCAGATCATGCTAAAGTATATTTGGAATTGAAAGCACCAAAAAATATTCAAAGAGTTAGAAATTGGAGGTACGATCCTAATTTGTTCAAAGATCAGAAAAGCAAAGAGGCAATTATGGAAAGCTGGAAAGAAAGTTGGCAATGGAACGATAATAATGAGGTTAATTTTAACATTGTATGGGATACCATGAAGTCAGTTTTTAGGGGGAAAAGCATAAAATTGGCAAGTCTCAAATATAAAAAGTATAAAGCAGAACACATAGAAAAAGAAAGGGAAATAAAACAATTACAGGAAGAACACGCAAAAAGCAAAGATAAAAAAATTCTCTTGAAATTACAAGGACTCAAGGCAGAAGTAATGGGTAAAGATATTGATAAAGTTAAACGAGATTTGATTTATTTAAACAGAGAATATTTTGAATTTAGTAATAAGAACTCAAAACTATTAGCAAGAGCAGCTAAGGTTAAAAGGGAAAAAAGAGAAATTGGGGTGTTAGTCGATAGGCAAGGTTCAAGGTGTAATAAGAATAGCGATAAATGTAAAATAGTTAGGGAATTTTACCAGGTGTTATATGCAAAAAAAGAAATAGATATGGAAAAGCTTAAAAGGATATTGGAGAGGCAGTTAGGGAATGGGATAAAACAAGAGCATAGGGAGAAAATGGAGGAAAAGATAACTGATAAAGAGGTTAAGGGGGTAATAAGCGGATTGAAGATAGGGAAAGCCCCGGGGGATGATGGATTATCAACAGAGTTTTACAAAGAATTTAAAGAGGTGGTGGTCCCGAAACTGGTGAAGTTGTATAATTATATACTAGATGGAGGATCAATCCCGACTTCATGGTATAACACTACAATTGTTCTTTTGCCAAAACCTGGTAAGAATTTGGAAAGAGTGGATTCGTACAGACCAATTTCGCTTATAAATCAAGATGCGAAGATCTTCACAGCAATATTGGCTAACCGTTTAAATAGTTTTATGGGGGAATATATAAATGTTGATCAAGTTGGGTTTCTAAAAGGACGACACATGGCGGATTTGACTAGAAGGGTATTAGATTTAATAGACAATGTTAATCAAACAAAGGAAAAAGTGGGATTACTATCATTGGATATTTTTAAGGCATTTGATTCATTGCAGTGGTCTTCAATTAAGGAAATAGTTAGAAAATATGGGTTTGGAGATAAATTTAATAGGGTTATAGATTTACTATATCAAAAAGGAAATGCCAGGGTTAGAGTAAACGAGGAGCTCACGGATGAGGTAAAGCTAGAGGCAGGTACTAGGCAGGGTTGCCCATTATCTCCTATCTTGTTTATAATGGCAATGGAGATTTTAGCTAAAAGTATAAGGGAGGATTCAAATATAGAAGGGATTATGGGTAATAAAGTGAGTATGTACGCTGATGATACATTGCTTATGGTGAAGCACCCGGAACAGGTAATGGACAGGATTAAAGATCATCTACAAGTATTTCAAGCTATAACTGGATTAAAGATAAATTGGGATAAATCTGAATTGATGTTGTGTAATTTGAAATTGAGCGAGATGGGTAGGACGGTGTCGACACTTAATATACAAATCAAAGATAAGTTGAAGTATTTAGGGATAATTATTTCAAACAAATTAGAAGAACTTAAACGATTGAATTATGACAGCTTGAGAATTGAATTTAGGAATAAAATACGAGAACTTCAGAAGTTAAAGCTGTCATGGTTCGGAAGGATTGCTATGTGTAAAATGATACTGTTACCAAAGATTAACTTTTTATTTGATACGCTTGCGATCCACTTAAAAGAGAAAGAAATTAATGAGTTTCAAAAAATATTTAATGATTTTTGTAATGGAGGAAAAAAACCTAGGCTTCCAAAGAAACTATGGTATTTGTCTCAGAAAAAAGGGGGGTTGGGTATGCAATATCTGTTAGTATATTACCGAGCATTTCAAGTCAAGAATGTTGTGAAGATCTTGGCAAAAGAAAAGGTAATTTGGGAACAATTGGAAATGAAAGAATACAGAAATATTGGAAACTTGAATTTTCTGGGAATGAAGGATAAGGTGAAAAGGTCAAATAATACTATGATGAAAGGTCTCATGGAGGTGTGGAAGAAGGTAAAAAAAGATATGGTTCCGAATCTCTCCCCAATCTTGGAATTGACTGATATGATGTGTTTCCCAATAAAATTAGACAAGGAAAAAATAGAAATATTGGATAAAAATGGGACGTTGTTACTGAAGGATTGGTTAAAAGCATGTGATGTTGATGCCGAGCGGAAAAAAATGTTTGAGATACTAAATTTGAATTGGTTTCAGAAGTTAAAGGTGGACAATTGGAATAAAAAATATAAAAGAGAACTAGGGTCAGATAGAGTACTTACGGAATTTGAGGAATTGGTAAGGAAGATTAGAAAAGGGGAAAGTAGTATTAAGGGTCTTGTAAGTAAGCTTTATAATATATTGAATAGAGGTGCAGATCCACAGGAGGATTTGAAACGGAAGTGGGAACAAAATTTGAATATAAAAATTGGGGAGATTGAATGGAAAAATAAATGGAAAAAGAGAATTATGAGAACAATGTCTGTAAGAATTAAAGAACATAATTTCAAGATGTTGTGGCAATGGTACCTGACACCATTAAGACTTTACCAGATGGATAATAAAAGAGATAAGTTATGTTGGAGATGTAAAGAATTTGATGGAACATATGAACATATGTGGTGGAGTTGTAAAAAAATAAGGGATTTTTGGGGAAGAATAGAAAATGAATTTGGTGAAATATTGGGTAAAAGTGTTAAGTTGGTGTCGGGTACTATTCTTTTAACGAATGTGGAAGATCTGGGTTTAAACAAGGAGGAAAAAGAATTACTGGAAATTGTACTGACAACGGGTAGACAATGTATAGCCAGAAATTGGAAAAATGATGTAGATATTCAGGTTGGAGAATGGTATAAAGAAATGTGGAGTTTAGCATTGAACGATAAATTGACATGGGAGATTAAAGTCAAAAGAGATAATTTAAAAGAGAATAGATTTTGGAATATATGGAACCGTTCGTGGATCACTCGATTATGGCAGGTGATAGTTCAGGACCAGTACCATCTCAAAGAAGTTTCTGGAGCTGAGTAGAAAATAAACTCTCCGGGCATTGTATATATTCACAGGGTGTTTTTTATTGGTTAAAAAGATTAGTGGTAGTACAGAAAGTTTCTTTCTATTATTTTGGACTTTGAAATAATGGTTCTTAATATTTGGTGGTTAAATAGTAGTTAATGAATATAGATATTGTTATGTGCTAGCATATAGTAATGGTTGTTAGTATGATATTATGGACTTGTTAGTGTAATGTATTGTTAATGTACTGTTAATGTTTTCTTTTCTTTTTCTGTATGTCTATTAAAAACTTAATTAAAAAAAATTAAAAAAAAAAAGAAATCCCTGGGGTTGAAAGATACATGGAGGGTACTTAAAGGATTGGAAAGAGCCTATACATACTTTTCACAAGTGTATAATACATATTCCAGAATAGACTATATATTTGTTACGGATAATTTGATAAGTAATTTAGATGGTATAGAAATAGGAATTTTCAAAGAATCGGATCATGCAAAAGTTTTGTTGGAAATGAAGATAGATGCTATAAAGCGCATGAAAAATTGGAGATACGATGTTAGATTGTTTAGAGATAAAAAGTACAAAGATCAAATGGTAGAAAAATGGGAAGAAAACTGGAAATGGAACGATACAGGGGAAGTAGGAATAGGCATAGTATGGGATACAATGAAAGCAATATTTAGGGGTGAAAGTATTAAGATGGCAAGCATTAAAAATAAACAATTAAAAATTAAACAAGAAGAAACTGAAAAAGAGATTAAAAGGCTACAGGAGGAACATGCAAGAACTAAGGATAGAAAGGCTTACGAAAGGATGCAGGGACTAAGGAAGGAACTAATAGGAAATGACATGGAAAAGGTGAAAAGAGATTTAATATATTTAAAAAGAGAATATTTTGAATATAGTAATAAAAATTCAAAATTATTGGCAAGAGCGGCTAAAGAAAAAAGAAGTAGAAGGGAAATAGGGATTTTGGTAGATAAGGAAGGTATAAGATATAATAAGACTAAAGACAAATGTAAACTGATTAGAGAATTTTATCAAGATTTATACTCAAAAAAGAAGATAAATATAGATAAATTAAAGGATAGATTGGAAATGCAAATCAAGAATAAAATTAGTCAGGAGCATAAACAAAGAATGGAAGAATTAATAACTGAAAAAGAGATAAAAAAGGTAATAAACAAATTGAAATCAGATAAATCACCCGGAGAAGATGGATTACCCGCTGAATTTTATAAAGAGTTTAAGGATATAGTAATCCCGAAATTGTTAAACTTGTATAATGGTATTCTTAATGGGGAACAGTTACCTGTATCATGGTATAGAACAATAATTGTCTTATTACCAAAACCGGGAAAGGATCTAGAAAAAGTAGAATCATATAGACCCATCTCCCTGATAAACCAAGATGCTAAGATTTTTACTGCAATATTGGCAAACAGATTAAATAGTTTTATGGATAAATATATAAATAAAGACCAGGCCGGATTCGTGAAAGGGAGACATATGGCGGATTTAGTAAGGCGAGTATTAGATTTAATAGACGTGGCAAGACAAAATAAAGAGAAAGTAGGTTTATTATCGCTAGATATCTTTAAAGCTTTTGATTCTTTACAATGGGTAACAATTAACGAGATAATTAAGAGTTATGGATTTGGTAACAGGTTTGTAAAAACAATAGAACAATTATACCAACAAGGATACGCTAAAATTAGGGTCAATGATGGCCTTACAGAGGAATTGAGACTAGAGGCAGGAACAAGGCAAGGGTGTCCCCTATCTCCAATACTATTTATTATGGCAATGGAAATATTAGCTAATACAATAAGGGAAGATAAAAATATAGAAGGAATAATGGAAAATAAAATTAGTCTATACGCAGATGATACTTTATTAATTATGAAACAACCTAGAAGAACCATGGAAAGGATTCAAAAGCATTTAAAGAATTTTGAACAAATTACAGGTCTGAAGGTAAATTGGGAAAAATCTGAATTGATTCTAAGTAATATTGAAAGGGAAGAACAAAAGAAAATTAGAGATGAATTTAAATTGCAGATTAAAGCGAACTTGAAATATCTAGGGATAATTATTTCCGATAAGTTAGAGGATTTGAAAAGATTAAATTATGATAAACAAAAGAAGGAACTTAAGGTTAAAATTTTACAGTATCAAAAACTGAAGTTGTCTTGGTTCGGCAGAATAGCATTGACTAAAATGATGTTATTACCAAAACTAATTTTTTTATTTGATGCCTTACCAATTCAACTGACGGATAAAGATATTGAGGAATTCCAAAAACTATTTAATAATTATTGTAATGGGGGACGTAGAGTTAGAATTTTAAAGAAAATGTGGTATTTATCTCAAAAAGAAGGGGGCTTAGGAATACCTAGCCTAAAGAATTATTACAAAGCATTCCAGATAAAGAACGTAGTTAAGATTTTGATGAAGGAGTCGGTTATTTGGGAAGAAATTGAAATGAAGGAAATAAAAGAAGAGGGTAAGAGCCTCTTTTTAGATAAGAAAACAGGGAAAATATTGGTTAAAAATAGAATGATGAAATCAATGTTGGGAGTATGGAAGAAAACTAAAATGAAACTGGCCCCAAATATTTCACCGATTATTGAATTAGAAGATTTGAAAAAGTTCCCAATAAGAATGGATAATGAGATGAAAGAAATACTGTGGACAAATAAGGTTCTCCTGTTGAAAGATTGGATACGAGTCTGCAAGGATGATGAGAAGAAAAGAGAACTATATACCCGGATGAAGTTGAATTGGTTTCAGATAGCAATGTTGAATAAGTGGAATAATAAATATTGGAGGGAACGGAGTTTGGAAAGAGATAGGACGGAATTTGAGGAACTAGTATGGAAAATAAGGAAGGAGGAAATCGGAATTAAAGGGTTGGTTAGTAAAATTTATAAAATAATAAATGTAGAAGGTAAACCACAAGAAATATTAAGAAACACATGGGAACAGGATCTGAATTTGAAGATAACGGAAAAGGAGTGGCAAAACAAATGGAGAAAAAGAATTATGAGATCCCTGTCGGTTAGAATAAAGGAGCATAATTTTAAAATGTTATGGAGGTGGTACCTGACCCCTATGAAATTACATCAGATAGATAAGAATAATAATAAAATGTGTTGGAGGTGTAAAAACACCGTGGGTACATATGTTCATATGTGGTATGATTGTAAAGTGGTAGAAAACTTTTGGCTAAAAATTGAGATCGAGATTGGAAAAATCTTGGAACTGTGTCTTAAATTGGGGCCAGGCACCACCCTATTGACCGATGTTGATAATGTCAATATAGACAAAGATAAGAAAGAGTTGTTGTCAATGATGCTTGTAATGGCAAGAATGTGTATTGCAAAAAATTGGAAAAGTGAAGTAACGTTAAAAGTGGAAGATTGGTACGGGCAGATGTGGGATCTCGCACTGAATGAAAAACTAACATGGGAGTTAAACTTTAAGAAAGGTATAGTAAAAGAAAATAGATTCTGGAATATATGGCGAAAATTTGTTGAATATTCATTGACGAGAGAAGGAACACATAAATTGACACCAGACCAAATGAAATTTTGGGAACAATAGAAATGAATGAGGGATCCCACAACCTCCTAGGACAATGTATATAGCACTGGGTGATTAAGTATGTAATTGTATGCAATATATAGTCTGTATTTTTTTTTCTTTTTTATGAACGTAATGCTGTTTTTCTCTTCTGGGTGAAGTATTCAATGTATATTTGCTCATTTGTTTTTTTTTATGTATTGTAATGTATTGTATTGTAATGTATGAATGTTTTAATTTTGTAACTTGTTTCAAAAATTAATAAAAATTATAAAAAAAAAAGAAAAGAAGGCAAGGCAGGAAAAAACCGTCATCCGACAGAAAGTCACATCACCTATTTACTCGGGTTAATTGGGAATCTCTCTTGGGGAAGTTAATTAACTAGGGCAAACATTGACAGGGGAAACACCATTGTCTAAAGCTTAGACCGGGGTAAACATGGCTTCTATTTGCGCCAGGGATAAGGCATGGCTCGGAGATGAGTGATTACCTTAATGGATAACAGAGTCTGGAGAAATGCCCTCTCAGCGGAACCGTCGGTCAGGTCATTAATTGGGTGAATCAAACCCTAACATAAATCCACCCCCCTTAATTTCCGTACTGGCAAGGGCCAGCGGCCAGGAGTGTGCTCAACTGGTTTAACCTCTGCCAAGGTCCCGTGCCAATTGGGCATGGGGAATCCACATCTCCCCTTTCTGTTTTATTTAAGAGCCTGACCGGCGACTCTGCGGAAGAGGGGCATCAGCTGATGATCGGGAAGGACGCTTCGGGGTTTCTTCTTGGGGCGGCACTTGGATATCAGTGAGGGAATACATTGCGCGAAGCAGCACACCGCTATGCCTAGTATAATCACCCCCACAACCACCTTGAGTACCGTCTGGAGCCACCCCCACGGGGTCCACGACCACATACAGTTCCACAATGAACTCCACCAAGTTCCCCATGCAGAACCTTCTCTTATGCCCTCAACTATGGTGTGGAGGGCCGTGAGCTGACTCTGTACCTTGCGGGAGTTGTCAGTATGATTAAAACAACACATACCGTGAAAGGATTCGCAACCCAGATGATGAAGCAATAAGAGGTAGTCTATAGCCGCTTGATTGTCGAGTATGGCATGGCGAAGCTCCGCCTGCTCCTGGTTGAGCAGCGCTATCGCCGAGGAGGTATGGTTAATGGCTTTAGCCAATCGACCAATTCTCCGAGCGTTGCCGACGGCTAAGCCTGGCACGCCAATTATGCTGACTGCCAATGAGAGATATTCGGCTGAACTCATTACTCTAAAGCTGCTCTCACATGAGCTGTCTAACTGGGCGGTGCGAGTGTGTCGTATGGGTGTTGAAACATTTGTGCTTGGGGTAACCATATCCTTAGTGGGGAGTAACAGTGTCAAACGACTGATACAACAAGTAGCATCTGATACATTTGCAGGAATGTAGTTCCACGTGTACTGATTACATGTAAAGAACCAACCAGATGGTAACGTAACATGAGCATACATTGAACCAAGCTTCACTGGGTTATCACAAGTCCAATTGCCACTGCCGACATTGAGGCAGCGGTGCCGGGTTCGGCCGATTGCGGAGCAGCCGGTCACACGACCACAAGTAGAGCTCGGGCTGACCGCCACTCGAGGAGTGTGGAGAGTGGCTGCATCAGCCGGCAAAGTCATGGTGAGCCGCATTTCCCAACGGGCGTATTCTGAAGAAGCCGCAGGGTTGTATGGGCTGAAAATCCATTTCACAAGCCAATCCCCATCCCTGGGGTGCGCGCCTGGAGAATGGCACACTGGGATGAGGCAGGTGCTCAGGATTGAGGCAGAACCAATGTCCTGTCTCAGGCAAAAATCGGACTGGTTGACTAGGCCCGCCAACCTTTCCCATATGTTGTACTGCATCCTTGCAGAGAGGTCTCCGCCGGGCAGCAAATCGTTGGCCTTTAACGAGGCAGCCTGAACGCCTCCCCCCGCAAGTAGGGAGAGGATCAGGATGATGGCGAATGCCACGGAGTTGGCATCGATCTGAGCAAAGACTGCAGCTAAAAAATACTTCGGTGTCGGCTCCTTTTCCTCGCGTTGGAGGGCGTCCCGGGCCTCACTGCAAAGGGTCTTGACCATCCCCCAAGTGATCCTCGGTGCTGGCGTCCGCAGCCGTCGCCTCTCCCACCGGGTCCCCTCGGTCAGGGTGAGGTCCTCCATCTCCGGGATCGGACTCAGGTCGGACTGGGTCCATGCCATGTGGTTCCAAGTGAGGTTTAACACACCGGGCTGGAATCCAAACGACACCTGTAGGAGACATAACTGCAGCATACCCTCTTCCCCAGGTTACGAGTGGCGCCGGGCCCCTCCATGAAGGGTCCGGTGGCACCCGGTATCGGACCATCGGTCGCGGGAGAGCTTCTGAACGGCAGAAGTGCTTCTCCTGTGGCGTGCAATCCGAAAAAACATTAAGGTGATTGTATGTGAACAATACCTTATTCAGACAATGCTGTGCCTGAGCCTGTGACTTGGGGAGGGCTGGTGGCTCCCCCCTTTCTGTTTGTTTGTCAATATAGGACTTGAGCGTCCGATTGACTCGTTCCACAATCGCTCGCCTTTGCGGATTGTAAGGAACACCAAAAGTATGCTTAATATCCCAAGTGGCCATGAAGGCCGCCAGCTGCCTGGAGCTGTAGGAAGGGGCGTTATTGGTTTTAACGTGCCGCGGCTTGCCCATTGCCGCGATGCAGGAAAGGAGGTGCTGCTCCACGTGGGAAGCAGTCTCCCCTTTCTGCGCCGTTGCCCAAACGAATTGAGAAAAGGTATCAATGCAAACGTGCATGTACTGCCATCTGCCAAACTGCGGAACATGCGTGACATCCATCTGCCACACCTGGTTAGCCTCTGTCCCTCGTGGGTTGACCCCCACGAGGGCCCCCCCCGGTGCCCCTGCGCAATGCTGGCAAGAGCGAACTATGCCTTGGGCTTGAGAGAGTGGCAGATTGAACTGTCTGGCTAGCGCTTTGGCATTTTGGTGAAAGAATGCATGACTCTGAATTGGCGTAGTAAAAACACCTAACACCGAACGTTGCTGAATTTCCTTTGCCGCCACATCCGCTCTGCTATTGCCCGCAGAAATCGGACCCGGTAGGTCTTGGTGACTTCGGATGTGGGCAATATAGAGCGGCTCCATGCGGTTTCGCAAATGAAATTGAGCAGCGAGAAACAGACTAAGCAAATTCTTGTCTATCGCGGGAGTAATGTACGCTCCTGGCAGACTGTGAAGCAAATTCCTAACATACTGACTGTCGGTAATGATTTTTAGGCGCTCTTTGGCGAAGGTGCGCAAGGCAAGGTTCACTGCTGCCAACTCTGCCCGCTGCGTGGACTTCTGTGGAAGAGGTAACAGCGTGCGCCAAGCCTGGCCTTCCTGCCAAGTCAAGACACCATATGTGCGACCCCCATCCGTAAAAACTGTCCTGGCCCCGTGAAGCGGAACCAGCGAGAGCAATTCGAACAAGCTGACTGTCTGCGTTTGAAGCGAGACAAGTCTGGGGTCCTTTGGCAAGTGGTATGCCAAGCATCCGGTGAATCCTTCCAAAGCAATTGGAAGCGAGTCACCGAGCTGCATCAACTGCTGAATCTGTTCTTTGGTGAACGGAACTACAATTTTGGCTAAGTCGTGCCCTGAGATGTCCCTAGCTTTCAGCCTTCCGCGGTAAACCACCGCGGAGACCAATTCTTGGGGAGGAACGATATTCCGGGAAGAGGTGTTTGGCAAGTACACCCATTCCACGATACTCGCTCCTTTCTCGGAGTCTATTCCTAGAGCTCCGGTGAACATGGATCCTGCCCGAACGATGTACAAATTCAGGATCGGAGCATATGGCCCTGGGGCGATCCTATCTACCCACCTCTGGCTGAGAACTTGGTTGACTTTCTCGAGAGCCAAGCGCGCTTCTCGAGAAATTTGTATCCAGTCTGCTGGCTGCTTACCTAATGTGAGCAGCGAGAAGAGCGGTTTCAAAAGATCCGTATCCAATCGGAAATACGGTCTGGCCCAATTAATGTTCCCTAAAACCTGGTGCAATTCCATTAAGATGACTGAATCCTTCAAGTTGATTTGGGGCAAAACTGGTGCTGCGAAAGAGCGGAGAAGCCGATGACCCAAGTATGAGAAGGGCTCGGTTCTCTGCACTTTCTCTGGGGCAATGAGTAACCCTTTCTCCCCCAGGCTGGCCTGGAGGTCTGAAAACATTTCGCTGCCGAGTTGCGGCACCGCGACCAAGATGTCGTCCATGAAGTGACAAACTAAAGCTTTTGGGTAAAGGTTTCGGAACTTTGCCAGTGCGTTGTGAACATAAATTTGGCACAGGGTGGGCGAATTGAGCATGCCCTGTGGCAAAAATTTCCACGCGTAATGCTGCGTAGGCTCACTGTGGTTCACAACCGGCACCGTAAAGGCAAACCTTTCCCGGTCCCTGGGGTCTAAGGGAATCGTATAAAAACAATCCTTGAGATCTACGACTAGGATCTCCCACCCCTCGGGAATCATATTGGGATTTGGGATGCCGCATTGAAGCGGACCCATTGGCTGTATGCACTTATTGATCTCTCTGAGATCGTGGAGGAGTCGTCACTTCCCCGACTTCTTTTTAATGACAAAAATTGGCGAATTCCAGGGAATTGTGGACTGCTCTATATGTCCTGCGTCTAGCTGTTCTTTAACCAGCTGCTTGAGGGCGACTAACTTCTCTCCCACTACCGGCCATTGTTCTACCCAAACCGGCGTATCGGTGAGCCACTTAAGTGGCAACGCCATTACCCGAAGGTAAGCGTAGCACCGTACTGCTGTAAAATATCTCACCCCCAAAGGTTGATGTGCACGTCAAGAATGTGCGGCCGAATTACCGCTGTGCCGTCAGCCTTTGGAATTGTCACTGTCACCCACTCCCGGCTCCTAAACGCTTCCTGAATGCCGCCTACCCCACACACATCGGAGACCGGCTCAATGGCCCACTCCCTTGGCCACTGGCTCCTACTTATCACGGATACATCAGCTCCGGTATCTAACAGGCCTGAGAACGATCTATTGTTCAGAAATACCTCGATAACTGGGCGCTGTTTCCACTCAATCTTGGTCTCCACTGTCGCTAAGACCTGGTATCCTTGCACTGCCTCACTGGCGCTCGAGCGGTCCTCTGACCGGGACTCTGAGCTGTCCCTGAGCCTTCCCTGGCTTTCTGCTGGCGAGTGACAACGAACCATGATCAGTTGCGCTAAGGTGTCTCCTTTGTGAATTGTTTGGGGTAAGTGCGTCCACAGCTGAACTTGGAGAACGCCTGAAAAATTGGAGTCAACGACTCCTGGAATTACAAGAATTCCGCGTGCTCCTACTACACTGCGGGGCAAAACTAAACCTATAAAGCCCTTGGGCAGTGGACCCATGTACTGGGAGTCCACCAGATAGACCGTGCCTGGCAGGTCGCATGTAACGTCTGCCTGACAAGTCAAATCTAACCCTGTACTACCCTTGGGGCTGGCCTGGGCCCTCGCCGTGCCTGGAGTGTGACCTGAATCTAGTCTAGCTCTGGCGAGCCTTGAATCTGGGAAGTCTCTGTTTGGATCGGGGCCAGAGACGTGCCCGCGTGCCGGTTTCCCGAACTCGGACAGTTTCTGGCCCAATGGTAGCCTTTCTTGCACTTCGGACACAGGGTGTTCGGAGCCTTGGAACAGCTGGAAGTTTGTCCGCCTCCCTTGGATCGGCACTCCCTAGCGAAGTGACCGACCTTGCCACAATTGTGACATGCTCCTTGGTTCTTTCCTTTGGGTCTCCTACCCCCTTGCACGGCTGCCGCTAGCAAACCCATTTTATAGGATTCTGTGCCAACGTCGGCGCAAGCTCTAATCATGTCCGTGAGAGTCAAGTCGGGATGATTGCCCAGTGACTGCAAGATTTTCCGGCAGTCTAAATTGGCATTGTCCTTGGCTAACTTCATCATGAGCTCTTGCTGGGCTTCCTCATTATCGATCTGCCTACTAATCGCCTCCTCCAAGCGATTGATGAAGTCCATGTAGGGCTCTTGGGCTCCCTGCTTGACTGCGGTATAATTCTTAGTCGCTTTGCCAGTTGCAGGGACCTTGAAAAAAGCCCTAAAGGCTTTTAGGGTAAAGCAGGCAGTGTTCCCTTAGGTACGCCAAAAGTCTCGGTAGCTCTCTGCTGTCCAACTTTAACTGAAACACCCTGGCCAGGATTCTAAACTCTTCCTCACGAGTTTTTTGGCTAGCGGATGGACGCTGTCGCTGAGGACAGGTCCCCATATTACCTGCGAAGGGTCCTCCGAAGTTTCCTCCTCGGGACGGGTCAACGCGTCTTTGGCAAGTAATAGGTTCTGGTGACGATTCTCTGGGTAGAGCTCGGAGCGTGGTCCCCTACCACGGGCCCTCGGTGGCCTCTGCGCTGTCAGGGTTCACAGCTGACCCTGCGGAACGTGTTTTTCTGTAACCTGCAAGCCGCCGCGAAAGTCGGGAGCAAACTGTAGGAAACCTCTCGGTAATGCCTCGCCGCGTAGGCCGTTCTCCCGACCGACTGGTTTACCGGCCGGGCTGCTGCGCTGTCCTCCAGGATGAGTGGCCACGGTTCAAGCGCAGAACCGGACAGTGTGATCGCTTACTCACGGATAAGATCACGTCTCGGGGTCACCAGATGTAGGAATCGGGGCCGCTGAGGGCCGGAGGTCCCGGAGGAGACTGATCAAGAAACGACACGAGGCAATATGGAGTGTGATCAGATCAGTAGTTTATTGAGGGACAACTTCAACATATATAGGAGAAAAAGTGCAACGGTGGCAAAACCGTCATCTGACAGAAAATCACATCACCTGTTTACTCGGGTTAATTGGGAATCTCTCTGGGGGAAGTTAATTAACTGGGACAAACATTGACATGGGAAACACCATTGTCCAAGGATTAGACTGTGGTAAACATGGCCTCTATTTGCGCCCGTGATAAGGCTGAGACTCGGAGATGAGGGATTACTCTAATGGGTAACAGAGTTAGATATTCGTTCTCTCAGCAGAACCGCTGGTCAGGTCAAGGAATTGGGTGAATCAAACCCTATCATTAATCCACCCCCCTTAATTTCTCTGCCCGCAGAAACCACCGCCGGGAGCCTTCTCACCTAAGCGGCCTCTG
Source organism: Bradypodion ventrale (assembly GCA_035047345.1). Lineage (NCBI taxonomy): Eukaryota > Metazoa > Chordata > Lepidosauria > Squamata > Chamaeleonidae > Bradypodion > Bradypodion ventrale. The sequence goes on along the minus strand of JAWDJE010000002.1, from coordinate 135,702,981 downwards.
CAAGGGCCGTTTCCATGCCAGATGGGCATGGGGAATCCATACTTAGTAAGATCTATTTTATTTCTCACTTGAGCTATTCTTCCATCCACACTGACCCATGGTTTTTTTTCCTGTGTCAAGGGTCCACAATGGCCTTATGATCACCCAATGTGTCTTCCTTTCAATTAATGACACTCTGCTCTCTGCCTCCTTCCTGCCCCTTTTCTTGTTTTGTTAAATAAGTGACATAATGATAGAGCAATGCATCTATCTAGCATGGTGTGCATAAGACCATCTTGTTTATCTAGAAAAGCATTTTATCAGTGGGAAGAATACATTTAAGAAATTTAAAGCAGTAGAGTAGATTAAACTAGAGAAGTGTGTGTTTCTCCTTTGTTTCTCTTGTCCATCCCTGGATAGCACAGACTTCAATTAAAAACTGTGAATCTTAATGTATTGTGCATAAGCACTGTTTATTTTTCTGTATCCCTGTACTCTTAGAGTGTGAAGTGACTTTTCATGTTTTTTCTTTCCTATTAAGAAGTGTGGATTCCCCATGCCCAATTGGCACGGGACCTTGGCAGAGGTTAAACCAGTTGAGCACACTCCTGGCCGCTGGCCCTTGCCAGTACGGAAATTAAGGTGGGTGGATTTATGATAGGGTTTGATTCACCCAATTAATGACCTGACCGACGGTTCCGCTGAGAGGGCATTTCTCCAGACTCTGTTATCCATTAAGGTAATCACTCATCTCCGAGCCATGCCTTATCCCTGGCGCAAATAGAAGCCATGTTTACCCCGGTCTAAGCTTTAGACAATGGTGTTTCCCCTGTCAATGTTTGCCCTAGTTAATTAACTTCCCCAAAAGAGATTCCCAATTAACCCGAGTAAATAGGTGATGTGACTTTCTGTCGGATGACGGTTTTTTCCTGCCTTGCCTTCTGATCTATAAATGTAGATACTTTTCCTTCAATAAACCACTGATCTGATCTCGCTCCATACTGCCTCGTATCGTTTCTTGATCAGTCTCCTCCGGGACCTAAACGGCCGTCCTTACGGCCCCGATTCCTACATCTGGTGACCCCGACGTGATCTTACCCGTGAGTAAGCGATCACACGGTCCGGTTCTGCGCTTGAACCGCGTCCGATCGTTCCGGAGGACAGCGCGGCAGCCCGGCCGGTAAACCAGCCGGTCGGGAAGACGGCCTAAGCGGTGAGGCATTACCAAGAGGCTTCCTACAGTTTGCTCCTGACTTTCGCGGCGGCTTGCAGGTTACGGAAAAACGCGTTCCGCAGGGTCAGCTGTGAACCCCTGACAGCGCAGAGGCCACCGAGGGCCCGTGGTAGGGGACCACGCTCCGAGCTCTACCCAGAGAATCGTCGCCAGAACCTATTACTTGCCCAAAGACGCGTCGACTCGTCCCGAGGAGGAGACTTCGGAGGACCCACGCAGGTAATATGGGGACCTGTCCTCAGGGACAGCGTCCATCCGCTAGCCAAAGAACTCATGAGCAAGAGTTCAGAATCCTGGCCAGGGTATTTCAGTTAAGATTTCACAGCCGAAAGCTACTGAGACTTTTGGCGTACCTAAGGGAACACTGCCTGCTTTACCCAGAAGTAGGTACGTTAACCCTTAAGCTTTGGGATCAGATAGGAGACTGCATTCAGCAACCCCCGAAAGCTCCAGGAGGCGTAATTCGCACATGGAGTAAATGTAGGAAACTCTTAGCGGAGATAGATCCAGTCCGGGTAGAGGCCAAAGAACCCCCAGCGCCAGCCGAACCATCGGCACCCACGGCGCTCTATCCGTCATTGCAGTTTAGGCAGAGTAGCGTAGGGAACTTTCCCTCGGTGACAGCTGCAGACGTCACCGACGGAATACAAGGAATGGGGAGCGCAGGCGCTTCTCTGACAGTTCCAGGTTCCCAAGTTACCAAGAGTGCCCTTCAGCGCACAGTTGAGGAAGAACTGAAGAAGGGGAAATTGCCAGCGGAAGAACTAGCTGAGCTTAGTCAGATTTGTCCAATTCGCTTAGAGATGGATGCCCTCACAGGGGCCCAGAAGATAGTTCATTCACCAGTCCCGTATAAGCTTCTCATGGCTATACGGAAGGCCATTTCAGAAACAGGGCTTCAAAGTCGGTTTACTAGGGGCACGCTTCAGCAAGTGTGCGAGAACACCATGTTCATTCCACATGACTGGAAAGCCGTCATGCGGATGATGCTCAACCCTAGCCAGTACCTGATTTGGGACAGCGAGTTTCGCCTTGAAGCTCAGACTAGGGCTGCCAGGATGGGAGGCGCAGTAATTCCTGACCAGCTATATGGTTCAGGTACCTTCGAATCCATCGATGCGCAGATCAACTTGCCACTCGCCACTCTCCAGATGTCGGCAGAGGCTGCCTTTAGGGCTTTTTTCAAGGTCCCTGCGACCGGCAAAGCGGCTAAGAATTACACCGCAGTCAAGCAGGGAGCCCAGGAGCCCTACATGGACTTCATCAATCGCTTGGAGGAAGCGATCAGTAGGCAGATCTATAATGAGGAAGCCCAGCAAGAGCTCATGATGAAGTTAGCCAAGGACAATGCCAACTTGGACTGCCGTAAAATCTTGCAGTATTTGGGCAATCATCCCGACTTGACTCTCACGGACATGATTAGAGCTTGCGCCGACGTTGGCACAGAATCCTACAAAATGGGTTTGCTAGCGGCAGCCGTGCAAGGGGGTAAGAGACCCAAAGGTAAGAACCAAGGAGCATGTCACAATTGTGGCAAGGTCGGTCACTTCGCTAGGGAGTGCCGATCCAAGGGAGGCGGACAAAATTCTGGCCGTTCCAAGGCTCCAAACACCCTGTGTCCGAAGTGCAAGAAAGGCTACCATTGGGCCAGAAACTGTCCGAGTTCGGGAAACCGGCACGCGGGCACGTCTCTGGCCCCGGTCCAAACAGAGGCTTCCCAAATTCAGAGCTCACCAGAGCTAGACTAGATTCAGGTCACATCCCAGGCACTGCGAGGGCCCAGGCCAGCCCCAAGGGTAGTACAGGGCTAGATTTGACTTGTCAGGCAGATGTTACATGTGACCTGCCAGGCACGGTCTATCTAGTGGACTCCCAGTACATGGGTCCACTGCCCAAGGGCTTTATAGGTTTAGTTTTGCCCCGCAGTGTAGCAGGAGCACGCGGAATTCTTGTGATTCCAGGAGTCGTTGACTCCAATTTTTCAGGCATTCTCCAAGTTCAGCTTTGGACGCACCTGCCCCAGACCATTCACAAGGGAGACACATTAGCGCAACTGATCATGGTTCCTTGTCACTCGCCAGCAGATAGCCAGGGAAGGCTCAGGGACAGCTCAGAGTCCCGGTCAGAGGACCGCTCGAGCGCCAGTGAGGCAGTACAAGGATACCAGGTCTTAGCGACAGTAGAGACCAACATTGAGTGGAAACAGCGCCCGGTTATTGAGGTATTTCTGAATAATAGATCGTTCTCAGGGCTACTCGATACCGGAGCGGATGTGTCCGTGATAAGCAGAGGCCAGTGGCCAAGGGAGTGGGCCATTGAGCCGGTCTCCGATGTGTGGTGGGTAGGCGGCATTCAGGAAGCGTTTAGGAGCCGGGAGTGGGTGACAGTCACGATTCCAAAGGCTGACGGCACAGCGGTAATTCGGCCGCACATTCTTGACGTGCACATCAACCTTTGGGGGCGAGACATTTTACAGCAGTACGGTGCTACGCTTACCTTCGGGTAATGGCGTTGCCACTTAAATGGCTCACCGATACGCCGGTCTGGGTGGAACAATGGCCGGTAGTGGGAGAGAAATTAGTCGCCCTGAAACAGCTAGTCAAAGAGCAGCTAGACGCAGGACATATAGAGCAGTCCACAAGTCCCTGGAATTCGCCAATTTTTGTCATTAAAAAGAAGTCGGGGAAGTGGCGACTCCTCCACGATCTCAGAGAGATCAATAAGTGCATACAGCCAATGGGTCCGCTTCAATGCGGCATCCCAAATCCTAATATGATTCCCGAGGGGTGGGAGATCCTAGTTGTAGATCTCAAGGATTGTTTTTACACGATTCCCTTAGACCCCAGGGACCGGGAAAAGTTTGCCTTTACGGTGCCGGTTGTGGACCACAGTGAGCCTACGCAGCGTTACGCGTGGAAATTTTTGCCACAGGGCATGCTCAATTCGCCCACCCTGTGCCAAATTTATGTTCACAACGCACTGGCAAAGTTTCGAAACCTTTACCCAAAAGCTTTAGTTTGTCACTTCATGGATGACATCTTGGTCGCGGTGCCGCAACTTGGCAGCGAAATGTTTTCAGACCTCCAGGCCAGCCTGGGGGAGAAAGGTTTACTCATTGCCCTGGAGAAAGTGCAGAGAACCGAGCCCTTCTCATACTTGGGTCATCGGCTTCTCCGCTCTTTCGCAGCACCAGTTTTGCCCCAAATCAACTTGAAGGATTCAGTCATCTTAGTGGAATTGCACCAGGTTTTAGGGAACATTAATTGGGCCAGACCGTATTTCCGATTGGATACGGATCTTTTGAAACCGCTCTTCTCGCTGCTCACATTAGGTAAGCAGCCAGCAGACCGGATACAAATTTCTCGAGAAGCGCGCTTGGCTCTCGAGAAAGTCAACCAAGTTCTCAGCCAGAGGTGGGTAGATAGGATCACCCCAGGGCCATATGCTCCGATCCTGAATTTGTACATCGTTCGGGCAGGATCCATGTTCACCGGAGCTCTAGGAATAGACTCCGAGAAAGGAGCGAGTATCGTGGAATGGGTGTACTTGCCAAACACCTCTTCCCGGAACATCGTTCCTCCCCAAGAGTTGGTTTCTGCGGTGGTCTACCGCGGAAGGCTGAGAGCTAGGGACATCTCAGGGCACGACTTAGCCAAAATTGTAGTCCCGTTCACCAAGGAACAAATTCAGCAATTGATGCAGCTCGGTGACTCGCTTCCAATTGCTTTGGAAGGATTCACCGGATGCTTGGCATACCACTTGCCAAAAGACCCCAGACTTGTCTTGCTTCAAACGCAGACAGTCAGCTTGTTCGAATTGCTCTCGCTGGTTCCGCTTCAGGGAGCCAGGACAGTTTTCACGGATGGGGGTCGCACATATGGTGTTTTGACTTGGCAGGAAGGCCAGGCTTGGCGCACGCTGTTAACTCTTCCACAGAAGTCCGCGCAGCGGGCAGAGTTGGCAGCGGTGAACCTTGCCTTGCGAACCTTCGCCAAGGAACGTTTAAACATCATTACTGACAGTCAGTATGTCAGGAACTTGCTTCACAGTCTGCCGGGAGCATACATTACTCCCGCGATAGACAAGAATCTGCTTAGTTTGTTTCTCACTGCTCAATTTCATTTGCGAAACTGCACGGAGCCGCTCTATATTGCCCACATCCGAAGTCACCAAGACCTACCGGGTCCGATTTCCACAGGCAATAGCAGAGCGGATGCGGCGGCAAAGGAAATTCAGCAACGTTCGGTGTTAGGTGTTTTCACTACGCCAATTCAGAGTCATGCATTCTTTCACCAAAATGCCAAAGCGTTAGCCAGACAGTTCAATCTGCCACTTTCTCAAGCCCAAGGCATAGTTCGCTCTTGCCAGCATTGCGCAGGGGCACCGGGGGGGGGCCCTCGTGGGGGGGTCAACCCACGAGGGACAGAGGCTAACCAGGTGTGGCAGATGGATGTCACGCATGTTCCGCAGTTTGGCAGATGGCAGTACATGCACATTTGCATAGATACCTTTTCTCAATTCGTTTGGGCAATGGCGCAGAAAGGGGAAACTGCTTCCCATGTGGAGCAGCACCTCCTTTCCTGCATCGCGGCCATGGGCAAGCCTCGGCACGTTAAAACCGATAACGGCCCGGCCTAGTGCTCTAGGCAGCTGGCCGCCTTCATGGCCACTTGGGATATTAAGCATACTTTTGGCGTTCCTTACAATCCGCAGGGGCAAGCGATTGTGGAACGGGTCAATCGGACGCTCAAGTCCTATATTGACAAACAAACAGAAAGGGGGGGAGCCACCAGCCCTCCCCAAGTCACAGGCTCAGGCACAGCATTGTCTGAATAAGGTATTGTTCACATACAATCACCTTAATGTTTTTTCGGATTGCACGCCGCAGGAGAAGCACTTCCGCCGTTCGGAAGCTCTCCCGCGACCGATGGTCCGATACGGGTGCCACCGGACCCTTTATGGAGGGGCCCGGCGCCACTCATAACCTGGGGAAGAGGGTATGCTGCAGTTATGTCTCCTACAGGTGTCGTTTGGATTCCAGCTTGGTGTGTCAAACCTCACTTGGAACCACATGGCGTGGACCCAGGCCGATCCGAGTCCGATCCCGGAGATGGAGGACCTTGCCCTGACCGAGAGGACCCGTCGGGAGAGACAGCGGTCGCAGATGACAGCGCCGAAGATCACCGGGGGGATGGTCAAGGCCCTTTGCCATGAGGCCCAGGATGCCATCCAGCACGAGGAGAGGGAGCCGACACCGGAGAACCTCGTGGCAGCAGTCTTTGCCCAGATTCATGCCAACTCCATGGCAGTCACCATCATCCTGATCCTCTCCCTGTTTGCGGGGGGAGGCGTTCAGGCTACCTTGTTGAAGGCCAATGATTTGGTGCCTGGCGGAGACCTCTCTGCCAGGATGCAGTACAACATTTGGGAAAGGTTGGCGGGCCTCGTCAACCAGTCCGATTTTTGCCTGAGACAGGACATTGGTTCTGCCTCAATCCTGAGCACCTGCCTCATCCCAGTGTGCCATTCTCCAGGCGCATACCCCAGGGATGGGGATTGGCTTGTGAAACGGATTTTCAGCCCATACAACCCAGCGGCTTCTGCAGAATACGCCCGTTGGGAGATGCGGCTCACCATGACTTTGCCGGCTGATGCAGCCACTCTCCACATTCCTCGAGTGGTGGTCAGCCCGAACTCTACTTGTGCTCGAATGACCGGCTGCTCTGCAGTCGGTCGGACCCGGCGCCGCGGCCTCTACGTTGGCAGTGGCAATTGGACTTGCAATAACCCAGTGAAGCTTGGTTCAATGTATGCTCATGTTACGTTACCATCTGGTTGGTTCTTTACATGTAATCAGTACACGTGGAACTACATTCCTGCAAATGTATCAGATGCTACTTGTTGCATCAGCCATTTGACACTGTTGCTCCCTACTAAGGATATGGTTACCCCAAGCACAAATGTTACAAATGTTTCCGCACCCATACGACACACTCGCACAACCCAGTTAGACAGCTCATGTGAGAGCAGCTTTAGAGTTATGAGTCCAGCCGAATATGTCTCATTGGCAGTCAGCATAATTGGCGTGCCAGGTTTAGCCGTCAGCAACGCTCGGAGGATTAGTCGATTGGCTTGTGGATTAGCGAAAGCCATTAACCATACCTCCTCGGCGATAGCGCTGCTCAACCAGGAGCAGGCGGAGCTTCGCCATGCCATACTTGACAATAGAGCGGCTATAGACTATCTCCTATTGCTTCATCATTTGGGTTGCGAATCTTTCCATGGTATGTGTTGTTTCAATCTTACTGACAACTCCCGCAAGGTACAGAGTCAGCTCACGGCCCTTCACACCATAGTCGAGGGCATAAGGGAAGGTTCTGCATGGGGAACTTGGTGGAGTTCATTGTGGAATTGGATGTGGTCGTGGATTCCATGGGGGTGGCTTCAGACGGTACTCAAGGTGGTTGTGGGGGTGATTATACTAGGCATAGCTATCTGCTGCTTTGCACAATGTATTCCCTCACTGATCTCGAAGTGCCGCCCCAAGAAGGAACCCCGAAGCATCATTCCCGCTCAGCAGCTGATGCCTCTCTTGCGCAGAGTTGCCGGTCAGGCTCTTAAGTAAAACAGAAAGGGGAGATATGGATTCCCCATGCCCATCTGGCATGGAAACGGCCCTTGCAGAGGCCGCTTAGGTGAGAAGGCTCCCAGCGGTGGTTTCTGCGGGCAGAGAAATTAAGGGGGGTGGATTAATGATAGGGTTTGATTCACCCAATTCCTTGACCTGACCAGCGGTTCTGCTGAGAGAACGAATATCTAACTCTGTTACCCATTAGAGTAATCCCTCATCTCCGAGTCTCAGCCTTATCACGGGCGCAAATAGAGGCCATGTTTACCACAGTCTAATCCTTGGACAATGGTGTTTCCCATGTCAATGTTTGTCCCAGTTAATTAACTTCCCCCAGAGAGATTCCCAATTAACCCGAGTAAACAGGTGATGGGATTTTCTGTCAGATGACGGTTTTGCCACCGTTGCGCTTTTTCTCCTACATATGTTGAAGTTGTCCCTCAATAAACTACTGATCTGATCACGCTCCATATTGCCTCGTGTCGTTTCTTGATCAGTCTCCTCCGGGACCTCCGGCCCTCAGCGGCCCCGATTCCTACAACTAAGGATAAGAACCTTTTAAGTATGAACCAGACCATTTGAAATTCTCCCATGCAGACAGAACCTCTGAAAAAAAATTGGGCAGGATGTAAGTGTTGTGGAAGCCAGAATAACAGTCCAAGAGAACCCCGCATATATATGAACTTGCTACAGTCTGCTGTAGAAAATAGGTTTTGATAGATACATGGGCATGAGTGACAGGCAGCAAAAGAAGGAGAGAGAGAGAGAGAGAGAGTAGGTCCATTGACTCAATTGAACTTATACAGGGGTTGTCTCACTAAATGCCCACTGATTCTATAGGCTTACTCTTGATGCAAGTAACCACTGTACTGGATTTTAGCCACTGAGTCCTGTTATTTTTTTTACACACCTCTAGAAATTTTGCTTCCCCCAGCTCCCAAAAATATCCCCAAAACTTCCAGCAGAGGGAAACCTTCAACTGTTAGAGAACGAAATCAGGAAATAATGTTTGAATGTTCAGCTTGGAATTAAATGTAGACATAGACAAACAGGGATGCATGGATACTTTTTTTTTTTTTTAAAAAGGTCTTTTTTCAGGCTAGAATTATCTAGCCCAAGGTCACATTACATTAGGACACAAACCCCAGGAGACTTTATTGTAGGGTTTCCCCACTGCTAGGGAAAAATAAAACTACAGTAGAATCTTGGATAAAGTCCAAAATCCGTTCCACAAGTTTGGACTTTATCTGATTTTGGACTTTATCTGAATCAAATGGGCGATGCATCAGATAACGTCCAAAAATGGACTTTATCTGAAGTTCCTATACCAAATACCTCAGATAACATCAATTTTAAAGTGGTTTTGGACTTTATGTGATGCATCACGTGTGCATGAAAACCGCGACTTTATCCGAATCAGACTTTATCCGAATTTGACTTTATCCGAGGTACCAATTTATGTGGATTTTGATTTTGTGACCATATTGTTCTGGGTGTGTAATGAGGAATTATTTTGTTTTTCCTTCTTGGACACACATAGAGTTCTCTTGGGAAAAACCAGTACGAAACAATGGGAAATTTTGAAAATGGAGAAAGTACCACAATTCAAGGCTCCAGTGAAGCTATCATGTGCAATCTGTACAAGTGGAATATTTTTTAAAAATGAAATCGATGACCAATACCTCTATATTTCCTCAATACTCTTTATTAAGATGAATTAAACAGGAAACAGAGGAGTGCCTGTGTGTTGAATCAAAATGAATAAGCAGCAGTGGTCTCCTGGATTTAATTTAATTAATTTAATTAAATAGATTTATATACCGCCCTATCTAAAGGACTTTGGGTGGTGTACACAAGTTAAAACCAATATACAGGTAAAACAATTTTAAAACCCCTTAAAACATAACAATATTACCCCCCGCCATGCCATCTGTTTTCTAAAAACAAATATAAAAACTACAAAAACCTTAAAAAAATAATTACAGGAGGGGGGGAGAGCCTCAGACAAGCCAAAAAGGGGAGTTTGTTGACAATCCCGGCCCCCAGACCCATTTTGCCAACCACGTCTTCAATTCTTTCCTAAATGGTAGCAACTAGGCCTGGAGGCGTAGTTCTACTGGGAGGAGGTTCCATAGTGTGGGGGCTATGGCCGAGAAGGCCCAGTTAACATACAGTTAACATAGACCCTGATTGTATACTTCAGGGTAACCGGGGTGATCAAAGAAACCTTTCTTGGAGTTTCCTCTCACATGCCACCAGAATCCTCCCATGAGATAAAAGTGGGGCAGGGATAAGTTTTCCCACGTAACTCTGCTTTGGCTCCACTTCCTTCCCTCTCCCTTCTGTCTCATATTTACTATGACCAAATCATGTCACTACTTTATACAGCATGACAAAAGGTGGCTGAAACTCATTCATTTCTTTCTTGCTGCTCAGTAGATCATCTGCTATATTTCCTCAAAGCTGTGTTCTTTCCATCCCCTACTTTATCAAGCACAAATTCTTTTTAAATCTCTAAATCTAAAGAGAAATCCATCAATTTAGTGTGCTAAATCTTCCTGTTTTTTTAAACATGGCCCAAACACTGGATTTTATCTGGGGAAATATCCTTGTAGGTTTAGATACATTGGGTTTTGCACTTTACTGCATCCAGGCCTTCTCCTAAATATTAAGATTTGGGGAATGGGGCTAACAAAGAATGCGGCAGTGAGGGCAGCGTTGGAAACCCCACTCCCAGTTTTTCCTCCAAGAGTGCAATATATTCATATCTGGAGAGGAAATAAGTGAATGGAGATATTGCTTTCCATGATATATTTCGCTCATTTCTTTGAGCCCTCTGTTATTTTTTTTTAACCTAGTGGGCTTTGTTGGTTTATGAAACACCTAGAAAATGCTAGGTACTGCAGTGGCTCAAGTCGCTAAGACGCTGACTGGGAAGCGGAAGGTCAGCAGTTCGATTCCTGAGTACTGCAGGACGGAAATGAGCTCCCGTCTTCATCCCAGCTCCTGCCAACCTAGCAGTTCGAAAGCAAGAAATTGCAAGTAGATAAATAGGGACCACTTCGGTGGGAAGGTAACAGCGTTCCGTGCGCTCCGGTGTCTAGTCATGCCTGCCACATGACCATGGAAATGTCTGCAGAAGCAGACAGCGCTGGCTCTTCGGCTTAGAAACAGAGATGAGCACTGCACCCTAGAGTCGGATACGACTGGCTTTCGAGCAAGGGAAACCTTTACCTTTACCTTAGAAAATGCTACAAAGCTTTTAAAAAGTCAGAAACAATGGCACAACAAATAACATAAATATCTGAGCCTTTACTGAGAGTGCTAGATTATATAACAACTTAGAGCTGTCCAAATCCATTTCATTATTCCTGAAATCTTAGTACACTATTGTATGCTGAAAAGGGCAAGATCTTTCAGCACAATGCCTGACCATTACTATAAATACATTCTTTTAAACCCAGATATAGGAAAATAAGTAGGAAAAATGCCATTGGCGTGAATTTGTTTAAGGTAGATTTCATCTTGCCATGAAGTGACCCACACACTATGATCTCGGAGCCATCTCCTGTGGTACATTTGAAATGAGACATGCAGGATTTAACACCGGGAGTGCAACGGACTACCATAGCCTTAAGGATATCATCTAAAGTGCGCCTTCACAGTCAGTCCTTCTGGCATGGTCTCTTCCACCTCCATGGCTGTTGGGAATCAGAGTTCCTCCTCCGCTCATTTTCCTGTTGGGCCCAATATGATGGTTTCCAGTAGCATTTCTTCCACTGAGGGGACCATCACCCCAGCTAAAGGGGCTCATCCGCCCATAGCTGTTTGGGAGTCAGGTTATTTACTGCTACCCAACACTCTGTATTGAGTTGTTGGCTGTACAGTCTACTCCATTACTGTAGTGGGATGTCAGGCCAGACAGGTAGAAGTGGTATCCAACATTCAATGAAACCTGAAAAGGCACAGAGTTTCACCAGAAGTAAAAATGGAGTACAAAGAGGTAGAATTTCTTACTCATAATCTTATGGATTTGATGGCAGTTTGGGAGTAGAAAGCAGTCACTTTAAGAATCTTGTGTTTTTCATCCTATATAGAATAATTCCTCAGGAACATCTACTATATTGTTTTTTAGAAATGACAGAATCTGCTTGATGATGATGATGTGGCCCTTTACAAGGATGTTTGCACCAAAAAGTCTTTTCTTTTCTGTTGTATTTTAATTAACATTTTAAAAAAATCCAAATGAGCATTTAAATACAAAATATATTCATGTTTCTCTCAAAATATATGTCATAAAATATATATTCTGCTTCCCCCTCTCTCTCTTTTGAAGTGAGAATTGCTTCCACAAAGATGTCAGAGAGATTGCTTCTAGGCATCTGATCTGCTACTTGAGCTTCTATTTTTCCATGTGCAGTGTCTAGAGACTTTTTAGTAATAAAGAATATATGGCCTGTCTGTCCCTAACAGCACTCTGACATGGTACTATATAGACAAAGATTGTACTCTGAAAATTTGAATATAGTAACCTAGATAAAATCGCTAGTTCCAACTGGAGTATCGAAGAAACCTATGTGAGCATTGATGTGCCAAAGTTTTGTTGATCCAATGACTGCTCTAATTTAAGCTAAAAATTGGTTTTGTTCAATGTCATTTAATATATAACAAAGATTCCATGCTATGTTTGCATGTTAAAACCCCAAATTTCTTTTGCTTTCAGGAACAAATAAATAATAAAATGGTTTCTGACACAAGCAAACAATACTAAAAAATTAAGCCTCATTTATTGTACCCATGAGACAAAATATTGGGAAGATTCTGAAAGAAGCTAAAAGACTAGTGACATTTCTTGGGATTGTATCTTTTAAAAACAACTTAAACCTTTCCTTTTTAATGAAGCCTTTAAGGCAGGAGTTCTCAACCTTTTAAAGCTGGGGGCTTGGTCATGCTCCCACAGACAGCTTCGGGGGCCAGACGGCCATTTTACCCTTCCCCCATCTGTTGTGTATGGAATATTACTGCAATGCTGTACCTTTAAGATGAATGTAACCAGTTCTACAGGTTCGACAGGAAATGTATACTTAAGCCAATTGTATAGAACACATTGTATTCAGCTGCTATTGGAATGCGAGCTTGCTACCAGAGATGGAGCAGCAAGCATTCAACTCACATGGTACAAATTACCCAATCATACCCAGTCGCGGGAAACCTTCCCGCTACGGATACACCTGGACAAGAAGGGCATGACTCCGGATGACGTCACGCCGACAGTAGCCAATAGGATACCATGTACCCACATTCAAATGTATAGTTACTGTATAAAAAGAGTTGTATCACCACCATTACCTCGTGTTCATACTGTACTTCATGCAATAAAGATGTGTTAAGCCAGACTACGGCTGCTTAGATTGTCTTGGTCCCTGAACACCAAATTGGCAACGAGGATGGGATAATGGCTTCCCACAGCCTAAGCATCCCTCAGTTCAACTTCAAGAAGCTGGAGAGATGGGGCCTGTATGAGTGCCAGTTCCGGCATGCCATGGCGTCTGATGACATCCAGGATGAGGACAAGATGCGCTCGCGTCTCCTCGTGCAGATTGGGCTACCCACGATGGAGTTGGCCATGCACATCCTGATGCCCCGAGACATCGATACAGTGCCGCTCAAAGAAATCCTGGCGGCGCTCGGAAATCATTTCCAGCTGCAGATGTCCATATTTCCGGTGAGAGTTGCATTCCAACAGAGGAACCAGTACCCGGGTGAGTCAGTGGCTGATTACACCGCGGCCCTCCGAGCAGCCCTTGAAAATGGGCGGATCTGGACGAGGCCCTGCAGGACCGACTATTGTGTGGTCTCAGGGATGAGGAGGTCCAGAGAAGGCTGATGGACCGGGACCACCTAACGTTCAACACCATCCTGAGGGCAGCACATGCAGTGGAAGCTTCGAGGGCCGGAATCAAGCTGTTCAACGCAAGGGCCCCACCAACCGATGGGGCATCGACTCCAGTGCAAGCAGCCTGGCGGGACCGTCGATCCCCAGCATCACCCTCCTCCTCCTCCTTAGGGGCCAACGAGAATGAGGGCATCCGGAAGGTGTGGAAGGCGGCGACTGAGAAGCGTGGCAAGGAAAGTCGCCATTGCGATGGCTGCGGGGCGTCCCACGACCGAAGCAAGTGCCCGTTCTGGAAAGCCGAGTGCCACAACTGCGGACGGAGGGGCCACATCGCCAAAGTATGCAGATGACGGCGAGGACAGTACAACGGCCCAGCGGATCGTCCCCCGAACAGACCGGATGGCGTCGGCAGAGTTTCTGACGACAGCGACCCAGAAGTGCATTGCGTGAACCGGCAGGTTTGCGGCAACAGCAGTGCGGCTGTTCACAGCGTGTCCTTGGGGCACCCCCGTTTCTTTGTTGAGGACAGGAGCCAAGGGAACAGAGAAGAGCTAGCACCCCCGAACCAAGCACAGCAGCCGCACGCCCCAAACGCACATGCTGAAAACCACTTTGGTTGAGGGACTTCGTCCCATCCTAGTGGGGAGGTGGGTTGTGTATGGAATATTACTGCAATGCTGTACCTTTAAGATGAATGTAACCAGTTCTACAGGTTCGACAGGAAATGTATACTTAAGCCAATTGTATAGAACACATTGTATTCAGCTGCTATTGTAATACGAGTTTGCTACCAGAGATGGAGCAGCGAGCATTCAACTCACATGGTACAAATTACCCAATCATACCAAGCCGCGGGAAACCTTCCCGCCACGGATACACCTAGACAAGAAGGGCATGACTCCGGATGACATCACGCCGACAGTAGCCAATAGGCTACTGTGTACCCACATTCAAATGTATAGTTACTGTATAAAAAGAGTTGTATTGCCACCATTACCTCGTGTTCATACTGTACTTCATGTAATAAAGATATGTTAAGCCAGACTAAGGCTGCTTCGATTGTCTTGGTCCCTGAACACCAAACCATCACATGGCACTTCCTGGTGTGGTGGAGGCGGTGGGGCCCCCACATGAAATGGTTCCACAGGCTGCATTTGGCCTACAGGCCGCAGGTTGAGAATCCTGCTTTAAGGATATCATGCCATTGACAATAGGTTAGCTGGCCAGGTTTGAGCTACTTGCCCTCAGAAGCCATTAGGTTTTTATTTTGCCTTCTATTTTATCATTTGTTTTATTATGTTGATGTTATTTGTCTGTACACCACCCAAAGGGGAAAATATCCCAGATGGGCAGTATAAAAATATATAATTAATAAATTAATAATAAATAGTATAACTTTTTGTATCTGCACAAGCCTCGGTTTGCTCAGTAGCTTAAAGCAAAATTCCAAGAAAATTTGAGGATCTTCCCCAGGCCAGCTATATATATAAAAAAACTAGATGGAAATATGGAGGTCAGTATATTTTCAACACGAGTTTGGCCTTTGAGGGGCATATTCTTCACACAGTGAAGGAAAACCATGATCTAATGCAATGCTGTATCTGTGAGTCGCATTTAGCTGGCTAAGGGAGCGACTACAGTGATAAAAAATTGATAAATTCTATGAGTTTCGGGTGGGCTAATTTGCATTCCCCCCCCCTTTTGATCACACAACATGAAGAGAAATGCAAATGAGCCTAAGTTCTCCTCCCCTAAATCTGTAGTTTTTTCTCTCCATCCCTGGGGCTTCTACTTTTTAGAAAAATGTTCTTTCACATTACTTCAGGTATGTGATCACTTGAATCAATGCAGAAAAGGGAAAGTGCTCTTTCAAGAACCATCCCCCAGGGATGGAGGAAGAGGCACAATACAAAGACACAAAGCAGAAAAGTCAGTGCACACCCCCTCCAACAAAGCCTCTTTCCATGGGCAAGACTCCTGTTTCTTTCTTTCTGGGCAAGACTCCTCCTTCTTTTAAAAAGATAACAAGATAAGGAAATGAAGAAGGAAATCTTTGTTTAACCTTGTTTACAGCTTGTTAGGGACAATAGTTCCTTTATTATAGAGATATAAACATAATTTCAAATAATTTGCAAACACAGCTTTTCCTCCTGTTTATGTGTCATCAGTTAATGCAAAGAGACCCAGGGTAACCCAAACTCCCCGATCTGACTTCACAGTCAGTAAATGAAAGTAAATTCACATTTTCCTCATTGTGTAGTCAAACCTTAACTGCCAGTGGTAGACTAGTAAAAGGACGGTGGCAGACTTCCATGAAACAAAGACTAGACATTTCGTTGAATATGATGGACTCTTAAGGTGCTACAGTGAATAGTACCACGACAGTTCTTGCAATGGTGTGTGTGGGTGTGTGATACCAATTCTGAATGTGTTTCCATGTAAAAGAGAAAAAACAATCCAGGAGAAATAGTGCATCAAGGAAAAATTAACCATTCCCAGTTGTTGCCTGTTGTACTAGATTTCTACTTGCAAAACATTTGAACACAAGGAACTATTACCAAAATGTGACTCCCCTCCAGATACAGTCTAAAATTTTTATCTGTGTACATTAGATCAAACTCATTTCATATATTTTTTTTAAAAATGTTTGGCTGCTGCTCCCAGAAAAACAAAGACCAACAGGAAATACATGGTGCTACTCATAGTTTTTGCAAATTGAAATTTGGCCTCCAGAAGAAATTATCCCAATTTCATACCTTGCTCAGTATCTTATCTTTTCAAGTCACAGTGTCACCAGCTTTTCTTTTCTCAGGCCCTTACATAACTGACCTTAAAATACTGTATACAAATCCAGATGGTGACAACATGATTCTACCTACTATGAGCTTCAAGCAAAGCATTTCTCAGAATGGGAAGAGCCAGCTCATTATTGCGAGTGATCACTGTGGTCATTCTTAAACCCCCTTTCCATAACTATGTTAAATTATAATGTGGACCCAAAGCTTAGACATAACCAAATGCTGTTATCTGTCATAAATTGTACTTTCTTTGGTAACAAGGATACAATGAAGTTCCATCACAAAAGTAACATAGTCAATTTACTTTGTTACTGTATTACTGTAATAAATAGCACTTTCTAGTGACTGATCAAAATCCTGCTCCACAGTTATGTAATATAGTCAGTAACAAGCAACCTTAAAGGTAAAGGTCATCTTTGCTCAAAAGCCAGTCGTATCCGACTCTAGGGTTCAGTGCTCATCTCTGTTTATAGCCAAAGAGCCAACACCATTTGCATTTGCAGACGTTTTTGTGGATATGTGGCAGGCATGCCTAGACACCAGAGTGCACGGAACGCTGTTTACCTTCCTTCCAAAGTGGTGCCTATTTATCTACTTGCAATTTCTAGCTTTCAAACTGCTAGGTTGGCAGGAAACAAGCAACCTTAGATGGTGACTAAAATCCTTTTACATGATTACACAAAAGGGATAACTTTTGCAGCAAATTACTATAAGTAAAGGAAACTTCATTGAATTTATCTGTTGCCTTCTGAATACTGTATGCAGAATACATTATGCAGTTCACAACATTTGCCTGCTTGCACAGAGACAATAACAACATCAAGAGGTTTTGGTAGCAAAGCCAGGTTTCTTTGAAGTGCTGTGTAATGACTGCTGGCACAAAAATACATAGCTGAATCTTCTGGCTTTGTAGAGGTAATATTCAAGTTACAGATCTCCTTCTGGGGCTTTTCGGGTTTGAACCGCTCTAGAACATTGTCAGATTCTTGTAGCTTTTCATAATAATAGTGAAAGAGACAATTCAGCCCTTGCTCTCCATCCTGCCGGTACCAGAACATAACATCATGCCCAAATGTTTGACTGCACTGGAACTGGGCAGGTTGTCCTTCTTTTACCACCAGACTAGGTGATTGAATGATGTTAGCATTTGTGCATCCTGAAACAGAAAGAAGATATCATTAGAAAATGTCCTTCAGACCTTTTCCAGCACAAGCCTATACAAATCAAGTAAAAGACACCCCCATTGATTTTAATGATTTTCCTCTTTCCAAGTTAAGGATTATAGAATTTTCAGTCTAAAGCTGTCTTTCAAGCATATCAGAAGAGACTGAGCCAAAAGCTTACCTACTTCCAAGAGACATATGACCATATACCAGTGGATCCACATTTCTCCCTCTTTCAGTGGTACACAGGTTTTTGGTGTGGTGCGTTTGTGGCTACAATAATACTTCCTCCTGCTCCAACTGTTTGGTTCTATCTCTATGTCTAACAAAAGCAAAATGAAACAAATGCATTGTGACACCTTAAAAACTAACTGATTTTTTTTTATCATGAGCATTCACAGATCCCAACCCTCTTCCTCAAACACCTCTCTATGACATCAGCGGATTTAAATATTATTGGAGACAGAGTACCCTGGTCACTCCTCCTATAAACAAAGCTAAAATGTTCACCAGTGTTTTGAGCAGAAAATTCAAGATTTTCTCCTACAGAATTTATTGAATTAGATATTCAACAGATGTATGAATTTGGGTTACCCTCAATGAGTAGAAGTGATATGATTCAATGGTGAGAAAACTGCAGCTGGAGACAGGATTGCAGGAGAGAAGTGTTAGGTGAAAATCAATTGAAGAACTTTCCTTGTTCAGCTGCCCACCTGTTAAATAAACTATATTTTTTCTTGTGTGTTTTGTTTTGTTTTTGCCACATCTCAGCAGGTTGTAGGCAGGCTGAGTTGGCCATTTAGGTCTACCATCAAGCAACACGGATGGTCCTTGGACCATATGCTGCCGTTTTCCATCAGGGGTTTGGGGGTACACAGAAAGAGCCTCCTTGAAGATTGTGGGTGCATTTTACATTTTTGAACCACAGACGGGCATACCTTGGGCAACAGCAACCTTGTTTTGCTGGCTACTTTCTCACACTAGGTCAAACAGAATCTGGCTCATATGCTTATCTGCTAGTTGCTACTGGACAAATGTACCGATGAGGATTTAAGTTTGGTCAACAACAAAGCCAAGAATATGGCTTCATTTTGGCAATTTAAAGTTTGAACTGGACATGAAAGAAGAAGCCCAGGTGTTTGCTTTCTGGTTATGTGAACTCACATGAACTGAAGTGAGAAGACTCTTACAGTTACACTGAGGAAATGACCAAAGATCAAAATTATGGTTAGTTTTATTTTAAAATGGCTCTGAATCTAAGCACCTAACCAATTAAGTTTTGCCACTGATTTGAACGGTTCTTCTTTCCAAACCTCACCAATGTATATGTTGCTCACTGACTCTTCAAACATTATGGATAGATGGCCTGGCTTAGAAAAAGTGAATAATGATTGGTGCATTCACTCTAAACTGGTTCCTAAACTTTTCTTTCTTTTCTTTTTGCCATGGCCCACCTAAAGCAAAAAGCAAAGCAATCACACCTACCAGTATATACCACCCCGTAGCACTTAGTGCACTCTCTGGGTGGTTCACAAGTTAATTAGCATTTTGCCCCAAACATGCTGGGTACTCAATTTACCGATTTCAGATGGATGGAAGGCTGAGTCAACCTTGATTCCTGGTCAGGATCAAACTCACAACCTTTTGGTTTCTGTACAGCAGTTTAACCACTGCAGCACCAGGGCTCATCTAAGCATCTGTTAAATCCCTCCCCCTCCACCCCAATGACATATAATTCTTATTATTTAAAAAGTGAACTTTAGGAAGCCTAAACAGCCATTAACTTGGTCTAACTGATTCTCAAATTGCCCCCTGCCCCCCCAAATTAAAAATCAAATTGTCTCCTTTGGGTTGTGTTTCCCATGTTGGAAACCACGGCTCTAGATTGAGGAGACTAATCCAGTGTAACTAAGAAGTGCAGAAACAACTGGTAACAAAGACAAAGTGACAATTCTAGGTTGGGCAATTTTTTGACACAAATGTTTCCATACATTTTTCTGAAAACTGAATACAGTAAAACCTCGGATAACACTAAAACATGGTTCTACAAGTCTTAGTGTTATCCGATTTTTAATGTTATCCTATGCATGCATTGGATAACGTTAAAATCGTAAGGGATGCATCAGATAATGTTACAACTTCATAGAGATACATTGTAACCAGCACAGGCTTTGGCGAACATTATCCGATGCACCCCATAGGATTTTAACGTTATGTGATGCAATTTTTTCTAGGTTGCTTAACGTTATATGGTTTTAGCGTTATCCAATGCAAACTTTATCTGAGATATCACTGTAATTACAACCTCTGATTCCTTGCTCTCTTTGGGGCCAGAAGCACAACCTGCAAATATTAGTGCTAGATCTTGTTTTGCAGGCCAGGCTGGGTTACTGGATTCAGTGCCTGACAATTCCAGAACTCCCTAACTGCCCCACTCCTTCTCTGTTTTAGATCAGACTGCAATTAATAATGAGGCAAAGTGCTTTGTATTTTTTATACCACAGGAATAATGCCTGGAAGCTGATGGCAGTCCAACAATTGAACACCCCCCTTTGGATACTAGGTTGGCATAGACATTGGCATCATTTTGGCACAAATGTTTTAAATATCCTATACTTTCTTCTTCTTCTTCTTCTTCTTCTTCTTTATCCGAATCGAAATATAGTCAATCATCATGGCAATCATCCATGATTTCAATCTCTTTTAATCTGTAGGAGTCAGAATAATTTTTGGTGGCAGTTTTAATGGTTTTTTAAATTGGTTTTTAAAATATGATTGGTTTTATTTTCTGTGAGCTACCCAGAGTCTTCGGAGTTGGGCGGCAATAGAAATCAGAAAAAAAAATAAATAAATAAGATTGTTCTGAGAATATAATTCAGTGACCCTTCATCTACCTTCCACATCACAGCAAGACACCCGTACCACTGATCCAGTTCCACCAGTCACTTTCTGGTCCTGAGCCCTTTTGGCATACAAAGTCTTCATTGGCCCCAGGCCAGTATTGATGAAGCTGCTGCTCTCCATCAAGATGGATTCTAATAGGATTTAATCCATTTGGGGACCATCACCCTTCCCTGTGGACTTCAGCATCCAATGCCATTAGTCCTCAGGGTGGTCAGGACAGGTTAGCTGGGTGGATAGGCATTAGGGACACTGCTATGGATCAACGTTAGGGACACGCCAAGCCAGGCAAAATGGAAAAGGATGGTGGTGGCCTATGTTTATAAGATAATGGGGGTTGCAATTTTGGAAAGTATAGTTGCATTCATGTCATGCTAGCTGGACAACTATTTATCTACTCATAGGAATCCTCTAGCTAATTAACCAGTATAGAGGCATCACTGTATCTTGACTTCTCATGATATGCTCAAAGCTCAACAGTTTGAGTTCTATCATTTGTATCTCTAGAACTGGGGTTCTCAACCTTTTTAAGCTTGGGGCCGGATCACACACCCTCAGACTGTTGGTGGGCTGGACTGGTGTCCCCCTCCGCTGCCTATGTGATCCCGGCAGCACCCAGCACCCAGCACATGACAAGGACAAGGGGGGCTTTGCTGCTTCTGCTGCCATCCTTTTCCCCTTCGCCTGGATTGGAATTTCTCTAATGCCAATCCATAGCAGTGTCCCTAGCACCGATCCACCGTGCTATGGAGCGGTGTTAGGGACATGCCAAGCCAGGTGGAGAAGAAAAGGATGGCGGCAGTGGTGGGCCGGATGGATTGGTGCTACAGACCAGATCCGGCTCATGGGCCATAGGTTGCAAACCCCTGTTCTAGAAAGAATTCAGGCTTGATTTGATTAGGATACACTGGTTTGTCTCTTTGGCGAACCAGAGTATCCAGAAAACTCTTGCCCAGCATGATATTTCAAACAAATCAATCTTTTTCCTGTTAACTTTCTTCTCTCTCCAGCTTTCACAGAGTAAGTAGAAGCACAAATGTGTTGATAATCTGGTGAATGGTCTACAATGACACATTTTTACACTTGAGGATCTTCTTTAGTTACTTCATAGCTGGTCTTCCAACTTTTAATTTTATTCTGATTTCTTGTCTTTGGCCTCCATTTAATTCAATTTTTGAATTACACAACATCTTTCAGTATTTCAATCTCTTCATTGTCAACATGTTAGTTGAGATCACAACCACATGATGCAGTGAGGAATACCAACTTGGGTGGTTTTAACATGAGTTAGATAAATTCATGGGAGGTTAAGGACATTACTCATCTAGAACTGGGCTTCTCAACGTTTTAAAGTTGGGGGCCATATTACGCCCCCTCAGACTGTTGGCGGGCTGGACTGGTGTCCCCCTCTGCCACCACTTTTGTGATCCCGCTGACACCCGGCACTTGGACATTCTACTCCCTAAAGGGGCCAACGACTATGAATAGATGAGCCCTTTTAGGTGGGGTGCTGGGTACCAAAGTTTGATCTAACAAGTCCACTGCAGAAATGGGCTGGTTGGCTCCATTTCCTGGTGATCAGAATTGATGGAGCAAACCAGCCCATTCCCAGAGTGTTCTTATTCACACCTTTTTTGACCCATCCTGTGTCGAATGACATGTTCAGTGGTGGACATCAAAAAATTTCCTACCACACTGTGGGTGTGGCCATGTAACTGGGTGGGTGAGGCCTGTTGAACATGTGACTGATCTTCACTATAGAGCAATGAAAATAGAAGTCTCTTCTATTTTCATCACTCTATAGCGAACCTTTGAAGCCATTTCCCCTTCGTTCAAGGCTTTTCCAGGGCTCCATTTCACCCCGAAGCACCTCCCCAGCCACTCTGGAGTGGCTGGGGATGTGCTTTGGGGTGAAACAGAGCCCAGGAAAAGCCTTGTAGAAGGGGGGAATGGCCATTTACCCCTTCTACAAGGCTTTTCCAGGGCTGTGTTTCACCCCAAAGTGCCTCCCCAACCACTCCAGAGTGGCTGGGGGTGGTGGCTAGGGATGCACTTTGGGGTGAAATGGAGCCCAGGAAAAGCCTTTGATGAAGGGGGAAATGGAGCCAGCCCCTCCGAAGCCTCTTCTAGGAGGAGGAGGTGGGCGGGGCCAGGCATTTTTACTACCAGCACACGCGTACTGATGCAAACCTGCTGATGCCCACCACTGGACATGTCCTACTTGCCAAAGACTGAAACCCAAGAGCGACACCCAGCCCTCCCTACCACTTGGTCTCCATTGCAAGATAGCTGAAGCACCTGAGTCTCAGAGGAGATTCACTCAAGTGCCTCTTTGGTGGGAGGAACACATTCTGACACAATCCAATCAATGGGGCAGAGAAGCTGGGGACAAACAGAAAAGTGGGAAACACTTCTTTGCAAAGGTTTTTAAAATTCTCATAGTGTATCTTGGCAGGAACTGCATGTTTCAGATGACTTTTTTACTCTGCGTTATGTGAAAATAGGTGGGAAAACACCTGTTTCACACATCCTGCTTTAACGAGAATCCTGGGGTTAAAGCAGGACATGGAACAGTACCTGGTCTGTAGGCAATCAGAGGCTTCCCATCACTACTGATAGTGCTGGGTTCAGAGTTACTGCTAGTGCTGGGGTCGGGGTAGCATCATCACTGGCCATGAGGGGAAGCATGAGCTTCTGGAGCTACTCCCTCCCCAGCAAAATAAACATTCCCAGCCAGCCAGGGCCAAGGTAGATGGAAATTCTCCCTGCTACTACTGACCAGGCAGTGGTGTTGTTCTTCCTTGAAGGGAAGCTCCCCTAAATTTATTTTGGCTACATATTTTTTTGCCACTGTTCCAGTAATGCCAGTTGCTTAGATACCACTCAGGGTTTGCAATGATTGAAGTTACTGCAAATCAATCTCACTCTTCTTGGAAATGCAATAACTGTACAGTATATAATATCTGCAAAACTTACTGGGTGCCCTTGGTTAAGACTGTCATTAGCATACATCAGAACTAAATTCAAACAACTTTATGTGGTTTTAAAAAGTAAACAAACAAATGAAGAAGAGTCACACTGCTTGGGGTTCTGGGGAAAACAAGTGGGCAGAGAGTGTAAAGAATACAATGAGACACAAGTCAGAGGGTAGGAAAGATTGCGACAGATCACAATAGCAAAGGCTGTTATTTAAGCAAATGTAATGACATGGTCTTGACTGCGGCCATGAGTCAAGCCAGGGCCTTGTAACAAAAGAGGCAGTCTAAGGTGGAATTTGAGGGAAAGTGATCTGGAGCCATGATGCAAAAATGTGTAAGATGTTTGGTACAAGTATCTCTTTCACTTAGAATATCACTTCACACATGTTTTGGAGGGGAAGATGAGGCCAAGGTAAAGTTAAGACCAACTTTGTAAAGTGCACATGGTTATCTGGAGGAAGAACGGAGAAGGAAAGGAAGTGAGAATTGCTGGAATCCCAAGAAAAGGAGAGTGCTGGTGACTTCTTGTATTCTGTGTGCTTTGTGATTAATGTGTGATCTTGTTCCTCTCCTCTGCACCTGTTGTTGGTTCCAGATCCAAGTCATGATTACAGGATTTTCCATTGTGTATTTTTCCCTTTGGTGAAGTCCTTGGATTGGAGATAAGAGTCTCTGGAAGGGGATAAATATCGACAACAATCCCTGCCAGTTGTCCAACCAGAACGAAGACACCATGAAGTTCATTTTGCTCGTAGCCTTCTTGGGAGCGGCTGGTAAGGCTACCTGTTTCCTTCACATTCCTTTCTAGCCAGAAAGTCTCTGAGATGTCTCAGACTTTGAAGGTCTGTGGAGGACCTGTGTGTCATTTCTGAATTTGTAATTGTGATGGGCTGATATACTGTATTAGGCCAAGCTGGGTTTTGAAAATTTGGAACAGGGTGCTAAAACAGACCCTCAAATATTTAATTAATCTTCAGAAGCAGGTGTATTTTATGATAGATTAAAGAGGGGAAATGACCTGTAAAGACAGGGTGCAGAAAATTGACCTGAATTATATCAAAAATATTCTTGTTTATTCATTTGTTAAACCCAAGACTTGCCGCTGTTAACAATCTAGATTCATTGAGGAGAACAAAGACTCCTATAAAAAAACTGAGCTGTCTTCTGGTGGTGGAAAGGCACTGCATGCTTCCAACACCAAATATTGTGTGTGTGTTTGTGTGTGTGTGGGAGCCAAGTCCCCCCAAAGATGAAAAATAAAATTCATATCAAATATCCCCCTTTACTTTTCAGGATACATATAGTTCCCACAGAACACTTCAGCTCACTTTTCAGTTCCCATGCTTTTACATCAGAAGCCCAAGGGCCACTCTCACCCATCCCTGGGCCTTTGAAAGTATAATGGGTAGAAAATAAGCCTCATTTTAAAATTTATGCAGGACAATTTGTGTGAAGGGATAACATCTGGAACAAAGTTTCCAGAAGTGGGAAAGTGATCGTTCTGAGGTGTTTTTATCTGACTGGCTAATGTTAGTATGAGAGCAAGAAAAGAGTAAAAATAACAGTTATTTTAAGCTATAGCCTGAGTAGAGTTAATTAAAACCTGAAGACATTTAATTAGTACCTGAAGTCTGTTTAAGTTAGAAACTGAAGAGTATGAATTAGGACATGAAGACAGTTGGAAGCTGAAGAGAATTATTTAGAACCTGAGGAAAGTGAGTTAGAAACTGAAGAGAGTTTAAGCTAGTAACTGAAGAGAATTAGTAAGAGTATTTTTTATTTTTATAGAGATATGGGAAATGAAGGATTATTTTATTCCATTTTGTAAATATTGTTCTGATTCTTTATGGTTTTTTTACATTTTTTGTTTTTTAAAATAAATTATTGAACATTTTAGAAGTATCATCTTGTGAATTATAAGGGTTGGGGTGCCTAAAGAAGGTGCCTAGACAAGAGGGCCTAAAGTTACTCTGCAAATTTGGATTTTGAACTACAGACCTACCTAGCCTAGTTATTGTACATTAGTATAAGGAGAAACCTAGAAGAGATTTCCCACTAGTCCCAGGATCCCACACACTTTGGAGTGGTAGAGCCTTGGGCTAGGCTACTGGAGAAAGGTGGCGGTAGTAGAAATTGGGGTCGATCATGAGACCTCCTTAAGTCAAACATAGAAGATTTACTTCTCTGTGTTCATTACAGAAAGTGGCACTCAAAAATCCTCCATTGTGACCTCCACAGGCCAGGGCATTGTGAAGCAGAGTGCTGGCATGTAGAAAATATATTTTTGTCAAGCTTTGTTTTTCAAAAGTTAAAGTATGGTGTATGTGAGGCATTGGGGGTGGGGGTGGGGCAGAATTGTTGTTGCTCACCCCACATTCAGATTTGTGGCCTTTATCTCATTGTCAAACTCAACGCGTAGAGTAGACATATATGTCAAAAGCCCATAGTGCCCCATATTGCCAAACTTCCAAATGGAGCAAAGAGAGGGGTCTATAATGGGGAATAGGAGAGTGGATAAACAAGGTGGAGGGTCAAACAGAGAGAGAAGCCAGACTAGCAGCTGCAAGGGTAACCAGGTAGCTTTTTCTGTGGGGCAGCTTCAAGGGAGGGTTTTCTATGTATTAAAGGTATAGGTCACCCTTTCTCAAAAGCCAGTCATATCCGACTCTAGGGTTTAGTGCTCATCAAATGCAGAGCCAGCGCTGTCTGCATTTACAAACGTTTCCGTGGACATGTGGCAGGTATCGGTCTGCTTATTCAGACAGTATCCTGTTCTCTTCAGCTTACGAGAATTGATGCTGTTTTAATGTGACTGTGAGACTTTCTGAAACTTCACCTCAAGAATGATGTGGGTGGAAGAAACTTCTACCAGCTCCAAATATCTTGCGCAGGCCCTGAAATGTAGCTGCATCCATGGTTTTTCCCCTGACTCTTTCCCCAGCTGCCTTCCCTGTCGATGACAGCGATGATGACAAGATTGTTGGAGGCTATACCTGTGCCAGGAATTCCATCCCCTATCAAGTCTCTCTGAACTCAGGGTATCACTTCTGTGGTGGATCCCTCATCAACAGCCAGTGGGTTGTGTCGGCTGCTCACTGCTACAAATCGTAAGTGAATAATGTCTCTGCTATTCTGTTCCCTGTGGCATTTCCCCCCTAAAAACACCTGCAAGTATCATTACCTCAGTCAACAGTTTCTTCTTCAAGGAGATCCTGACCTGTACTTCACAAGAATGATTGCACAAGAAAACATACTCTCAAAGTGCTACACCATTAGTACATTCCACTCAACAGAAGGATGTGCAAAATATCAAATTATATAAATTTACAGAATGCCTAGAAGGGACTAGAAATTAATTAGGTAAAGGTCGCTCTTGCTTGAAAGCCAGTCATATCCAACTCTACGGTACAGTGTTCATCTCTGTTTATAGCCAAAGAGCCAGTGCTGTCTGCATCTGAATAGGGAAGTGGTCCCTATTTATCTACTTGTAATTTCTTGCTTTCAAACTGCTAGGTCAGCAGGAGCTGGGACAAAGATGGGAGCTCACTGCATCATGCAGCACTCAGGAATCAAACTCTGACCTTCCAGTCATCAAGTTCAGCATCTTAACCACTTGAGCCGCCACAGCACCTAGAAATTAATTAACAATTGAACAAATATTTGAAAGCATTGTGGCATTTTTTGGTTAGGGTTAGGGTTGTTCCCTAGAGATCAGCAACATTAGTGACTAAGATTTTGAAACTGTGGAGTAATTAAAATATCCCGGATAGTATTGGGTATGCTGAGTAAGCTCTTTTCTTTCTCCTTTCTACTCAGGCGTATCCAAGTTAGACTTGGAGAACACAGTTTGACCTTAAATGATAACTCTGAGCAGTACATCGACTCATCCAAAGTCATCCGTCACCCTAATTACAGTTCCTATACCTTGAACAATGATATCATGCTCATCAAGTTGTCTTCAGCAGCCACTCTCAACTCCAAGGTTCAGGCAATCTCTCTGCCCTCTAGCTGTGTTAGTGCTGGGACTGAGTGTTTGATCTCTGGTTGGGGCAACACCCTCGCCAGTGGCAGTGAGTATGCTATGTCTTTCTATGTCTGGGAATAAGGGATGCAGGCAGGTTCAAGTGACAAACTTCCAGAGTGCAAACAATAGGAAGATGAGGGAACCAGAGGGGCTCACTAATAGTGCCATCAACTAGGGGTGCACATCTATCCAGCACCCGAAGGAGGGCCTTCTCCGTGTCCGCACCAACTCTCTGGAACCTCCTGCCAACAGATCTAAGACTTCAAAGAGAATTGCTGCCCTTCAGGAAAGGATTGAAGACCTGGCTGCCAGGGCAGGTGTGGGGCCCTAATGGGAACACGGCCCCCGCCTGCTGGCTTATGTAAACAATTTAGAACTCTCTCTTCTTTTTTTATAGTGGGTGGGATGGGTGGGTGGGATATGGGTTTTTTGAAGTGGGTGGGATATGGGCTTTTAAAGTGTTTTTATGTGTTTTTAGAACTTGTTGTAATGTTGCCCTGAGTCGGGTTCTACCTGAGTGGGCGGCATATATAAATATGACTATTAAATTTTAAATAAATAAATAAATGCTAGTGTAAGAAGAACCTGATTGTATAGCTAAAGTCTCTAGGCTTCTTCTGTACTCTGTAAAATACATCCCCGTCACCCCAAGTGGTGGCTTATTTGATAGCACCAAGGGGAATGGAGGCTGAGGGATTAAACACTGTTTCAAGAGACATTGGACAGAATCTCCTTGATGTTCCAGTGAGCTTTCCAGCATGTGCTGCATCTGATTGTTGTTAACAGTTGAGAAGCCAGGGTGTGTTTTGGAGGCATGCCTAGTAGTGTGCCTGATTATACAACAGAGCTGAAATCATGTGTAAAGCTAACACCATCAATGGTTACATATTCTTATCGATTCTCTTCTCAATATCACTCCTGCCTGCAAGTTCCTCTTTGTTTTTCAGAGGGACAATAGAAGAAGATGTCTTTTCACAGAATATATAGCTATGGAAATGATTATGTCTGTTTTCAAAAAGGAATGGCACACTCCTATTTTCTTTTCTTGCACAATTATTCTAGGTAACTACCCTGACCTCCTGCAGTGCCTGGTGGCTCCGGTGCTTTCCTCTAGCCAGTGCAGTGCAGCTTATGCAGGGCAAATCACCAGCAACATGATCTGCGTGGGATTCTTGGAAGGTGGCAAAGATTCATGCCAGGTAAATCTCTCCCACCCACCCTTCCAGGAGAGTATATACAAGTTAAACATCACAGATTCCTTCTGTAGGTGCCTCAATTGGTTGAGAAGGGTCCTGTTTTTGAATGGGTAAAATATCTGTGGGAGTAATAGCCAGGAGCGCAATTTAGGGACTCATGGACCACTCCAATAAATTCCAAATGGTGGCACAGGTCTTCAATAGGTGGCCATGGAGAAATTCTGAGAAGGGTGTGAGATTATGAGCTTTCCATGAGAAAAATTATTTTTATCAGTTGATGAAATTACATTTGTCTGCTTTTGGGTGACAAGAAAAATATTTATTGTATCTGTGATTATATTTATTTCACAAAATCCCTGTCTTTGTATTTAACTTAAAATTACCAATGGAATTGTTTGTTCAAAGGGTTTTTGATTATGGTTAAAAGGAGCAGGAGACCCGGGAAGGTTACTTGAAAGTCAGAAAGCAGAGGTAACTCTGAGAAGTTTAGGAACCACTAACAGCTGTTCAGAAGAAAGAAATCCTTTGGTAGCCAAAGTAACCCCACTCCCACCTCAATGCCTCTCCTGTTGCCTATTTCTAACAGTAAAGCAAAGGTTACACTTTCCACGTAGGGGGTTAACATACAGTTTCCCCTCCAAAACCCTACTCAGCTGAATATATTTTTTTAGTATTATACTATGTAATGCCACCACTTTAGGATTCCTAAACATTCCATAGAAATCCTCCCTCTACAATAGCCATTTCGACTATCACTTGAAGTTCCAGAGAGTAAAGTGGCTTGATAAGTATTGAGCCACTTAAATTTATCCTCAACTGCAACCATTGCTGGACAGGGCAACCTGACTGCAGTAGTTCATGCACTGGTAATCTCTTGGTTAGACTACTGTAATGCACTCTATGTATGGCTGCCCTTGATGGCAACATGGATCTGAGTGCAAGATTCAGCAGTTGGAAGAATTTCAGAGCACATATGACACCAGTTTTTTAAAAATAGCACTGATTGATAATATGTTTCTGGTTTGAGTTGGAGGTGTTGATGATAACTTATAAAGCTCTTAATGACTTTGGGATCTGGACCCTTGACAGAACACCACTGTCTGGATGGGCCTACGCTACCTGATCATTCTTATGTATTGGCGGTGTCCCCCATATCTCACCACACAGAACAATTAAGTGGAGACACAATTATGGACTGTTCTTTCTCTAAAATCTTGACTAACTTCATTCTGGTGCCAAGTTAAAACATGGTTATTCACCAAGGACATTTTAGGTATTTATTTCTTAATAGTTTTTAAAAAGAATTTGAAGGATGTTTATCATTTCATATTGTCTTAATCTGACCTGAGATCCTATAATTGGTACAACATTTTCTAAATAAAAAAGTTGAGGGATATTTTTTTCTAATTTTGTTTGGTTCTGGAGGCCACTAAACAGCCTTTACAGGCTATGTGACAAATCAGGAAAGGGACCTTGGTGTCCTGGTGGACAGCTCAATGAAGGTGTCAACCCAGTGTGCCTCAGCAGTGAAAAAAGCAAACTCAATGCTAGGGATCATTAGGAAGGGTATAGAAAATAAGTCAGCAAGTGTCATTTTGCCTCTTTATAAATCTATGGTGAGGCCCCATCTGGAATACTGTGTACAGTTCTGGTCGCCATACCTCCAGAAGGATATTATGGAGCTGGAAAAAGTGCAGAGGGGGGCAACCAGAATGATTACGGGACTGGAACACCTTCCTTACCATCTGAGGCTGCAACGGTTGGGCCTCTTCACTCTTGAACGACGGCATCGAAGAGGTGATCTGATTGAAGTTTATAAAATCATGCACGGTATGGACAAAGTAGATATGGAAAAACTGTTCCTTATCGCACAACACTAGAACTAGGGGGCACTTCATGAAACTTTTGGGTACTAGTTCTCAAACAAATAAGAGAAAGTACTTTTTCACCCAGAGGATCACTGGTCTATGGAACTCCCTGTCAGAAGAAGTGGTGACAGCTGTCAGTCTTGACAGCTTTGAGAAAGGATTAGACAAGTTCATGGAGGACAAGGGTATTAATGGCTATAATGATGGATACCTAAGGACAACCTCCGTGTTGGAGAGATAGGCAGGATATCTCTCAATGCCATTTCCAGGGCATCCCAAGCAGGTGAAGGCATCTGCTTGGGAATAATACTCTGAAGCAAATGGTGAGCCACTGTGTGAGACAGAATGCTGGACTGGATGGGCTGTGCCTGTTCCAGCAAGGATGTTATTATGTTCTTATGATTAGACAGTAGAAGACATTCTCTGCAAACCTAACTCTATTATTTTGTCGTACTAATGTCCTTTATCATAAGAATGAACTAGTGACATGTCAGACTGTTATAAAATGTGAGAGTGCTTTAAAGCTTGGTGTTTTGCATGGTCCTTTACACTCCAGCAATAATGGGACAATTAAAGTAAATGCCAACAAGATTCCTCTGCCATTCCATTTTTGACCCTTTCACTTTGCCTGTGTTGACCAACCCACATTCGATTTTCTATTGCCTTAAGGGCATGTGTTTCCTGAACAATCTTCAGAATTACATGTTTGCTGCCATGTTAGGATATTTCTAATACAGATTTTTCGCTCGTTTTCCAATTGTTAGAGTACCATTGACTACAACTAACCAAGCGAGAGGTTCTTAACCACAGCTCAAGTGATGCTTTATTTGGAAGGTGGAAAAATTATGTCAGAAGAGTGCAAATATGGGGATGTGTTTAAGTTAGATAAAATTTGTATTTTATGGACACAAAACTCACAGACGTGAGGGTTTGTCTGGTTCCAAAATAAAGGGCAATACAAAGAAGCTCCATTCTTTACCTGTACTACTTTCTGAATAAGCTTTCCTTGGACTCTTTTTTCAGGGAGACTCTGGCGGACCCGTAGTCTGCAATGGGGAACTGCAGGGGATCGTCTCCTGGGGCTATGGTTGTGCTCAGAAGGACAATCCTGGTGTCTACACCAAGGTTTGCAACTACGTCTCCTGGATTCAAAGCACCATCAACTCCAACTGATCATAGACGCTCATTTGAGAAAAAACTCTTCTTCCTCTTACTTCACGTAGTAGTAAATTTCTATACTAGAAAATCAGGGTTTGCATGTGCAAAGAATGGTTTTTATAACTTTCAAATAAAATTTCAATAAACTTTCAATGGGAAAAAGTGATTTGTGTGATCAACTCTTAACACTTTGTCATTTAAGGATTATGAAAGAGTATATCCATTATCCCACTATCAGTGCCATCAGTGTTGGCCACCAATTTGATGTTTCTTCACATTCTGAAAATGGGCACTGTATTAGAGTGGCTGTCATCTAAAGAGGATCATGTCTTAAATCAAAATCGAACAAAAATTACCAACCTACTGTTTTCAATCCAAAGTAACCATTCAGAGGTCATTGAAGAAATGTTATCCAAGGCATTAATATCCAAGTCATATTTTGTGGTGGATATTCATCAAATATCATGCAAATGTATCATGTATATCAGGGGTTCCCAACCTAATGCCCATGGGCCAGATCTGGCCCACAGTGCCATTTCATGTGGCCCCCTCAACTCCTCCAAGGGCATTCAAGAAACAAAATGGCCACCCATTTGAAGCTGTTGGGACAAAACAGCTGGCAGGGCATCATGCAGGCAGGGCAAAATGGCCTTCTGGCCCTCGAAGCTCTGAGAGTGTGTGACCTGGCCCCGGGCTTGAAAAGGTTGAGAACCCCTGAGGTATATGTTCCCCTACACTTGGATTTCACAATTTTCATCCTAGAAAAAAATTGTTCACAGATTTATAGGGAGCCGGACTGTGAACATGCCTGTAGTAAATTCCCATCACAGAGCACAGAACTCCCTGAAAGGTCGAGGAGAAGTTCAAATGTTTTATGTGAATTTACACATCCAGGTTTATTAATTAATATCTTGTGTTAAAATGTCATGAGAGATTACATACCAGAGTACACAGTCATCTCATGTGCCCCTCTGAAATGATTCCTGATGGAGGCTGCTCATACATTCAGCTCTAATTCCCCTTTCACTCCATTATCAAGGGAAGCAATTTGATTTTTAAGGGAGGTGGGGTGGGCAATTCGATAGAGTTATTATCAGTGAATGGTCTTTTAGGCTTCCTCCATGTGAATAGGAGTTCACTTTTTGAACAATAAGAATTATATGTTATGGGGGCTGGGTCAGGATTTTAGAGATGCTTAGGTGGGGCATGGCCCAAAAAAATAAGGTTGGGAACCACTGCTCTAACTGATTTATTGCCAATTCTACACTGATGCAGACATTAACTTTGTCCAAAGTGAACATTTTTATGGGCAGAATCCATTTAGGATCCTGAATTACAAGCAGAACACCACACAGATGTAATGACCACACAATTTCCACCTTGCAGGTATAGGAGCTGGAGATCACCCATTGAAATCAACAGTGCTTCTGCATGCACAAGGGAGGGAGAATGTCCAATTGCAAAAATGATAAAGGAAGAACAAATGCATGCACAAAACATCATTGCACAAACAGTAGAATCATAAAATAACTGAGTTTGAAGGGGCCTTTTAGGCCATCGAGTCCAACCCCCTGCTCATTGCAGGAATAATTTAAAAATCAGTAAAAAAAAGGGGGATTCTGTTACCCTCAAGATATTGAATCGTTAAACCACTGACAGAAAAAAAACCTCAAGCAATGTTGTACAGTAGAACCTCGGATAATGTCCAAACTCTGTCCCATGGAGTTGGTCGCTTTGCGATTTTGGCCCTTATGCGGTTCCTATGGGGAGATGCATCGCATAAAGTCCAGAAAATGGTTGAAAACAGACGTTATCCGAAGTTCCTATACCAATACCTCAGATAACATCCATTTTTTGAGCGGTTTTGGACGTTATGCGATGCATCACATGTGCATCATGTGTGAATAAAAACTGTGGTTTTATGCGAATATGACGCTATCCGATGTGGTCATTATGCGAGGTATTACTGTATTTCAGTGTGTCTGGAGCTCCCTCTCCAGTGATGCACTGTAAAAAAAATTAGTACCTACTCTGTGGGCTGGCCAAATCTGTGGGCATGGCCAAACATCCTGCATTATGGGCTCTGGAGGTGAGTGTGGCCAACCAAGCGGGTGTGGCCTGGGGGAATTTCCACTACCGTTTCTGCAGAACCTGACAGAACCTGCTGCAGTGCATCACTGTCTCTCTCCATACCAAACATAAATTTGAGCATAACTGTGATAATTGTTTTAGACCACTTTGGATACCTTGGAGTCGTTATTCAGTGAGTAGTCCTTGTATGAGTAGATGTCTCCGCGATGACATTCCGCACAACCACCATCTATAACGATCTGTCCCTGAGTGGCAGATCTTCTCCATGTTAGTCCAACATTTTACATTTTATTTTTGGTGAGAAAATCTTCCCATCTGTGAGGTGGTCTTCCCCTAGGTGTTCTGCAATCTCTCAGATACCAATCCATAATTCGGGCACTCAATCTATTGTCACTTGCACATGAAACATGGCCAGCTCACATTAATTTGTCACCAGGTATTAAGTTATTATGTCTTTTGGTGGTGATCTTAGCCTGATATCCTCACTTTTAATTTTATTGTGATGTTTTGTCCCTGTTTTAGGCCATACCTCTGAATAAACTGTAAGGGAAAAATTCAGGTACCGAACAGCATTGAGCAGCATGTATTACCAGTCTGCCACCAAGTAAAAGAGGTGGAGGGCCTGGGGTGTGCATGTGTGCATGTGCGAGTGCACCAACACAAACTCTCATGGAAGTGAGGGCTCTGTAGGATGGAGAGCCTCACAAACGATTAGCAGTTATCTCTGTGTGGCTGGTGGTCTTGCAGCAATTTTTAAATAGGGACCTGAATTATGTAGCTGCACAATATATTAGGGGTGGGTGTCAGAATACCAGTAGCTAATTTCACTCCTTCAAATAAACCAAATATATTAAAATCTGCCTGGGAAATAGCACATGTGCTACAAAATAAGATCAACCAAGAACTTCTGCTAGGCTGGGTAGCGGGCTCTTTTATGCCATATGTTTCATGAATTTGGTGATTTCTCTGGGGAGTGGGCAGTGGTTGAAGAAAATTATAGATGCATTGAGAATAATTCATTATTTGCCATACCCCAAGGGAGGTTCCATCAATGCTGCATTTCAGCAGACCTTTGCTCAATCCATTATGCTTCCTTTGACTATACAGCGGGCTAGTCAGATAAAGGCTGAATATCAGGAAAACGTCTTAATGGTTAAAGCAGTACGACAGTAGAACCAATGGCCTTGAAAGATAGTGAGCACTCCAACACTGGAAGTATTCAAGAGAGAGTTGGAACAACATCTGTCAGATATGCTTTGTTTTGGAGTCATGCATTGAGGAGGGGGTTGGACTCAATGGTCTAAAAGGCCCCTTCCAACTCAGTAATTCTATGATTTATGAGACTGTGTGGAACAGGGGCCTTAATGGTGAAACTTCTACAATTGGTGTCACAATTTTGCATGCCAGGTGGTATCTCCAGAGATAGCATTTTGTGTTACCCTCAAGAAAGCTACACCTGGGAGTAAATCATGGCATCATCTCATTTAGATTATGAAGGGGATATGAGGTGACTTAAATGTTTAGGACAATTTCTTGACATTTTTCAATGGAAACACACTCTGGCAGACCCCACTTGAGTTGGGTGAGATATTGCAACCTTTTTTGCTATTCACTGTTGGCACTGGTTCTGCACAGTTTGTGAGGACTGGGTGATGCTGGCAGAAGATCCCCAGGATCATGTACAAAGTGACTTACAGCTGAATTTGTGAACTCTCTCCATCAGGAATTTTAGAGGGGGTACATGTCACTACTGTGTACTAAGGTGCCTTTTATGACTCATTAACACATTCCAGATATTAATGAATGAACCTATATGTTTAAAGTCAAGTATAGCATATTGAATTATGATTGGATTGAATTCTTTGTCAACCTGCAGCATTTCACAGAGCTCTGTATTCTCCAGTGGGAGCCCATTATTCTTTGCTCAAACTAAAAAAAAATAGATGCTGTAAGTAGGAAAATATCTCTTCAACAGCTTTTGTGGCATTTTGACAAACAAAATAAGTGTACGGAAATGGTTAAAGGAGATGTAGCAGTCAACTCTAAGGGCAGCTGGTGTTGATGATGAGATAAGAGAGGCACACTTTGAGAACCCTTAAGCCACAAAGTGTTAAAGAAATGATCAAAGAGAAGAAATAAAACTCAGCAGAAGAATTAGATGTAATAGTGCAGCCGTGGAGTAATTTCTCCTCCTTAAATGAACACAAATAGATAATCACTAGACAACATTAAACTTTATTTTTTGCCACACACAGTTCCTGATTTTTAATTTGCTAGTACATGAATTTACTATACCATGAAGTAATAGGAAGAAGAAAAGACTTTTGAAATAAGAAACAGTAGGTTAATAATTTTTGTTAGCTTTTGATTTAGGAAATGGCCCTTTTTAGACATTGGGCACTCTAATGCAGACCACATTTCTCAGCCTACGAAGAAACATCAAATTAGAGTTGCCAACACTTGTGGCTATGCAGTTGGCATTGATAGTGGGATAATTGATATACTCTTCCATAACGCTTAAGTGACAAAGTGTTAAGAGTTGATCAAGCAAATCCCTCCCCCCCCCCCATGAAGGTTTATTGAAACTTTATCTGAAAGCTATGAAAAACATTTTTTTGCACATGGAAACCCTGATTTTCTAGTACTGTATATAAATTTACTACGACGTGAAGTAAGAGGAAGAAGAGTTTTCTCAAATGGGCATCTATGATGTTATGTTTGTTATGTTTGTTATGTTTATTTGATTAGTTGGAGTTGATGGTGTTTTGAATCCAGGAAACATAGTTGCAAACCTTGGTGTAGACACCAGGATTGTCTTTCTGAGCACAACCATAGCCCCAGGAGACAATCCCCTGCAGTTCCCCATTGCAGACTACAGGTCCGCCAGAGTCTCCCTGAAAGAGAGTCCAAGGAAAGCTTATTCAGAAAGTAGTACAGGTAAAGGATGGAGCTTCTTTGTATTGCCCTTTATTTGGAGACCAGACAAGCCCTCATGTCTGTGAGTTTTGTGTCCATAAAATACAAAATTTATCTGATTTAAACGCATTCCCATATTTGGACACTTCTGACATCTAATATAATTTTTTCCACCCTCCAAATAAAACGTCACTTAAGCTGTTGTTAAGAACATCTCGTATGGCTAGCTGTAGTCAGTGGTGCCCCAAGAATTGAAGAACTAGTGAAGGATTTGTATTAGAAATATGCTAGCATAGCAGCAATTATGTAATTCTAAAGATCTTTCAGGAATCCCATGCCCTTAAGGCAGCATAAAATCTAATTTGGATTGGTCAAAGGTGAAATAATTGAAAATGGATTGACAGAAGAATCTTGTTAGCATTTACTTTAATTGCCCCATTGTTGTAGGCGTGTAAAGCACCCTGCAAAACAGCAAGCTTTATAACACTCTCAGATTTTTTTTTAAATTCTGAAATGTCATTAGTTCTTTTTTATGATAATGGACAGTCAGCAGTTCGATACCCGAATACTGCAGGACAGAATGAGCTCCCGTCTTTGTCCCAGCTCCTGCCAACCTAGCAGTTCGAAAGCAAGAAATTGCAAGTAGATAAATAGGTATTGTACCACTTTGGTGGGAAGGTAAACAGTGTTCCATGCACTCCGGTGTCTAGGCATGCCTGCCAGATGTCCACGGAAATGTCTGCAGAAGCAGACAGTGCTGGCTCTTTGGCTATGAAACAGAGATGAGCACTGAACCCTAGAGTCGGATATGACTGGCTTTTAATCAAGGGTGACCTTTACCTTTATGATGAAAAATAGCGTATGTAGACATTGGACTTTTTCTCTAGACCAGAGGGGAAACGTGAGTGACATATGGCCCACGGATGTTACTTTTGTGGTCTCAAGAGCCAAACAGAATTAGAAAAAACAACAACAATTCCTCAAAATTCTCTTTTCTTAGGAAATATATATATTCTGCCCTGATCATGAGATCTCAGGGGAGAGTAGAACAATATAAAACAATAAAAATCCTTCAAAATTGTTTAAAAATTATTAAGAAATAAATGCCTAAAAATGCCCTGGTGAATAGCCACGTTTTAACTTGGCACCAGAATGAAATTAATGTCGGAGCCAGTAAAGACTTTAGGGGGAAAACAATTCATAACTGGAGTGATATGCCTAGCAAAATCCTCCACCATGTCTAAACTTAATTGTTCTGCATGGTAAGAAAGGGGAACACCCCCAATAGATCAGAGTGATCAGGCAGGTCCATGCAGACAGTGGTGTTCTGTCAAGGGTCCATATCCCAAAGACATTAAGAGTTTTCTAGGCTATTATCAAAACCTTCAACTCAAACCAGAAACACATTGGCAACTAACGCTATTCTTTCAGAACTGGTGTCATAAGATGTTATGTATGCATGTACAATGTCTCTTTAAATGTATGAATGTAACAAGCCTAAATCACAATGTATCTCAGCTGCTAAGGAACGCGAGCAAGCCACCCATAGAGGGCAGCTGCGAGCGTTCAGTCTCACATGGTTCACATTCCCCAAATCACGAACAGCCGCGGGAGATTCCCGCATGTCAAAGAACCACAGAGGAACTACAGAAGAAGAACTACAGGAGAGAGGCGTGACCGGGGCGAGGTCACGCCGGTAGCAGCCAATAAGCTACCGTGCAGCCAGATTAAAATGTATTGTGTTACTGTATATAATGAGATGTACCTCCGCCATTACCACATGTTCTTACAGACCATCAATCAATAAACCTGTGTTAGTCCTTCCTGCGACTCCTTCTTTGTCTCCCGTGCAAGACACTAAATTGGCGACGAGGATGGGATCGATGGCGAATCCCAAGGTCAAGCCGTACCAGTTCGATGTCAGCGAGCCCGAGCAGTGGGAGCTCTACGAGTGCCAGTTTTGGCACACGATGGAAGCCAACGGCGTCGACGACGACGCACTGATGCGCTCGCACTTCCTGTCCCAGGTGGGGCCGGCCGCGATGCGCATCCTGATGACCCTCGTGGCCCCCCGAAAGGTGGACGAAGTGCCCATCGACCGCATCTTGGAAGCGCTGCGAGAGCACTTCCAACCGCCGGTCTCAATCTTCCCAGCCCGGGTCGCGTTCCACCGGCGAGACCAGCGCCCAGGCGAGTCTGTGTCCGCCTACGTGGCGGCCCTCCGGCTGGCAGCGGTGCACTGCCAATGGGACGACCTGGACCAGGCCCTCCAAGACCGCATGTTGTGTGGTTTGAGGGACGAGGAGCTACAGAGGCGCCTGATGACCCGTGACAGCCGCCTCACGTTCAACGAGGTGCTGCGGGAGGCCCAAGCGGCCGAGGAGGCCAGGAGCGGGGTCAGGCTGTTCAAGTCCCGAGGGGCCGCGGCCGAGAGGGCCAAGTCACCAGTGCAAGCGGCCCGGCGGACACCAACAAAGACTGCCTGGCGGGCCCCCAAGCCGCCCGCCGGCTCACCAGCGATGTCCGAGGAGTCGTCTACGACGACAGACCCCTGTTCCAGCGAGGACGACGACGTCCAGCAGATTCGGAAGCGCGGGGAGAAGCGTGAGACCCGCGACAGAAAAGACCGCTGTTGCGACGGTTGTGGGGCGTCCCACGACCGCACGAGGTGCCCGTTTCGCAAGGCCGAGTGCCACAACTGCGGCCGGAAGGGGCACATCGCCAGAGTTTGCAGGCGCGGACGGACCGAGGACAGGAGCGGCCCAAGTCACCCCCGGGGACACCAGCGTAAGGCGACCGGCACGAGGAAGGTCGCGACCGGTTCCGACGAGGAAGGCGTCAACCGCGTGGGACTGGAGCACCGGCGTTTCTTCGTTGAGGTACAGTTACAGTGGCTCCCAGTGAGGATGGAGATAGACTCGGGGTCATCCTATTCCATCCTATCCCAGAGAGAGTATATGCGCATTCCCCCAGAGGCGCGGCCCAAACTGCGGGCCCTAAAGTCGAACTTGCGGGACGTGCAGGGAAAAGGGATCCCAGTGTTGGGGGTGGGAAAGTTCAAAGTGAAATTTAAGAACTATTCGGAGAGACTGCCCCTAGTCGTCCTCAAGGGGGGAAGGTGCTGCCTCCTGGGAACACAGTGGTTTGCTCCCCTGGGAATCGAACTGTCCGGCATTAACGCCATCGAGACTGACCCAATGCGGGACGTGTGCAATGCACACCCGGACGTTTTCAAAAAGGGGCTCGGAAAGTACCGGGGGCCCCCAGTCTCTTTTGAACTAGATCCAGCGATCCGGCCCATCCGCCTCAAGCCAAGGAGAGTGCCTTTCGCACTAAAGGACAAGATCGAGGCGGAACTGGACAAACTGGTGGGGCAGGGGATTTTGGTTCCCGTCGATTCGGCGGAATGGTAGACGCCGATTGTTACGGCCCTTAAATCAAACGGGGAGGTCAGGATATGTGCGGATTATAAATGTACGATTAATAAGGCCATTCGGCCAAATGCATACCCGGTGCCTGTGGTCAGCCACCTACTGGCCACGTTACATGGGGGGAGGTGCTTCGCCAAGCTAGACTTAGCGCAGGCTTATCAACAGCTCTCGGTAACCCCAGCCGCCACCGCCGCACAGACGATTGTAACCCATAAGGGAGCCTTTAAAGTGACGCGCCTCCAGTTTGGCGTGAATTCGGCTCCCGGGATCTTCCAAGCCCTCGTGGAACGCCTATTAAAGGGGCTTCCAGGTGTTCTCCCCTACTTCGATGATGTCCTGATAACAGCGGGGAGTGAGGCAGAGCTAGCCACGAGGTTAGATGGGGTCCTCTCAGTCTTCGAGAAAGCAGGGCTCCGTCTTCGAAAAGACAAATGCGTATTTTTCGCAAGAGAAGTCGAATTCCTCGGGTTTAAGGTAACCCCAGAGGGAATTCGCCCCTCAGAGTCCAAAGTCGCAGCTGTAAAGAATGCCCCCCGCCCCACCGCAAAGCCAGAGTTGCAGTCTTTCCTGGGGCTCCTCAATTTTTATCATTCATTCCTGCCAAGGAAGGCATCGGTCGCGGAGCCACTGCACGCCCTACTAAAGAAGGACGCGGCTTGGCGGTGGGGGGACAGGCAGGAGAAAGCATTTAAAGAGTTGAAGTCACTCCTTTCCTCGAATGCTGTCCTGACCCATTTCGATCCGAGAAACCAGTGGTTTTAGTATGTGATGCATCCCCGGTGGGGGTGGGGGCGGTTCTGTGCCACGTGCTAGAGAGCGGGCGGGAGGCCCCGGTGGCGTACTATTCAAGGTCCCTTTCTAAGGCTGAGCGCAATTACGCGCAAACGGATAGGGAGGCCCTAGCCATAATTGCGGGAACGAAAAAGTTCCATGACTTCTTGTATGGCCGCGAGTTTACGGTGGTGACTGATCACAAGCCGTTGCTGGGAATCTTCACCACCGGCAAACCGACCCCCCAAATCTTATCCCCCAGGATGTTGCGTTGGGCTATATTCCTCAACGCTTACCAGTACGAGCTGATTTACCGCCCAGGGAAAGAGATCTCCCATGCAGATGCACTATCCCGATCCCCTCTCCCTAGCCTAGGAGACCCCACATGCGAGGTGGAGCAGGACCACCAAGTCCTGCTGATCGAGGCCCTCGACTCACCCCCCATTGTCCCGGCCGACCTCGCCAAGGCGACGGCGGCCGACAAGACCCTAGCCCAAGTCAGCTCCTGGGTTAGAAAAGGGTGGCCCACTACTCCCCCAGGTGAGGAATTCCAGCCGTTTGGCAGACGCAGAGTGGAGCTTTCCCTGGAAAGGGGCTGCTTACTCTGGGGACAGCGGGTAGTCATTCCCGAGAAGCTGAGGGCGAGGGTGCTGAAGCTACTGCACACCAGCCACCCAGGGATCGTGCGCTCCAAGGCCCTAGCTAGGAGTTTTGTTTGGTGGCCTAAAATAGACGCAGATATAGAACGGTTAGTGGGCACGTGTGAGAGCTGCCAGAGCTCTCGGCCCGAGGAATCCAAGCTACCCCATAGAGAGTGGGACACGGCCCGCGGCCCATGGTCCCGAATCCACGTGGATTTCGCTGGCCCCTTCCGCGGGTCCTTGTTCCTCCTAGTCGTTGACTCTTACTCCAAGTGGTTGGAGGTAATTCCCATGAACAGCACTTCCTCTGCCGCAACCATTAAACAGTTGCGCAAGCTGTTCGCCTGCTTCGGCCTGCCCGACGTTCTTGTAAGCGATAACGCTAGTACCTTCACGTCGGCAGAGTTCAAGACATTTATGGAGAGGAACGCCGTCAGACACATAACCGCTGCCCCGTTTCACCCCGCCACAAACGGTCAGGTAGAGCGCCAAGTGCGCACTACGAAAGACGCACTGCGGCGCAT
The DNA here is from genome assembly GCA_035047345.1 of Bradypodion ventrale. Classification (NCBI taxonomy): domain Eukaryota; kingdom Metazoa; phylum Chordata; class Lepidosauria; order Squamata; family Chamaeleonidae; genus Bradypodion; species Bradypodion ventrale. The sequence goes on along the minus strand of JAWDJE010000002.1, from coordinate 135,660,784 downwards.
GGGTCCCGGTGAGTTGAACCTGCAATTGTGCCAGTTCCTCATCTGCTACAGGACAACCCCCTTAGCCTCAGGTTTTTCCCCAGCCGAACTCCTCATGAGGAGGCGTCCGGCAACTCTTTTTGACCGGATGGATCCGTCCAGGGTGGAGGATGAAGGGAGGAACATAAGCATGGGGGGAGGGAGCTCCAAAAGTTTTGCGATAGGGGACCTGGTCCACTGCAGAAACTACGTGACCTCGGGACCAGCGTGGGTTCCGGGCACAATTGTGGAGCAAACGGGGCCGGTATCCTACAGGGTCGAAACCAGTTCAGGGCTACTTTGGAGAAGGCACGCCGACCAACTCAGAAGGCGAGTCACAGGGGAAGGGGCGTCAGCGTTAGGGTCCTCCCCCACCCGCATTACCCAAGGGGGAGACACGGAGGAACCCGCGGATACAAACGCATATCCTGGGTTCTCATCCACAGAGGAGGATACTTTGAAAGAGAGGGATCAGTTTAGTGATGATTTTGATTTTCCGTACCAGGGGGAGTTAGCGGAGTGGTCCCCCAGCCGTCCTAGCGAGAAGAGGGGTTTCAGTTCAGCCCCTGGTACCTCCAGCCCCCCCGGTTCCTGTATCCTAGAGTACTCCATAGCCCCGGCCCCTAAAAAGAAAGCAGCTGGCGGGAGCTCACCCGCCCCCGCCACTAGTTCCCGAACTCCCGAACAGACAACAGGAGGTGGCGGGACCGCGAGGGCATCCTCGTCGGTCCCGAGGTTTGTGCTGGGAGGGTCCCCGGGGTCCTCAGGAAATAAACAGGGGTTCACTTCCCAGCTGTTCATTCCATTTCCGTCCCCCAAGACAAGGGCATCGCTAGCGCCCCACGGAACCACTAACGAGTCTCCATTTTCCGTTGCAGGACGAGACTCCACAAATCCAGGAGTCACAGGCTCCCCTGTATTAGGTCAGGCGGCCGCACGCCCCCGGCGCACTTGCGGCAAGCCACAATGGTTGAGGGACTTCGTCCCATCCTAGGGGGGAGGGATGTTATGTATGCATGTACAATGTCTCTTTAAATGTATGAATGTAACAAGCCTAAATCACAATGTATCTCAGCTGCTAAGGAACGCGAGCAAGCCGCCCATAGAGGGCAGCTGCGAGCGTTCAGTCTCACATGGTTCACATTCCCCAAATCACGAACAGCCGCGGGAGATTCCCGCATGTCAAAGAACCACAGAGGAACTACAGAAGAAGAACTACAGGAGAGAGGCGTGACCGGGGCGAGGTCACGCCGGTAGCAGCCAATAAGCTACCGTGCAGCCAGATTAAAATGTATTGTGTTACTGTATATAATGAGATGTACCTCCGCCATTACTACATGTTCTTACAGACCATCAATCAATAAACCTGTGTTAGTCCTTCCTGCGACTCCTTCTTTGTCTCCCGTGCAAGACACTAAATAAGTGTTCTGAAATTCTTCCAACTGCTGCATCTTGTGCTTGCTGCTGCAGCAGTGGCTGCAGTTGCGGGTCAATTGAAAGTGGTTCAAGACTGTATGTTAACCCCCTATGTGGAAAGTGCAACTTTCACCTCTCTGTTAGAAATAGGGAACAGGATAGGTATTGCGATTGTGGTGGGGTTACTTTGGCTACCAAAGGATTTCTTTCTGATCATTTGAATAGCCAGAAGCAATTCCTAAACTTCTCAGAGTTACCTCTGCCTTCTGACTTTCAAGTAACCCTCCCGGGTCTCTCGCTCCTTTTAACCATAATCTAAAACCCTTTGAACAAACAAATCCATTGGTAATTTTAAGTTAAATACAGAGACAGGGATTTTGTGAAAGAAATATAATTACAGATTAAAAAACCTATTTTTCTTGTCACCCAAAAGCAGACAAAATGTAATTTCATCATAATTTTCCTCATGGAAAGCTCATAATCTCACACCCTTCTCAAAATTTCTCCATGGCCACCTATTGAAGACCTGTGCTTCCATTTGGAATTTATTGGAGTGGTCCATGAGTCCATAAATTGCCCTCCTGGCTATTACTCCCACGAATCTTTTACCCATTCAAAAACAGGACACTTCTCAAGCAATTGAGGCATCTACAGAAGGAATCTGTGATGCTTAACTTATACACACTCTTCTGGGGAGGGGGGAGATTTACCTGGCATGAATCTTTGCCACCTTCCAGGAATCCCACACAGATCATGTTGCTGGTGATTTCCCCTGGATAAGCTGCACTGCACTGGCTAGAGGAAAGCACCGGAGCTACCAGGCACTGCAGGAGGTCAGGGTAGTTACCTAGAATAATTGTGCAAGAAAAGAAAACAGGAGTGTGCCATTCCTTTTGGAAAACAGACATAGTCATTTCCATAATTATACATTCTCTGGAAATACCTCTTCTTTCAATGTCCCTTTGAAAAACGAAGAAGAGCTTGTGGGCAGGGGTGATATGCAGAAGAGAACCAATGAGAATATGTAACCATTGGTGATATTAGCTTTACACTGGGTAAAAATAGAGCAACTCTTTATTGTAAAACAACTTTCTGAGGTAAAGGGAGGTTGAAATGCCCTAACTAAACTTAAGTTGCCAAATTGGTAACCTTCTAATTCCCTGCCACAATCGATTGCCAGTTGTACAATGACAAAATTGCTTAGCGACCAGACCCGTGGAATGAATTAAAATAGTTATACGGTTTTTTTCTGTTGAATTGGTTAAATAGACTACAAATGGAAAATTGGACTGATTGTTGGATAAAAAAGTATGGATCTTTAATGATGTTCCTTTCTCAGTGAGCTCCTTCCTCCAGCTTCTAATTTGGTTTTGCTCTTGTGTACCCTCAAGAATGTTTGTTCTTGCCATAAAGTTCTTCCTGAATCTGAGCCAGTGGACTCGAAGCACATATCCGTTCAGAGGGTGTCGAGAGTCATTCTGTTGCTTAGTTCTCTCAGCGTCTGGCTAAGAAACTGATACTAGTTTTGTCTATGGCAGAAAGTACTGCTATTATTCACTTTCTTGCTAATTCAAAGCTCTTAATGACCATTCTGCAATTATTGTTGTAGCGTGGGGTTTTTTTTGTTGTAAATTTGTTCCTTTTTGCAAGAATTGTATCAGAAGCCTCACCAAATGTGGCAAGACTCTATGCTGTGGCAATGTCTGATGCTGCCATTGACCTAGCTTCCAGGAGAGTTAGACTTGGGGCAAGAAGAAGCCATGTCAAAAATTCTTTCTATGTAACTGCTGCCTTTCAGAAAAGTACTTAAAACCTGGTTGGCAGGCCATGTTGGGGTACAGGTGGAAGGGTGTCCTCCGTTGGGTGGTTGGTGTAGGGATACTCCTTCCACCATGGCCCCTTCAATCCCTGCACCCTTTTTTAGTGGGCGGGTAGTTTTTATGCAGTTTTAATTAGGTTTTTATGTATGATTATGAACCGCCCTGAGTCAGCCTAGGTTGAGTGGGCGGTATAGAAATTATTATTATTATTATTATTATTATTATTATTATTATTATTATTATTATTATTATTATTATTATTATTATTATTAATAATAATAATAATAATAATAATAATAATAATAATAATAATAATAATAATAATAATAATAATAATAATAATAATAATAATAATAATAATAATAATAAACTTGAGCAGTTCATGGAGTAGTATTTTGTCAGAATCTCCTTCTGCCTCACTGAGACTCATCTCATAGGCATTTCAGAACAGAGAGATGTTGGAGTCTTTGAGTTCACCAGCTCATTTGACATAATAGACAGATCCTGGAATGCCAAGGAAGAAATGCCTAGAATGTTAGCATTAGTATTATCCAGAAAATATTAGTCTGTGTTCATTGCCCAGTAGCATGAGCTAGATGATCTGATTCTTCTTACACTAGCATTTCCCTCATCTTCCTATTGTTTGTACTCTGGAAGTTTGTCACTTAAACCTGCCTGCATCCCTTAATCCCGGACATAGAAAGACATAGAGTACTCACTGTCACTGGCGAGGGTGTTGCCCCAACCAGAGATCAAACACTCAGTCCCAGCACTAACACAGCTAGAGGGCAGAGAGATTGCCTGGACCTGGGAGTTGAGGGTGGCTGCTGAAGACAACTTGATGAGCATGATATCATTGTTCAAGGTATAGGAACTGTAATTAGGGTGACGGATGATTTTGGATGAATCGATGTACTGCTCAGAGCCATCATCTAAGGTCAAACTGTGTTCGCCAAGTCTCACTTGGATACGCCTGGGTAGAAAGGCGAGAGAAAAGAGCTTACTCAGCATTCCCAGTACCATCTGGCACTTAATTACTCCACAGTTCCCAAATCCTGGTCACTAATGTTGCTGTTCTCAGGAACAACCTACCACCCCAAAACAACGCAATGCTTTCAAATATTTGTTCAGTTGTTAATTATTTTCTAGTCTCTTCTAGGCGCTCTGTAAGTTTATATCATTTGATATTTTGCACATCCTTCTGTTGAGTGGAATGTCCTAATGGTGTAGCACTTTGAGAATATGTTGCTTGTGTGATCATGAAGTACAGGTCAGGATCTCCTTGAAGAAGGAACTGTTGACTGAGGTAATGTTATTTGCGAATGTTTTTAGGGCAATAACTCTGCAGGGAACAGAATGGAAGAGATGTTTTTCACTTACGACATGTAGCAGTGGGCAGCTGACACAACCCACTGGCTGTTGATGAGGGATCCACCGCAGAAGTGGTACCCCGAATACAAGGAGACTTGATAGGGGATGGAATTCCTGGCACAGGTATAGCCTCCAACAATCTTGTCATCATCACTGTCATCGACAGGGAAGGCAGCTGGGGAAAGAGTCAGGAAAAAAACACAGAGGCAACTACATTTCAGGGCCTGCGTGAGATATTTTGAACTGGTAGAAATTTCTTCTACCCACATCACTCTTGAGGTGAAGTTTCAGAAAGATTCACAGTCACATTAAAACAGCATCAGTTCTTGTAAGCTGATGAGGACAGGATATTTTTTTGAATAAGCAGATGGATAGAAAGCCCTCTCTTGAAGCTGCCTCACAGAAAATGCTACCCAGTTGCCCTTGAAGCTGCTCGTCTGGCTTCTCTCTCTTTTGACCCTCCACCTTGTTTATCCACTCGCCTATTCGCCATTATAGACCTCTCTCCTTGGTCCATTTGGATGTTTGGCAATATGGGGCACTGTGGGTTTTTGACACGCATGTCTACCACTATGCAATGAGTTTGACAATGTGATAAAGGCCACAGGCAGCCTGTTGGCGTGAGCAACAGGCAGCGCCCAGTAACCCTGCCCCCCAATGCCCCATATACACCACACTTTAGCTTTTTAAAAATAAAGTTTAACAAAAACTGCCATTGTGCCCAGTAGTTTATATGAGGTAGGGGTGTGTAAAGGGGTATTTTGCTGTATTTTCAACATGTTGCCTTCCTAGGTCCATGGATGTGTGTGAATGGACCCTTGGGCTTCCGATGTACAGTAAAAGCATTGGATCTGCTGAAGCTCTCTGTGGGTACTATTTATACTCTGCTAAAGTAAAGGGGGCTATTTAGTGTGAATTATAATTTTCTGGAGTCGGGGTAGGGCCTTAGCTCCTTCGTCTCTACAGGTCATTCTCCCTCTTTAACCAATCTTAAAATACAAGTGCTTCTGAAGATTAATTAAATATTTGAGGGCCTGTTTTAGCCCCCTGTTCCAAATTTTCAAAACCCAGCTTGGCCTATTATAAATTCAGAAATGACACACAGGTCCTCTACAGACCTTCAAAGTCTGAGGCATCTCAGAGACTTCCTGGCTACAAAGGAAGGGAAGGAAACAGGTAGGCTTACCAGCCACTCCCAGGAAGGCTACGAGCAAAATGAACTTCATGGTGTCTTTGTTCTGGTCAGACAACTGGCAGGAATTGTTTTCGATATTTATCCCCTTCCAGAGACTTTTATCTCCAATCCAAGGACTTCACCAAAGGGAAAAATACACAACGGAAAATCCTGTAATCGTGACTTGGACCTGGAACCAACAACAGGTGCAGAAGAGAGGAACAAGATCACACATTAATCAAAAAGCACACAAAATACAAGAAGTCACCAGCATTCTCTTTTTCTTGTGATTCCAGCAATTCTCGCTTATTTTCTTTCTCGGTTCTTCCTCCTGATAACCATGTGTGCTTTACAAAGTTGGTCTTAACTTTACCTGGGCCTCCTCTTCCCCTCCGAAATGTGTCTGAAGTGGTATTTGTAAGTGAAAGAGATACTTGTATCAAACATTCCATCCTGCAGTACTCGGGAATCGAACTGCTGACCTTCCGCCTCCCAGTCTTACATATACCGCCCCATAGCACTTAGTGCACTCTCTGGTTGGTTCACAGAGTAATTAGCAGCTTGCCCCCATTTTACTGATCTCAGAAGGATGAAAGGCTGAGTCAATCTTGATTCCCGGTCAGGATCGAACTCACAACCTTCTGGCTGCAGTACAGCAGTTTAGCCTCTGCACCACTGTTGTGTTCTAAGGGTTTTACCTTCCACATGGATTACAATGTATCTGAACCAATGTAACCTTGCCTATAGCAACAATGTAACCTTCAGCTGTATCATATGAACCCTGCATTAGGACGCGAGCTAATGTCCACCAGCTGGCAGCAGCGAGCGTCCAAGCTCTCTTGGTCCGAACTCATCAAAGGCAACAGCGCGGGAAGCTTTCCCGCCACTACCTACACCTGGACAAGAAGGGCGTGACTCGCAATGACGTCACGCAGGCAGTAGCCAATGGGCTACCATGGCACCACGTTCAAATGTATTACTACTGTATATAAAGAGCTATCGATCCGCCATTACCTCATGTTCCCTCTGTCCACGATGCAATAAACCTGAGTTAACCCAGCCCGAGGCTGTGTCCTGTGTCTTGGTTTTCATACACCAAATTGGCGACGAAGGTGGGATGATGGATTCCCAAAGCGCCAGGACACAGAGCGGGTTCAATATTACCAAGCCGCAAGACTGGACCATCTTTAACATGGATTTCAAGGCGGCATTGGTGGAACTCAAAGTCAAAGACGACGAGGAAAGGAAGAGGGCCATCCTCACCCGAATGCTGGGTGTAGAGACCAAGCGGACGCTGGTGGGCATGATCGAACCGAAGACGTTGGACGACTTCAAAACCGACGACATACTGAAGTTGCTGCGTGAGCGTTTCCAACCCTCGAAGGCAATGTTTCCCGCTAGGAGTGCGTTTTGGAGGCGAGTCCAAGCGCCGGATGAGTCGGTAGAGGCTTTCGTGGAGGCCCTGAGGGTAGCCGCCGTTCCCTGCAAGTGGGACAACCTGGAGATGATCATGAGGGACGTCGTGCTGTGTGGCCTGAAGGACAAGGAAGTGCAGCGCCGCCTGATGAACAGGGAGCCGCCACCCACGCTGGCCGAGGTCGTAGAGACCGCGGAATCCGCGGAGTCCACGAATGCGGGAGTGGACGAAATACACGAGTGGCGTGAGTGGCGTCCTAGGGCCAGCAAAGCGGAAAGCTCGGTGCGCGGCAAGTCAGGACAGCCGGTGCACGCGACCCGACGAACCTCGAGATCCTCTACAGATGGCAGCGACGGCGAAGAGGTACAGAAGGTCCGGAAAGGGGGGCGCCGCTGCGATGGTTGTGGGGCGGCCCACGAGCGTGCGAAGTGCCCTTTCAGGAAAGCCGAATGTTACAGCTGTGGCCGGCGCGGGCACATCGCCAGGGCATGCAGAAATCGGAGAGAGGGCCGGAGGCAGTCGAAAGACTGTTCGGCCAGACCGGACCGTCCAGCGAGACCCCAAGATGGCGCCCGAACCACGAGGAAGCAGGACGGCGTGGGTCGCGTCTCGGACGGCAGTGAGGACGACGCCCCCGTGTTCAGCGTGTCCGCGGGACAAAACCATTACTTCATTGAGGTAATAGTACAAGGGGCCCCTGTTAGGATGGAGATTGACTCGGGGTCCTATTATTCCATAATTCCCCAGAAAGAGTTCTTGAAGATCGACCCCCAAGCGCGGCCCAAACTTAAGACTCTGAGGTCCACGCTACGAGACGTACAAGGGAACAGCATTCCAGTGCTGGGGGTCGGGAAATTTCGGGTTCGTTATAAAAGACATTCCGCAGAACTCCCGTTAGTCGTTCTCAAAGGGGGGAATTGTAGCCTCCTAGGGACGCAGTGGTTTCAGCCCTTGGGTTTGTTCATAGGGGGGGTGCATGCCGTGGGCGCGGATCCGATACAAGCGGTGTGTGACGCGCACCCCACCGTGTTTGAAAAAGGACTTGGAAAATTCAAGGGACCCCCTGTAGCCTTCGACCTAGACCCGGAGGTCCGCCCGATAAGACTCAAACCGCGCAGGGTGCCTTTCGCACTAAAGGACAAAATAGAGGCGGAACTGGACAAATTGGTGGGCCAGGGGATTCTTATTCCTGTTGATTCCGCGGAGTGGGAAACTCCAATCGTAACAGCCCTGAAGGCTAACGGGGAGGTGCGCATTTGCGCTGATTATAAGTGTACAATTAACAAGGCGATTCGCCCTAATGCATATCCGGTGCCAGTGGTCAGCCACCTTTTGGCCAGGCTAAATGGGGGAAAGTGTTTCGCTAAGCTCGACCTGGCACAAGCCTATCAACAACTCCCCGTAACTCCCGCCACGGCCGCGGCACAAACGATAGTCACACATAAAGGAGCGTTCCAGGTGTCGCGTTTACAGTTCGGCGTGAACTCGGCACCCGGCCTTTTTCAGTCGCTTGTGGAACGCCTCCTGAAGGGGCTGGAGGGGGTGTTACCTTATTTTGATGATGTATTGATAACAGGGGGGAGTGAGGCCGAACTGGCAAAGAGATTGGATAAAGTGCTAACTGTGTTCGAGAAAGCGGGGCTGAGACTGAGGAAGGACAAATGTGTTTTTTTCGAAACCGAGGTCGAATTTTTAGGGTTTCGGATCACACCCGAGGGTATTAAGCCGTCCAAATCCAAGGTAGCAGCCATTAAGAAGGCCCCTCGCCCCACATCCAAAACCGAACTTCAGTCATTCCTGGGGCTCCTCAATTTCTACCATACATTCCTTCCGCAGAAAGCCTCCGTGGCCGAACCGCTTCATCGGTTACTTAAGAAGGAGGAGACATGGATGTGGGGTGACGAGCACGAGAAGGCGTTCAACGAACTAAAGCAACTTTTAACATCGGACGCAATCCTTACGCACTTCGACCTCAAACGGCCGGTGGTCTTAGTCTGTGATGCATCACCGGTGGGGGTGGGGGCGGTGCTTTGCCACGTGTTGGATGACGGTCGGGAGGCCCCAGTGGCGTTTTACTCAAGGTCCCTGTCCCAAGCAGAGCGAAATTACGCACAAACCGACAGGGAGGCATTGGCAATAGTAGCGGGGACCAAAAAGTTTCACGATTTTCTGTATGGCCGCCCATTCAAAATCGTGACGGATCACAAGCCCCTGTTAGGAATTTTCACGGCAGGCAAGCCCACGCCGCAGATACTGTCCCCGAGAATGTTGCGATGGGCCATTTTTCTTAACGCATACCAACACGAGTTGGAGTACCGGCCCGGAAAGGAGATCAGCCATGCTGATGCGCTGTCGAGATCCCCTTTGCCCTTGTCGGACGACCAAAAAGCCAGAATAGGAAGAGACCGCCAGGTGTTGCTAATCGAGGTTTTAGACGAACCCCCAATAGTACCGGCCGATATAGCCAGGGCGACAGGCAAGGACAGAACGCTGGAGAAAGTCAGCTCATGGGTGCAGAAAGGGTGGCCAGCATCGTCCCCAAGCAAGGAATTCGACCCATTCTTTCGGAAGAAGCTAGAGCTGTCCATAGAAAGGGGGTGCCTATTGTGGGGCCAACGGGTGGTGGTCCCGACACCCATGCGGCCGAGGGTACTCAAACTGCTGCACGTCAGTCACCCGGGCATCGTTCGCTCCAAAGCGCTGGCCCGCAGCTACTTTTGGTGGCCACAGCTGGACGAGGACATTGAGCACATGGTCGGCACTTGTGAGGCCTGCCAGGGGTCCCGACCAGAGGCGGCCCGTCTCCCGCATAGGGAATGGGACACAGCGAGGGGACCATGGTCCAGAGTGCACGTAGATTTCGCTGGCCCTTTTCGAGGAACCATGTTTCTCCTGGTGGTGGATGCATTCTCAAAGTGGCTGGAAGTCATTCCGGTAAAGAGCACGTCCTCCGCCACTACAATTAACCAACTACGGAGAGTCTTTTCAACGTTCGGCTTACCCGACACTTTAGTCAGCGATAACGGGAGTTGCTTCACCTCCTCAGAGTTCGGGGCATTCATGGAGGCAAATGCCATTCGGCATGTCACGTCCGCGCCGTTTCACCCGGCCACGAATGGCCAAGTGGAACGGTTGGTGCGCACAACAAAGGAGGCGCTTCGGCGCATGGGCCCCGGGGACCTAAATCACCAAGTATGCCAGTTCTTATTAGCGTATAGGGTGACCCCCTTAGCGTCAGGTTACTCGCCGGCGGAGCTATTGATGCGGCGAAAACTGACTACGCTCCTGTCCAGGCTAGACCCCACAAGAATTGAGGATAAAGGAAAAAACGTAGGGTTGGCAGTCTCGAAAGGTTTCGCCGCCGGCGACCCTGTTCATTGCAGGAACTATGCCAGCGCGGGGCCAGCCTGGGTGCCGGGGACGGTTGTAGAACAGACGGGGCCAGTGTCGTACCGGGTCGAGACCCACACCGGTCTCCTCTGGAGGAGGCACGCAGACCAACTGAGGCACCGAGTAAGTGGGCCTGTCAGTGAGGATCAGCAACAAGATTCAGCGTTAGGGTTCTCCCCCACCCGTTCAACCCAAGGGGGAGACAGCAGCGGACAACAGTCCCAAGCAAGGGGGGAAGGAAGAAGCAGCGGCCCCGACTCATATCCTTTTGATAAACCAGTTCTATCAGAAGCCGGGGTAGGGGGAGAGGAGTTCGCGACCGCTGCCCCCGAATGGACTTTAGATTTTGATTTAGCGAGCCGGGGGGGTTTTCAGGAGTGTTCCCCCACCCATCCAAGCGAGAAGAGGGGTTTTTCGTTAGCCCCCAGTGCCCCCGGTTCCTCCCTAAGTAAGAGCACACCTCCCAACAACGCCGCAGAGCCGCGGCAAGTCACTAACGAGTCTCCCTCTCAAATTACAGGACAGGAAACCAGGGGACAAAGAGAAGGTAGCAAACCCGGGGAGAGGCAGCCCGCATCGAGACCCCAGCGTGTTCGAAACAAGCCATCTTGGCTGAGAGATTTTGTCTCCTAGGGGGGGGAGTGTCTAGAAGCATGGGCTCGAGACGTTGTCTCGTCCTAGGGGGGAGGGATGTTGTGTTCTAAGGGTTTTACTTTCCACATGGATTACAATGTATCTGAACCAATGTAACCTTGCCTATAGCAACAATGTAACCTTCAGCTGTATCATATGAACCCTGCATTAGGACGCGAGCTAATGTCCACCAGCTGGCAGCAGCGAGCGTCCAAGCTCTCTTGGTCCGAACTCATCAAAGGCAACAGCGCGGGAAGCTTTCCCGCCACTACCTACACCTGGACAAGAAGGGCGTGACTCGCAATGACGTCACGCAGGCAGTAGCCAATGGGCTACCATGGCACCACGTTCAAATGTATTACTACTGTATATAAAGAGCTATCGATCCGCCATTACCTCATGTTCCCTCTGTCCACGATGCAATAAACCTGAGTTAACCCAGCCCGAGGCTGTGTCCTGTGTCTTGGTTTTCATACACCAAAACCACCAGGACTCCTTATATATTATATACAGTTATTGTATTTTGCAAGAAGAATGAAGTTGCTTTGCTGTGATTTCAGTCGTTGCACATGAGGCAAACCCTGGGTGGATCCCTAAGCAAGCGGCTGCACTTGGTCACTGGCAAAAATATGTGGCAAAAATGAAGCCAGTTGAGCTTCCCTTCAGTGTCAGTACCAGGAGTGTCTTCTAGCCACCATGGCACTGGCTGTTTGGCGACATTGTTTTTGTAGAGATCTCTGATGGTTGATGCGAATAACTCATGATCAAAGTTCATTTAAAAGTCTTTATTTGGGAATCAAGGGTATCCATGCGAGGTTCCGAAGGGGTCTCGGAGTAAGGTTAAAGGGTAGGATGAGGTAAAGCGGGAAAACCTCTATATATATACATAGGATATGTCATCGGAGCATTGCATCCCGGTACATGTAGATTGAGGCAGTTTGATATTACATCTGACAGTTTTTGATGACAAGAAGTCATCTCTGAACTTACATTCTCCCCATTTCCCTTTCACCCCCATTTCCCTTTCACATGTCCCTTTTCTGATTTGATTTGATTAGTATTCTGGGCAGGTTTGAACTGTTACAGAATTTTGAATTTCTCTCTTTAAAAACAAACAAACACCTCTTTCACCGTGCAGTAGAAGTACAGAGGGCTACAAGTCTTCCAGAGTCCACCCCTTTCTCATTAACTGGCTTTCAAAATCTCAGTACAGTAAAACCCCTACTTACGAAAAAAAGTCCGTTCTTTATGTTTTTGCTTAAATCGTTTTTTTATGCAACTCGAAGCAAACCCATAGGAAAAAATATTTTTACATAACTCGAAGCAAACCCATGGGAAAATGAAATCTTTGTGTAATTCGAAGCAAACCCATGGGAAACCGTGTAAATTGGGACATGGTTTTAGCACAAAATCATTATGTAAGTCGAATTTTATGTAACTAGAGGTATATGTAAGTCATACTGTAATTCATTCAGAGACATTTGTAGGAAAAAGAACTTTAGAAGTTCCTTTTCTTACAGTTACTTGGAATTACAAGCATGTTCATACTGCTTTTGTTAATACATGTACGCCAGCAAATCAACAAACAGATCAACAGCAACAAATAACTGACACCAGCCAACAAAGAGAGGGAAATAAAACAGAGCCAAGAGAGGCATGGCTGTCCTTGAATTGAGAGGCAGGAAGGAACAATTGGTTAGTGCTGGATAGATGGATAGTCACCCCAGTCGAGAAAAATCCCTCTCAGTCATTCCATCTACATGCAGCATGTGAGGTGGTTATAAAACTCCAGTACCAACAGCACATGAGATAGGGTCAGGGTAAGACGGAGTACATAGGACACCCACCCACCCCCAAGCAAACCCCTTGCTCTGACAAAGATTGGAGTTGTAATAAGGCCTCTTATACCAGCTGAAGCCTTCACATACCTACCCTCCAAGCTATTGTTGTTATATGCCATCATTTTACTGTAATTTAATTTAATTTTCAAACATCTATGCTGCCTACTCAGACGAACCCGACTCAGGCCGGTTACATCAATACTAAAAACATGTAAAACAGATACCCCACCCCCACCCCCAGTTATCCCACCCATCCATCATATCACATGATGGACATGAATGTGTTCGCTAACTTTTCTTCAAACATCTCTGAATTTTTACTTCTGATCAAAAATAATAACAATAATTATTTAGTAATTATTAATAATTTTTGTTAGATTTTGATTTAAGATATGGCACTCTTTAGGCATTGGGCAATCTAATGCAGCCCCCATTTCTCTGAATGTGAAGAAACATCAGAGTGGCCAACACCTATGGCTATGCAGCTGGTCTTGATAGTGGGATAATTGATATACTATTTCTTAACTATTAAATGACAAATTGTTAAGAGTTGATCACAGAAATCACTAGACTTTTCTTTCTATGAAAGTTTGTTGTTGTTCAATCGCACAGTCGATTCCGACCCTTTGTGACCCAATGGACCATTTCCCTCCAGGCACCTCTGTCCTCCACCATCCTCCTCAGCGCGCCCAGCTCTGTGCCCATTGTGTCTACAATACCATCTAGCCATCTCATCTTTGGACGCCCCCTTCTTCTCTTGCCCTCTATCTTTCCCAGCATCAAAGCCTTCTCAAGTGAGTCCTCCCTTCTCATTTGATGTCAAAAGTACTTTAGCTTCATCTTCACTATATGTCCCTCCAATGAAGTCAGGGTTGATTTCTTCCATTATCGATCTATTTATTCTCTTTGCTGTCCAGGGGACTCTCAGGACTCTCCTCCAACACCACATCTCAAAGGCATCTATTCTTCTGTATTCAGCTTTCCTAATGGTCCAGCTCTCACACCCATACATTACCATTGGGTGTTTTTTTATTTTTATTTTTTGCACATCAATCCCTGATTTTCTAGTACTGTATAGAAATTTACTACTCTGAAGTAAGAGGAAGAAGAGTTTTCTCAAATGGGCATCTATAATCAGTTGGAGTTGATAGTTGCAAACTTTGGTGTAGACACCAGGATTGTCCTTCTGAGCACAACCATAGCCCCAGGAGACAATCCCCTGAAGTCCCCCATCGCAGGCTATGGGTCATCCAGAATCTCTCTAAAAGAGAGTCCAAGGAAATCTTATTCAGAAAGTAGTACAGGTAGAGAATGGAGCTTCTTTGTATTGTACTTTATTTTGGGACCAGACAAGTCATCACTTCTGTGACTTTTGTTTCCATGAAATACAGAATTTATCTGACACAACACATTCCCATATTTGGGCATTTCTAATATCTAATATAATTTTGCTATCCTCCAAATAAAGCATCACTTGAGCTTTTGTTAAGAACCTCTCGCTTGGTTAGCTGTAGTCAATGGTGCCCCAAAAATTGGAGAACTAGTGAAGGATTTGTATTAGAAATATGCTAGCATAACAGCAATCATGTAATTTTAAAGATCATTCAGGAATCACATGCTCTGACATCTAATGTAATTTTATCATGATTTTTTTATTTAATTTAAAATACAAAAAATCCACACATCACAATTACAAAAACCCACACACAGCAATGGTTTTAAGAAACAGAAAAAAACAGCACAAGACAGAATAATAGAAACATTTAAATACAATTTCCTCATTGATTCAAACAAGTTTGCAAACTTCCCTCAAACATACTTTTCTTTTAAAGGTAAAGGTAAAGGTTTCCCTTGCTCGAAAGCCAGTCGTATCCGACTCTAGGGTGCAGTGCTCATCTCTGTTTCTAAGCTGAAGAGCCAGTGCTGTCTGCTTCTGAAGACATTTCCGTGGTCATGTGGCAGGCATGACTTGACATCGGAGCGCACGGAACGCTGTTACCTTCCCACTGAAGTGGTCCCTATTTATCTACTTGCAATTTCTTGCTTTCGAACTGCTAGGTTGGCAGGAGCTGGGATGAAGACGGGAGCTCATTTCCGTCCTGCTGTGCATTTTTCAAATGTGTGCCCATATGTCTGGTTTCTTGTACAGTTTTGTTCTTCTCCAAAGCACATTGCAAGGCTCAGAAATGTATTGCTTTTAGAGGCAAGATCAGCTTGGCCCTGTTGCTATTCTAGAGAGGTTTAAGATATATTTTGCCACAACAACAACAGCAACATAAAAAGACCACATCATTTCTGTTTCAGAGTAGGTGTTTCTAGCCTCTGTTGATATGACATTGCCCCCTATTGAGAAAGATATGTTTTAATAATGTAATCTTAACCTATAAAATCAAGTGTTAACCGTTGGAACTTCAGATACAATCCTAAGCCAGGCCCTACTAGCCCGCACTTACCATTCGTGCACACACCCGAACTGGGTCTGCAGGTCAACAAAGGATTGAGAAATGCGCCAGTGGGGCAAGAGCCCCACAAACGCGAAAAAGGGAAACAACTTCATTTCCCAACGTTTCTTGTGCCGCGCCGAGCCACAACCAATCAGGCTGAGAGGCACGAGCAAAAGGAACGTTCGGAAACGCGCTGTGGCCAATCAAAAGGAAACTGCAGGGAAAAAACAATGCACAAGCAGAAAACACAAACGCCAAACTACAAGCCCCAGCGTCCTGCGCACCATGAGTGCTCAGAGCACTGAGGAAGCTGGCGAGCGAAAAATAAAAATAAAAAACACACTGGGAGTGCAAGTCCTCCGCAACCCGACACAGCACCTCACAGAAAAAAACAACAACACAGGGGGGGGGGGTCAAGGGGGGAAAAGGCACTGGGCCCCCCTTGAAAGTGAACCCATTCCCAGGTAAGCAAAGCCATTGGATGGTGCTCTGTCTGCTGACTTTACTTACCACAAAAGGGTTTCAGCAAGGCCAAGCCATGGGAACCAAAGCCCCCCTCCCCAATGGCACCTGAAGCTCCCGATCAGAGTTTCCCCTTTAATATCACTGGGTGGGGGGTTGTGCTTCCCCTCTCTACTGGCTCCCCTGGGGTTGGGAGGGTTGGGGGGACAAAAGGGGTCTGTCTCCCTAACCCTCCTGACCCCAGGAGACCCGGCAGAGAGGGGATTCCCCTCCACACACACACATACCATATTAAAGAGAAGAAACCAAGCGATTACTTCTCTTTAAAAATGGAGGTTATTTTGGGGGGAATCCCCCTCTCTGATGGCTCTCCTGGGTCTGGAAGGGTTGGGGAGACAGACCCCTTTTGTCCCCCCAACCCTCCCAAACCCAAGGAAGCCAGCGGAGAGGGGGATCACAACCGCCCCCCCCCACGATATTAACGGGGAACCCTCAATTGAGATTTCCCTTTTAATATCAGAGGGTGGGCTGGATTCGATCCCCTCTCCTGGGTCCCATGAGTCTGGAAGGTTTGGGGGAACAAAAGGGGTCTGTCCCCCCAACCCTTCCAGAGCCAGGGGACACAGCAGAGAGGGGATCCCCCCATAGGACACCAAAAAACACAAAGAAAAAACAATCAAAAACATCCAAAAATACACAAAAACAACCAAAAATAACACCAAAAAACAATACAAAGTAAACAAAAACAAAAATTTCCAAACACACCCAGCACCCAGCCAAAAACCACAAAATCCAAACACCCCCTCCAAATAAAGAAAAACAGCCAACTCACCACCACATGACCTTACTCCACGACGACCAGAAAAAAATGCATAAAGAAAGAGACTACTTACCGGAAGAAGCTCCACCCAGAGGCCACGAGAGAAAAAACAGTCAAAATACAAGATAACCCCTACCAGTCCCACCTGCTGGCCACAATAGTAAAAACAATTCAAAAAGACACAACAGCCCCACACAAAAGGCCCCAAGAGTAAAAACAAGTCAAAAACATAACACAAAATCACAATTTTACACAAATCAAAAACATATGTCAATAAAAAAATATATTCAAAAATCCTGTGCTGAATTTTAACTCAAATAAAAACAAAAAACAACTAAACACAGTTTAAAAACATTTATTGTAAAAAACATGTACTTTCACATTTTAAAAATTATTACCTACGGTAAAACTATTTTAAAAAATGCATACTAAAACATTATTTGGTTAAATAATTTTTTTAAAAAAGTATATCATCCTTTGTTCTTTTTTTAATACACAAAACCAAAACACCAAACAAAACTGATCACAGTTTATAACAGCCAGTCAAAAAAAATGTGTATAAAAAAAAAATCAATTATAGACTAACCTCTTCTTTACAAACATTAACAACAACAAAAACCCCTTCCAACACCATTTAAAACAGCCTGGCAATGCCAGGCAACCTCTGCTAGTAGGTATATAAATATATCTCAGCCATGGCCATTGTGTTTCTTACTGTAGTCATAGCAGCAGCAGCCTGCGCTTATCCTGCTGAGAAGCAAGATTTTTCTAGTCTATTAGGATTCTGTGTCCTTATCTAGTTTATCCCCAAAGAATGGGCCGGTTTTAAATGCTGGTAGAAATATTGGCCCCTCAAAGATTGTTGCCTTGCCGTGGTGAGTGGGCTTGCATGTTTTGATGATGCTATGAGCTATGCCGTGTAGGACCAGAAAGATGGACAGGCCATAGCAGAGAACTCAGACTAAACACAATCCACTGGTGATAAAACTGGCAACCCACACCAGTACCCTTGCCAAGAGAACCCCATGGACAGTATCAAAAGGCTAAATGATAGGACCTTGGAAGATGAGCCCCTCAGGTGTCCAATATGCTACTGGGAAAGAGTGAAGGACAAGGACAAGTAGCCCCAGAAAGAGTGAAGCAACTGGACCAAAGCCAAAAGGACACTCAGCTGGATGGATCTGACGGTGAAAGGAAAGTCCAATGCTGTAAAGAACAATATTGCATAGGAACCTGGAATGTAAGATCCATGAATCAAGGCAAACTGGATATGGTCAAGAGTGAGATGGAAAGAATTGCACATTGATCTCTTGGGAATCAGTGAACTAAAGTGGACAGGGATGGGAGAATTTAACTCAGGGGAGCATTATATCTACTACTGTAGGCAAGGAGAATCTCTTAGGAGGAATGGAGTGGTCTTTATAGTCAATAAAAAGGTGATGAAAGCAGTAATGGGATACAGTCTTAAAAATGACAGAATAATCTCAGTCTGAATTCAAGGCAAACCATTCAACATCACAGTAATCCAAGTCTATACCCCAACCATTGATGCAGAAGAGGCCATAATCAACCAGTTCCATGAAGACCTACACCACCTTCTAGAACAGACACCAAAAAATGATGTCTTTATCATCATAGGAGATTGGAATGCCAAAGTAGAAAGTCAAAAGGTAACTGGAATAACAGGCAAATTTGGTCTTGGTGTACAAAACAAAGCAGGGCAAAAAGCTAATAAGAGTTCTGCCAAGAGAATACACTGGTCATAACAAACACCCTCTTCCAACAACCTAAAAGGTGATTCTACACATCGAAATCACCAGATGGCCAACACCGAAATCAAATTGATTACATACTCTGCAGCCAAAAATGCAGAAGCTCTATACAGTCAGCAAAGATGAGACCTGGAGCGGACTATGGCTCAGATCATTAAAATCCACACTTGCATTTCTTTGTGAAGATGTTTGGGCTAGGCTTCCTCAATACAGTTGTTCTTCCATTTACTTTAGCAGTGTGTCTGCAGGAGAATCTCCCAGCCACGTATGTCCTGTGTTACTTGCCAAGAAAACACTGCTGGCTGGATTTTCCTTCCCAGACCCCCAAATATCTTGGACCAACATGTCTGCCTGCATTCCCTTCCTTAGATATTTTTGTTTGGTTTCCTTGGCTGTTGCCTCACTGTGTACATTTGCTTAGCACAGAAGTAGGTGCCAGTGTCTTCCAGCTGGGCCACTTCCAAGGAGAGATTCAACTGATAATTTTTCATTCCAGAAGTCTTAAAGTGGCCTCGAAATTTCTGTTCTATGACAGAATCTCCTCGTGAACCTTCTAAGGTAAAAATCACCAGCTGAAGTTGTGCATCTTCTTTTTGCTTGTACCAGTACATGTAACTGGCCTGACTATCTACTTGGGAGCAGGTCAGAATCACAGGTTGCTCCTCCCTGACAATCACATCCACAGACTGCTTGAGAGCCAAACCTATAAGAATGAAAATAAGAATAAATGAGCTGAACATTTAATCCTGCCCTTGGAACCAGCATGCATGTGGTTCTTACCAGTTCTGAAAATCTTATTTCCCAAGACATGGAAAGATCAGAAGTGTATAGTACAGAAATGTAGCCAAAATGGAGTGGAAATGAATTAAGGAGCATTGTAACTAAATATCGCTCTCTATCATACACACATACATACCTGAGATCACATAGCTGTTGTTGCTGTTGTTTAACCTGTTGATTTTTGTAATTCACAGCTTAGTTTGGCCCCAGTCAAAAGTGAGACACAACAATGTTGCTTTTCCTACCTTCTCCTAAAGGTGTTCATGGAACATTTTTGCTTTTACAGTAAACTACTCGCTCCCTTATAAAGAGGCAAGAATTAGTATGCACAAACAGGAATAATCAAAATGTACTTCTATTGTATCACTTCCAATATCTTTAAAACAGTTGTATTAGCCTAAACATACAATAAATGAGTACTAGTTAATCCCAACACCATAAAGTTTGAAGAGCATAGATTCATATTAAGGCAATGTCAACTTATCTGATTCTTTTTCCGTGTCTAGGCCAGATGTGAAACTGTCAAAATGAAGCCATTTTGTAGTTCTTTTCATTTGACCTAGTGTGAGAAAGATTAGCCAGCACAAGGTGGCCGTTGCCTGGCGTACGTCTGATTGTGGTTCAAAAATACCACAATCTTCGAGGAGGCTCTTTCTGTGTACCCTCACATACCTCATGCGAATAATAAAGCCATAAGCAAAATTCATTGGGGTAATCGTACATTTGTCTGACTGAATCAACTGCAGACACTGCAACATTCTCAACATCCAAACAGCAAATGCCACAAACGCAGGTTTGAGAGCAGGAGGTTGACAGAATTAGACAAAGGAGTTTTCAGAGTCATCTATCCCATAAAGTACGGGGCTGATTTTGAGATTGCATACATGGCGAAAGCACAATGTTCCTCCCCTTCTCTTCCTCATCGATTTTAGGCCGGGGACCTCAAACATGACAGACTCTTCTTGTGTAAAAACCATAATCATTCTCATCCATCCATTCTTTATGTTTGGCTCTCTCAGCAGCTGCTTCACTGTGTACTCTTGCTTAGCACAGAAGTAGGTGCCAGTGTCTCCCAGCTGGGCCACTTCCAAGGAGAGATTCAACTGATAATTTTTCATTCCAGCAGTCTTGAAGCGGTCTCGAAATTCCTCTTCTATGGCAGATTCTCCTCCCAAGCCGTCTGAGGTAAAAATCACCAGCTGAAGTTGTGCATTTTCTCCTTGCTTATACCAGTACATGCTGAAATAGCTAGTCTTTGCTTGGGAGCAGGTCAAGGTCACCGATTCTCCTTCCCTAACCACTCTGTCTAGAGACTGATGAAGAGCAGAACCTGTAAGAGCTTTTAGAAAGCAAACATATAGGGCAAAGAGCAATTACAGAGATGGCTTTGAATCAAAGGAGATATTGTAACTTCAAATAAGGGATATTTCACAAAGAGGGTTTGCTGTATTTAAATAATGTGTCATGAAACTAGATATCGGAAGCTCCCTTGGGTTCTTTTTAAAAGACCCTTGATTTTTGTTATGTCAAAGACCTACAACTGCATCATGCTCTGTACAAGATGGACCACTTACCATGGGCTCCTACATAGCTTTATTTTCCAAAAATGAAGAGGAAAATAAAGGGAATGATTTGCAGAGCAAAGGAAGTGGGGAAAGCAAAGAAAAACAGTAAAGAGAGGGAGTACAAGAGAAGCCACCTACCTGAAGAAAATAGTAAAAGAAGAAGCGCATGGTATCTCCTTGAGGTTTCGCAGCACCATGGAAGGCATCGCTTGGACTGAGCCATCTCTAAGCACAACATTTTTTATTTCTATTAAGTAAGTAATTTGAAAAAGCCACATACAGGTGTGGAAACAGGAAGTCATGTGGGCAAAAAAGAGGAAATAGAAGACAGCTGAGGCATGGAGATTGACTCAGCTGGGATAGGAGCAATTTAGCAGAGATAGCATATGTACACTTTTCTGTCTGAAAATAAAGTTAGTTTGTAGAGGAAAGATAGAAATTTGTCAGGTCTCCAGATTTCTGGAAAGAGATTGTCAGATGTTCCTCTTCTACTCACTGTCTGTCTATAAGATCTGTTTCTACTTAGAAGTACAGTGAGGAATTAAAAACCCACTCTTCTAGACTGGTGCTTATGTCCTGGCATAACTTCATGTACTAGTAATAGAAATCAGCTATGGTCATAGCATTCCTGGACAGCAGGCTGTTGAATACACAGAAGAACAGAGGGATTTCCTTGGGGCTGGATGAATGACTGAAATTCTCAAGCATTCAAAGCACCAGTACCTAAGGGCAACCTATATAGTAAAAGGTAAAGGTTTCCCTTGCTCGAAAGCCAGTCGTATCCAACTCTAGGGTGCAGTGCTCATCTCTGCTTCAAAGCTGAAGAGTCAGTGCTGTCTGCTTCTGCAAATGTTTCCATGGTCATGTGGCAGGCATGACTAGACACTGGAGTGCACAGAACACTGTTTACCTTCCCATCAAAGTGGTCCCTGTTCATCTACTTGCAGTTTCTTGCTTTCGAACTGCTAGATTAATCAAAAAATAGAAAATGTATCTCAAAGTTTTTTGAGCAAGAACTCAAAGGATTCCTTCCAATGCCATGCACTTGATGAAGGAGCCATCATTAATCTACAGCAGGGATTCACAACCTACAGCCCATGGGCCGGGGGCAGCCCATGGCGCCGATTAATCCAGCCCACAGTGAGGACCCCGCCAAAAATGCACTGGAAGCAGCAAAAACTTGCCAAAAGTGCGCCATAAGTCCCTGAAAATGGATGAAAATTCCCCTCGAAAATGCTCCACCCTCACTCCTGCCACTACGGGAAGTGATGGAAGTGGTGAAAACAGTCACAAATGCACCACGCTTCCGGCTCACACAGCTGTCTGAGGGGGTGTGGCTCGGCCCATGACACAAAAAGGTTGTGAACCCCTGATTTACAGCATGCCCAATTGCCCATCCTGTCTCCAACAAAGAATTTCTGGTGGGCATAGTTTATGTATTCACCTACAACTAATGAAGTGATAAATCAGATTGCTAAATTTGTCGTTATGTGCCATAAAGTCATCTACAATGTGGGGTGACCCTATGACAATGATGGTGAAACTTGGCACTGCATGTGTTCTTGAACTTCAATTACCAGAAGCTCAAGTCAGCACTCCTGCTGATCAGAGCTTCTGGGAATTGAAGTTCCTGGAGTGCCAAGGTTCACCATCACTACCCTATGAGATATCTCCAAATTGTTCTGTTCTCAACAGGCCTGCTCAGCTCATGAAAACTCAAGATTGTGACTTCCCTCGCAGAGTGAATCCATCTCATGTTTGGTTTTCCTCTTATCCTGCTGCCTTCTTCCTTTTCCAGTACAACCTTTTCCAGTGAGTCTTGCCTTCTCAGGTTGTGCCTAAACTAGGCCTTTGTATATCAGCAAAGGAACAAAATATAATATAGCTGCCATCCGTTCTTATTTTTAAACATTGACCATGAGATGCAAGAAACACATCATTCTGTTACAATGTATAATTGACTACCCAACTGGACAAAACACGAATAGAGTGCCAAACGGTTTTGACAATTGCATAGGGAAAAATCTTGTAGAGTTGGCTTGGCATATATTGCTGTCTGAGAATCTATGGAGCCATATTAGACAATGTAAGGTGGATCTCTCTTTCCCTGTGGGTTTTTCTCAGCAAAATTGAAAAGAAAAGAAATTGCATCAAGAGATCTGGACCACAGTGCAAAACAGAGTTTATATGCCTTGCATGTATACATCACTGCCCCCTCCTGGAAAGAATCTGCAATGATATTTAATAGATGTATTTATATTATATTATTAGGATGGAGATTGTAAGAGAAATCAGTGTCTTCCAACTCTGCCTGAATGGGTTTCTTGGTGAATCGTCAACCTAAACAGAGAACACAGAGAAGTGAGGTATCTCTGGTTAATTGGAATGTCTTCATTTTGACCAATTCCTCCTCAATGCTCAGGTCACAGCAACCACATCTTATCTGGTTTTGACCTTTAAAGCCCTACATGGTAGTGGGCCAGGGTATCTTAGAGACCGCATCGCCCTAAGGACGTCTGTCCGTCCAACCAGAGCGGGCCGGAGGGGCTCTCTAATTGTGCCATCAGCCAGGGGGGCTCGCCTCTCTGGCACAAGGAGGAGGGCCTTCTCCGTGTCCGCATCAGCCCTTTGGAACCTCCTGCCTGTGGAACTGCGTCTCCAGACGGAGTTGTTGCCCTTTAGGAAGGAACTAAAGACCTGGCTGGTGGGCCAAGTTTGGGGTGCTGGTGGGGATGGGGGAACCGTTGGGTGGTTGGTATAGAGAAGTGTGCCTTCCCCCAAGGTCCCTTCGGTTCTTGCGCACCTTTTAGGGGTGGTTTTTTTAAAAAACTTTTAACTTTTTTATCATGTGTCTTTTATGTATTTACTGTCCGCTATGTAAACCGCCCTGAGTTGGATTGTACCTGAGTGGGCGGTATATAAGCGTGAAAAATAAATAAATAAATAAATCTAGTTCCTTTGGTGTGCCAACTGAGGGTAGAAGCAAACATAAGAGGTCATAGAATCATGGACCTGTAGTGCTGGAAGGTACTCCAAAGATCATTAAGCCCAACCCTCTGCCAAAGCAGGAAACTCTGCTTAAAACAGACCTAAAAAGATAGTCACCCAACCTTTATTCAAAAAGTTCCAGTGAAAGAGGAGGTGTAGTTAGAACACAGATGTCTGTGTTTTTGCTGCTGCCTGCTGTGTAGGCAGCATGCCTCGTTTGTAAACCGCTTCGAGTTGCCTTCGGGGTGAGGTTAAGCGGTATATAAATAAAACTTTATTATTATTATTATTATTATTATTATTATTATTATTATTATTATTATTATTATTATTATTATTATTATTATTATTATTATTATTATTATTATTATTATTATTATTATTAAAAGCATGCCAATGTGGGAGAGAAGTGATTGAGGTAGTCATTTGGGTTTGTGAAATCAGATAAATCCTGTGCTTAAGTTCTGGAGATCAAGCTCACCAATCAAAACAAGCTAATTTGGGGATTCTGGAAAGTGGAAGGAACTCTAACTTTGACACTCATCATTAGGGAAAGATTTTATTCTAACCATGGACTACCTATAACTCTAACATCTGTTTTTGCACTAAACTTTTCGCCTTTTTCGGAGGAACCAGATTTGGCCTTAGCCTAGTGGTGGTGAACCTACGGCATGCTTAACAGAGGTGGCACTCAGACCCCTCTCTGTGGGCACCTGTGCAGTCACCCCAGCACAGAGCTTGCCCTGCCCCTCTGACCAGCAGCCCAATGGGAGTGCTTCCTCCCCCCAGCAAATAATTCACCCCGCCCCTCTGCCCAGCAGCCCAATAGGAGTGTTGCCTTCCTCTCCTGTTGATATCTTGGCACTTTGCGGTAAATAAGTGTGTTTTGTTTTGGTTGCAGTTTGGGCACTCGGTCTCTAAAATGTTCACCATCACTGCCTTAGCCATTCATGCTTGAGTTGCTTTCAAAAGACGTACGCTTGGCTTTTGGCTACCTCTTTTTAGTCAGTATTTGAAAGCAATTTTATTTCACCAGCATTCTTAGAATGTATTTGTTTTAATTTCCAGTGCTTATTTTGCGATTCTTATGATGTATATAGATTGGTTTCCATCTTTGGCATTATTTTGGTTCTTTTGTTATTATTATTTTTTTTTTTTGGAATAGTCTATCTGCTTGGAAACACCTTATATAGTATGGCAGGACTGAACCAAGTGAACTAAGAAGAAAAAATACAGTAAAAGCCAAATAAACCTCCTCCGCCCCCCGCCCCCCCAGCAGAAAGTTTTTTTCCCCTCTGTGTTTGTACAATGGGGAAATGTACGCCCTACATGTGTCGGAAGAAGCTTCATTGCTTCTTGCAAACCCATGATAGCATGGAGCACTGCAACCATGAGGTATTATTAATACTCCACATTTTTACAACAAGGTTCTCATCTACAGAATTTAAACCATGCACACCGTCATGAATACACAGGCCAGTGAAATAGAAAGGACTGCTGAATATTTTAGTTAAAATATTTAGATAAAAAGAAAAATGGGATGAGCAGACTGTGGAAATCCTGAAAGAGCAAATCTTTCCTAACAACCTTTCCTCCTTCACCACAGTTATCTTTCTAAGGTCTGGCCCCTGCTCAGCTATTTGTAGTTCTGGTTCAGGAGAACTTCCTTTTGTGACATGCTACATGTTAGTTACTGCAAAACTAACATTTTCTTCTTCAAAGGAGCAATATATCTGACTGAGTTGTTCCACCATAGCAGCAGATGTCACTTAGATGTGATTGCCCTGTCAAGAGATTTTAGTTTGGTTTCCTCAGCCATTGCTCTACTGTGTACTCTTGCTTGCTACAAAAGTAGGTCCCTGTGTCTGTCACCAGGGCACCCTCCAATGACAGATTGAACTGGAAATTCTTCATTCCAGTGCTCTTGAAGCGGTCTGTGAACCCTTTCTGAATGGCAGAGTCTCCTCCAGAGTTTTCTGAGGTAAAAGCCACCAGCTGAAGTTGGACATCTTTTCTTTCTTGTTTGAACCAAGACATGTAAACATTATTGGATGCAATTTGGGAACATTTCAAGGTAATGGACCGTCCCTCCAAGATCACACTGTCTGAAGGAATTTGAAGAACAGCAGAACCTAAAAGAATAATTAACCAACAGTTAAGGATGTCCTCATACTGGGTAGATTTTAAAATGCAGTATAGGTAATCTAGATAATCTAAATCTTCTTCTTCTTTTTTTTACACTGACAAATTTTGAAGAATACAATAAAAGCAAACATCTCAAAGAGATTGGCATTTCATTCAGGTGCAATCTTTTCTGCCTATAAATCGAGCACTTGCAAAGTCCTACTGCTGCTGTTTAAATTATTGATATTTGCAGCCTTCATCTTGTCTTTCTTTAAAACCAAGGTCACTAAAACTACATTTTGCAGGCTTTTCAGATCTTTCATGTTTGTGTTTTCAGGAACCTGACTGATCCAATAGTACAAAGCAAAAGGAACCTGTTTCATAGAGCCTTCAGCTTCTTTGAAATGATTTATATACCTGTATCTGCTACTTACCCCCTTGCTGGGTTTTAAGGTTAGATGGAGGGTCACTCAGCTTCAGGAAGGGCAAAGACCACAAATTTAAGTGATGCTGGTAAACCACTTACCCAACGAGAACAATAGAGCAAAAAGTAAATGGAAGCTCAGGGGATAATTTGGCTTCTCTGCAGCCATCTGCACAATGGAAACAACTGTAGACACTGCAACAACTTCCACACCAAAGTGGCAAGTGCAACATAACACAGATGAGACAACAGGAAATCCTGTGAGCCAGAGGGAGGGCATCGTAAACAGCTCATACAGCAAAGCTAAAAGCAAAATCTGCTAGCAAAGCCAACATTCATTTCTCGATAACCACGTAATCTTTATTTATTTATATTAATTTTTTATAGTTCATATTTTTATAGCTCCCCCACTCATAAAGACTCTGGGCGGCTTACAATATACCCCCCCCCTGCTAAAAACCCCTAAAAACAAATAATCCCAGTAAAAAGCCCCATTTAAAACCCACCCACATATAATAGAATAAAAGAGAGGGAGTATCTCTGATACCAATTGCAATATACTAATTTAACCAGCAGATGGGGTTCACTTCACCATCGACGCCCCACACCTGCCCTGCCAGCCAGGCTTTGAGATCTCTCCTGAAGGGCAGCAATTCCGACTGCAACCTCAGTTCCACTGGTAAGAGGTTCCAAAGGGAACACGGAGGCAAATTGGTAACCAGTGCAACTCCCGAAGCAATGGCGAGGCATGGGCATAACGCCCACACTCCAACACCACCCAAGCAGCCGCATTCTGGACCAACTGCAGCCTCCGATCCAAGACCATGCATATATGCATTATTAGGATGTACCATGACCATGTGTAATTGTATTTTGTAGTACTTTGACAGAAAAAACTTAGATAAAATTCTCTTTTTCCATTTCAAACCTCTCTGGCTGAGTTATTTACTTAAAATATGTTTACTTCTTGGAGAGTGGAAGTGACATAGAAGTGACAATTTATTCTAGATCTTTGGACAACCTCAATTTAATAGGTTATCTTGCAAAAGTTCTCTCTCTCTCTCTCTCACACACACACACACATTCACACAAACATCTTGCCCCCCCCCCCCCAGGTCTTCTTGGATTTCAATTGCAAGAAACTCAAGTCAGGACATATACTGTTGTAATTCCACGACCTCTTGCTTTGACCATTGCCCATCATGGCTATTAAAATTACTAAAGAAGGTGGGGGAGTTGCTGAGGAATATCATTAATGTTTCTCTGACTGAAGGTGTTATGCTGTCTGGTATAAAAGAGAGTGCTATATGCCCTCTGCTGAAGAAGAAAAAAACCCCAAATGTAGCTACAGATATCTTTGATAACTATAGACCTGTAGCTAATAGTCCTTTTTTGGGCAAGGCCATTAAGAGGGTAGTGGCGGACCAGCTGCAGGTGTTCCTGAATGAAACCAACTGCTGGGCTTCCATTTCAGTCGGGCTTTAGGCCTTGCCATGGCACCAAAACCGCTCTGGTCACACTGCACAATGACCTTCTCAGGGAAGTTGACAGGTGTGCTTCGTCTCTCCTGGTGCTCCTGGATTGATCTCTCAGTGGCTTTTGATACCATCAACCATGGTACTATATCTTACTGGGATGACTGTTGGGGATAGAGTTTCAAGACACTGTTTTACAGTGGTTTGTCTCTTTCCTTGGCAGTCACATCCAGAGAGTCCAGCTTGGGGAGTTTATGTCAGTTTCATGGATCCTTCAGGTGTCAATTATCTCCCCATTATTATTCAATATCTACGTTAAACTGCTGGGAGGGATTATCTGGTGATTCAGAGTGTGGTGTCACCAATATGCGGATGACACCCAATTCTATCTCTCTTTTTCATCTTCTGCAGTAGATGCGGTTCGGTGTCTTTGTGATTGTCTGGCCGTGGTCATGGAATGGACCAAACCTAACAAGCTGAGACTGAACTCTGACAAGATGGAGGTTCTGGTGTTAGAGGGTCCATCAGCCTGACTAGGTGATCTGGCTCATAGGATGGATGGGATTGCTCTTTCCCCTTTGGGTCCCGGTACACAATTTAGGGGTCCTATTAGATCAGAGATGCTCAAACTACGGCCCTCGCCACTCCCAGAAGCGGAAGTAAAACACAAAGCTGCCATCAGGGGGGCAAGAGGGACTGCCATCCTGGGCCCGGAGCTGGCAGGGGCCCGACGGCGCTGTGTTAATATTATTTTATTTTTTATTTTTACTTTTTTATGCATGGCACAGAGCGCCACTATGCATGCCCCACCACCGCCAGAGGGATCCACGTCGACCAAGAGCTGCGTGGGAGTGGCTAGGGAGAACTTGCCAGGGGTGTGCTTCTTTAGGTTCAGCTGTACTTCCTTTCTGCATGCGGCCTTCGGCAATGCTCCCACACGCGCCTCGCTCATCCAGGGCCGAAGCCCAAAGGTGCGCAGGAGGAAGCAGCCTCGGTGTGTGGTCTCTTCCGGACTGGGACCGGCGTGCCT
Source organism: Bradypodion ventrale (assembly GCA_035047345.1). Taxonomy (NCBI): domain Eukaryota; kingdom Metazoa; phylum Chordata; class Lepidosauria; order Squamata; family Chamaeleonidae; genus Bradypodion; species Bradypodion ventrale. Next base: position 135,631,820 of record JAWDJE010000002.1, on the reverse strand, counting down.
CGTGGGCTGAAGCCTTGACCACAAGGTGCGCTGCGCCAGTCCCAGTCCAGAAGAGACTGTGCACTGGGGCTGCTTCCTCCTGCACACCTTCGGGCTTCGGCCCTGGGTGAGCGAGGTGCGTGTGGAAACATTGCTGAGCCTAAAGAAGTGTGCGCCCTGGCAAGTCCCCCTTAACCATGCTGCTCTGGCAAGCGGCAGCGGCACGGCAGTGGACAGGTGAACCAATGGCTCTCCCTCCCCGGCGCAGGAAGGATGGAGGCCACTCGGTAGCGGCTTCAGCTCCAGAGCTCCTCATCATGGAGGCGAAGCTGCAACTTCCAGTGAGTCTCCTCTCTTCCTCTTTCTCTCTCTGTGGGTGTGGATGGAGGGTGTGTGTCTGTGTGTGTGTGTGTGTGTGTGTGTAAAATGCGGAAAAATGGAGGGGAGGGTGTGTCTGTATAAAATGGGGGGAATGGAGTGTGTGTGTGTGTGTAAAATGGGGGAAATGGAGTGTGTGTGTGTAAAATGGGGGAAATGGAGGGGGAGGGTGTGTGTGTGTGTAAAATGGGGGAATGGAGGGTGTGTGTGTGTGTGTAAAATGGGGGGAATGGAGGGTGTGTGTGTGTGTGTGTGTGTGTGTGTGTGTGTGTAATGATGAGGTCCCATCTCAGTCCCAGCTCTTGCCAACCTAGCAGTTCGAAAGCAAGAAATTGCTAGTAGATATCCTTATTTATCTACTTGCAATTTCTTGCTTTTGAACTGCTAGGTTGGCAAGAGCTGGGAGGGATGATGGGAGCTCATCATTAGGAACGTAAATAGCATTCTGTGCTGTCCGGTGTCTAGTCATGCCTGTCACATGTTAATGTGACTGATCCAATAGGGAACAGTGACCACAGCTCAATTATGTTTAACTTGATCATAGACTGCAAGTCACTGATAAAATCTAAAACAGAGACCTTAAATTTTCAAAAAGGAAATTTCCCAAAGATGAGGAAACTAGTAAAAAAGAAACTGAAAGGGAAAATTGAGAGAGTCCAAACACTCCAAGAGGCATGGAGGCTGTTTACAAAAACAATAACAGAGGCTCAATTGGAATGCATACCCAAAAGGAAAAAGGGCACTGCCAGGTCCAAGAGGACTCCGATGTGGCTTACAGGAGCTGTTCGGGAAGTGATCAAGAGCAAGAAAAGCTCATTTAGAAGGTGGAAGGCTTGTCCGAATGAGGACAGCAGGCAGAAACATAAATTCTGGCAGAACAAATGCAAGGCAACAATCAGGAAAGCAAAGCAAGACTTTGAGGAGCGTATAGCTAAAAATACTCAGAGAAATAACAAAGACTTCTTTAAGTACATTAGAAGTAAGAACCCAACTAGGAAGGCCATTGGACCATTAGATGACAATGGAAGGCAAGGGGTTATTAAAGAGGAAACAGAGATTGCAGAGAGACTCAATGAATTCTTTGCTTCAGTATTCACTGAAGAAGACAGAGACCACATGCCCAAAACAGAGCCTATCTTCGTAGGGAGGGAAACCGAAGAATTAAGCAAGATAGAAATAACCAGGGAGGAGGTCCTTGCATGTCTTGTTAAGCTAAACACTAACAAATCACCAGGACCAGATGGCATCCATCCACGAGTTCTCAGGGAACTTAAAGACGAAATTGCTGATCTCCTAGCCAAAATATATAATATTTCCCTCAAATCAGGCTTTGTGCCTGATGACTGGAAGGTAGCGAATGTAACACCAATTTTCAAAAAAGGATCCAGGGGTGATCCAGGAAATTACCGACCTGTCAGTTTGACATGTGTCCCAGGTAAAGTGATGGAAACCATCCTAAAAGATAGAATTAATAGGTACATTGAAGAGAAGGCGCTGCTAAAGGAGAGCCAACATGGCTTTTACAAGGGCAAATCATGCCTCACTAATCTGTTGGAATTTTTTGAGAGTGTCAACAAGCATGTGGATAAGGGGGATCCAGTTGACATTGTTTATCTGGACTTTCAGAAGGCTTTTGACAAGGTCCCATACCAAAGGCTCTTGAATAAACTTACCAATCATGGAATAAAGGGACAGGTCTTGTCCTGGATCAGCAACTGGCTAAGGGACAGGAAACAGAGGGTAGCACTAAATGGACACTTCTCCAAGTGGAGGGAAGTAAAGAGTGGGGTCCCCCAAGGTTCAGTACTGGGACCTTGCTTTTCAACCTCTTCATAAATGATCTAGAGGTAGGAGTAAAAAGCAAGGTAGCCAAATTTGCTGACGACACTAAATTATACAGGGTAGTGAAAACTGTGAGAGATTGTGAAGAGCTCCAGAGGGATCTCTTGACACTGGGGGAGTGGGCAAAACAGTGGCAAATGAGCTTCAACATCAGTAAGTGCAGAGTGATGCATGTTGGGGCAAAAAACCCCAATTACATTTATAAACTGATGGGATCTGAACTCTCTGCGACAAACCAGGAAAGGGACCTTGGTGTCCTGGTGGACAGCTCAATGAAGATGTCAACCCAGTGTGCCTCAGCAGTGAAAAAAGCAAACTCAATGTTAGGGATCATTATGAAGGGTATAGAAAATAAGTCAGCAAGTGTCATTTTGCCTCTTTATAAATCTATGGTGAGGCCCCATCTGGAATATTGTGTGCAGTTCTGGTCGCCATAGCTCCAGAAGGATATTATGGAGTTGGAGAAAGTACAGAGGAGGGCAACCAGAATGATTAGGGGACTGGAACACCTTCCTTACCATCTGAGGCTGCAACGGTTGGGCCTTTTCACTCTTGAACGACGGCGTCTAAGAGGTGACCTGATTGAAGTTTATAAAATCATGCACGGTGTGGACAAAGTAGATAAGGAAAAACTGTTTTCCCTATCGCACAACACTAGAACTAGGGGACATTCCATGAAACTTTTGGGTACTAGTTCTCAAACAAATAAGAGAAAGTACTTTTTCACCCAGAGGATTACTGGTCTATGGAACTCCCTGCCAGAAGAAGTGGTGACAGCTGTCAGACTTGACAGCTTTAAGAAAGGATTAGACAAGTTCATGGAGGACAAGGGTATCAATGGCTATAATTATGGCTACCTAAGGACAACCTCCAGGTTGGAGAGATAGGCAGGATATCTCTCAATGCCATTTCCAGGGAATCCCAAGCAGGTGAAGGCATCTCCTTGGGAATACCCTGAAGGAAATGGTGAGCCACTGTGTGAGACAGAATGCTGGACTGGATGGGCTGTGGCCTGTTCCAGCAAGGCTGTTCTTATGTTCTTATGTTCTTATGTCCATGGAAACATCTGCGAATGCAGACAGCGTTGACTCTTTGGCTGTAATCAGGGATGAGCACTGAACTCTAAAGTTGGATACAACTGCCCATCGATTTCTTTTGGGAAATTGTGTATTCCACACACACACCCGCCACCGCCCCAATGCAAGGAGAGAGAAAAGTGTGTGTATGTGGTGGTGTGGGGGAAAAAGAATTGCTCAGTACGGGTCCCAGAAATTTCTGATGGCGGCCCTGGTAAAACATGCCATGCATGCGCAAAACACTGCCATAAATGCACCCTTGGTTGTCATAAACACATTTATGGCAGCGTTTTGCACAGGCACAGGTGCAGGCACATTTTACTTCTCCTTCTGGTGAGATGAACTACGTGACCATCCCACTGAACCATGTGACAGGCCTGTGGCCCGAAAAGTTTGGGCACCCCTGTATTAGATCCTCATCTGACACTTGAAGCGCCAATTGGAGCGGTGAGTAAAGCCACTTTTCCCAACTGTACCAAATTGCTCAGTTGCGTCCCTACTTGGACACTTGGTCCCTCATAACATTAGTTATATCACTGGTAGTCTCACATATTGATTACTGTAATGCTGTCTATGTGGGGCTTCCCTTGTTCCTGATAGGAAGGTTTCAAACAGGTGCAAAATGCAGCAGCTAGGCTGATTACTGGAGTGAGAAAATTTGATCATACCTTTCCAGCCTTGGCAGGGCTACACTGGCTACCCATACCTTTCCATATCAGGTACAAGGTGTTAATTTTAACTTTTAAAGCCCTAAACCAGGGGTTCCCAACCTTTTCAAGCTGGGGGCAGGTCACACACTCAGTCATCTTTGCGGGCTTGATGGCCATTTTGCCCAACCTGCATGATGGTGGTGGCCATTTTGTCCCAACAGCTTCAAAGGGATGACCATTTTGTCTCTTGAATTCCCTTGGAGGAGTGGGGCCCAGAAGAAATGGTCATGTAGGCTGTATCTGGCCCACAGACCTTAGGTTGGGAACCCCTGCCTGAAATGGTTTGGGACCTTCCTACCTGGCAGAACATCTTCCCCTCAGAAAATCAGCCCACATCACTCATTCTTCACAGATGGCGCAGCTCCAGGTGTCGACACTGAGATTAGCAAGAAAGTCTATGACTCAGAAAGAGCCTTCTCAGTGGTGGCACCAACTTTGTGGAATTGTCTTCCAGCTGAGCTGTGCCAGGCTTCATCTCTACCTATATATATATATATATATATTAAAAAAACCAAGAATCCTCTATAAAGAGGCTTTTAAGGATATACTGCCAAAAGCCAATCAAAAGGTTTTGATTAACTCTTTCCATCATCAAGATATGTTCTTTGTTGATGTTATTTTTAATTTTAGGGGTATTATCTTTGTTTTGTTATTTATAATTTATTCAGTTTGTTTATTATTTTTGTTTAATTTCTTATTGTATAGATTTTTAAAATGTGTTGTTAGCCACCCAGAGTGGGAGAATATCCCAGATGGGTATGAATGCAACAACAAACAATACTGATCAGGGCTACTGGGAATTGAAGTCCAAGAACATCTGGGGCCCCAAGGTTGGGAAATTGTGCTCTACACTGTAAAGGAAAAATCCCTCAGTACCAGCTTCTGCTCCTGCCAACCTAGCAGTTTGAAAGCAAGAAATTACAAGTAGATAAATAGGGACCACTTTTGTGGGAAGGTAACAGCGTTCCGTGCAGTCCGGTGTCGTCATGCCTGCCACATGACCATGGAAATGTCTGCAGAAGCAGACAACGCTGGCTCTTCGGCTTTGAAACAGAGATGAGCACTGAACCCTAGAGTCGGATACGACTGGCTTTCAAGCAAGGGAAACCTTTACCTTTACCTTTACCTTACCAGCTTCTGAAACCAGCCTGTCAAGCGAGAGCATGGGATCACAGTTTGCAACTGAGAATTTGTCCTGACTTGTCCTAAACACCAATTTCTGGTTGTGCGGCATTTAATCCAGGATGGGTATACATAATGGTCTCCCAAGATAAACTGGAACCTGTCCCTACTGTTTAGAGGCTAGAGTCTGCCCTGACAGCAGAGTTGGGTTCCAGTTGATGGGAAAGACAACATCTTCGCTGTCTCTGCAAGTCCCTGTAGCAATTCTCTGTTAATTAGCTGGCTGGCAGAGAGGCATACTTTTCGAGTATCCCGTTTCGGCCGGGATTTCCCATTTTCCGACGCCTGTTCCTTCCCACCACCGTCCCATATTTGAATGGCAGGGAAAGGGGTTACTGTGCATGCATGCATGTGCAAATGGGCTCTGCGCATGCGCAAATGGGTTCTGTGCATGCGCAAAGGGGTTGTTGCTGCGCATGCACGCCCGGGCCGGAGCAGTTCCCGTATTTTTCAGAGTCACGCTTGGCAGGTATGCAGAGAGGAGATGCTGCCAATCAGATAATTGGTGATGGGGATTGGTAGCAGTGGTGGCAGTGGAGATGCCATGGAGAAACTGGCTACAGTCTCCCCCAGCACTGTCTCCCCAGCCAGGGCAGATTACAGCTGTTGATTAGTAGAGACAGGGTCCAGCTAATGGGGGAGACCATCTCCAGCTGATCCGCAGTTGCAGGGAGAGGCTGTAAATCAGCTGGAGCCATCTCCGCCAATCAGCTGGAGCCTATGACAACTCTTGCTACAAGTTTATCTGGGAATCCCCGGGTAACCATCAGCAGGAGCAAGCACAAATCCCAAATTTTACACTAAATGAAGTATTGGTGTAAAATAAGCCTCCAGCTGAAGGTTTCAGATAAACCATTTGGCGGCCAAAATAGAGTGATTCTGCTTGTGTGTCATATAAATAATTCATGATATTTAATTGGATTGGGAACAGACACACATATGGGTTGTTGTTGTTTTTCAAATCAAGACACATTCTCCACATGACTAGTCTTTCGGCAGGCCAAAATATTCTTCAGTATTCTGTGGCTATGGAGTTTACTCAGCCTGTGTTTCGTCTGTAGGAGTTGACCTCTTCAGTTTTCTTTTTTAAAACAAAGTTTTGGCACTTCTGCAAATGTCAGGGTTTTCCAACAACCTGCTACAACCTCTCCTCTGCTCCCATCTGTTGATGTTCACTGGGTATAGCTGGGATTCTCTGTTAGATGGAGTGATACAGCAGATGGGGACTGAGGCCAAGAGACAATGGTTTGCCTCAGGCAATCTGAGGATCTCATGACAAAAGTGAAGTTTATATTCCAGCTTTCTGCCAAGCAACTAAAGGTGTTAGACTGACTGGCTTACTTAATCATCTCTACCTTATGGTATAGAGCAGGGGTCCACAACCTTTTTAAGATGGGGGTCGGCTCATACCCCTTCAGACAGCTTAGGGGCTGAACTAAAGGCAGCAGTGGTGGCGGCAGGGAGTGGTGGGGGCTCAGGGTGATTGTGCCAGCGGTGGTGTTGGCAGGACCACCCTGAGTCCCCCACTAACTCCCACTGCTACCACTATCACCACTGGCAACCACCCAGAGTCACCTACCACTCCCACACACAGCTTCCATGCATACCAGGTGAAGGAGGAGTCCAGACTGTCCTTCTCGCCTGTGCTTGTCCAGATGGGTCACATGACCTGGTCTTAGGGTTCCCATAAGAATCTATGGGTCACATGACCTATTCTGAGGGTCTCTATAGGAATCTATGGGTCACATGACCTGGTCTGAGGATACCAACCATACAAAAAATATGGATAGCATGATCTGGTCTGAGGGTCTCCATAGGAATCTATAGGTCACATGACCCATTCTGAGGTGTAGGAATGCATCTGGATTCTGTCAGGCTGTCTCTGACACATTTTGTAAACAAAAGCCTCTTTGCTCACTGAGAGACAGCGCTCCTTATCTCTCCTTATTTGGGTTCTGACATTCTGATTGATTATGTAGGCTAAGTTTCATTTCTGGTATACAATGCTTGCGAGTTTCGTTTCTCGCTCTCTCTGCCTAAATAAAGAAAAAGGCTTCAGTAGCGTTTGACCAGCCAAGGACTGCAGTGTGCTTTCTCTCTGTCTCTCTGTTTCTCCCTACAAAAAGCCTAATGAAGCAGGACTTCATGGGACTGATTGCTATCTTAAAGATCTGAGGATATAAACTGCTGCTAATGAGGCTGACTGAATAAAGAAGATATCTTTACATGAAGCAGAATTCCAACAAGTGGCGCTCCGTGTGACGCTTTGAACTACAATGAGAGAGCCTGCTGTGAAAGCTGCTTCAGCAATTAGCACCTCATAATCGACCGGGGAAGGTCTTCACTCACCTACGACCAGGCAAAAGGTCAGACCGGAGGAAAGGTCATAAATCGAGCTCGAAAATTCATCCAAAGTCAACTTTGGGTCCCACATTACGTGAGTGATTTTTTTTATTATGGGGTGCATATTTTCTTCAGAAATGCAGGAACTTTGTAAAGATATCTCAGATCTTTTGCATGAGAATGGGCGAAAGGTAGATGAGAAGAAGATACAGCAGCTGGTTAAAGTTATAGCAAAATTCTGTCCTTGGTTTAAATATGAAGGTCTGGACTTAAAACAGTGGAAACAGATTGGGAGAGAAATGCAGAAGCATAATGGAATTTCTGTGTCAATATTATTTACATGGGAGGCAGTTAGGGACTGCCTTCAGAGACTTACTCCAAAAAATATTTTATTGTCTCAAAGACTTGATGGCCATCCCCTCCCACAGCTTTTGCCTTCAGAGAAAGGGGGGGCCATGGCAACCATGGCAGCCATGGCAACTGCTCCTCCATCATATGAGAAACAACAGCCTCCTGATGGGGGTGAAGGTGGAAATGGAGATGGGACATTATGTCCTGACTTGCAACAATCAGGCACTTTTAGCCCTACCAAAACACAATTCTCTGCTGCGTTAACGGCAGCTGTGCTGGACATGCAATCTCCTGAAATATACCCAGTGATAAGGGGGGCTCCGGCTGTGGGCAACGCACTGGCTGTCCCAGATAGATATGAAACCCTCCATTACAAATATCTGAAGGAACTAAGGGTCAGCATACGTGACTATGGATTTAATGCACCTTTTACTAAAGCTTTGTTGGAAGCCATTGCATCTCAAAAATTGCTACCAATGGATTGGAAACAGATGATCAAAGCGCTTTTGCCCCCAGCAGAAGCCATGCTCTGCTTGCAAGAGTGGAGGGATGTGGCTTGGGAGGTTCATCATACACGCCCTGCACTCACAATGGATATGTTATGTGGGGAGGGAAATTTTGCCAACCCCACACAGCAATTGGCCCTCAATGATGCCCAGCTGGGAGAGATTGCTCAGATAGTCATGCGGGCCTGGAGTAAGATTCCTTCCAAAGGGGATAGCTCCGTTGCTGGATTTGCAGCAATTAGGCAGGGCCCTAAAGAGAATTACACTGAGTTCATTAACAGACTCATGACTGCTCTCAGCCGCCAGGTGGAAAATGTGCCGGCACAGGAAATGCTCATGAAACAACTGGCTTTTGAAAATGCCAATGAGGATTGTAAAGGGGCTCTGACAGCTGTTTATGCTAGGCCAGGAACATCTATAGCAGACATGATGAAAGTTTGTCAAAATGTGGGGACTCACAGTTACAAGGCTCAACTTCTGGCAGCTGCAGTTCAATTGCCCACAACTCAGGCTCAAAACAAACATTGTTTTGGTTGTGGGAAGGAAGGACATTTTAAAGCACAATGTCGCTCCTCTCAAAAGCAGGCAGCACGCCCTTCAAGGAAGTGTCCCATTTGCCAGAAAGGGTACCATTGGGCCAATCAGTGCCGCTCAAATCCTAATGCCAATCCCTCAGCTGCTCAGCACAAAGACTCTGACTTTTCTCCACAGCAGCAGGGAAATGGGAGTGCGGGCCAGGCTCGGGCCCAGGCAAAATAATAGGGCTACCAGAGGTCAGTGAAGAGGCAATAGAGGAGGTTTTGGAAGAAGATATGGAACTTGCCCAAGAAATGATTTCACGATATAGAAAAAACCATCCTCTAAAAGAAGGACTTTTATTGAGGTTATCTAAGGACTGTACTTTTACTATGCCAGGGTGTGTGGAGGCTCTTCCCACACTGGTTGATGATGTTAATTTCCAGGGCATGATGGGCATCGTTCTTCCTTGCTCAGACGCCTTACCCGCTTGTGTACACATTGCAGCAGGGTCAGTTACATTGGGTCACCAAGAAATTGTCATCCCTGCTTCAGCCACGCAACATCTCACCCTGCCTAAGGGACAACCTGTAGGACGCCTTCATCTGCTCCCACTAGGGACCACTGCAACTCCATCCCAGGAGGGGACTGCAACAGCGGCTATGGCAGTGATACAAATCACCGAGGATAGACCGACCCGCTCGCTGATTATGGGTGGACGTTCAGTGTCTGGATTGGTCGATACAGGAGCCGATATTTCAGTGGTGGCAAAAAAAGATTGGCCGACTGGATGGGCCGTCCGCCCCTGTAGGGAAGTTTATGGGGTGGGCGGGTACGAGCCAGCACAGCAAAGTGTTCATCCAATCGTCTTCGAGACCTCAGGGGGAACAAAAGTTTCTCTTCACCCCCTGATTATGGATATTCCTATTACTCTGTGGGGCCGGGATCTCCTGACTAAAACAGGGTGTACCTTGCAGACAAATTTTTGATACGGGCCTCCCCTGCAGCGCCGTTGCATGCACTTCCACTACAATGGAAAAACACCCCACCAGTGTGGACGGATCAATGGCCGCTCTCAAAAGAAAAGCTCCAAGCGGCGGAGGCCCTTGTACAGGAGCAATTAAATCTGGGACATATTCAAACAACCACTAGTCCTTGGAACTCTCCGATTTTTGTGGTGAAAAAGAAGTCTGGAAAATGGCGATTGTTACATGATTTGAGGAAAGTTAATGAGCACATCTTGCCAATGGGACCTCTACAATCTGGACTTCCTAATCCGAACATGATTCCGGAAGATCATCAACTCATGGTTATAGATTTGAAGGACTGTTTTTATACAATCTTGCTAGCGCCACAAGACAGAGAAAAATTTGCATTTACATTGCCAGTATACAATAATGAACATCCTACTCAACGGTTTGAATGGTGTGTCTTGCCTATGGGTATGGCCAACTCGCCGACTCTATGCCAACATTTTGTGAACAAGGCTTTGGAACCTTTCAGGCAACGCCATCCAGAGGTTAAAGTCTATCATTACACAGATGACATTTTATTGCATGGTCCACAAGTCACGGAGAAACACCTGCAGGACCTAGCAGACATTTTGCAACAAGCGGGCTTGATCATAGCTCCTGAAAAAGTGCAGCGGATGTATCCATTCCAATATCTGGGACATAGGCTCTCAGCTACAGCTTCAACTCCGCTATTGCCAACAATAGCTATTCCGGAGCAGTTCACTCTTGTACAATTGCAACAATTGCTAGGGAACATAAATTGGGCTCGTCCTTTCTTGGCCCTGAGCACGGAGGAACTATCACCACTCTTTGCTGCTCTTTCTGGACACACTTCTCCAGCGGACGTCATTCCCTGCACAACGGAGATGCGTACAGCTCTTCAACGCCTCAACGAAAAGCTGCATACCATCGCTGTGGATCGGGTGCCCTCAGGCACCATTGCGCTGGCATGCGCTCTTCTTCCTACACCGAGGCTGCCCACTGCTGTTTTGTTCGCGCCTGTCAACGCTCAGAAGGTGGCCATCGTGGAATGGCTACACTTGGCGCACACTCCCTCGAAAAACTGTTATCGCCTGCCTGATGCGATTGCTGATCTTTTCCTCAAATGCCGTACTAGGGCAAAGCATTTGACTGGCTATGACGTTGACTTTGTTTGTTTTCCTTTTTCACAGGATCAGCTAACCGCCTTGCTACAGCATTCTGAGGCATTTCAGGTGGCCATGGCGGACTTTGTGGGACAAGTTAAATTTAACCCCCCCAAGGATAAGCGGTTTACCTTGCTGAATCTCACTTCTTACTCCCTGTCATCCCCGCTTTGCATGCAACCTATCTTGCATGCCATTACTCTTTTCTCAGATGGCTCCCCCTCCCGTGGAGTCCTTACATGGCAGGGTCCTACTGGGGAATGGGAGGTTGTTTTTTCAGGACCTCAAGCATCGGCCCAGCGGTCGGAACTGGCAGCGGTCATACTTGCTTTCTCTACGTTTTCTGATGTGCCTTTTAACCTGATTGTGGATACTCAATATGTTTACCACCTTGTTTTTACTTTAGCTCAAGCTTATTTGTCTCCATCGATGGATAGGGATCTTTTTGCTTTATTCCAACAGCTTCAAGGTTTTCTTTCCAACCGTACGGTCCCATTCTTTATTGCCCACATACGCTCTCACCCAAGGATCCCAGGTTATTTGACGGAGGGCAATGCACGAGCAGATTCTGCTCTCCGAGACTCTGCTGAGGTTTTTTCTCTCTTTGACAACCCCATTGACAGTCATGCAATGTTTCATCAATCTGCTAAGGTTTTGCATAAACGGTTTTCCATTCCTATGTCACAGGCTAGAGACATTGTGTCGTCCTGTGCTTCCTGTACGAAGTCTCCTATATTCCTGCCATTTGATGCTGTTAATCCTCGAGGAACAGAAGCTAATCAGCTATGGCAGATGGATGTCACGCAAGTACCTGCTTTGGCTCCGCTTTCTAAGTTACATGTGACTGTTGATACCTTCTCTGGATTTATATGGGCTACACCCTTACGGGGTGAAACATCCAGACATGTTATACAACATTGCATTCGTTCGTTTGCGGCAATGGGTCACACTCTCCAGTCGAATTGCATTTCAGGACTGAGGAGTGTCTTCCTAAGCCATTGGTCGTTTATCGGCAGCAACCCGATCCTGAGTGGAAGGGTCCTGTACCTCTAATCACCTGGGGACGAGGATACGCAGCGGTTTCTACAACCTTAGGACCTGTGTGGATTCCTGCCCGAGCGATCCACCCATGGAGAGAGAAGAAGGTTACTCAGCTCCAGGATGGTGGTTCACCAGTAAACTAAATGTGCTGACATTTGTTATTTTCTTTCTTACTGTGCTTCCAGCTGTAAGAACAATGCCTCATGGGGGCAACCCCAACTTTTGGATTCGTCATGCTAACTATATGTTTGAGGTTCATGGTAAGAATGCAACGTTATACTATGAGCATCCACTGGCAGTGTCTCAAATGGCTTTTCTTCCGGCATTGTTCAACACACCTGAGTTGGTTATTGGACATTTGCAACATCTTGATAGGTCTACACTCTTCTCTAATCCTCCAGAACAATTTAACAACACCCGTTGGCGAAGCATGACATTCAAGAAATACACTAAAGGACTTTGTTTCTGCTGTCATAGTTCTGGAGTCTGGAATAGTAAATGGAAATACTGGACTCAAGCAAAAAGGGTTTTGCAGAATGTAGGCAATTATACGGGTTGTGACGATTATTTTTGGTTATGGGGTAGTTATAACAGTTCTTATAAGCTTAATTATACCTTGTTTAACACTACTATTGAAGATATATATGATGTGTTTCCTATGTTTACTCCTGATTATTCTGCTATAGATAGTGGTTCAATTTGCAATGGATGGCAAATCAAGGATCCCAACATGTGGTTCTTTTTTAATGGAGTTGCCACGAATTTCCATCCAGGACAATATCAATGTGCAGCATTGGGTTATTTTATCTGAATAATACTATTGAGAAAGAACTTCAGAATTTACAGGAGAGCATTACTAACAATGTACGCACTGATGTTAATCTCTTTGATTGGGTGACTTCTTGGTTGCCTGATTTATCTGTCCTTAGACAAGTTTTCTTTTATGGGTTTATTATTATTGTATGCCTTATACCTTTGTGTTTTTGCATTTATTGTATTCCTAATCTTATTTCTATGTGTAACACATGTCCATTGCGTAGAAGGGAGACATTGAGTTTTGCACGACGGCAATTGTACTCAATGAGGTATCATCCTCCGGAACAAAGTACCAGGAGTCAGGAGGGGTACGATGTCCAGGAGGACAGTGATGATGTATATGGAGGAGTAGTTATGGAGTATGATGACATGCAGGGGTATGATTAGCCGTCCCTCTCTCAAATTTAAATGAAAAAGGAGGACATGTAGGAATGCATCTGGATTCTGTCAGGCTGTCTCTGACACATTTTGTAAACAAAAGCCTCTTTGCTCACTGAGAGACAGCGCTCCTTATCTCTCCTTATTTGGGTTCTGACATTCTGATTGATTATGTAGGCTAAGTTTCGTTTCTGGTATACAATGCTTGCGAGTTTCGTTTCTCGCTCTCTCTGCCTAAATAAAGAAAAAGGCTTCAGTAGCGTTTGACCAGCCAAGGACTGCAGTGTGCTTTCTCTCTGTCTCTCTGTTTCTCCCTACAAAAAGCCTAATGAAGCAGGACTTCATGGGACTGATTGCTATCTTAAAGATCTGAGGATATAAACTGCTGCTAATGAGGCTGACTGAATAAAGAAGATATCTTTACATGAAGCAGAATTCCAACACTGAGGGTGCCAATAGGAATCTATGGGTCACAAGACCTAGTCCAAGAGTGCCCATAGTAATCTATGGGTCACATAACCCATTCTGTGGCTTAGTGGTTAAGACTCTGAGTTTGATGACCAGAAGGTCAACAGTGGAAGAACCGAGTACTCTGTGACAGAGTGAGATCCCATCATCTATCCCAGCTCGTGTTAATCAAGCAGTTTGAAAGCAAGAAATTGCAAGTAGATAAATTGGTACCTCTTCGGTGGGAAGGTACAGCATTCTGTGCCTTCTGGTGTCTACTCACGCCTGCTACATAACCACAGAAATCTCTGCTTTTGAGCAAGGAAGGCCTTTTTATGTTCCCAACCTAGAATACCCTGGAAAGGATTCCCATAAATCAGAACTGATGTGTCAGCATCCAATTATTCTAAAAGAGAGAAAGAAAAATTGTTTGCAAACTGGTTGGGACGAAGCCTCTGTCTTTCTTTTTTAAATGTTGTTCAGTTTAGCTTTTCAGACCCGTTTAATTGCTGTTGTTGAAATACAACACCAGCATCAATTTTTTTTTTAAATGTGTTGAGGTAATGGAGAGCATCAACAGTAAATAATTACAAGTAACATGGCTGCCTATAACTTTTTACGTTTGGGGTCGTGAGCAATGTGACAAGTAATTGCAAAGTTACAGTTAGAAGCAATGTAATCAGTCATAATAAAGATAACTGCACATGTCACAAGTAGCATTTTCTGGTTCTTTCCAGAAGTCATTTTTAAAGGACGTAGCAAAGGCAGCCTGGCTACTGGGAATGGGTAATGTGGGTTGTGCACGAGTTTTCTGGTGTTTGTTTGCTTGAAGAATAATACTCCACCCTTCTTGAATTTTCTCACCACTCAAAGTGGCTAAGAAAAAACTGCAGCCCTAAAATAGTATGTTGAAAACCTGTTGGGAAACCATGCATGTGGGGCTAATTATGTAAAAAGCAGCGGCCTTCTATTTACTTAAATAAAAGTAATTTCACCCATTTCACTCCTTCCACCCTCTGCTGTGACTTCTTAGGGAATCCCTTTGGAAGGCTTTAAGGTCCCAAGACAGGATCCCCTTTCAGACCCAGAAACAGCTGAAGGAATGCTCATTCAGCCAATGGCAGGGCAGTGTCTTCCATACAGAGCTCATTCTCCTTTTCACTGGATTCAAATGAACAATTGGAAAGCATAGCTTCAGATGGGCTGAAGGTCTAACACAGTTAAACAAGACATTAAGAAGATGAAACTGTGCCTGCAACCTCAGCTTAAAGCTTCCATGCGAACATAAAGACAACGGCCAAGACAACAAATGATAAATATACCAAACATTAAAAAAATGATTTTATTAAATCCATATCTAAATACTTTGAACCATAAGGAACATGTGTGTGTGTGTGTGTGTGTGTGTGTGTGTATGTGTATATATATATATATATATATATATATATATATATATATATATATATATATATATATATATATATATATATATATATATATATATATATATATATATATATATATATGTATATGTATATGTATATGTATATGTATATGTATATGTATATGTATATATTAACTATTGACTAATTTCACACACACACAGAGTAACTTCATTGTAAGCTGGGCAATATATATATATATATATATATATATATATATATATATATATATATATATATATATATATATATATATATATATATATATATATATATATATATATATATATATATATATATATATATATATATATGGAATAAATAAATAAATAAATCTGTACAAACAAACTAATATACACAAATCCTTATATCTACTTATAAATAATACTAAAAATGTCTCACATAAGATTTACAATTGCCAGAAACTCTCCTTGATCAACTGAGTGATTTCACATACTTTGTTACATCTGTACAGAACATAGTCAGGAATTTGTTGTCACTGACTACCTACTATGTAAAAATTAATATCTAAAACTAATTAACTAACATTCCCGAGTTCCTTCTTAAACCCAAGAACAAGGCGCCCATCTTCTTAATAACACCAAGGGTAGCCGTAAGCAATGGAGATGTCCATTTCCTTTTCCCTCTCCACAAAGTACTTTACCCTCCCCACGGATGTCCAGTGGGCAGCCTCCTCCCTCTCTCGCTGAGCCTGGTGCTTCATCATCTCCCGGGTGGGGCGTTGCTCTTCCGTGATCGGGTCTGATACTTCCAGGTCATCAGGTGGCGTTCTCCAGGGGATGAATGTGTCGCCTTTGTACGGAGGAGAAGCAGGGGGCTCCACGAGATGGCGCACAACTACCGTGGAGGACTGGGTGCTGCAGGGTCTCCACTGCTTATGCCTAACCATAGGTGGGTGTGGAATAGGGCCAGTGGGCTTTCTGGAAGTGCTGGCCTGTGGTCTCCACCCACTGGCCTGGTACAGCTGGGAAGATGGTGGCTTTTGGTCATAGGAGCGGGCTAAGACTGAAGTGTTGAGTGCAGGTCTCTGGAGTGGCATTGGCTCTGAGTATGGCACAGGCTTGGATAAGGATTGGGGTTGTAGCTGAGAGCCAGAGCTGGAGGCAGAGAGCTTTGGGATTCTTGGCAGAGATGGCAAAGGTCTTCCCAATGTTCCCACTCCTGGAAGTGGCTTAACTGGAGCAGAAGTAACCAGTGGGAGTTGCTTCTTTACAGGAGCTGATGGGAGCTTACCTATGCCCAGAGGGTGGAAGACATTTACGGTTTCCATCATGTGCAAAGCCAGATAGCTCCGAGGAATGGGCTTGGAGGGCTCCTCAGCTGCTGCCTTGGTTGCTTTCTTCTTCCCTCGGGTGGTGCCAGGTAAATGCACGCTCATCTTTGTCTTCTCTTGGCCTTGAGGTTGAGGTTGTTTTTTCTCTGGCTTTGGGTCTTTAGCTTTGATCTTCAAGCCTTTTGATTTGCAACTGCTGGATCCTGGATCCATTTCTTTCTGTCCCTCCACAGCTGGTAGCTTCCCTTTCACAGGAGATACTTCACTTGATACTTTAGATGAGGCGAGAGCTTTTTTGGCCTCCAGATTCCTCATTGTGATCTTGAGAGCATCTGTGACCTCCTTTTGTGAAGAGTGCTTTGCCAACTTTGTTGGCATTTGATTTCCTCCTTTTTTGTCCATATTGTCAGCACTCCCTTCTTTCCCCTTTGCTCCCAAAGCTACTTCTCGTCCAGAAGTGGTTAGATCTGAGTTTATATTTGTTTTAGGAATCTTTGTTAAAGGTTCCTGTTTGTTTGATGGGATATTTTTTCTCTTCCTATTCGTTGAGACTTTAGGATTAGAGGAAATTATGACTTCTGCCTGAATTGGTGTTGACCTCTCTTTGCTTGGTTGCAACTCATCAGACCTTTGTGGTATCTTTTTTTCAGGTAGGCATTTGGGACTAAGCAATTTGCTTTTGATGGGAATCCCAGACACCTTGCTCAACTTCTGTGGCTCTTCTGTTAAATCAAAGAGCTCAATGATGGGGGGAAAATGTGGGGCAGATGGCGGGCACAGACTGGTTTCCTCGGATATTACTGTCTTTGGAATGTGAGAGAAGCCCACAACATCTAGAGATTGGGCCCCCATGATTCCCCTGGACAGAGCTAGAGTCTCCACAGCCTCCCCTTCTGCACAATCCTTGGTGATCCATTCACTTGGCTCTGATGGATCCACCGAAGGAAAAAGACAGTCCGGAAGGAGGGGCTCCATGGAGGACATCAACTCCTCAAAATCTGGGAACTCTCCTAAACCTATCATCAGAGTTCCATCTTGGTGAGGAGGCTGCAGGCAAGCTTCTGACATTATTCCTACTTGAACGTCCCCTCCTGAAAGACAGGTAACAAAAACAGGAACTTCAATCAGAGGAAACTGAAAATAGGTAATAGGGAATCATCACCTACTGTATAGCTCCTATGAGGCTAGATTCCCCCCCCCATCCCACCCCCATGGAAGAGAAATGAGGAGTCTTCAGACCACTTTATGGCAAATCCTAGTACAACTCTCCCCCTTTGCTGCAACATGAGACTAGCCATATCTAGGTTTAGTAAGAACATATGGCTGCAGTCACTGGTGTTCAAAGCACACTGTTAGTCAAGTTTTTTGAGGAAGATGTTGTGTTTTCTGTGAGTGATTGACTCCCTTTGTGGAGGACAGAATGGATGAGGGAATTGAATGTAGCTGAAGCTTTGAGAGGGCATGAAACCCATGAAGCTGGCTTGCAGGCAGTGTTGTGTTTGGTCTTTGGGGTCTGAGTCAAAGGGTTTTGCAGATGGCCAACCCAAGAGCAATAAGTGATGGACCAGTGAGAATAGTCCTGGCCTCAGCTGTTGCTCCAGGGCTAACCCTGCTCAAGAGCTTTCTTGCCTTCTCCTTTTCTTAAAGGAGTTGTAGTCACTGGATGTTCAGTAGGGCATATTCTTAACTCGAGGCGTCTAAGTTGTTCTTTCCAGTTCTTGATTTTTGCTTTCTTAATTATGAATTATAAGCAGATATAATTGTGGACATTATCAGCTCACATTTAAATTGCATGGCTTAAGGAGAGCAGGCCAGACAAAGTAATAGAGATTCAGAAGTCTGAAATACCATCAAGAACATCCTGGCAAGGATTGCTCCAATCAGCCAGTAGCTTCTTCATGCTTCCCGCCTGGAAGAGGTCATGGTAAGCCAGAACTAAAGGCCAACTGTCTGAAGTGGCTTCGGGTATACTTGTTGCCTGAGGCAGGGAGTGGCTTTGGAATAGTATTTCAACCCTGAGCTCTTCCATCCTCACCTTGGGGTGCCAGATGTTTTGTTATCTGGATGGCCTCAGGTGATGTTGAGTCTGCAGAGAACACTGGGGGACAATCACCAAGGGGCTGTGGTTCAGTCAGCATCTCTAGCTCCTGGTGGCTGCTTTTCATCTTGTACTCACTTTGAGGTGCAGTAGGATTTCCTAGGAAGTCCTTGGAAGTCCTAGCAAGGAAGGAGCTACTTGATGCTGAAAGAGAGAAAAGAGGAATCCTGAGGACTCTGCAAGGAACCTGTCCTAACCTCAGCAGGATCTCAAAGATCGTATTTGAGGCCATTAGGAACAGAGGAGGCACTTGATCATGATCAGTAATTGCTAGGAGACAATCTATAGCAAAGAAATGGAAAACTGATTGTAAAATTAGAAGAGTGGTATAGGGAAATATGGAATATAGCAATAGATGATAGATTAACATCAGAATTAAGAGTTAAAAAGGAATGATAAAGAAATCAGATTTTAGTGAAATATGGAGGTTTTGGACTATGTATTGGTAAAAGGGAAAGGAACAAAAGCATCATTTTCCATCCTTTTGGGGAAAGGGAAAAATTATAAGTCAAAGAAATTATAGATTGAAAAAAATTAAAGAAGTCATAGCGACTCTATCCGGTACATCAAATTTCTGAAAATTGATGGATGTTGATCAGATATGACATTATCAGGATTGGACATTATCAGGAGTTCCACTGTAGATGTTACTGTATTCTATTATATTTTGTACTTTATTATTTTACTGTATTGTATTTTGGAATTAGATGTATTGCGATTTTTGTTAGCTGCCTTGAGTCACATAGTTGAGTTGGGCAGCATGCAAGTCCAATAATAATAATAATAATAATAATAATAATAATAATAATAATAATAATAATAATAATAATAATAATAATAATAATAATAATAATAATAATAATAATAATAATATACTGTCCTGCTGGGTGAAGAGTGCACAAAGTATTATTGTATAATGTCATAGTTGTTGTTTTTGTTGTTTTGTTGCTTATTTTAATCATTTGTTGTCTTTTTTATTTTGTATTATAAAATAAATTTATAAAAATATTAGGAACAGGGGAAGCACTTTCTACTAAAAGAGAGAACAGAGGCATACCTGTCAACCGCGGATCCGGACAATCCGGGACCTGCGCCGAATGGTTCTGTGCAGGTTGCTTTTTACACATGCGTAAAAGCCTTCTATGCATGCGTAAAAGCGACTTGCACAGAACCGTTCTGTGCAGCTCGCTTCTACGCATGCGTAGGCTTTTACGCATGCGTAGAAGGCTTCTACAATCCCCTTCTGCACAGAAGCCTTCTACACATGCGTAGAAGGGTTCTACGTAAGCATAAAAGGGTGCTACGCCTGCGTAAAAGCCTTCTATGCATTCGTAGAAGCGAGCTGCACAGAAGGGGTGCACAGTAACGCCTTTCCCCCCGCTGCCAAATTCCGGGGTTTTGGCAGCTCCGGGAGGGAAATGGTGAAAATTGGCGCCGAAAAATGGGAAATCCCAACCAATCCGGGAAGGTTGACAGGTATGAACAGAGGACTCGACACAGACCTTTGTCCTGATCTGGCCTAGGTATGTCATGTTGGAAGTAGCCCAAAGTCCAAGTCTGAAGATGATCTCAATTGCAGGTGAATGGGAGCGAGATGAGGTGACATCTCCTCCAATCACTATTTTATGATCAGAGAGTGGATTTTTTGAAACAAGCCTTTTCCCCAATGTCTATAGGCTAGGACTCTATCAGATTATCACCCACACAGTGGGAAATCTTACCTTTAAAAAAAACCCAGGAAGGCATTGTAACTCTTGTTACTTTGCATCAGCAAGGCTGTCATTATTGTTAACCATCCCAAGACAAGAATGTCTCAAACCTCAAGATAATTCTTGTCCAAATGTCTCTCGAAACCAACCTTTGCATGTTTTGGGATTCCCAACTCCTGTTTCTGATACCAAAGGCAAACTGGAGGGAACAGAGGCCGTGATGGTTTGAGATTCTGTTTCCCTGAGGACTGAAAATGTATGGTTGCCTGGACCTAGTAACGCCAGGACAGTCTGTGCCATGGGACCTCTTTCTTCCAAAGTCTCCACAGGGTGAAAGAAGCTGCTTCTCAGGTTGTCCTCCATTCTGGCCTGAGCATGAACTCTGTGCAGGGATTTTGTAATGGAGGAGGCACCTATTGTGCAAAAAGAGAACAGCTGACTCTTTGGGAGCAGTCATAGATTCTATTCTATTTCACACACACCCCCTCCTGAGCTATGGTAGAGGAAGCCTAAAGCCCAAGATTGTAGGGCTTTTTCCCTTCCACAGGAGCAGGATGAGAACATGGCATCATCTCTAGCCTCTATTTGCTCACCAGCAGAACACTCTGCTGCAGGTGTCTTGGGCACAGCTAAGGATCACAAGGTTGTTTTTAAGAAACAGTCCCCATTCCCACAGTCTGTAGGCTTGGACTCTTTTTGATTGTTATTCACACAGTGGAAATCTTACTTTTCTTACAAGGAAGTAATTGCTTGCTCCCGTGTTGATCTGCATGAGCAAAGGCTGGCATTATTGTTTAATAGAGGAATGTCTAAAAATGTAAAAAATAGTCATCCAAATTCCACCCCAAACCAACCTTTGCATGTTTTGAGATTCCCAGCTACTAGTTCTGATGACAACAGTCCACTGGAGGAAGCAGATGACTGAATGGTGTGGAGCTCAACCTCTCTGGGGACTGAAATCATGTGGTTTCCTGGGAGTGTTGGCACTGGGACAGTCTGTGCTATAGGACCTCTTTTTTTCAAAATTTTCAAAGGCTGAAAGCAACTGCCTCTCAAGATGTGCTCCGTTCTGGCTTGAGCAGGATCTCCAAGATGGTACTGGAATTCTTTAATAGCAGAGGAGGCACTTGATACTGAAACAGAGAACGGGACATGAATCCTCTTGTAATGTAGCCTGTGGCCCAAATTTAATAGAAATTCTCCATTGCAAGTCCCATTAAAGTAAATGGACACTGGATGAGAATGAGGCATAACTTCCAGGCATTGTGTACTGACAAAGTAACCTGCTGCAGTGCTGCAGAAACCCATAATACTGTCAAGAATCAGTATGTTTATAGGGTTGAAGAGTACCCCTCCTCTCCAATGTGTGTAGGCCAGGCTCCTTTGGGATTGTCATCACATAGTGGCTATCTTACCCTCTAAATAAGGGAATGGTATGAAACATATAAACATCTAATCAAAATGCCCCCCCCCCCAACCAACCTTGGGATATTCTGATATCCTCAGCATTTGATCCTGTTGCAGAAGATCCATTGGTAGGAGCATATGCCCCAATGGTTTGGGCTTCAGCCTCCCCGAGGAGAAGAACAACATGGTTCCCTGACGCTGTTGGTACTGGGACATTTTGTGTTTGGGGAGCTCTTTCTGCCAATGGGATGGGGGCCAAAGTGGCATGATTATAAAAGTTGAAGCTGGTCCCATCCTGAAAGGCAGATAGTTGGCTCTGGCCTTGATCAGGAGGATGGATGGGTACCAACTGCAAGGTGGGCACAGGCTGTGAGGAAGGGTAGCCATAGAATTGCCCCAAGGAAGTAGGAGGGAGCTTTCCATAATGGGTAGCCAGTGGCCCATGCATACGAGCCTGAGACCAATGGCCAGGTCTCTCTCCATGGATGGTATAGGGAACCGCAGAGCAGGATAATGACAGTTGGCGACGATTCCTGCAGACACCATGTGGGTCTTTTGTTAGTGGTGACAGGTAGGCTATAGAGTCTCCTATCTGGTTGGGCAGGCTGGTATTTGGAGGCATCATCCAAGCCTGAGATGGAGTGCTGGTTCTGATGCTCCAAGGGGCTCTTCCTGGTGTTGCAGTGTCTACCACAGGTGAAATGCTGCATCGTGGAAGGGCTGACCCTTCTCTTGGCTGCGAATTGGGCCTCTGGTCTGCAAAAGAGATGAATGGGACAAAACCTTAACCACTAGAATAGAATAGAATCCTTTATTGGCCAGGTGTGCTAACACACCAGGAATTTGTCTTTGGTACATATGCTCTCTATATACGCGAAAAATTAAATTACATTTACTAGATCGTCTACTACACTTAATACAGTGATATCTCATACAACTTCCAAACTTGGTTCCACAAGTTTGGACTTTATACGGATTTGGACTTTGTATGAGGCATGCAAAATCCTAACCGCGATGCCTCATACAACGTCCAAATCCTTGCTGCGATGCCTCGTACAACGTCGTTTCCTTAGAGATACATTGTACTGTAACAGCACAGACTTCAGGGCAAAGTCAAGGAACAGACAAGAAACTGACAGAAATTTAAGAAAACATTGTCTAAAGCCTAAATACATTACAAAAACATGTCAAACAACCCTGATAGTCCAAGAACCTGAAGAATGCGGCAAAAATCCCAGGAATGCTTCTAAAAATTCTGATGAAAAATTCAAAAAAATCCAAAATCACGCTCAAAACCACTCCAAAAAACTCTTTGCCTTGTGCAAAACCCACAAGAGCAATGCACGCATGTGTCCTGTCTTTTGTACTGCCCAGGCACAATGCAACCTGGGAAAAACTGAATGCCTCATACAAAGTGGAGGGACTTTGTATGAGGTAACTTTTTTCAAGAAATTAGGCGATGTTGTATGAATCCAATGTTGTATGAAGCGGACTTTGTATGAGGTATTACTGTAATAGGTGCTAATCATAATACTAACAACAATCTCACATATCCCTAGAAAAACAATAACAATACAATAAAATCACACAATTTAATTATTCAGCAGATTGATGGCATTTGGAAAGAAACTATCCTTGTATCTGGTTGTTTTAGTATGTAATACTATAAAGCATCATTTCGACAGTAGAAGCTGGAGCAAGTTATTGCCAGGATGTGTGGGGTCTTTGTATATTTTCTCCGCTCTCTTTTTAGCTCGTGTAGTATATAGATCTTCAATGGAAGGTAGATTAACAGCAATAATTTTTTCTGCAGTCCTAATTACTAGTTGGAGTCTATGTTTATCTTGTTTAGATGCAGAACCAAACCAGACAATTATAGAGGTGCAGATGATGGATTCTATGATCCCTCTGTAGAACTGGATTAACAACTCTTTAGGCAACTTGAGCTCTCTGAGTTGGCGCAG
This sequence comes from Bradypodion ventrale, assembly GCA_035047345.1. Classification (NCBI taxonomy): domain Eukaryota; kingdom Metazoa; phylum Chordata; class Lepidosauria; order Squamata; family Chamaeleonidae; genus Bradypodion; species Bradypodion ventrale. The sequence goes on along the minus strand of JAWDJE010000002.1, from coordinate 135,608,183 downwards.
AAAGAACAGTCTCTGTTGTGCTTTCTTAATGATGTTCCTAATATTAGATGACCACTTTAAATCTTGAGATATGGCAATACCTAAGAACTTGAAGGACTCCACTATTAATACTGGATTATTTAGTACTCACCATTATCAGGCACCAGCTGCTCTAATGTGGATTAAGTGATTTGATTGTTTTGTTGCCTTTATAAAGCACCTATCTAACATTGACACCACTCTGGTTGTGTTGTGTCCTAAAGCAGGTGCCTTTAAACAATGTACCTTTCCATGTGTATCCAATGTAACCTTTTCCTTGTGTAACATTGTAACCTCAGCTGCATCTCTGTAACCCTAATAGGACGCGAGCTAGTGACCACTAGATGGCAATAGCGAGCGTCCAAGCTCATCGGTCCAAGACTCACCTAAGAGCAACAGCGCGGGAAGATTCCCGCCATCACCTTCACCTGGACAAGAAGGGCGTGACCTGAAATGACGTCACGCGGACAGTAGCCAATAGACTGTCAAGGAGCCACATTCAAATGTATAGCCACTGTATATATTGAGCTGTTCGTCCGCCATTACCACATGTTCCCTCTGACCAGCATGTAATAAAGTTGTGTTAAGCCAGCTCTTCGGCTGTCCTGGTGTCTGTGGTCCCATACACAAAATTGGCGACGAAGGTGGGATCATGGCTGCCCACGGGACCAAGACATACGCCGGTTTCGACATCAAGAAACCACAAGATTGGGAACTTTTCGAAATGGACTTCCAAGGCGCGCTGGTGGAGTTCGAGGTTACGGACAAGGCGAAGAAAAGAGCCATTCTCACCAGAATGCTCGGGCACGACGGCAAGAGGGTATTGATTGACCTCATCGCACCCAAAAAGGCGGCTGAATTCAAGGCAAAGGAGCTCCTGAAGGTGTTGCGAGACCATTTCCGGCCCTCGGTGGCGATGTTTCCTGCTCGGAGCGCGTTTTGGAGGCGAGTCCAAGCGCCTGGAGAGTCGGTCTCCGCCTTCGTAGCGGCCCTGCGTCTGGCTGCCGGCCCATGCAAATGGGAGAACTTGGAAGTCACCCTCAGGGACTGCGTGCTATGCGGCCTGAAGGATGCCGAGATTCAGCGCACGCTGATGAATCAGGAGCCGCCCCCCACGTTGCAGGAGGTCCTGAAAGCGGCACAGGCCGCGGAAGCCACGAAGGCCGGGGTGCAAGAGCTCCAGGACTGGCGACCGAAGGCCGACAAAACAGAGAGTTCGGTGCACGCAGCCCGGCGAATTTCGAAATCGTCCACTGAAAGCAGCGACGACGAGGACGTCCGGAGGGTCCGGAAGGAGGGCCGGCATTGCGACGGCTGCGGGGCGGCTCACGACCGTGCCAGGTGTCCGTTCAGAAAAGCCGAGTGCCACAACTGCGGGCGACGCGGGCACATCGCCAAAGTCTGCAGACAACGACGCAAGGACCGGAGGAGCTCACCCGACCGCTCAGCGAGGCCAGATCGCTCGTCGAGACCAAAGGATGGCGCTCGGCCCACGAGGAAGCAGGACGGCGTGGGCCGCATCTCCGATGGCAGCGACGACGACGCCCCAGTTTTCAGCGTGTCCATGGGACACCCCCGTTACTTTGTTGAGGTACTGGTGCAAGGGGCCCCTGTTAGGATGGAGATTGACTCTGGCTCCTCATATTCCCTCATTTCCCAGAGGGAGTTTTTGAGAATTGCCCCCCGTGTACGGCCCAAGCTCAAAGCGTTGAGGTCCACGCTTCGGGACGTGCAAGGGAACAGTATCCCGGTGTTGGGGGTTGGGAACTTCCAGGTCCAGTATAAGCGGCACGCCACGGAACTCCCCCTAGTCGTTCTCAAGGGGGGTAATTGCAGCCTCCTCGGGACTCAATGGTTTCAGCCCCTGGGTCTATTCATTGGGGGGGTGCACGCCGTTGGGACTGACCCAATACAGAGGGTGTGCGACGCGCACCCTGAAGTCTTCAAAAAGGGACTTGGGAAATTCAATGGACCCCCAGTAACTTTCGACCTGGACCCGGAGGTCCGCCCAATAAGACTCAAACCGCGCAGAGTGCCTTTTGCACTAAAGGACAAAATAGAGGCGGAACTGGACAAATTAGTGGGCCAGGGGATTCTTGTTCCTGTTGATTCTGCGGAGTGGGAAACTCCAATTGTCACGGCATTGAAGGCCAATGGGGAGGTTCGCATTTGCGCCGATTATAAGTGCACCATTAATAAGGCAATCCGCCCTAATGCGTATCCGGTGCCGGTGGTCAGCCATTTGCTAGCCAGGTTACATGGGGGAAAGTGTTTCGCTAAGCTCGACCTGGCACAGGCCTATCAGCAACTCATGGTAACCCCTGCCGCAGCTGCTGCACAGACCATAGTCACGCATAAGGGTGCGTTCCAGGTGACGCGCCTCCAATTCGGCGTGAACTCGGCGCCTGGAATTTTCCAGTCGCTCGTGGAACGCCTCCTCAAAGGGCTGGACGGCGTTTTGCCATATTTTGATGATGTTTTGATAACGGGGGGGAGTGAGGTTGAGTTGGCTGAAAGGCTAAACAAGGTCCTGGAGGCATTCGAACAGGCGGGGTTGAGGTTGCGAAAAGACAAATGCGTCTTCTTCGCGAAGGAGGTTGAGTTCTTAGGGTTCCGAGTAACACCCGAGGGGATCAAACCGTCCAACTCCAAGGTGGCCGCCATCAAGAAAGCCCCTTGCCCCAACTCCAAGCCCGAGTTGCAGTCGTTCCTAGGGCTCTTAAATTTCTACCACTCCTTCCTTCCTCGGAAGGCTGCGGTGGCTGAGCCGCTTCACATGTTGCTCAAGAAAGATGCGGCATGGAAGTGGGGCGATGACCAGGAGAGGGCATTCACGGAACTGAAACAACTCCTGGCGTCTGACGCCATTCTGACCCATTTCGACCCCAAACGGCCGGTGGTACTGATCTGTGATGCATCCCCGGTGGGGGTGGGGGCAGTGTTATGCCACGTGTTGGAAAACGGGAGGGAGGCCCCAATAGCGTTTTACTCCAGGTCCCTGTCCCAAGCGGAGAGGAATTACGCCCAGACAGACAGGGAAGCGCTGGCGATAATTGCGGGGACCAAAAAATTTCACGATTTTCTATATGGCCGCCCTTTCACCATCGTGACCGACCACAAGCCCCTACTAGGCATTTTCACCGCAGATAAGCCCACGCTACAGATCCTGTCCCCGAGGATGCTCAGGTGGGCCATTTTTCTCAACGCCTACCAGCACGCGTTGGTGTACTGGCCCGGGAGAGAGATCAGCCATGCGGACGCCCTGTCGAGGTCCCCCCTCCCCCAGACACAAAGCCACGTGGGCGAGGAGGAGCCGGACCGCCAGGTGCTCATGATTGAAGTCTTAGATTCGCCCCCCATAGTACCCGCCGATATCGCTAAAGCGACAAGCAGAGATAGGACGTTGGCGGCGGTTAGCTCCTGGGTACAGAAAGGGTGGCCAGCGTCTGCCCTAGCAGAAGAATTCGCCCCATTTTTCAGGAAAAAGTTGGAGCTGTCCCTAGAGAGGGGGTGTCTCTTGTGGGGGCAGCGGGTGGTGATCCCCACATCCCTCCAACCGCGGGTGCTTAAACTGCTGCACGTCAGCCACCCCGGAATTGTGCACTCCAAAGCGCTGGCCCGGAGCTACTTTTGGTGGCCCCAGTTAGACGCCGACATCGAGCACATGGTCGGCACTTGTGAGAGTTGCCAAAGCTCCAGACCAGAGGAGGCCCGTCTGCCCCACAGGGAGTGGGACGCGGCTAAGGGGCCGTGGTCCCGGATACACATAGATTTCGCGGGCCCGTTCCGAGGAACTCTGTTTCTCCTTGTTGTGGACGCTTTCTCTAAGTGGTTGGAGGTCATCCCAGTCACGAGCACCTCCTCGGCCGCGACAATAAAGCATTTGCAGAGAATTTTTTCTACGTTCGGCATACCCGACACTCTAATTAGCGATAACGCTAGTTGCTTCACGTCCGCTGAGTTCAGGGCATTCACAGAGATTAACGCCATCCGGCACATCACCTCTGCCCCTTTCCATCCAGCCACCAATGGCCAAGTGGAGCGCCTCGTACGCACCACGAAGGACGCGCTGCGGCGCATGGGCCCCGGGGATCTCAACCTACAAGTGTGTCAGTTTCTGCTAGGGTACAGGGTGACGCCATTGGCGTCAGGATACTCCCCCGCGGAGCTCTTAATGCGCAGGAAACTGGCCACCATTCTCACCAGGCTAGACCCCACGAGAGTAGACGATAAGGGGAGGAACATCGGGCTAGAGGCCACAAAGAGTTTCAGCGTAGGCGCCCCCGTGCATTGCAGGAACTACGCCAGCGCAGGGCCAGCCTGGGTGCCGGGGGTTGTCGTGGAGCAGACCGGTCCCGTATCATACCGCGTGGAGACCAGCACGGGTCTACTGTGGCGGCGACATGCGGACCAGCTCCGGAGCCGGGTCCCAGAGAGGCAGGGCTCGGAAAGCACAGACAGGGATTCAGCGTTAGGGTTTTTCCCCACCCGTTTAGCCCAAGGGGCAGGAGAGGGGGGTCATGCGTCCCCACCGAGGGGGGAGGAAAAGGAATTTGTCCTCATAGATACCCCGCGGGATCACCCAGCAGAGTTTGATTTTGAGTTTCAGAGCCGGGGGGGGGGGGTTTTCGGAGTGGTCCCCCACCCATCCAAGCGAGAAGAGGGGTTTTACGTTAGCCCCTGGTGCCCCCGGTTCGCCCACAACGGAATCTACCATTTCCCCTAAAGCTGCAAAACCGCAGCAAGCCACTAACAAGTCTCCCTCTCCCATTACAGGACAAGGGTCCAGGGAACAAGGAAGCAGTAGCGGCCCCCGGGTGGGTCAACCCACATCGCGGCCCAAACGCGAGTGCAAGAAACCATCTTGGTTAAGAGACTTCGTCTCATCCTAGGGGGGAGGGATGTTGTGTCCTAAAGCAGGTGCCTTTAAACAATGTACCTTTCCATGTGTATCCAATGTAACCTTTTCCTTGTGTAACATTGTAACCTCAGCTGCATCTCTGTAACCCTAATAGGACGCGAGCTAGTGACCACTAGATGGCAATAGCGAGCGTCCAAGCTCATCGGTCCAAGACTCACCTAAGAGCAACAGCGCGGGAAGATTCCCGCCATCACCTTCACCTGGACAAGAAGGGCGTGACCTGAAATGACGTCACGCGGACAGTAGCCAATAGACTGTCAAGGAGCCACATTCAAATGTATAGCCACTGTATATATTGAGCTGTTCGTCCGCCATTACCACATGTTCCCTCTGACCAGCATGTAATAAAGTTGTGTTAAGCCAGCTCTTCGGCTGTCCTGGTGTCTGTGGTCCCATACACAAAAGGTTGGTTTACAACAATCACTCCAAAACAACTAAGGACGCCCACCAACCCATATGAAGAAAAATCTAGACAGAAACTATTTAAAGAAATGTTAAATTGACAGAGGTGCTCTCTTTTCACTCTCCTACAACCTCTGTTCATTGTTGCTGCCCTCTTGTTTAGCCTCTTATTCCCCAACCTCTCAAGCCTACCAAATATACTTTCTTCCCCCATCTCCATCTCCTATCATAGCATTTTCTATATTTGGTGGCTATTTTAAAGGTACTTTGGGGAAAAACATGCAAGAGACCTTCTGCCCACTAATCTGCACCATTGAACTACAGCCCTCTCTATGGGGGCTTCTAAAAGCAACAAGATGCCCTTAGCCAGAGATAGCTCTAGCTAGTCATCAAGTTGTTTGACATTGCAGAGTGCCTGTAATCAAGCTCAGCCTGCAATTGTGAATGTTTTTCCACATGCGAGTGACTGCTCTTGGGGGAACCTGATTTGGAGGGATTGGCTCAAGTTAGCCTTTAAGAAAGGGGAGCCACTGGGACCAGGAGCAGAGGGACATGTGTGCTGCTGTTGCTGTTCTAAGGGTTCTAAGAATGTTTTGATTTGAAAGGCATATTCAAATGATGGGCAGTTGGCTTGAACTTGGGAGGCCAAGCGTCCGGTATGAGCCAAAGAGTAAGTCCAAACCCAAAGAACTGAACTGAAATAAATACTTGGATTTTGTCTGCCAGGGAAAGGCTCTTACCAAAAACAACTTTAGGCTGGAGATTTGTTGCAGACACAAATACAAGTCAGGAGAAGTCTCAAGCCATGGGTTAGACAAATATGAGTTGGCCTTTCCCCTTAGAACTTCAAGGCTCTCTTTGTCTTCTTCCCTCTCCCAAACTGAACCCAAAATGTCTGCCCAGAGCATCTAGATAGCACTCTTGATGTGCCTGTCTTGAAAGCCATGCCTTTTCTCCAGCACCCCCTTTTGAGTTTTTGCTTCCTCCAGGAAATTTAGGTTCCAAACCCATTGCCTCCCCAGTCATAACTATGTCCCAGGGAGGGTCAAGGAAGAGCCACTGCACATGTTGAGCCTAAACCCCATTATCATTCTAAGGGGATAGCCTTCTAACTCAAGTGGTTGGATTGTGCTACACAGCTGTTGAGCTGCCTACTCTGCCCCTCCTTCTCTCCGTCTCACCTTCTACTCCTTTACAGTATCTACTTTCTCTTATCTAATCTAACCTATACAAGGACCATATACATTTCCCAAATAGACATCCATAGCTTCCCAGTTACTTTATTGGAAAAAGTCAATAGGCAAAAGGAACCGTTTGAATGTCCAAATGGCACAATGTCCTACCTGACATGGCAAATAAGTTGATTGGGAAGTATCTGAGGTAGTAATTTTCCCTATTACTGAAGAGAGCAGAGTGTCTACTCCTAACTGAAGAGTCCAGTGAAGAGTAGGCAACGCAATGGCGATGATGTAAAATTGTTTATCACTGTAGTTATGGTAACCCATAACTGCCCATCATAACTGCCATAGAATATGATGATGTCAGATGATGTCATCAAAGCAGGGAAACCAAGAATAGTTGGGGAAGGGAGGAAGGGCATGGACCCATTCATTTTTCCAATGGATAAGCACCTGAAATGCTAGCATTTTTAAAATATCATTTAAAAAATGGAATTTCTTTCAATGGGAGACCAACATGACAAATGTCCTACTTTCTTAAAAGCCATGATGTGAAGGGGAATGGGAGGCACTTGTCTTTGCGATGTCAAGTATTCTCATTGCCTCTACACCTCATACGGGCGCGTTTTACTTCTGCTTTCAGGAGCGGCGCGGGCCAGATGAATCGCAGTAAACCCATTCGTGTGGATTCATGGGGGCTTGGGCTTCTGTGAATTGAAGTCCAAGAACATCTGGAGTGCCAAGGCTCACCATCACAGCTCTATAGCAAGATAAGTGGATAACTGAGGTTTTAATCCACCAATACCTCTCCATTTTCTCTCCACCCTCCCACCAGCTGTTCTCCATCTTGGTCAGCATGACCGTAATCTGGCCTAGGTGAAGGAGAGGCAAAGCTGTGTAGTAATATGGAGCAAAAGGAGCTTGGAGGATCTGCAGTTCCTTATCTGTCACGATGAGAGGAAAAGCCAAAATAAGGTCAGCGTTTTACTAATTGCCAGGCTTTTAGTGGAGCCACACATATCTGAATGACCCTAAGCAAGAAACTTGCAGCTTCTTTAAAAGGGGAGGTGCAAGAGCAAGAGAGAGATTACAAACAAAAATCATGCTAAATCTCTTCTCTTCTGCTCAGTTTTGAGCTTTTACATCCTATGTCATTCTTGAAGGAGCCTTGTAAAATATTTGAGAATTTTTAATTTCTCAAGAGGCAGAAGCCTGGTCAAAGGCTTGAGGTGGGAAGGCTAAGAGCAACTCCCATGGGAAGCTGTCCTTACAGTGACTTAATGGAGTTTGATGAAATCTGAATGCCATAATTATGTTCTTCTTTTTCTGTGTCTAGGCCTTTTGGTGAGTTCATTCAACAGTTCCTTTCACTCGATCTAGTGTGAGAAATATTAGGCAGCATAAGGTGGCCCTTGAAAATTACATTTAATTTAATTTGTATACTGCTCCATTGGCAAACAAAATTTCACAGTCTGGGTGGTACGCAACAGACAAATCAGTAACAATGAAACATAAGTAAATAAAAACATCAAGTTACTACTTTTCTTTTATTATTAAAATATAAAACACTAAAGTAAAAAAACACAAATAATATCACAATAACAGCCAAAAAAACAAAAAAAACAAACCATTTTTGTTGTTCAGTTGCACAATCGAGTCTGACTCTTTGTGACCCCATGGACCATCGCACGCCAGGCTCTATCCTCCACCATCTTCCTCAGCCCACTCAGATCTATGCCCATTGCATCGACAATGCCATCTATCCATCTCATCCTCTGGCACCGGCTTCTCCTTTTCTCTTCTATCTTTGACTGCAGTGGCTCAAGTTGCTAAGACGCTGACTGGGAGGTGGAAGGTCAGCAGTTCAATTCCTGAGTACTGCAGGATGGAATGAGCTCCTGTCTTTATCCCAGCTCCTGCCAACCTAGCAGTTCGAAAGGAAGAAATTGCAAGTAGATAAATAGGGATCACTTTGGTGGGAAGGTAACAGCATTCTGTGCACTCCAGTGTCTAGCCATGCCTGCCACATGACCACGGAAACATCTGCAGAAGCACTGGCTCTTCGGCTTTGAAACAGAGATGAGCACTGAACCCTAGAGTCGGATATGACTGGCTTTCGAGCAAGGGAAACCTTCCCAGTGAGTCCTCACTTCTCATTTGGTGGCCAAAATACTTGAGCTTCATCTTCAGTATTTGTCCCTCTGATGAGCAGTCAGAGTTGATTTCAGAATAAACTGATTTGTTCTCCTCACAGTCCAGGGGACTCTCAAGAGTCTCCTCCAGCACCACAATTCAAAGGCTTCTATTCTTCTGTACTCAGCCTTCAATCTTAACAAAATTACACATAGTATAATACGACTAGTACTGTATGTGCAACCACACCAGAGAGACTTATAAACCTTGATTAAATATTTTCAATATTAAATATTTCTATATTCATCCCCTCCTTTCTAAAAGATAATACATCTTTCTCTGGCTTTACTCCTTTCTCTTTCACTAGTATATAATTTAAAAATTCTCCCCATATTTCTCTAAAATAATATTTTTATTAATCCATTTTTAACCTTAAACTCACATTTTAATTTATCATTTATAGCTATATTCCATATCTCTTTATATCAATTCCATTCAAATTCATATTCAACCAAACAACCCCTTTATTATGGTCTACGACCAGCAAAGTAAAATGAGATGTAATTTTTTTTTAAAATAAATAAATGCTTAGAATGTAGTTTAAATATATTATTTGAAAAACATATCGATTCAAAGTTAAAAGAAATAGGATAAAGTCAGTTTTTTTAAATTAGTGCTACAGTAACTGCTATTGCAATACTGTATATAATTCACAGTTTGTGCCACTGAGTGGCCTGCCAGAATTGTTCTTCTAATCTTGATCTGTAAGTACAAAACTTGGTAGTATTATGGGAAAAAGTGAGACTTTCATCTGATAGTAGCCAGTGAGTGATCAACCAGGACATTTGCAGACTAGTGGGGATATGAATTTATCTCATATATCCCTCTAGAAAGGACAGATGCATAAAACATGTTCATATTCTTTCTATTTTTAACAATATTCAATCTCAAAGCTGTAACAAATATAACAATCATCTCTCTTATTCCATTCTATCTGTATATTTCCAAAATCCATTAATAATGCTACTTTAGGACACATCTCCAACTTTATAGACAATATTCGATTGATTTAAAAAGCATATTTTTCCATATTTAATTCACACAAGGTCTGGGCTGTGCATGTACTCCTACTCACTAGAACAGGGATTCTCAACCTGCAGCCCATGGGCCAGATGCGGCCCATGGCACCATTTCATGTGCTCCCCCTTCCTTCACCACACCAGGAAATGCCATGTGGTGGAGGAAGGGCAAAATGGCTGTCCAGCCCCCGAAGCTGTCTGAGGGAGCGTGACCTGGTCCCCAGCTTTAAAAGGTTGAGAATGTCTGCACTAGAATCAACTTCTGCTAGACCAATTTGATTTAAAGATGCACAGCAATTGAGCTGCACAATGTATTACTGGATCTTTCATTTTCAAACATTTAACATACATTCACAAATGTACATACTAAGTAACTTTAAATATTTGTTTAGAATGACTTACTTTTTTTGACTAAACATTTTAAATAGGTGCTCACTTTATTTAACTCCCTATATTGTAGTAGTGCATGCACTTCTAATACTGTGGCATTGTCTATGGCTGCCCAAAATATGTTATATATCATCAGTGAAACAATTTATTGATTCCAACCAACAGCTCTTCTCTTCAAATTCACCTGCTCCCCTAACACCTAGGCAGTATAGCAACAATAATTTCTTATATTTCTGCTACTGAGGAATTAATGTTTGATTGAAATATTTCTAAACTGCCCATTACCTTTGTAGCTACAAAGGCATTATTCTAAAACTGAAGAACAAATCATCACAACAAAAGCAATGGAAAAAAAGAAAATAACACTAGATTAATATCACATTCTTCACTTCAAAATTTGTTTTCACATCAGCCACACTTGTGTTTGCGACATCTTTCCCAAGTGGCATTCATTGGGCAGACTACTTTCACAAACTAGAGAACAAAAAGTGTTGTACATGAAAAATAAATTAATATTTAATTGACAATAAAACTGAAGGCTACAGAGAAATCTTTATTTTGAAACTGTGGTGAAGTACTTGTTTTAATAAACAGCCTAAACATAACATATAAGCAAGTAAGAAGGAGAGAATATCTATTATACCAGTGATGTCAAACCTTTTAGAGACCAAGTGCCCAAACAGCAACCCAAAACCCACTTATTTATCACAAAATGACAACACAGCAACAGAGGAGAAAGGAAACACTCCCATTAGGCTGCTGGGCAGAGGGGCAGGGCAAACTCTATGCCAGGACTGTATTATGCCATAGTTACAGTAATTTGACACTATCTGAACAGCCAGGGCTCAAGCCTACAAAATGCAGTTGGAAGTTTGGTGAAGGGTGTAGAAATCCCTGCTGATCTATAGCAAAGAATGTTAAATACCTTGTCCAACTACAAATCCCAGAATGCCATCTGATGGTTCCATGGCAGTTAGAGCATCAAACAGATATAACTGGGTAGCAGAGATATGCTCAGGAGTTGGGTAGGGAAGGCAACACAGACAAACAGTCCAACCCCCCACCCCAAGTCTTAAAAATATTAGAGGCTCTGGATTGCGGGGGGGGGGGGGGGGAGGGAGTCCTCAAAGAACAAAATAAGGTCTGTAAATCAACAATGGAGGGGGGAGGGAGAATTTTTTTTAGAGTTTACAATCAAAAATATTTTCTAACTTTACATTTAAAAAGAAAACATAGCTAAGAAGGGGTGGCCAAAAATGAGATGGCTAGATGGTATTGTTGACACAGTGGGCACAAAACTGGGCAGGTTGAGGAGGATGGTAGAGGATAGGGGTGTCTGGTGTGCAGTGGTCCATGGGGTCACAAAGGGTCAGATTCAATTATGCGACTGAACAACAAAAAAGGGATCTATGTCACAGAGGAAAATACAGTAGGATTTTGTGGCACAGAAAACCTATAGTTCGAAGGAAAAGGAGATGACAGCAATTTTCTTTGATTTCAGGATTTAAAATTGAGGATAACAGATACTTCACACAGATGTAATTTCATAACTCTTAGCCCAAAAACCACAAGAAGGTTTTGTGCTTCCAGGAAAAGTTTAACTTTTTAGGTGTAGGAGGTGGGATCCCATTTAAAAAGTATTTTCTTTCCAATGCTATACATGGTGCTCTGATGAGTCCAGCAGGAGGGAGTGTTCAGTTAGCCTCTTTCTCAACCATAACTGGAAAGATGTTTTGTCAGTTGGCAACTGACCGAAAGATTGTTTCACCACTACTCAGCTGTTGTTGTTGTGACCATCTGGTTATTTGGATCCCAATTAAATAATCAGACCAGCAGGATTTTGGCCCCAACAATGTCCTGCACTAACAGAAGGTCCCCTCTCTGTCACAGTTATTTGACCTTTGTCTCTCCCTTGTAACTATTGGAGTCTCATCTCCTATATAAGTGGTGGTGAACCTTTTAGAGACCGAGTGCCCAAACTGCAACCCCAAACCCACTTATTTATCACAAAGTGCCAACATAGCAACAGGAAGGAAGGAAACGATCCCATTGGGTTGCTGGACAGAGGAGCGGGGTGAACTCTGAGCTGGGGGAGGGAGGAAGCTCTCCCATTGAACTGCTGGGCAGAGGGGCGCAGCGAACTCTGTGCTGGGGTGACTGCATGGGTGCCTACAGAGAAGTCTCCAAGTGCCACCTCTGGCACACGTGCCATAGGTTTGCCACCACTGTCCTATATCTCTTGTGGTGGTCTTGGGGCTTTCCCTGTCTTCATCTTCTGGTTCTCCAGCTCCATCATAACTAGAGTCTCTGGCTTCTAGGAGCGGTGATGGAGAATCTGCCCCGTTTTGTGGGACTGCAGGACTCCAGGAAACGCTACTGTATTCAGTATTATCCTGGATATCAATGGTTTTGTTAATGTCAATGGTAATCACAACAGGAGAAGCCACTGAAGAGGAGCCCAAGTGGACTTTGTGTGGCTTCTTCTTCCTTCTCTTTTTCCATTTGTAATGCCTGGCTCTATATCTGTGGCTTGTCCTTCATAAATTATCTCCACATTTGGGGTTCTGGACATCCCCCCACCCTTTTCTTATTCTTTTCTTCCTGAGGCATCTGCCTCTAGCTGATTGTCCAAGAAACTAGCTGCTCTTTTGTACTTTGGCAAGATTCCCTTCTTTCATGGAAGAGGACTCTTAATTCCCCCTGTCGGAATTCTTTAGGTTACTGGTCTTGTATTTCCTTTTTCCTTTAAGGTTTTCAGCTCTTGTCCTGTCAAGTCAGCGAGAAGGCATGCAGGACCTGCTGTTGGATCAGCTTCTTCATCAGTACCTTTCATAGTAATCCCTACTCTTAGGTGAGCTATAGTCACAGTCTTCTTCCTCTGTAGGTGAGTTTTGTAACCAAGCAAGCTGTTTTGTTTTACTTTTGTCTTTATAATGGCTACTCGGTTTTCTTTTTATTTAATGCAGCTCTATTACCAGTGTGTGGGACGGCAGTGGCTCAAGTGGCTAAGATGCTGACTGGGAGGCGGGAGGTCAGCAGTTCGATTCCCAAGTACTGCAGGATGGAATGAGCTCCCGTCTCTGACCCAGCTCCTGCCAACCTAGCAGTTCGAAAGCAAGAAATTGCAAGTAGATAAATAGGGACCACTTTGGTGGGAAGGTAAACAGCGTTCCGTGAGCTCCAGTGTCTAGTCATGCCTGCCACATGACCACGGAAATGTCTGCAGAATCAGACAGCGCTGGCTCTTCGGCTTTGAAACAGAGATGAGCACTGAACCCTAGAGTCGGATACGACTGGCTTTCGAGCAAGGGTGTCCTTTACCTTTTACTATTATCAGTGTAACTGGCACTACCATTCCATGACCCAATAGAGAATGGCGAAGCACAGTCACTTGCGTCTGTATCACTAAAACTGCAATGCAGCATGGGCTACACATTTTTCACATCTTCATTGTTCCTATTGTCAACAGATGCCTCAGAGTTTGAAGACAGCTCAACATGCTCAGGCGTCCTCTCTGCCAGTGGCTTTACATATCCAACAATAATACAATTGTCAGATGAATTGCAACTGTCCCCGTTCATCTCTACAGGAGTAAGCAACTGTGCCTGCAAATCTTTTGTATTTGTGGAGAACTCTTCATCAGAGCTTTCTGAAGTGTCTAGAGCTGCACAAACCTGGTCTGAGCTCAAATAAGATGGGCCAGGCATTTCAACATCCCAAGTGTCCTGACCAGTACCAGTTGTGAAGGCGTCATGTTCTGCTTCCTGGAAACTCCCATATCTAGAGAGATTGTAGTAATTGAGGACTCAGAACCACTCCCATCTTCATATGATGGAGCTGGACAATCATAATTTGCATGTTGATCATATGCCTCTATGTTAAAAGGGCATCTGGCAAAATCGATAAACTCATGTAAAAGTGATTGGTATGACAGGACAAAAAAAAAGGTTTCAATTCAATTCAAATGCTGGACACTCTAGGTCATACCTTGTCACATTACTCAAGATGATATGTTGTAAAATATTGAATAGAGAACCATTAGCACATAACAGGATTGTGAGTTCCCCTTTTAGCCATGGAACCTATAAAGACAGGGAGGATTTCTGCGAAAAAAATCAGCTGATATATTTATTTATTACTCACATTTCTACCACTGACCCTCGCCAAGGCAACTCCGGGCGGCTTACTCACAAAACAAACAAAAACTTTACAAAAACATTTAAAAAGCATTAAAATTAGATTTGTTTAAAATTTTTAAAAATTTAAATTTAATTTTTTTTAAAAAAAATGCCATCCAATGCTGCATCACAATATATTTTTTTAAAGCTGACAGCCTGGGCAATACTTAAACAAGCCAGCCCAGGATGGCTATCTCCCCAGCCGCCCCACACACCCGCTGCGCAAGCCAGGTATTAAGGCTCTTGCAAAAGGATAAAAGCTCTGCCTGGAGACGAAATTCAGTTGGCAGGAGGTTCCACAGGGCCAGAGCAGACACAGAGAAGGCTTGCCTCTATAACAGATGCATAGGTGTCAAGTATCCCATATTGCCCGGGAAAACCCCATAATTTAGCCACTCCCCACCATCACGTTTTTTAAATAATCTCCCGTATTTTTAAAAAAACCCAGGGAGCATGTAAATCTCCCATATATTATTGTATTATATCTTTATTCATGAGATGTGTGCCTTATACCAGAGCCAGAGAAGAAGAGCGCTGGGCTTCCCCTGGTGGAGGAAGAAGCACAGCTCCAGGTGACAACCCCAAGATTAGTAGGAAAGGCTATGACTCAGAGAGGAGCCTTCTCGGTAGCAGCACCAACTTTGTGGAACTGTCTGCTAGTCCAGCTGCATCAGGTTCCATCTCTATTTATTTATTTATTTATTTTAAAAAACCTAAAATCATTCTTTAAAAAGGCTTTTAAGGACATACTATTAATAGCCTAGCAATAGGTTTTGACTAACTTTTAATGTCACCAATGTGTTTTTGTTGTTGTTGTTGGTTTTTTTTAATTGGGGGAGCATCGTATTTGCTTTTTGTTATTTATCAATTTATTCATTTTGTTTATTCTTTATGTTTAATTTCTTATTGTAAAGATTTTTTTTAAATGTGGTGTAAGCCACCCAGGGTAGGAAAATATCCCAGGTGGATGGGATATAAATGCAATAATACATACATACATACATACATACATACATACATACATACATACATACATACATACATACTGCACAGAAATAAATAAACAAACAAACAAATAAATAAATAAATGCATGAATGCATGAATGCATGAATGAATATCCTATTCCTGAATTTGTCACATTGATCTGCCCTCTGTACTACCCTGTCATCTGACTTATTTCTGTTTCTTGCTGTCTGGTGGTCTGGCCTGATAAACCTTCAAACAAAATCCCATTATCAGGGATTGCATGACATTCCCTTGTCAATGTTGTCCAGTAACGGAATTGCCTTCCACCAGGGTTACCAAATGAGCCTGTTTCTGAAGGCTATACTTATAATTTAATTTAATTTAATTTTTGCACTTGTATGCCACTCAATCAGGAAACCCGACTCAGGGTGGCTCACATGAAAATTAAACAATATACACAGTAAATATACAATACTACAATATACAGAATTCAATCTACAAAAACAACACATAATAATATACAACACAATACAATACTATACTATAATGATAAAGTCATAACCACATAGAAAAGTTCCCAAACAAACAACAAAGTCTGGGGTGGCGGCAGTGGCGGCGGCAGACGTCCTCAGCCTCAAGGCAGGACCATCTTCTGCCGCTCGAGTAAAATAATAAAGTACACAATATAATAGAATACAACAACATATAGCTGTTCACAATGACATGTCATCGTAGAAACAATATACATCATAAAAGTGCAAAGAGAAAAGCATTTCAAAGCCTAACAGAGACATACAAAGCAGCGGCGAAGTTCCTAAATCCGCCAAGCCCTGGCAGCAGAAGCCACTTCTCCCTCCAGCCGGGCAGGCGAGGGCAGGCATCCGGTGGCCACAGCGGAGTTCTTAAAGCCACCAAGCCCCAGCCGCTGAAGCCACTTCTCCCTTATACTATGAACAATGGAACGAAAAGGCTGCTTTGCAGAAAGTGCCTTCTGCTTTGATTTTACACCACTCCTGCACACATTGAAAACAGAATTGATGCCAACAATGGTCCAAATAAGCCACGTTTTCAAACCAGTCCAGGCAGATTGGATATTTAGAGTCTGGAGACATAGCTGATGATGATATTGTCTCACTGTTGCATTGTTTGCACAAGGTTTAGATGGAAAGCTATCGACTGCAAAGTCACCTGCTATTAATGAGAAGATCTGAAAATAAAAGAGAGAAAATCATCACATGTAAACATCATATGTTTACCTTAATCCTCAAAACTATTCTAAACTATCTTCCCTTGAATTACAAATGAAAATATGTAAATTATCAATCAATATGTAAATTATCAATATGTAAATTATCAATCAATTTAATGTACTTAGTACAACAGTATTAAAGAGGCTGTCAGACATAGCAAGAAGATCAAATTATCAATATGTAAATTATCAATCAATTTAATGTACTTAGTACAACAGTAATAAAGAGGCTGTCAGACATAGCAAGAAGATCTGAGGAGTGTGCTGAAAGGATTTATTGTTTTGCCACAGCTATCAGATTCTTCCTCTGATACTGTGTAATTTTTGTAAGCAGAGAGGAGCAATACTAAGGTGTCCATTTTGAAGAACTTAGCATTAGCCGGTTTGTGTCCTCCCTGGTCAGACTTTCCAGTAGCTGAACTGAAGCAGGAAAGAGGATTTCTGGCTCTGCAGAGGGTTTGGACTCCAACACATCCTGCCCAGTAGGTTCAATGGAGCGGAAGTCCAAGAAATCTGGAGAGCAGAATCCTTTGCCTCAGAACTAATGGTTACAAGTAAAAGAAAAGAATGCTCAACCTCCACAGAAGGAAACTATTTTTTTCAGAGCCCCCCACCCCCAAGAGCAAGCCAAGTGATATGCTGGAAACAGCAAGTCCTGCTTTAAAAGCTTTTAAAAACTTAAAATCTTAAACAACGGATTAAAAAAAAAACCTTTTCTCATTCTGAATGGCAGATCCCAGCCCACATATTTTGCCTACTGTGCTGTACCGTGAATTGCACTTGAACCCCCATTTGTGCCATCCCGAGACCCTACAAATTGTCCCTTTTGAAGTAATACCCTTGCTCATGCCCACAGCAGGACTTTGGACTTTGTTCTGCCTATGTTACCCTTGCCAAGCGTGCCTCTGAGCCCACACAGAGTACCCCCCCCCAATCAAGTGCTGCTTTCTACAGCGGAACAATCCGAAGTCTCCCCAGGTCAGTTGGAAAAAATGGCCCCCAAAGCGAACAGATGCCCACCTTCCCCTTTTCAGAGAGGTGGAAGCTCCAGTGGCTGCCCCCGACCCAGCACTGGGAGGCAAAAATCTAATCTGAAAGGGATGGAGACATCAGGGACAGACATCCCCCCATCCCCTATTCCCACCCTGTTCAACAATCAATATTTGGTTGAAATCAGGATCTTACTAATAAAGGCAATTAAAAAAACTACATATAAAAATTATTCAGGACCCAAGATGATCATGTTGGGAAAGGTTGAAGGCAGTAGGGGAAAAGGAAGAGCCAAAATGAGATAAACTGGCTCCCTAAAGGAAACCACAGGCTTGAGTTTACAAAAGTTGAGGATAGCTGGAGGCAACCTGATGCAATTAACAACAATGCTGTATTCCATGTACAGAACTGCTGTAACAAC
Source organism: Bradypodion ventrale (assembly GCA_035047345.1). Taxonomy (NCBI): domain Eukaryota; kingdom Metazoa; phylum Chordata; class Lepidosauria; order Squamata; family Chamaeleonidae; genus Bradypodion; species Bradypodion ventrale. The sequence continues at coordinate 135,590,257 of JAWDJE010000002.1, read as the reverse complement.
CTAAGCTCAGTTATATGCAGTCAGTGATTGAGTGAAATCAGGGTCATACTGATAAGTATTGCTCCCCCCCCCCTCAAACACTCCATTTTAAAAGAGAAGAAACAGCTTGTTTTTTTTTGGGGGGGGGGGTGGATGATTCCCTCTCCGCTGGGTCCCCTGGCTCTGGAAGGGTTGGGGGACAGACCCCTTTTGTCCCCCTAACCCTACCAAACCCAGTGGACCAGGGAGAGGGAATCGAATCCACACACACCCAAACACTCCGTTTTTAAAGAGAAGAAACAGCACGGGGTGTCCTGCGGGGGGGGGGGCATCCTCTCTCTGCAGGGTCCCCTGGGTTTCGGGGGACAATACACATACACACACACACACACACACACACACACACACACACACACACACACACACACACACACACACACACACACACGAGTATAAGCTGACCAGAATATAAGCCAAGGTACCTAATTTTGTTTTTTGTTTTTATAATTTTTATTAACTTTTTAAACTTGACAGAGAAAATTACAACTAAAGAACAACACAAAATAAAAATAAGTATATAAATGCCGGTCAGTGGAGGGAAGAGGAGCCCATTCTGAACCTCGTCTCCGTGGCGGGGCTTGAATCTGCGGCGAGGCCACGGAAGGGACATTTCTATCCTCAGCCAGACTGGTTTCTTCCCTTGGCCCCGTTACAGACTTGTGAGTCAGGGGCGCCGTTCACTGATGTTTTTCATATTTAATATTGTATTTTTTCCTGATTTGTAATTTTTTAACTTGATGATATTATTGTATGATTTTTTATTATTATTGACTGTATTGAGTTATATTGACTTATGTTACTGTATTATTCTGACTGTGTACACCGCTTTGAGTCACCTGCTGGGTCGAATAAAGCGGTATAAAAATTAAACATGAAATGAAATGAAATAATAAAAAACTAAATACATTGAAAATACTAAATAAGAATACAAAACAACTCTAAATAAAATTGCTCAACTTACCCATCCTTTTTACCTAGTTCCATTCTTATACTCTTCATCATTCATCTTTAAAATACTTCTTATAGCTATTTATATGCATATTTTAACTTTGTTACCTTATTAAATATATCAATGACTATTTCTTATAACCCCAATATTTTATTAATGTATAAGACAAGCTTAAAAAAATATTTTCACCAGTGCTATTTACATTGCCCAGGAGATTGTGTTTTCCCAGTAATATATATTCCTTTCCAAAAACTCATTTGATCAGGTACTGGTTCACCTCCTTTTCCTTTAATTAACGTATGCTCCAAAAAGACTCCCAAATATCTTGAATTTTTTTCTTTACTAATCCCTTTTTCAAATTCAACTCCCATGTAAGCTTGTCATTCAACGCAATATCCCACATTCGTTTATACCAATCTTCAATTTTTAATGGGACATCACTTTTCCAATTCTGTGCTATACATAGCCTTGCTGTAGTCAACATAATAGATAACAAATATTTTCTATACATATCTATATTCAAATTATCTACCTTGGTCAGTAAGGAAGTACCTGCCCCCAGCTTAAGGTCTGCACCCAGTATTTCTACTATCTCTTTTTCAATATTTCCCCAAAAAACCTTCAACACACTACATCCCCACCACATATGGACATACGTCACCAAACTATTTTTACATCTCCAACACATTTTTGTTTTTGTTTTGTCCATCTGATGTAACCTCGCTGGGGTTAGGTACCACCTCCGTAATAATTTATAATTATGTTCTTTAACCCTTACAGACAAGGCTCTCATAATTCTTCTCTTCCAATTTTTCCCCTAACTTACCTCATTAATTTTTATATCTAAATCCCAAATTAATCTTAAAGCCACCTGTGGTTTCTTCTCCTAATTCAACATTTTATATAACTTGCTTACCAAGCCCTTGATCCCTGTTCAACCCATTCTTATATACCATTTCCTCGAATTCTGTTCTGCCTCTATCTAAGGAAGGTTCTTCTAAGTATCTCTTATTCCACATACCTAATTAGGTACCTAATTTTGACCTTGAAACCCAGGAAAATAGATTGACCCAAGTATAAGCCGAGAGTGGGAAATGCAGCAGCTGCTAGTGAGTTTCAGTACTTAAAATACATTAAAATACAGTGATTTTTAGTGATTTTTTTAAAACTGTACTTGTACCACCCACCAGTGATGGTGCTGCAGGTAAATTGGGTGGGCAGGTCAATTGCACTGAGGCAGGAAGTGTTGCTCTAGCCTAGCCTCTTGCTCCCTCTGCAAGGAAGAGAATGTCTTCCTCTCTCCATCTTGGACACATGGAGCAGGGACATAAGTAAAATACTTTCTTTTTCCACATCAGTTTGGAAGGGGGACACAATTGCATTGTAGAGCTTCTTTCTTCATTTGCAGTTTCCCATAGGAATAGGAGAACTTGATTTTCAATGTATTCTAATGGAAAATCGCGATTTGCGCCGTCTTGTGGCCATTTGTGTAATTGCGCCTCAGATTCTTTTGCTGCGGAAGTCCCAAAACATACTTTTAAAGTGGCGAATAACTTTTTAAAAACCCATATTTTTAGACCTTGTGGTTGTTGATCCATGTGTAGGTTGAGTCCCTCTTTTGGACCACATTTTTGGGGTTAAAAACTTGGTTTATATTTGAGTATATACGGTAGATGGTAAAATGGTCAGAGGGAAGTGGGAGCAGCTGTCCCGCAGCCACAAAAGCACCACCCCACCAACGTCCCAGACCCCTTCCCTCAGCCCAGCTGGCCAGAGGGAAGTCGGAGCAGCTGTGCCGCAGCCACAAAAATGCCACCGATACTGACGTCCCGGACTCCTTCCTTCAGCTCGGCCAGCCAGAGGGCAGTGGGAGCAGCTGCCCCGCAGCCACAAAAACACTGCTGATGCTGACGTCCTGGACTCGTTCCCTCAGCCCAGCTGGCCAGAGGGAAGTGGGAGCAGCTGTTCCTCGGCCACAAAAACGCCACCACCGCTGACATCCCGGACTCCTTCCCTTGGCCCGGCTGGCCAGAGGGAAATGGGAGTAGTTGTTCCACTGCCACAAAAACGCAAATGCCTGTCTGGCCTGGAGAGAAGTAGACTCAGTTGTGGGGGGTTGAGTTTTTTGTAATGTTATATACATTGTTTCTAATACTTTTTTTACTGTTACATTATTGTATTGTATGGACTGTAGTGGCTCAAGTTGCTGACTGGGAGGCGGAAGATCAGCAGTTCGATTCCCGAGTACTGCAGGATGGAATGAGCTCCTGTCTTTGTCCCAGCTCCTGCCAACCTAGCAGTTAGAAAGCAAGAAATTGCAAGTAGATAAATAGGGACCACTTTGGTGGGAAGGTAACAGCGTTCCGTGCGCTCCGGTGTCTAGTCATGCCTGCCACATGACAATGGAAACGTCTGCAGAAGCAGACAACACTGGCTCTTCGGCTTTGAAACAGAGATGAGCACTGAACCCTAGAGTCAGATACGACTGGCTTTCGAGCAAGAGAAACCTTTAACTATTGTATTATTGTAAGGTGATGTGATATTCTGTGATTTCTTTTGTCACCTGCCCAGAATCACTGTGCGAGTGGGGCAGCATACAAGTTGAACAATTAAATTAAATTAAATTAATTATCCTTACACTGATGTAGCTTGGAGCACCCACAAAAGTTCAGTGTGATTCAGTGCTGAAATGGACCAGTATCCAAAAGAAATCCATGACACTAACTATAGCAACATTTACCCTCATTTGTACGTGTACCTGACTTCAGGATGCAAATCTGTTACAATCTCTTACAAACAGAAAACAAAACAAAACATTCTTTCTTCTTTTACATTGTTTCTGTGTGTATTCTCCACAACTCCACCTACAGAAAGTATGTGGGAGATTTCACAGGATTTCTAGGTTGTTTCATGGCCATTTCGCCCCATGAAGGAATGCCAAAGCTGTCAGAATTATTACAATTTCTGCACGCAACAACATTTTCTTTCTTGCTGAGAATTGACCAAACAGAGCATAAAGCTAAACTGGATTTGGCAGTTTCTCTTGCAAAAAAGAAAAAAATGGGGAATGAAACTGGAGTCTCAGTTTTGTGGGAAATCAAGAAATCTCATTGGTGCACGGACAAGTCTTCTCATGGAGTATCAACATCATGAAACTCAGAAAATCAACAAGAATGAGAAAATACTCTTGTCACATCCCTAGAGAGAGAGAGAGAGTGTGTGTGTGTGTGCGCGCGTGTGCACACGTGCGTGCATCTGTGGGTGCATTGATGTAAAGTTGGGGGACACAGTTACACAAAACAACTAGGTAATTTGAGGTTGTTGGGTATGCACTATTAGAGCAACTCCAGCATGCAATGGGTTGTTAATGTAAATTGTATCTCTAAACAACCAATAAGAAGTCTCTTCTACTTTTGCACCTCCAGAGTCACCTGACATGGTGTTAAGCTGCTTGTTGTTAGAGTCTCTTATTCTCCTCAGGTTATTCTCCTCAGTTCTACTGTTTTGTTCTCTCTACTCTTCTATTGTTGGTGCTATTTGCTTTGTGAAAGTTTCTTTACAGTAAATTTCCATGTGGTAAGCAAAACAGTTTTCTTTTAAAAAAAACATGTTTGTTTAAGATAACCATTTTGCTTACCACATGGAAATTTACTGTAAAGAAACTCTCACAAAGCAAAGCACATTGAAATAACTATATCTTTGAAATAACTGTAAATAAAGAAACTATAATATTTCATAATCCACAGCCTCAGATTTCCTCTCAGAAAAAGGAGGAACCAGGTGTTTGGCTTGGGCCATTCACACAATAGATGATAGGCCTGAAGGGTAAACTCATTGGCAAATGTGTGGTATCCGCGCACACAATTGGTATACTGGCCCTGGCAGAACCCCGGTGATGGGTGATCACCTCGTTACCAGGGGTTCCTGAAGGGACAGAAATTGGGGGAGCGGAATATTAGATAGGGTTTAATTCACCTACAGCTGACCTGACAGGTAGCTCGGACAATAGGAAGCTAATGACTAACTCGCTAGTCATGTAATAGGTAATCGCACATCTGCGGATTACCCTAAGTCCTAAAACCAATACCAGCCACATGTTTACTCCAGATAGCTTGGAACAATGGAGTTCCCCTGTCATTGTTTAATTTAGTTAATTAACTCCCCTGTAGAGTTTCCCAATTAACTTGTGTAAACATGGTGTATGGATTCTGCCAGATCACAGTTCTTTTGCATGCAGCCTGTACATGATAAATACTGATGATTTGCCTCATTAAATCACTGGTCTTCGCTCCGTCTTGCCTCGTGTCTCATTGCTTGACCAGTCTCCTCCGGGACCCAACAGCCGCTTCGCGGCCCCGATCCAACACAAATGTGTAATGGTTGTCTTGCATCCATTTGTAATTCAACAGGGTGAAGCTTCACCACTAATCTGAATAACAGGCACAGTATTACCAGTTGTAAAAAACACACACCACATGCCTATCTGTTATGCTAACTATTCTAAATCTTTGTACCTGATGTGTATAAGTTTATGTCATGACGAAGTGGACTTGATCTATGAAAGCTAACATTAAAATTCAGCAGTTCGTCTTTTAAAGTGCCAAAAAAATTTGTTTGTTTACTCTCTGATATTTTGTTATGTTTCTAAACGTCATGTGGGAGAGTTTAATTTCTGGTCTAGAGTAGGGAGTAAAAGGCTTGGAGACCTTGCAAACTCAAACAAAATCTATTTGTAAATCTGCCTCACTTTACTGCTGTATAAAAAAACTTAACAGAGGTGAGGTGGGAGGAAGTAGCAAAAATGTCCTCCAGTTTCCAAAATAAAAGTAACTATGAAACAGTGGTGTTTGCAGTGCAATGTGTGGAGGACACAGGCGAATTACGAGAAACTTGGTGTGTGCTTTCAAGTAAGAAGCATTTGGAACCCCAGAGGGCCCTAATGCAGAATATCTTTTCTCTGGTAGAGGGAAGTGAGAAAAAAGCTATTTAAAAATACATGTGAAGCTTCCTTCTTCAGGTGAAATATGAGAGAAAGAGAAAGAGACAAGCATCCAAACTGGTACTCAAGTGAACAGGACTTTTTATATTTATAAAGCAGATCTCAGGAATCATTTCATCTGAGAGACTTTGAACGTTGATGGTAAAAATCCATCTGAAACATTTATTTATCATATTTGCCCTCTTCTTGCTTTCCTTCACGGATTGAAGGGTGTGCATGGTGTGTGTGTGTGTGTGCGCATGTGCGTGTGTGTCTATGTTATGCATGAAATGTTTGAAGTGGTAGCCATTTTAGTATGTACAAGCATATCAGAGAGTAAACAAAACAAAACCAAAAAAGACAAAACTATTGTGGTACCTTAAAGGCTAACTCCTGTAAAGTTCACATTTATATACAGGCTGCCCAGATCAGGAATTCTAATACGTAATATGCCAGTTTGTCCACTTGCAGAACTGCAATCCAAAGGGCCCTGTTGGTGATTTTTCTCCCCTTTGATATTATTGAACAATGTTACCCAAGAACCCATTCTTGGATGTCAAAAATGGGTGAATGGCCGAATGTCTTCTTCACAGCCTATCCTGCCATCAACAGAATGTCAAACTCTTTACATAGAATTTCTTGGAGAAAGCAATAAACTGCTCTCAGCTCTGAATATGACTCATGGTACAGCCCAGTGGTGGGCATCAGTAGGTTCACACCAGTTCGCCAGAACCGGTAGCAGAAATTCTGGCTGGCCCCACCCATACAAGTTTTGAAATAAAGTAGTCCTAATTCGGGTGCAACGCAGAGCTTTCCCCCTGGCCACACCATGGGAGTTGGAAGTGGGGGGCAGGGAGGACTGACCCTCCCCCTGCAGAAATTGCCATGCAGACACGGGCCCTTTTGGAGGAATTAGGAAGTCTCCTCCTCTCACCACCCATCTCAGTCCGGGTCCTTTGGAAGGCTCCGCCTCACCCCTCCTCCCCATCCAATCTCAGTCCGGGCCTTTTGGAATGCTCTGCCTCCCCCTCCTCCCCACCCACCCAACCCAGACTGGATATCGGGCCTTGCACCAGCCCACCATGCCACATGTGAAGCTGCAGCATTCCAGGCCCAGGCAGCTAACCCAGCCAGCACAAGAGGAGGCCGCAGCAGAGAGAGGGGCGAGGCCTGAGCAAAGGGATCCAGCCTTGCGTCTGCCCAGGGGACAGGTAGGCCTTCTCTCATGGGCAGACTGCTGATGGGGAGGGCAGGGTGTGTGTGTGGGAATACGGAGGACAGGTAAGAACACAGGGGTGCGGTGAGGGGGTGAGAGAGGGGGGTCGGGTGAGCCATGGGGGGGGGAGCATGCCTGCCACATGTTTACCTGAAGGATTTTTATTTTTTTTAAAAAGACGTGCCTGCCACATGACCTGTTGGCTCTTTGGCTTTGAAACAGATGAGCACTGAATTGCAAGAGTCTGATATAAATGGCTCTGGTGCAAGGGAAATGTTTACCTGAAGAATTTTTTTAAAAAAAACATGCCTGCCACATGACCTGTTAGCTTTTTGGCTTTGAAACAGATGAGCACTGAATTGCAAGAGTCTGATATGTGGTATGCCCGCGTTCATAAATTGGCCAAAAACCCTTCCCGATGGGTTTGCTCGCTACACACACGGCTGAGAACCACCACGGGCTCGGATGGAAAGGAAATTGGGGTGCGGGTGAGATTACTGATTGGAATAAATTCATAAGACCTTGGCTGAGGAATTGCGGAGGAAAGAGGACAAAAGGTAATAAGTTGCTGACTCCAGGGTTGAACTCGCTCTTCCCCTTCTGACCCAAGATAAGGTTGAGCAAGCGGCTAAGGAAGTTAGTCCCGGAGGCAGTTTACATGGCCTTCGAGATAGGGCGAGAACAATGGGTTTTTGCCAACCCAGATCTTAGATAACTGCGGGTTTGTCCATTAATCCCAAGGCAATGTCTGGAGACAGGTGTTATCTTGACCCACCAGAAATGCCACGTTTGCATCAGCCTTCTGTGACGAAGTCCCGTGCGCCTTTAGCACGGAACTCTCGAGGCAGGGTAATAAATATGCCACCCAATTTAGGACTGGACTGGACTTCACCGCACATTTTGTCTCACGTGCCTTCCTTGCGGCTAGTCACTCCGAACCTCCACGGGCCATTCCCGGACCAGGTGGACCTCTCCATCAGCCCTTGCAACACCATTGCAACACTGATATAAATGGCTTTGGTGTATTTAAGATTAATATGTCATTTATTAATAATAGTTAGATTATTCATTGACATTTCAGTAGTGTATTTATTGTAATTGGTGTGTTATATGTTTTAATACAGTAAAAAATAATTTTAAAAATTAGAAGGAATAAGTAGTCTTCATTAATAGAAATTAAATTTAACTTGTTTCCAGCTTGCTTTTTCCCTTCTGACGCAATTCTCACACCTTCATATGCTCTTTTAGCGATATTCAAGTCTGTACCCCCCCCCAATCCCCAATACCCCCAACCCGCAAAAAATTCAGGCCCTTTTCTTAGGAACAGGGCCCTTTTCAAGGTTGCCCCCCCCCCGCAAAAATAGTTCCTCTGCCCCTGGGCCACACCCACCATACCACACCAACAGAGTAGGTAGTAAAACAATTTGGAGCCCACCACTAGTCCAGCCTAATAATAATTTGTGCGGGTTTGTTAGGTTGTGTGTTGTTGGAGTACACATAGGAAAGACTTGGCTCAGGGCTTCAGTAAAAATGGGTGTGCATAAAAATGAGTGAACATTTGTCTGTACAACACTCTAAACTTTTAAGCTGATATTTCTCTTCAGGGGCTAAAAGGTGAACCACACAACCTTCCTTCCGCTACAGGTAGCCATCTAAAGTTAAGTCAGTCCATCTGAAATGAAAAACACAATACTCAGCTGCTTCATTTCCCCTCACAATGTGTGCCAAAAGAACACAACACACTGAAGGAGAAATGTCAACACATATTCTTGAAGCTATGCAGAATCCATTCACAATGCTGAGGTGCCACCTCCTGGTCATTCAACACCACACACTTGATAACAGCAGGTATAATTTAATCCCTTTCTTCGAGTCATTGTCCCTAAAACGAAAGCCCATGACAAAAAGTGATACTTTAGGCATGCTTCATGGTTTGCAGGCTCTTGACAGAACTTCAAAATTATAAGTAAGCAGGAAAAGGAAGTTTTTAAAGTTTCAGGTATGGAAGAAGGAAAGTGAGATATTTGGGAGTTACAGTGATAAAGACAAATGCAGATGTATTTAAGATTAACTATGTTAAATTATAAGGGACTGTCGTGGCTTAGTGGTTAAGATGCTGAACTAGACGACTGGATGGTAGTCAGGTCAGCAGTTCGAGACCTGAGTGATGCATGACAGAGTGAGCTCCTGCCTCTGTCCCAGCTACTGCCAACCTAGCAGTTCAAAAGCAAGAAATTGCAAGTAGATAAATAGGTACAGTATATACTTGAATATAAACTGAGTTTTTTAATCCCAAAAATGAGGTCCAAAAGGGGGACTTGGCCTATACACAGGTCAACAACCATGAGGTCCAAAAATATGGGTTTTTAAAAGTTATTTGGCACTTTAAAAGTAAGTTTCAGGACTTCCACGCAAAAGAATCTGAGGCGCAATTACACAACTGACCACAAGAGGGAGCAAATCACTATTTTCTATTAGAATACATCGAAAATCAAGTTCTATTCTGGTTTATTTTCAATTAATTCCTATGAAAATCACAAATGAAGAAAGAAGCTCAACAATGCAATCGTGTCCCCCTTCCAAACTGGTGTGGAAAAAGAAAGGATATTACTTACTTACATTTGTGCTTTTTTCCCTGCTCCATGTGTCCAAGATGGAGGGAGGAAGCCATTCTCCTTCCTTGCAGGGGGAGCAAGAGGCTAGGCCAGACCAACACTTCCTGCCTCAGTGCAATTGACCTGCCCACCCACTTTACCTGCAGCGCCACCACTAGTGGGTGGTGCAAGTACAGTTTTAAAAAATCATTCAAATAATTATATTACTGTATTTTAATGTATTTTGAAACTCACTAGCAGCTGCTGCATTTCCCACTCCCGGCTTATACTCAGGTCAATCTATTTCTCTGGGTTTCAAGGTCAAAATTAGGTACCTCAGTTTATATTCGGATCATTTTATATTCTCTTATCTCCGGTACTACTTTGGTGGGAAGGTAACAGCGTTCCATGCTCTCCAGTGTCTAGTCATGCCTGCCACATGACCACAGAAAGGTCTTCAGACACAGACAGCATTAGTTCTTTGGCTGTAAACCGAGATGAGCATCACACCCTAGAATCAGATATAACTGGCTTTTGAGGAAGGGTGACCTTTGCCTATGTTAAGTTATGGAAAGATGTTAAGAAAGATTTGGGAAAATTAAATTTGTTATTATTGGGAAAGATTGCAACAATTAAAATGAATATTTTGCCAAGAATTCTGTTTTTATTTCAGTCTGTTCCAGTATTATTGAAAGATGAAAATTTTTAAAAATGGCAGAAAGACTGTTATGTATGTTAACTGTGTTTTCTGACAGGAGCAGAATGTATCTTTTCTCATGTATCTATTCTTATGCAAATAAGTGGATTGAAAATGTGCACACTCTGTTAGCCAATGGGCTTGTTGTATTATTGTTACTGTTTATAGGAGCGGAATGTATCTTTTTTATGTATCTATTCTTATACAAATAAGTGGATCGAAAATGTGCACACACTGTTAGCCAATGGGCTTGTTGTATTATTGTTACTGTTTATAGTGTATATAAGTCCGAGTTTTGCCCCATCCAAACTGTGTTCAAACCCCACTAATAAAGAGCTGAATTTCACTACTTCACTCGTCTGCTTCTTCATTCCCTGAACACGAAACTGGCGACGAAGGTGGGATGGCGTCCCCACACGGCAGCAACATTGGCCCATTTGACCCAGCGCGTCCAGAGAAATGGGCAACATACGAATGCCGATTCTGCTATGCAATGGCCTCGCAGAAGATCACTTACGAAGACCAGAAGCGCTCCTGTTTCCTTGCTTAATGCGTTTCTGAGACGCTTGAGCTAGCAACCCACCTTGTTCTCTCAAGGGACGTGGATGTGGTGCTGCTCGCAGAAATCATGTCCGCACTGAGGAAACACCTGCAGCCAGAGGTCTCGATCTTCCCGGCCAGGGTGGTCTTCCACAGAAGGAAGCAGCGACCTTGGGGGTCCATTGCAGACTACACCGCCACTCTGCGCATTGCTGCCACCCCGTGCAAGTGGGACAACATCGAAGAAGCACTCCGGGACCGTCTGCTGGCCGTCATGAGGGATGAAGATGCTCAATGTCACCTCATGATCAGGAAGACGCTAACTTTCAAGGCTGTTCTAGAAGAGGCAATAGCGTCTGAGGCCACACGGTCCGGCATAAAGCTTTTCTGGCATTGCCACTGCACCACCAGTGCCACCGATTCAGCTGTGCAAGCTCAGCAAAATTCATCTTCATCCTCCTCAGCATCACCTGGTTCCACTTCTTCATCAGAGTCCAGCGACGCAGAGGGAGAAGTCCGAGCGGTCCAACGAAAGCACTGAGAGCACTGTGACGATTGGGAGAAGAAATTCCTTTGCAAGTGTGATGGCTGCAGAGCCCGGCATGACCACAGGAAGTGCCCCTTCCGCACCGGAGAATGCCACAACTGCGGGCGACGAGGGCACATTGCTAAAGTATGCCGACAGCGAAAGCAAAGAACTCCAGCACCTGAGTCCAAGAAGAGTCATCACCACAAAATGTCCATTGCCAAAGTGTCACCAGAGCCTGAGCCGTGCCAAGTGGGCATCGTCAGCGAGCGTTTCTTCGCAGACCTGAGCCTGCAGGACGTCCCCTTCAAGTTGGAGGTGGATTCAGGTACTACCTTTTCCATAATCCCACAGTGGGAGTTTTTGAGAATTCCCCCTGCCTCTCGTCCCAAGCTCAAATCTTTTTAAACTTCCCTCCGGGATGTACAAGGTTGTCAGATTCCGGTCCTGGGGGTGGGAAATTTCTTGGTCAAATTCAAAAACATTTGCACCTCCTTGCCATTGGTTGTAGTTAAGCAGGGCACTAACTGTCTTATTGGGATCCAATGGTTTTAGGCCCCTGGGAATCCGGCTTTCTGGCATTCACGGAATAGACGCTGACCCAATCCAGGACGTTTGTGCTGCACATCCTGAGGTGTTCAAAAAGGGTTTAGGGTTATACAAAGGACCCCCTGTGTACTTTGAGCTTGACCCAACCATCCGACCCATCCGGATGAAGCCACGCTGGGTACCCTTTGCTCTAAAGGAGAAGATAGAAGCCAAGCTGGACAAACTCGTGGGGTAGGGCATCCTAGTGCCAGTGGACTCCGCAGAGTGGGAGACACCAATTGTGACTGATTTGAAAAGTAACAGGGAGGTCAGGATATGCGCTGACTACATGTGTACCATCAATAAAGTTATTCACCCGAACGCATATCCTGTGCCCGTGGTAAGCCACCTTCTTGCCTCTTTGCATGGAGGAAATTGCTTTGCAAAACTTGATCTCGCCCAGGCTTGCCAACAATTGACTGTGTCTCCTGCTGCTGCCATAGCCCAGACCATAGTAACACTTAGGAGGGCATTTAAGGTAACTCGACTACAATTCGGGGTGAATGTGGGCCCTGGAATATTTCAATCTCTTGTAGAATGTATTTTAAAAGGTTTGCCCAGTGTCCTGCCATATTTTGACAATGTCCTGATCACCGCTAAAGACACCGTCGAATTAGTGGCCTGGCTCGATCGAGTCCTCCCACGTTTTCTGAGAGGAGCAGAATGTATCTTTTCTCATGTATCTATTCTTATGCAAATAAATGGATCGAAAATGTGCACACTCCGTTAGCCAATGGGCTTGTTGTATTATTGTTACTGTTACTGTTTATAGTGTATATAAGTCCGAGTTTTGCCCCATCCAAACTGTGTTCAAACCCCACTAATAAAGAGCTGAATTTCACTATTTTACTCATCTGCTTCTTCATTCCCTGAACACGAAAAAGACTTAGCCAATTTTATTTGGCAAGGGAAGAAACCTAAGATCAAATATATAAACTCAATAGATGGTAAAGAAAGAGGTGGCATGGGTCTCCTCTATTTCAAGTTACATTATGCAGCTTGTAGTACGGTTTAAATAAAGGATTGAATCAAATTGGAAAATACCGTGATGTTAGAATTAGAAGGGCCATGATTAAAATTTGCTTATCAGGAGAAAGCTATTTTAATGTTGTTACATTTTTTAAAATACTAGATATTTTTCTTATTAGAATAAAAAAAATCTGTTGAAAAAGAACTTTGGCTATTCCCACCGCCATCGGCAGCATTCTTTCCTTACTAATTTCTGTATTTAAATGTGAGCTTTTGTGGGCCAAGTCCACTTCATCAGACTTCATCATGTCTGATGAAGTGGACTTGGTTCATGAAAGCTCACATTTAAATACAGGAGTTAGTCTTTAAGGTGCCACAACATTTTTTTGTCTTTTTTTGCTGTTTGTTTTGTTTTCTCTCGGATATATCGTACCTCTTTAGCTGGCTCTAGATTAGTATGAAAATCTGATCTGATCGTCTTTCTTATGAGGAGTGGTCTGAGGTTTGGTCTTTCCTAGTTTTTAGGACAAACCAGCAGCACTTGCAGCGAATACCCTTAAGTTATTACACAGATGGCATCTTTGCCCTATAGAGTTATCTAGATTTGTGTCAAAGTCATTCTTGATTTGTTGGAGAAGGAGTGGGGCTAGAGGAACCCTATTAAGTATGTGGATGGCCTGCCTTCAAGTTTCGGTCTTTTGGGAAAGAATTACAGATCCAATTTCTAAGATTAAAAACCAAGGTTTAAAAGAAATGTAATGCCCTGTCAATACTGTTTGTCAGATAACCAATGTCTACTGCACAAGATATCTTATCTCCCTGCTTGTTGCCATCAACCAGAGAGGAAATAACATGAAGATAGAAAACCCTGGAGGGAACTTTGATTGATGCTTGGTTGAGCAGAATCTGTGAACCATCCTCATGGAGAGGTGATCGAACATTCTTAGAAGACAAAAAGGATTTGAACAAACATAAATTCATGAAATTGTGGACTTGTTTCATCCTTTTCATAAAAGATACCCAGGAGTTCCCAACCTTTTCAAACCAGGGGCCGGGTCATGCACTCTCAGTCAGCTTCAATGGCCAGATACCCATTTTGTCCTGCCTGCATGATGGGGTGGCCATTTTGTCCCAACAGCTTCAAAGGGGGTGGCCATTTTCTCTCTCGAATGCCCTTGGAGGGGGGGGCACACATGAAATTGTACCATGGACTGGATCCAGCCCACGGGCCCTAAGTTGAGAACTCCTGCACTATGTACTTGGATCTTAGGGGAGTTGTTTTTAAACTAGAACAAAAAATTGATCAAGTGATTTTCATCTTTTGTTATGCCAATCTTTTTTGCTTCCCTTTTCTGTATTTTGGATGGGTTTGTATTTTCTATTATAATCTTTGTTTGTTTGTTTGTTTTAAAAATCTCATTGTGTAACCATTGAAATGTAACTTAATAAATCATGGCAGGGGGAAGGAAATAATTGCAACTAACAATTACAAACAGTTTATAATGAGTTAATCCCGGATTCTACCATAAAAAATAGTGTACATTAATATAGATATTAACAGATACAATTTAGCATAGTAAATTGCAGAGTAACTCCATTCGTGCCAACAGAACATATGAAGGAATTGATTCACTAAATGTCCATTGATTCAATGGGCCCTCTCTAGTGCAATTTACTATGCCAAACAGGATTTTGTCCAATAATTTGTCAATAAATAAGATTGTATTCAGGCATTTGCGAATCACTAGCAGCTGAATGTGTGAACGACATTGACTGGTGGGATTTAAAGTGATGTGAAACTTTTGTCCCTGGTGTTAGATATTTGCCGCAGAGACATTAACACATCAAAGTCATCGCTCATTAAGTTAACTAAGCATTAATTAACTTAATGCTGGGGAATTAGCATGAAGTCAGAATAAATAGATAAACTGCCCTGTTGTTAATTCACAATTACCATTCTGTGATCATTGTTTTTCTTGTATTTCTAATCAATGTTTGATATCTCACAGCTTCCCACAGGCAGGAAGAAGATTCAGAAACAGATCTTGCACACAAGTGTGAGAACAGCAGATGGCAGCAGAATTCTGCACAGGTCCTCTGATAATGATTAAGTACATTACAATAGATCATTCAGCTGCAACTGTTATAAATCATTGGTTAAATCACTCCTGATGGTTTGTAATTATTTACAGATCTTAAAAATTCAGCGGCATGATTAATGTGGCAATTTTTGCTGGCTAAATCTGCACTCATGCAGAAAATGGTGTGAGAGAGACCCAAAAAGTGATTCACATGATAACCTTCTAAAGAACATAATTAGTATGTTTATTGTTATTGTTATTATACTTGTCTCTTATTACAATAAGAGCAGGTTAGAGCAGAGTAATGAAAACAGCTTCTTCAGTTTTTACCTTTTCCTTAAAAAGGTAAAGGTCACCCTTGCTCAAAAGCCAAGAGATAGGAGGTCTATTCCCCATTGTGCTCCTGGAAGAACAGTCAAGCCATGGGCAAACTACACAATCCCAGTCTGCACCCAGAAGAAGAGAATGACAAATCTTCCGAGTACTTTGTACCTTGAAAAACCATTAGAAGAGTCACTTTAACTTGGAATTTACTTGATGGCATAGATACAGGGATGCCCATAAGTCCCTACCCATCCATATGTATTATATCCCCCCCACCCCTGGAGAAATATGGCCAGTTTAAGCCCATTTACACTTGAAGAGCATATTGTGACTAGTATGTGGGTATATGAGTACAAGAATACTGATGACACCTTGGATACATTAAGTGGCAAATTTAGAGAAAGATTCAATAGGTACTTACCGGCCACCCTGTATATTATTATTCCTAGCTGACCATACAGAAGATTGCATATATATAATTTTAGATTTTATCTATAAGTAACATGATGTCCTTTCATGTCCCTTTGTTATGTCTGGATCTCACAAATCCTTCAAAAATTCAGATTAGAGGTAAATTTGGAGTTTGGATTTGCAAATCCATCACTTGGTGACTGCAATATTGTGACGGCTGGCAAGAATGAGGGGCCATCTGAAATGATACCTGTACAGAAAAAAGTCCCATATAGACGGAGTCAGTTCATGCAGTTATTTGCTATGTTCACTGATACCAGAGGCAGAATACTTCTAATTCTTTTGATATTTTAGGTTGCAGTTCCTATAGTCCCCTGTCATCTGCCATGCTAGAAGGAACTACTGGGACCTGTAAGCAAATAAACAAACCTAGAGGACCAATATTCCCCACCCTACACAATTATCAAGTATACAAATATTAAACATGTGTTTTTGTGTCAGAGATTATTCTGGGTTAAAAGGCTTTTTTTTTTTGCAGGGGATGCCTGAATGAGGCTCCTTTCATGTCCCCTAAATGATATACTGTACATTGATTGGCGAGTACAGTATACCAGTCTCTTTTCTTGCTTACTTAATCGCCTCCTCTTCTACCTTATGGTATAGAGGATTCCACAAAGGCTCTCCATTGGGATCTCTCCTTAGACAGCTCCATGGCTTGCCTCAGGTCACTCCTGTGAACTTGGAGAGCCCCCTTGATGTTGTCAATCCACTTGATGTTGGGCCTATCTCCAGATCTTACACCCTGCTCTCTGGCATCCCATACCTACCTTGCTATCCTGGTATCTGCCATTCGATTGACGTGGCCAGACCAGTGAAGCTGACCTTTCTCAATTATGCTCCTCAGTGGTCGAATGTTCGGGTTCTGTCTGATGGTCATGTTTCACACTTGGTTGCACCTGATCTTCTTCTTGACCTTCCACAAGATATCTCCTCTTCATTGCTTGCAGTTGGTTATAACACCCGGAGGTGAGCGACCATGACTTGCTGCTATACATGAGTGTAGGAACAAAGGTAGATTTGTAGACTGCCATGTTAGTGGCCTTGCTGACTTCTCTTTTTCTACGTTATAGTTTCTCAGAAGAAAGTTATGGAGTGTCAAAGTGTTCCACTACTAAAAGAACAGGCAGAACAAATGTACTGTACCAGGTTTTATAAGTCCCTGTACAATGGCAAGAAACATTCAGCAACTTGACAATACATATTGTCCCTTGGGTCATTTTTTGCTGAATAAGTACCAAAGACCCACTAAAGTTTGTAGTTATAGAAATATAAATCAATCAGTCAAATGGAGGTGGCCACAGAATGAGTCTATGTCCCTGTCTCACCAGTGCCCCCATATTCAGAAGGGTCTCTGAAAACAAACATGGCCCCTTTAAAATAGAAAATGTTTTCCATTGTGTGGGAGGAAATAAGAACATAAGAACATAAGAACAGCCTTGCTGGAACAGGCCACAGCCCATCCAGTCCAGCATTCTGTCTCACACAGTGGCTCACCATTTCCTTCAGGGTATTATTCCCAAGCAGATGCCTTCACCTGCTTAGGATTCCCTGGAAATGGCATTGAGAGATATCCTGCCTATCTCTCCAACCCGGAGGTTGTCCTTAGGTAGCCATAATTATAGCCCTTGATACCCTTGTCCTCCATGAACTTGTCTAATCCTTTCTTAAAGCTGTCAAGACTGACAGCTGTCACCACTTCTTCTGGCAGGGAGTTCCATAGACCAGTAATCCTCTGGGTGAAAAAGTACTTTCTCTTATTTGTTTGAGAACTAGTACCCAAAAGTTTCATGGAGTGTCCCCTAGTTCTAGTGTTGTGCGATAGGGAAAACAGTTTTTCCTTATCTACTTTGTCCACACCGTGCATGATTTTATAAACTTCAATCAGGTCACCTCTTAGACGCCGTCGTTCAAGAGTGAAAAGGCCCAACCGTTGCAGCCTCAGATGGTAAGGAAGGTGTTCCAGTCCCCTTATCATTCTGGTTGCCCTCCTCTGTACTTTCTCCAACTCCATAATATCCTTCTGGAGGTATGGCGACCAGAACTGTACACAATATTCCAGATGGGGCCTCACCATAGATTTATAAAGAGGCAAAATGACACTTGCTGACTTATTTTCTATACCCTTCCTAATGATCCCTAACATTGAGTTTGCTTTTTTCACTGCTGAGGCACACTGGGTTGACACCTTCATTGAGCTGTCCACCAGGACACCAAGGTCCCTTTCCTGGTTTGTCGCAGAGAGTTCAGACCCCATCAGTTTATAAATGTAATTGGGGTTTTTTGCCCCAACATGCATCACTCTGCACTTAGAAACTCTAGGGCAGTGAATGACAAAACTTTACACTCCAGGTGTTCTTGAACTTCCATTCCCAGAAGTCCTGATCAGCAGGAGTGCTAACTTGGGCCTCTGGTAATTGAAGTCTAAGAACACCTGGAGTGCCAAGGTTCGCCATCACTGCTCTAGGGAAACCCAAATCCCCTCTCAGTCTCTAAGTGTCCAGTTAAATGAGAAACACTTGCAGCAACCTTTCATTTTGTCTTTGCATAACTTTTCCTCATTTCTGTACTTTGCAACCAGGTGCTTTGTTTTGTGATTGGCTATTCAAAGTCCCCATGGATGTAATCTACAAGGCTGGTTGTTGAAGCACATCCAGTCTACCAATTATTTGAGAACAGGAGTTTTCAACCTTTTAAAGCTGTGGGCCGAGTCATACTCCCTCAGACAGCTTCAGAAGCCAGATGGCCATTTTGCCCTTCCTTCACCACATGGCACTTCCTGATGTGGTGGAGGCGGAAGTGGCTGCATGAAATGGTGCTGTGGGCTGCATCCAGTCCATGGGCTGCAGGTTGAGATTCTCTATTTTAGAACCTCTTGCCCTCTGTAGTACCAGCCAGTCTTTGTTTTTAACTTTATTGATCTTATATTTGCTTATCTCAATTTTGAAGTCTCCACTTCACTAGCTATCCTAGAGCAGTATTCTTCAAACTTGGCTCTCCAGATGTTCTTGCACTTCAATTCCCAGAAGCCCTGATCAGCAGGAGTGCTGACTTGACTTCGGGTCATTGAAATCCAATAACACCTGGAGAGCCAAGTTTGAGGAACCCTGTACCTAGAGCAGGAGTTCTCAACCTTTTAAAGCCAGGGGTTGGGTCACACTCCCTCAGATAGCTTTGGGGGCCGGATGGCCATTTTGCCCTTCCTCCACCACATGGCACTTCCTGGTGTGGTGGAGGTGGTGGTGGGCCACATGAAATGGTGCTGTGGACCACATCTGGGCCACAGGCTGCAAGTTGAGTATCCCTGACCTAGAGCATAGCTCTCTTTGTTCAGCAAAAACCACAATAGGAAATGGTGAACTATCACTTGCCCAGCCTGAGTTGATAGAGGTAGTCTTTGTTTCCCTCCACTAAAGACTATCAAAATAGTAGTTGCAGGGTAGCTCAATTTCTGTGCTACAGCCTCATTCTCTGGAGCATCTCCAGACTTCATAGTTTCCTTGACAATCTTGGGCGATGTCCTAACATGTCACTAACCTACAACACCTCCAGCAGGTCATACCCTAGTTTTGAACCCTCTGAAAAGGGGTTAGGGGATGTCTCAGATCTATAAAATGTTTGTGGTAAGATCATCTCCTATTAAAATTTAGACTGCAAAAGATGAAGTGGGGAGAAATATGGTATGTAAATCTTGCTGCCTCCAAGATTTAAAAATATTTGGAGATCTGGTTATTGGATTATAATATATAATATATTTATACAGTGGTACCTCGCTTAAAGAGCATAATGCGTTCCACGGGATTGCTCTTTAAGTGAGTTTTCTCTTTAAGCGAAACACCATTGTAAGTGACCAATTGTGACTTCTGGCGGCGGCAGGGGGGTTGCAAACCCTTGTTAAGTAAGTTTTTGGTTGGTTTTAGTTGTTAAGCAAGGCAACCATTCAGAGAAAATCCTGCTGTTTGAGTTAAAGTCTCTAAGCGAGGCACTCTTTATGTGAGGTTTTACTGTACATTATTTCATGGAAGGCATGTTACCAGTTTAGTGGGATTCATAACTGCATATAGCATCATGTATTAACTGCAAATGGCATCTTGTACTAACAAACGTATTGTTATATGAATAGCTTGTGTTACTAAGGTCCTGTATATAGTATTTAGACCAGGTTTTCAGAGGCTGTAATCTAACAAATTAAGTTCAGCCTGCCACATGTGGATGATTAAGACACCAGAAGCTAAATAAATTTCATGTTTTTGTTTCCAGCCTGGGATTGCAAAAATGAAAGTACAGTATAAGAGAGATAAGAAAGCACCACCAGGATAGCAGGTGGGTTGTGTCAAAGTGTTGAACTTTAGATGTACAGGTTGCTTCATTCTTTGCTTCCTCTTTTACTTGGGGGATACTATTCAAGTCTAGAAAAAGATACTTTGCTGCTTGAAGCAAAGCAGTAGATAGCACTCTGTTTCAACACCACAATATGAAAAAGTCATCTGGACTGACTGCTGGATCTTTTCTCAGCCCTAGTGATAAGACAGTATTCCACCTGAAGGAAAAAGGCTATCTGAAAGGATGAAAGTGAGAGATATAGCACAAAAGTCCCTTCTATGATATCTTGCTGCCACCTTCCCCCAGTTTCAGCTGATTGAGGCAACTGCCTCACTCCGCCTAATGGTAGGATCACTCTTTCTGCTGTTTACAATTCTTCTTTGCTCCTGTAGAAAATCAATCATGTCACACAAGACAGAGAGGCCTGTTGTGTTGTGAATAGCTGCAATTTGTCAAAGTAATACATGCTTTTCTGTTTTACATGCAGAATGGGACAGGGTCAACCCTGAATGTTTCCAAATAGCTTTTAGATGCTGTAACAAACTCCTATCTCAGTTGTTGGAGAACCTCTGCCTTTCAGAGCAGGCTATGCTGGGCTAGAATCATAGGATCATAAAGTTGGAAGGGTCTTTGGAGATCCATTAGCCCAGCTCTCCGATCAGTGTGAGATCCATAATGCTGGTATCCTTGACAGATAGTAATCCAGAAGCTTCTGAACCAACCACAATGAAAGCTAGATGTGGTCTGGCATTTGGAATAGTTACTTTTTGGATCACTATTCCAAGAACCTCCTGCCATCTTGGAAAATCTGGGAGCTGTAGTAAAAAAATATTGTCCAGGATTGAGGTGGAGAAATAAACCCAATCTAATACTGTATACAGTAAAACCCTGATTTACGTAAAAAGTCTGTTCCATAGGCTTTTACGTAAATTGGATTTTTACGTAACTCAAAGCAAACTCATAGGAAAAATCAATTTTTTATGTAACTCGAAGCAAACCCATAGGAAATAAACTGGGACATTTACTTAAATCGGGACATGGTTTTAGCACAAAATCATTACGTAAATTGAATTTTACATAACTCAAGGCATACGTAAGTCAGGGTTTTACTGTAGTTTCTTAAATTTAAAAGAAAAGCAACTCTTCCAACCTGAAGTCCTGCTGAAATCACTCTCTGAAACCCATTTAAAAAGTCAACACTGAAGTCTAAGAAGGCTTATGTCAGACTCCTGTATTAGACAGTTTTCTTTAATGCCACAATTAGCTTAGGTAGCTACAAGTGGCAAACAGTTCTAGTGTGTTTCTCCTCTGATTGAATGCATCTCTCCTTTAATCTGTTCAGCAGTCTTGTTATGTCTGCACGTCCATGTCACAAATGATCTCTATATGTGTTCGCTTTCTGTCTGTTGCTGTCACTCCCAGTTGTACTGCCTGTCAGATACTTCAATTTACCCGCTCATCTCTTCAGTTTGTCTCTTTCTGTCTAGACTCAGTCTAGAATCTGACAAGACCCCAATTTGCAGATTCATTGGCTGCCTTTTGTCATAGAGCAGTGTTTCTGCTGTGTCTGAACCCTGGAAGGATTACTCGAACAGAGCTGGCTCAAGCAACAACATTGGTTTATTGCAAGTAGCAAAAGAACAGAGAACAGGTGCAGGAATAACATCTTATATATGGAACATAGTTGTTACATTTACCCAAGACTTCTGCGGAAGCGGGAAACATTAGCGAATCAGCTTCTCCCAATTTGGCGTGTACTTTGCAAGATGCACTTATGCATAAGCAACCTCAATACACAACATTCCTCCCCCTCTAACGGGGGACCCAATTTCCATACCTTTGGGGAGGCCTACATGTCGTCTTTGGTCAGTCTATCTGTGGGGAACTCCGAGAGACTGGCATAGGACACCCCTTAGTGCTAGCGGTTCCCGTAGACATAGGTTGCCCTGCACTAAGAGTGGATCCCTGTGTCTCTTAGGTTGGCCTGACTTCTGAGTCCGGAGGACAAGAAATCAGCACAGCCTCAGCCCTGGAGTCAGTCCACTCAGGGGGACTGCCTGGAGAAACATGTTCCGACAATTACCCCAGCGGCATAGGCTGGCTGAAAAGATTTGGATCCAATTCGAAATCCGAGGGCTCTGAGCTTTCCCCAGAATGGCTTGAGCCAAAGGACTCATCAAGCTCCGTCTCTGGAGAAGCGTTCTGTCCAATAACGCGGGGGTGCATTTGGTCCACGTGCCTTCTCCAAACCAACCCACTATCCATCAGCACCTTGTATGAGACTGGCCCGGTCTGTTCTAAAACCTCTCCTCCCAACCATTGAGACCCCGGGGCGTAATTTCTACAATACACGGATTGTCCAACCAAAAACCCTTTTGAATTACACACATCAAGGTTTCACCCCTTGTCCACTACTGGGTTTGGGTCTAAATGATCAAAGACTGAAGACAGTTTCCTTTTCATTAACAAATCTGCTGGAGAAGACCCCGAAGCTAGCAGGGTGATTCTGTGGGTGAACAGGAACTGACACAATTGCAAGTCTAAATCTCCGGACCCCATTCTCTTAAGGGCCTCCTTAACTGTTCGGACCTGCCTTTCTATTTGCCCATTTGTAGCAGGGTGAAAAGGAGTGGCCGTTATGTGACAAACCCCATTTCGTTTGAGGAAGTCCTGAAACTCCACTGACATAAAGGTCGACACGTTGTCGGACACGACTATGTTGGGTAACCCGAAGGTGCAAAATAACCTCTGCAGCTTCCGAATTGTGACGGCTGCTGAAGTGTTTGAAACAGGGACTACTTCTAACCACTTGGAAAATGAATCAACAACCAAAAGGAATAGGGCACCATGGAAAGGCCCAGCAAAGTCAATGTGAACCCTTGATCAGGGCCCCCTTGCTGTGTCCCACTCCCTGGTGGGCTGGTGAATCTCCTCGTGTCTGGACGATTGACACTCTCGACAACGCCCCACCCAATCCTCTATGTCCAAATCGAGCCTGGGCCACCAGAAATAGCTTCTTGCAAGTGCCTTAGAGTGCACAATGCCAGGATGACTAATGTGTAAAGCACGAAGGATCTTCCCTTGGAGTGCCAGGGGAATGACCACCCTGTCCCTCCAGACCAAGCACCCCCTTCCAATGACATCTCCAGCCATTTTGTATAGAACCCCCTAAACTCCTTGGGCACAGGGGGCAATGGCCAACCTTTTTGAAACCATGACATAACATTAGACAGGATGGCATCCTTTTTGGATGCAGTTGCAATGTCCTTAACAGACACGGGTGGGGATTCTAGCACCTCGATCATCAGAACTTGATGGTCCCCAGAGACCTTTCCCACAGACTTCACGGGGGACCTGGAAAGTGCGTCTGCATTAGAAATGGAGGCACCTGGGCGGTGCTGTAACATGAACTGATAGGCCTGGAAAAACATTGTCCACCACAGCATCCTTGGTGACAAAATTTGGGGTGTTGGCTTATCAGGGGAGAACATGCCTAAAAGCGGTTTATGGTCTGTAATGATCGTAAACGGACGCCCATAAATGAAATCATGAAATTTCATGGTCCCCATTATAATAGCCAGGGCTTCCCTATCAAATTGGGAATACCTCTTTTCCATGTCCGATAGGGATCTGGAAAAGAAAGCAATCAGAGCTTCCCAATCTCCCCTCCCCAGGTCATGGCAAAGAACTACCCCTTCGCCTACAGGAGAAGCATCACAAACCGGGACAATTGGCTTGCCCAAGTCAAAATGAGTGAGAATAGTGTTTGAAGTAAGGAGTTTCTTGACCTCCTTGAATGTCTGCTCCTGCGGGGCACCCCAGCGCCACACAGCTTGCTTCCGCAATAGATTGTGAAGGGGGGCCGCCATGGTAACATTTTGAGGAAGGAACGAATGATAAAAATTGAGTAACCCCAAGAAGGATTGCAGCTCCGTCTTAGAACCTGGATGCGGAGTGTTCAAAACTGTGGAGAACTTGGACTCGGTGGGCATAACACCCTCAGCGGAAACCCTGAACCCCAAAAAATCCACCTTGGTGGCAAAAAACCAGCACTTCCCTTTTTTTAGGCGGAGATCTGCATTATGAAAATGCTCCAACACATTCCCCAATTTCGCAGCGAGGTCCTCCCTATCAGTCCCTGATATCAGAACATCATCAAAGTAGGGCAAAAACACTGGGAGTGAAGTGAAGCAAGAAGGTGACTATTTATTTTTATTTATTTATTTATTTATTTATTTATTAGTCATATTTATATATGCTGCCCACTCAGGTAGAACCCGACTCAGGGCGGCATTACAACAAGTTCTAAAACTGCAGTGGCTCAAGTCGCTATGACGCTGACTGGGAAGCGGAAGGTCAGCAGTTCGATTCCCGAGTACTGCAGGACGGAAATGAGCTCCCGTCTTCATCCCAGCTCCTGCCAACCCAGCAGTTCGAAAGCAAGAAATTGCAAGTAGATAAATAGGGACCACTTCGGTGGGAAGGTAACAGCGTTCTGTGCGCTCCGGTGTCTAGTCATGCCTGCCACATGACCACGGAAATGTCTGCAGAAGCAGACAGCGCTGGCTCTTCGGCTTAGAAACAGAGATGAGCACTGCACCCTAGAGTCGGATACGACTGGCTTTCGAGCAAGGGAAACCTTTACCTTTACTAAAACAGATAAAAACACTTCAAAAAACCCATATCCCACCCACTTTAAAAGACCCACCCATTCCACCCACTTTAAAAAGAAGAGAGAGTTCTTAGTTGTTTACATAAGCCAGCAGGCAGGGCCCGTGTTCCCATTAGGGCCCCACACCTGCCCTGCCAGCCAGGTCTTCAGTCCTTTCCTGAAGGGCAGCAATTCTCTTTCAAGTCTTAGTTCTTTTGGCAGGAGGTTCCAGAGGGTTGGTGCGGACATGGAGAAGGCTCTCCTATGGGTGCTGGATAGATCTGCACCCCTAGTTGATGGCACCATCAGAGAGCCCCTCCGGTCCGCTCTGGTTGGACAGGCAGACACTCTTGGGACGATGCAGTCTCTAAGGTATCCTGGCCCACTGCCATATAGGACTTACCACCAGTACAGGACTAACCACCAGTATAGGACTAACCACCACATATAGGACATATATAGAACTAACCACCACATATAGGACTAACCACCAGTACAGGACAAGAATTCGGGTGAAGTGCCTTATTTATAGTACACTTGTAATCCGCACAGATGCGGATGTCCCCATTTGATATGATGGCAGTAACAATTGGGATCTCCCATTCAGCGGAGTCTACTGGCTCCAAGATACCCTGTGCCACCAGCTTATCAAGCTCTTCTTCAATACAGTCCTTAAGGGCGAAAGGCACCCGGCGGGGCTTTATGCGAATCGGAACAACCTTCAGATCCAACTCAAATGAACTGGGGGCCCCTTGTACGTACCCAACCCCAAACAGAACGTGACCGGAAATTTCTTACAGACGGACTGGATGGGGTCAGACCCCACCGAATTAATGCCTGAAATGCCAATACCCAGGGGCCCAAACCACTAAGTCCCCAGGAGATTGCTCTTACCAGTCTTGACTACAAACAGGGGAAGGAGGGCAGACATGTTACAGTAATGCACACCGAAGTCCCCAATACCCATCACAGAGATGTGTGCACCCTGCACGTCGCTGAGTTTGGCCTTCAGGGACCGCAACTTAGGACGGGCAGACGGGGGCATGCAGAAAAATTCTTTTTGGGTGATAATGGAAAAGGAAGTTCCCGAGTCAATTTCCATGTTGACGGGGCACCCCTGGATGGGGACATCAATGAAGAACTTGCCGGAGACCGTCTCGACCCGGGAACTGGAATGGTGACCCTCAAAGACCTTTGAAATCGGGTGATCCTTCTCCCTGCTAGTGCTGTCCCTGGAAGGCCCGGTTGAGACATGGTGGTAGACTTTGGAAATGTGCCCTTTCTTTCCACAATGGTGGCACTCAGCTTCCCTAAATGGGCAGTCAGCGTGGAGGTGTCATCTCCCGCACCCTTGGCATGGCGCAATGGCGTCTTTGTGTGGAGGTGAAGGTGCCCGTCCCCAAACTTGACCAATGTCATCTTCTCCCTCTGACTCACCGGAAGACATCAAAGGGCTCGAACCCCTGTGTTTATGAACAGCCGTGTTCTTCTGTGCCGGGTTAGCTGGTCTCAACTGCAAGAACTGGACCCCAACATTGGCAATCTCTGCAGCTTGAGCCTCTTCTAGGGCTGTGGCGAACGTTTGAATGTCCCATTTCATCAGATGCCATTGCATGGCCTCATCCCTGATGCCCACCACCAACCTGTCCCTCAGGGCTATGTCAAGATTTTCCCATTGACACGGGATGGCGGCATGTCAGAGTGTGGCAATGTATTCGGCAACAGATTCTCCCACCTTCTGATCACCGCAACCTTCGGCTTGAAGTGGTTTCATAGGATGGCTAGGATGTCCTTGAGAGGAATATCGTTGAGCAGTCTCAGTAGAACCAAGTTGTTGAGAAGCTCAAGCGTTGGCAACCCGTAAAAGGCAAGGAACGTCGACTTCTTTAAGGCTGTGTCAACCTTCTGAGAAGTACAATAGCTTTCAAACTGTAACTCATACATAGTCCATGACTCCGGATTTGAAATGTTGAAGGGGCCCATTGACACTGGAGTGGCCGCCACCATTGGGATCCCACCTTTGTCGCCAATTGTTGTGTCTGAACCCCAGAAGGATTATTCGGACAGAACTGGCTCAAACAACAACATTGGTTTATTGCGAGTAGCAAAAGAACAGAGAACAGGTGCAGGAATAACATCTTATATACAGAACATAGGTGTTACATTTTCCCAAGACCTCCGGGGAAGCGGGAAAACATTAGCGAATCAGCTTCTCCCAATTTGGCACGTACTTTGCAAGACACGCTTATGCATAAGCAACCTCAATACACAACAGTTTCCCAACCCTTTGGTTTTTGGACTTCAATTCCCAGGAGCCTAAGTCAATTCCTCAAAGCACTGATCCACCAATGTACTGACTTAAGCTTCTGGGAATTGAAGTTCCCCTGTGGGGCATGAGCCCAGTGATGCACTGTGGAAATTTTTACTACCCACTTGGTGGGCGTGGCCATCTGTGGGTGTGGCTATCTGTGGGTGTGGCCTCAAACCCCCCCACCCCCTAGGAAAAAAAGAAACCTACCTTGCTCTTCGCAGAGATGAGGAGGAGGACGGAAGAGTCCCAGAGC
Organism: Bradypodion ventrale; assembly: GCA_035047345.1. Classification (NCBI taxonomy): domain Eukaryota; kingdom Metazoa; phylum Chordata; class Lepidosauria; order Squamata; family Chamaeleonidae; genus Bradypodion; species Bradypodion ventrale. Next base: position 135,562,750 of record JAWDJE010000002.1, on the reverse strand, counting down.
AGCGGCGCTGCTGGGAGGTGAGTGGGGCGAGTTGGTGGGCTGACACTGGCTGGGCTCCCCTTCCCAGCACCGCCGGAAACATGTCCCTGCCGGCAGTGCTGCTGGGAGGTGAGTGGGGCTGGTTGGTGGCCTTGCGCTGGCTGGGCTCCCCTTCCCAGCGCCACCAGAAACGCATCCCTGCCAGTGGCGCTGCTGGGAGGTGAGCGGGGTTGGTTGGTGGCCTGGCACCGGCTGGCCTCCCCCTCCCAGCGCCACTGGGAAATGCATCCCATTTTCCTCACCCAGGGCCGAAGGCACAAGGGAAGTGCTGAGATGAAAGCGTGCCTTTGGCCCTGGGCGAGGCAAATGGGACGCCTTTCTGGTGGTGTTGGAAGGGGGCCAAGAGGTGGGCATGGCCGGCCTAGTGGGCATTGCCTGGAATTTCTACTACTGGTTTGCTAGAACCAGTGAGAACCAGCCACAGTGCAACAGTGAATGGGCCCCATGTTGGGAACCACTGTTATAGAGTCTGTTGCCTCTTTTTGCTCAATTAAGGCACATTGTCTTTCCCTTTCCAAGCAAAACTGCGGATTCCCCATGCCCCGCGGGGCATGGAACGGCCCGCCAGAGGCCACCGCGGTGAGAGAAGCTCCCAGCCCGTGGGTTCTGCGGCCGCCAAATTAAGGGGGGTGAATAAAATATAGGGTTTGATTCACCCAATTACCGTGACCTGACCTACGACTCTGCCGAGTAAGCAGATAGCTGACTCCTGTAAAACATTAAGTGTATAACTCATCTCCTGGCTCGAGGGAAATCCCTGGCGCAAATAAGCCATGTTTGTCCCTGCCTAATCCCCCAAGACAATGGTCCCCCTCGCCCCGTGTTTGCCCAAGTTAATTAACTTCCCTTGTGAGTTTTCCCATTAACCTGAGTCAACGTATGAGGTAATGCTCTGTGAGATGACAGCTTGCCACCGTTGCTCTTTTTTCCCTATAAATGATATTGCCTCTTGCCAATAAAGTACTGATCTGATCCTGTTTCCTTGCCTCGTGTCGTTACTTGATCAGTCCTCCTCCGGGCTCCCCGGCCCTCAGTGGCCCTGATTCCTTCACAAAACACTGTCATGACACATCCTATACTCTTTAGTAATGTGCACTTTCTTGACTCTGACATTTGTATTTTCCGTCTTCACGTCACATTTTGTCAGCTCTTACAGAAACAGCACTTGACATGTTACCAGGCTGACAATGCATGAGACATGTTTCCTAACAATTGTTTTAAATCCAAGCATTTTGCCTTTTCAGCAACAGCTGTTTTGATTATTTTATGTTTTTAGTTGCCAGTTGCCTTCTAAACCAGAGGTTCTCAACCTTTTTAAGCCAGGGGCTGGGAAGTGCGCCCTCAGACAGCTTCGGGGGCTGGACAGCCATTTTGCACTTCCTCCACCACATGGCACTTCCTGGAGTGTGTGTGTGTGTGGGGGGGCACATGAAATGGCACCGTGGGCTGCATCCAGCCCATGGGCCGCAGGTTGAGAATCCCTCTTCTAAACTCTAGGGTATGAGAAATTAGCAAGGCTGTTTTAGGCTGATGTGAACCAACGTTTGCTTGGGCACAGCTCATTCTACCATTAGCGAGACTGGAGCAGCCACTTCAGGAAACAGATTTTGGTGATCTACAGCAAATGATTTAATATTGACTGTCAGAAACCTTGTGGGACTGTTCTACCTATAAGATGGGAGTGATGTCATAATTAGCAGCTGTATGCCACTGATTAAAGGCTTCCCTTTTCAATTTCAGGGTTCATTTAACTGTGCCTCATTGCGTGTGCACCTTGCACACCAGAATTTTTTTTTTTTAAAGGCAATGTAGTGGACAGGTGAAGCTGCCCAACAGGATTTTGTTCACTTGATTATTTAGGTAGTGGCTGAAACCCTGTTCATGTGGCTGTGGCGCGGTGGTTAAACTGCTGTACTGCAGCCAAAAAGTTATGAGTTCCATTCTGACCAGGGCACAAGGCCGACTCAGCTTTCCATCCTTCTGAGGTTGGTAAAATGTATATAAGTCTAATTGCTACTGCTAATCAGCCATGGTAATTTTTAAAAAGTAAACATATGCTTAGAAGGCCACAAGGCCCCATGGAATTACTTTGATCTTGAGGAAGTTGTTGGGGCCCACAGGACAGAGTGAAACTGTGCATTTTTGAAAACCACTGGTGCCAGTAAAGTCATTCCAGTGGCAGTGAATCTGGAAATTAAAGTTTTCCACCCAATCACTTCAGCATGATGAAAGAAAGAGAGTGGGGGAAAGGTTTCAGACCCAGATAGCTAAAAGACATATGGAGTGAGCCAGCAGACCAACCAAGAAAAATAAACTTCCTTAAGAACTATAAAGGTAAAGAACAGAGACAGGAGCTGGGACAGATGATGGGTGCTCAGCAGCTCTTGGGTCTTGACCTGTTGACCTTCTAGTCATCAAGCTCAGTGTATTAACCACTAAGCCACTGCAGCCCTAATTAAAACTATACCCTAGAATTAACAGTACAGAGCCCAAATCTACCTAAATGCACTCATTCTATCTGCAAAATGGGAACAATAGACTATCACATCTATCCCCAACTATTTAATATTTTAAAAATCTTTGTGTGATCTTCTCTTCTGTCCCAAAAAGAAAAAACTCAAAGGGGAACTCATAAAATGAACCTAAAACAAAAGCAGGCATAAAAATGACACATAGATAGCCAAAAATCAATTAACAAAACAGCCAATAAGCTTAATGAAGTAATCCATCAAAATTGTACTCCAAATTCTGTAAGAGATGAGTGCTAATTTGGTGGCCTGGATGAATCATGCAGACTTAAAAGAAATGTTATGTGTGATTTATTCTGCTTTTTCGTGAAGAAATGGAAGGAGTCCAGTCCTCTACGAGCAAGAAAAGTGAGCCCAGACCATTTCCTTTTTTTTAAAAAAAGACGAGATGAGATCATGGTTCTAAGAAAGCTGTATTTAGAAATTCATTAGGGTTTTGGTACTTCTTCACAAATATATCACACAGGATGACACAGGTATAAGTGTACTTACTGTGACTGCAGAACAGCCTACCCCACACCCCTGCTAGCCAAAGGATGTTAAAAATGTCATCTCCCATCAAAAAATGTCCTTTCTACGCATAATCTCTGTAACCCTGGCAAGGGGCATCGTTGTGACAATATCCAAAGAAGGAAATGTGTCCCTTCTGTAACCTCTATTTTCACATTTGCTGCTGTCAACAAAAGGTTATTTAAAAGCAGCAATATTAATTATTATGTTAACCTTGTGAATTAATGTTATTTATTACATTATTTATGAGGGGGAAGCATTACATAAAGGATGATTTATACTTTCCTAGTCAATGCCTCTACACTTAGGCAGGGAGAGACTGAGAATGACAGAGTAAGAGATCAGAAATTGTTTTATAAAAGAAGAAAAATACAGTAATTACTCTCTGGGTAGATTTAATTGCTGAGATGTCTCTATAGCAAATGAAATTATAATTTTAATTAGGAAAACTGCCAGGTCAGAATTATAGAACCCCATAAATAACTGATGTTCTTTTGCCATTCAGAGAGTAAACAAACACAATTGCTCTTTTGCAAGTTTCTGTTATTAATGTAAAATGATGACAACAAGCCATTTAAAATTAAATGAAAATAAATAAATATCTGATTCATTAGGTTTAAAAGGTCATGAAATCAAACAACTCTGTTAGTAATGTTCTACTGCAATAAAAATCAAAAGTGTTGACAAGCTGTTGATATAATCATGGGACAGGTTGGTTTTCAATAGATACATTTAATATGTTGTTCAATAAGGTGTTAGAAAATATATATATTTTGGCATATAAGGATTTCTTCTTCTTCCAACTACAGTACTACTCAACATGGCCGGTGCTTGGGGGTGGAACAAAAAGTAAAGACTAAAAGCTAAGAATGAAGTCCTAAAAATCTGCAGGTGAGATGATGTGATTGCAAAATCAACCAGGAGGCCAATTGGCAGCTACTGGGAATTACCGTATTTGCTGGTATATAAGATGCATCAGAGTATAAGACGCACCCCATTTCTAATACACATTTTAAAGGAAAATTTTGACATTTTTTCATGAACTTCTAGAATTAACTCCATGAGTCAGGGATGGTGGGATGGGGGGTGGGGAATGAGGGCTCCATTGAAGCCTGTTTCCCCACCATCCCACCGCCGCTGGCCACCAGGAGCCAAGGAGAGTGGGGTGGGGGGGGGGAGAAGGATCCTTTAAGTCAGTTTTTCCCCAACCCACCACCAGAGAGGAAGAGTGGGATGGAGGGGGGAAAGAAGGATCCTTTAAGCCCGTTTCCTCCCCCCCCCCCATCCCACTACCAGCCGGGATGAGTGGGATGAAGGGGGAAAAGAACAATCCTATAAGCCCATATCCACCCCATCCCACCACCACTGACTGTCAGGAGGTGGGGAGGGCAGGATCGCCCTGGCAAGAGATCTCCTTTGGAAGCTGCCCTTTGCCCAGCTCCTAGCGGTCAACATCAGCCGCCGAAATCACCAGCAGGGTTGGTGGTGGTGTGAGGGTGGCTTTAAAAATAGCCCTTTTCCTGTCTCTAGCCACTGATCCTCTCTAGCCACTGAGCCACACCAGCGGGTGAGGGGGCTGTTACCAGCATTTAACACACGCTCCATTTTCCCAGTGTATTTTAAGGGGGTAGTGTGTCTTATACGCTGGTATGATATTTAAAATTGGTATCCACAGTTTTTTGAGTGAGTCCAGTTATTGAAATCAGTATGGGAGGGGGAGTAACTGATCTTGTTTCCATTGGGTTTTTAAAAAAATAATTAAAAAAACTTGCCTTAATGTTTGCTACTTTGCAGTTTTTGCACTTTCAGTACTTTTGAGACTGTGTTTTAACTAACTCCAGTTTCTATAAGACATATTTTTCTTTGTTGCTTATCCAGTTTTATAACATTTGGCTTATTAAAATCAACTGTTTTATCTATGTTAGCTTGTTTGTCCCAGTACAATATTGCAATTTTGTTTTCTAAAAGTGGAGGTGGCTGAAATTTATAATATAGAGAAAAAGATATGAGCCATACAGAAAAATTGCCTACTGCTGAAAATTGCCTGCACATGTAATCTGGTGATACTAGTTTTCAGTATCCTGCTATGATGAATTGTTTCTTTAGATTAATAAGAGGCCCTATTTACATCACTTACACCTTGTTTCATAATTATTTTTCAAAAGAATCGACTGCAAATGACTTTGCCTTGGTTCATGTAAGAATCCCTCAATCTGAGCCTGAAGATGGCCTGATTTAAGTCACAGGTTCAATTTATTGCTTACTAACATTATTATTAAGAAAGTAACTGAGGTGCTATCCAAGCAATATCTTCTCTGTCCTGTGGGTCTTTCATTAGTATAGGTAGGGGCTGTGGTGGTTCAATGGTTAAGAAGCTTGCCTTGTTAGCTGGAAGGCCAGCAAGTCAGCAGTTCGAGACCCAGGTACTGCATGATGGATTGAGTGCCCATCTCTGTCCCAGGTCTTGGGGACATGAAAGGAGCCTCATTCGGGCGTGCGTCCTCTGAGTGGGGTTTCTCCAGCAAAAATCCTTCCAACCCAGAATAATTTCTGACACATAATAATAATAATAATAATAATAATAATAATAATAATAATAATAATAATAATAATAATAATAATAATAATAATAATAATAATAATAATAATAATAATAATAATATAGGTTGGTTCTCACTTGCAAGTTGTAATACCATTAGTTCTTTATCATTTTCTCCTACCACCTGATGTAGTGGAAATGAGGTCCTGTGGAAACAGAGACATGAGGTCAACATTCATGGCAAATAAAGGCACTCTATACATGTCTTTGGATGATGGCACCTGTATTTTGACAGAAATACTTGGGTTTTTCTAGTTAAATCATCAAGATCACGGTACTTCCAGCCCATATTTCCAAAACCGATATGTTAATCCTGATGTTGCTCAGATATTAGTGGCAGTAATTTCCCTTTTGTTTTGAGAACCATATTCACTTTATCAAAGTACTTGCCTTGAACCGCTATTTAAATTCCCTGTGGTTTATTTTGAGATGATGATGACATTCATTCATTCATTCGTTCATACCTCACCTTTCCAGCATAAAATGCAATGAAAACAACAGAAGAACACATGCAAGGTGACTCATGACTGACTGGAGGAACAGACAGCACAGCTTTTTGGTAGCAGTCAGCGACCAGAGACCCCTGGGCCAAATCTAGAGCTTAGAAGCAAACTGTCAGACAATCCAGGGGCAAAAGATTAGTATGAAAAGTTTGGATGAGAGAAATAGCCTTTTTCAAAGGAAATTTTGCCATTCTTACTCTTCATTCTATTTTGGCTACCTGAAATAAACAAACCAAGTGCTTCGTTCAACAAAGTTTGTTTGTTTGAACTTTGTGCAATCAATTCTTAAGGATGCCACCAACACTTATTTCCTGAGTCATTGTATACTATATATAAATGTTATATATCTAATATTAAATAAAGTATAATGGAGGAAAGTTATGGGGTAGAATAATAACAGACAGTGGCTGAAACCAGATCCTTTAGCCTGGGATAGCCATTGTCAGAGCTAGGGGGGAAAGTCATTGTGAAACATTGGTGTGACATCCCGCAGATGTCAGATGACAGATCACAGGTTATCTCTGAGGAGCTTTATAAGATGATGATATATTCCTACCTGAACTGTTGGTGTAAACATACCTTGCCTGGTTCCCTAATAAAGAATGATACAGATTTATTCCCATGATCAAATGGAAAGGTTGCCTGAACATAACTAGGTTTTACATTAGAGCAAAAGAATTGTAGTGACCAGGGCAGACACAGGACACCAGAAGTTGCCTGCTGTTGGTCTTAAGGAAATGTGATGAGAGGTACCTATAAATGTATCCTGTGGTGGTGAGCATAGGAACACTAATTCAACATTTAAGGGAAATTGCCAGCTTAATTTACCACTGGACCTCTGGAAAAACGAAACAATGCCACTGCACTCAGAAATCTTCAACCAATATCCAATTAAAACTCCTGGAACACAGAGCAATATCTGATCTCAAAGAGACACACTTGCTGAAGATTGTCCAGGACTGTCTGTAAGGAGGTCAATAGAGGCTGCAGATGTTCATCTTAGCTTTTGCCTGCAGCTATACAAGCAGAACATCACAGGAGCAGTTTAAAACAAAACTTTGGGTGGAAAGGGAGAAAAAAGCTATTTTAATAATATAATAGGTAAATAGAGAGTGGAAAGAAATACTTTTTATTATTATTATATGTCTGAGGCAGTTCAGGCATTTATTTTTTCATTTCATTTCACTTTATTTTTGTATATCGCTTAATTCAACCAGAGGTGACTCTAAGAGGTTTACATGAAGGAAAGTGCAAGAAACAGTAATAATAATATGCAAAATCAAGAACATCAAAAATCATACAGTAAACAAAATACAATAAACAAAATAAACACATAATGATGTACATAAGGGCAAAAGTGCAGCAAATACAATAAATACTATTCCAATAAAAATACAGTAACATAAAAATACAGTAGCATATCAGGGAACAACAATCAACCTGACAGCAGCAAAAAACAACAAGGATATACTGTACTCTACAGAGGGACTGCAGTGGCTCAAGTGGCTAAGACGCTGACTGGAAGGCGGAAGGTCAGCAGTTCGATTCCCGAGTAGTGCAGGACAGAATGTGCTCCCGTCTTTGGCCCAGCTCCTGCCAACCTAGCAGTTCGAAAGCAAGAAATTGCAAGTAGATAAATAGGGACCACTTCGGTGAGAAGGTAAACAGCGTTCCGTGCACTCCGATGTCTAATCATGCCTGCCACATGACCACGGAAACGTCTGCAGAAGTAGACAGGGCTGGCTCTTCGGCTTTGAAACAGAGATGAGCACTGAACCCTAGAGTCAGATACGACTGGCTTTTGAGCAAAGGAAACCTTTACAGAGGATTATACTCTGAAGTGTTTACGATTAAATTCTGGGTGAATTGTTTCATGTCGGCCTGGTGCCCTGTATCCCCTTTTGTAAACCTGCATCAGTATAAAGAATATACAGTAAAACCTTTAAAAGTTGACCACCCAAGGTACTAAAGGAAAGTGGTCATCATACAGAGGTGGTCAATGTATGGAACATCTGTACTGATATGTACACATGCCTCATTCTATTTTTATTAAAGAATGGCATACAAAAAATATAGTGGAAACACAGGAAAATCATTCATACAGTACTGTATCATACAAAATCAAAAAATCTATATATGTATTGTTTCCTCATGGTTTGATCATTCTTTCTGGGGGAAAGGCTCAGTTTTAGTCTGTTTCTTATTCTTTTTATGAAGGTAAGCAGAGAAAGCACTCTCAATGCTGGCTATACCACTTTCTTGTTTTTCTTCCTTTCACAATGGTAGATCCATTGTTAATCTCACACTGTTAATCACATGATTTGCATTAGCCTGTGTTGTGTGTATATTTGTTTCATTTTACCATTGGCTATTTTTTATTAATCCTGGAAAAAGAAAAAAAATTAAGTGGGAAAAATTTAAGTCTTTGTGCAACCAAAGTAAAAATATATATTGTATTATTTGATATTCTTGGAAAAAAATTCATTGAAAACTAAATCAACTTAGGGAGGTGGTCAATGTAGGGAGGTAGTCAACTATGGAGGTTTTATTGTATTTTTAAAATGCCATTCCATCATTTCATTTGACAAATTAATGTATGCAAGATTTTTATATGAAAATGTTAATGCTTCGTAGCTCTTAAGTTTCTTGATGTGAGCCAGGAAACAGAAGTAAACTGAAAGCTAAAGGGAAAGCCAGGAGGTAGATTATGTGAGGAAATCTTGTCTTGCTTTCCTTGGGATAGTCAGCAATGTACATTCTAGCCAGTCTTCCATGCCTTTGTGTGCACACAAAGGCAACCACACAACCCAAGTACAAACTAAGAGATGGGGATCATCCGCAAGCATGTGTGGCTAAACAACACTTGGGTGGGATTAAAAGTCACAAGGTGAAGTGGATTCCCATGCAACAGGTAAAAGAAAGAGCAGGTTTAGCTCATCAGGTAGGAGCAAATCTCCACCGTGCCTTCTGTGGGAGAATGTGGGTTGCTCACATTAATTGGATATTAAACCTCTCCCGAGGGGTGCGCCCGGTGTCCACAGACCCGCATGCCTGTCCCCAAATTAGTTGGGGCCGTGCTCTGCTGGAGAGGAAATTGGGAGATAAGCGGGCAGGTTAGGCATAAACCATGGTTCAGGCTGGGGACCAATAGAGTTAGGCAGGCAGATAGGGGCAAGCAAGGGACAAAGCTAGGTGCCCGAGATCAATCCACATAGGCTCCGAAATTAGGGCAGGAACAATGGGCTTCGCCAGCCCAAGGCGATTAAGAGCAGGTTGTCCATTAACCTCGGGGTAGCTTCCAGAGCTACTGTTGTAGTCACACCACCGGAAAATACTATGCACGCATGCCTTCTGTACTGGGGATGGCGCGATTATCTTACATATGCGTCTTCACCCCTAGGCAGGGAATAAATACTTGCTCCCGACTCTGACTTCGCCACACGGCCGCCTCCCGCATCTCATTGCAACAGGAGAAGAGCCAGCAAGATCCCTCATGACTGATGGGATTAGATGTCCTGCTACTCATGAGGTCTTGGGCAAGATGCACAGTCCCAGTCTGCCATCAGGAGAAGAGGCAAGGAGGGCTACCATTAGCTGAATAAGAACTTGGTGGCACAGTTACAACTGACAAGTAAAAGAAGCAGCACTAAAGACACCTACATCCTCCTAAAGTTCATGTGGCACCTTAAAGAACGCAAGCTTTCTTTGGCACTGGTGAGCCTTTGCTTCAGGAGGAAGTGGACTGCAGTCCACAATAGTTTATGCCAGGAAAAAGCTCGTTCCAAGTGCTCCTTTTGTGTGGCTGGATAGCTCAGTAGGTTTAGGTATCTGGCTGCAGGATCAGAGTTTGAGAGTTCGGGTCCCTACTGTGCCTCCAAGGGAGTACAGCCAGCGTTTGTAACCTCAGAGAAGTGCCACAGTCCTCCATCACCCCTAGAAGAAGGGGAAATGTGTGTGTGTGTGTGTGTGTGTGCGTGTGCGTGTGCGTGTGCGTGTGCGTGTGCGTGTGCGTGTGTGTGTGCGTGCGCGCGCGCGCCCCTGAGAAGGGTTGCCATAAATCAAAATTGACTGGAGGGCACAAATCTCTTGTTAAATTTCGTTGGAAACACTAAAACCAAGGTAACAAAGGAGGGTGCAAGAGATTCCTTGAGTGGGACTAACTGACACACAAGCGCGCACGCGTTTTTGTTTTTGTTTTTTTGGAACAGCAGTGTCTGCTAAACGGGAGCATGTGTGTCCTTCCAGACAGAAGAAGGATATCCGTGAAGGGGGGGCATAGTGCCCACCTATTCATCAAATAACACCACAGATGCCCGCCATTCTCCCCCCACCCCCCAAAAAATTAAATAAAACAAGAAGGGTGGGGAGGAGCCTTAGCATCGAAAAAGGAGGGGAAAAACGCTGACGTGTTGGCCGCGAGTTACTGAGTAGTGGCTCTTAAGAGGGAAACGGTGGGGTGGTAGTAAACCTCTCACGCACACCACCAGCTGCCCCCCCCCCCCAATGTCCCCTGCTGCGCTTCTCCCGCGCGCGCCCCCCTCTCCCTCACACATACATACACCCAAACACACATTCTCCCTCGCTCTCTCCATTCCGTCCGGCTCTAGAAAAGGCGCTCAGCGCTCTTACGGTGTATATATATATATGTATATATACACACACATACACACACACACGCACACACATATATAAGGGAGGGAAACACACAGACACCCGCCCGCCCTTCTGCCCCCCCCTCTTTTTCGGCTGAGAGTCTGTGGTGCGTCGGCGTCCCTGTGGCGAGCGGGAAACCTGTAGCTCCCGCGGGATGCCATAGGCACCCATGTGCTTTCCTTGCCTATGGGGGCCAAGCGGGCCGGGGAGCTTGTTTGTCATCGCCACGGATACCCTTTCCGAGCTGGAAGGAAGAGTTGTTGAGTCGCAGCGTCTGGTGTCTGCTTAGACTCCTTACAGCGACCATGCGGAGGACGGACAGGTGTCGAGGGATAGGGTATTCTGGCTGGTATCTCTGGGCATCCTTGTTCCTGTCCTGCTTAAAAGGTATGTCCTTATTTCCATTTATTATCGTCACCATCATTATCATTAGTAAAGGTTTCCCCTGCTCGAAAGCCAGTCGTAGCCGACTCTAGGGTTCAGTGCTCATCTCTGTTTCAAAGCTGAAGAGCCAGCGCTGTCTGCTTCTGCAGACATTTCCGTGGTCATGTGGCAGGCAAGACTAGACACCAGAGCGCATCATCATCATCATCATCATCATCATCATCATCATCATCATCATCATCAAAATCTACCATGAGAGTCCCAGTCGATGACTGGTATAAAATTAATAGTTCAAGTTGGTTGTTTTTTATTATTATTATTATTATTATTATTATTATTATTATTATTATTATTGGATACACATCTACCATTTGATGCACAGTTGAGGACTGGAAGGACATTAACAGTTCAAGTCCTAACCAAGGACCTAAGAACTGTTAAGGTAACACATCTGAGTATACATGCAGTTCCTAGTAGAGTTGTTTTTTTGGAGAGTTAGGCTGTTCAAGTCCAAAAAATCCAAAATTTCCAAATATCTAGGGGGTCCTTTAGATATTGCTCCAAGGGCTCCAATCACTATGGGTACAACAGATTTCTTCCTTCATAAACATTGAACTTTAATTTGCAAATAGTGATATTTTGTGATTTTCTCCAGTTGTTTGTCCTCAATTCGAGTATCTCCTGATAGAGCAATGTCAATTAACCAGGCCTTCTCCTTCTCTTCCTCCTCCTCCCTTTTTACTGCTCTCCTTCTTAGTTTTGTCTTCTCCTTCTTCTTCAGGCAAGCTATTCTGAATTCCCTGTGCAAAGAGACCCCTATAAACTTTTAAAATAGTTACTAATTGACCCTAGTAAAATTGAGGGGCTGCAGAGGAAGGTGACACTATACTGTATCACTATTGTACCACTATTGTACTTTTCAGATTTTTGATCCTGAAAAGGCAATGTGAATCGGAGGGACTGGTATTGTCAAAATAATTCCAAAGTGGGAGAAGTGTGCTAGATGTTTCCTTCTCCTCCCAAGTATTGCTCTGACAATTTTCTCTGCGAATAAAATACATCAGTGATCAGACTGAGAGAATGTGATGAGTACAAATAGGCAGTGTTATGTTTGCATCCTAGCAGGATATGATAAACATTTACGTGCTCAGATATGACAAAACAAAAGCAGGGAAGCTTTCAGACAACTCATAAATGACTTTTATTGCATTCGACAGGTAGGAATAGGGAGGGGGAGTGTTGTTTCAACATTTCCCCTGGGTTTTTTCCCTACCCCTGAGTTAATAACATAGGAATTCTAAATCACAGGTAGCTTTTAAAAATGAATAAGAGCATTAACTAGATGAGTGACAGATAGTCCTGACTCATTCTGTGGTTGCTACAGTATTGGAATTAGTCTTCTATATTTATATCATGCCAAATGGTCTGAAAAGGATTGGCTTAAGTTCATTTGTTGGAACAGAGTGGATATGGCTCTATTATATAAGATGTATAAAATGAACCTGTAAATTTAGTCCAAGGACTTATAGCTGCAATTAGATAGTAACTGGAATAATGACATTTGTTAAAAACATAGAAAAGTTTAAATCCAATCTACGTGGTAAAAGAAGGATATAAAAACACCATCATAAACTTTCCTTCAGTGTTCCTACATAAGGTCTAATGCCATACACTCTGGACTTGCATAACATAGTTTGAGATGTATGTGAGGAGAAAGCTTGTGAAAGTCAGAATGTCTAGATTGCATTGATTTTTTAAAAAAGATTATCAATTGCATGTTTCACACATTACCTTAAATGTATGTTATAGGAAGAAATGGGCACATTTTTTGGTAAAGGAGAGCTGAAAACTAGACTTCCCAATCTCTTGGGGAAAAGCTCTGGGCATATACCATAGGTGTAAAGACATATTATGTTGAACACATAGAGATCAGTAGAAGGCAGAAGGTATACCGTATGTGATCCTTATGACTCCTGAAAAGAGCTTATTAGTGGATAAAAGTGGTGAGGTGCTTCTTTTTGGCTGAGGAGGGTCATGTACACAACCTTGAAAAGATGGTTGCTTAGCCTGGGCAGTCTTGACAGCCCCAGTGCATTAATTTAATTTGCGGGATACCGGGGTGGAATTTACACCTCATTTCCTCAACCTGAATAAGTCAATATTCTAACCTGTTCAGGTCAGTTTTTCAAAGCTGTTTTGCCTAGAAAAGTCAGGAGAAGTCAGCCTATTAAAGAGACCAACACGGGGCAGGGCAGGGGATGTTACTCTTTTAGAGTACAGTTACCATACTGACTGGGGGATTTTGAGGCTTGTACTCAAAATGGGCTGGCTTGATAGCTCAATGGTTTAGGAATCTGGCTATGGAACCAGAAGTAACCATGGGCAAGCTGCACATTTTCAGGGTACCCCCAGAAAAAGGGAATGGGTCAACCAATTCTTAGTACTGTCAACCTACAACACCCTGAGATGGGTCACCATAAGTCAGAATTTACTTGAAAGCACAAATTTTTATTATTATTAGTTCAAACTGTAACTTTTCCTAAGCTTTGGGAGAGGTTGCCAGCCTGGAATTTTCTTCTTTCAGTCTTTGTGTGTGTGTGTGTGTGTGTGTGTGTGTGTGTGTGTGTGTGTGTGTGTGTGTTAGGTTCATCATATTTAAGGCTGGTGAAATTACTTCAGCATTTGAGGCGGAAGATCTCATAATCACATCTCCCACTGGCAGATTAACAAAACAAAATAACTGATTATGTGCTGCATTTATTCATGACAACCAGAGTCTGGCTTCTGAAGCACCTGCTTCACTCTACCAGGATAGTCCTAGCAAAGTGACCATGTTCTTCCAAGATACAGTACGGGTTTTCCCCAGATTCAGCAGGAGTGCCAATCAGCATTCTTGAAACTTAATACACTTTGGTACCCTTCAAATAGTTTTTAAAATGCAAATATACCTCAATCTACATTGAATATGTTCACACAATAATTCCTGAGGGTTACAAATTCTCCGACCTTTTATTTTTATTTCAATAGCCCAAGCACAAATTTCTTTAAAGAACAATTTGTTTTCTGTTAGAAGCATCAGCATCCACTTTACTACCTCATTTATATTGGGGAATTTTGGTAGTTCTTCTTAGTTAGCAGGATATGAGATAGAAAAACAGGACAGAAAATGTGGAAAGATTAGCCCAGTCTCATTACTCTCCCACTTTGGTTTCTCCCACACAAACTAACAGGTTGTAGTAAAAGGTAAAGGTTTCCCTTGCTCGAAAGCCTGTCGTATCCGACTCTAGGGTTCAGTGCTCATCTCTGTTTCAAAGCTGAAGAGCCAGTGTTGTCTGCTTCTGCAGACGTTTCTGTGGTCATGTGGCAGGCACGGAACATTGTTACCTTCCCACCGATGTGGTCCCTATTTATCTACTTGCAATTTCTTGCTTTCGAACTGCTAGGTTGGCAGGAGCTGGGACAAAGACAGGAGCTCATTCCGTCCTGCAGTACTTGGGAATCGAACTGCTGACTTTCTGCCTCCCAGTCAGCATCTTAGCCACTTGAGCCACTACATGATAAAATAAATTCTAGAAGATTTCAAGGAGAAAGGGTATCTTTACTTACAATTACCATTTATAGTTACAGTCGGTAGAACAAAAAGAAAGAAAATAGAGCATCTAGCACGGGGAGAGTGCTTCCATGCTTGTTGCTTGGTCAAAGGAAGAAGGGAGGACTATCAATAAAAACATGGAAGCAAGAAAACAAACAGGAAGAGGGGGTGGGAGCTTGCATCAGATGCCAGAGATGGGAAAATAATTGTCCCACTCAAGTTAGTGGCAAATGATAATCAAATTAGGCTGTAAACGCTCCCTTCCACTGATAGCTAGTGTCACTGCATGCAAGATTGCTATTATCCCAACAGTTTGCTCATGAGTTCTACAGAACACTTTTTAAAATCTGTAAATGCTTGAATTTTGCATGCTGTTACAATGGGAAGAACAAAATTTGGAGAGTGACACACAAAGATGTTTGAAACAGTATTTGATCACATCTTGGGGGAAAAGAAGGTAAAGCCAATGTTTTCTAAGCTCCAAGCAAGTGAAAAAGCAGTGACAACAGATGGTGTGCGGATTTTGTAAACTAAAACAAGTTTCTTTATAATGTTTTATTGATTGCACTACAATAACTTACACTTTCTAATAATTTTCTTCAGTAGTAAATGTAATATATCCTATATTATATTCTTTAAGCATGAACATCTAGCGGCCATCTAACACTACACTGTTGGAATAATTTGATGGCTCTTTTGACTGTCCTAGTTCTATATTTTGGAATTCTAGGATATGTATTTTGACAAGGGGCTTGGCAGTCTCTGCTACAATGCTTTAGTTCAGAGAGGCAGTAAGACTCTCTAGCAGAGGTTTCTAAGTACCTCTCCAGGCTACAAATCCTAGGATTCTGTGGCAGTTAAAGTGGTGTCAAACTGCTCTAACTGCGTAGTGTAATCACAATCTCATTTGTGTATATTGTAGTGGTTAAATGCATGAGCTGAAAGCCCTCAGTTCATATCTCAGATATGCTCACTGAATCACCTAGGAAGCCAATACCTCTCATCTTTGTTGCCTCGTTTCAAATCTGTAATGTGGAGATAAGAGTTTTTACTTTGGCTTACTGGAGTATCATAAGCACAGGAAGCATTTTGAGCTGTACTAATGCTATGCATGGTGGCAATTAGAGAGGCAAAGTGTGTGATACAATTATTTTGTGAACATCTATGCAGAAGTAAATCCCATTTTGTTCGATGGGATTTGCTCTCAGAGTGTGTAATAGAATAGCATCCTAAAATCCAGAGAAGCCTGAAGCTCAAGCAGGATTTGACAGTGCTGTACAGCACTAACCCATGGGGTGTTTTAGGAGGCCTGCTGTGATGTGCACAAGCCCCTGATTCTCTGTGTTTGCTAGACATGAACACATGTAGGTATAACAGTGATGATGAACATTTTAGAGATGGAGTACCCAAACTCAACAGGCTGCCAACCACACCACAGAGGGGTGGGGTGAACTCTATGCTGGGGGGAGGGAGGAAGCATTCTCATTGGGCTGCTGGGCAGAGGGGCAGCATGAACTCTGTGCTGGGGGCAAGGAGGAAGTGCTCCCATTGGGCTGCTGGGCAAAGGGGCGGGGAAAACTCTGTGCTGGGGCAACAGCATGCGTACCCACAGAGAGGGCTCTGAGTGCCCCCTCTGGCGTGCATGCCATAGGTTAGCCACCATTGAGGTATAATCATTTGTGTGTTCCAGTGCCCAGAGGGTTATTGCCAGCTTTCTCGGAATACTATAGATCTGGACCACCTACAACTCCTGATAGTGACATGGGGCCAGCAGCAGAAATGCATCCATGTCCTTCTGATTGCAACCTCCCCTTCTTCCTCTTCTTCTTCTGCCATATCCGAATCTGAATATTAGCGATCCTCATGGCGATCAGCCATGAAGACTGTCCTGAGAATATAATGCAGTCGCCATTCATCTACCTTCCACATTGCAACATGATCCCCCTACCACTGATCCAGTTTCGCGAGTCACTTTCTGGTCCTGAGCCCTTTTGGCACACAAAGGCCTCGTCAGCCCCAGGCCAGTATTGATGAAGCTGCTGCCCTCCATCAAGATGGATTCAAGTGGGATTTAATTGACTTGAGGATCATTCACCCTTCCTTGTGGACTTTGGCATTCAAGGCCATTAGTCCTTAGGGTTGTCAGGTTAGTTAACCACCATCTGACACTTGGTGTTGAGTTGCTGGCAGTATGGTCTACTCTATTACCATAGCAGGATAACCTGGCCAGAGTGGGCAACCTCCCCAAAGGCCCTGAATGTTTCTCTACACAGGATGTACTTTATTTAGAATGGCTCAGGATGAAAGGAGTGGAGGTTCCTCTCACGGCTGTGGATATTGAACAAATCCAGCAGATCTTTTTCGTTCCTGGTATATTTATATGTATTTTTTAAAATGTGTGACTGTTTTTAATGTGTGAATTTTCTGTTGTTAGCCACCCAGAGTAGGAAAGTCTCTTAGATATGTGGGGTACAAATATAATAAATAAATAAATGAAATAACTATCACATAGTCTTTTAAGGCTGTGCAGCTGGGATCAGGTCCACTCTCCTTTATACCGGACTTGACTTGATGGCATGGTGAAGTATGTAGAATTGTCCTGATCCAAGGCTACAATCTTGGAAAGAGACTCCAAAGTTGGAATATCTGGCTCGTCAGCTGTTAATTGCAATGGATGGTGAGAGTTGTGCTCAAAAACATCTGGGTGGCCACTACATGCTGGTATGCACCAGTGAGATCATTGCAGCTATTAAAAGGATCGCATGAAGTTGGCAGGGGTTCCTTTTCAGGCATAAACTGTCAGGGAACCTAGAGTTATGAGGTACTTCCATTCCTAACGTATCTGCAAAATTCCTCTGGCTGGGATTCATGCATCCATATTGATAATTATTAAGTGGCAGCCTAACTAGCGTTTGGCAGCAGAAGCCAGAGCAAACTTTCCTTTTCTGGTTCTGTTTTGGAGCATATGTTACTTTGGCTCTTCAGGAACAACAGGCCTGTTATTTAAAACAACAACAACAACAACAACAGAGAATCAGATGCTATTGGAAGAAGGAAGTAGGCAATGCATTCAGTAGTTCTGGTGTTGCGTGAGTTATGGACAGAATAAAAACTTTTATTTTTACACGGTGAGAGTTGTGCACAGAATGCAAGCGCGGCGCCAAAATGGCCGCCGCGCCCTTTGCGGGCCCCCCCCCACAGGACAGAGAATCCGGGTAGTTAGGGGCGTGGCCAGCTCCCTTATAAAAGGGGTGGCCACGAGGCAGCCGAGCTGCCATTTTACCTCAGCGACGGAGCGGAGAAGTTTTTTCCCCTGTGTCTCCGTCGCTCGTTAGCTTACCGGGAAGCCTTTTGGTAGCGATTCTGCCTTGCCGGCTTCCCTTTTCTGCTTCGGAGGAGATGCCTTCGAAGAAGAAGGCAGCTTCGAGTTCAGCTCGCGCTGTTAGGAGGCGCAACCCAGGTCGGAGGACCGCGGTGCCGCCTCCTCAGCAGCCACCTTTGCCAGCCCCGGCCGGGGCCAGCGGAATGGGGTCTATTGCCCCTTGGCCCGGAGTGGGCGATCAGAGTACGGGCGCGGAAGGGGTTCCGGCCCGCGGCCCACGAGCGGTGGACACCGCTCCTGCTCCTGCCCACTCTGTCGGGCCTACTCCTCTTGGGCCGCAGCCTCTCCCTGGGCCCTCTAGCCTTGGGGGGTGGTGCGGCCCCCTGCCTTGGCAAGTTTCTCCACCAACCCTGCCGGGCTTCGGTGCTGGCCAATGGCCATATGTGGGTCCCGGGGTACAGGGACCTGTACCCATGCCTGGACCAGGCGGGCCGGCCGGCCCTTTGCCCATGGTCAACGTGGACACCTTGCTGGCCCGCATTGCGGCCCTGGAGGCGTCGTTGGCTCGGCCAGTCAGGCGGGCGCCCCCTTCGGGGTTCCTTTTGAGGCGCTGTCGGCAGGAGGACAACAGCCGGCGGGGAGGGTCGAGCTGCTGCAGGCGCGTGGCGCGGTTTCGGCCACTGCCTCGCAGCTCCCCAGCCAGCAACCAGGTGCGGGTCAAGCCCCGGTGATGAGCTCTACATCAGTCATGAGCTCCGACGCCCCCAGTGGGCCGGAACCCCCGGTGGGGGCGGCCCGCGGGGGTGCAGCATGTGAGTATACGGTGCAAGCGAGTACATCCACACACATTCCCAATCTAGGGGGGGCCTTTCAATGGCCTTGGCCTCGCGCGGGTGGTGCGGGGGCCACGCTGTCGGCGACCCACCCGGCGACGACGACTGCCACCTTGGGCACTGGGGTGGGCATTGGTCCTTACACTGCAGGGAATGTTCTGGGGGTGGCTGGGTTAGCTCAGGCCCCTTTTACCAGGCCGGCTGTCCCCTTTTCGGCTTTGCCGACGGCAGGGTATTCCTTGCCATTGGGTGATCACCTGGCACAGGCTACTAGGGAAAAGATATGGCGAGGGGAGTACGTAGATATCTTCTCACTCCTGAACAGAGAGCCCACCAAGGAGGAAAGGGAGGGTCAGGATGAGAAGGACAAGGAGCAGGCACGCCGCCGTAAGCCGCCGCGTACCTGGGCCAACTGGCTCCCCGCTTATTTAATATACATGGCGGTATATTTGAGGGCGCGGCCGGATTTAGCTATTCCCATGGTCCAATATTTGGACAACATATATAGGGCGATGGTCGATTTCCCGGGCCCCTCATGGCTCGCATATGATGAGGAATTCCGTATGAGGATTCCCCTCCACCCCGAGATGAGATGGGATGAGCCGTGCCAGAGGCTGTGGCTTTTGTATATGACACCCACACGCCCTGCCCCGGGGGATAGATACCATTGCGGACATGCGGTCCAGCGAGCGGCTCCAGCGCAGGCTACCCGCCAGGCGGCGGGGCAGGGGGTTACAGCCCGCCTGCTGTGCTGGACTTTCTCGTCAAATGGTTCCTGCAATCGAAAGAACTGCAGGTATAAGCATGAGTGTCCCACATGTTCTGGCCCCCACGCAGCCTCTGCTTGTCCCAGGCCTGGGGGGGCGCGAGGCAGAGGGAGGGGTGGACAGTGGGCTGGCAAGGCTGCCACGGATGGAGCTAGTTCTCCAAAAGGCCCCCTCCCCAATTAAGGTGGACATGCTGGAGCGCTGGCTCGCATCGTACCCGAAGGGGGAGGACGGGGAGTATCTCCTTCAAGGTTTTAAGCAGGGATTTCGTATCCCTTTTATGGGTGATAGGTCCCCTCAGGATGCTCCCAACCTTTTATCCCTCAGAGGAAGGGAGGAGGTGGCTGCGGCCAGCATTAAAAAGGAGTTAGACGCGGGCAGGGTCGCTGGACCTTTCCCCGCACCCCCGTTTCCCAATCTTAAGGTCTCGCCACTGGGTTTGGTCCCCAAAAAGTCCCTAGGTGAGTTTCGCCTTATTCATCATTTGTCCTACCCAGCCGGCCGATCGGTCAATGATGCTATCCCTGATGACCTTTGTTCAGTCAGGTATACATCGTTTGACCATGCGCTGCGCATGGTGCGCTCGTGTGGCCCGGGTGCCCTGCTGGCCAAGTGTGACATTAAGTCAGCTTTTCGCCTCTTGCCAGTGCACCCGGGCGACTTTGAGTTGCTGGGTTTTAAATTTAAGGGGGAATATTATTTTGATAAGGCCATGCCTTTTGGCTGCTCCATATCATGCTCGGCTTTCGAGCGTTTTAGTACCTTCCTAGAGTGGGCTTTCGTCCGCAGGTCAGGGTCCCGGTCTGTAGCCCATTACCTGGATGACTTTTTATTCGGGGGTGAACGGGGCTGGGACACGTGCGCACGTCTCCTCAACACATTTCAGACGCTAATGGAGGAACTTGGTGTCCCTTTAGCGCCCGAAAAGACCGAGGGCCCATCGACCAAGCTAGTATTCCTGGGGGTTGAGATTGACACAGTAGTGCAGGCTTCTAGGTTGCCGGGTGATAAGGTGTCCAGGATAGTGGCCCTTATCTCGGAATTGCTGGCCAAGCGTAAGGCATCCCTGAGGGAACTGCAGGTGCTACATGGGCACCTTAATTTTGCTTGCAGGGTGGTCGCACCGGGCAGGGCTTTTGCCCGGCGCTTATGCGACGCCATGGCAGGGTTATCCAGGCCCCACCACAGAGTCAGGCTCACCCGGGGTATCAAGGCAGACATGTTCGTCTGGTTGCAATTCCTGAGGGAGTTTAATGGGGTCTCATTTTGGAGGTCTGACCTCCTGGCATCCCCCAATTTCCAGATCCAGTCTGATGCCTCAGGATCCCTGGGCTATGGGATGTACTTCAATGGGAAGTGGGCCTATGGTGGGTGGCCACCGGCATGGGCAGGCACAGGTCGCCTGCGGGATCTCACATACCTGGAATTTTTCCCATTCTGGGGGCTTTGATGCTATGGGGCGAACAGTGGGCTAATTCGGTGGTGCATTTCTGGTGTGACAATGCGGCTGTTGTACACATTGTCAATGCACAGACTTCCAAATCGCCCAGGGTCATGGATCTAGTGCGCCATTTTGTGCTGCGCTGCCTGCGCCTCAACGTCTTGTTCAGGGCCAGGCATGTCCCAGGGATTAATAATGATTTTGCTGACGCTTTGTCCCGCCTGCAGATCTCCCGGTTCCGCGCCTTGGCCCCGGATGCGGAGGAATTTCCCTCGCCACTCCCGGACGAGATGTGGACTATTGGCAAGGAGAGGTGAACCGGGCGATTGGCCTGTCACTAGCGCCACGCACGCGTAAGGCGTATCAACAAGCATTCAATTCGTACAGGGCATTTGCTACTCAATTTCTCTTGCCAGAGACCTGGCCTATCCCGGTGGACCATGTTCTGCGGTTCATGGTTCACCTGCATGCACAGGGCCTCGCACCTCGCACCATAGCATCCAAGCTCTCGGCGTTGGCTTTTATGGCCAAAGTGGGGGGTCATGTGGATACCACCTCTGACTTCCGGGTGAGACATGTTTTGGAGGGGTGGGTGCGCGAGCGCGGGCGTTGCCCGGACGACCGGCACCCTATTTCCCCAGGGGTTCTTACCCAGTTGGCCCGGGGCTGGCCAGGCCTCTGTTTTGATCATTATGAGGCAGCCCTTTTTCATGCAGCCACAACGGTGGCATTTTTTGGAGCGCTCCGCGTCAGCGAACTCGTGATGCTGTCTAAGGCGGATGCAAGTGGTAGGGCACTGGAACTCGAAGATGTCTATGTTGCCAAAGACTGGGCCCAGTTGAGGATACGCTCCTCTAAAACAGATCAGCATGGCGTAGGCAGTGGTGTAAGACTGCTACGTTGTTCTTTGGCAGACATCTGTCCGGTTGGTGCCCTACAGGAATTCCTGGCACTGCGTGGCATGCACCACGGCCCGTTTTTCTGTCACCAAGATGGGTCTCCCCTTACTAAATTTCAGTTTTGGAAGGTGACAGCCAGAGCCCTCACCAGGGTGGGCCTACCAGGTGCCCGTTATGGCACACATTCGTTCCGTATTGGTGCAGCCTCTACAGCAGCTGCTTTTGGGTACTCTGGGGCTGACATACGCAGCATGGGTAGGTGGGGCTCGCAATGTTTTCAGTTTTATGTGCGCCCACTCCCGCCATGAGTACCAATCCAGTCACCTTACCGCCTTTTTTCTCAATTTTCTTACAGACCCTGGGTGTCGTATTACACCGGTGACAGTATGGCTGGTGGGCCACAGCTATGTGCACAGGGCAGCGCGTTACGCTGCGGCGACAGAGTGGGGACCCCGACTGGGACTGGGTGACCACGCCAGTCTCGCATGGCATGGTAAGCCTGGGATGTTATGGCGGGAGCTGCGGCCTTTCCTTTTTTCTGGCCTGGGTGCTGACCCGCCTGACATTCTAATCATCCACCTGGGGGGCAATGATTTGGGCCAGGTCACCGGCTTATCGCTCAAGCATGCGATTTGCGAGGAACTCGCCTACTTGCATTATGTCTGGCCTGCCACAACCCTGGTTTGGTCGGACATTGTTCCGCGCCATTCTTACAGAGGGGGCGTTAACCTCCTGGCCCTTGACCGCGCTAGGCGCGCGGTCAATAAGGCAGTGGCGCGGTTTCTTGCCACCAGGGCTTGGGGACGGGTTAGTCATCACCCCGATATTAGTCTACAAAATTATGACTTGTACGCAGGGGATGGGGTCCATCTGTCGCGAGGAGGTATGGACCTCCTGTTGGGTGATTGGCGAGCAGGCCTGTTGACCGAGCTGACGGTCTCGGGGGGGGGCGTCAGGTCTTCTTTGAAGCCCCTCCGTGTGGCGGGTAGCACTGGTAAGGTAAACAGTATGACCCACAAGTATCCGGCAGGTTCGCAATTGACTGGACAACACTAGACAGGAATAAATTAGTTAAACGTTGTCCGGTCAACGACGAACCAGGCGATGGGGTGATGACGATTGCTAACCAGCATGCATCACCCCTGTGATTTCACGGATACGCGTCAGAGGGTGGGGTCATAAGTTAGTTATTGACTACGGTCAACAATTTGTTTGTTGTCAACAAACAAATTGATACAAATTGATACATTGTAACCAATTGCCGTTGGCAATTTTGGGGTGGTACCTTACCAGTGTTACTTCGGCCTGCTTGCCTTAGGAATTATGATTGGTCGTTTTACCAATACAAATTTATAATTCGGACTAGGGCATTGAATCAATAAATGTGGCCCTATGCTGTTATCCACTTTCAATGTTGTCTGTGTCCGTTATTGGGGGGGTGCGCCTGCAATGCAAGCGCGGCGCCAAAATGGCCACCGCGCCCTTTGCGGGCCCCCCCCACAGGACAGAGAATCCGGGTAGTTAGGGGCGTGGCCAGCTCCCTTATAAAAGGGGTGGCCACGAGGCAGCTGAGCTGCCATTTTACCTCAGCGACGGAGCGGAGAAGTTTTTTCCCCTCCACCCCCTCCCTAGTTAACAGTGTGATATTATGGTCGCTTCGGGGCCGGGTGGGAATTTTTGGTTGGGACCCATATTGGCTCCGGGTCCTGGCTTTTTTGCCCATCCCACACTGTTGCTATGGTTTGATATAGGGGTCTTTCTGTGTTCCTACTGTTGACTTTGGTCACATTGGCGGGTAGCACTGGTAAGGTAAACAGTATGACCCACAAGTATCCGGCAGGTTCGCAATTGACTGGACAACACTAGACAGGAATAAATTAGTTAAACGTTGTCCGGTCAACGACGAACCAGGCGATGGGGTGATGATGATTGCTAACCAGCATGCATCACCCCTGTGATTTCACGGATACGCGTCAGAGGGTGGGGTCATAAGTTAGTTATTGACTACGGTCAACAATTTGTTTGTTGTCAACAAACAAATTGATACAAATTGATACATTGTAACCAATTGCCGTTGGCAATTTTGGGGTGGTACCTTACCAGTGTTACTTCGGCCTGCTTGCCTTAGGAATTATGATTGGTCGTTTTACCAATACAAATTTATAATTCGGACTAGGGCATTGAATCAATAAATGTGGCCCTATGCTGTTATCCACTTTCAATGTTGTCTGTGTCCGTTATTGGGGGGGTGCGCCTGCAAAGTGGCAGCTGCCTGCCCTCATAATTTAGGTCAGCAGCTTTCCTATGGTTTTTTTTAATAGCAAAAAGTAAGAATTCTTCTTCTTCCTCCTCTTCTTCTTCTCAGTCTTCATCTTTTTCTTCTGACAACAGGAAAGTAAACATTTTTTTCTAAAAATTCCATGTCACTTGTGCAATGCCTTTATGGATCACTAAAATATTACAAACAAGGAGAATTTCTGAGTGATCCACAGTGATCTTGCGACATAGTTTCTTTCTAAACCAAGGCAGAAGACAGGTGTATAGGTAACAGACACTAGGCTTTTGTCTGCAAAGGAAGGAGATACTTTTATTTATTTGTTTGGAGACATTTGACCTCTCTGTGTCATGTATAGTTTGCACACTCCATCTTGCCTTTCTGGCAGTCCGGTTTCAAGAGGCATGAACCAATTTTAAAGCTGTCCTCCCCAAACCCTCAGTTTGATACCTTTTGTGCTTAAGGGAGTGCTCTGCAGAACAAAGCAGCTCATTTTATTTGTAATTTTTAGTGATTCAACAGAGGTGTTACCCAATCCCGAGTGCAGCTTTATCAGGTTCAATACTGGTGTTGACCTTGGGAGTAGGTTGCTTTTGTGCCATCCTTATGTGGACTCAACTTCTTTTTCTGTTTCTGAAAAAAATGTAACTGTAATGGAAAGAAACCCCTCTGTGTTCTTGGGACTGCAATGGTAACAACTGCTTTTTGAAACTTTTTAATCTCTGACATGAAAGAGAAGCCAATTGTTTCTTATGTACTTTGTTATTATTGTGATTATACTACTACCAGATGTGAGGACAGAAATGCAGTGATACCTCATACAACGTCCAAACTTGGTTCCACAAGTTTGGACTTTATACGGATTTGGACTTTGTATGAAGCATGCAAAATCCTTGCCGCGATGCCTCATACAACGTCCAAATCCTTGCCATGATGCCTCATACAACGTCATTTCCATAGAGATACATTGTACTGTAACAGCACAGACTTCAGGGCAAAGTCAAGGAAGCAAACAAGAAACTGACAGAACTTTAAGAAATCATTGTCTAAAGGCTAAATACATTACAAAAACATGTCAAACAACCCTGATTTTAGGGGACAAACCATACAACAAGTTTTTAACTTTTGAAAGCTTTATGAAGTACAGGTTTAAAAGTTAACAGGTCCCATCATGCAGCACAGTTTTAATCTGCATCCGTGCGGCTGATCATCCATTTTGTACAAGTTACTGTAAACAATTACTGGATGGAAGCAAGGACAAAATGGATGCCAACATGTTCCGTCATGCAGCACAGTGTTAATCATCCAAACAGCAGCAAACACCAAACAATTGCCCCCCCCATCAAACAGTGCATCCCCAAAAGACCAACATAGGAAAAATTATGTAACATACAATCTGTTTTTAAAAACCACAGCAGCAAACACCAAACAATTGTCCACCCCACCAAAAATTGCCCTCCCCATCCACCTCCCCTCCCCAAGCCAATCAGAAACAGAAAACCTCATTTACTTATCTTTCCACTGTGCCAAGCACCTGAAGAATGCTGCAAAAATCCCAGGAATTCTTCCAAAAATTCTGATGAAAATATTCAAAAAATCCAAAATCGCATTCAAAACCATTCCTAAACACTCTTCACCTCGTGCAAAACCCACAAGAGCAATGCACGCATGCATTCTGCTTTTTATACTGCCCAGGCACAATGCAACCTGGGGAAAACCCCATTTCCTCATACAAAGTTGCAGCAACTTTGTATGAGGCAACTTTTTTGAAGGAATTAGGCAATGTTGTATGAATTCGATGTTGTACAAAGCGGACTTTGTATGAGGTATTACTGTATATGAGATTTTCTGCCTCAGGTATCATAACAACTTTCCTGACTTTGGATTACTTTGACTAGTGTAGATGGAGGACTTACAAAAGGCAACCTGCTTCCCAGGCTGACTCTAGTACAGTAATACCCCGGATACCACCCAAACTTGGTTCCACAAGTGTTAGCGTTATCCTATTTTTAACATTATGCGATACATGTATCGCATAACGTTAAAATCCTATGGGATGAATTGCATAACGTTAAAACTTCACAGAGATACATTGTAACTGGCACAGACTTTAGCGGACATTATGTGATACATCCCATAGGATTCTAACGTTGTGTGGTGCAATTTTTTTCCAGATTCCTTAATGTTTTGTGTTTTTAGCGTTGTGTGGTGCAAACGTTATACGAAGTACTACTGTACTTGACAAGGTTGGATTCAGAGCAGTTTCAGATGTTGGTGGTACTAACTTTTGTCTTGTCCCCTTTGTTCTGCTTGTTGACAAAGGATCATGAAATTTATTGTGATTGGCGTAGACAGACCAGTCACTCAATACTGTGATGTTGTGTGGTCTTGTGTCAACAGCTTCCCACATGTGGAGGAAATATACCTCTATACCCCATCTTTTGCCCCTGTGACCCCACCTTTCCCTCTTCTCTTCTCTTTGCCCTGTTTCCCCTCCAGCAACAGCCTCCTTTTGTGGTGTGTCCTTGTAGGGCTGGCATTAGAAAATTCTGGGCCTGGTACGCCCCCCCCTCCCACATTTTGGCGATGCCCCTATGGTTTTCTGCGCATGCATAGTTTGTTTGCGCATGCATAGAACAGTGGTTTCCCGGCACCACCATGCCCTTATGGTTTCTTGCGCATGCATGGTTTATTTGCGCATGCGTAGAACAGTGGTTTCCCGGCAACACCGGGCTCCTGTCATCTCCGGGCCCGGGACAGGAGTCCTGATGGTTTCCCCCCCCCCCCCCCCCGATGGTGGCCCTGTGCCCTTGTGAAGTGGGTGTGTATGTGCACATTCATGGGTGTGTCTGATGAGATGTCTGGCCCTAGCCCTCAGGCTGAGGAAGACAAAGGGGAGGATAGAGACTCCTAGGTTCCAAGCTAGCCAGAATATGTTGACACAGCTGGATGAGTTGAGGCTGGCAGTCACAAGGACAAATGAATAGGAGGGAAAAGGTCCATGTGGGCAGGTGGGGTTTAGTGTCATCACCGGCTGTGGAAGAGGGGGCTATATGGGCAGACAAAGAAGATGTCAGGACTCTGTCTTCTTCTGTGCAACAGCAGAGGTGGAAGAAACTCCATGCTTCTTCTTCTCATCCAGTTTGCCTGCTGACCACAGAAGCTGAGAACTCCAGCCTCATTTTTGCCAGTGGCAGCCCCCTCCCCTATACAGCCATGGCACTAGAGAGGTAAGTAACAAAAGGCACCTCAGGAGAGAGGCTCGAAAGAGAGGAGCCACAGAGGCAGGCTCCTTCCACCCATCTGTACAAGCTGTCCCCACAAGAGGTGTGCCTTGGCATGAAGCTCACCCACTCCAACTGCCTCCCAGAACTTGGACTCTAGTAAAGTTAACTGGTACCTCAAACTGGCAGAAGGTCCTCAAGTGGCTAGTGACTGTAACTCAGCCCTCTAAGACTACAGAAGAAAGGATTGTGGGGGGAAGCTGTTTGAATAAAAGCTGCTGCAAGCAAAGAAAGGACTTCTTCCAAGGAGTTTGTTTTGGGGAACCCTGCCACTGCCAACACACAGTCCTTTAGTGTGATGTTTCTTCTTTTATGTCCTGATCAAACCCTGCACTGTCAAAATAAAACCACGTTCTTAGCTTTGTCGTTGGCCAAACCTAAGTCCTCATCTGTGCATGTTTCCGCAGTAATCAGCAGACCAGTAAGTAAGAAAGATTCTGTATCTCTCCACATTCATACAGTGTGTTGTTGTCCACAAACAACCCCCATTTGAGCATGTTGGTCTTACATTTAGGGGCTCCAACTCTCAGCCTATTCAGTGTCATCCCAGTGACATAGGGGAGGTTGAGTTCCTTAGCTATATCCTCCTTTAATGTCATTCCTTGTCGAGTGAGCTCCTTCCTCCATCTTCTAATTTGGTTTTCTTCTTGTGTACCCTCAATAATGTTTATTCTTGCCCTAAAGCTCTTCCAGGATCTGAGCCAGTGGACTTGAGGCTCATATCCATTTAGAGGATGAGGGTCATTCTTTTGCTTAATTCTCTTGGCATCAGTGTAATGCTGAACAGTCCAGCACTTAACAAGTTATGATGCCCCACAAAATTTACAACAACTGAACTTAATAGCATCTAGCAATTTTTCTCACTTGTTGAAAGAGGTGTGGAAAAAGACGATCCCCACATGCTCCTGCTACTCCTCTGAAGGTACTTTTGACAACAACACAAAATATTTTGAAAGGAAAATGCATACTGGTAAAAGAAGTTCTAGAATTTCTTGATGTAAAATGAAAGGAAAGAGACAATTAAGAAGTCCTAGGAAAAAACTTAGGGAAAATCATTGTATGGATTTTCCCATAGGGAAGATCATACAAAGACAAAAACTGCATAGCGATCAGCTCCGTGGAACAGATTAAAATGCTATACGGGGTTCTACTGCACAGTACTGACATAAGTTTACATTGGTGCTACAGCTAGAGTAAAGGTCTATTGTATCATTGTACTTATATTTTCTCTTTTTAAAATTCTTTATTTCTTTATGTTTCTTTATTGAACTATAAACCACCAAGAGTGAGAATGCCTCCCATATGGTTGTTAACAAACAAACAAATAGAAACCGACTTTCTAGATCAGGCATTCACAGCCCCTGGCCCACGGGCTTAATCCGACCCATGCATCTCATTAATCTGGGCCATGGTGGCCACCCGGGCACCTCTAGATGCACCACCCACCGCTGGAAGTTCAAAAATTTCACTTAACGTGGTGGCGGCAGTGGTAATCTCACCATATTTCCAGCTTCTTGCACAGCCTCCACCCACCCATTTCCCCCCCACACACACACACACACACACACACAGAGGCGGGAGGCTTTTTGGAGCATACTGTATTTGCTCCATTTTGGGCTTTTTTTGCCATGTACCCACTGCATTTCAGTCACTAGAATATACCGCTGGGTGACTTCTGGTGCTGGGAAGAGCTTGCATCAGTGGCTGGGTTCCCAGCACAGAACCAGGAAGCCACACAGTGGCGTGTTCTAGCAGCCGAAACACAGAGGGTACATAGTGAAAGAAGCCCAAAATGGAGTGAATATGCTCAAAAAAGCCTCCCACCACCATGGTGAGTGGCAGAGGCTGTGCAAAAAGCTGGAAAGATGCCACAATTGCCGCCACCGCCAGTGATGACAAACGTAAGTCCAGGAAGCAGCCATGCCTCTGGCCCCCGGTGGGAAAATGTCGCAAACCCCTGTTCTAGATAGCCTGTGATTGGAGCTGAAAAACATTAGTACACTTGACTCAGGCAGTCTTCCCAGTGTGAGAAATAAAACTCCAAAGGAATACCATACTTAAAATGCAAAAGGCAACTAATGGAAAAGCATCCATTCTTCAAGGAAAACTACACAGTGGCATCTCGACAGTCCAGTGCTGGTGCTACAAGGGCATTAAAATTAAGACAGCTTGTGAGAATGGAACGATTTGGAGTTCAGGATCATAGTCATATGGGAGCCATGAGGCTGTAAGAGATTTAAAAAGCAACTTAGTGCTTAAATAAATTAGGTTAAGCTTGCACAACTTGCTGCCTGTTGGCTGAATGCAATCCATTTATAGTGGGTCTGCCAAGTGTTTACCAACCATGTCAGTTTGTGTAGCCTCAGGCAAGTAGTAAAAACAGAAGGCTTATAAAAGCCCCAGCAGGCCATTCCACATGGCAGGTGGGCTCTATGGGGCCTGATGGCTCACAAGCTGTATGGGGCCGATTTTAGTAGTCTGCCAAGAGAGGCTAGTCATGGGATGGGATGAAATTGTACCATTAGAAGCACTCAGGAGCAAGCTTTCTGAAACACCAAGCATGGCAAGTTTGGCAGGTGGGCACAAGAAATAGAGGGTGGGCACTTTTTATGGGAAAAGAAACACTTTCTACAACTGTGGTTTCTGAGAGAAGCTGCATCCGTTGAAATTCACTCTTTTCCTCAACAAATTAAAAGCATAGAAAGCTGACCGGTGGTTTTCCAAGCAGCCATCTTACAGGAGACTCAGCCTCCAAGTAAGGATGGCTGTTTGGGACAATGTCCCTCTGTGACAGAATAATTCGTGGCAGATCATTATTATTTGATACTGTTTTCCTTATTTGGTTAATGTTGTATTTCTCTCTAGGATATAGTACAGAAGAGCACTGAAGGAAGGGACTCGTTAATGTGACAGCTTCTGTGGAGCGTTGGCAAGAACATGGCAGTTTATTAGCCAACTCTGGGAGTTGCTCCTCTGCAGAGTAGAGGAGGGATTTTTAAAACTTGCCTGAGGCACTCATTTGGCAATTCAAGTAAGGCACGTACTTAGCATTCTAGTTAGCAGTATATAAGCATTTGCCTCCAAGGAGGACCCCCACACCCCCATGCATCTCTTCATCCTAGAACCAGTAAAATGGAGTTCCTCCTTAGAGGTACTTTTTTGAGTTGTCAGGAGGTAATGGTGTGTAACTTTGAAAAAACAATGTTATACCTATTACTAACATTATTAGATTGTTGTTGTTTTTTTGCTATAAAGTGGTTTGCTCATTCATTCAAAGATTTATGTAAAGTCGTTTATTATTATTCTTTTTAAATAAAATTTTATTAACTATTTTTGACAATAAACAAAATATATACAAAGCATATCAGAACACAGGCACAAAGAAAAAGAAAGAAAGAAAGGATTACATTATAATTACAATACAATACTGTTACAAGACTTTTTCACCCCGTGCTATATACAATGCCATGGAGACAGAGTTATCTCATTTCTTCTATTCTTATTTCAAAAAATATGAGTTGGTCAGGCACTGGATTGTGTCCTTTCCCCTTGTTCAAGGTATGATCTAAAAAACATTTCCATGTTTCCTGAAATTTGTTTTCTTTAATTAACCCTTTTCTTAAATTTAACTCCCAGGTAAGTTTGTCATTTAATGCGATACTCCACAGTTCCCTGTACCATTCCTCAATTTTTGGAGAATTCTTACATTTCCAATATCGAGCTATGCATTGCCTAGCACTTGATGACATAATTATAAACAGTTCGCTTTTGCAATTATAAAAAATTACTTTGTCTACATCTGACAGCAATACTGTGGCTATATCCAATTTAATTTTTACATTCAATATTCTTCCAATTTCATATTCCACATTTGTCCAAAACGGTTTCATCTTCCTACACCCCCACCACATGTGTTCATATGTTCCTATAGCATCTTCACACCTCCAGCATGCTTTTGACTTTGAATTGTCCAATTGATGTAGCCGCACCGGGGTCAAATACCATTTCCACAATAGCTTATAGTTATGCTCTTTAATTCTTTCCAACAAGTTCCACATTATTCTTTTTTTCCATTTGCCACACCAACACTCACCAGTGATTTTAATATTTAAATCCTGTTCCCACATTTTTTTAATGTTGCCTGAGGCTTGTCCAAATCATTTAATATCTTGTATATTTTACTTACTAATCCCTTAATTTTTATTTGTCCATTTCTTAAATTATAAACCAGTTCCTCAAATTTCGTCGCCTCTCTGTCTAAACTATCTTGTTCGATGTATCTTTTGTTCCAGTTATTCATAGTTGCAACTTGAAGCCAGTTCAACTTCAGCTGATTATATTTCTCTAACTTTCTTCCTCTATCTTTACAACTTGCTAACCAGTCTTTTAATAAAATTACTTTATTTTTAACCAATATCTCTTCCACTCTACAATCAATTATTTACGGAAACGTCTTTAAGTCCCTCAGCTCTGTAATCGGGGACAACCCTGGAGCCAACTTTTTTTTAACACTGTCCATATTTTAAAGAGAGTTTTAACATTTTGTTTGCGAGACTAATCTTCACCTTTCCTTTACCCAAAAACATTATTTCCTTCATCTGCTTGTATCTCCCTTTGGTGTATGAGAACCAAGACACAGGAAGACAGCCAAGGGCTGGTTTAACACAGGTTTATTGCATAGTGGTCAGAGGGAACATGAGGTAATGGCGGATGTACAGCTCTATATATATGGTAGTAAACATTTGAACGTGGCTCCACGATAGCCCATTGGCTATTGTCCGCGTGACGTCATTGCTGGTCACGCCCTTCTTGTCCAGGTGTAGGTAGTGGCGGGAAACTTCCCGCGCTGTGGCACTTTGATGAGTTTGGACCAATAGAGCTTGGACGCTCGCTGCTGCCAGCTGGTGGTCATTAGCTCGCGTCCTATTACAGAGTTTATAGTGATACAGCTGAAGGTTACATTGTTACCCGTAGGAAAGGTTACATTGGTTAAGATACATTGTTATCACATGTAGACGGTTACACTATTAGAACACAACACTCCTCCCCCCTAGGATGAGACGAAGTCTCTCAGCCAAGATGGCTTATTTCGAACACGCTGGGGTCTCGGCGCGGGCTGCCCTGCCCCGGCTTTGCTCCCTCCTCTTTGTTCCCCGGCTTCCTGTCCTGTAATTGGAGAGGATGACTCGTTAGTGACTCGCCGCGGGTGTGCAGCTTTGGGATGGGCAGGAGAGGGGAGAGGACAGGTTTCTGATGTGGATGTGGGCAAACCGGGGGCACTAGGGGCTAACGAAAAAAACCGCTTTTCGCTTGGATGGGTGGGGGAACACTCCCAAAACCCCCCCCGGTTCGGTAACACAAAATCTAATTCGGGGGCAACAGTTGCAAACTCATTTCCCTCTTCCGAGGGACTGGGTGAAACTGCAGGGGCAAACTCGTCTCTCTCTTTCAAGGGATTGGATAGAACCGGCGTATGAAAAGGATATGAGTTTGGACCTCTGCTTCCCCCCCTTGTTTGGGACTGTTGCCCTTCGTTGTCTCCCCCTTGGGATAAGCGGGTGGAGGAGAACCCTAACGCTGAATCCTGTCGCTGAGCCCCACTGCTCGGCCCCTCAATCACTCGGTGCCTAAGTTGGTCAGCGTGCCTCCTCCAGAGGAGACCGGTATTAGTTTCCACCCGGTACGACACTGGCCCCGTCTGTTCCACAACCGTCCCTGGTACCCAGGCTGGACCTGCGTTGGCGTAGTTCCTGCAGTGCACAGGATCGCCGACGGCGAAACCTTTCGAGACCGCTAACCCTATGTTCTTCCCTTTGTCCTCCACCCTCGTTGGGTCTAACCTGGTCAGGATCGTGGTCAGCTTCCTCCGCATCAGCAGCTCCGCCGGTGAGTACCCTGACGCTAAGGGAGTTACTCTATATCCCAATAAAAATTGACACACTTGGTGATTCAGGTCCCCTGGGCCCATGCGTCTCAACGCATCCTTTGTTGTACGCACAAGGCGCTCCACCTGGCCGTTCGTGGCCGGGTGGAACGGCGCGGAGGTAACGTGCCGGATGGCATTTATGTCTATGAACGCCCTGAACTCGGCGGACGTGAAACAACTAGCGTTATCGCTAATTAGAGTGTCGGGTAAACCGAACGTAGAAAAAATCCTCCTTAAGTGTTTAATTGTCGTGGCGGAGGACGTGCTCGTGACCGGAATCACCTCCAGCCACTTGGAGTACGCATCCACTACCAGGAGAAAAAGGGTCCCTCGGAACGGGCCAGCAAAATATATGTGCACTCGGGACCACGGTCCCCTCGCCGCGTCCCATTCCCTATGCGGGAGGCGAGCCTCCTCCGGCCGGGAGCCCTGACAAGCCTCGCAAGTGCCGACCATGTGCTCTATGTCTACGTCTAACTGGGGCCACCAGAAATAGCTCCGGGCCAGTGCCTTGGAGTGGACAATACCCGGGTGGCTGACGTGCAGCAATTTAAGCACCCTCGGTCTCAGGGATGTAGGGACCACCACCCGTTGGCCACACAAAAGGCACCCCCTCTCTAGGGACAACTCTAGTTTTTTCCAAAAAAATGGGTCGAATTCCGCCGCCGGGGAGGACGCTGGCCACCACTTTTGCACCCATGAGCTGACTTTCTCCAGCGTCCTATCCTTGCCTGTCGCTTTGGCGATGTCGGCAGGTACTATCGGGGGCGAATCTAAAACCTCTATCAGCAACACCTGATGGTCTTTTTCTACTCCTCCCTTGTGGCCGCCCGCCAAAGGCAGGGGGGACCGCGACAGTGCGTCCGCATGGCTAATCTCCTTGCCGGGTCGGTACTCCAACTCATGTTGGTAAGCGTTGAGAAAAATAGCCCACCTCAGCATCCTCGGGGACAGGATCTGTGGCGTGGGCTTATTTGCAGTAAATATTCCTAACAGGGGCTTGTGGTCAGTCACTATGGTGAACGGGCGACCATACAGGAAATCGTGAAACTTCTTGGTCCCCGCTACTATCGCTAACACCTCCCTGTCGGTCTGTGCATAATTCCTCTCTGCTTGGGACAGGGACCTAGAGTAAAACGCTACTGGCGCCTCCCTTACATTTTCCAACACGTGGCAAAGCACCGCCCCCACCCCCACTGGGGATGCATCACAGACTAGGACCACTGGCCGTTTGGGATCGAAATGGGTCAGAATTGCATCAGAGGTCAGGAGTTGCTTCAGCTCCTTAAAAGCCCTCTCCTGTTCGTCGCCCCATGTCCATACCTCTTCCTTTTTAAGCAACCTATGGAGCGGTTCGGCCACAGCCGCTTTCCGTGGAAGGAAGGTATGATAAAAATTTAGGAGTCCCAGGAACGACTGCAGTTCGGTTTTAGATGTGGGGCGAGGAGCTTTCTTTATGGCGGTTACTTTGGATTTGGAAGGCTTAATTCCCTCGGGTGTAACCCGGAATCCTAAGAACTCAACCTCCGTTGCAAAAAAAACGCACTTGTCTTTCCGCAGTCGCAACCCCGCTCTCTCAAACACCGTCAGTACATTGTCCAACCTTTTGGCTAGTTCGCTCTCACTCCCCCCTGTTATCAATACGTCATCAAAATAAGGCAAAACCCCCTCCAAACCTTTCAGGAGACGTTCCACGAGCAACTGAAAAAGGCCGGGTGCCGAGTTCACGCCAAACTGTAAACGCGACACCTGGAACGCCCCTTTATGAGTGACTATGGTTTGTGCCGCTGCCGTGGCAGGGGTCACTGGGAGTTGCTGGTAGGCTTGCGCTAGGTCGAGCTTAGCGAAACACTTTCCCCCATTTAGCCTGGCCAGAAGGTGGCTGACCACCGGCACCGGATATGCATTAGGGCGGATAGCCTTGTTAATTGTACACTTATAGTCAGCGCAAATGCGCACCTCCCCGTTTGCCTTTAGTGCTGTTACAATTGGAGTTTCCCACTCCGCGGAATCAACAGGAATAAGAATCCCCTGGCCCACCAGTTTGTCCAGTTCCGCCTCTATTTTGTCCTTGAGTGCGAACGGCGCTCTGCGTGGTTTAAGTCTTATCGGGCGGACCCCCGGGTCCAGGTCGAAAGCTACAGGGGGTCCCTTGAACTTTCCCAGTCCTTTTTTAAAAACGGCGGGGTGCGCGTCACACACCGCTTGTATTGGATCTGCTCCCACGGCATGCACCCCCCCTATGAACAAACCCAAAGGCTGAAACCACTGAGTTCCGAGGAGGCTGCAATTTCCCCCCTTGAGAACGACTAGGGGGAGTTCTGCAGAGTGTCTCTTAAATTTCACTTGGAATTTTCCGACCCCCAACACTGGAATGCTGTTCCCTTGAACATCTCGTAGTGTGGACCTCAACGCTTTAAGTTTGGGTCGCACGAGGGGGTCAATTTTCAAGAACTGCCTCTGGGAAATGATAGAATAGGAGGACCCCGAGTCAACTTCCATCCTAATAGGGGCCCCTTGTACTAGTACCTCAACGAAATAACGGGGTTGTCCCGCGGACACGCTGAACACGGGGGCGTCGTCCTCGCTGTCGTCCGAGACGCGGCCCACGCCGTCCTGCTTCCTCGTGGCTCGGGCGCCATCTTTGGACCTCATCGGACGGTCCGGTCTGGACGAACGGTCTGGTGAATGCTTTCGGGCCTCTTGCCGTTTCCTGCACACTTTAGCGATGTGCCCACGGCGGCCGCAGTTGTGGCACTCGGCTTTCCGGAACGGGCACTTAGCGCGGTCATGGGCCGCCCCACAACCATCACAGCGGCGCCCCCCTTTTCGGACTTTCCGGACATCCTCGTCGTCGCTGCCTTCCGCAGACGATTTCGAGGTTCGCCGAGTCGCGTGCACCGAATTTTCTGCCTTGCCGGCCTTCGGACGCCATTCGTGCAGCTCTTGCACCCCTGCATTCGTAGTTTCCGCGGATTCCGCGGCCTCCACGACCTCTTGTAACGTGGGGGGTGGCTCCTTATTCATCAGGATGCGCTGCACCTCCCTGTCCTTCAGGCCGCACAGCACGCCATCCCTGAGGGCTAGCTCTAAGTTCTCCCACTTGCAGGGGCTGGCAGCTAACCTCATGGCCGCTACGAAGGCTTCAACCGACTCGTCCGGCGCTTGGACTCGCCTCCAAAACGCGCTCCGAGCGGGAAACATTGCCTTCGAGGGTCGAAACCGCTCACGCAGCAGTTTCATGATGTCATCGGCTTTGAAATCGCTCACCTTCTTCGGTGCAATGATGCTCACCAGTGTTCGCTTGGTTTCTTGCCCAAGCATTCGGGTGAGGATGGCCCTCTTCTTTGCCTCGTCCTTTACGTCGAGTTCTACCAGTGCTCCCTGGAAGTCCATCTCGAAGAGCTCCCAGTCTTGCGGTTTATTAATGTTGAAACCGCTCTGTGTCCTGCCTCCTTGGGGATCCATATCCCACCTTCGTCGCCAATTTGGTGTATGAGAACCAAGACACAGGAAGACAGCCAAGGGCTGGTTTAACACAGGTTTATTGCATAGTGGTCAGAGGGAACATGAGGTAATGGCGGATGTACAGCTCTATATATATGGTAGTAAACATTTGAACGTGGCTCCACGATAGCCCATTGGCTATTGTCCGCGTGACGTCATTGCTGGTCACGCCCTTCTTGTCCAGGTGTAGGTAGTGGCGGGAAACTTCCCGCGCTGTGGCACTTTGATGAGTTTGGACCAATAGAGCTTGGACGCTCGCTGCTGCCAGCTGGTGGTCATTAGCTCGCGTCCTATTACAGAGTTTATAGTGATACAGCTGAAGGTTACATTGTTACCCGTAGGAAAGGTTACATTGGTTAAGATACATTGTTATCACATGTAGACGGTTACACTATTAGAACACAACACTCCCGCAATTCAATTTTTCCCCACATCGATTCTTCTCTCATTAAGATTTTGCAAATATTCTTCAATTGAAATGCCCAATAGTAATTTTTGATGTTAGGAATTCCTAACCCACTCTTTCTCTGGGACAAGTACCATAGCAATTTCGGTATTCTCACCCTTTTTCCTCCATTAAAATAATTATTAATTATATTTTCTAATACTTTTAACTCTTTTTCCTTAATTTGTATTTGTAGGGTATCAAATAAGAAGTTTATTTTAAGCAACAATTTCATTTTACTTAACGCCACATGCCCAAACCAAGGTAAGTTAGGTTTCTTATATCTTAGTATTTTTTCTTTTAACTCCTCCTCCAACTTATCAAAATTCAATTTCTTTAATTCATCACACTTGTTTGAAATATTTATTCCTAGGTATTTAATATTATCTCTAATTTGCAATTTAAACTTAGATTTTATACTTTCTTGTACTTCCTCATTTTCATTTTTAAAAATTGCCTCCGACTTATGCCAATTTACTTTGAGCCCAGTTACCTTTAGAAATTTAGAAATAAAATTAGAAAACGGAAAACAAGAAAAAGGAATATGGAAGTATGATTCAAAATTATTTAAAGATCAAAAGAGCAGAGAAATAATAATGAAAAGTTGGGAAGATTTTTGGGAGATAAACGACACAAATCATGTAAATGATGGTGTTTTATGGGATACTATGAAGGCAATATTCAGGGGGAAAGTATAAAATTATCATGGAATAAAAATAGACATATTAAAGAAAACAAAGGAATGTGGAAGAAGAAATTAAGCAACTGCAAGATAGTCATGCTAGAACAGGAGATAAAAATATATTTGATAAAATGTAAAATCGTTTATTATTAGCAGCATAACTACTAATATGTTCCATTTTAATTTAATTTTTTTAAAATACAAGGAAGGCCATCTTATCAAAACTATGAGGATAATAGATAGTTTCCAATCATTTCTATTTTTCAAGTTATTATAAAAAAGTGATGTGTTATTAATTTGTTCTTAATTGGTAACATTAAAAGCAATTGTTAGCCATTTGCACCCAGAGCGAGTAGAGTAGCACAATGTTCTTCCACTCTACCTTAAGGCATGCATTGGCATGAGCCACTATTTAGAAAAGATTATTGTCATGCTCACCCCAAAGAGAAAGAGGATGTTTGGGCTTTCAATGAAAGAAAGCAAAGTAAATAAGGCTGAGAGGTGTTGTTGTTTATTTCTATAGCATTCATTACTAGATTTGTGTCTAGATGTTGGTGCCCTCTATATCTTGACATCCTGGGGCAAAACCCTGGTTGCCCTGCTCTAGTTTTATGGCCCTGTAGAGCCATAGTGGCTTGGTGGTTAAGATGCTGAGCTTGATGATCAGAAAGTCAGCAGTTCAAGACCCAAATGCTGCACAACAGAGTGAGCTTCCATCATTTGTCCCAGTTCCTGCCAACCTAGTTGTACAAAAGCAAGAAATTGTGAATAGATAAATAGGTACCACTTCGCCTGAAAAGGTAACAGTGCTCACTGTGCTCCGACATCTAGTCATGCCTGCCCACGTGACCATGGAAACATCAGCAGATGCAGACAGTGCTGAAAATGGAGATGAGCACCACACCCTAGAGTCAGATACAACTGGCTTTCAAGCAGAGGAGGCCTTGACCCGTACCTTTAGTTATGGCCCTTTAACTAGCGAACAATGAGCAACAAACAACTGTTTGTTTGTTGTTGTTGTTCAGTCACACAGTCGATTCCTACCCTTTGCGACCCTATGGACCATTGTCCTCCAGGCGCCTCTATCCTCCACCACCACCCTCAGCCTTCCCAGTTTTGTGCCCATTGTGTCTACAATACCATCTAGCCATCTCATCTTTGGCCTCCCCCTTCTTCTTTTGCCCAGCATCAAAGCCTTCTCAAGTGAGTCCTCCCTTCTCATTTGATGTCCAAAGTACTTTAGCTTATTTTTTACTATTTGACCTTCCAATGAGCAGTCAGGGTTGATTTCTTCTAAGATTGACCTATTTGTTCTCCTCGTTGTCCAGGGGACTCTCAAAACTCTCCTCCAACAACACATCTCAAAGGCATCTATTCTTCTGCGTTCAGCTTTCCTAATTTATTTATTTAATTTATTTAAATTCAAATTTTTATGCCGCCCCAATCAGGTAAACCCGACTCTGGGTGGTTCACAACAAGTTAAAACATACATAAAAAACAGTTGAGCCATTAAAACCCAACATACCCACCCACCTATCCCATTTATCATTAAAAGACTACCCACATTAAAACTGCCTGCATTAGAATTAAAAGAAATGGGGACTTAATTAATAAGCCAACAGGCAGGGACCATCCTTCCATC
Source organism: Bradypodion ventrale (assembly GCA_035047345.1). Classification (NCBI taxonomy): domain Eukaryota; kingdom Metazoa; phylum Chordata; class Lepidosauria; order Squamata; family Chamaeleonidae; genus Bradypodion; species Bradypodion ventrale. The sequence goes on along the minus strand of JAWDJE010000002.1, from coordinate 135,522,919 downwards.
TGGGCCCCACACCTGTCCTGCCAACCAGGTTTTTAGGTCTTTTCTGAAAGGTAGCAGCTCCGTCTGCTCCCGCAGCTCTACTGGTAGGAGGTTCCACAAGGCTGGTGCGGACACGGAAAAGGCCCTCCTTCGTGTACCAGAGAGACGAGCCCCTCTGGCAGATGGAACAATTAGGGAGCCCCTCCGGTCCGCTTGTCCAGCTCTCGCATCCATACATTGTCCAGCTCTCGCATCTGTACATTACCACCGGGAATACCATTGCTTTGACTATTCTAATTTTTGTTTGCAATGTGATGTCTCTGCTTTTCACTATGTTTCCCAGGTTTCTCAAAGCTTGTCTCCCAAGAATCAGTCACCTTTTTATTTCATGGCTGCAGTCCCCATCTGCAGTGATCTTTGCTCCTAAGAATGTAAAATCTGTTACTGCTTCTACTTCTTCCCCATCTATTTTCCAGGAATTGATGGGGCCTGTTGCCATTATCTTGGTTTTCTTGATATTGAGTCTCAAGCCAGCTTTTGCACTCTCCTCCTTCAGCCCAATCAAGAGATTTTTTTAGGTCTTCCTCACTTTCTGCCATTAGGGTGGTGTTGTCCGCATATCTCAGATTGTTGAAGTTTCTCCCAGCAATTTTAATCCCATATTTTGATTCCTCCATCCCTGCATTGCGCATTATGTGCTCTGTGTATAAGTTGAATAAGCAGGGTGACAAAATGCAGCCCTGTCTTACTCCTTTTCCTATTTCAAACCACTCCATCATTCTATACTCTGTCCTAACTGTTGCTTCTTGACTCATGTACAGATTTCTCAGGAGGCATATGAGGTGCTCTGGTATTCCCATCTCTTTAATTACTTGCCACATCTTGTTGTGGTCCACACAATCAAATGCCTTAGTGTAGTCAATAAAACAAAAATAAACTTGTTTCTGGTATTCCTTTGTTTTCTCCATGATCCAACGCATGTTGGCAATGTGGTCTCTGGTCCCCCTGCCTCTTTACCTCTGGTAATTCTCTCTCCACATGCTGCTGATGTCTATCCTGTTTGTTATGTACCTGTAATACCACATAATATTTCCAAGCCATGCTCCAAAGAAGGCAGGGCACCTGTAACTAATTCATATAAAGTAGATAATTCCAACAGGTTAGCCTGGCATGTCATGAGTGTAGTGCCTATTGTAAAAAGTAGGTGTCAGTAAATGAGTGTTCCTAAAAAATCTGCAGCAGGTGAGAAGAAGAGTCTTGGAATGGTTATATGTTTGCTTTTGGATACAGTAAAGTTTGAAAAGACAATATGGACTAAGAACATTAGCTGTGAACTCTGTGCTGGGGCGACGGCGTGCATGCACTCAGAGTCCTCTCTGGCATGTGTGCAATAGATTCACCACCACTGGCATAGAGGTGGAGAGGGTTGTTCTGCCTCCCATAATTCAGCCTGGGGTGATTCTGACTGAATTATGGGAGTGGAAGTCCTTTAATTCTAAGGTTCCCATCCCTACTCTTCCTAACAACCTTACAGGGGAGAGGAGGAAGGTCACACAGTGTTTTTGATGGAAGTTAGGAACCCCTCCATGCATGCATACTTGCATGCTCAGCTGGCATAGAAACAGTTTCAGCCCCCCTCCCACCCAGCTTGTATCTCCCCCACCATCCCCAGGGTTCAGTGTTATGATATCAGGTTTTGGTTTCAAAATCTTTGGGACCTGGCCTACCTGCCTCAGTAGAAGCTTCCTGTCAGATCAACCTGCTCAGCTAGTAAATGGTGCCAAAGAGATGGGTGCACAGGTTCATTCCTCTGCCCTCTGAGGTGAGAGGCTGTTGTCTCATGGGAACAAGAGAATCCTTTTTCATAGTGCCTTGATAGTAGAATGCTGCCCCCAGAAAGACTCATTGAGTACCATCAGATATAATTTTGGCACAGGGAAATTCCCCTCACCCCAATAGCTCAGGGTTTTTAGTGTATTTAGTTATTAGCTATTATCTAATATAGCTGGGACCTGCAACAAATTTTTGCATCAAGGAATAATCCGTTTCATGGTAAAAGCAAGCCATTCCCATTTCAGGATATTTCTAGCTATTCCACCTTATGCTTCATTTTCTTTGCCTTCCTTCCAAAAGTCAGCATCATTCTGTGCTTAGCAGACTCAGAGTCCAATGGTCTATTTTCACTAGTCCTCTTCCACCAGTGTTTTGACCTTTTGAAAACCTGGACCTTGCTGGTACTCTGTCTTGCTGATATCTTCCTTTCTGGGTGTTAATAGAGCTTCTTCTTCCGTATCTAGGCCCGTTGTGAAACTGCCAAAATAAAGCCTCCTTTTGATGAGTTTATTCTGTAGTTTCTTTCACATCACCTAGTGTGAGAAAGATTAGCCAGCACAAGGTGGACGTTACCCGGGATACGCCTGATACCACAATCTTTGACGAGGCTCTCTCTGTGTACTCGTTTAATAGAGCTGTCATGGCCTTATAAGTCTCCTCACGTAATAGTGAACGAGTTTAACATTAACATTTAGAATTATTGATGTATTTTTGTACATTGCTTTGTTTTTAAATTACATGAATAGCTTTGGGAGACTTGTGTTGAAAAGTAGTGTAAAAACAGTATTCACTCATCCGTTCACTCATAAATACATACAGAATACTAATCTAATTTCCATTAGTTGTAATCCTTTCAAACAAACCTGTATTCTAACATGAAATGTTCTTGCCATTTATATAACAAAATTTTACCAATGGAACTGCATATCTGCTTCTGAAAACAAATGCTAGATATTATTGTAAAAAGAGCAATCAGTAAATTTCAAACAATAGCCTTCTTTTTATCTTGAATGGTGGAGTTTTGTTTTTAGCATGCACCCTGTTTACTTAGACTGATTTAATTGTTTATACCACACAATGTGTGTGAGTGTGTATGTCCCAGAAAAACAGATTTTTGGAGAGAGAAGGTTTTAGAACAGCGGTTACCAATGTGAGGCCCAGACCCAACAAGGGGACTTCAATTCCCAGAAGCCTAAGTCAGTATGTTGGTTAATATGTGCTTTGGTGGATTGACTTAGGTTTCTGGGAATTGAACTCTGAAAACCAAAGGTTGGGAAACACTGTTTTAGAACATGGCAGCCTTGGTCAGTTACTGAGTAAGAGCTTCTATATAAAATACTTCACTGTGAAGTCCATGTTTATACAGTACTAGTATTTTTTGCCTGGCCCTGCCGGGCAGGTATATTTTGTGTGTTGGTGGTTGTGGGGGACGTGCGCGCACACACACACACACCGGCCTTTGTTCCCGGGGCCACGGGGAGAAGAGGGGCTCCCCCTCCTCCCTGGCAACCACGTTGAAGCTGCGGCAAGGCCAGTGCTTCCACCTTCTTTGCCTCACGGAGGGAAGTGGCTCACTTAACTTGGTTGAGGGGGGTTTGAAAACTTTGCCCCCCCCAACCGATGGAAGCGGTAGCTTCCCTCCATGAGGCAAAGAAGGCGGAGCACCGTTTCCCCTTCTTCGCCTCATGAAGGGAAGTTGCTTGCTTTCCTTGGTTGTGGGGGGTGAAATTCCTCTCCCCACAACCAATGGAACCTGTAGCTTCCCTCCGTGAGGCAAAGAAGGCGGAGTGCAGTTTCGCCTTCTTTGCCTCACAGAGGGAAATTGCTTGCTTTCCTCTTGGGGGGGGCAAACCCCCCCCAACAAATGGAAGCGGTAGCTTCCCTCCATGAGGCAAAGAAGGCGGAGCGTCAATTGCCCTTCTTCGCCTCATGGAGGGATGTTGATGACTTTCCTCTGTTGGGGGGGGGGATTCCAATTTTGCCCCCTCAACCGATGGAAGCGATAGCTTCCCTCAGTGAGTCAAAGGCGGAACGGAATGCTGTTCCGCTTTCTTCTCCCGGAAGTAACTGCTTCGCTTCCCTGGTTGGTGGGGGCCGAAAGCTTTTGACCCTTGTCCCCTGTGGAATGCGATCGTGCATCAGCTGTTTTTTTTAACACGTGTGCCGGCTTCCCAGCATTCTACGTGCTCGTGCCCTTCAGCCTGATTGGCTGAGGGGTGGTGTGGCATGGAGGACGCTGGGCCTTGTAGGTTTTTTTTGTGTTTGTGGGGCAGTTGCCCCACTCTCGGCATTCGGACCCTTGCGGCATTGTGAGTTCGGTTTTAATGTAAGTGTAGGCGGCTCAGTACAGGATGGTTGGGCCGGGTGTGGGCGCTAATGGCGGACACTCACCACCCTACCCCCTTCTTATAGGTAAAGACTAGAGTCAGCTAAAATTTTATCCACCATTTGACAGTGAAGCTGACCTATGCTGGTCTTCATTTCAGACAATCAACAGTTTGGAATCCCAGGGCCTATTCATGCTTTATTCACAGGATGTGCAACGTTCTGTTCTATAATCTGGCCCACTGCCACTTTGATTGCATCTAGCTAAGTCTGAACAACAAAGAAGCAGCTTTCTCAAAGATTGTGGTATTTTTGAACCACAGTTGGGCATACCTGGTAATGGCAACCTTGTGTTGCTATAATCCAGTAGGATTGCCAGGTCAGCATTTTACAATTCATCATTTATATAATTTAAACATTTGCACCTTCAGTGTTTGCATAGCTATAAAATTGAAAGTTGTAAGATGAAGTAATGTGCTCGTAACTTCTCTAAAACATGTGGCAAGGTTGTCTGCACTCACACTGAAATTAATCCTTTTGTGATACGCTTCCACCAAAGAGATTCTACAGACTTTGAGTGTCAATTGCAAAATCATGTTTTACACATGTGTGTATGTTAATAAGAGATTATACATGTGCAGCACACATTCAAACAATTTAAAGTGGGAAGAAGAGATCGCTGCTCAAGTATTCAAGGCACCACACCCAGTTAAAACAAATGTTCTCCATTATTGCTGCTCATCTTGAGATTTGTCTTGCTGCATTAGATCTGAGGAAGCATAGCAGCTCCCTAAGATGACAATCAGTGCCCTAAGACCTAGGAAACCTCTGCCTGACTCTTTTAGGGCCCTTGGGTAATAAAGATAATGGCCCATTGCTGGGTAAAACACTTGCCCAGTCTAGTGGTAGGTGTACCACTAAGATTTCACCACTAAGCTGCCCTTAGAATGCAGGGAGGTAATAGGTTAATAGTTTCCTCTGACTTTTAAATCTGATAATCTAGGAAGCAACCACTGAGACACACAATCAAAGGCCAGTCTACATGTGAAAATATATACTGTATCTCAGTCTGCCTTTGTGGGTTAAGGAAAGGGGGAGGAGCGGAAATCAGCTACAAACTCTGATTGATAGTTAACTCAGAGATTTTCCATCTGAGGCTAAACTAGTGAAGAACAGATATGGAATTATACAAATAGCTTCTTGGCCTTATGGTTGATGGGGAAACATGAGTGACCTCATGGCTATCTCCTTTATGAGATTTGTGTATTCTGATGTCACATGCTACAATAAATGAAATAGCTCCACTGGCGGCTTAGTGGATAGGGCACTGAGCTGGAGACTGGAAGGTCTGGATTCGATACCCGAGAGCTGCATGATGGGGGACATGAAAGAAGCCTCATTCGGGCATCCCCTGCAAAAATCCTTTCAACCCAGAGTAATCACTGACACGAAAACACACAGGAAATGAAAGGGTGTTGCAACCGACAAGGTGAGAAGAATTGTGGGTTTTGTAAAAAAAGAAAAAAGAGAGAGAGAGAGTTTGAATTGTGTTCCCATGACAAACAATGGACAGATATCTTCACCAACTGAGTTTTGTCCAGATAGGCTTGTATAGCAGACGTGATGGCATGGCTGTTTCATGATATGAGTTGTAGTTCAACAAATAGGGAGGAGACGGATAAAACAACCCATTCTGTTCACTTTTAAGCACTTTCTTACTATCTGTGTCTCAGTCTGCATGAATCCAAATTGAAGATTGTCATGGTTGTGATCCTATATATCTAAACACCTTATAATATGTGGAAATGTGCTGTTGTACATGTGATCAGCGCTGTCACACATTATTACCTGTGGGATTCTGTCCCATTTCTACATGGAAACAATATTTTAATGGGGTTTTAAAAATGTGTATGGTCAATCTATGGTTCAGATTAGTATCCTCATAATGGGTTCACAAAAATGAGATATAAAATCTTAGCATTAAGGAAGAGTCTCACAGTTGTGTAAAATTTGTAATGCGTCTTTCTAAAAAATCTAAAATGTCTGTGTCTTCCTGATTGTCACTTTTGAATGTTTCAAGGTATGTGCTCCATATTTTATTCACACTCATCATGCTAACTTGACAAGAGATTCATGTATTTTGTATTGAGGCAGTTTTATTCTGAATATAAAATGTAAACTGAGAACCAACCTCAACACAGATTCCAGGAGCCAGAATTTGCCCTTTTAATAAATATTGGAGAACTTGCAGTACAGAATCTTTTATCTCTTCAAGTACAGTCCAAAATGATTGTTAAATTATTCACAATGAGCCATATTATTTTGGTGCATGAACTAAAAAAAAATCCATCAGTACCTTCCCTAATCATTAGCAGCAAGAAATACTACCAGTCCACTACCCTTTTATGATATCCCAAATGTTTTACCTAAGGGAGATATGTAGTATGTTAGTCTATCTGATGGAAGAGTCAGCCCAAATGTGGATTCATATGATACCTGGAGGACTTCTGGAATGCAAAGCAAAACAATCACACTTATATACCGCTCCATGGTGCTCCATGGTGCTCCATGGAGGCAGTTTTATTCTGAATATAAAATGTAAACTGAGAACCAACCTCAACACAGATTCCAGGAGCCAGAATTTGCCCTTTTAATAAATATTGGAGAACTTGCAGTACAGAATCTTTTATCTCTTCAAGTACAGTCCAAAATGATTGTTAAATTATTCACAATGAGCCATATTATTTTGGTGCATGAACTAAAAAAAAAATCCATCAGTACCTTCCCTAATCATTAGCAGCAAGAAATACTACCAGTCCACTACCCTTTTATGATATCCCAAATGTTTTACCTAAGGGAGATATGTAGTATGTTAGTCTATCTGATGGAAGAGTCAGCCCAAATGTGGATTCATATGATACCTGGAGGACTTCTGGAATGCAAAGCAAAACAATCACACTTATATACCGCTCCATGGTGCTTAGTGCACACTTTGGGCAGTTCACAAGTTAATTAGCATTTTGCCCCCAATGTGCTGAGTCAACCTTGATCCCTGGCCAGGATTGAACTCACAACCTTTTGTTTGCAGTACAGCAATTTAATCACTGCACTACTGAGCATCCTGTTTCAACACTCTGTACTGACTCAACAATTACCTTGCATAGTTAACAATTGTGTTGTTGTTGTTATTGTTTTGACTCCTTACAAGCAACATTACCTTGACAGGCCTGGGGTACAAGGCTTAACAATTAAAATCAGGTACACGGACTGTACAGTTTATTTATCAAGGAAGAGTCCAGTGCAGCATTTAAAAACCTGACATTTTAATTTCAGCATGAACTTTTATCAAATTGAAAAATTTAAGATTAACTCTCCAATTAAATATTTGAATTTCTCTTTTTGATAGGAAAACAAAAAAGAGGCTTGTTAATTAGCTGTGGTCCTCTTCTGAATTCAAGAGGGGATGCACACAGGATGTATCCCATGAATGCAATGAACAGAAGACTGTCTCCTTGCACTCTACATCTGGTCATGCATTTTGACACACTCCAAAGCCACCACTTTTGTTAATCTTATGTAGCAAGAATTTACAGAGTGATATCCCCCCCCCCAGAAGAACATTCTTTTTGATATAATACTCCAGAGAAGAAGGGATGACTGTAATATGTGAGTGATGAGCTGATTTCTTATCTCCTGTTTCAAAGGAACATTTTACAAATAGATGTAGTTAACTTTATAAAATAAACGTTATGTCAGTCTAATATGAATGGAGAAGGCACATTTTGTTCAGACAACCAGCAAATGATCAGCTGAGCTAGGGAGGCAACAACTGATACAAAGAAGATTGCCGTTTAGGCAGTTGTTTCATGTGGCAGTGAGCAGGTGAGCAGGGTGGGTTCTGCCCCTGCTGCTGCTACTGTTTTCACCTGAGGTGAGTGCCTCATCCTAACTAATGTCTGGACTGCCCCATGTGTGTGACTGGCTGAAGGCCTCCCAGGCAGGTTCATGCCTTAGCAGGGACTAGAACAGGGTTCCCAACCTTTTCAAGCCAGGGGATGTGCCCCGCTCTCTCAGTCAGCTTTGAGGGCTGAATGGCCAGTTTGCCCTGCCTGTATGATCGGGGGTGGCCATTTTGTCCTAATAGCTTCAAAGGGGCCATCATTTTGTTTCTCGAATGCCCTTGGAAGGGTGGGGAGACATGAAATGGCACTGGGGGCCAGATCTAGCCCACGGGCCTTAGGTTTATTATTGCCAATCTACTTGGCACTTTACAAAACAAAAAAGCTCCTTTGCCCACTTCTTGACAATGATGGTAGCAAAGGAGGTATATGAATAAGGCCATCCCAATGCTTGAGCCACCCTCTCCCCACCCCCTACCCCCAGTTTTGTTCAAGGTCACAAATACCAGCTTACAGCCCTACATAGACATTCACACTCTGAGATGTGTATTAAAAAATGAACCCAGCTAGCATGTTCCAAATGAGCATGAACATTACAGATTGGCTGCATTTTTCAACACTGGTATATATGAAATGCCTCTTATAGAAATGGAATTCCCTTAACATTGGAGTTCATTTTGATGAGGTGCTAAGCTTGAGTTCAGTTGGGGAAAGCGACTACTGAAATGTTTACTGAAATGTCTTTGAAATGTTCTTCTCAGGTTCCAGAAAGCTCCCCAAAGATCATCTCCTTTCAGGTGGGAACATAATTCAACCAGACAAGTGAGATCACAATTGTTTCTACAGAGATAACTTTAAAAGCTAATTTCAGAGTTAGAGATTTCATTGGTATTAAAGTCGGGGGGGGGGAGGACTTAACATGGTCTTCAGAGATAAGAATGGATGGGAATTTTAGTTCCCTCCAGTTTTGATCAAAATTTAGTAAAATTCACAACATTCAAATATAGAAGGGGAAAAAACTTCACCCATGAATAGGATTCCAGCAGAGTAGAGTAGAGTTCCAGCAGAGCCACCATAACTAGTGGCAAGAAATGACATGTTACAAATAAAAAGTGTTAACCTCTAATGTGATTTTTGTGATTTTTGTAAGTGTTTGATAATGAGGACAAAAATGTTTGTTTTCAGAAATAACTTAATGCAAGTGACAGTGCCTTTATCCTTCTGGTGCAATGAATGATATTTACATCCTGATGCATTCAAAATACTGGAAGCATGAGGGATTCTTTTTAACTATTTTTTTTCTATTTTAAAGTTTTTTTATGCCCTCAAGTTCTACATGGGGAGAGGGGACCAAAGGAGCTCATGGGTTGTGTCATAAAAGTCAAAGCTTCTTTTGTAACTTAACTTGAAGAACCAAATCAACGAGATAACTCTAGTCTACTTTAACTGATCAAGTCTTCCTTTAGTCTGTCCCAGTCAGTCCAGTTCTGGGCAATATTTAGCCTTCCGCATGCAAGTCCCTGGAGGTTTAAAACACTTCTCATCTATGCCCACTTTTAGGAGAGGTGGAGGCCATAACATCTGGTGGCTTAACACCCAGCCTCAAACTGTCAGATGTGATTGAATGTTCTCTGCCTCTTTCATTTCTGCAGATGAGTGGGAATAGGAGTCATCAGAGCAGGCTCTGAGGGTGGTGGCCATCACCTGCTGTGGCATACTATGGCCAACTGAAGCTTCAGGCTTGCAGCACTTCCTTCAGTAACCCGGACTGGAGCTACTCTGGCAGCTCCATTGGGTCTCCTTTTTGTCATCCTCTTCTCCTCTCTCTTCCGTCTCCATTGCTTGCTTCCACCAGTCCCTCATCCATACCGCCTCCTCTCTCCAGCTTTACACCCTCAGGATCTCACTCTTCTCTTCCTAATCATTTAGACCCTCACTCTTTTAGAGTGAGTCTTGTTCCTTTCCATAAAATCACACACTTTCTGGATTCTGTAGGCAAACATCTCCCATCACCTTCTCTTCCTCCACTTCCATCGGCAATTCTGGTGGAGTTGGCTATTTCACAGTCAGCAGCACAGCCACCTTTCAGAGATAGAGTGACTTCCAGCCAGATCATGGTGGACCTGGCTGACCCTGGGATCTTCTGGGACCTCTTGACAGCGGTTAAAATCAATTTTTAAAAATGATGTATTCATAATATATCACTAGTGTGCTAATTCTCAAGTAATTTTTAATGACCAGCATGTGCTTTTGAGCAGTAACACTAGCATATTATTGAACATGAGGGCGATCTGGCTGTGACATCTGCCACCTTATGGATTGCCAGGATTGATTGGGTTCACTTTGTTGCCTTAACTTTTAAAATTAATACTCCAAGCTCTGAGAGCTGCAGTCCATCAACCTATGGGGAGCTGCAGGAGTGCCAACTTTCCTTCACATTTCCATTATTTTTAGTGATGCTGTTTTCTCCTGACATCACTCATGTCCACTGCCAAAACGTCTGTTGTCCCTGCAGTCCCAATACTATTTGAAGTTTAAAGGAGCAAATTAGTGCTTCAGTAAAGTGAACAGAATTATGAGAGAGGAGGAAACTGGGACAGAGAGTGAGCAAAGAGGACAGGCACTTGCCTAAAACAGTTGAGATGGTCTAGGCTAACTTTCACAGTTTCAGATGACTGGTTAAAAATTGGTGGTAGATTTCCGTTGTTGTTGTGCATCAAGTCTGGTGATACCCACCTACAGAGTTGTCCATGTGGATGTCTGAGCAAATAAAATATATATATTGTTGTTGTTGTGCATCAAGTCTGGTGATACCCACCTACAGAGTTGTCCATGTGGATGTCTGAGCCAATAAAATATATATATTGGCTTCACCGAATTTTTTTGTTTTGTTTCTCACTCCTAAGCCAAATTCCCCAACAACATTTAGTGCTGCTTTGCTTCTTTTGCCTTCCAGTCGCCTGTGATTATAATTTCCTCCTGGGTGTTTGCATGGAGACTTTTAAACATTTCTCCTCCTTTTCCTTCTTCAGCATTTGTAGTTGAAGCACAGACTTGTATGATGATTATGTTGGTAGGTTTTCCACAAGGTCTGGTAGATATTAGTTGGTTTATATAAATAGTGCCCTACAATTGACTTGACTGTTTTTATCTCCTCCTCCTCCTCCTCTCTCTGTTTTTAGGGAGGGTATTGGAGAGTGTATGTGTTTTAAGACTGTATTTTAGATAGAGGTTTTAGTAATGTTTTTATCAGTCAATGCTTTTTATTGTTTGTGTATTTTATTGTATTCCTTTTTATGTTGGTAGCCGCCCTGAGTGGTGTCCGCACCAATAGGGCAGGATATAAATACAAAAAATAAAATATAAATAAATAAATACATTATAGTCCCTAACTGCTTGTGCTGTGTATCCCCTCACTGCTTTACAATTTCAAGTTTAGTTTGATCCCTGCTGATAATATAGTGGCTGAAATCTTGAGTAGATCCATTGGATCTGTGGGAATCTGGACAGCAAACTCCTCTATACATTTCATTGACTCAATGGGCATACTCTAGTTGAGACTTCTATGCCGAGCAATAGGATTTCAATCTATTGTTATGCAGCATCAGAGTTTCCTTTTGTCTCAGTGCATAAAGGCAACAGAAATCCTTCTAGCCTTAGTCTAGCTCCCAACTTGGTGACATGTCTTTTGCTCTTTCCTAGTAGATGATTGTCTTAGGAGGTGAGACTCTCATTTTACAATATTACCCCTCATTTAATTTGGATAATATAGCAAAATGAGAGTCTGTCACTGAATTTTCAAGGTGTAAAATTTTCAGAACCAGTTTACAATTCCTTTTTCTTCATAGTACTAACAAGAGTTATCTTGAACATTGCTGACACTGTGTGAAAGACCATCTGCCAGTTTTGCCTTCCACTATCTCTTCAGCCCAATAGCTGTTCTTGAGAAGTCTCTCCACCCCATTACCACTGGAGCTATCTTTCTTATGATATGACCATTAATCCCCAAAGAGAATAGATGCAAATTATTCTGGTATGCCAGTTTGACCATTCTGCCTTGGAGGACACTGCTAGAAGTCCCAGATTTATAACTGACTCTCACCTCCTAATGGCATTGACACCACATTTCCTGGCTCACTTACACCCCCTCATCACATTAAAATGTTCATCCATGAGCAGGTAGACCTCAGGCTTCACCAGTCATTTATGAGATAGAGTATACCAGTTTTAATTCTGATTCAAAGAGGTGCTGTTTCATTACCTAGCCCAAATTTAGCACCAATTTTAAGAACTGATTTTTTTCTATTTTATTTCAACTCAAGTAGATACTTTGTGGTAGGTAAAGGTAAAGGTTTCCCTTGTTCAAAAGCCAATTGTATCCGAATCTACGGTTCAGTGCTCATCTCTGTTTCAAAGTCAAAGAGAGAGCATTGTCTGCTTCTGTAGATGTTTCCGTAGTCATGTAGCAGGCATGACTAGACACTGGAGCACATGGAATGTTGGTACCTTCCCTCCAAAGTGGTCCCTATTTATCTACTTGCAATTTCTTGCTTTCAAATTGCTAGGTTGGCAGGAGCTGGGACAAAGACGGGAGCTCATTCCGTCCTCCACTACTTGGGAATCGAACTGCTGACCTTCCGCCTCCCAGTCAGCATATTAGCCACTTGAGCCACTGCATGTAGTACATTTTAATTGTATCTTGTGTACTTAAACCCTTTTTACCATGCTGGTCAATGACCGTAATAAAGTGATTTATTATTAGATAAAGGCAAAGCTCGCCCTTGCTTGAAAGCCTGCCATATCCAACTCTAGGGTTCAGTACTCATCTCTGTTTATAGCCAAAGATCCAGCACTGTCTGTGTTTGCAGATGTTTCCATGGTCATGTGGCAGGCATGACTAAACACCAGAGTGCACAGAATGCTGTTTACCTTCCCACTGAAGTGGTACCTATTTATCTACTTGCAATTTCTTGCTTTCGGACTGCTAGGTTGGCAGGAGCTGAGACAAAGACGTGAGCTTACCCCATCATGCAGCCTTGAACTGATGAGCTGCCAACCTTCCAGTCATCAAGGCCAGCGTCTTAACCACTAAAACACCACAGTCTCTACATACCAGTTTTAAGGTGCTGCTAATATTAGGTATTGGTTCTGCTTGCCATACAGAGACTCTGTTTTACAACATTGCAGTAATAATTTGACGTGTTATGAGCATTTGGCCATATAACTGTGCCTTGCCTGAGGTACTCTTCTATTCCCAATTTAGACTAATTTCCAGTCTTTCCTGAGGGAATCCCCGAGACTCCGACACCAGTATGGCTTTATGCTTGTCCAGCCAAGGCTCCAATAACTCATAGGCTTTTCTAATTACCAGAGCCTATCAATTAACCAAGGAGAGTATAATTAATAATGAAATATGGTAGTGTAAGGTGAAAAAATGGTATCTGGCAACTCTTCCCTCTCCCCTTTTTCATAAACAGGCAATGATTAGAAAAATAAAGTTCTTTATTATTCTTGAAAACATATTGAAGTAATGGCAAGTTCTTTCTCTCCCCCCCAACATAACATGTTATTCAGAAACTTTAATATTCCTTTTGTTGTTGTTGTTCAGTCGCACCGTCGATTCCGACCCTTTGCAACCCCATGGACCATTTTCCTCCAGGCGCCTCTGTCCTCCACCATCCTCCTCAGCTCGCTCAGCTCTGTGCCCACTGTGTCCACAATACCATCTAGCCATCTCATCCTTGGCCACCCCCTTCTTCTTTTGCCCTCCACCTTTCCCAGCATCAAGACCTTCTCAAGTGAATCCTCTCTTATTTGATGTCCAAAGTACTTTAGTTTCCATCTTTACTATTTGTCCTTCTAATGAGCAGTCAGGGTTGATTTCTTCTAAGATCAACCTATTTGTTCTCCTCGCTGTCCAGGGAACTCTAAAAACTCTCCTCCAACACCACATCTCAAAGGCATCTATTCTTCTGCGTTCAGCTTTCCTAATTGTCCAGCTTTCACATCCGTACATTACCACTAGGAATACCATTGCTTTGACTATGCGAATTTTTGTATGCAAGGTGATGTATCAGCTTTTCACTACGTTCCCCAGGTTTCTCATGGCTTGTCTCCCTAGAATCAGTCGCCTCTTTATTTCATGGCTGCAATCTCCATCTGCAGTGAACTTTGATCCTAAGAAAGTAAAATCTACTGCTTCTACTCCATCTATTTTCCAGGGACTGATAGGGCCTGTTGCCATTATCTTGGTTTTCTTGATGTTGATATTCCTAGAAACGTTTAACAAATAACACTTCTAATTTCTTCCTTTCTATACCAATAAACCCTATCTAAGCTGATAGTTGATACTTAGTAACCCTCACTCTTTCTTGACCATTTTCCAACTCCTTTTTCTCTAACTGAAAACCAACTCTCACTTCCCTTTTAACTTGTGCTTAACCTTTACAAGTGTTCTTTCTTTAATTTCAATCTGATGCATAAACTAGCAATGATAAAGCAACACAAAAATAAATTATCAGTCTCTGATTCTCAGCTGAACTGCTGAGCAGTCATAAGGAAGGGAATGATCTGTATTTCAACTGTTTCCTTTGCAACACAATTTCCACTTGTACCCACACCCTGTTGCTAGCTGCTTTGTTAGTAGGGATATAGATGTAGCTCTTGGAAATAACACATTCCAAATAGCAACACTTAATATCTTATTCCATTTGTTTGCAATGAGAGAGCAGCAATATTTTAACCACTGGTGGCATTGTTGCTTTGTAATGAGTAATATTTACTTGTTACAGCTCCAGTGTTGCATTGAAGTTTTTTGTGGAGGAACTTGGCCATTTTAAAAGTTTGTATATACATTTTAAACCAGGGGCGCCCAAACTAAGGCCTATGGGCCAGATGTGGCCTGTGGCGTCAAATCATCCAGTCCATTTTGCTGCTCTTGGAAGTGGAAGTATAACATGCATGCGCATAACGCACCAACGCATGCGCATAATGCTGCCATAAATTACCTGCAGCTGTTGTAAATGCATTTACAACAGCCATAGATCATTTATGGCAGCATTATGCACAGGCACGTTATGTGCATGCACGTGTGTTTTATTTCTGCTTCTGGTGGGAGGAACCACGTGACCAGCCCGCAAACGGGTTTGGGCACCCCTGTTTTAAATGAACTAAATTTCATGTAGATTGCAGAGATAGATGTGTTAACCAACAAACAAAAAGAAAAAAAATCCATTCAGATTCCATTCAAAGGAAGATATCTTTATTAGGTCAACATTTGTCTTTTTAATAATTAAATTTTCAATGCACAAAACACAAAAACAAACATAAAAAGAAAAAAAATCTTAACAAACAAATATTTAAATACACAGAGTTCCCCTCCACAAAGACCATTTTGGAATAACAACCATTACCATTTACACTTGTGGAGTCCCATCTCCCATCCAGAATTGCAATTGGATTTTAAATACAAACTTGATAAAATCACCTCCTATATTTATAAATTCATCTCTGTCTCAATCCCCCCCTTTTATATTACAGTATATGTAAGTTTATCATTGATAGCTAAGTCTCAGGCGTCCATATACCGATAACTGGAAGATATATACTGTTTTCCAATTGTTCATAATAATCAGATTTGCTGCTATTAACAAATTGTAAGGTAATTCTTTAGCTGTCTAATTATCTTCTCCCTTTTCAAATACTGATAAAAGTGTTCTTTTAGAACTATGGAATTAATTCACTAAAAGGTAGCTTTGTTTTATCAGTTTAAAATCTGACCTAGACACAAAAGGAGACGCTTGCTAACTTCATTTATTTCTTTAAAAACCAATTACAGAAATTTCAATAAATTTTCACATTCCCAGCACATTAGAGAATAAGTACCTAGTTTCTGGCACCCTCTCCAGCACATATTAGCATAATTATCATCTATTTGAGTAGCTCTATAAGATTCAGGGTCACAAGGGTCTTTATTAATTTTTAAAATTAATATCATTATCGATTGCTTCCAGGATAATGGAATATTTTCTCCCTCAACTATTTTAGTAGAAAAAGAGACTGAGAGTGTAAGTAAAGGTAAAGGTCGCCCTTGCTCGAAAGCCAGTTGTATCTGACTTTAGAGTTTGGTGCTCATCTCTGTTTATAGCCGAAGAGCCAGTGCTGTCTGCATCTGCAGATGTTTTCATGGTCATGTGGCAGGTATGACTAAACACCAGAGCTTACAGAATGCTATTATCTTCCCACTGAAGCAGTACCTATTTATTTACTTGCAATTGCTTGCTTTCGAACTGCTTGGTTGGCAAGAACTGGAACAGAGATGGGAGCTCACTCTGTCATGCATCACTCAGGTCTCGAACTGCTGACCTGCTGACCTTCCACTTGTCAAGTTCAGCATCTTAACTACTCAGCCACCGCAGTCCCAAGATTGTATGTACCTAAAGCTTACTTCATGCTATTGACAGTTGGACTCATCTGTTGCTTTCCAGATGTGCCCAAAAACCTTGGCCCCCATCGTGCCAGATTGTAAACTGGTACTCTCTCATATGAGGTATAAATAGTCGTCAGCTGAGACAAATCTGCCAGGTGTGCTCTTGCTCACATTTGCACTGCTTAAATCCCAAGTAAATTTGGTTCTGGAAGAAATCTGTGAATTTTGCCAGGTTATCTTCAAACAGGAACCAAACAGAATTTTTGTTTAGCTATATTGACTAAATGTCAATTCAGATATAGCTGTTCCCTAAGTAGATACAACTGTTGTCTGAACACTGGGGACTATGTTGTGGCTGCTTGCTAAAGTAGTTGTTAAAGATGAAGAGCCTGTTGGGAAGGACAAATCTGTCTGTGTTACTTCGTCCCTTATTTATTTAATTAATTTTATTTATTGTATTTATACCTGCCCATCTGGGATATTTTCCCATTCTGGGCAGCTTACAACATATTAAAACACATTCTTCTTCTTCTTCTATCACACATATTTTTGATGGTAAAACTGGGTCAAAACCTATTGCTCAGCCATTGGTAGTATGTCCTTAAAATCCTCTTTAAAGAGGAATGATTTTAGTTGTTTTTAAAAGATTGATAGAGTGTCACAACTTTTCTTGCTAATCTCACTGGCACCTGGAGCTACCATCTGGGCAAACAATTTATTCTATTTGCTGTTGTTGTTAAATCTCGATTTTAAAAAATTAATGGATACATTTGCAAAATTTGGCACTCCAATTGCATTTTGTGTGTATGTTGGAAATGAATTGACCAAAATCCTAACCTTTTCATAGGTCAGTCTCAGGGTTTATCTCTCCCTCATTTTATTTGGTACATAGTGTGAACCAGCCTGTGATTTGAGCCATGAGGACAGCTAATTCTACTGGTGCCTCCCCCACTTGAGCCATGGGCCAAGATTCTAGCAAAGAATTATCATTTCACGGTACAACTAATTATAGTGGAACAAACCACACTTTAAGGTAAAGCCCTCATTTCTTGCCACGGCTGTATTTCCTTCCGGAATAAGATGAGGTTATAGAACAGGGGTTCTCAACCTATGGCCCAGGGGCCGGATGGGGCCCACGGCACCATTTCATGTGGCTCCCCATCGCCTCCGCAACACCTGGAAATGGCATGTGTGGCAGGAAGGGCAAAATTGCCATCTGGCCCCCAAAGCTGTCTGGGGGAGCATGACCCGGCCCTTGGCTTGAAAAGGTTGAGAAGCTCTTTTATAGAAATACCCTGGGCTATATCTTCTTATATCTTCAAAAAAGTTAAACTGTTAAAAAAAGGTAGAACCCCAAAACTGGGATATTTTCAATCCAGGAAACATACAGCATGTTTGTAAAAGTAACTGGTAAACAATGAAGTAAAGATTGGAAGACCTTCCATATGCATATAGAAGGTCTCCCCTCTCTTGCATTTTTCCTTTTAAATATTATTGTTTATCTTAATGTTTTAAAAGCAATCCTCTGTCGGTTGAATGGTGGGTAGATTATTTGTGCAACTCAAACTAGTAAAGATACTTGTGGGTCTTTACCCAGAAGAATTGCTCTGGAAATCAAGATTGTCTTTCTCTAGTGCTTTAAATCTGCAAACAAACCTTTTCCCAGGATGGTCTAAATCTCTAAATAAATGGATTTTGAGTACTCTAATCAATCATTTTACTTTTTAACAAGAAGTTCAGGTCAGTTAAACTGGTATAAATTTGTACAGTTGATTTGTCTTAATGCCACCTAAGTTATTCCTTCTTTAGGGAATTTTTAATATATTCTAGCTTTTCTTTAAACTCTGTGTTCTGTATTCCTTATTAATGTGGAAGACTTCATGGAAGGTGATAATTATTAATGTGGCAAATGAAATAGTAGCTTGTTCAGTAGGGACTGTGTGCGCGCGTGTGTGTGTGTGTGTGTGTGTGTGTGAGAGAGAGAGAGAGAGAGAGAATTTATTGTATGTAATAGCTGCACAGGAGCTGGGCCTGCAGTTGCAATCTCAAGTGCCCTTTATTACTGATCATTAGGATGAAGGTCATTGGCTGATTTTCCTTGGCTAAATATTCAGGATTTAATCTCAAGAATAAAACAAGCTGCTTGTCTCTGGTCTCTTTCTCTCTCTTTCATAAATATCCAGTGAAGGTTAGATTCAACAACAACAACAAACAAAAAAAACTAAGAGGTACTGGTGGTTAGGATCACAATCAGACACACAATAGTTAGATACAGGTGTCAGGGATGTGGGGAAGTGGGGGGGATATGGTAGCAATGGCTTATTAATAGTGCTTGTATTTTACCACCTTCTCTCACGGTCACACGCTCATACACACAGAGACGGAGCTTTTCTCTGCTCTGGGAACTGTCCTCCAATTGATTTACCTTCAAAGACTGGAATACCCTAGCAGATAATATTCCCAGGCCGATGATTGAAGCAAATGGTCCTCCCCTTTTCAAATTTCCTTATCTTTCTCAAAACAAGATGTCTCTTTGAGAAAGTTGCACCTCAAGACTGAGATGGTGTGAAAGTGCAGCCTTAAAGCTTGACCATAGTCTCTTATCTCAGGTCTGCTCCACTCTGCAAAATTCCCCTTCCTTCTCTTAGATGACAAACCAGACGTTGTTGTCTTTTCCAAGATTTTATTGAAGAAGAAGAATTATCCAAAAAAAATATACAGGATACACACCAAAGAAATAATCTATTCTACTCTAATTTAACAAACTAAGAAAATAAGAAAATAACCAACTCTCTAAGTTGGCATTTCTGTCAGTAACTAAGTCCTTTGCCCAGATGGTTTTCGGCTAAGAATCAGACAAAAGAAGCATGGCTGCTTTGGGTTGGAAGCCCCCATCAAGTTTTTTTTTAGATGTCCATGGTGTGAGTTCGAAATGCCATGGGCTCGCGCCCACCCTGAGATAGGTGGAACGTAGGCTTACGCCCACTTCCAAAAGGTGGATTCTGAACACTCAAAATCTACTGTTTAAATACTCTTTCTGGGTCTTCCAGAATGTTAAACATGTGAGATGACCTAATTGTTTTGTTTTTTTACTCAAACAGATGTTCATGATGTAACTAAAATTCCCCAGACAGGAATTGATGTCACCTAAATTCCTAAGTGTCTGTGCAGGTGTGCAGGTGTTTGTTTATCACCCTATTCTCAGATATTTGAACAGATGTTAATGTCCCATGATCCACTTTCTATGTGAATGTCTACTATTCCTCTCTCTCAGGTGATGTGTTATTGACCTATTGTTACCTTGGGAATCCCCCTTGTTATGCGTGAGTTCCCTAACGGGTGTCAGTGAGTGGCATTGCTACTTAGCAACCTAAATGCGTAGTGACATATTGATGTGTGGAATGTCTGGTATGTGGATTGGAATGCAACTGCCTTCAGTGTGCTTTCCTTATGAGTTAGCTATCCTCAAAGCTTACAGGGAATATACTATATGAGTCTTAACACTTAATAAATTTAAAGAAAATTAAAATATGAAATCATCCCTTATGATTCTCACAACAACAGGAAACATGCTTTTGTGAAATCTAATGAAATAATTATCAGTGTTTTATTCTTTTCCCTTGGCTTTCAGTGAATTTATAAACAAAAGTTGGTGGTAAGATGTTTATACATGTACTTGCATGGTAGGCAAGCATCACAGGGTTAGCTGCATCCTCAAACAAAAGCAGATGGGACACATTTATACCTTGGGAGATTCAGTGACATATGGCAATTGCACGCTTTACATTCATGGAGATCTGGAAAACCGACAGAGCAAGCTGTATGCCTTGCACATATCTGCCAAAAATGATAAAATGTGTTGTGTTTTGGTAAGACCATTAAGTTCACAGCTAGCTAAGCTTGTACTTCAGAGTGCTCCCATGGGTGTAAGATGAGAAAGGTTAAGAGAACAATGCACTTGCAGTGGTGTTTCTCCTGACCATATTCTGGGACTTCAGTGTTACACATTTAATGTGGAAGTAAATCTAGCAAATCAATTTCAGCAAAGGCCTGCACTGCATGACCTGCTATATCAACATAACATTCTCCAAATATACAACATTTCAAAAGGGCTTGTGCAGATGGGAAATAGCATCAGAGCAAATGAATACAGATAGACACAGTTTGTTCTGAAGAGAACCAGAGCTTACCAATACTGGCACCAACACTTCCCTGCAAAAGCCGTGCTCTTAAAAATTCTTCAAAGTCCCTTCTATAGGTTTCCCTGGATGGAAATCTTTAGAAGTCCCCTACTTGCTTTAGGCTTGTCTCTGGAGTCCCTCCCCATTTAAAAAAAAAACCAGTTAAAGAGGATCTAAGCCAATGTTTCCCAACCTTTAGTTTTTAGACTTCAATTCCCAGGCACAATTGCAAGTTGCGCGGGCAGCGCCTTGCAAAAAGAAAATGGCAGTTTCTCGCCATCCAAATTAGGAGCTAAAGTTGGCATGAAATCTCCCTCTATGAGTGCGTTCATTATGCTTATCAGAGTTCTGTGATTGGTTACAGTTTTGGATCCTGTTACTCATTGGTTAATATTTGTATATCATACTATGATTGGTTGGTTATGATTGTCCGGCGGGTTGCTACTCTGTATCAAGGAGCCACCACCGGGGAGACACTATATAAGCCCCACGGGTAAACAAGGGTGGGGCCGGACAGGATCTATACTACCCATTCCGTACAAGTAGCCAGTAACGTGCTAAGCCTGGGTCTCCTCCAAACGCTACCGCTTCTAGTGCAGCCTAGGCAGTGCTTCTTCGATGGCAGATTCCAGAGGGACTGATTTCATGGGATTCGTATAGCCATCTTATGTCCAGAGCGCCTTGTAAGTGTAACCTGAAAGACTGTTAAATAGACTCCTGTTGTTCTGTTCATCGTTGTCTGGACTATTGCTTATAAGGGCCAGACGCAACAATTCTCCAAAGCACTGATCAGCCAATGTGCTGACTTAGGTTTCTGGAAATTAAAGTCCCCCTGTGGGGCATGGGTCCCACATTGGGAACCACTCTTCTACTCAAATTCAGCATTGCATGTATCAACATTGCATCATAAGTCACACTAGGATTCTTTTTACTAGGGTCCCAAATGTCCTCCTCTTTCTTTCTTTAATAGTTTTCTTCACTGTGGTAACTAGTGTAAAGAAATGGTCCAGAAAGATAGTTAATTATTTTGGTTGGTCTTAATAAAAATGCTATTTCAGGGGGTGTGTGTATGTGTTTTACATTAAGTTTAAAATTTTTGAGTCCCCACCCTTAAATTAATGGAATTATAACCAATAGACTTCGGTTGAATGGCCGGAATTGCTTGTGTTCAAATATTTTACAAGGGTCTTGGACTTGTGAAAGGAAATTATTGGATAATATATAAAAGCTATACGAAGTGTCTCCTTTATTTCTTTTGCTGTTATTTGTGGTAAATCAGTGCTTGAAGAGAGGATGGTGTAAGGTGGGAGAGAAAGTGATGGTAAAAATATATATATATTACATACAACTGAATGCAGTCTTGTATTAGTAATTTCAGGATTTATGGTTGATTGTTAATAAAATGTTGGAGGGATTTTGTATAATTTTGTATGATTTATGATTTAATAACTCAAGTATTTCTTTGGGCAGTTGACAACCACTTCTCAAGCATGTACTAAATTATAGGCCATTAAAATTATTCTGTAACACTTAATGGATGGTGCAGGGTTTATACTGCATGGATTCTGTTTCTTATTCATGCTGCAGCATGATAGGAACTCGTCAACTGGAGTTTATATACATTAAAAGACAGACTGAAATTAACTTCATAGACTTTGTGATGGTTTTTCTCACTTTTACTTGGAACAATATTCTCCTATCCCCTATTTTTTTTCCTGTGCCAGATCTACTTTTGCTCTGGGGTTGTTCTGATGAGAATAGATAGCTTGATTAGATAGGCTAGCAATGTACTACAGGAACAGCTGCCTTGGTGGTTTGCCAGCAACCCAACAGCTATGCTTGCATATACATTTGCATAATTTTGTAAACAACAAAATATATAAATCTGGATGCAAACAGATAGATACAAAACACCATTTGTTGGGTTAAAGACAATAGGTGTGGTAAACAAACCTTGATAGTGAGGGGTTTTTTTTATTGGTAGCATGCTCCTCCTTCCTCCTGATAGATCAGTGATGGCGAACCTTTTAGAAACCGAGTGCCCAAACTGCAACCCAAAACCCACTTATTTATCACAAAGTGCCAACAGGGGAGGAAGGAAGCACTCCCGTTGAGTGGCTGGGCAGAGGGGAGGGGCAAACTCTGTATTGGGGGGAGGGAGGTAAACTCCTACTGGGCTGCTGGGCAGAGGGGTGGGGTGAACTCTATGCTGTGGGAAGGGAGAGAACACTCCAATTGGACTGCTGGGCAGAGGGGTGGGGCAAATTCTGTGCTGGTGTGACTGCACAGGTGCCTACAGAGAGGGCTCCGAGTGCCACCTCTGGCACGCATGCCATAGGTTCGCCACCACTGCCATAGATCCATGAGAATACATCTGAAACTACCCAGCAGTGATGCATCTCTGATTTGTGGGGGTTGGGTGGGGCATGCCAGAGAAAGTGATGGCATGTTGTGGAAATAATGAGAAGAAAAGCAAGGTGTTATTTTCTTTAGAAATATGACTGAATAGCTCATTACAGCTACCAAATAGATTAACTCTACATTTCCCCCAATATTTTAGTGAGTGTATGTGTTTGTGCTCTCTCTCTCTCACACACACACAGACACTCACTCACTCACTCACACACACACACACACACACACACACACACACACACACACACACACACACACACACACACACACACAACAGAGTGTGTTTAATAGCCAGTCTGCCCCGCGAAATAATGAAAGGCAGGGCGTAATGGGAGGTGGTTTTAGTGAGTAAAAATCCCACACACTGTGAAGCAAGGGCTCCACAGTGTCTTTTGAAAATTTCTACCACACAGCACCCTCAACCAGTCACTTACTCCATTGCTTAGGACTGTGATGGCTAACCTTGGCACTTCAGGTGTTCTAGAACTTCAGTTCCCAGAAGCCCTAATCAGCAGGAGTGCTGACTTGGGCTTCTGGGAACTGGAGTCCAAGAACAGCTGGAGTGCCAAGGTTAGTCATCCCTGTTTTAGGAGATTCTGCCAGTTGTAGTCCAAGAAAGTAATTGTACAAGACTCTGCATCATAAGGATGACAAATATATCAATTTCCTTTGTACATTTAATGAGGAATAAGAGTCATATAATTTGGTAGCAAACATTTAAAAGTCCATACCAAGATTAATTCAGTATTTGAAACCTTTTCCCAGAAATATCTTCAAGTTCAGTTCCCTAACAGAGTAAGAAATGTGGTAAGGTGCATAATGTCAGAGCTTTGAACAGTTCCTTTTTTTTTTTTAATAGAACAGTTTCCATAATGACCCGGCCAACTTTCATTTAGCTATAACTGAATTATATTCCATGCACTGTATAGTGGTACCTCCAGTGGTGGGCATCAGCAGGTTCGCACCAGGTCGCCAGAACTGGTAGCAGAAAATCTGGCTGGCCCCACCCATTCAAGTTTTGAAATAAAGTAGTCCTAATTCAGGTGCAACACAGGGCTTCACCCCTGACCCATGCCCACAGTGTGGTAGTAAAAAAAATTTGAGCCCACCACTGGGTACCTCGCATAACAAACGCATCGCATAGTGAAAAATTTGCATAATGAAGCATTCGTTATGCCGTGGTGATACCCCGCACAATGAAAAAATTGTTCCGTTATGTGGGGGTTTTGGTAACCAGGGTATACCTGCTTAATGGGAATCCCGGTTAACAAACTTTTTTTGTTTTGCAGGGTAGCTCCCATAGGGAACCGCATAACAAAAAAGCCGTATAGCGAAGAGCTCCGTGGAATCAAGTTTTTTTCATTATGCAGAGTTCTACCGTACTTAGAAATAGTCCAAGCAACTCTGCTTACTGGTTTCTGCAAACATATTTCAGCTTTTTGCAAAAGAACAATGAAACTACAACTATTACCTGTGAATGGCCTCATTTATTGTCTCTTCATGAAGAAAGCTTTGTTTCTCACAAATAATTGGCCAAAGCACCGACTACATGCTTTGTCTTATATTTCTGGTTCTATAAGGGCTTGATGATTATCCAAATAGGATGACATTTCTAGTTGGTAAACATGGATAAATAAGTACTTTATTATGACAAACGTAGGCAACTTTTCCACCATATCCACTCATTTAGAGGGCAGGTGGGTCAAGAAAGAGAACCAGCAGGATTTTTGCCTCCAGGAATTGGCAGTAGATTCCTTGAGGTTTGGACCTCAGCAGATGGCCTTTGAGGCTAATCCAGGAAACCAATCCTGGCCAAGAATAGCTGATTAGAAGCACAGCTAAGTAAGTATTTGAACTTGAATCTACTTTTGCCCAATTGACTAAAACTGCACACTAGGGTAAAATTGCAGGGGTCCCCACCTATGGACTTCCAGCAAAATTGTGAAAAATTAAAGAAACACATCAGAATAAAGCAACAGAATTTTCTCATAGTTAAGAGATATGTTAGCTAACACTGTTTTTTAATTTTAAAACAGGTTCACAACCTACAGCCCATGGGCCAGCCGTGTCCAACAGCACCTTTTCATGTGGCCTGCCGCCATTGCTCCTGTCACTGCCAGAAGTGGTGAAAACAGCCAGAAATGTACTGTAAATGCACCCGTGGCTGTCATAAATGCATTTATGACAGGCACAGACACGTTTTACAGCAGCATTTATGGTGGGGGGACCATGTGTCTGGCCTGCTCAGCTGTCTGAGGGGGCATGGTCCAGCCCGTGGCACAAAAAAGTTGAGAACTCCTGCTTTAAATTTTCAATTAAATACATTTATTTTAAAATTTATTGCTAAACATGCAATTTACAGAACATGAATATTCATTGTAATATAGATCTACATCCACACAAAAACCTTTCTGACAAACCATAACACGGTAGTTAACTTGGTAGCTAAACAAACTTCTTTTCTTCTTACAGTCTCCCAACAAGGTGAAAACCAAAGGAGGCTCTATAGAGAACTACTGAAGAACTACAATCGCTTGGAACGACCTGTAGTGAATGACTCAAAATCTCTTGTAGTAGAACTGCAGTTGTCATTACTGCAGATAATTGATGTGGTAAGTTGGCTCTCCTAAAATCAGCTCTCAGATGAAACTCTCTTATATCAACTTGAAACATTGTTAGTTCCAATACCCAGTCTTGTGGACAAGACTTTCAAGACTATTTTAATAAAAGTCAGGCATTCCATAATGTATTTTAATCATGTTATTTCTCTGTTATGATAGTAAAAGAAGGGCAAATTGATGGCTTTTCTCCAGTCATCCCAAGCTTGTTATAATGTTAAATTGAATTGTTGACAGACAGTCTCCATGTGGTAATGTTATCTTCTAATTATTGCATGGTTAATCTTTGAAGCTATGTGGGGGTGGTGGGTGGTGGAGGCTATGGCCCTCCAGATGTTGTTGGGCTACTATTTTCATCATTACCGACCGCTGGTCATACTAACTGGGAGTAATAGGGACTGTAGTCTTGCAGGCTCCAATGAATATGTAACAATGTTTGCCAATATAACAATAAGTTTTAAAAGCACATTTCTTCCAAAAGAAATAAAAAATGTCTTACAATAATAAAATACATCTAGGAGTGTGGTAAACATTTCAAGCAACACCTATATGTGAATCTGTGTGATTACCTACATTATTAATGTGTTAAATAGTAAAATAATTTCATGTGGCTAATTTTGCCTGTTGGAAGTGTTTTTTTAAAAAAAATCCTCCAATTATTCCAAACATGAAATTTCTTCTGGGAGCTAGGCAGCATTCCACCCCACTCCACTTTAATTAACTCAAAGGAAAAGGTGGTGTGGAACTATAGGTGCAAGGAAATCAGGTAATGAAGATTGGTTTTGACTGGCAGGAGAATTAGTAATGGGCAATCAAAGCTTATTCCTTACATATCCAGTCTGGAATAAATTCCCCAATTAACTGAGTGGATGTTCACAATGTTGAATGTCTGAAAGTAAATCTACTGTAATTCATTTCTCTATTAATTAAATTTCAATAAGCCAGTAGTTCTTCAAGCTACTTGAGGAGTAATTTGGAGAGCATCATGGCCTCAAAATGTCATTGAAATCTACCCTCCTCCTGACTTGGATGGATCCTTTCCATTATTCCTTCTGCATCCACCCTATCATGTAGGGTTTATTTATGTGTGTTGGGAAGGCGCAGAGGACAAAAATATTCAGGTCAAAAGGGCTGGAAAGAGCAGAGATATTTCTGACCTCCATTGTTATTATGTGCTGTCAAGTCAGAACTACAGGTAAGTTTATAGCAATCCTAATAGATTTTTCAATGTAAGGGAAGTATTAAACAAGTAGTTTTACCAGTCCAAACCCTGCATGAATTTATATGGCAGAGCCAGGGAATGGAACTTAGGTTTCCTGAGTCTTAGTCTGTTGTTCTATCAACTATACAATAGTGGGTACTCCTTAGCACCATGCATGTCTAATAATGAAATCAAGATGGATTTGATGCAAAAATCAAAAGATATTTTCATCTCTCATGTCGCACATTATGAGGGATGCAATAAATTTTCAGAGCTCAGGACTGTGACTGTCATTAATCCTGTGCATTTAGTTGGTGATGAGACATAGGATGAGAATTGCATCTCAG
The DNA here is from genome assembly GCA_035047345.1 of Bradypodion ventrale. Taxonomy (NCBI): domain Eukaryota; kingdom Metazoa; phylum Chordata; class Lepidosauria; order Squamata; family Chamaeleonidae; genus Bradypodion; species Bradypodion ventrale. The sequence continues at coordinate 135,495,693 of JAWDJE010000002.1, read as the reverse complement.
CAATATCTCAGTAGTCACACATTTCCCATCTCTGTTAGAAGTCCCATCTCTGTTAGAAGTCTTGTCTAAGTTCTCATACTTAGAAGACTACAGGGCCCAGAAATTTTCTAGATGTTTTCCAGCCCTTCTTTGAATTTTAATGTGAACTGCAAAGCAAGTGACTATTGTCAGAGATTTCATAGCCGGGATGAATTTATTTTATTCTTTGCTATGTTCATTTAGAGTATAATATGCCTATGTTATTATTCTGCTTTCATTTCACTAGTTTGCTTAACTTCGCTTAGCTTAATTGGATCCATTTTGGAAGGCTTCAGTATGCAGAAGCTGACTTCTGACCAATTAAAAGCGGCAGGTCAGCCTGACCTCTGTTCACACACAGCAAAGCTGAGAAAGTGTCTGTACTCGGGCTAATCACCTGGGAAGAGCACCGTTCTCAGATGAGCCACCTGTTGGAAGACATGAGCCTTACGTCTAGAGATGAGAACTTAGATTAAATGTTCTGGTCTCAGACCGGACTTCAAAAAGAGTTGTCTGTCACTCAAGATAATTCAGCACATGTTCTCACTGAGAAACGTATAAAAACAGAGGCTCCGAGCCCTGAAAGTAAGTAGCAGATCAGCTATCTCAATTTCATCTAGAGATGTTGTCCGTTTGCCTCCAGACTGGATCCTGAACCTAGATGGGCGGCTTTGGCCGCACTCTTTTTAGAAATATATTCTTTTAGAAACTTAGTTTTTCTTTCTCAGAAAAATGTATTTTACTTAGATTAGATTAGCTTAGAGAGGATTTTATTCTATATTTTGGAACTGATTTTTTATTCATTAAATCTTTCGCAATGCTACCATAAGTCTGCTTTGCTTTCTCTTGCTGAGTCGGGAAACCGTCCAGGGACAAGGTGACCAGTTCCAGCCAATCAGTGAGGGCAGATGGAAAGTGGCCATCGAGAGGCCAGGTCTTGAGTTGGTGGGAGTTTGGGACGAGCCGAGGCCTGAGCCTGGGTACCATAACTATAAATTGGTTGGATAGATCTAGATCTGATTCAACAATGGCCAATCAGTAACAAGAATACCATGGAATATTTGAACAATAAATGAGTTATGTGATCCTAGATAGTGCCTAGATCATAACAATCATGCTTCTTTTATTAGATCCTCTTCTGTGATAAGTATATAACCCAATGGTGTAGAAAACCAGATAATCCAAGAAAAGAGGTACTAGTTCCCTGTTTTCTTCCAGTGGTTCCCATTGTGGGGCCCATGCCCCACAGGGGGACTTCAGTTCCCAGAAGCCTAAGTCAGTATGTTGGCTGATCAGTGCTTTGGGGAATTGGCTTAGGCTTCTGGGATTGAAGTCCAAAAAACCAAAAGTTGGGACACACTAAATTAAACTTTGGAATCCAGCATATATGAATTATACAGTTGGTGACGATCTTATACATTTTGTTTGTTTTATACCTCAGCATTTTGCTAGAAAAAATGCCCAATGACCCAAATTCTTATTTATGATAACTTCAGCAGCAACACATTGTTTTTAATAATTATTTGGTGTTTAATGGCAGAGTGCAGTGGTATAGTGCAGAACTTGTGACTATGGGAAAGAAGTAATTCTAGAGATTGGTAATTTTTTTTGTAAAATGAAAGTTACTGTTAAGTATTTAAACAAATAACTTGTGGATAGTACAGAAGGAAAGAGGCTAATTAATTTAGTTACAGAAGCCTCTAGAAATGCTTTTTGTCCTTGTATGTGTGTTGCAGTTTCTAACAAAATGGAGTAGAAAAAAAGAAACAGGAAGAAATCCTATAGGAAGAAGTAGGAAAGAAGCCAAAAATTACAGTCTAACCATTAAACTAGAAAAATAAGCAAGGAAGAAACAGCAAACTATTTGTTTGCCCATTCCCTGTACTGGTACAGTTCATATGTGTTGGAAATCTCTTCTAATAGTCTTGAAAGAAGGATGCTGAGAGAATGAGAATTGGAATCATGGCTTGCTTTTTACTGGCCACCCATATTGGAGCTGTCTAGCCACTCCATTAGATGTTTGTATGACCTGGCTAAAATAAACGATCTCATTACTCGAGTTCAGCTGTAAATTGTATGTGCCTGAATTCTGTTCTTTAACCAAACAGCTACGGTATCTCATAGGACCAAAAAAGGCTTTGACTGGGTGTTTCCCAGAATGCTAACATATGGTTTTTGTTGCTTCAGAATACTAAAAGCAGCTCTGAAATGCCCCTGATGTTTCACAAGTAATTTGTTGATTAATTATGAAGCTTTATAACAATTTAACGCAGAAGCATCTTGTATATTGAGAGAAATTATGAGCCATGTGTTCCTATAAATTATTCATCAGACGCTGTTCTCAGAGTTGTGTACAAAGCTGTAATTATGGCTCGCACTTGCTGCTTGCATTGCAAATGTATGGGCTGTTTAGCTGGCCTGCCAAACATTCTCTAGCAGCTTCGTGTGGTTAACAAGCAATGTCATGAACAACATTTGCAGCGGTGCAGGTAAGAAGAACGGAGAGCTTTTGTTAGCCTCTATCAATCACAGCTATGAGAAAATAAAAGGATCTATGAAACGAAAGGAGCAATGAGCTCCTTGCATTTTAGAAAAGCCTAGCTTTATGTGCCGTTCGGCAACACGCTGTCTTTTAATTCTGAAATATTACATTTGTTGTAGCTAGGACTGTTCAAGTTCAATAGGTTTTAGTATTGCCATTATTGTTGTTAGGCTGTGTCCTGTTATTCTGATGTACATGGGTCTCCTTGTACAAGGCAAACTTCTCCATCCTGATGGTCTCCAGAGATACGGTAAATTGCCTCCATCATCCCAAGGGTCATGCTAGTTGGAGATTATGGGAATTGTCATCCAGCTCCAGATTTGGAGAAGTCTGGTTTGGGGACATAGCTGTATTGTAGGAAAACCTAAGAAGGTGGAGGATTTTGTCAGACAGACTACTTGCAGAGATGGTGAGTGAGATTTTATTATTTTATTTATTTATTTAAATTTATATGCTGCCCAATCAGGAGAACCCGACTCAGGGTGGCGTACAATAGTTAAAAAATGTATAAAAACAGATTTTAAAATCCCAAATCGTCCACTCACTCCCCCCCCCACTCCCCACCCACCCTAATTAAAAGAATAAAAAGAAATAAAAGGGCATGGGGGGGAATACAACAACACAAAGAGAGGGATATTAACTAAGTACCAACTGGGGATGAGCCAACAGGCTGGAGCCGTATTCCCAATAAGGCCCCACACCTGCCCTGCCAGCCAGGTTTTCAGACTTTTCCTGAAGGGCAGCAGTTCTGTTTGTAGCCTCAATTCTGTTGGAAGGAGGTTCCAGAGGGCTGGTGTGGACACAGAGAAGGCCCTTCTTCGTGTGCCAGAGAGGCGGGCCCCTCTAGCTGAAGGCACAACTAGGGAGCCCCTCCGGAGATGGGATTTGCTGCAATGAAGCATTATTATCAATGAAGCATTATTGGTTTTTCTTTGTATGCGTGAATGGCAGTAGCTCATTGAAATGGGAGAATATCTATAAAGCAGAGACGTAGGTTAGTATGTCTCTAATGCGTTCCTACATCCCGGAACTGACAGCCTTGCCATGAAACACCGGCCTACCTTCCCCATCCCAGCATTGAAAGGTCCAGGTCTGCTGGACTCAGGGGGCGCAGGACCCACACAACATCAACAATTGACTATGCATGCGGGCTGCCACGGTCACGAGAGCCCCACCAACCGTTCCACTGCGGCTCGTGCCGTGGCTCGCGCAGCGGCTCACACCGCAGCTCGTGCCGTGGCTTGCGCAGTGGCTCACGCCTCAGCTTGCTTTGCGCCATGGCTCACACCACAGCTCGCGCCACAGCTTGCTTTGCACCGCGGCTCACGACGAGACTCATGCCACAGCCTCGCACAAGCCTGCAACTCCAACCAGCCACCGGCGCACCAGAAAGCCAAACCAACCAGACACTTGCACAACAGAACGTCCGTCGCCCCAGCCAAACGTTGCAGCCGCACTCAAAACAATTTAAAAAAAGGAAAAACAGCATGTACACAAGAAACCAGATCGGAGAGCGCGACCAGACCCAGCCAAAACAAAACAAAACACATGCATTAAATAAAACGGTCACACACACCTCACGTCACCACAGCAGAAATGTTTTCCCGCAATGCGCATGTGCTCGCCAGCGTGCTTGTGTCACCACCAGGCACCAGGTGGTGATGCGGCTGAGCGCCGCCACCAAACAACCGGCGCCAAAATGCCCCCGCCTTGGCCGGGTATGCAAGGCCGCCAGAGGCAGCCGCAGCATGCCTCACCATGCTGCCGCCCATCCGCCCACACTCCAAAGCCGCGAGCAAAACACCCATCCTGGATGGGAATGTAAGGCCGCCAGAGGCGCGCCTCCCGACAAATAGGTAAGGTCAGCATGGAGGGGGGATGCAAAGGCGGCAGGCAGTTCTCCACAAGGGAAGACATGATCCCTTACTGAGAACTGCCTGTTGCCTTTGCCCCTCCCACTCGCTGTTTTGAGACTGGCCTTGAAGCAGCAAGGGGGAGATCCCAAGGTGGCAGGCCCCCTCGGAACATTCACTGTCGGCTGAGACCCACGCATCCACTGCCGATCCCTGGGGCGAAGCCCAGGCACCAATGCTAGTAATGAATAAACTTGCACCAGGTGGAAGGGAATACTGATTATTAACCCTGGAAAATATGCTCCTATTAGCTCCAATGGAAGCTTTCATTTTGGGGCTAATAGTAGAAGGGGAAGCAGGGGCAGAGGAGACCTGTATGGATAGTGGGAGGGAAAAAGAATGGGTTAACTTGCTCCCCATGTGCCATGGTGTGAATGACCATGCTCTCACCAGCTATTAATATAAGCAGACAAAGCACAACATTGTCAGATGCATTTAGTATGGTAGTGTATCTCCTTTGACCCTCAGGCTGCTGGCCTTGCCAGCAAAAGCTACTTTTCCCTTTAAAGTGGAGATGTTGGTCTAGTAGTCGAAACTAGCAGATTTGATACCCTGGACGATCATTGCTATCTCCCATCTGCTGAATAGGGCTGGGAAATTTAGCCATGTATTTCCCTAACATTGATCAGTAGATTCACTTTTAGATTTTTGTGTCCTCTAAATTTTGCTGTTATAAAGCAACGACTGGGTTGCGCTTACCTGATTACAACCCTGGTGGTAGGAGTTGAATTTCAAACCTTCAGAACATGCTCTATCAAAGAGCTGGGAGTCCTCCTTAAAAGGAACTTTTGGAGAAAAGTAAGATAATTTGAAAAACAAGTGGTGAATTCAGGACATTGTATATATCACAGAGGTGTTTATTGATTTTGATAACAATATAAGAGAAAGTAATAGATATCAGGTATTGAATATGTTATAAAATGTGAGTATTATTAAGAAAAAATTGATAATTAAAAACTATGGTAATAGAATATGTATAAGAAAGCACAAGAGATAAAAATGGGAAATTGAATTTTATTGTAGCAGTTTTATAGATAACTAGCAGAGCTTGCCCGGCGGTGCCGGGCTGTTTTAAATTCTGTTAGAAGGTTTTATTTTTTGGTAATGTTTGTAAAAAAGAGGTTAGTCTGTAATTGTTCTTTTTAAAAAATTTATTTATGCACAATTCCTTTATGTTTTCATTTGTTAAATAGATTGTATTGTTGTGATAATTTACAGTAATAACAACTTGTATTTTGTAATTTTTCTAATGTGTTTTTGAATATTTGCTTTAACCATACCTGTCAACTTTTGGATTTGAAAATAAGGGAAATTTTGGCCACACCCATATGTGGGTGTGGCCAAATCTATGGGTGTAGCTAAATATAGCCATGTGACTTGCTGGGCTCTAGTCATGCCTGCCACATGGCCATGAAAATGTCTGCAAACACAGACAGCACTGGCTCTTTGGCTGTAAATGGAGATGAGCACTGCACCCTAGAGTTGCATACGACTGGCAGATTTTACTTTCTTAGGATCAAAGATCGCTGCAGATGGTGATTGCAGCCGTCAAATAAAAAGGTGACTAATGCTTGGGAAACAAGCTATGAGAAACCTGAGGAACATAGTTAAAAATAGAGGCTTCACCTTGCAAACAAAAAATTGCATAGTCAAAGCAATGGTATTCCCGGTGGTAATGTATGGGTGTGAGAGCTGGACCATTAGGAAAGCTGAGCGCAGAAAAATAGATGCCTTTGAAATGTGATGTTAGAAATAGGTCGATCCTAGAAGAAAACAACCATGACTGCTCATTAAAGGACAAATAGTAAAGATGACGCTAAAGTACTTTGGACATCAAATGAGAAGAGAGGATTCACTTGAGAAGGCCTTGATGCTTGGAAAGGTGGAGGACAAAAGAAGGGGGTGGCCAAATTAAGATGGCTAGATGGTATTGTAGATGCAATGGACACAATGCTGTGTGGGCCAAAGAACCCTTTCCCCGTTTTCTTGGGGGACTTTTGTTTTGTTTTCTTTCTTGTTTACTCAGTGGCTTAAGTGACTAAGATGCTGACTGGGAGGCAGAAGGTCAGCAGTTCGATTCCCAAGTACTGCAGGATGGAATGAGCTCCCGTCTTTGTCCCAGCTCCTGCCATCCTAGCAGTTCGAAAGCAAGAAATTGCAAGTAGATAAATAGGGACCACTTTGGTGGGAAGGTAACAGCGTTCTGTGTGCTCCAGTGTCTAGTCATGCCTGCCACATGACCACGGAAACATCTGCAGAAGCAGGCAGTGCTGGCTCTTCAGCTTAGAAACAGAGATGAGCACTGCACCCTAGAGTCAGATATGACTGGCTTTTGAGCAAGGGAAACCTTTAAATAGGGACCACTTTGGTGGGAAGGTAACAGTAACAGCGTTCCGTGTGCTCTGGTGTCTAGTCATGCCTGCCACACGACCACGGAAATGTCTGCAGACGCAGACAACGCTGGCTCTTCGGCTTTGAAACAGAGAAGAGCACTGAACCCTAGAGTCAGATATGATTGGCTTTTGAGCAAGGGTGACCCTTTACCTTTACGTAACTCAGATCCCCTTACACAACCGTGCAAGCACACTGGATCTATGAGCTCTGATAATTCTCCCCGTGTATTTTGGATCTGCTCTCTCGTACAAAAAGCAGCTTCTTGCTCTAAAAATTGGCCGCTGTAGGAATCTATGACTGTGATGGCGAACCTTGGTACTCTATAGATATGACTGGCTTTTGAGCAAGGGAAACCTTTACCTTTAGCATATACTGATCAAGCACATACCCCACCCCACCCCACCCCTCCCAAGTTAACTCTAGAACAGAAATGGAAACCCCCTCTCTCTCTCATATAGTGTAGGAATCTATGACTGTGATGGCGAACCTTGGCACTCTATAGATACGACTGGCTTTCAAGCAAGGGAAACCTTTACCTTTAGCATATAGTGATCAAGCACATACCCCACCCCACCCCACCCCTCCCAAGTTAACTCTAGAACAGAAATGGAACCCCCCCCTCTCTCTCATATAGTGTAGGAATCTATGACTGTGATGGCGAACCTTGGCACTCTATAGATACGACTGACTTTCAAGCAAGGGAAACCTTTACCTTATAGTGATCAAGCACATACCCCACCCCACCCCTCCCAAAGTTAACTCTAGAACAGAAATGGAACCCCCCCTCTCTCTCTCATATAGTGTAGGAATCTATGACTGTGATGGCAAACCTTGGCACTCTATAGATTCAACTGGCTTTCAAGCAAAGGAAACCTTTACCTTTAGCATATAGTGATCAAGCACATACCCCTCAACACCCCTCCCAAGTTAACTCTAGAAACTGAATCCTCCAGCCAGGACAGAGGCAGGGCAGAAACAGCTCAATAAAGCATGAGAGTGAGAGAGAAGTCTCTGCCCCCAGACCAAGAGCTGATTTGCCCCTGCATATATGAAATATTGCTCACCTCTAGAGTAGAGTCCCATCCCTCCCAGGCAGCATGGTGGCTCTGACCAAAAACGAAGCCGCCTTATTGGCCATGTGGCTGGCAGGAAAATGAAAGAGAAACTCAGAATGCCCCTCCCCCCACCTTCTCTCTCTCCCCTTCCACATGCGAAAAGCCTGCCACACAGTGACCTCTGGTGTCCGGGGAAAAATACTGCAGCTTCGCCTGTGAGGGCTCCAGTCAGGATATTTTTTTAAAAAAAATAAGGGAAAATACGAGGAAATTAATAAAACGGGAGGGGGTGGGAAGAGGGGTAAAAATAAGGGGTTTTCCCGGGTAAAACGGGATGGTTGACAGGTGTGGCTTTAACATATGCATTAATTTTTGTTACGATGCCGGGCTGTTATAAACTGTGATCAGTTTGTTTGGGGGGGGGGGTTGGATTAAAAAAAGAACAAAGTATTATATATATTTTTCTAAATTTTCTATTTAACCAAGTAATATTTTAGTATGTGACCTTTTTTTTAATGGTTGTATCGTAGGTAATAATTTAAAAAATGTGAAAGTACATGTTTTTTACATTCAATGTTTTTAAACTGTGTTTAGATGTTTTGGGTTTTTATTTGAGTTAAGACTAAACACAGGATTTTAGGAATCTTTTTATGGTGTTTTTTTTTAAAAAAAGATATATTTGTGATTTGTGTAAAATTGTGATTTTGTGTTATGTTTTTGACTTGTTTTTACTCTTGTGGCCTCTAGGTGGGGCTGTTGAGTCTTTTTGAGTTGTTTTTACTATTGTGCCCTGAAGGTGGGGCTGCTTGGGGTTTTGGTTTCATTTCAAGTGTTTTTTCTCTTTTGGCCTCTGGGTGGTGCTTCTTCCGGTAAGTCATCTTTGTTTCTTCATTTCTGTTCTGGTCGTCGTGGAGGGAGGACACGCTGGTAAATTGTATGGTTTTCTTTCTTCTGGGGTTTTTCTTTGTTTTGGTTTTGTGTTGGTGGGCTGGGAGGTGTTTCTGTTTGGTCTTTTGTGTGTTGGTTTATTTTTAGTTTGGTTTAATTGGTTTGATTATTTCTGGTTGTGTTTAAATTTTTTTATTTCGTTGTTGTTTGTTTGTGTTTTTGTGTTGTAGTTAGGTGTTTTGTTTGTGGTTTTGTGGTGTTGTGGAAGTTTTTGTTTGTGTATTTTGTGGTTTATTTCTTTTTGTTTATTAATGTTTTTTAAATTATTGATTTATTTTTGTTTTATTATTTTGTAATAGTTTTGGTGTTTGTTTTTGTTGGTTACTTTCTGTGTCTGTTGTTGTTTAGGGGTTTTGTTGGTGTGTGTGCACACACACACTGGGCAGGTTTGAAATGTCCAGCCCAGTATGTGTGTGCTGTGCCCAGATGAGGACCTCTGGGAGGCGAAGGCAACGACCGGAGCCCCGGTCGCTGCCTTTGCTTGCTGGGGAATTGTTTTGCTTTCAACGGGGGGGGGAGGTACTGGTGCATTCCCCCCTCCTTGAAAGTGAAACACTTTCTCGGGAAATAAAGGCAGCGACCGGAGCCTCGTTCGCTGCCTTTCCTTACCAGGGAATTGGTTTGCTTTCAGGGGGGGGGATGCTCAAGTACCTCCGCCCCTTGAACCCCTCCTCTGGTTTTTCTGGTTTTTTTCCAGCCCAGCTCAACTTTCCTTGAGGCTGGTGGTGGTCTCGCCATGTCTTCGGTGGGGTAGCATGGAGGAGAGGGAGTCCCTCTTCTTCCTGTTGCTCCGGAAAGAAGGACGGCGGGTGTCTCGTGGTGGCGTTTTTTGGCTGTTTATTTTGTGTGGCTGTGAGGCACTGAGTCTGCCTGCTGGGGACTTGTGCTTCCATTGCCTTTTGTAAGTTTATTTTTTGCACACTGGCTTCTCAGCATTCTGCGGGCTCACGGTGCGCAGGACGCTGGGACTTGTATTTTTGTGTTTGTGGTTTGCGTTCGTGTGTCTTTTTTTTATAATGCGGCTCGTTTTTGATTTGCCGCGGCACGTTTCCCAACGTTCTTTTTGCCCGCGCCTCTCAGCCTGATTGGCTGTGGCGCAGCGCGGCACGAGGAACGTTGGGAATTGAAGTTCTTTTTCTTTATTTGAGTTTGTGGGTCTCCTGCCCCACTGCCGCATTTCTCAACCCGACAGTTACCTGCGAACCCAGTTTGGGCAAGTGCACGAAGGCTCGGTACGGGCTAGTATGGCCGGGTGCAGGATCCTTTGTCACATTCCAACGGTTAACGCTCAGATTTATAGGTAAAGATGACATTTAAGTGATGTCTGATGAAATTGAACGTGTTGTTTACATTTTTAAAATAATTTTTCTTCTTTCCTTTTTCCGTTTCTGTTTTGCCTTTTTTTTAAAACCTATGTTATGTTTAAATTTTTTAATAAAAATTATTTAAAATAAAATAAAAGGTACTTTTTAAGTTCTGTACTACCCCTCTTTTTCCCTGTGCTGTTGTTGCACTGGAAACCCAGTTGCTCATAATTTTCTTGCAAGGCAAGGAACTTGTATTGAAAAAAGTGTATGACTTGCCTCCAGGCAGGGTCCTTAACCAACTAGAGCATTTGGGGGTCAAGTTTATTCGGAGGACAGCTAAAGTGTACTGTACTTGGAAGCTACAAAAGTACCCCTGGAATACACCCCCCCCCCCAATAAAGTCTACGAACCATACTTTGTTCACTCTTTCTATAGACAAACACAGTGGTGGGCATCAGCAGGTTCGCACCAGTTCGCCAAAACCGGTAGCAGAAATTCTGGCTGGCCCCACCCATCCAAGTTTTGAAATAAAGTAGTCCTAATTCAGGCACAACACAAGGCTTTCCCTCTGGCCACACTCACCATACCACGCCCACAGGGTGGTAGCAAAAAAAAATTGAGCCCGCCACTGGACAAACAGCTTGTGGACATGGTTTAAATCAGGGGTGCCCAAACTTTTTGTGCTGGGGGCCTGACCATGCCCCCGGAACAGCTGAGTGGGCCAGACTACGCCCCCAGAACAGGGCGTGTTTGCACATGTGTGACCATATTCACTTCCTGGTTCAGTATGGACGCTTTGGTGCATGCGCAGAAGCATCTGTATTCACTTCCTAGTTCAGCACATATCCAGCCCACGGGCGGTAGTTTGGGCATGCCTGGTTTAAACTGTGGCCTTGGAGTTGAAGAAATAAATTTCAGATTACATGTAATTTGTCTGTTCTTACAGAAAGAGCGAAGGAAATACAGTATACCCGCTATCACATTGTACTGCTTAGATCTTCAAGAATGACCCAAGAAGCTGCCCACCTCTCAGTAACAGAAAGTAAAATGTAAACCTTAATTTATTTGAATTAACCTGTGTGTAAAATCAGCAAACTTTTTATCTGGTATGTGTGGGATTATTATTCTTTTTTTACTTTGAAGTCCCCAAAAGGCAAAAAGAGATAAGCCTTTGAAAATGTGTTTGCAAAGTATACTGTACTAGAGATAAGGTACACAATGTAGCTGAGAGGGCTTCAGCTGTTGTACTTAACATCATTGAAAATACTTTCCAATCCCAGCTAAAGCCAATGCAGTCATAATTTCTGTAGAATACTAGGGATATGTTTTTCTCTATATATTGCAGCAATTGCTAGCCTCACTTGACCCTGCTTAGATTTCTGATGTCATGTAAATTGCTTCCATACCAATACTTTTTAGATACGTATTTTGTTTTGCTGAAATTGGTCAGCTGCAACTGGGATTTAAAATGATGGTTCCACGCTGCATAATCTAGCCTTAATGTATTTATTTTATTTTATTTATTGGATTTTTATCCCATCTGGGATATTTTCCACTCTGGGCTGTGCACATACAAGTAACAGAACAACATAATAAAACAATGAATGTATCATTGTATTTGCTAACAATTACCATTCCCAGCGGTGAAGATTCATGTAATGATTACACAAAAGTAAGTTTCTCCCTTATAATTTCTACCTGTAATCACGTTCTGCTGAGCATAGCATATTCTTAGTAATCATCACATTCTGCTCTTTATGTTGTAGAGCAGTGATGGCTAACCTTGGCACTCCAGCTGTTCTTGGACTTCAATTCCCAGAAGCCTAAGTCAGCACTCCTGCTGATCAGAACTTCTGGGAATTGAAGTTCAAGAACACATGGAGTGCCAAGGTTCGCTAACACTCTTCTAGAAAGAGCAGTGGGGAAGGTTTCACAGGTTTCATCTCAGATGACACAGCGTAGGAGGAAGCAATTAAGCAATATAGGAGTAACCACATTGTAACAGGACCAACTGTACATGTCAAATAACCCAGATTTTTTTTAAAAGGAAATTTCTTAAATGCCAAGAACATCTAACTGTCACAACAGGAGCGTTTCACACTTCCCACAGTTTGCAGATAAGATTGCATTGTTTTATGATTGGCCATCAGGAGGTGAGCACAGGCTTCATTACACAATTACCATTAGTAAATCACAAAGAACTGCTGGAATCATCTCTCTGATCTGAAACACTAGAATATTTCAGCACCTTATGATGGGTTTGGCCTCTAAACAACAAACATTTTAGGTAGTATTTCTCAACCTTTGGTTTTTAGATTTCAATTCCCAGAAGCCTAAATAAATTCCCCAAAACACTGATCAGCCAATGCATTGATTTAGGATTCTGGGAATTAAAGTCCCCCTGTGAGGCCTGGCTGGGACCCACATTCAGAACCACTGGCTAGAGCTGGGGTGTCCAAACCTTTCTGGCCGTGGGTGGTCACGTGGTTAGGCGGGCTGGTCAACTGGTTTAGCGGGCTGGTCTTGTGGTTCCTCCCACCGGAAGTGGAAGTAAAATGTGCTTTGCAATCTGTTTTGTAACAGATATGTTTTGCTACAGGATGAGATAGATTTTTTTACGCTGCTATTTTCTCTGCTTAAACTAGGGGTGCCCAAACTACGGTCCATGGGCCTAATGACTCCAGATTAAAACAGTGCAGAACTTGGAATAATTTGTTCAGAAATAATTTGTTACTCCTAATTTCTTAACATTTTCAGAAAATAATTGAAATTTGGTATGTTAATTGTTAAATCCAGCGATGTTCACATTCCTGAGTAACAACTAAAATTTCACATTATTTTCAATCATTCTGGGACTGATTGGGAAAAGTTCTGTAATATTTAATAATTCTGAAATATTTTTAATACACCAATTAACAAATTGGTTAGCAACTTCATTTTTAATCTTCTTTTAGTACTCCAGTGTTAGCCAATCAAGGTTTTTCCTCATCATGTAAAGTTAACACCTTAATGCTATGTAAATGTCCAAGTTCTAATTAAGCTGGAAGCAACAGCAGTTGCTTTCCTTCATGAATTATACAGTATGCCATTAAAAGAACAAGGTCCTGCTTGCTATAGGACAGATGGTACAAGATAAGTAAAGTTGGAAAGATTAGGGCTATAAGGACCCAGAAAGCATTGAGATAAATCATAGTAGGAAAGTGGTGATCCTTTGGGAAGGAAGTGATGACACATTTGAATGCTTCTCACACTTGACTGTACTTACTGTATCCAGAGTACAGAACACTCCACATACTCAACTTGGCTTGCCATTGCTAGTACTTAAAATGCTTATAATCAGCCTGCCTGCCATTTCGAAACATGATCAGTATGTGCCAACTTGTGATGTTAGTGTCTTGTCTCTCTTACTTTTCTGTAACAACTTTTCTCATATTCTAGTGCAGGAACCAAACTACAGCCCGTGAGCCAGATCCGGCTCCTGATGCCAGTTCATCTGGCCAGTGCCGCCCTCATCCCTTCTGGAAGCAGAAGTAAAACACGCCTGGATGGGATTGATGAGGGTAGCATGGGCCAAATGAATTGGCATTGGGGCTGGATCCAGCCCACGGGCCGTAGCTTGGACACCCCTGTTCTAGTGCTGTCTGCTTTTTCCTGAGAAATCATATAGAAAAGGAGATTTTATTAGAGCAAAATATATACAGTGGAACCTCGGTTAACGTAATTAATGCATTCCCCTGGACATTTCTTACAGCAAAAATTACTTTAACCAAATTTCCCATAGGAATGCATTGAATGTATAGCTGCCCAACTCAAAACGACTCTGGGCGGCTCACAACATTAAAAACAGCACAGCAGTCCAAAACATTAAAAACCCATACTGACACCCATTTAGTGTGTCGGTATGCGACTTGTGTCAAAGATTAGCCTTTGGTTCTGGTTTGCTTCATCCAGATTTGCTTTGCCTGAGAAATGAATTCTCAGCTTGGTCGAAAATGGTTCTGAAAGGAAAAAGTTTTAAATAGCACAGTAGGTCAGCCTGCCATGATTTAGTGCAAAGCTGTGAAAATCATCATTAATTTAAAAGATAACTGAGCATGTTTTGCCCAGCTCAAGCTTTTAAAAGGTTATGACATCAACAGTAGCTTCCACTGTGAAGAAGGCCCATTAATACTATGTGTGAATGCCTCATGTAGACTTTCATGTTATTTTTATTGGCCTTCAGAATCCAGATCTGAAGATAAGCATTGTCATGAAATGGAACATAAACTTTAATTTCTAGGAGACTATCATAAAAACCATTCCAACATCAGTCTGAAATCCCATTTTTAAGGGGAGGCAGTGATAGCAAATTCCCCAGGACATAGAAGGAGAAGCATGTAAAAAAGTTAGAGCTCCCAGAATGCCATAGCCAATGTAGCTGGTGGACAGATTAGCTGCAAAATTCTGGACACTATCATCTTAAAAATAAGCAATTTTGCCAAGATCTCAGGGAAGGTTTCCTAAACACTCGTCAGTAAAAATAGAACTTTTAGATTGGAAGCAATTTCATTACTTCTTTTTTCTTCTGTGTTCTCTTGACTGGCCCATTAACGTCAATATGGGATTATTGGCCTATATATTTAAGCAACTTTATACTGCTTATCGCCTCCTATCCCTTTAGTCTCCTCTATACTCCCAAGTAGGGATGCCATACATCACAGTTTTCTGGGAATTTAACGGGCTGGAACTGTCCTGCCAGGTTCCATAAAAAACATTGAAAATTCCGGCTTTTTTTAAAGAAAAAAAAATAAACCCTTTTTTTCCTTGCACTTCTATTGACACACCAGGAGGCGGCAGCAGCAGCAGCCTAGTGGCCAAGGAAGAAAGAGGGGGGGAGAGCGTGCCTTTTTCTTGCCTCTATTATTGAAGAGCCAATAGGCAGGCAGCGTCTGTAGCAGCCAGCGCTGTCTGCTTTTGCAGACGTTTCTGTGGTCATGTGGCAGGCATGACTAGACACTGCAAACTCTAAGACCCTTCCTCTCCCTGAGGTCACTCCTACCCTACCCTTCACCCCCCCCCCCCCCAATTGAGTTAGACTCACCTTCAAACCCCACACAATGATCCCTTGGAAGAAAGCCCTAAAAAGTCTGGAACGGAAAAATATGTAGAAAGCTATGGAGTGTTCCTTCAGACTGTAAAGGGTTAAATGCATAGTCAGCATTCCTAGAGAGGAAGGGAAGTCTTTCTCACTTCCTATCCATAGTTTCCCTTGGCTTCACCCAGGTCCCGTGTGTGTGTGTGGGGGTGGGGGGTGGGGTGTTGCTACCTTAACTCCCGGTGTGGGGACAGCACCTGTGGGTCCATTCCTCCATGTTGGTGACACCCGGCACTGCGGCTGTGTGTGGTGTGTGTGTGGCTGTTTGAGTAGCCTCTCCTTTGTGGCTTCTGTGGTTTGGGACCCCACATGGGGGGTAGGGGGGTGGGCCAGCACGTCAGCCCCTGCTGGTGGGCCATCACGGCCCCCATTCGGTTTGCGTAGGCAGCCTGGGCCGGTTCCCCCACCGCAGGCTCTGGCCGTCAGCCAGGTTACCTGCCCTGGTCTGGTCGACCGCCTCAGATGTTTTTATTTCCCAGGCCGCCACTGAGGCAGGCTGCTGTTTCCACTGGGCATAGGTTAGGCGCATCCATCACTGGCCATTGTCTGGGCTGCCCCGGGTGGGGCAGCCTAGGCACGGATCTTGTGTGCCTGCCCCATGTTGCCTCTACTGCCACCTCTGCTGTGACCACTCCCGGTGGCTTCTTGAGCAGCCGCATTGGCTCGCCTGCACCGTCTCCACCGGCGGGCTCCTCGCTGGTGGGCATCCACCTGGGCGTTGGTGCTGGGGTGTTCCTGCCAGCCCTGGCTGTGGGGGGCCTCCCCCTTGGGGCGCAGGAGTCCAAACGCAGCAGTGATGGCCCACCCACAGTGGCCCCCGTGCTCTCTGGCCAGGGGCGCTGGATTTTCCCATGGCAGTGCTCTGTGTGAGCAGCAGCCATTGGTGTGCTGGCCATGCGGCTGTTGCCCCGCCTATTCAGCGCTCATGCTGGCCTCCCTGATTGGCTGGGGTGTGCCGCAGTGGTCTCTGGGACATGTAGTTTTTCCTTTTTGTCCAATTTGTGGTGCACAGCCTCCCCCCCACCCCCGTGGTGGTCCGGACCCTGACAGTGCTGATCCTGGATGCCCACTTTACGTGCATGCCGAATCTCAAAGTGATCGGTCCAGGGGTGTTGATTTCTATACCGGACATACAAATGTACACCTCTATTTTATAGTACTTCTTGTACATATAGAGAGGCAGACACAAATGGAGGAAAGCTTGAAGATTGGGCTGAATGTTTAGGCTTAAAATTAATACATGATCCAAAACTGCCCCCATCCCTTGATTATGGTCAGTAGAGTTGGGGATATAAACCAGACAATATTTTTGTCAGTGACCATGTTGCTTGCCAAGCCAAGAAGAATGTTGTGGAATGATTCTCAAGAAAACAACATTGAGCTATTGTATTATATGTATTAAAGAAGCAGCAAGACATGGATAGTTGCATTTAAAAGAAGAGCCCAATGGGACAATTTTACTCTAGATCTGGATAAAGAAGTGACAAAAGTTGATCCTCGCTCAGATAATTATGGAGATTTTGTTAAACTGGTGAAGATCATATCTTGTAGATGTATTCCAATGGGATGCAAGACATCTTATATACCTGGATTGAAAAAGGACTCTTAAGATGTTCTCCAGAAGTATGAACAACTTTTTGAAATTGATCCCTTTCAGAGACAAAACAAATGAGTGAAGAGCTTCTCCAAGCTAATTCAGGGTCCAACCAGGTGCAGTGGCCACACACCCGATTTAGTTTTTCTGTCAGAGTAGTGGCAGAGTGATCTGAGATTACAGAATTTAGTCATAACACTTGTGCCATGGTCAGATCACTATCTGGTGACTCTGGACTTTCTGGGGGTAACGCTTCACCATAGGGAGGCAGGGTCTATTAAATTGGCCCGCCCTCGAAAACTAATGGATCTGGTGGATTCCAGCGGGAACTGGGGGATTTTCCTCTGGAGCAGGCACACGATTCATCTGTGGTGCTTGTTGACCTGTGGAACAGATGCCGACAGCAGCCTTGAATGAAATCGCGCCACTGCGGCCTCTCTGAGCCCATGGGGTCAGGTCATCCCCGTAGTTCACGGATGAACTGCAGGAGCTCAAATGGGCCAAGAGATGCCTAGAGCGTTGCTGGGTGAAGACCCGAAGCGGTTCCAATTGGACACTAGCTAGAGTCGCTATTAGGGCCTACCTAATAGCGATGGGGGTGGTGAGGCGGCAATACTTCACTACCCTTATTGCCTCTGTTGATAATCGCCCACCCACCCTGTTTCGGGTGACCAAGTCCCTTCTTGGAAAAGGGGGACCAGTGCCCGGTTGGCAGGGTTCGGCTGAGGACTTTGCTGACCATCTGGTGGAGAAAATCGATTGTATTCGCTTGGGTCTTAACCACGGTGTGGGCAGTAAAGGGCCGGGGATGGCTGGAGCACAGTCTTGCCGTGTGACCTGGGATCAGTTTGATCCGGTTGCCCCTGATGAAGTGGACAGGCTCCTTGCAGCAGTGTGGGCCACTACACGTCCCTTGGGCCCCTGTCCCACCTGGTTAGTGAATGCTTTGAAGGTGGTGACAGGAGGCTGGGTCAGGGCAATAATAAATGCGTCCTTGTGGGAGGGGGTGTTTCCTGCACCACTAAAACATGCTTTGGTGTGCCCCCTCCTGAAGAAACCATCCCTCAACCCAGTTGTTCTAACTAACTACAGTCCTGTCCCCAACCTCCCCTTCTTGGGGAAGGTATTGGAGAAGGCGGTGGTGCGCCAGCTGCAGGGGGCACTGGAGGAAGTGGATTATCTAGACCCATCTCAATCAGGATTCAGGCCTGGACATGGTACGGAGACAGCATTGGTCGCACTGATGGATGATCTTTGGCGTGAACGGGATGGCGGGCATCCGACCGTCCTTGCTCTCCTTGACCTCTCAGTGGCCTTCGATACCATCGACCACGGTATCCTTCTGGAACAGCTCAAAGGATTGGGGATCCAGGGCACGGTGTGGTCTTGGTTTTCCTCATTTCTGGAGGGTCGTACCCAGTCGGTGTGGTTGGAGAGTGAGAGGCCTCTCAAATATGGGGTGCCACAGGGCTCGGTGCACTCTCCTATCCTATTTAACATCTACATGAAGCCGCTGGGTGAGATCATCCATTCCCATGGGGCGCGGTACCATCAGTACACGGATGACACTCAGATGTACATCTCGGCCCGTGGTGATCTCAGTGATGCAGTCAAAGTCCTGTCCGGATGCCTGGAGGCCGTTGGGGTCTGGAAGAGGGACAACGGGCTTCAGCTGAACCCTAGCAAAACTGAGTGGCTATGGGTTGGGGGTCCGGGGTTATCCAGTGAGTTACCATCTTTGGTCTTGGATGGGGCAGTTTTGCCCCAGACAGACCCGGTGCGCAACTTGGAGGTCCTCCTGGACTTGTAGCTGCTGCTGGAAGAACAGGTGGTGGCCGTGGCCAGGAGGGCTTTTGCTCAACTTAGAGTGATTCGCCAGTTGCACCCGCTCCTGGATTGGGACTCCTTGCTCATGTTCACTCATGCTCTGGTCACCTCCAGGCTAGATTACTGTAATGCGCTTTACAAGGGGCTGCCCTTGACGACCTTTAGGAGGCTACAGCTGGTTCAGAATGTGGCTGCCTGGGTGGTGATGGGATGTGGACGTTATGCCCGTGCCTCCCCACTACTCCGGGAGTTGCACTGGTTACCAGTTTGCCTCCAGGTGCAATTCAAGGTGCTGGTTTTGACCTTTAAAGCCCTATATGGCAGTGGGCCAGGATACCTGAGAGACCACATCGTCCCAAGAGTGTCTGCCCATCCAACCAGAGTGGACCAGAGGGGAAGCTTGGTGGTACCTTCAGCTAGAGAGGCTCACCTCTCTGGCATGCGGAGGAGGGCCTTCTCCGTGCCCACACCAACCCTGTGGAACCTCCTTCCAACAGAATTGAGATTACAGACAGAATTGCTGCCTTTCAGGAAAGGAGTGAAAACCTGGCTGGCAGTGAAAGATTTGAAGTGGTTGATTTACATGTGATATCGGCAAGAAACAGGGAGTGAAAACCTGGCTGGGGCCGTATTCCTAATGGGAATACGGCCCCAGACTGTTGGCTTATTTCCAACTAGAGCTCAACTGTCCCTCCTTTTTGTGTTCTGCGTTATTCCTCCATTCCCTATTCCCTTTTTAGTCTTTTAAGTGGGGTGGGAGTGGGAGTGGGAGGGTGGGTTGTTGGATGGTCGAGTGAGGGTTTTAATCTGTTTTGTTATATTTTACTGTATTTTTCTGTTTTTACCGTTGTGCACCACCGTGAGTCGGGTTTCCCCGAGTGGGCGGCATAAAAATCTAAGAATAAATAAATATATAAATATCAAAAACAGTGAGATGGTGCAACCTATTATGGAATCTGGACACAAAATGAAATAGTGGCCAGTCCTGGAAATTATTAAAGAACCTCCAGGGTGATCCAACAGGTCCTCCACCATGGAATCAAGTAAAATCACTTCTGACCAAATTGCACATCAATTGTTAATGAATGGGAAAACTACAATAAGACCCAGAGAAACAAAATCCCAAAGGTATAAAGAGGAGAAAGACCATCTTGCTACCCCTTTCACATATGAAGAAATGAAAACTGCTATCCAACGGATGAAGAACAATATGGCTGGAGGCTTGGATGACATAAGATCAGAAAAAAATTAAACATTTGTGCCCCATCACCATTAATTGGATCTTAAAATTGATAAATATTTATGTGGAGAGGATGCTGTTTCTAAAGATTTGGCATTAAGCAAAAGCTGTTGTCCTACGTAAACCAGGAAAAGAACTGACAGATCCCAAGAACTTTCAGTCTGCATCACATTATCCTCTTTATCCAAGAATTCTTTATACCTTGCAATAAATCCACATTTCAAATGCTTGTATATATTTTTTAATTGCCTGTGTTAAAGTACACAATTCCATGCTTCAAGAAATGAGAATACATACACAGTACAATACTCATTCTCACAGCCAATTGCGTTTTAATTGTCTATGGTTTTCAACAGTTTTGTCAGCTTTCTGTGAGAAAGTTGGCATAAATTTAAGCAATTACCGTAATCCATCCAACAATTAATTTTAAGTGTTTGCTTCAAATTACATTCTTGAGGAAGGTGTTCTTCTTACTTTTAGATGGTGGCTGTGATGCCTCTTTGTTTAAGCAAATCCTAAGGTTGGGTCGCCCTTGCTCGAAAGCCAGTCATATCCAACTCTAGGGTTCAGTGCTCATCTCTGTTTATAGCCAAAGATTTTTCCATGGATGACATTCAGGCATGACTAGACACCGGAGTACATGGAACACTGTTTACCTTCCCACAAAAGTGGTACCTATTTATCTTCTTCCTTTCAAACTGCTATGTTGGCAGGAGCTGGGACAGAAACAGAAGCTCACTCTGTCATGTAGCACTCAGGTCTTTAACTGCCGACCTGACAACCTTTGGGTCATGAAGTTCAGCATCTTAACCACTAAGCCACTATATCCCCTAAAATCCCATGGTTAGGAGAACATTAAATCTGAGATGCAGATTATATGGTGTCAGAGTTTTTGGTAGTAAGACAGCGGATTCGAAAATTTCTCTATCATGGTACATATACAGTACAGTACAGTCAACGCGTTCGGATAGCATCATTTTCGCTTAACAACATGTCGTTATGCACCACGTTTTCCCCACATAACAACATTTTTAGTGTCATTGTCCGGACAACAACACTAAAACAACCGTCATTATCCGGACAAAAACGTCATCATGTGGGAAACTCCATAGAAACCCGCATAACAACAAAAATTGTTTAGCAACACTACTTGGGGAACCAAGTAATGTCGTTATGCAAGGGTCTACTGTATATCAATTTTAAGACTTAGAAGACCTTTGGAGATGATGTTTAGTAAAGACATTCTTTGCTTCAATTCTCATAGGTACCTAAGGGTTTGACAGACCCTCCTAAGCCAATTCACCCCTAGATTGGTGTCCTATAGTTTGAGGATAACCATTTCCATTTTAGCCGTATTTTAGTATTTCTGGAATGAGAGGATGTCTGACTACAGTGGACTAATAAAGATTTTAAAAATCTACTATATGATATTTTTAATGCAAAGTTAATTGCTTCATTAAAACTCTTCCAAAAGAAGCCATTTGTTGCTGAGGTTTCAAATAATTACTGCTTTCAGTAATACTAAGTATTGCACATTGCGGGCAATGAGGTTAAAAAGCTTCATTAGTCTTTTGAACCTCAGTTCATGCACTCAGCAAAATATCATCTCTTTTTCAGAGAAAGATTTGAAGTGGTTGATTTACATGTGATATCGGCAAGAAACAGATCTTATCCACATTCCACAGTCATCTGTGCTGACATGAAATGTTAGCGTTTTCAGTGGGACCAGTGGGATGAATTTTCCTATGTGGAAACTGAGGTTTTTCTTTTATGCATACAAAAACTGGCACACTGATTGTCATGGAAGGAACTGGCAGATCTAGAGCTAAAATTGAGAGTCTGTAAAATAAGATATTTTTGGATGGCATTTAAATACTATGGGCAGTTACCCATCTGAAATGAACAACAGTTTAGATCCAAAGAACAACGAGCAGAAGTAGAAGATGCATCAGTGCCATTCCATGAATACAAATACAAAACTCTATGTTGTAGATATCTGGTTATTAGAAGAGAAATTACTTGAGACCTGCAAATGCCTGATTTTCATAGCAGGAGCTTTTCATCCTATCTATAGTTTGCAAATTACCTTGTTTTCTTTTGTGTTTGGTTGCTATGAACTAAGACCAGGGTTTCTTTGCTGTATGATCCCTTAATCACAGAAGACTGCATGAATCATATCTTTGGAAAACCCACTGGAGACTGACTTCTGACAACAGGCTCTTTGCGATATACTGTACTGTATAATTTGCCCCACAGTGTATTGATGCAATGTATCACAAGTTGCATTACAATATAAGAAACAATGCTAGGGAGACTGTAACCTCTGTAGAATGCTGTCATGCCAAGGTCTTGAGAATGAGCTCATTTTAAAAATATATTTTATGTTCATTCTTACATCAGTTTTGTGAGTCCTCTGGATCTGGGTTCTGTTTCGGCATGCAGGACTCTTCCATGCAATGAGAAACAGCCCTTTTGCTAATAGAAAGCTATCTTTTGCTCTAATGCAGGGGTTCCCATTCTAAGGCCTGTGGGCCAGATATGGCCCATGGCACCATTTCATGTGGCCCCCAACCCCTCCAATGGCATTCAAGAAACAAAATGGCCACCCCCTTGAAGATGTTGGGACAAAATGGCCACCTCCATCATGCAGGCAGGGCAAAATGGCTGTCCAGCCCCTCAAGCTGACTGAGAGAGCGTGACTCGGCACCCGGCTTGAAAAGGTTGGGAACTCCTGCTCTAATGCCATGTGTCCTTGTTGTGCACTTTTTTTTTTGCACAAAAAGGAACAAGATAGCTTTATAGCCTAAATCCAATTGTTACTGTATTTCTAACTAGAGTAATGTCACTGAATCAATGGATTGATGACTGAATTAAAATGTTGTTGTGGTTACATGCTGTCAGGTCACCTCCAATCTATGGCAACCCTATGAATGAATGCCCTCCAAAGTGTCCTCTCAATAAAAGCCCTACTTAGGCTTTGCAAACTCAAGGCTGTAACCTTCTTTAT
Source organism: Bradypodion ventrale (assembly GCA_035047345.1). NCBI lineage: Eukaryota > Metazoa > Chordata > Lepidosauria > Squamata > Chamaeleonidae > Bradypodion > Bradypodion ventrale. The sequence goes on along the minus strand of JAWDJE010000002.1, from coordinate 135,472,714 downwards.
GGAGCCAAACCGTCTCATATTTCATCTCTTTCTTCTGCTGCTGGTCTTTTTCAGTGAGTATTCTCTTCTCATGATGTGCCCAGAGTATGGCAGTCTTAGTTTTATCAACTTCCAGAGAGAAAATCAAAGCATAGAAAATCTTTATTTCAATGTCTTCATTGTCAGTGTCAAAGTCATGTAATCCTTCTGTCACTATTTTTGCTTTCTCTACATTGAGCTGTAATCTTGCTTTTGCAATTTATTACCTTATATTTACAGGTTACATTTGTAATATGATTTCTACTGCCTTTTCATTTTCCAAATCTAGCTTGAACATCTGGTATTTCTCACCTAATATATAGTAAGAGGGGTTTTTTTGCTGCAAAACCTTGAGCATCACTTTGTCTGCATGGGAAATTAATCTGATGATACTCTAGTTCCCACCGGATGGGTCATCTCTGTTCTTTGAGACTGGAATGTAAAATGTTTCTAACTTGTGTACCATTGTTTTGTACCAAGATTTTCAAAGACAAGTAAAATAACAGAATAGTCTAAATATATTGTAGCATATATTGCTCAGCATATTATGTGCCATATAACATCTGGATTCACGATATAAAACTGTAATCTCTATAGTACATCCAGTACAGATCTTTTCCGACCAGTTAACTTCCACTTTGTAAGCTTGACTCTCAAGACTGAACATCTAGAAAGCAGGATAACAGAAAGCTACTATAATGAAAGGATTATCCATCCAGTATTTTTCATTTATAAAGTATTAATGGCTAAAAAAAAGATAAAAGGAACGGTAATGGTGCATGGGATTGGCAGCTGTGATGAGAATAGTCTTTGACTGCAGTTAAATATCTGATCCTCTTATAGTATATCTATAAACATTGTTTTAAGGAAAGAGTGGGAGCATGTGTAGTTTATTTTATCCCCACACTTTTCCCTTTTATTGTTGGCAGGTTCTCCTACACACAGAACTCAAAGGTATTTCTTGAAGGTTGGAGGAATTACACAGGAGCAGTAATTTTCATATGATGTGCTTTTCTTGCACAGAGTACTATGAATATCTACACATTAAATGCTCCTGGCTTGCTCCCCCACATAGTAAGCTGTCTGCTGCATCTTTGTGATAGTTGAGTTCTCTAAATTTATTTTCTTCCAGTTGGCTTCTGCTGAGTCTAGTTACTTCTGACCAGACCTTTCCCTCTTGTGATGCTGGAATCATGCAGCGCTTCACAGCGTAATTACCTATCCACAAGGAGACTGGCCATTGATGCTCTACATAAATCACTGTTCCCAGTACAATGTCGCAAATTGTGTGTGTGTGTGTGTGTGTGAGAGAGAGAGAGAGAGTATTTCTCTGTAAAAATGCTTTTGTTAGTTTATTGCTCCACAAGCATATACTGTACAGCTTCATTTATCTGTTCAGACAAGGAGTAGGCAGCTGTGATCTACTATTTTTTGGTTTACAACTTCAATCAGCCAAAACTAGAATAGCCAATAGTGAAGGACTATGTGAGTTGTAGGTCCAAAACATCTGAAGGGCTGCAGCATCTGAAGATCTACAGCAGTGGTTCCCAATGTGAGCCCCAGGCCCCACCGGTGGACTTCAATTCCCAGAAACCTCAGTCAGTTACATTGGCTGGTCAATGCTTTGGGGAATTGACTTAGGCTTCTGGGAACTGAAGTTCAAAAACCAAAGGTTGGGAAACGCTGATCTACAGTCATGCCTGTAGTAGCCCCATTAACTGTCTATTCTAATTGTTAAAAGTTGTCTAAGGTCTTAAGTACAGGTCTCCTCAAAAACTACTTAACCATTTAACATTATTGTATCTGGTTATACCAAGACCTTCAGCATACAGGCATTGGCACTGAGCTATGGTCCCTATGTATACCAGAGAGGATAAAACTTAGACCAGACCAGGCTAAGTTGATGTTCCCAAATGGCTGTAATCTGTGATCTATTGTGATAGCTAAGAATCCCTTGCTATGAGAAAATACCCACCAGCTAGAAAGCCATGACATCTATCTTGAAACAGTAAAAGGTCAGAATCCAGAGAATGTGGTATACTCATTCGGGATGATCCTTCAAAAAATATTAAAATCTTTTGGTTCGAATGCAGTTTTGGAAGATGAAGAGATGTGCCTACAAGCATGGGGAGCATACTGAGGCCAGTTGCACTACTGCACAATCTGTGTCAATATTGTATACTTGGCTGGCAAAACCTGTGCAAGATTAAGAAGGGAGTCTTTCCCTGACCTACCTGGAGATGCCAGCGATTGGTCTCTCTTCTATGCAAAGCAGGTGTACTGTCATTGAGCCTTTCTTTATAAACATTTGGAGGCACATGGACTAGGGCACAGATGACATGAGCATCCCCTTACATACTGTCAACATTCTCTTCAACTAATGAAATGGATTGTGATGCCAGCTCATCCTCTAATTCTCAAATCATGCACTACTTCATTGACACGAGAAGGAGACTAATTCCTCACTTGGTTTGCTTGAGGTCCTTGTGATATTGGTCCAGCCCTGCTTAGTTTTATATCTGTATATCTCTGTATAGATTCACATAACCCCAGAAGTACCTGTACAGGAGAGACTATAGTTCTGGGGAGGAGAACAAAGTTCAAGAGCTAGAAGAGACTTAAGACTATTTGATAAAGTCATCGTACTCAATCTCCTTTGACAAGTGCTTGTCAAATTTAATTTGTATAAAAACTTTCAACTGATAGGATTTCACAGTTTCCCCTCAGCAATTTCCTCTATTTCTTGACCATGCCTATCTTTAGAAAGTTCCTCTTGATGTTTACCTTCCTTCAGCTCAAGGCCCTCCACCTATTATCCTTGAAAATGCAGAGCAATTGCTTGAAAATTGCTTCTGTACATGAAATGTGCTAATCCAATTGGGTGGATTGTTTGAAAGAAAAGAAACCTTCATCCTTGTTCCCTCATCTTGATGCTTGTATGTGATGTGGAGTAGTAACAATGAATAATGAATATTTCAAAAATAGCAGCTGGTGGTTCATTCCTTTTATTGCAGCACCTGCTGATTTTGTTATGACATGTACCACTGAATGCTTTAGATGACAAGTCATGCTAGGAGAACCAGCCTGCTCAATATGACCTGAATATTTAGTTGACTGTGCTTTTGAGTCCTTAGCCAGTGAGTTGATAATGCATTTGGTAACCACACAGTTTCCATTTTGTACCCAGGTGACATGTTCCACAACGACCACTTAAGGGTTTTGTTCACTTTATGGTTCCATCTTCACTGTGGAGAATGTGGTGCTTTGATCAAAGTCTGATTTGCTTATGCCTGATTACCACTTGATTTCTCATCTTATAGACTTGCCAATTCATTGCTTGTAAACAGCTCTCACTTAAAAACACTGTTTAGAAATATGTTTCTAGTACACTTTTTTAAATTCACAAATCCAAGTTATGGCTGCACTTTGCTCTCTTACAAACTTTATCCAAAATTTCCTTGACATTGAAGTCACTGAGTGAAGAACATGCATGAGTGAAGCATCCCAAAGTGCAGGTTTAGTATCCCCTCGGCTCAGATGATATTGAAAGTTCTTTTTCTGCAAAGAGCAGAGATAAGAGAACAAGACTGCAGCCTCAATGTCTTAAGTGATGCCAAGGCTGCTGTCCTGTGCTTACTGTTTTGGAAGTACCGTAAGCACCTTTTCACACAGAGTAAACTTGGTTAAGATTGTGGTGCCCAACAGAAGTTTTCAGTATCATGGGAAACCACACTACCAGTGGTGGGATTCAGCAGGTTCACACCAGTTCAGCAGAACCGGTAGCAGAAATTCTGGCTGGCCCTCTCCATCCAAGTTTTGAAATAAAGTACTGTAGTCCTAATTTGGGTGCAATGCAGGGCTTTCCCCCTGGCCACGCACATCACACCATGCCCACAGAGTAGGTAGTAAAAAAAATTGAATCCCACCACAGCACACTACCCAGAATTCTGTGAAGCCATGATAAAATGGTATCGAACTGATATAAATATATAGTGTGAGGCATAGTTCACCCATGTATTCATGAGTAGAAAAATCTAAATATTTTAAAATGTTGGTTTTATATAAGTTGTACATTGTATGTAAAACAACCTTTTAAATTGGACCTCAAGATGAGATCGTGAGCTTTCAACGTGGACTTCCATCCACAGACTGGCTGCACTCATGTCTCCTTAAGTTCAGCCAAGTACAATATTGGCTTGAGTGGATTAATATCCCATCTTCTCCCAAAACTTGGATACAAGATTGCTGACGAGATTAAATGGAAAAGGTACAGCTAAAGACACAGAAATCTATAATGTTAAAACACTGTTAGATAACTTATGGTGTTAAAGCACAGTCGGAGTAAAAGAAGTTAAAAGCACACCAAGGGAAGAAGTACAGAAATCACCCTTTAAAAGCCCAAGTAGAGTGTTGCTGTGCATACCTGTCAAGTGGGGCTCTGGACAATACGGGACCTGCACAGAACGGTTCTGCGCAGGTCCCTTCTATGCATATGTAGAAGCCTTCTACACATCCCCTTCTGCGCAGAACCCTTCTGCGCATATGTAGAAGCCTTCTATGCATGCGTAGAAGGGGCCTGCGCAGAAGGGGATGCACAGTGACTACTTTCCCCCGCTGCCAAATTACGGGATGGTGGCAGCTCCGGGTGGGAAAGAAGGAAAAGCAGCGCAAAATTACAGGAAATCCCGGCCAATATGGAATACTTGACAGGTATGCTGCTGTGCTGCATGATTTCCGACAGTATCTGCAAAAGATTTCTTGACATATGAGTGGCCATTTGAATGGAAGTTCAGAGGTTTTTCAAGTAATGAATATGTTTAGGATGTCCAGTTTGAACTGATAGTCTCATATGTTTCTCAAGAAATGTAATAAACTAAATTCCAATGTGAGGTGTTTTCATGTTCAGGGAATGAAGAAGCAGACGAGTGAAGTAGTCAAATTCAGCTCTTTATTAGTGGGGTTTGAACACAGTTTGGATGGGGGAAAACTCAGACTTATATATATATATCTTAACCTATAAAACCAAGGGTTAACCGTTGGAACTTGCTATAGGTTCCTAAGCCTTGCCCTAATGACCCGCACTCACCATTCGTGCACATGGCCAAACTGGGTCTGCAGGTCAACGAAGGATTGAGAAAACCAGCAGTGGGGCAACAGCCCCACAAACGCAAAAAAAGGGAAACAACTTCATTTCCCAAAGTTCTTTGCAACGCGCCATGCCACAGCCAATCAGGCTGAGAGGCGCGACCACAAAGAACATTGAGAAACAACAAATCACAAACCCATAACTACAAGCCTCAGAGTCCTGCGCGCCAGCGCCTGAAAAATTAAAAAAAACAACTCACCGCCTCACAGCCACGCAAACACCAACTGCCCTTCTTTCCCTCACCAACGGCGCCTGAAGGTCTTGACTGGAGTTTCCCCTTTAATATCAGTAGGTGGGGGTGGCGATCCCCATCTCCGCTGGCTCCCCTGGGTTTGGGAGGTTTTGGGGGACAAAAGGGGTATGTCCCCCCAACCCTTCTGGACCCAGGAGACCAGGGAGAGTGGATCAATTCCCCCTCCTAAAAAACCCTCCTTCTTTAAAGAGAAGAAACCAAGCGGTTTCAGGGGAGCCTATCATTTTCCTTGCTATTCAGAAAGTCTCAGAGCTTTTATCCTCATCATCAGCTGCAGGAAAAATGCTATTGGCATGAATGTGTTTAAGGTGGATCACAGCTTGTCATGAAGTGACCCACACACTATGATCACAGAGCCATCTCCTGCAGCTTACATGAAATGAGACATGCAGGATTTAACACTGGGACTGCAATAGACTGCCGCAGGCTTGAGGATATTATCAAGGTGCACCTTCCATCTGGCATGGCCTCTTCTGCCTCTATGACCATTGGGAATTAGAGTTCCTCCTCCACTCATTTTGCTGTTGGGCCCAATATGATGGTTTCCAGTGGCATTTCCTCCACCGAGGGGACCATCACACCATCTAAAGGGGCTCATCTGCCTATAGTGGATAGCCCCTTTAGGGAGTCTAGTTATTTACCACCGCCCAACAACCGGCGTTGAGTCGCTGGCTTTTAAACCCTAAAAAAACCCCACCTAGTTCCACTACCCCACTGAATATATCTAAACAACACCACATTTGTATTAATAGGAAATAGCAGGTCATTTACGATCCAGTTCTTTTCCATTTTGTTTTCACTTGGGTGGGGGTCATTTTCTTCTTTGCAGTGGCATTAGGTGAAGTGAGAATTCTGATAGCTTACAAGCAGCTGCATATATCTCTGTCTTTTGAACAGCAACGTCAGCAGGCACCGGTGTCCTTGGATATACCTTGCTAATACAGTACTGCAATGCTTGCTGAAGTGCAATGATATGCTCAGCAATATTTATTTATAATCTCACTTCCTTTTATTAATGAATATTCGTACTCATAAAATATGTTACTTGTTGGTTGAGATTTGCCCAACAACTGCTTGCTTTTGTTTGAGTATGGGGTCAACAGGAGGGTGTCCTATTAGATGACTTCTGTTTCCAGATGCAGTTGCATGCAAGTAGACATTACAGGTTGCCACAGACAGAACTCTCCATAGGCCCTATAAGGCAAATGAATTAGCATGGAACGGGTTAGCACTGATGCTTAGGGTGTCACAATAGGTCAGGGTGGTAGGAGGGGGCAAATGAAACCTTGTCTGACTCTTTTGCCTTTAATAGCATCTTGATGCACAGAAGTCAAATGGTGAAGCTTTTGCAAGCATGAAGCTAAAGATTTGTGTATGTCCTCATTTAAGATTGCTATTTTACAATTAGCAAACAACAGAGTCAGAGCTTGGAAATATTTCTTTCCTGAATCCCCCAGCCGGTTATGACTAGTCACTACACTGCTTGTGTTCTGTGTGCATGTGTGTGTATGCATGCAGATTCTGGGAATTGTAGTGAAAAACCACAAATAACTGAAAGCTCTGTTATGCATGTCAAAGGCTAGGGACAAACAATTAGAGCCAGGCTTGTGGGATCCGCGCACACAATTGGCATACTGTCCCTGACAGAACCACTGCTTGGGCGAACACTCCTTGGAGCCCTTGTTCCAAAGGGACAGAAATTGGGGAGCAGATTAATAGTCATAGTTTAATTCACCTATCGCTGACCTGGCAGGCAGCTCAGACAATAGAAGGCAAAAGATCACCGGGTGATGAACTCGATAAGCATGTAATGGGTAATCTTGTATCCGCAGAGGCTCTGAGTCCAAGAGTCAACCTAGGCACATGTTTACTCCCGATAGCAGTAGACAATACATGTCCCCCGGTAGTAAACTAGATAGATAAGGAACTTCCCCCTGGTGAGGTCACCCCTGATGAGCAACTTGTGTAATCTTAAAGTGCAGACCTGCAGTTTTCCTATAACGGCCACGCGCAACCTATGCACGCGGTCGAGCTAGGCAGGGTATAAAGATTAGAGCCTTCTGATCAATAAACACTGGTCTTCGCTCCATCTTGCCTCGTGTGCCTTTACTTGATCAGTCTCCTCCTGGACCTTCCAACTTGCCCCAGGCCTTGATCCAACATCTTTCAGCCCACATCGGGCCCCGATCCAACACAGGCTAAAGAATTCAGAGTTCTCTGTCAGTGTTGGAGGAGGGTCCATATGCTGTACCTCAATTCCTCTTCAGTCCCACCCCTTCTATGACATCTGAATTTAGTTCCATTTCTAATGAATGAGTCTTGCCTTTCCTCCTTCTGACCATAATGATCCAAATGCAATCCAGATAGCCAGATATTGTAGGTGGAGGCAAATGGTTTCCTGTTCTGAGATTACAGCAATATGACTTTTTGAAAGCTTCTGCATCGTGCATGTCAGATGCTTTACAGACTTTCCCTCTAGGCATGAAAGGTATTTGTACTATTGTTATTTCCAAGAAACATTTTCCCCTACTTCTGTAAAATACAGAGGACTGCCGTTGGCAAGGAAAGTGAATATTTTAGATTATTTTGACAACCTATCATGTACTATGTAATGAAGCTTCCAGCCTCACTTATTCAGGGCTCCTCTACATGAGTATGGAGAGGAATCCACAGGTCTTGGTAACAGACATGCTTATTTAATACTAGCAGAGGTTGCCCGGCATTGCCGGGCTGTTTTAAATTGTGTTGGAAGGTTAAATTGTGTTAATGTTTTTTTTAAAATTGCTTAGTCTGTAATTTTAATTTTTTAAATGTTTATTTATGCAAATTTTTTTTTGGCTTGGCTGTTATTAACTGTGATCTGCTTTTTTGGTTTTTTTGAGGATTAATAAAAGAACAAAGTATGATATAATTTTTTCAAATTGTTTTATGTAAGCGAATAATGTTTTAGTTTTTTGAATTTTTAAAATTAGTTGTACCGTAGTTAATAATTTTAATAATGTAAAAGTAAATGTTTTTTACATTCAATGTTTTTAAAATGTGTTTAGATGTTTTGAGTTTAAATTTGAGTTAAAACTCAGCACAGGATTTTTAAAAGTTTCTATTGTATTTTATTGACATATGTTTGTGATTTGTGTTAAAGTGTGTTTTAGTGTAATTTTTTGACTTGTTTTTATTGGTGTGACCTTTTGTGTAAAATTGTGAATTTGTGTTATGTTTTTGGTTTGTTTTTATTTGGAGCTGTTGTGTGTTTTTGAATTTTTTTACTATTGTGACGAGTAGGTGGTGCTGGTAGGGGTTATTGTATTTTGACTGTTTTTTCTCTCCTGGCCTCTGGGTGGAGCTTCTTCTGGTAAGTAGTCTCTTTCTTTATTCATTTATTTTCCAGTCCTGGTGGAGGTAGGACATCTTTTGGTAAGTTTGCTTGTTTTCTTTCTTTTGTGTGTGTGTGTGTGGGCAGGGTGGGGGGGTTGGAATTTGTATTTTTGTCTGTTTGTTTTGTTTTTGATTGTGTCTTTGTTTACTTCGTATTGTTTTTGGTGTTTTTGTTTTTGTGTATTTTTGGATGTGTTTGACTGTTTTTAGTAATTTTAAAAAATTTATTTATTTGGTGGTGGGGAAGGGACATGGTCATTGGGGGTTAGGAAGGATGGGCTAGGTGGTGGGGAGAGGGGCATGGTCATTGGGGGTTAGGAAGGGTGGGTTAGGTGGTGGGGAGGGTGGCATGGTCGTTGGGGGTTAGGAAGGGTGGGCTAGGTGGTGGGGAGGGGGTCGTGGTCGTTGGGGGTTAGGAAGGGTGGGCTAGGTGGTGGGGAGGGGGGCATGGTCATTGGGGGTTAGGAAGGGTGGGCTAGGTGGTGGGGAGAGGGGCATGGTCGTTGGGGGTTAGGAAGGGTGGGCTAGGTGGTGGGGAGGGGGGCATGGTCATTGGGGGTTAGGAAGGGTGGGCCAGGTGGTAGGGAGGGGGCCTTTATTGTGTTATGGTGCTTTGTTTGTGTGGAGTCGTGAAAGTAGATCAGGGTTTCCCCTTTAATATCAGTGGGTGGGGGGTTGCGACCCCCCTCTCCGCTGGCTCCCCTGGGGTTGGGAGGTTTGTGGGGACAAAAGAGGTATGTTGCCCCAACCCTTCTGGACCCAGGAGACCAGGGAGAGTGGATCAATTCCCCCCCTCCTTAAAACAACTCCGTTTTTAAAGAGAAGAAAAGACGGAGTTGTTTTAAGGAGGGGGGGACCGATCCCCTCTCCCTGGTCTCCTGGGTCCAGAAGGGTTGGGGCAACATACCCCTTTTGTTCCCACAAACCTCCCAACCCTAGGGTAGTCAGCGGAGAGGGAGATCGCAACCCCCCCACCCACTGATGTTAAAGGGGAAACTCCAGTCGGGACCTTCAGGCGCTGTGGGTGAGGGAAAGAAAGCCGGCTGGTGTTTGCTTGGCTGTGAGGTGGTGAGTTGTTTTTCTTTTTAATTTTTTGGGCGCTGGTTTCCTCAGCGTTCTGCGTGCTAATGGCGCGCAGGACGCTGGGGCTTGTAGTTATGGGTTGGTGCTTTGTGTTTGTGCTGCGTTTTTTTAAAATGCTTTTCTTTTGATTGGCTGCGGCGCGTTTCCGAACGCTGCGCCGTGCGAGAGCCTCTCAGCCTGATTGGCTCTGGCGCAGCGCAAGGAATGTTGGGAAGTGAAGTTGTTTCCCTTTCTTCGCGTTTGTGGGGCTGTTGCCCCACTGCCGGTTTTCTCAATCCTTCGTTGACCTGCGTACCCAGATCGGCCGTGTGCACGAAGGGTGAGTGCAGGCAAGTAGGGCGAGGCATAGCAACCTATAGCCAGTTCCAACGGTTAACCCTTGGATTTATAGGTTAAGATCTTGCTTAATTTTTCCTGCCTGAAATCAGAACATTCAATGAACTGAAAGCTTTCAGCACATTGGAATTCAACAGTTGTTCTGTTTATTCTGGAGTCATTCTATTAGGTGTGGAGTGCTTGAAATCACAGCAAAGAAATCTGTCACACTACCCCTAAGGCGTTGTCAAGTATTTTAAAGGGAAGTTTGCATATTGCTTTTGACAGAAGAATCGTCACATGGCAAAGCAGCTTAAAGCCCGCTCTGTCTAAATAAAATACTTAACAGACTGCATAGAGAGGTATCGCAGAACCAAATCAGATTCCTGCAATGCTTTTGATAGGTTCAAGTATAAAATTGATCCTGCAAGGGCAAGTTCACAGGAAGCTTTAAGAATAGTAGAGACTGCTTGAAATTATGATGTAATTCATACGACTGATTTACCTCCTACACTGAAAACAAAAGGAATGAAAGCCTCAAAGAGCTGGTCTTGCTTACAATGACAAAGCAGAAAGGCTTAGCTTGTGAATGATAGCATCTTCTCCCTGAAATCACATGCCAACTTTCCCAAGGCACTAAATTATAATGGGAAAGTGACCCTGCCATTTTGATTCACGATGACATCTGGCAGTCTAAATGGATAGAGTCCCCGTTTAAATCAATGCCCACTAAAGTTAGGGAACACAATTACAAACTTCTCCGCACTTATTTCATTGGAGTTAAATAAAACTAAAGATGCTTGTAGTTCTAAATGTTGGGCAAAGTGCTAGGAAATTGGTTCATATTTTTATATGTGGTGGTTATGTAGGAAGGGTCATACCTTTTGGGAAATGATTTATGGAGAAGTTAGTGGAAAACGTTTTCTAAAATTTTAAACATTGATGCTAAGCATTTCTCATGTCATTTCTGTGCTAAATATTACAATCAGGCTCATTTTATTGTTGGGAGACGTTTGAGTAGTCTTTTGACAAGACTGTACTGTCAGCCAAAATCTTTCACAGTGTTCTACTAATGAAATGCATTTGAAAATAGTCAGATAATTATTATTGGCTCCATGTAGAATTAGTCTGGCAAAACTATTTCCTTTGTGATAACTTCAACAAGCTAGACACTAACAGCAGTGAATTAAGTTCCCTGTTTCTAATGGTTAAGATCAACATATTAATTTCCTATACTTTTTTGTGTAGTATAGTATAGGTTGGTTGTGGTTTAACCACTGCTGAGGTTTATGGACAGCTGTGACTTTATTTCCCTGTATGAGACCTAAGATATCCTTAAACTCTATGCACCTTCTTGGCTTACAATTTCCAGTGGTTTCAGACAGACTACTCTAGGCAGATTACACTAGAGTTAAGGTTTGTGGAAAATAACCTCTAATAAAGATTCTGAGAAGTTTTGTTTTTGTTTTAATGTTGAGCTCCAACAGTGACTTTGAGCCAGAAGAGTTACCATTACCCACACACCTCCGTTGTGTTGACAATGATGGGATAGTGTCATTGTGTTGCTTCATTTTAAACAGGAGGAAGCAATAGAAATAATGGTCCAAAATGCTTATCAGTTATCCTAGTCTTGCAAAACAATATGGTATTTAATTCTCAGTCATCATCATCATCAGCATAACAATTTATGGGGGCTAACTCAGGGGGAAATGAATTGATCTACCAAGATTACTACAGCATGTTCTGTGTGGGCCTGCATACAAGCAGTTCTTGACCACATAGAGAGCTCCTGACATCTTGATTAAAACAGCTATACTTTCTGCTCAATTGTTTCTATAGATAATTCAAAGTGTTGATTATTATTATCTTTAAAGCTCTGAACAGGTTAAAAACAAAGCCCTTTCAGCAATTCTTATCTTTAATAAGTGGACACATCAGGAGAGAAATGGTCTAATCTTTCTCCCTTCCTTGACCAATGAACCTGAAATAGAGAACATCAGACAATTCTGGAGACATTCCACACAAAGCAGAACTCTGATTTTTTGGGTTTTGGTTTGTATGAAGAACCTCTGGGCCTACACAACATCTCCCACTTCAAATATGTCATTCATTGATTGCATTAGCCAAGCAACAGCCCGAGGAAGGAGAAAGCTAGAACATTCATCTCCTCTTATGTTTACTTATTTCAAATAGGAAAATCAAAATGGGGTTCTGTTTAGCCGAGGACTACCTTCTGATTTATGACTCTGTCCAAGTGTTCAGATCTCCCAAAGAGGTCTTTTTCTCTAGCGCTATTCAGTCATGATAATGCTATTCAGTCATTTGGGTCTGGCCAGACATCCTGCTATAGTAATGGAGTAGACTGTACAGCCAGCAACTCAACACTGAGCATCAGGCAGTAGTTAACTATCCTGACTCCTTAAAGGGCCAATGACTACGGGCGGATGAACCCCTTTAGGTGGGGTGGTGGCCCTCCTCAGTGGAGGAAATGCCACTGAAAACCATCATATTGGGCCCAACAGCAGAATGATGATGAGGAACTCTGATTCCCAATGGTCATGGAAGCAGAAGAGGCTATGCCAGATGGACTGTTTATGTTTATTTGATTTATATCCCGCCCTACTCAGCACAGGCTGACTCAGGGTGGCTCACAACATGTCAAATAAAGATACAATATAGCAAAAAACAAAAATACAATATAACAAGAACAAAGCATGAAATACAATAAAAAAAGTAACAGTGACAACTCAGTAATACAGCATACAACTCACTCCGGCCCCCCAAAAGTCAAAAAGTGGGAAGTGGTGATCCTGCTACCTCTATGGCCTTTAAGTCCTGGCCTGAGGTGTGGGCGGGGCCCTGGGACACCGGCAAAGATGATCTGTCCTGGCGTCCATCGCTGTGGGACCTCTCCGCACCGCAGAGGAGGCCGGAGGTGGCGATGAAGCTCCTGCTGCTTGACAGCCTTAAGTCCTGGCCAGGCGGGGCCAGGAGGAAGACGACGGCGCCTGCAGCTGCGCTGGCTCCCATCCCCGTGCTGGTGGAGTGGGTGGTGGGGAGATCAGCAGGGGGTCCTCCTCCGTGGTTGTGGGTGACTCTTGAACCCTCTGGGCAGGCGGGGCCAGGAGGGACATGATGGCACCCGCAGCTGCACTGGCTCCCTTCCCCGTGCCGGTGGAGTGGGCAGCTGGGATAGCAACAGGGGGTCTGGCTGTGAAGTCATGCTTTGCTGGTGTCCTGAAGGCTGCGGCAGTCCGTTGCAGTCCCGGTGTTGAATCCTGCATGTCTCATTTCATGTGTGCCACAGGAGATTGCTCTATGATCATAGTGTGTGGGTCATTTCATGACAACCTGGGATGCACCTTAAACAAATTCCTGCCAGTGACATTTTTCCTGCTTCAGAAAAAAAATGCATTCTCAGATACGAGTTGCAGTCATTGATGATGATTCAGTCATTACCTTATCAAGTTTCATTATTGGCTCAGCCTTGCTACCTTCCTTGTTGCTTTCTCCATGTAAGCTGGGGAAAGTCTTGAAAAAAGAGCTTGCAGAAGTGAAGTCAAAAATTAAGTTCCTTCCTGTGTGCAGAAATCAACACATGAGTTGATTTACCTCTACAGATTAATTTACCTCTACAGATTAATTTTTCCAGCCAAAAAAGGAAAAGGAAAGAAGGTGTGTGTGTGTGTTAATTCTAAATTAAACAAGTCAATTATCTTTTGCACATCGACCTATATTTTATAATGTTTGGGCTATGCAATTTTCATCCAGTTGTATAGTGTATATTTTACTGTTAAATGATTTAATAATGTTTTTTTAATATATATATATATATATAATTTTATTGGGAAAATTTTTTCTTAAACAAATACAAATATAAAACAAAGCAAATATAAAACAATACATATAGACATACGAAAATAAACCTACATACAAAATAAACACAGAAAACATCCAAAAAATAAAGAAAAATACAGTCTATCCTAATACACTTTTTAAGTATCTTTAAATTTCACAAACATAACTGCTAACATTACTAAATCACATACACTTTTATATAATTCAATACTCTTTGTGCTGCAGCTTCATCAAAATAAAAACAACATAATACTTAATTCACACCCAGTGCTTATTTACAATACCCTGGCGACCTCAGAGTGACTCATATTTTATAACCAAAAACTTCTTTGTTCGGGGACAGGTCTGTTAATTTCAACAACCAGAAGTGAGTGATCCACAAAAGGTTTCCAAATATTCCAAAATCTATTCACTCTCATAATGCCCTTTTTTTCTTTTATTTCCCATGTTAATTTATCATTCAATGCTAAATTCCACATTTGTTTATACCACTCCTCCGCCTGTATAATTATGTCATTTCCCCAATTTCTTGCAATATATTGTCTACCCATTGTAAACATTATTTCAAGCAATTCTTTCTCATCCCTATTTAAGTTAATACTTTCCACATTTGTTAACATGGTGGTGTCTGACTCCAGTTTAATTCCCCCCCCCCCCCCCCCATAATTTCACTAATCTCTTTTTCAATTCTTATCCAAAAATCCTTTATCACCTTACAACTCGACCACATATGTTCATAAGTTCCTATTGTGTCTTTACATCTCCAACATAATTTATCCTTTTTATTATCAATCTGATGTAACCCCACTGGTGTCAGATACCACCTCCATAACATTTTATAATTGTGCTCTTTAATTCTAACCGACATAGTTCTCATTATCCTCTTTTTCCATTTATTTCTCCATGCTTCGTTTACTATCCTTATATTCAAATCCTGTTCCCACCTTTGTTTCAAGTCCTCCTGTGGATCACCATCCCTATTTATTAAACTATATAATTTGCTAACTAAACCCTTAATATTTGTTTCGCCTTTTCTAATTTTTAAAACCAATTTTTCAAATTCCATCTTTTCCCTATCTACATCAAATTCTCTCAAATATTTCCCATTCCAATTATTAACCCTCAATATCTGAAACCAATTCATTTTCAATTGTTTGAATAATGTTTTCTTTCTACTTTCATCTCCACAGATCCGTAACCAGTCTTTCACCAGGAAAACTTCATTTTTATCCAATATTTCTTTTATTTCTTTATCTATTTTCAATGGAAAACTTGCCATGTCTGCCAATTCCAAAATCGGAGAGATATTTGGGGCCAAATCCTTCTTTAATTTTTCCCCCACACATTCATCATTGTATTATTAGTAACTATTTTTCCCTTTCTTCCTTAATAGTGTTTATGTTACTTTACTTTAATTGTGGATTTTAAAGTAGTTAGCCACTTTGGGATTTCTCACAAATGCTGGAGTACATGCTATATAACAAATGTATACATGGGTCATTGTTTTATGTAAAGGATAACTCAAGATTGAGGAGTGGTCAACTTAGAAGTCGGTTTACCACCTTGGTGTATTCTAAGTACTAAGAACTCTAAGCTTACATTTTAGAATTTTACTGTTAAATGATTTTATAGTGCCTTTGTTATTCCAAAAATCCCCAAACCCAAAATCACTTTGCTCCATTTAAATTGCCAATTGTTGCTCCTTCTATTTAAAGGAGGAGGAATGCTGGGAAAGATTCTTAAAAAGGTTTTGTTGTAAAATGTGGGATTTGGTCACCCTTGCTCGAAAGCCAGTCGTATCTGACTTTAGGGTTCAGTGGTCATCTCTGTTTATAGCCAAAGAGCCAACATTTCCGTGGACATGTGGCAAGCATGACTACATAGATAACAGAGTGCATGGAATGCTGTTTACCTTCCCACCGAAGTGGTACCTATTTATCTACTTGCAATTTCTTGCTTTCAAACTGCTAGATTGGCAGGAGGTTGGACAGAGACGGGTGCTCACTCCGTCATGCAGTACTCGGGTCATGAGCCCTGACCTTCCAGTCATCAAGCTCAGTGCCTTAACCACTTGAGCCACTGCAGTCCCTAAAATGTGGGGTTAGTAGCAGTCCAAGTAGGAAAACATAAACCTTCTGAGAAATGCTTGCATTACAAATTATAGAGCTGCCAGAGTGACTTTATGCTTAATAAAGCCAAAGTAATTGAACATGTGAAAAAACTTGTGTACACTTTGAAGTTTTCCCAAAGGTGTAAAAATTGAAATTGGTAAAGAAATACTGATGGGAAAAACAAATTATAATTGGTTTCAATATTAAAAATCTCCCTAGAGGAATCTATTGGGGAAAGAGAGGTTTAAAATATAGCTAAGTTTTAGAAAATAATAATGAAAAAGACATTTTATGCTTGTGGTGCAGAATCCAATGTCATGTGAACAGTCGTCAATTATTGTAATGGGACTATAAGAGCTGCAGGACCTGGGCTGGTAGCATTTTTTTCTGTGGCCCATTTGCACATTCCTCAGCTACTTACAGTATGTTTCCCAGCATCAAGGAGAACTCGAACACGGTTCTTTCTGCAGTCTAAGTGATTTATTGCAGTGCAAACAAACATTTCCCTAGCAAAAGGGTGCCAAAACAATAAACCTAAGGCCAACAGGGCCCCTTCCTTTCATAGTACACATTCACCAAATGAGAAAGAAGACTAACACCTACACACCCTTATCCTCACCTCACCACGGTGGCATCGTGTTGCATCATTTTATACCATTTCCATCACCCCCTTCTATCAATCACAGTTTTTATCCAACCTTGGCCTTCATAGCAATGGTCTGAGGCCTCCTTACCCTCTCTGCGGTAACTATCGGCCAGAACTATACGTACAGTCTTTTGCTCTTCCCCTGTCAAGGCCAATCCCCCCTCCTTTACGAAACTGCCTCCGATAAGCTGGATGGCTAGAGAGAGATTACTCCCTTCCTCCAGCCACAAGTTTGTCTTCTTGCTCTTATGGTCAATGGGAAGGGTTTCTCACTTCTCACCTTACACGCTCTCCTCAAGGAAAGAATCGGGGTTTGGACGCCCCGATTCTTACCTCATCAGGGAGTGAGGAACACCAATTAATGGGTTAATTACTTACATGTGCTGACTATTAGTGTGGCATAGGAAAGGAAAAAAACAAGTGATGTGATCATATTACAAAATAACAGTTTACATAGCTTGTACAGGTCCTGATTGTTTATAAAACACAAGCCTTGAACCATTTATCCGAGCATCGGCAAGTTTAATCTACCCTCCAGGGTCCTTTCCCCGAAAATCCCCAGGGCTACCATTACTGCCGCCCTTCAGGCCAGGCCATGCAGCTGTCTGAATGCCATTAGGGCAAGCCAACAAGGGAGCAAACCCCACTTTCAGATCTTTAATGTGATACACACGAGGGGTTTCCTCTGGCAACTGCACCAAGATATTGAGGCATAGCTGTCAAGTATCCCGTTTGGGCCGGGAAACTCCCATATTTTACCCTCCTTCCCGCCGTCCTCCTGTATTAGTAAGACTGCAATGCCCTAATGCTGCCAATGGAGGTCAGCACAGGATAAGCATAGCTGTCAAGTTTCCCATTTTGGCTGGGAAATTTTCCTTATTTCCAAATCCAAAACTTGACAGGTATGAATTGAGGGCATCTAGTTTCTGATGGACCACCTTTGATTTTTCCCAAGGAACACCCTCAGCTTGGGACAGAGGAGGCTTCACTATTACCCAATCCCCCACTCCTAGCTCAAAGATTTGTTCAGGGGTCATAGACAAGCCAGAGAATTCACTCAGGATGTTCTGTAGGGCTGGAGGAGGGAGGATCTTTCTTCCTTCCCAATTAGCTCTTATGGTCAATGAGAGGGGTTTCTCACTCCTCATCTTACAGAGACATTCCCCATTCCTGATGTGTCCTGAAGCCTCGACAATTTACTCTAGGAAAACAAAAGATGCTTTTATTTTAGCCAATAGCCCTTTTGTGGCATCTGAATTGGAGGAAGCTATAAACAGTATGAAACTGAATAAAGCAGCAGGTATCGATGACATAGGAACAGAGCAAATAAAGCAATTTGGTTCTCACACTTTGGAATAGCTCCTGCAATTAATGAACAACTGCATAGATGAACTTAAGGTTCCTAAATTGTAGAGTCAGGCTAGAGTTGTTGCTTTATTGAAATCAGAAAAACCCCAGATTACCTGAAATGTTACTGTTGTGTATGTAATGTTGTGTTAATACATTTCAACAAAATGATCCTCCATTTTGAGTTCTTCTCAGAGCCAAACTATCGCGAGACTGGGGTTCGTGCCATTCTACCTCAAGACGCGCAAATGGTCTCCAGTCAAGGATCACCCCACTCTCTCCCTAGTTTCAGGAACCAATCCAATTGTTTCCTGCCAAAATGTATTCTTCCCAAGTTGTATATAAGGCACTGCTGCGCAGTTGTTAAGTGTGTTCAGTACCCAAATAAAGTTGTGTTTCGCCCTGTTATGCTGGCTGCTGCTTCTTAATAATAATAACAACAACAATAATAATAAATTTTAATTTATATCCCGCACTTTCTCAGCTGAAGCCGACTCAAGGCGGCAATACATGATTGCATGCTGTCTGCGCAGCAGACAGCAGCAGAAAAGCAAAATATGATAATGATAGAAGAAAGAAAGAAAACAGGCATATAATACAAAATTTACAACGGCACGATCAATATAATGCAAAAATACAATTAAATCAATAGAAAGGTTCAAAAAGTCCAAGCAGCAAATACAAGCCTGCGCTCACGTCAAGTCCAACATGCGCTCATGTCAAGCCCCACAGCTGGCTCCCATCCCTGGAGAGATGGCATGGCTCCGGGGAGAGCATGGACCCTCTGTGCGGCGGTGGCGGCTTTTCACCCCTTCCAGCCAGACGTGGCTTGGAAGGGGGCGGCGGCAAGCACAGCTGGCTTCCATCCCTGGAGCGATGGCATGGCTCTGGGGAGAGTGTGGACCCTCTGTGTGGCGGTGGCAGCGGCTTTTCACCCCTTCCAGCCAGGCATGGCTTGGAAGCAGGTGGCGGCGGCAGGCACAGCTGGCTCCCATCCCTGGAGCGATGGCATGGCTCCGGGGAGAGTGTGGACCCTCTGTGTGGTGGTGGCGGCTTTTCACCCCTTCCAGCCAGGCATGGCTCAGAAAGGGGTGGGGACGGCAGGCACAGCTGGCTCCCATCCCCGGAGCAATGGTGATAGCACCAAAGCTACCAACCAGGATCACTCCTTTGCCACCTTTATAAGGCACTGGAATGAATGATTTACAATAGTAAATCTGAATTTATTGATGGGAAGATCATGAAGGAGCAAGCAGGCTTCAGGCCAGGCAGGTCATGTTGTGGGCAAATTCTTAACCTTATGCAACATGTTTAGAATGGCTTCAAAAGAAAGCTAATTACAAGAGTGGCCTTCATTGACCTAACTGCAGCATACGATGCTGTCAATCATAGCATTCTGCTCTGTAAAACACACACACACAGTCAATCATAGTAAAATAGACACACACACAGGGTCAATTAATTTAAAATCCATTTAGTAAGACTTTATTTTCTGTCAATAATTAAAGCTATATATGCCATTCATATTTGGTTCCAGCAGTTCTTCTTCCTTCAAGAGTTTTCACCTTGACAGCCATTATATTTATGCATTGGACATACCTCCTATGGTATGTGAGATGGCTCAGTACTTAACAGTGAACTTGACGGAAGACTTAAATGGGAATTAACATTCTGCTAAGCCCTAAAAAGGATTTTGCTATGTGTTCAATGCATTATGAGCCATAATGACTGCAATTTGTTTGGCAGATTTAATCTAAAGTTAAAGTTTTTTGAGCAAATTAATTTTTGAGAATTAATGTTTTAGATTTAATTGCATTGGTACTGTGCTATCAAGGTTTGTATCTGGTTCACAGAGTTGAGTGCTCTTTGGTATTATGTTATCTGACTGTTTTATTATTCTATTTATTCCTGTGTTGTCTGATGTTTTTCTGTATTTCTTGAGAGCTGCCTAGAGTAGTGTAGAACACTAATTATTGGTGGGATAAATAAAATAAATAAATAAATAATCTTTATATTCTCTTTAGTTGAAAAGGAAGGATTTAATGCATCTTTAATTCTTTCAATGGGTGTTAACAATTTCTTAATGTTGCCTGCATTGTGTCCATATTTTATGTTTGTTATCTTGTATTATTGATTTCATTTTGCTTTTTTGTTTTAACATTTTAAGGTATTTATGGTACAATAGCTAGCTCTTAATAAATATTGACAGGCTCCCACAACACAGACATGATCCAACACTTCTAATGAATGAAATGGTTATGTATATTTCATGAGAGTGTGAAAAAATTGCAGCCATTTATTTTTCATAATCTGAAGATTGTTTAAAATGGCAAAAGCTGTCTGGTGTGTGTGTGTGTGTCTGATTATGTATTTTACCTGATGGTATGTACGTGTATCATATACAGTGATGCACTGCAAAAAAAATTACTACCTACTCTGTGGGCTGGCCAAATATGTGGGTGGGTCAAATTTGTGGGCATGGTCAAACATCCTGAATTATGAGCTATGGAGGTGGGTGTGGCCAATCAAGGGGGCATGGCCTGGAGGAATTTCCGCTACCGGTTCTGCAGAACCTGACTGACAGAACCTGCTGCAGTGCATCACTGATCATATATACTAATCACACTATCACTTTCTGGGTGAACCCAATGCAGAATGGTCAGCTGCCTTATGTGTTGCATAAGGTTAAGTACTCAACAGGTGAGTCCATTTGTAGATATGGCCTATCTCTTGGCCTCCCTGATTGGCCAGTTGCCCTGCTGTGTGAAAAAATAGCCTGTGTAACCACAACGGAGGCTGGGAATGAGACAGGTGGAGCCAAGATAGTAGTTACCATGCTGCCTAGCCTTGTGGGGTTGTCACAGACTACAGTACTGCTTCTCACTGTGTCAGGACAGCAACAACTACCACACACAAGGAAGAACACAAGAAAGAACTCCAAGGTCTGGAGTGGTACAACGATCTGTAGGTAAAAACATTCTAAAGGGGGAGAAATCCCTCTTCAAAATAGTCCAATAAAGATTGAGCATACTCCATGTGCATGAAATAATGACTGTTGGGGAGCAGAATGGAATGGGGCAACTGGGATCCTGAAAAGAAGGATTCCACCAGGCAATATTTTGTTATCTAACCTTGCCTGTTGTAATCCTACATGTTTATCGTATACACTATGAATGTTGTAAGCTAGTGTACCTTTCTATGCATAAGCCTAGAAACATACAGTACATGAATGAAGTTATTCATACTTTGAAAAATACTTCTTAATTACTTTTCCTCCCATTTTTTTAAAGGATGAAAAGAACCAGGTCTTGGTAACAAATGCCTGGCTACAGATGGTAAGTCATTTTGCAATTGTTCAACACAAATTGTGAATACAGCATTACCAAATATGAATTTATTCAGTGCCACTCTCACTCAGGCTTTTTCACATGAAGAAAAGGATGAATAATGATGAAAACATTAGTACTGTATTAGCTAAAGATAACATCTATCTATCTATCTATCTATCTATCTATCTATCTATCTATCTATCTCATGTGTGTATGTGTGTGTGTGTGTGTGAGAGAGAGAGAGAGAGAGAGAGAGAGATGTTATATTTAGAGACTACATATATATGATTTGGCCCTCCTGGATTTCAAAGGAAGATAACCAGGTTATTTCCAGAAGAGGTTTTAAGCCAAACTGATTATCAGACAAAATGAACTACTTCCAAAACTACAACAGAATTAGATTTTAGAGTCTCCTTTAACAATACCACCAAACATCATAACCAATGGTGGGCTCCAAAAACATTTACTACCACACTGTGGCCGTGGTATGGTGGCCGTGGCCAGGGGGAAAGCCCTGTGTTGCACCTGAATTAGGACTACTTTATTTCAAAACTTGGATAGGTGGGGCCAGGCAGAATTTCTGCTACCTGTTCTGGCGAACTGGTGCGAACCTGCTGATGCCCACCACTGAAAAACATTCTGCATTTCTCTGCTTTTCCCTTCCTTTGCTGGTGGAGCAGAGATGGGGAAATCATCAGAGCCATTCTATTAGGTAGGCAGAAACAGGACAAGAAAAAACTCTGATTTTACTGGTAGATCTCCGGGTGGCTTGGGGAAAAAAGATCAGCAAGGATTTCTGGCTCAGAAATCAATTCTTTTAAATGGTTATTTAAGTGTTTTTTTTTTTAAAAAAAACTTACACACTTCTTGTTAGCAATCTGAAAGCTCTTTGGAGGAAAAAATTAAACACTTGTTTAAATTCATTTATTTTCATGCCAGAGATTACTCTGTGTTGAAAGGATTTTTGCAGGGGACACCTGAATGAGGCTCCTTTCATGTCCCCTGTCATGCAGCTCTCAGGTATCGAACCCGTCTTTCCAGTCTCCAAGCCTAACGCCTTAACCACGAAGCCACCGGGGGAGTTACACTTGTTTAAATGATTCAGTTGAACAAGTGAATAAACAAAGGAAGTCTAAAAGGAAACGTGGCTGGATGGCTTCACTTGCTTCAGAAATTTTCAGCACCATAGCCTTTAAATGTGGTGTTGGAGGAGAGTTTTGAGAGTCCCCTGGACAGTGAGGATAACAAATAGGTCGATCTTAGAAGAAATCAACCCTGATTGCTCCTTAGAAGGTCAACTAGTAAAGATGAAGTACTTTGGACATCAAATGAGAAGAGAGGATTCACTTGAGAAAGCCTTGATGCTGGGAAAGGTGGAGGGCAAAAGAAGAAGGGGGCGGCAGAGAATGATATGGCTAGATGGTATTGTAGACACAATGGGCGCAGAGCTGGGTGGGTTGAAGAGGATGGTGGAGGACAGAGGTGCCTGGAGGACAATGGTCCATGGGGTCGCAAAGGGTTGGAATCAACTGTGCGACTGAACAGCAAACAACATAGCTGACAATGTTGGCACTGAGGTTGAGATGAGGGGTGTAATAAGCACTTAACAGGGTTTTTTCCTCATCTGTCCTAGTAATTTTTTACATTTTGCCTTGATGCAAAATTGTTTTGGACTGCCAAAGAGACAGATATTTCCTGGAATAAACTAAGTTTATCAGGCTGCGTTTACTCAGGTGTTTGTAAAGACTTACATATATATTGAAAGGAATGAGAAGGCAGTACCATGAAAGAGTAATTTACAGGCAGCAAAGCTGTCCCAAGTCATTTGGTACCTGTGGCAAACCTCCAAATGGTGCCTTCTCAAATGGAAAATTGAACAGAACTGTCAGTGGCATCTTCATTTAATGTTGGTCATCAGACAATGTCTTTCATTGAATTCACCGTGGAAGGTAGCAGCACTGCGGTGGCTTAGTGATTAAGACACTATTTCAAGAAGCTTGGAGATTGGAAGGTTGATTTTCGATACCCGAGTACTGCATGACAGATCTTGGGGACATGAAACGAGCCTCATTCAGGCATTCCCTGAGTGGAGTTTCTCCAGCAAAAATCCCATCAACCCAGAGTAATTTCTGACATGAAATTTATTTACTGTGGGAGGTATTGAGCAAGTGACATGGCACTCTCCTCCATCACTTTTAATGCCATTTCCCAGCACCTCTTTTTAAAGACAACCTGTTCACTGTACCGAGTGGTAGGGCTGACCCCAGGGACTGCAGTGGCTTAATGGTTAAGACGCTGAATTTGATGTCTGGAAGGTGGCAAGTCAGCAGTTCGAGACATGAGTGCTGTGCGATGGAGTGAGCTTCTGTCACTGTCCCAGCTCCTGCGAACCTAGCAGTTTGAAAGCAAGAAATTGCAAGTAGATAACTAGGACTTCAGTGGCTCAAGTGGCTAAGACACTGACTGGGAGGCGGAAGGTCAGCAGTTCAATTCCCGAGTACTGCAGGATGGAATGAGCTCCCGTCTTTGTCCCAGCTCCTGCCAACCTAGCAGTTCGAAAGCAAGAAATTGCAAGTAGATAAATAGGGACCACTTTGGTGGGAAGGTAACAGCGTTCTGTGTGCTCCGGTGTCTAGTCATGCCTGCCACATGACCACGGAAATGTCTGCAGAAGCAGACAACGCTGGCTCTTCGGCTTTGAAACAGAGATGAGCATTGAACCCTAGAATTGGATACGACTGGCAAGGGAAACCTTTACCTTTACCTTAACTAGGTACCACTTCATTGTGAAGGTAACAGTATTCCATGTGCTCTGGTGTCTAGTCACACCTGCCACGTGACCACGGAAATGTCTGCAGACGCAGACAGCGCTAGCTTTTCGGCTGTAAATTGAGATGAGCACCATACCCTAGAGTCGGATACGACTGGCTTTCAAGCAAGAGTGACCTTTATCTTTACCTAGGGCTGGCCCTTATAGACATAGCCATAATTCTTGGAACTTTTTGCTCCACTCAGTGAGATGGTTCATTTCAGTGTACCATCCCATTTATAACCTTTCTTGTGACAGTAGTTTCCTGTTACTGGCACAATCTGTTCATCATTTTGCCTGCTTTTTCATACTGCAACAAAACTGTATAGTTATTTTGGGAAGGAGAGGAATAGATTTCCTTACCACTGTGAATGTTCTTATGTTACTATCTTTCTCTACAGTCATGGACTGATGCATATTTGTCATGGGATCAGTCTGAATACCCAGGAGTACAGAACTTAAGATTCCCATCTGATCAGATCTGGGTGCCAGACATTCTTCTATACAACAGGTAAGGAAGAAGTGTAAGGATGTGACCACACAGAATTTCATGGTAGGTTGATGAAAACCTCTCTGTACTACACCCTTGCATTTAAATCTCTCCCTTGGTCCACAAAGGAAATAATTATTTCAAGAAGCTATCTTTCAAGTGTCAAAACATCACAAAGCCCTTATTTCCCCTCACCCTTCTCATCACTATCACCACTCTCTTACCTACCCCTCCCTTTGTCGTTCAGATCCTTTTTACTGTATAGCCCAATGTTTCCCAAACTTTAGTTTGTGGACTTCAATTCCCAGAAGCCTAAGCCTCTTCCCCAAAGCACTGGTCAGCCAGTGTACTGACTTAGGCTTCTGGGAACTGAAGTCCTTCATGGGGCGTATGCCCCACTTTGGAACCACTGGTTTAGCCTATGAAAATAGCCCTGAGCTGACAAGACATAGTAAGCAGCTAAATTAGTGCTGCACCAGTTTAGCACTACAGTATTAAACTAGGAAATATATTTTTTAAAGTACAATTTACAAATTACATTGCTCTTTTAATCCTTACTGGTGTAAGCAGAAGGCAGTGAAAAGAAGTAGGCTTCACTTGTACATAATGTTCCACTTTGTATATCATCAAGGACATCATCTGGATTTGCCCAAAAGTAGCCTTGAAGGACCAGTATATGTGATCACACAAGACAAAATCAAGATCAAATAATATGACTGGAAACATATTCTTCCCCTCCCCCCAAAAAAAGCCCTGCCAAATAAAACAAAAACTACCACATACTCATGCCAAAAAATCAGACGTATGCTCAATTAGTACTAATGTCATGCAGTTGCATGAATAAATATTGAAACAGTGGGGAAACATGGTACAAACAGCAGGACTGCCTTCCCTATGAGGCTGTTCCCTAAGGATGAACAAGTTGAAAAATGGCTCAAAAGTGGTCTTTCTCTTTAAAAAATTTCGCAGTAATTATTGTAGTTGTGCAAGAATGCCTCATTATCTATTTTAGAACAGTGATGGCTAACCTTGGCACTCCAGATATTCTTGAATTTCAATTACCAAGAGCCCAAGTCAGCAGTCCTGCTGATCAGGGCTTCTGGGAATTGAAGTTCAAGAACACCTGGAGTGCCAAGGTTCACCATCATTGATCTAGAACAATATTGTGTATACTGTTCCTTTACAAGTTAAATTAAACTAAATCAAAGGATGGGAAAGTAACATTTTGTAACTTTCATCCAGCATAGTTCTACACCTGGAATTTTATTTTTTCATCTCTGGGTAAAATTTGGTGAATTCTGTTTTCTAATGGATTAAAAATGCCAATCAAACAACAAACACAGGCAGCATAATATGGACAGAGCTTGATGTCTGGTTTGCCTCTTTGAGGAAGAGCTCCTCCCATAAACCATAATGGCACCATTGAAGATGTAGGGGAGTAAATCTAGAGGTTTAACTACATTATGGGGCAAAAAAATTTTTTAAACATGAACAGATATACAAATATACATATACATATACATATACATATACATATACATATACATATAGATAGATAGATAGATAGATAGATAGATAGATAGATAGATAGATAGATAGATAGATTGAACCTGCTGAATGGTTCTGAATAGAAGTGTTTGAAAATTGACATGTTTATGTTACTTGACACTTGGAACAGGTTTTGGAAACATGCAGTCATGCAGAGGTTGTTGGATTTCAATTCCAAACATGTCACATCACTGAATACGATTGATGGGAGTTGCAGTCCAACAACATCTGGATTCTCCTACCTGGAGCTTCAGTTTTGCCAATAATCTTGGCATTAATTATCATTTAGAACAGTCACACTTACTGTCTCAATGGAATACAAAATCCGCTTGTGAATGCAGCACGGCACCAGAATAAGATAGTAAATGAATAAATGAATAATACTCCGAGATCCAATGCTTGGTGAAGCCAACATATTCTTCATATGGTTATCAAGATCCAAAGCTTTTTCCGGATAATTATATAGCTTTTCTGGGAACAACCCTTTCCTCAGGGATCTAGAAATGATTAATAACATATTTATGAGACAACCATAGTAATACCCAAACCAAAACTGAAAGGTTACAAATTATTTACAAAGAATTATTTACAAAATTATTTACAAACATTATTGTGCCAGTGCCAATGTGGCCGAAAATATCCACTATATACAGTGGATTGTAGAAACATCCGATTACATTTAACAAGACACATAGTGTTCAAAAATGTTTTCGTTTTCAATATACTAATAGACATAACAGTAAAATGCTGACAAGGTCATATAAGCACGAGTACAGAGCTAAGATTACTAAGCAAAATCCTGGATAGCTTACCTTAGAGCGATATAGTGACTATTGAAGTGGTAATTTTTTGAATTAGTAATTTTTTCAAAATAATATTTTTTCCATCATCCAGCCTCGTGGCGAAATCTCCTTATTGTGCTGTAGACGTTAGAAATGCTGAGAACATGCATGCCCTAAATAAGGCTCTAATGGTTACAGGTGTGCTGCTTTACAGGTGCAGATAATGAGCTCTGGCTTTAATCATTTAGAGGAAAGGTGACAGATCCAAGTCGAGATTTAACCCATGAGGGGTAAGAGTGTTAAAAAGGTGGATGAAAAAGGACTCCCTGCGTAAAAGTGCCTTGTTAAGATCTATCAATTCATAAGGCTTGGGGACAACCTGTTCTAACACTGTGAATCTGAAATCCATTTCGGAATGCCCCATCTCCACAAAATGTGCAACTAGGGGGGCTTGCATATCTTGGTTTCTGATTTTTGATTTGTGTTCACATACCCTGGTCCTCAGTGGCCTAAGGGATTTTCCAATATACATTTTATCACAAGAACATTGGATTAAGTATACAAAGTTAACACTACCACAATTTGTAAATTGCTTTAATTTATGGTAGTAGTTCCTAGCTGGTATGAAAATCTCCTTAGTTTCCCAACACAACTTGCATGAGATACAACCGTGGCAGCGGAAATGTCCTACAACCGGGGACCTGTTTTTAAGTAACTGAGCCGTGTGGTCAGATCTAGTTAAAATATTGCCGATGGAGGCAGTTTTCCTGAGACCTACTCTGGGCAGGATTTCACATCCCGGGATATGCTGTACAATATGCCAGTGCTTGTAAACTAGTTTTCTTATTTCCTTGGCCAGTGGGGAAAACTCTAGAGAGAAGAAAAGACCACTGCAGCCCCCTCGTTGCCTCTGTTCTAATAGATATCGTCTTGGGGTATCCACAACCTTAGAAAAACCTTTATCGATAATGTACTCAGAGTAGCCTCTGCTCTTGAGTTTGGACTTAATTGCTTGCAATGTTTTTAAAAATCACGGTTGTCCGTGGAGTTCCTTTTAGCCTTGGCAAATATATCGTAGGGTATATTGTTTTTAACATGGTATGGGTGATAAGAGCCATACTCTAAGAATGGGCTTCTATCTGTTGGTTTCCTGTATGACATATTTTGGGGTAGTCTTTCTGTTGTGTATGAAATGTAACTGCTGCATTATACCTTTAAGATGAATGTAACCACTTCAGGAAAAGAATGTATCCTTTAACAATCTGTAATAGAACACAATGTATCTCAGCTGTATGAGAATGCGAGCTTGCTACCAGAGAGGGGAGCAGTGAGCATTCAGCTCACATGGTACAAATTCCCCAACCATCTCCAACCGCGGGAAACATTCCCGCCACGACACACCTGGACAAGAAGGGCGTGACTCCAGATGACATCACACCGACAGTAGCCAATAGGCTACCGTGTAGCAACATTCAAAATGTATAGTCACCGTATAAAAGGAGCTGTATCACCGCCATTACCTCGTGTGCATACTGTATGCCATGCAATAAAGATGGGTTAAGCCTTGTACTGCTGCTTCCAATGTCTGGATTCCCTGAACACCAAACTTTCAGAGGCTGAAATTTGACTTTGTTATTTCAATGTAAGATCAATTCTTCAAAACCAAGTTTACACAAACAGATTGTAAATGATAAAGAGATGAGTATAGATTTTGTTAAAGTAACATGATTACCTATCAGTGATGGATCAGAGTTAACCTGTCTTCTGTTAATTGTAATATCCAGTCAGTGGCACGAAATCAGTAAATTGGGGTATTTGAAACTCTTACCCTAGCAGTGCAAAAAATATTCATTGTACATAATGCTAGTAATGATATATTTAGTTATTTATTACAACGTGACCTAAATCCTGCTTTTTAATGTAGTAAATTGCACTAGAATAAGTCCATTGAATCAATGTCATGAGGAATTTGGTGAGTCTACTTCTTCATAAGTGCCGTTGATTCAAATGGAACTACTCTAATTGCAACTTACTTTAGCACAATAAATTGGAGTTGGAATAAGTCCAGTTGGAATTTGGTGAGAAATTTATTCACCAAGTCCTCATAGATTCCATGACCCTACTCTAGTGTGGCTCACTAAGATAAACAGGATTTCACCAATAAATCCAAACACTAACCAACATCCATTTAATCCTCTCTCCCGCCCCCGCCCCTTTTTTTTTGCAGTGCAGACGAAAGATTTGATGCAACATTTCACACAAATGTTTTGGTAAACTACTCGGGGTCTTGTCAATATATACCCCCAGGTAAGAAACTTTGTAAAGCATACTTTTAAAATAAACTGATAGTTAATTAATAGAAAAAGGATGAATATTTGTGAATTGTATTGCTTTTGAAATGATTTTTTGTACTATTGTAATGTGATACTCTGTAATTTTTATTGTATTAAGGTAATTGTGATACTTTGTGATTCTCTGTTAGCCGCCCAGAGTCGCTATGTGAGTGGGACAGCATACAAGTTGAAATAATTATTATTATTATTATTATTATTATTATTATTATTATTATTATTATTATTATTATTATTATTATTATTATTATTATTATTATTATTATTATTATTATTATTATTATGAGGAGGAGGAGGAGGAGGATTGAAAAAACTAAGCTATACAGTGCATTGTTGGCATGAGTTTTAATTACTGTGGCACAAAAATATAGTGTAGTTCTTGTTCTTGTTTAAAGCATGAAAAAGCAGAGTCTGTACAAATATCTAACAATCAGATGTTCTTTTTATGAAATTGGCAATCAGTTAAGGGGAATATCTATGTATTTCAAGTACTGAGTGATTATTTTCTTATTGTAATCTGCACATGTCTTTCATCTAATTTCCGTTGTATGAGGAAAACAGAATTGAAGGAAGATATTGAGAGAGTAACATTACAATTATATGCTCAACAATTCAAATGTAATTATTGAGTTCAGTAGAGCTTTAGGAAGAAATATATACAGGATTGTTGTCCAAAATATTTTAATTGTTCAAGTCACAATCCTACAAGTTGAAAGTGTATGCAAGTCCCACTAAAAGTGAATTCCTCTACATACCTCCTCAGAAATAAATCTCCCAAGCTTTGTAGAGTGTAATGCCAGTCATATACAGTATACATGCAATACCAAAGTAGAGCATTAATAAGCTAAGCAGACAGTAAGTCTTAAGAGAAATGAAAATAATTTGAGAGAAGAGTAGCTTTTCAATGTGCACATGTATGGCTGAATCATAGAATTATAACATGGGAAAGAATCTCAAAGATCAGCTAGTCTAACTCTTGGCTGATGTTGGAAATTGATAGTTAAATTTATAGATATATCAGAGAAGGGCCTTCTCGGTGGTGGCTCCCTCTGCCTGGAATGAACTTCTAATCAAAATCTGACAGGCAACCTTTTCCCATTTACAGAGGCCTTTGCAGGGCTTCTTCCCTAGAGAAGGGAAGTCAAAAAGTAGGGTTTTGTTTTTGTTGGGCTCCCCCAACCTATTCCATGATGGTGAACCTTGGCACTCCAGATGTTCTTGGACTTGAATTACCAGAAGCCCAAGTCAGCACTCCTGCTGATCAGGGCTTCTGGGAACTGAAGTTCAAGAACAGCTAGAGTGCCAAGGTTCATCATCATTGTATTAGATCAAAGATTAGATTGCTACCTGCATAAGGGAAATTTGTCATCATCTGGGCTTGAGTATATGTATTATTATAGGTTTTATTTTGATGTTGAGAATTACTTGTTTCCTTCTTGTGTGATGTATATTGTTGTTAACCGCTGAGTTTCAATATTTATACATCCTGATTCTAAATAACTACCCACCCACCCCATTTGTACTTTATTTTGCTATTTATAATTAGTCTACTTTGTATAGTCTACTTTATATTTGGAAATCAAGGAATATGTATGGTGACTTTTTGCTGAAGTACAATAAAGTGAAATGTATCTAGTAGGTGATATTCTGTCCAAATCCAGAGCAGCCAAAGCCATAAGGTTAAAACAACAAAAATAACCCATTGTAGCAGTTTTCAGAGGAAGCCTATTAGTCTGTTTCAAGACATGTAACAAGAACAAAAAACAGAGTAAATAATTATCCGCTTAAGCATCAGAGCAGACTGTGTCTTTGAAGCATCTTTATTGTTTTCCCTTTTCCCTTGTTATCTTTGCTCAGATAATAAAATAATTGGATGACAAACAAGACATGATAAATATTTCTCCTTTACATAGTTTAGACTGGTGTCACATGAAATATTGATGCCAAAACAGGCAGACCCTAGAAGAAAACAAAATAAATCAAAGACTGAGAAAGGGAGAGTTGTGTTTTTCCTGGACAGTAAGATAATAAAAAAATGTTCTAGATTGAAAGGGATTTTTCAGCTATTACAGGTCTCTTCGATTATCATAGCCATTATAATTTTTGCTTTGTTCTGTAAAAATATCATAATCATAAACAGATTTTTAGCATGTTTCATCCATTATTTATCACCAGGTTTCATAAATGGAGAATGCCCCACTGAACTTTTTTAAACTAAAGGAATCATTTCTGGTGGAGTTAAATGTGATGATGCATGCCTAGTGTCTTTGACTAGGATTCTCTTTAATCATATATAATATATAAAGCAGAATGTGTGGTTATTTGTTTCATTTAAAAGGCAAAAGGAGTGTGAGGGCAAATGCTAAATCCTGTCCCTGCTACAGCTTACTTCTCTAATTCCCTACCCACTCAGATATTTTTCTTTCAAGTGGTTTAACTTTCATGTACTGTCAACTTCCCTGTGATTTGGGGCGATCCTAATAGAGGTTTCAAGATATATGAGATGCTTAAGGAATGGTTTCACCAGTGTCACTTTTCTGTGGGTTTCTATGTCTGAGCATGGATTTGAACTCACATCTCCTGAGCTCTAGTCCATCACTCTATCTCCTCAATCACGCTGGCTACTTTAATGAGGGTGATCTTGCTTCGATTTCGTTTAGAAATCTGGGATTTTTACATATTTCTTCTTGAACCGGCCGGAACAGCTTGAATCCGGGAAAATCCTGGAAAACCAGGTCATATAGCAACCCTAGCTTGGGGAGAACCTAGCCGGCCATTTGGACGGCCTCGTATCATTACCTTGACCTGCTCTCTATTTGGGATCCATAACAGGCCCAACAGTGAGGAGCAAGTGAAAACAAAACTGAAAGATCTTTGGATCCAAACTCCGCTGACAAATCTTCCTCACTGTGTAGCCTGAAGACGACTCATGAAGTTGTGAAGAAAGCAACAGTTATTTATGTTAAATTTGAGCCACACCCAAATACCCCATACTTTTCTGCTTGGCCCCTTCTGGCGGACTGATTTCCTTCTTTGGGTTGGGATTGGCAAATGGCATTCTGCTGGCACAATTTGCACAGGCAAATGCCTGCCTTCGTGGAGGCTCTTTCTGATGGAGGAAAGAGATTGCTGGACAAGGAACAACATTAAAGGAGGATATAGCTGAAGATATGCAGAAATGCATACCTGAGATAAACAGATGATACTACTCTAATGGTGGAAAGTGAAGAAGACCTAAAGAGCCTCTTGTTGAGGGTGAAAGAGGTGCGAGGGTGAAAGAGGTGAGTGAAAAAACTGGTCTGAAACACAACATCAAAAAAACCAAGATCATGGCAACTGGCCCCATCACTCCCTGACAAATAGAAGGGGAGGAGATAGAAGTAGTAACAGACTTTATTTTCCTGGGATTCAAGATCACTGCAGATGGTGATTGCAGCCATGAAATAAAAAGACACTTACTTCTTGGGAGGCAAGCAATGAGAAACCTAGGTAGCATAATAAAGAGTAGAGACATCACCCTGCCTACAAGAGTCTGCATAGTTAAAGAAATGGTATTCCCAGTTGTAGTGTATGGCTGTGAAAGCTGGACCATAAGGAAGGCTGAGCACAGAAGAATAGACACCTTTGAACTGTGGTGCTGGAGGAGACTCTTGAGAGTCCCCTGGACTGCGAAGAGAACAAATCAGTCAATCCTGAAGGAAATCAACCCTAACTGCTCATTGGAGGGACAAATACTGAAGATGAAGTTCAAGTACTTTGGCCAACAAATGAGAAGAGAGCACTCACTCAAGAAGGCCTTGATGGTGGGAAAGATCCAAGGCAAAAGGAGAAGGGGATGCCAGAGGATGAGTTGGCTAGATGGCATTGTCGATGCAATGGGTGTTGATCTGAGTGGGGTGCGTTGGATGGTGGAGGACAGAGGAGCCTGGCGGACGATGGTCCATGGGGTCACAAACGGTGGGACTTGGCTGTGCAATTGAACAACAACATAGCTGAAAATCTCAACCTCCCCTACATCACTTGGAGGACCCTGAATAGGCTGAGCATCGGAGTCCCTAAATGCAAGACCAACATGCTCAAGTGGGGATATCTGGCAGACAACAACACACGGCATGAATGTGGAGGGACACAGAATCCGGCTCATTTACTGGTCTGGTGATTGATACCAGAGACATGTACCGATGAGGACTTGGGTTTGGGTAATGACAAAGCCAAGAAAGGGGCTTCATTTTGGCAGTCCAGGTTTTGATCAGGACATGAAAGAAGAACAAGTGGCTACTCTCAGATCTTTGTGTCTCCTTGTCAGTGGCCTGTGGCAAATGACAGGTATTGGACAAACAGCAAATTTTAGACAGTCAAAAGTTTTGTTGGCAAACATTTTGCCTAGCCTCAGATCTACAGTAATTTTTCTTCAAAATGATTTTTTTTGGGTGTGTGTGTGTGTATGAATTCTGGGTAAAGGAGGCATAGGCCCCATTCAACTTTAAAGAAGCTTCAGCTTCTAATTCTGATATGTCTTTGCAAAGCATGACTGAAACTTAAAATTGTAAGCATCATTTGTTAACAGATCAATTTGGGGATGCATTTCAAAACTATCTGCCCTGTTGAACGCTTGATAGCAGGTGGATGCAATTGCAATTTCTTCCCATTTAGCTCTTGTCCTAAGGATCATATCCTTTTTGTCATTCTTGGGGGGAAAATCATAAACATATTTCTAATTACAGGCATCTTGAAGAGCACATGCTACATTGATGTTCGCTGGTTTCCTTTTGATGTGCAGAAATGCGATTTGAAGTTTGGTTCGTGGACACATAATGGCTGGCTGCTTGATCTGCAGATGCTGGAAGCTGATATTTCCAATTACATATCAAATGGTGAATGGGATTTAGTAGGTAAGCAGGCTTACTTAAAGAATATTAATGAACCTTTAGTGTGTGGGACCAAAGACAACGAACAGCCGAAAGGTTGGCTTAACACAGGTTTATTGCATGATGATCCAGGGGGAACATGAGGTAATGGCGGATGGGTAGCTCAATATATACAGTGGCTATACATTTGAATGTGGCTCCTCGACAGTCTATTGGTTACTGTCCGTGTGACGTCACGGACGGTCACGCCCTTCTTGTCCAGGTGTAGGTGATGGCGGGAATCTTCCCGCGCTGTTGTTTGCTGGTGAGTCTGGGCCAGGAGAGCTTGAACGCTCGCTATTGCCACCAGGTGGTCATTAGCTCGCGTCCTATTGCAAGGGCTACAATTAAGCAGCTGCTGGTTATAATGTTATACAAGCATGGTTACATTGGATACACGTGAATGAATACATTGTAAAAGGTATAGTCATAGAACACAACAGAACCCAAGCCAGTATTTCCCAAAACCTTGTTAGTTTTAAAAATAAACCAAACTTTTTTCTAGATTTTGGATGCAGGTTCACTACACCCTGAGCCATTTTGCTGAACAAGACGCATGCAGTAGAATTACCTGTCCTAAGAAGGTGCTTTTAACCCCTTGCATCTCTTTATGGGGTGCTACAGTGGACATCCCATAAAGCAACCACATGTCTGTTTTTCTCCATGATGTATGAGTTGGGATTTGTGAATACCATCCACTGAAGTACATTCTGACTTATTTGTTGCATAAAATGCAGCATACAGTGGTACCTCAGTTAACGTAATTAATGCATTCTCCAGGACATTTCTTACAGTGAAAATTACTTTAACTGAATTTCCTATAGGAATGCATTGAATGCAATTTCCCATAGGGATGCATTGAAAACCAAATTAACTAAAATGCAGTTTTCCATAGGAATGCATTGAAACCCAATTAATCCGTTCCAGGAAAAATTCCGTAAACTGAGCCACTGTTTTCTATTCATTTCCTTTTGTTGTGCGATTTTTATGTTAACCCAGCCGTTTATTAACCACTGTATTCATTTTGATCCAGTCGGTGTATTTGTATTTTTCAAAATAATGAAAAAGCATAACAAAGATGAAAATAAATGGCAGGTGAAACTGTCATCACTTATTGCTCAACTTCCAGGGTGTTGGCAAGCACCTTCCAATTTCCTCTCTCCCTGCCCACTGAAAGCTATTCAATTTACTTCTTGACCTGCTCTCTCATCCTTCCATGAATCCATCCTGTATTAGTTGGCCACTCTTACCCATCTTTCAGTTTTCCTTGGATGCTCTGAAATGAAAGCTCCACTTTTGGATTGATCTGAATGCCATTTGCTTTGAATTGGTTCAGAGCTGGACAAATACTCCACTCTGTTTGTTTGTTTAAGTAAATCATTCAGTTGCTCCTATGTCCACTCTTAATAGGGACAGCCAAAAATTCACACAGTCGGTTCTAATGAAGGTGAACGAGCTTTTTGTTTTGATGTTCTGAATTTTAAAGTACTCTTCATTGGACTGGATGTTATGCAAAGAGAAAGGTTGGCCTGATGTCATAGGTTCACAAACTCTGAATTTTGTTGGCATCTTCTTCCTCCTCCTCCTCCTCCATCCCTTCAGGTGTTGAGGGAAATACAAGGTTCTTGTTCTGGCACTTCTTGTGGCCTCCACCAGTATTACTTCATGTTCTTGTAATCTGTCTCTGATGTTATTTCTCCACTTTCCTCTGGATCTGCCTCGTGCTCTTTGTCTTTCTCCTCTTTTCGCATATGCCTTGAATGGTATGGTATGTTGTTGGCTAGAACCATATTAATCCTGCATGATTCATTAAGAGCTACATCTACTTCTTTGGCATGTGCCATGTGAGATGCAGTTTGTCAAGCACCTTTCTGAAATGGAGGCATGAGAACATTTTCATGACAGACAGAGCTTCCCCAATAAGTTAAAAAAACATTGTGAAATCAATTATACTTCTTATTAGAGCTTGGGCTTCATAGATTCCCCAGGCTTTCCATTTTAGGGCTTGTTTTCTGTGTGGCAATTTCAGCCAAGGCTGGTGAGCTTTTCCAGACATACCTTTGGGGCTGTCTTGGAGAACGTATATCCTTTATGGGAATTAACAGAGATTTTTTTAAGTAAAGTGGCATACGATCTTTGAGACATAGGTGCAACGTTTACTCATGCAAAAACAAAGAAAAAGTTTTGAATCATTTCAGATTGGTTGTACTCAGTGATGGGCATCAGCAGGTTCAACCCAGTTCACCAGAACTGGTAGCAGAAATTCTGGCTGGCCCTGCACATCCAAGTTTTGAAATATAGTACAGTAGTCCTAATTTGGGTGCAATGCAGGGCTTTACCCCTGGCCATGTCCACCATACCACGCCAACTGTAGTAGTCAATTATTTTGGAGCCCACCACTGGTTGTACTATAAACAGCTTTTGACAACTACAACCCATCATGCTGCACCTTTGAACTCTATCATAACTATTGATTGCTATGTGTATCTGATGGAAAGAAGCTTGAAGAATGGGCCATTACATATGACAGTCCTGTAATGAAATTGACTAGAGAAATGGTAAACACTTTAGTCTTATTATAATTCTTAAGAAATGTTGACAGTTGCAGTAATGGAATATTCTGTACCATGCATTTTCAGCCTGGTATTTCTCAGTATGTGTACACAATCAAATAGCTGGCTATTTAGCTCAATAGTTTAGGTATCTGACTGCAGAGTCAGAGGTTGGGAGTTCAATTCCGCATTGTGCCTCTTGAGAGAAGAGCCATGGGCAGGCTGCACATTCCCGGAGCACCCCCCAGAAGAAGGGAGTGCTAAGCCCTTCTGTGTATTCTGTACCTAGAAAACCCTGGAAAGAGTCACCATAAGTCAGAATTGACTTGACAGCATATGATTACTGTATTATGATTTGATATAATCAGATGGCCAAGGAGATACATTCACATTATGAGACAATTGAACCTCCATCGGCAGGTGTTCCTTTCCCTTTATTTCTTCAGACACTAGAAATTACAGCAGCCACAGTTTTTCAAACTAGAAAGGGTAGATGCATTAAAGGGCTCTTTTGAGGGCAAAATCTAAAAAAGTCATGGAACTACTTTAGAAGACCAACAACCTCTAAGATGGGGTTTTTATAAGGAAGAAAATTAACATTTTTAAGTGGTCTTTAATCAAATCTCAGTTCTCTAGAGCTGAACTCCCTTCCTGGTCCTGCAACAGGGATTGTCTGGCATTTATTACTACCTCCCACTATCTCTCTGGTATGATGAATGTGCCCAGATTGGTCAGGCACCAAGGATTGTGTATCCTCAATGAACATGTTTGGGGTACCTACTGCTCTAAAGTTGGTAAGCTTTAACATCTTAGGAATATGACTAAGTAAATGCAAGTACAGATCTTTGGTGGGGATGTCAAGGGCTGTGAGTACTGTAGTGAGTTTTCAGGAAGAACAGAAGACAGTTGATTGATTTGAGGAATCTCACGTGAGCAAGCTTTGTGTTAGTATTTCCATTTCCCCTTTACTTGTGGTTTTCAATTCTAAGGGCACAGTGTGGTGAGTGCTACTCAATACCCTGATTTGTTGATTTGGCAAACTAACTTTAGACAGTACTTTCACATTCTGTTCTATTGTCTTAGCTCAGAACAATTCAGATGTCACAAAGTACCGTATTTTTGGACCATAAGATGCACTCCCCCCCCAAAAAAAAAGGGGGGGATGAGGGTGCGTCTTATAGTCCAAATGCTGTCCAGCCAGGCTGTTGTAAAATGATATTTTACAACAGCTGCGGCTGGCTGAAGACCTCCACTGCCGCCGCCACAGCTGTTGCGGGGTGGGGAAAAACCATATGTTTAGCTGGCCATTACCACAGGTGGCCACAAGAGGGCGCAAATCACAATTTCCCATTTAAATGCATTGGAAATCTATTTCTTCTATTCTAAAACTTTTCGGTTTGTATGTTTCCAATACATTTAAGTGGGAAACCAAACCTGTGCATAAAAAGAAAAGGTTTCATTTACCTTTCTTGTTCCTGCTCCATGTGTCGCTGCTCCTTTGTCCCTTGTCACAAAAAAAACCCCACAATGAAACTTTATAAACTATGGTTTAGTGTGAACTGGGTGTGAATTGGGCCTATTAATAGAGAAGGAGAATAGATTGCTGACCTAATGATCATTGGTAACTTTCCAATAATTCAAAACGTCTAAGAACAAGGTACTGCTGAACATTGCTTCTCGTGTTATATTTCTGTGCAGGTGTCCCAGGTAAAAGGAATGAGCTTTATTACGAGTGCTGTAAAGAACCATATCCAGATGTGACTTATACAGTGACAATGCGTCGCCGCACCCTCTACTATGGACTGAACTTACTGATTCCTTGTGTCCTTATATCAGGCTTAGCGTTGCTTGTTTTCTTGTTGCCTGCTGACTCTGGAGAGAAAATATCTTTGGGTAAGAGCTGAGAGTTCATAAATTAATGGAGAACAAGGTCGTAGAATTCTGGATTGTAGCAATAGCAATTACACTTATATACTGCTTTCCATAGCAATTAGTGCGCTCTCTAGGGCAGGGGTCCCCAACCATTTTTGGCACTATGGACCGTTTCATGCTAAACAATTCCCCCCCCCCATGGACTGGTAAGTGGGGGTGGTGGGATTGGATGGTGCAAGCGCATAATAAAATACAATAAAGTGCACAGGTGGGGGAGAATCCCTGCTGTAACTCAAAAACAAGGAGGAAGGGCCCAGCTGCCTGCCAGCCACACCATTTGACTCGGGCAGTGAGGTATCATACTGCACATGGGGGGGGGGGGGGGGGCAAAACCCCACCAAAGTTAAGTAATGTGGAGGAGGGGCCCGGCCACCTGCCTGTCTGCTGTGTCTGAAGCCCATGCTCTTGCTCCGTTTGCCGGGCAGACCTGGTAAAGCATGATGAGGGAAGAAGGATGCCACTGGTGCTCCCTGCACCACACTACACCATGGCCCAGTTTGGGACAGCCCATGGCCCGGTACCAGTCTGCAGCCCAGTGGTTGGGGACTCCTGGTCTAGGTGGTTCACAAGGTAATTAGCATTCCCCCTCCCCCCAATATGCTGGGTACTCATTTTACTGACCTCAGAAGGATGGATGGTTGAGTCAACCTTGATCCCTGTCAGGATCGAATTCACAACATCAGTTTTGGCTACAGTACAGCAGTTTGACCACTACACCACCAGGGCTTCGGCAACTGTACAACTTGTATTTGTATACATATTGTACAACTGGAAGTGGAGGTGGAAGGATCCTTACATTTGCATGTAGTAAAAAACAAAAACCAATGCACCCTACATGTGCTAAATTGCCACACTAGAAAGAAAATTTTGGCATAAACACCTAGATATGTGATTGATCTGCATTTGAAAATATGGCCCACCTGCCTATAGCTTGAGGTGGTACAGTCTAGAACAGGGGTTCTCATCCTAAGGCCCGTGGGTCAGAAGTGGTCCACGGCACCATTTCATGTCATCCCTTTGAAGCTGTTGGAACAAAATGGCCACCCCCATCATGCAGGCAGGGCAAAATGGCCATCCGGCCCTCAAAGCTGACTAAGAGAGAGTGACCCGGCCCCTGGCTTGAAAATGTTGGGAACCCCTCATCTAGAATGCTATAATCTGCTCAGTTTTGTACAATCAGCAATGGTGTAGGGGAGTTACATCTTTTAGGAAATGGAATCTTGGGACTCATTGGTTATGAATAACTAGGATATCATCTGCCTCATGCCTCAGTCTTACCTGGTTTTTTTATTAAATTTTATACATATAAAATACAAAACACAATACAAAAGTTTACAACATAATACTTAAGAAAAAGAAAAAAATTATTATTGAAATACACAGTAAAAAAAGAAGAAAAAACAACTAAAAGAAAAAAAATGTATACACCTACCGAGTTCCTAAAAACCATCATTGTAAATAAAAACTCTTGACTTGTTACTTAAAATTTATTCTCTATCCTTAACTACCCTCTCTAAATCTCATTTTCCAATAAGTCAAATAGTACCATTATGGGTAGGAATACAATAATATAAATGTAAATAATAAATCACCCTGTGTTTATTTACATTGCCCTGGAGAGCTCAGAGTATCTCAATATTATTAATTCCAAAATCCACTTTGATCAGGTACAGGTCTATTTCTTTCATCCCCCCATAAGGGAGTGATCCACAAAAGGTTTCCAAATATTCCAAAATCTGTTTTCTTTCAAATTATCCCTTTTTTTCTTTATCTCCCAAGTCATTTTATGGTTCAAAGCTAAATTCCACATTTCTTTATACCACTCTTCAGTTTGTATGGTTACATCATTTTTCCAATGTCTAGCAATACATTGTCTAGCCGTTGTAATCATTATTTCTAATAACTCTTTCTTATCCTTATTTAAATTAATGCCTTCCACATTTGTTAACAAAGTGATACCTGATCCCAGTTTTACCATTTTGCCCAAAATTTCTCCAATTTCTTTTTCAATTCTATTCCAAAAATCTTTAACCACTTTACAACTCCACCACACGTGTTCATACTTCCAATAGTATCCTTGCATCTCCAACACATTTTATCATTTTTATTGTCTATTTGGTGTAACCTCACTGGGGTCAGATACCATCTCCACAACATTTCAAAATTATGTTCCTTTATTCTAACCGACATAGTTCTCATAATCCTCTTTTTCCATTTATTTCTCCATATATCCTTTCCTATCTTTATATTCAATTCTTGTTCCCACCTTAATTTCAAATCCTCTTGTGGATCACCATCCCTATTTAGTATTGTATACAATTTACTAACTAATCCCTTAATATTTTTATCCCCCTTTCTGACTTTTAGAATCAGCTCTTCAAATTCCGTCTTTTCTCTTTCCAAATCATATTCACTCATATATTTACTGTTCCATTTAATGATCCTCAATCTCTGAAACCAATTAATTTTTAATTGCTCGAACAATTTTTTCCTACTAGCCTCATCTCTACATATCCGAAACCAGTCCTTCAACAGGATAACCTCATTCTTCATCAGTACCTCCTTTATCTCCTCATTTATATTAAGTGGAAAACTCGCCATATCTAATATTTCCAATATGGGTGAAACATTCGGAACCAAATCCTTCTTTACCCTCTTCCATACATTCATTAATCCTTTCATCATAGTATTTTTATTCACTACCTTTCCCAATTTGCATCCTAAAAAGACCATTTTACCCATATGTTTGTAGTTCCTCATCTCTATTTCCTCCCACATTACCTTTTCCCTTGCCAAGATCTTCACAACATTCTTGATTTGAAATGCCCGATAGTATGCCATCAAATTCGGCATTCCCAACCCTCCTTCCTTCTGTGGTAAATACCATAACTTATTTTGGTAACCTGGATTTCTTTCCACCATTACAAAAGTTATTAATCAGTTTTTTGGAACTCCTTAATTTCCTTATCCTTCAACTGAATTGCTAACGCATCAAATAAAAAATTTATTCTGGGTAATAACATCATTTTAGCAAGTGCAATTCTCCCGAACCATGACAGTTTCAACTTTTGAAAGCTTTGTATCCTATTCTTAATTTCAGTTTTCAAACTGTCATAGTTCAGTCTTTTAAGCTCTTCCAATTTATTTGATATAATTATTCCCAGATATTTCAGCTTATTCTTGATCTGAATATTAACTATATCCTTTATCTTCTTCTGATCTTTTTCATCCATATTGCAAAGCATCATTTCCGATTTATCCCAATTTATTTTCAACCCAGTAATATCCTCAATATCCTTTAGTTGTTGCCGAATTCTATACATTACCTTCTCTGGTTGTTTTACAATTATCAGAGTATCATCGGCATACATACTTATCTTATTTCCCATAATCCCCTCTATTTTTCCTTCCTCTCGTAGAGCTTTTGCTAATAACTCCTTTGCCATGATAAAAAGTATTGGAGATAAGGGGCAGCCCTGTCTCGTACCTGCCTCCAACTTTACCTCATCTGTAACCTCATCGTTTACTCTGACAATGGCTATTCCTTGCTGATATAATTGACCAATTACCCTTCTGAATTTGACACCAAATCCATAACTTTTTATTATTTCCTTAATTGAAATCCATTGTAGAGAGTCAAACGCCTTAAATATATCCAAAGATATTAATCCCACTTTTTATTTTGTCTGACTCACCGTATCAACTAAATCTACTACTCTTCTGGTCAAGTCTGCCATATGTCTTCCTTTCAAAACCCCCACTTGATCAGCATTTATGTATTTCCCCATAAAATTATTCAACCGATTAGCAAGTATTGCTGTGAAGATCTTAGCATCTTGATTTATCAATGAGATGGGTTTATAGGATTCTACTTTCTCTAAATTCTTTCCAGGTTTTGGCAAAAGTACAATTGCGGTCCTATACCATGAAAGTCTTACCTGTTTTTCTGGGTTTAACTGTCATCCTGATGAAAACTGCTGGTAGTGAAGGGTTGAAATGGGTTTTCAGCAACACTACATTCTTGTGAGCAATCCTTGATATTAAGCAAAGTCCCCCCACCCCCAAGGTGGCTTGATCTTAAATAGGCAACAAAATCTTTTTCAAAAATTGTAGATTTTTTGGTTACCTTTTAAGGATTATGCATCCAATGTAGGTCTCAAAAGAACGGTCTGCACCAGGGCAGCATATTGGCTTATATTTTGTTTAACATGTACACCAACTACCAACCTTGTCCTTTCTGCATCAATAGTTTTATTTATGCTGACAATCACAGATAGCTTTCAGACAGCAGAATATCTTCTAATAAGATGCATTAGAAGAACTTGGCAGATATGAGACAATCTCTGCATATAAGAATTAATGGGCATATATCAGACATCAGGAATGACTGCAAAGAATCCTTTCAAATAATTTTACTCTACCCCAACATTCTTCACAGAATTTGAAAACTGTGATCCTGGAGAAGAAACATTATAGAAGAGTGGTGGCAAACCTATGGCACGTGTGCCAGAGGTGGCACTCGGAGCCATCTCTGTGGGCACCCGTGCAGTCACCCCAGCACAGAGTTCACCCCACCCCTATACCCAGCAGCCCAATGGGAGAATTTCTTTCCTCCTCTGTTGCTGTGTTGGCACTTTACAATAAATAAGTAGGTTTTGGGTTAAAGTTTGGGCACTCAGTCTCTAAAAGGTTTGTCATCCCTGTTATAGAACAAGGATCCAGAGGGAGAAAGTTGAAACAAAATACTGTACAGTGTAACCTTGGTTAACATAATTAATGCATTCTCTGGGACATTTCTTACAGTAAAAATTACTTTAACTGTATTTCCCATAGGAATGCACTGAAAACCAAAAATACTTTAGCCGAAATGCGGTTTCACATAGGAATGCACTGAAAACCAATTAATCTGTTCTGAAAAAAATTCCGTAAACCGAGCCACTATTTTCTATACATTTCCTTTTGTTATGCGATTTTTATGTTAACTGAGCCATTTGTTAACCAAGGTTCCACTGTAAATACATATGCTTGATTCTTGTAACAATTTAATATTTGATTAATTTGCTGTTTAATGATGTTTTAACATTGTGAACTACCCAGAGTGGGGTGATCCCTCAGATGGGCAGTATATAAATGTAATAGATAAAAATATTATGATAGAAATCAGCATAAACCCAATCCTGCCAAGACTCAGATATTTGTTTTTTATCTGAGAAATGAGCAGGCATCTTAGATATTTTTGGTTACCTGGAAAGGTGTCTAGCTAGATAATAGTTTTACACCCTCCCTCAAATACCCTGGTGTTACTTTAGATCAGTTGCTGCCTTACAAGAAACACAAGTCAAAATACAAACCAGAAGTTCTCTGCAAGGAACAACACTCTTCAAAAGCTATTGGGAACCCAGTTGGAGCAAAGAACCACAAACATAAAAGAATGGTGGCCTTGGCCCTATGTTCCTCTGCAGCTAAATCCACCAGACTATTTAAATATAGCTCAGCCTGTGCAAAACAGGTAGAAGTAGCACTCAATGAAAGCAGTAGAATCATTACTCGATGCCTGAAGCCAACTCCTATTAATAAAATAAATTGCCTAGCAGGCATTGCACCAGTGACATATAGAGAGAGGTAGCAGAATGACTTAAAGCATCTACATCAAATGTGCTTCCACTCTCTGACTATCATCTCACCCCTCCTAGATGAAAAGCAAATTTTAAAAAAATCAGAGCATTTGTCAATCTTGAAAATGCTAGCAACTATAATGTGAAAACGAAGAACTACCCTCTTAA
Organism: Bradypodion ventrale; assembly: GCA_035047345.1. Taxonomy (NCBI): domain Eukaryota; kingdom Metazoa; phylum Chordata; class Lepidosauria; order Squamata; family Chamaeleonidae; genus Bradypodion; species Bradypodion ventrale. The sequence continues at coordinate 135,428,079 of JAWDJE010000002.1, read as the reverse complement.
AACGGATGGAACTCCAGGAAAGTTTAGCCCCTGGTCACATGGAGAACTGGGTTGCTTGGAAGTCATGTAATAGGCTGGGGGCTTTCGCACTGACAGTCCTTTGTGTGTGTGTAGAAAAGAACTGATAAAATCACATCTGTGTCAATGAGCTCCATACCCCTCAACAAGTATTATGGAAGACTTCATGTTAGCAATCCCACATGCTCTTGATATTGCCTCTCATTGGATGAAAATGGTCTGATACATTTATTAATTGTACTGTGATGCTTCTCTCTCACACACACACACAGAGGCAGCTCATAATCAGAGATTTTGGACTGAGGTATGCCCTCCCCACACTTCTCAAAACATACTCTATCCCTGCTTATCACTTTATGAAAGGCCTAGTCCTAGTAGAAGTAAAACTACTAGAATTATTAGTTGATGTGGACTAAAGAGACTATCTATATTTTTAGAGTCTAAGACTGCCAAGATGATTGCCTGAAACTGCAGAATATTGGGATCCAGATAGATTACAATCTGTCTTGCCAGGTTATCCTGCTATGGTAATAAAGTAGACCATACTTCTAGTGACTCAATGCTAAGTGTCAGGCAGTGGTTAACTAACCTGACAGCCCTAAGGATTAATGGCCTTGGGTGCTGAAGTCCCCAGGGAAAGGTGATGGTCCCCAAGTGGATTAAATCCCACTTGACAGAGGCAGCAATTTTATCAATAATGACCTGGGGCTGAGGAGGACTTTGCGTGCCAAAAGGGCTCAGTACCAGAAAGTGACTCATGGAACTGGATCAGTTATATGGGGGGTCATGCTGCAATGTGGAAGGCAGGTACAAAGCCACTGCATTATATTCTCAGGACAGTCTTCATGGCTGATCACCATAAGGATCACCAATATTCGGATTCAGATACAGCATAATAATAATAATTTTGTGTCAGAGATTACTCTGGGTTGAAAGAATTTTTGCTGGAGAAACTCTGCTCAGGGGATGACTGAATGAGGCTCCTTTCATGACCCCAAGTGCACCCCTCGGGTATCAAAACCCAACCTTCCAGTCTCTAAGCTTAGTGTCTTAACCACTAAGCCACCGGGGGAGCAGAAGAATAATAGATTACACCTATAGTGGCCTCTAGTGGCTGGTAATGTGCCTTGGAGATACATATACAGTACTGTATATTTTTGGAATTTTTCAGTGAATACGTTTCAGCTGTGGATAACTGAAACCATGGATACTGAACCTGTGGATAAGGGAGGCCTACTGTATATAAATTTCAAAATATACTACTTCCCCACTGTTCCTCAAGACATGTTCACATGTTACCTGGGAAGTGCATATTCCAAACAGCATAGCTACTTTATTCAGGAAGCAATCACAAATGCCATAGGAAGTGTTCACTGTGACCCCTTCCCCGGGCAGTTCCTCTGCTCCAAAATAAGAGAATCCTAGTGTGGAAAGAAGCCAGGGTTGTAGATTTTCTCAACTTCTCAGATAATATCAGATTTGCCATTACATTTCCTTTAATGTGCAGACAATTGCAATTTTCAATTTATGCTAAGGCCACATGCTCTGAAACCTTGACTTCGGCAGGTCATCCAAGATGCCAATTTGAGATGAAATGTAACATTTAATTGCATGTCTAATCAATGCAATCCGCACAAATTATTTATTGTCTTTAATATGGATGGCATTTGAGAATTCATTTCTGACCTGACCTTTTGTCTCCTCTACAATTCTGTCGTAGGTATTACAGTTCTGCTGTCCTTGACAGTTTTCATGTTGCTTGTAGCAGAGATAATGCCAGCCACTTCGGATTCTGTTCCTCTCATAGGTAGGTTCTTAGAATCTATTGAAAAATGTCATGTTTTTGAGTGCCTTTAATTTAATTATGGATACTGTAAGATAATCCTGTACTTTATTGTTGGAATGATGAGACCCCAAATTGCTTAACTTTTTCTGGACCAGGTTCATGAGTAATTGAGGTGGTGGTAATTTTTTTTGTACTTTTATAAGATTTTCATACTTTTCCCAGATTAGAATCCAGACATGTTTTTCCTTTCTCAAACACATAGCCATCGGCTTTTTATCAGGGAAAAACTGTCTCTAGGGAGGTAGGCAAGCAAGCTTTTTAAGAGAAATGGAAAGGAAAATGTTTCTTCCAAGCTGAATGTGGCTTATGAAGTGAGTGCTTTACATTCATGTGGGTTGATGAGCTAGGATTGGGGGAGAGAATGTTATTAACTAAGTAATAACATTTACAAGGTTCTGTTATGCATAGCTCCTGCCAACCTAGCAGTTCGAAAGCAAGAAATTGCAAGTAGATAAATAGGTACCACACAGTGGGTGGGCTCCAAAAAAATTTACTACCACACTATGGCCGTGGTTTGGTGGGCCTGGCCAGGGGAAAGCCCTGCCTTTCACCCAAATTAGGACTACTTTATTTCAAAATTTGGATGGCTGGGGCCAGCCATAATTTCTGCTACCAGTTCTGGCGAACTGGTGAGAACCTGCTAATGCCCACCACTGGTACCACTTCAGTGGGAAGGTAAACAGTGTTACGTGCATTCCAGTATTGAGGCATACCGGCCACAGGTCCACGGAAATGTCTGTAGATGCAGACAGTGCTCTTTGGCTATAAAGAGAGATGAGCACTGAACCCTAGAATCAGATACGACTGGCTTTCGAGCCAAGGTGACCTTTACCTAGTATCAGTAAAAATCAGAGTCTTGTAAAACCTTTTGTTCCACAAGGTTATTGTGCTTAAAGAATCAGAGCATTGGACTTTATGTTATTAAGGATGATGACGGTGGTGATGATGATGATGATGATGCCATTTAACATCTCATTTAGGCTTGCTTGTACTCTCTGAGTTTAGCTGAAATTCTTATGGTGTCTCGAAGGGAAATAAAATTTCCTACCAATAAATACATTGCTGAGAGCTTTCACTATTACTGGGAATAAGGGATTGTTTAGTCCTACATTGACAATTAAGACTCATTAGATTTACAAAGAAAATCTGTTTCCACTCATTACAGATGAAAACTTGCTGCAGCTGGTTTGTTGATGCTGGGGAACATGTCTCCTTGCATTTTTTTAACTCTCCCCAAGGAGAGATTGTTATAATGTGAACTTTCATGTCAAGATTTGCCACTGTGCTCCCGTATTACTGTTATTCCTGGATTCAACTCACAAATATTTGATCACCACTGTAATATAAAGTGAAAATGTGCATGTTGGAGTTGATATCTTTGATGAATTAACACAGAGAAGCTGAAATTCTGTTTTTTAGGGTAGTAAGTCACAACTGGAGTAGGCCAATTAAATCAGTGAAGATTTGCAGGTTAAATTCCTTTGTATTTTCAACTGATTCAATGGCATACCTGTCAACCTTCCCGGATTGGCCGGGATTTCCCGTTTTTCAGCACCGATTTTCGCCATTTCCCGCCCGGAGCTGCCAAAACCCCGGAATTTGGCAGCGGGGGGAAAGGTGTTACTGCACATCCCTTCTGTGCAGCTCACTTCTACGCATGCGTAGAAGGCTTTTATACATGCACAGAACCCTTCTACGCTTGCGTAGAACCCTTCTATGCATGCGTTGGCTTCTGTGCAGAAGGGGATCATAGAAGCCTTTTACGCATGCATAAAAAGCGATCTGCGCAGAACCGTTCTGCGCAGGTCCTGGATTTTCTGGAGCCGTGGTTGACAGGTATGTTCAATGGATCTATTTGAGTCACCACTTTACTATACTAAGCAACAGGATTATGACTTGTGAGCCTTAAGATCACTTAAAATCTCTATAAGCAGAGCACCTTCTAGTAAATGCAATTTATATGATAAATTCTGAGTAATTACGTTAACAAGTATTGAAGTTTAAAATAGAGTGAAGTATAGGTATGATTAGTTCCAGACTGAAGTTGCCCCCGTTGCCTGAAAGTAGCTGTACAGTGGAACTCCTGATAACGTCCGATCCTGATAACGTCCAATCCGGATAATGTCCATCAATTTCAGAAAATTGATGGACCAGATAGAATCCTTCGGACGTTGTCCAGAGCTGTCTGCACTCGCCCTCCGGGGGGAGAACCGGCCAAGCGCGTGGCTGCTTCTCCCCCCGGAGGGCCAGAGGGTGGGTCTGAACGCACCCTCCGGGGGGAGAACCGGCCAAGCACGTGGTTGCTTCTCCCCCAGAGGGCCAGCGGGTGGGTCTGCATGCACCCACCGCGGCGCCTCCCCCCAAACAAACCACCGCCACTGTGGACAGGGAGCCGGCTTGTTTGGTGGGAGAACAAGCCGGGCGGTGCCTCCCCCCAACAAACCAGGGGTCTGTTTCGAGGCCCCCCCCCCCCCGGCAGAGGACTTTTTGTGCTGGGTGGGGCTTGCATCATTGGCTTGGTTCCTAGCACAGAACCAGGAAGTTGCCCAGCCACACGTTCGAGTGGCCTAGCGAAGTGGAGAAGCATCGGAAAATCATCTGGACGGAGCGAGATGCCACCAAATAGCCTTCCATCACACTGGTAAGTGACAGAGGCTGCAGGTGGGGCTTGAAACAGATTTCTGGTTTGTTGGGGGGGAGGCGCCGCCTGGCGTGTTCTTCCCCCCAAAGAAGCCAGTGCTCCCCCACTGCCCCTCTGGGCAGGGGGCCGGCAAAGCGCATAGCCGGCTTCCTGTCCACAGCAGTGGCGGGGGAGTGCAGACCCAACCGGGGCTCCTCCGGGCAGGGAGCCGGCCACGCACTTCCTTCCCTTCCCGGAGGGGCCACAGGTGCGCACCTGCTTTTCCCCAAACCAAGCAGGGGCTTGGTTTGGGGGAAAGCGGGTTTTTTTAAGCGATATCTGGTGATGGGCTGGATAACGTCCAAATCTAGACAATGTCCAGACTTGTGGAACCAAGTCTGGGCGTTATCCAGAGTTCCACTGTACTTCATAAAAATGTGACACTTGTTATGCAATAGAGATCTAACTCTTGCTACAAAGATCCGAATCATTATGTATTCCCAGTGTTGCTATATGGAGTCAAAGCTTGGACATTGACTAAAGCATCTGAAAAGAGAATCGAAGCTTTTGAAGTGTAGATCTACAGATGGCTGCTAAGGATATCATGGGTTGATCATGTGACTAATGTAGAAGTATTGCGCCAGATGGATAAAGAAAAAGAACTCTTTAAAACCATTATGCAAAGAAAGCTCCAATACCATTGCCACATCATGAGGAACAACATAAAGCAGGGGTGCCCAAACTACAACCCATGTGCCGTATCAGGCCCCCAACACCAATTCATCTGCCTCCCAACACCCTCACTGCTCCTAGAAGTGGATGGGGGACATGCCTGCCAATGTGCATGTGCATCTGGAGCCACTTCCAAGAGTTACGAAACCACTTCCAGGAGTGGCGGGGATGCATTTGTGTATGCACAGAGATGTCCAGAACCATTTCTGGGAGTGGCAAAACCACTTCCGGGAGTAGCGGGGATGCATTTGCGCATATGCAGAGACATCCGGAACCACTTTCGGGAGTGGTGTGGATGCATTTGTGCACATGCAAATGTGTCCGGAACTACTCCTGGAAGTGGTTTCTGATGCGCATGCACAAACGTGCCCACTTCAGGGGGCGTGGTCAGGCCCGCCCAGCTGTTCTGTGCGCGTGGTCAAGTCCCTGGCGCAAAAGGTTTGGGCACCCCTGACATAAAGTATAGAATCCTCCAACTAGCTCTTCAAGGAAAGATCCTTGGAAAGAGAGGCCCTGGATGTAGATGGACTTCATGGCTGAAGAACCTGAGAGACTGGTGTGGGATGTCCTCGGAAGAACTGTTCCGAGGAGTTAAGAACAGGAAGACTTTCACCATGATGATAGCCAATATCCAGAACAGATATGGCAGCTGAAGAAGAATACTCATTCAAGGGACTGCAGTGGCTTAGTGGTTAAGATACTGAACTGGATGCCTGGAAGGTCAGCAGGTCAGCAGTTCTAGACCCGAGTGCTGCACGAAGAAGTGAATGCTCATCTTCGTCCCAGCTCCTGCCAATCTAGCAGTTCGAAAGCAAGAAATTACAAGTAAATAAATAGGTACCCCATTGATGGGAAGGTAACAGCATTTTGTGTACTCAGGTGTCTAGTCAGGCCTGCCACATGACCACAGAAATGTCTGCAGACGCAGACAGCACTGGCTCTTTGGTTACAAATGGAGATGAGCACTGAACCTTAGAGTTAGGTATTACTGGCTTTCAAGCAAGGGCAACCTTAATACTCATTCAGCTAATGTGTATGAAATATATTTAACATATTTTGGCACTTCTTCCTCCTCGTTACACAAAGGACTAATGTTCTGCTAATTGAGAACATTCTGGTATGGTAGCTTAGTGTGATGGGATGCCATCAAGACTGGAAGAAATTATATTGCACAAGCTTTCAGGGATTGTAGCCTATACATATATTAAAAGAGCTCATCTCTGCAAAGTTCATTACAAGTCACATTTCTACTTAAAAGCTGTATTAATTTAATGAGAGGGAGTTCCTGGGAATGCTCCCCTCAAATATTCTGTCATTTATAATTGTCCATTATAGTTCCCAAGATTTAAAACAATAGTCTTTGTGCCTTAATAGCTTTTCAGAAACTACCTTATTGTTAAATATATTACCAATTAATTTATAAAATTGAAAAAGTTTGAGTCTCAACATAATTCCTACTACAGTATTATACTAATAATATTTCCCCTCCAATCTTAAGCATCCTATATGCATGAAACTGCCATAATTCCTCTGGCATTTCCATTAGTGAAATCAGACATTCTTGCAAGCCTTTGTCATTTTCTTAGGCTGCAATGACACTAGCAATCTGAATTGGAGTAATCTGGTTTTATTATGGCCCCTTTATCTGTGTCTCAGTCCCATTTCTTTTAATCCCACTCTCTGATGCCCCTTGGCTCTGTTTATACAGTTCATTGTAAAACTATGGGCTGTTTGATACAGCGTTTCCCAAACTATATTCCGTGGAGCACTGGTGGACTTCAATTCCGAGAAACCTAAGTCAGTGCATTAGCTGATCACTTAGGCTTCTGGGAATTGAAGTCCAACAACCAAAGATTGGGAAACACTGTGTTAGACAATGCTAGGGGGAAAGGGACTCTATAATGTATAAACACATAACACGCATACATACCATAGGAACACAGTATCTGCTGTAGTCTCATATCATTTTTTAGCTTTGTAAATGCAGAGATGATATAGCGCTAAACTAATATATTGATGTAGTGATAAGATGATCTTGCGCTAAACCCGGCAGTTTTTTTTTTTAAAAAAGATTAAAAATACTTCATGGTGCTTAGGAAGAAAGATTGCAAGGATGGATGTCCTCAATGCCCAAAATATCACACCCAGCTTAATACCTAACCAGAATACCATCTACAGTGCCCCCCCCCAAAAAAAAACATTCTGGAGAACAAAACAACTGATCACATGAAAGAAAGTCAGTTTGAATCCTTCAGGCTTGAAAAAAGTAAAAGCCTACAATCGAAGTGAAAACAACTGTGTGCTGGAGGCAAAGAGAGCCAGACTGATTAAAATTGGCTTTTGTGTAATGTGATCAGTTAATAAAAAATGAATTCATCCGTTTTTAATCCATAGCAAATCCTACAATATTTTACTATGTACTGCTAGCTCTAAATTTTTGTGACATATCATGGGGTCTGCTTGCATTATTCTCTTTCACACAAAAACTCATTTGGAGGTGGGTGGGGGAGAAGGAGAGAAGGAAAAGTTTCCAAGCCGCCCAATGAGTGAGTTGCAGGATGGCTTCTTTTCTGTTTTTTAGATGATGCCTTCTGCATGTGTGCTAACCGAGATTGGAATGCAGAAAGCCAGGTAAGAGGACCCTGGCTGCAAACACTTCGACCCATCTACAGGACGGCACAACTGCACCACTCGTTATTGACAAATAATTGTGGCTGTAGCAATTTTGGAAATTAAAGACTTCTTCCCCATCCTCTGGCCCTAATAGGTTCACCACAATGAAAAGTATCCCAAGAGAGTTATGGAAATTTAGAAAAGGGAATTGGATAGTCAAAGTTTCTGAAAAACTGCCATGGCTGATGATGTCATCAGCCTTATGCAATGTAACCTAAAGCAACAGGATTTTAGTCAGTATAAAATGACTTCATAACATAGTTTATGGCTTATATCACCTAAACCGAAGTTACATCTGACTACTAGAGGTATGTAGAGTTGTGTTTTTACATTATAAATTTCAGAATTCATCAGGCAGCAAATCTACGGATTTGTACTGACTACCATTTAGATTTGACTGAGAAGCTAAACTGCATCCTGAAAAAGAAAATGACGCTTATGGTCTCTGTGTTGTTACATGGGAGGTGGGTGAGGGTGGACAAGAGGCTTGTACCTGTAATGCTGGACTATATTTCTTATTACTTCTTAGTTGAGCACACCTACACAAAGATTTTAGCTACACCTCTCTCACTGCAGTGATCTGCTAGATGCAATAAAATACATTCATTTCCTGTGATCCTCCACAGTTGAACAGGAGAAGTGTTCAAGTAAGTGTTCAAGCAACAGCAGAAGGTGCCAAGGGGTCGCTTGAGGTCATTATGCCATCCAGCTGCTCAGATCATGCCAACTGGCATATCGTTCTTCCCTCTCAACCACTGCAACCCTATTTACTGAGGGAGACTGTAACGAAGGGTCAGTGTGGAGGCTTGCAGAGTATCTAATGAGGCTTATTAACACTTCGGATATTGCAGTATTTTTTCTAATGCTGAAACAATTAGAGCATATTGAATGTATTTTAAATGCATCTTGCAAAGCAGCTATCTAGGTCAAATGTATTTTGCTTGGTAGATTTTCTTCTCCCTTCTGATGCCATTACAGAGTAAAACAAACCACTCTGATCAGGAGACTTGATGCAGAAAACACAAAGGTAATTAGCCTCATAACTCCTCTGATATACCAAGAAGGAGAACAGGCTTTCCACAATAGGGGGACACAGCAGTAAATAGGACTGTTTGACAACTGTATGCCCACAAGACAGATTTTGGAGAGAAGCAGGGGGAAAATCCAGTGGAGTTTTCAACACTTTTTGTGGAGTCTTATGGGATCATTATGAGATAAATATTGATATACAGTAGTATGGACCAGGGATTCTCAAACTGCCATCTATGGGCCGGATGTGGCCCACAACACCATTTCATGTGCCTCCCACAGCCTCCACCACACCAGGAAGTGCCATGTGGTGGAGGAAGGGCAAAATGGCCATCCGGCCCCTGAAGCTGTCTGAGGGAGCATGACCCGACCCCCGGCTTAAAAAGGTTGAGAACTCCTAGTATGGACCTTTGTGTTCTTTTAATTTTATGGTGAACCAGAATCATTTATATGTTTATAAGGCAATTTATTAACAAATATTTGTACACTGCTTTCAGATTTCAATATGATGTATACAAATCTATACCTATAAGGAAGGGGTGTGGCCGTACGTGTGCGAAATGCATACCCACACCCCTGGAGCCTATCCTGTAAAACTCCGCACACACCTACCTTTTGTCCCCGAGATCAGCACTGCAAAGGTCCGGGGGCTGCGAGTGCGGCATAAGCCCCACAAAATGGGGGGGGGGACCGGAAACTACAACTCCCATGGTGCCATGGGAGAAAAAATGGCAGCTTAACAGCCAGGCCTGGAAACAAAATGTTGGAGGGAGCTGATTTGCATGTTGGACTGTGATTGGTTGAGAGTGAATGACTGACGGAGAAAGGTCCTGATGCAGATGGAACAAACCCATTCCATTTAAGCTTCTAAAGCCCTGGAATGAGACACTTTCAATGTACATCAATGCTGTGTGAGTGAGAGACAGAGAGAGACAGGGAGTGTGTGTCTGTGTGTGCACAACAATGCACAAGACAGTGGGTTCCAGATCAGTCACTTGTGGGTGTGGGTGTGCCTGAATGAGAGAGAGAGAGAGAGAGAGAGAGTCTCTCTGTGTTGGGGTGTATCAGGGTCTGAAAAGCCTAAACATACAACAAACGGCCCTCGGCCAAGGCCGGGTAATTAGCTCTCATCCTTCCTTCCCTACCTCCAACCATTCTTCTCCCCTTCCTTCTTTCCTTCCCTCCTTCATTCTTACCCTCCCATCTTCCTTTCCTCCTAAATTTCCCCCTCTATACCTACCATCCCTCCCTCATCATCACGCCGGGGTGAGTCTGCCCAGGTTCCTTTACTGAGAGCCAGGGGGCATCACAAATGGTGTGGGGGGAGGCAAAAAAGGGGAAAAAACCTCCCCAAGCCACCCCCACCCCATGGGTTGAGCCCCCCCCCCAAAAAAAAAACCCCATCAAAGGCGGGCACCTATGCTAGTAATAAAATAAAGATGTAGGTCAAAATCCAATTCAAAACAAAACAGGATTTCTTGTTGGGCTATCTGGTCATGTGAGTGGATGTATGTCAGTCCACGGTTTCTGAACCTTGGGCCTCCAGGTGTTCTTGAACTTCACACCTGCTGATCAGGGCTTCTGGGAATTGAAGTACAAAAACATCTTGTGGTCCATGGTTGAGACACTTTGAGTTATACAATCCATGGAAGCCCAGGCAAGCAGGGGATAAAGAGGCACCTTCCCTTGTGCAGTTGTCCCTATGCAATCACATAAAGCAATAATTTTCTAGCCATTTAATGTTAAAAACCCAGTATACTGTGTTAAAATATCCATAGAAATTAAAATTTAGTCAGCTAAATTTAACTTTCTTAGCTTTTGGTTAGCTTTTTGTCAGCTAAAAAACTGCACCGTTGAGGACTTAAGTTCGGCAAATGACAAAACCATGAAAGTGGCTTCATTTTGGCTGTCCAGGGTTTGATCAGGACACAAAAGAAGAAGCTAAACAATTGTGTGTCCACAAGACATGGCCATACAGTTGTTTAGCTGACCAAAAGCTAAGAAAGCTTGGATCATTAGACATGTCTTCAACATGTGCCCCCCCCCCCAAGAGCTGTAAGTGTATGTCTAATTTTAGGGGAAATTTATACCTTGGATATCTTGGAGTGTTTATTTATTCATTTATTTATTTTCTTAGATTTGTATCACCGCCCCATCACTGGGGCAACTCTGGGCATCTTACAACAAATATTACAAACCCAACATACAAACAATCCCAGCGAGGAGTCCATGCATTGTAAATGGACTTGAAAAATCAAGTCTATTTGCATGCAGTTTTTTAGCCAGTTAGATATCACGTCACCCACTAGCTAGGTAGACCATGACGTGTCTCCTCCACTTTCACCTTGCCCAAGGAATCTGACAGATGCTTTGGTGAGTTTTAGTCCTGGCCTAACATCATTGACAAGAGATGGGCAACACTGCCTAGTGAGACTGCTCAATCCCCAGTGCCCCGACAAGGCTCTCATCTAGTGGTGGTAAGATTATGCCTCATAATATGTCTCATACTTGGAGCATAGAATTGCCAGTCCATTGCTATAATAAAAGTGTGAGTGCTGAATGTTGACGTCCTGTAGAGCTTTGGGTTCACTGGGGTATCAGTTATAAAAGTTCCCTTCCCAGTTGTGGATTGTGCTTGATAAGTCTGTGTTATACACACAAGGGCCTGAACTGGTATTGAAGCCTTCTTTGCACTTGTCCTGAGGCTGGGAGTGTTCTCTCGTAAGTCTCTCTTGTGTATCTCTGGAGAGAATGTGAGGCGGAATATTAGTTATTCCAAAGAGCCCTGTTGACATCCATTCTGCAGATTAGTTTTAATAAAATTATATGTTATTGCAGATTTGTTGTCTTAAACCTAAATGTTGCTTTTAATTTTATTTTCCTTTAATGCTCCCATTATTATAGTCTCCTTTAGCTGTAAAACGGCAGAGCTAAATACTTTTAAAAGCTCAATGAATAAATCATTTGGTGGAGAAATAGAACCCGACGGGGTGGATACAGTACAAGAAAGAGCAGATGAAATGGTTTCCTTGACAAATCTTTTGAACCTTGTCAGTATGCACACAAGAATATAGGTTGGTCTCACATGGACCTCTTCAGAACAGTCTGTAAAAACTAGCAAGGGTGGGAATGTCTTTTTATTTTATTTTTTCAGAAGGGGGAGGGTATTTTTAATGCAACCCCAGGATGCAGTTAGTCTTAGTATAATGACAAAAATACCTAGGCTAAACTAAAGGAAGTTGTTAATATTATTTTGTCTCTAGCTAACCAATAGGGACGTTTCTGTCTTCCCGCCTTACCTATTTTGCATGTATTCAGGCTCTGTTGTTCATACCTCTTTCTCTCTCTCTTGCTTTTTTGGCCTTTGAAAGGGAAACATGTATATTTGAGCTCACCATTTTGAGGGCCACATGGCAGGCCTAAAAGAACTAAAACACTCTACCTTTAACATTATTTCTTTCTGAAACTATTCCTATCAAAAATCCAGTGCACCTGTATATTTCTCTGACCTAACTTGTGAGTAAACAATACTTTTGTTCTTTCCAAACATTTAGTGAAGTATATTTATTGCTGTGCTAAAATGGAATAAAAGCCTTCGAGAACTTGCATTTCAAAACTAAGATTGCCTAAAACTGCCCCGCCTTACTGCTGCTGCATACTACATAACAGGACTTACTACATGTATATTTCAACGTTCCCTCCTACGCCATCATATTCCATTCTAGAAGGGTACCTAAAAGGAAGGGGCTCAGCTAGAGCTGGGCTCAGCCATCTGTAATGGAATGAGACTTGTTATTCTGTGTATCCCTTGGGGAGGTTTTGCCCTTCTGGTGACTGACAATGGAGCACTGAAACCTCGCTGAAATCCCTGGACCAGGATTATGCAATCATGAAAACTGCTCTTTTAGAGATATTGTTATGCGCTCCCTGCCTTCAGTGGAGGAAAGTTTCAGGGCAACTTTCTGAGGTCAGAAATGTTTGAAGTGGTAGTCATGTTAGTTTGTGCAAGCATAACAGAGAGTAAACAAAACAAAACAAAAGGACAAAAAATGTTGTGGCACCTTAAAGACTAAGTCCTGTATTTTAATGTTAGCTTTCATGGATCATGTCCACTTTGTAAGATATAAGAGTGAGTTTTCATGGTATCATTTTATACACATGAGGTTGGCATAGTAGATAGGTTTGCAAATGTGTGCTATTTACAACCAGTTATAAACATATGATCAATGTGGCTAGTCACAACAGTAATAATAAAAGATCCCTGATTGCGATTAGTTTAGTTAATTCTGAGGTCAGTATCCCTATGAAGTGAGAATGAGAGAGAGAACCAACTCTAGATGGTTTTGCAATGTCCCCTTGTTTATGACTATACAGCAAGGCAAGTCATGTGTGGCCTGTTTTATACACTTTTCACCTAGATACTGCTATTGCATCTAGCAGTACTGTACTACAAATATGGCACTTAGAATTTGATGCGAATTAAGATGAGGGAGGAATGACATACAGTATGTAGAGAAGCCTGCCGTGCAACTTGGAAACATGTCATTCTGTGGGAGCAACTGAACTATCCTATAGTGGTGAACAGAGATAAAACCAATAACCACAGCTGCTCAACAGCAGATGGTGCTGGCCAGAGGGTAGCCACTGCCCTGGCTACTCATGTGCCCTTTCGGATGTTACTTGAAGGGATTAACAGACCCATACTTAATCTCTAGAGTTATATATATATTCTATGAGGTAAAAAACTGGCCGTAAATGTTACTGGCTAGAAGAACAAAATGTATGATATATCTCCAGAGTTTGCTATCTATCTTCTACTTGCAGTTGTTTTCTAGCCTGGCCATTTACGCCTCTGTCTCCATAGTTTTCTCTTGTTGCTTGATTCTGGGTCAGCAAAAAAAAAAGTGTTAAGCAAGGAAAATGACACTTTCCCCAGTCCCTTGATTTTCTGTGTCATTGCATTCAGGCGACAGGCTAGCTATAAACCTTTCTATCTGATACAGTACATGATGTTTTTTTTTAAGGTGCAGAATTTTTAAAAAGCCATTGTGTAGAGTGGTGTTCAGTCATGTGAACTCTTCCTTGCAGCCTGAAGTACTGCAGTACAAAGTTGAGTTAAAGCAAAGCAGAGATAGGGTCGGATTTTGCTACTCTGCCTGAAAATATACAAATTTGTTTATTTCCCCCTCTGCTTCCCCTCCACACAGTGGAGAGGAATTTACATGGCAGTGATTCTACGCATTTTTTTCTTTTCTAGCCAGCATTATTGTAGAAACCAAGGTGACCATTTATACTTCCTCTCTTCCTGTCCACGCAGGAGTAACAGTTCACACAAATAATATTAGTAGTGGGTTAACAGACAATTCAGTAGGATTGGGAAAGAAATTAATTCACTTCATGACTCAGCATGCCTTTGTAACTCACACATCCTAAACCAGTAATTTATAGTTCCCAAACCAATGCACAAACTGAGATAAAATTATACTTCATTACTTAGTTTCTCTGAATTTTGTGACACATTTCTCCAACCAATATTCTGTTACAAAAATGCATATATTTGGGAAGAGTGTGCATAAAAATGCATGCTCTCCCCAAATATATGTACAATGTTTGTTAATAAATATAATACCCCCAAATGCATTATATTTTGGGGAATAGCCTGCGTGAATTCTGTATTAGGCAACGGTATGTATTAAGAGGCACATGCAGTGGTGGAATTTGGCAGGTTCGCCCCAGTTCGCCAGAACCGGTAGCAGAAATTCTGGCTGGCCCCGCCCATCCAAGTTTTGAAATAAAGTAGTCCTAATTCAGGTGCAATGCAGGGCTTTCCCTCTGACCAGAAGCCCAAATCAGTATACCTGCTGATCAGGGTTTTTGGGAATTGAAGTCCAAGAACATCTGGAGAGCCAAGTTTGCTGACCTCTTTACTAGTCAATGGGTCCATTTAGTCAAGAAAGGCCAGCATCTGCCAGAATTCTATTGTTTTTTTTTGCGCCGTGGGGTGGGAATGAGGGACATTAAAAAGACAGCAACTTGTGAACTATTGCCAATCATGATGCTATTTGTGCTATTGCACCAACATCAGCATAAGTAGGATTTTGACCAGTTATTTGCAGTCATACCTGTCACGCATCCCGTTTTTCCTGGAAAACCCCTTATTTTTACCCCTCTTCCCGCCCCCTCCCATTTTATTAATTTCCCCTTTATATCCCCTTTTTTAAATAAAAAAAATCCTGACCGGAGCCCTCACAGGCGAAGCTGCAGTATGTTTTTCTTGCCACCAGAGGTTGCTGTGTGGCTTTTTGCTTGTGGAAGGGGAGAGAGAAGGTGGTGGTGGTGGGAGGAGGGCTTCTGTAGTTTCTCTTTCATTTCCCTGCCACATGGTCATGAAGGCTTCGTTTTTTGCTGCTGCTGCTGGTCGGAGCCACCACCATGGGACCAGAGTCTACTCTAGGTGAGCGATATTTCATATATGGAGATTAACTACTCAGCTGCTGGGAGGCTTGGAAACTACAGAGGTTGCTTTTTACTTTACTAATTCCCTTCCTTAAGCTGGATCTGACATTCTCAGGTGTTTGTGCTTCAATTGGTTGCAGGGAAGAACAAATAGATTGGTTAATTTGGGGGAATTAATCCCTTGCTCCTCCACCCTAATGGATGGGTGGATGTCTAGCCATGTGCAGGGCTAGTTCATTAAAGCCAAGCTGCTTACAAGCAGTTGGTAACCCTAGGGGGCTGGTTTACTATTCTGCTCTTTGCTTCCCAGAATTTTTTTTAAATTAAAAATGAGGAAACAAGAAAGAAAACAAAACAAAAGTCCCCCAAGAAGATGGGAAAAGGGTTCTTTGGTCCACACAGCTTTGTGCCCATTGCATCTACAATACCATCTAGCCATCTTATTTTTGGCCACCCCCTTCTCTTGTCCTCCACCTTTCCCAGTATCAAGGTTTTCTCAAGTGAATCCTCTCTTCTCATTTGATGTCCAAAGTACTTTAGCATCTTCTCTACTATTTGACCTTTAATGAGCAGTCGTGGTTGCTTTCTTCTAGGATTGACCTATTTCTAACACCACATTTCGAATGCATCTCTTTTTCTGCGCTCAGCTTTCCTAATGGTCCAGCTCTCACACCCATACATTACCACCGGGAATACCATTGCTTTGACTATGCAATTTTTTGTTTGCAAGGTGATGCCTCTACTTTTAACTATGTTCCCCAGGTTTCTCATAGCTCGTTTCCCAAGCTTCAGTCACCTTTTTATTTCACGGCTGCAATCACCATCTGCATAGATCTTTGATCCTAAGAAAGTAAAATCTGCCAGACGTATCCAACTCTAGGGTGCAGTGCTCATCTCCATTTACAGCCAAAGAGCCAGTGCTGTCTGTGTTTGCAGACATTTTCATGGCCATGTGGCAGGCATGACTAGAGCCCAGCAAGTCACATGGGTATATTTGGCCACACCCACAGATTTGGCCATGCCCACAGAGGGGTGTGTCCAAAATTTCCCTTATTTTCAACTCCAAAATTTGACAGGTATGATTTGCAGTGGATTTGAGGCTGGATTCCTTCCTACCTCTACCTGTAAGCCTGGGTTCTTTTGCATCCACAGCACTTGCCCTATCCCTCTGGCGCCCTGTATGCTGGCGTTTTGCCTTCTGGGCATTTGAAATGCAGAGTGCATATGCCAGGCTGTTTAACTTTCCAAGAGTGCACAGAGAAGCAGTGTTTATATTCTATTCAGGCTTGTAATTGCCAGACATTCACTCAAGCAGCTGAACTTGTTTATTAGAATAATAAAATTAGAGCATGTCGCAAAGGTAATTTGCCTGGAATTTTCTCTCTTTCTCTCTGCTATGGCAAGAATTTGATACCAAAACATATGCCTCTTTTAAGCATACAGGGATAATTGAAGTGCTGTGGGTGCAAAAGAACTCAGGCTTACAGGTAGAGGTAGGAAGGAATCCAGTCTCAAATAAGATTGCTTTGTAGCAGCTGTGTTGCTTTATTAATAGAGATGTCCCAATAAGGTATTGATGAGTTTGAAAACTATGACTAAGGACAGATCTAAGCATGCAGCCTATGTTGAATCTCAAAGGGCGGATACTTCAGCCTGTAGGTTTGGGTATCACTTTTTAAAAGTGCTTTATAGTGTAAGAATTTTCCTATTAATAGACAACTAACTTATTGAGAAAATGCACACTATCCTGTTTTTCTTTCTGCTTGCATGTACAGTAATTGTTGCAGAAACCAAGGAGAGCATGATAAGTGCAGTCTTCCAAGTGTTAAGCAGTGCCAGTCACTATTCCATTTCAAGCCACTACTTTCTTTTAGTGCAACCATAATTCATGATGGCTTTCTTAGTGGCAGTCCCCCCTCCCCCTTCCCCCCAATTCTGACATTCCCTAAGGACCAAGGCTAGGATTGAATTCCTCACGGTTAAGTTATGTCTTGTTCCATTTTGCATTGGGGTGGGGGAGATTCTGCAGAAAGGACTTTTATCAAGGTGGCTGTTGGTTTTAGTTTTTTATTGTTGTGTTAGAATTGTTTTAATTTGTCTTCCATTTTAATTTATCTTTTAAAGATAAAGTGATATGGTAAAAGTAGGTCTTTGCCTGGTTTTTATGGGGTGTGTATAGTAAGGAGAAAGAAGAATCAATGTCTCCATGACTTTGTTCTTTTGCTGTTATCTGCTAGGCAGGGGCTGCAGTGATTCAGTGGTTAAGAAGCTCGTCTTGTTAGCTGGAAGGCTGGCAAGTCAGTAGTTTGAGACCTGGGTACTTCATGATGGATAGAGCGCCCGTCTCTGTCCTAGTTCTTGCGGACATAAAAGGAGCCTTGTTTGAGTGTTCTCTGAGCGGGATTTCTTCCACAAAAATCCTTTCAACCCAGAGCAATTTCTGATACGGAATTATTATCTGCTAGGCAAGCATCACTCATGGTCACCCTTTTAAAGCAGTCACAGAAACAGGTGGTGGTGGTCGATAGCTTTTCTTTCTTTTAAAAATCCTAGGCAATTTAGTTTTTTCTTGTGCAAACATCTCTTTAGGTTTGTCCCAGAATAATTAATATGACTTTATTTATGTATTTATTCAATTTGTATAGCCGCCCCAATCGATGTGCCACTCTGGGCGGCATACATAAAGTCCCCAACGTTTAAACTCTAGAAACCCTTAACATTCCTTAAAAACACTGAAAAACTGCCTCCCACCTGCACCAATTAAAAATCTAATTAAAAACTTTTAAAAGCATGAGTGATCCTCCTTCCTGAGAAATCAAGTTTATTAATTAAACATGTCACGAGAGGTAATGACTGGCTGCTTGATAAGCAAGAGCTCCCCTTTAAGCCCTGTTGAAAATGTGTATTCTGAGCATGTCCTCAGAACTTCTTGAAAATGTCCATTTTGCATCATGGAGATCAAACTTCTTGCCGGGGGAAAGGATGGGCCTCTGTATTGTTTAAAGAGTGGCATGAACATACTGTTTGGAAAGAGCATGCTGATCAGGTAGCTGTTCAAGTGTTTTTCTTATTTGTCTAATATCCTTTAAAATATATATTTTCCTAAGGAGAGAATGAGCTCTGTCTAGGAAACTGAAACACACACATGCATATATAACATTAGGCTTTCAAGTTGTGGGGAGAAAAACGAATATTTCTTTAGGGATTAAATGAAATTTAGGAGCTGAATTCTGATGTTGGATATTCAGCCTGCAGAAAGATGGCCATATGTTTAATACTTTCTTATGAAGAAGAAAGGGAAAAAACCCAAATCTTATGTGTACAAAACTGGGATATCAGGATAAAAGCTAGTTAGAATTCGTCTCTACCTTGTATCTACCTGCCTATGGACAAAAATGTTTGTTTTTTGTTTGTTTGAGGGGTGGTTATGGCTGCTGGTATGTCCGTCCAAGGTCCAGGGAAGGTTACGAGTAGACCTCAAAATTCTGGAGTTTGCCTACCTTTGTCATAGACTAAAAAGTTTTATTTTGCATAAGCTTTTTTTTAGTGTAGCCCATCTCATAAAGTTAGCTATAATCCATAAATATAATAATGTAGAAACAGTAGTCCCTCCAGGGGTTTGCAAGGAAAGTCTTGATCTGTTTCCGAATTTGAGAAAGTTACTTGTTTGGGATACAATTCCTGGGATTCACACACATATGGTCAGAAGGGTTTTGAGAGTTCTACTCCTGAAAATTCAACTTGGCTTTTTTTTTTTAAAGGAAGAGATGGGATAGAGGTAAAATCATTTTAAAATTAATTCTTCTTTTTTTAAGCAGCATTACCAAGCGCTCAGATTAAAACCTTGAGTTTTATGCTTCTATGCACCCCGCTCTCCAGGGATTAAACCACAGTTTTTCATTTGTATACAAAGCTTTGTTTATGACATTTGAATATAATGCTCCTTGGCATGCTGGTTCCACACGCTCCACAGTCTAATTAAAAATCTTGTTTGTTTTCCTTTTCAATTTGTATAGCATTAGGTCTTCCTTCCTTCCTTCCTCTCCATCAGTTTGTCTGTTGGTCAAATGATACTGGAGCGTGCCTGTTTATCAGTGACCCTGTCCATCTTGTAGGATGGCTGTGGCGTTTACTCTCCCCCTCTTTGTTCCATCTGTTGCCTGAGACTTGTGACTTCCACTCATGTGTGTGTGTGTGTGTGCTCGTGGATAGGTGTGCATGTAAGAGAAAGTGAGAGAAAGGAAATTAGATACATGACAGCTATAACTTCCATTGCAGCTTTTCCATTTCATTCCGGAAGGAGGTGAAATGTGGGTGGGTTGGTGGGACAGTCACTTCTTGCAGTCTGCATGATTGAGGGCCTAACCTGCAAATCATGCATTGACTTCCAAATCCCACAATTAACTTGCATGAAAGCAAGGTTTAAATCTGGGAGCAGCTGGTTGCCTTCACCACCTCTGAGGGAAGACCTTCATTCTGGTAGTTTCTTAGTCCAGGGGTGCCAAAACGTTTTGGGACGTGGGCCGGTCATGTGGTTCAGCGGGCCAGTCACATGGTTCCTCCCACTGGAAGTGGAAGTAAAACGTGCCTTGCAGTCTGTTTTGCAACAGGATGAGATAGATTTTTAGGCTCCCATTTTCTCTGCTTATTTATTTATTATTCATTTATTTATTTTTGCACATTTATATCCCGCCCTCCCGGTGGGTACACCACTCAGGGCGGCTAACAATATAATAAAAATACAATATAAAACAATTCAGCAATAATAGCTAAAACAAGACCTAACAACCCCAGCTAAAACCAGCATTAAAACACAAACAAACAAATCATCATTAAAAAAACAACCCTCCCCACCCTACCCCTATTAAAACAGAATAACCAAGCTGGGGGGCAGCCCCTCACATAGGCTTAATCAGCCAGTGGGATTGACTAGTAGAGTCAAGCGTGCCCCAAACTTGCTGAAAGAGCCATGTTTTCAGCATCTTCCTAAAGGGGAGTAGATCCATCTGGAGATGCAACTCAGATGGTAAGAGGTTCCACAGGGCTGGGGCAGACACGGAAAAGGCTCTCTTCCTGGTCCCAATAAGATGTACTTCTTTCACTGATGGGACCACCAATGAGCCCCTCCTGTCTGCCCTAGTAGGAAGGGCTGAATTCCTTGTGGCGACGCGGTCTCTTAAGTAGCCTGGTTCAATGCCATGAAGTGCTTTAAAGGTCAAAACCAGCACCTTGAATTGCACCCGGAGGCACACAGGCAACCATTGCAGCTCCTGGAGAAGTGGTGAGGCGCGAGCATAATGCCCGCACCCATCACAACCCGGGCAGCCGCATTCTGGGCCAGCTGAAGCCTCTGAATGGTCACCAAGGGCAGACCCATGTAGAGTGCATTACAATAATCCAATCTGGAGGTGACCAGAGTGTGAGTGAATGTGAGCAAGGAGTCCCAGTCCAGGAGCGGCCGCAGTTGGTAAATGACACGAAGCTGTGCAAAGGCCCTCCTAGCCACGACTGCCACCTGCTCTTCGAGCAGTAGACGTGAGTCCAGGAGGACCCCCAAATTGCGCACCGGATCTGACTGTGGCAAAGATGTCCCAGCCATGACCAAAGATGGTAACTCCCGGGATAACACGGGACCCCGCTCCCAAAGTCACTCAGTCTTGCCAGGATTCAGCTGAAGCCCATTGTCCCCCATCCAGACCCGAACAGCATCCAGACACCTGGTCAGGACTTTGACTGCATCACTCAGGTCCCCATGAGCCGAGATGTACAGCTTAAAGCAGAGGTGCCCAAACTATGGCCTGCAGGTTGGATCCGGCCCCTGATGCCAATTCATCTGGCCTTTGCCACCCTTGCTGCTCCTGGAAGCAGAAGTAAAACACAACCATACAGGCACGTTTTATTTCTACTTCCAGGAGTGGCAAGGGTGGTGCAGGCCGGATGAATTGGTGTCAGGGGCCAGATCTGGCCCACGGGCCATAGTTTGGGCACCCCTGCCTTAGTCTGACATATTTCTGTGAGACATGTCTTTGTGTTCCCTAATTCGTGGCAGTCAGAAAGGCTACCAAAGGCTGCCAACGGACCAAGGCACTACATCACTGGCAGAGATTTCTGGCATGCTGCCTAGACTGGACAGTTAAGATGGAAGGCACCTGCCCAGCTACACTGAAAAAGAGACACACATGGCAAAAAGGCCAAGCCAAACACATGGTGCCCCCAGGAGATGGATCTCATAAGCTACTACAGCATGGAGAGAACATCAACTACAAGTTGTGATGGGCTTTGACAGGGCGGCCAATAGTCCACCCAAGACAATTCATGGCACAATAGCAAGGCAAGGAGTAGCAGCTATATGGGTGATATAGTAATATGTACAAACTGGTTTTAACTGATAGGGCTGGCCAGCTGCCATTTTACATTATGAAATATAGCTACCATCTCCTGACAAACTGCTGCTGTGGGGTAAAAATCCTTCCTCCCTGTGATTTTTCTTCCCCATCTAAGAAATCATGTCTTGTCAAAGGTTACCAGTGAAAATTACCGCTTAGGTGATGTGTCTACTGAACAAGAGGGAAGCTTGGTAAAGTTACATTTTGGAACACAGCTTCCATAATGCCATGCATGTTGTTGTTGTTGTGATAGTGGTGGTGGTGGTGTGCTGGTGGTGGTGGTGGTGTGCGTGCCGTCAATTTTCCTCTGATGTATGGTAATCCTATTACTGAGTGTTGGCTAAAATCTACTGTCCTCAATAGCTTACTCAGGTCCTGTAAAATGAAAGCTGTAGTTCCTTCAGTGGCTTAGTGGTTAAGATACTGAGCTTGACATCCAGAAGGTTGGCAGGTCAACAGTTTGAGTCCCAAGTGCTGCACGACGGAGTGGGCTCCCATCTCTGACCCAGCTCCTACTAGCCTAGCAGTTTGAAAACAAGAAATTGCAAGTAGATAAATAGGTACCACTTTGGCAGGAAAGGTAACAGAATTCCGTGCGGTCCAGCTTCTAGTCATGCCTACCACATGACCATGAAAACATCTGCAAATGCAGACAGTGCTGATCCTTTGGCTATAAACAGAGAGTTGGACACAACTGGCTTTCGAGCAAGGGCAACCTTTACCTGGCAAAGGACGTGCAAACTGGCACAAGCACCAATTTGCTTTAAAAACTCAACTGGAACCCTGATTCTTTTGATGGTGAAGACATAACCCTCCTATGGGTATGATAAACCGAACTGAAGAAGAGATTATTCTGAGACCTTGCAAAGTGCATTTCCATTATCATTAGTTTCCTGGTCATTGGGATTACTAAATGCACAGATTTTAGACAACTATGAATCAGAAGACCCAGCTTCTGGGCAATGGCAGGCAGACAGGCTAATGAGAAATTAACCACTATCAGGTTGAAACATAAGGATTGTTACCAGCTAATGTTTTGTCCCTTGCTTTGTCTATACAGTAAAACCTCACATAAAGAGCGCCTCACTGATGAGACTAACCCGCTTAAAGAGCAGATTTTTCTCTGAATGGTGGCCTCGCTTAACAACTAAAACAAAACAAAAACTTGCTTAACAACTAAATCGGGGTTCGCAATCCCCCCCCCCCCCCGCCAGAAGTCACAATTGGTCACTTTGGTGTATGAAAACCAAGACACAGGACACAGCCTCGGGCTGGGTTAACTCAGGTTTATTGCATCGTGGACAGAGGGAACATGAGGTAATGGCGGATCGATAGCTCTTTATATACAGTAGTAATATATTTGAACGTGGTGCCATAGTAGCCCATTGGCTACTGCCTGCGTGACGTCATTGCTAGTCACGCCCTTCTTGTTCAGGTGTAGGTGGTGGCGGGAAAGCTTCCCGCGCTGTTGCCTTTGATGATTCTGACCAAGAGAGCTTGGACGCTCGCTGCTGCCAGCTGGTGGTCATCAGCTCGCGTCCTCATGCAGGGTTCATATGATACAGCTGAAGGTTACATTGTTGCTATAGGCAAGGTTACATTGGTTCAGATACATTGTAATCCATGTGGAAGGTAAAACCCTTAGAACACAACATCCCTCCCCCCTAGGACGAGACAATGTCTCGAGCCCATGCTTCTAGACACTCCCCCCCTAGGAGACAAAATCTTTCAGCCAAGATGGCTTGTTTCGAACACGCTGGGGTCTCGATGCGGGCTGCCTCTCCCCGGGTTTGCTACCTTCTCTTTGTCCCCTGGTTTCCTGTCCTGTAATTTGAGAGGGAGACTCGTTAGTGATCTGCCGCGGCTCCGCGGCGTTGTTGGGAGGTGTGCTCTTACTTAGGGAGGAACCGGGGGCACTGGGGACTAACGAAAAACCCCTCTTCTCGCTTGGATGGGTGGGGGAACACTCCTGAAAACCCCCCCGGTTTGCTAAATCAAAACCAAAATTCCATTCGGGGGCAGCGGTCGCGAACTCCTCTCCCCCTTCCCCGGCCTCTGACGGAACTGGCTTATCAAAAGGATATGAGTCGGGGCCGCTGCTTCTTCCTTCCCCCCTTGCTTGGGACTGTTGTCCGCTGCTGTCTCCCCCTTGGGTTACGCGGGTGGGGGAGAACCCTAACGCTGAATCTTGTTGGAAATCCTCACTGACTGGCCCACTGACTCGGTGCCTCAGTTGGTCTGCGTGCCTCCTCCAGAGGAGACCGGTGTGGGTTTCGACCCGGTACGACACTGGCCCCGTCTGTTCTACAACCGTCCCCGGCACCCAGGCTGGCCCCGCGCTGGCATAGTTCCTGCAATGCACAGGGTCGCCGGCGGCGAAACCTTTCGAGACTGCCAGCCCCACGTTTTTTCCCTTGTCCTCAATTCTTGTGGGGTCCAGCCTGGACAGGAGTGTAGTCAGTTTCCGCCGCATCAATAGTTCTGCCGGCGAGTAACCTGACGCTAAGGGGGTCACCCTATACGCTAATAAGAACTGACATACTTGGTGGTTCAGGTCCCCAGGGCCCATGCGCCGAAGCGCTTCCTTTGTTGTACGCACCAACCGTTCCACTTGGCCATTCGTGGCCGGGTGAAACGGCGCGGACGTGACATGCCGAATGGCATTCGCCTCCATGAATGCCCCGAACTCTGAGGAGGTGAAGCAACTCGCGTTATCGCTGACTAAAGTGTCGGGTAAACCGAACGTTGAAAAAACTCTCCGTAGTTGGTTAATTGTAGTGGTGGAGGACGTGCTCTTTACAGGAATGACCTCCAGCCACTTTGAGAATGCATCCACCACCAGGAGAAACATGGTTCCTCGGAAAGGGCCAGCGAAATCTACGTGCACTCTGGACCATGGCCCCCTCGCTGTGTCCCATTCCCTATGCGGGAGGCGGGCCGCCTCTGGTCGGGACCCCTGGCACGCCTCACAAGTGCCTACCATGTGCTCAATGTCCTCGTCCAGCTGTGGCCACCAAAAGTAACTGCGGGCCAGCGCTTTTGAGCGAACGATGCCCGGGTGGCTGACGTGCAGCAGTTTGAGAACCCTCGGCCGCATGGGTGTCGGGACCACCACCCGTTGGCCCCACAACAGGCACCCCCTTTCTATGGACAACTCTAGCTTCTTCCGAAAGAATGGGTCGAATTCCTTGCTTGGGGACGATGTTGGCCACCCTTTCTGCACCCATGAGCTGACTTTCTCCAGCGTCCTGTCCTTGCTTGTCGCCCTAGCTATATCAGCCGGTACTATTGGGGGTTCGTCTAAAACCTCGATTAGCAACACCTGGCGGTCTCTTCCTATTCTGGCTTTTTGGTCGTCCGACAAAGGCAAAGGAGATCTCGAAAGCGCATCAGCATGGCTGATCTCCTTTCCGGGCCGGTACTCCAACTCGTGTTGGTATGCGTTAAGAAAAATGGCCCATCGCAACATCCTCGGAGATAGTATCTGTGGCGTTGGCTTGCCTGCCGTGAAGATCCCTAACAGGGGCTTGTGATCCGTCACGATTGTGAACGGGCGGCCATACAGAAAATCGTGAAACTTTTTGGTCCCCGCTACTATTGCTAATGCCTCCCTGTCGGTTTGTGCGTAATTTCGCTCTGCTTGGGACAGGGACCTTGAATAAAACGCAACTGGGGCCTCCCGCCCGTCATCCAACACGTGGCACAGCACCGCCCCCACTCCCACCGGTGATGCATCACAGACTAA
This sequence comes from Bradypodion ventrale, assembly GCA_035047345.1. Classification (NCBI taxonomy): domain Eukaryota; kingdom Metazoa; phylum Chordata; class Lepidosauria; order Squamata; family Chamaeleonidae; genus Bradypodion; species Bradypodion ventrale. The sequence continues at coordinate 135,402,574 of JAWDJE010000002.1, read as the reverse complement.
GACCACCGGCCGTTTGGGGTCGAAGTGCGTAAGGATTGCATCCGATGTTAACAGTTGCTTTAGTTCGTTGAACGCCTTCTCGTGCTCGTCACCCCACATCCATGTCTCCTCTTTTTTCAGTAACCGATGAAGCGGTTCGGCCACGGAGGCTTTCCGCGGGAGGAATGTATGGTAAAAATTGAGGAGCCCCAGGAATGACCGTAGTTCGGTTTTGGATGTGGGGCGAGGGGCCTTCTTAATGGCTGCTACTTTGGACTTGGACGGCTTAATCCCCTCGGGTGTGATCCGAAATCCTAAAAACTCGACCTCGGTTTCGAAAAAAACACATTTGTCCTTCCTCAGTCTCAGCCCCGCTTTCTCGAACACAGTTAGCACTTTATCCAATCTCCTGGCTAGTTCGGCCTCACTCCCCCCTGTTATCAATACGTCATCAAAATAAGGCAACACCCCCTCCAGCCCCTTCAGGAGGCGTTCCACAAGCGACTGAAAAAGACCGGGTGCCGAGTTCACGCCGAACTGTAAACGCGACACCTGGAACGCTCCTTTATGTGTGACTATCGTTTGTGCCGCGGCCGTGGCGGGAGTTACGGGGAGTTGTTGATAGGCTTGTGCCAAATCGAGCTTAGCGAAACACTTTCCCCCATTTAGCCTGGCCAAAAGATGGCTGACCACTGGCACCGGATATGCATTAGGGCGAATCGCCTTGTTAATGGTACACTTATAATCAGCGCAAATGCGCACCTCCCCGTTAGCCTTCAGAGCTGTTACAATTGGAGTTTCCCACTCCGCGGAATCAACAGGAATAAGAATCCCCTGGCCCACCAATTTGTCCAGTTCCGCCTCTATCTTGTCCTTTAGTGCGAAAGGCACCCTGCGCGGTTTGAGTCTTATCGGGCGGACCTCCGGGTCCAGGTCGAAGGCTACAGGGGGTCCCTTGAATTTTCCCAGTCCTTTTTCAAAAACGGCGGGGTGCGCGTCACACACCGCTTGTATCGGATCCGCGCCCACGGCATGCACCCCCCCTATGAACAAACCCAAGGGCTGAAACCACTGCGTCCCTAGAAGGCTACAATTCCCCCCTTTGAGAACGACTAGAGGGAGTTCTGCGGAATGTCTTTTATAACGAACCCGAAATTTTCCGACCCCCAGCACTGGAATGCTGTTCCCTTGTACGTCCCGTAGCGTGGACCTCAGAGTCTTAAGTTTGGGCCGCGCTTGGGGGTCGATCTTCAAGAACTCTTTCTGGGGAATTATGGAATAATAGGACCCCGAGTCAATCTCCATCCTAACAGGGGCCCCTTGTACTATTACCTCAATGAAGTAATGGTTTTGTCCCGCGGACACGCTGAACACGGGGGCGTCGTCCTCACTGCCGTCCGAGACGCGACCCACGCCGTCCTGCTTCCTCGTGGTTCGGGCGCCATCTTGGGGTCTCGCTGGATGGTCCGGTCTGGCCGAACGGTCTTTCGACTGCCTCCGGCCCTCTTTCCGATTTCTGCATGCCCTGGCGATGTGCCCGCGCCGGCCACAGCTGTAACATTCGGCTTTCCTGAAAGGGCACTTCGCACGCTCGTGGGCCGCCCCACAACCATCGCAGCGGCGCCCCCCTTTCCGGACCTTCTGTACCTCTTCGCCGTCGCTGCCATCTGTGGAGGATCTCGAGGTTCGCCGGGTCGCGTGCACCGGCTGTCCTGACTTGCCGCGCACCGAGCTTTCCGCTTTGCTGGCCCTAGGGCGCCACTCACGCCACTCGTGTATTTCGTCCACTCCCGCATTCGTGGACTCCGCGGATTCCGCGGTCTCTACGACCTCGGCCAGTGTGGGTGGCGGCTCCCTGTTCATCAGGCGGCGCTGCACTTCCTTGTCCTTCAGGCCACACAGCACGACGTCCCTCATGATCATCTCCAGGTTGTCCCACTTGCAGGGAACGGCGGCTACCCTCAGGGCCTCCACGAACGCCTCTACCGACTCATCCGGCGCTTGGACTCGCCTCCAAAACGCACTCCTCGCAGGAAACATTGCCTTCGAGGGTTGGAAACGCTCACGCAGCAACTTCAGTATGTCGTCGGTTTTGAAGTCATCCAACGTCTTCGGTTCGATCATGCCCACCAGCGTCCGCTTGGTCTCTACACCCAGCATCCGGGTGAGGATGGCCCTCTTCCTTTCCTCGTCGTCTTTGACTTTGAGTTCCACCAAGGCCGCCTTGAAATCCATGTTAAAGATGGTCCAGTCTTGCGGCTTGATAATATTGAACCCGCTCTGTGTCCTGGCGCTTTGGGAATCCATTATCCCACCTTCGTCGCCAATTTGGTGTATGAAAACCAAGACACAGGACACAGCCTCGGGCTGGGTTAACTCAGGTTTATTGCATCGTGGACAGAGGGAACATGAGGTAATGGCGGATCGATAGCTCTTTATATACAGTAGTAATATATTTGAACGTGGTGCCATAGTAGCCCATTGGCTACTGCCTGCGTGACGTCATTGCTAGTCACGCCCTTCTTGTTCAGGTGTAGGTGGTGGCGGGAAAGCTTCCCGCGCTGTTGCCTTTGATGATTCTGACCAAGAGAGCTTGGACGCTCGCTGCTGCCAGCTGGTGGTCATCAGCTCGCGTCCTCATGCAGGGTTCATATGATACAGCTGAAGGTTACATTGTTGCTATAGGCAAGGTTACATTGGTTCAGATACATTGTAATCCATGTGGAAGGTAAAACCCTTAGAACACAACAGTCACTTACAATGGTGTTTCGCTTAAAGAGCAATCCCGTGGAACGCATTATGCTCTTTAAGCGAGGTACCACTCTACTTGCGAAAACTAAACAATTTCCCTTTTTTCCTGCGGGGGGAAGTGTTACCCAAAATGAGAGAGATAATGGCAAGCTCAATTAATCACTTAATGGAGCCAGTAACACCAAAAGAGTAAAATCTCATGCTGCTGAAGAAATTATCATATATTGTATAACATTATACAAAAAGTATGAAATACTTGTAATTGGGGATTTAATTCTGTTTACACATAACAGCCTGACTGGCTATGAAGCACTACCGAATTCCAGCAATACTTGTAATGGTTTATTATTATTGCAAGCTGGTGTAAGATTTGAATTGGCGGTGGGGATTATTCATCATGTTTGCAGGCTGCACATAGCTAATCAGGACAGAGGTTTCTATACCAATCAACAGAAAGCAATTCACACACACACAAAAAGAAATTAAAATATCAGATTTCATCAGATCTGCAGTGGGAAAATGTGGCATCTGGGCAAGATAAAAAAAATCATTTGGGGAAGAGAACTGCCAAGAGGGTCTTTGAGGAATGCAGACTCTTGGGGTTTTGCCATGTCACTGTGGCTGCCAGCGCTTCTTCGTTCCAATCATCAACAGTGAAGAACAAAAGGAGTAAACACTCAGGCATAATAAGTCCACTTTATTTTTATACAGTATTGCTCTTCCTCCCTGCAGATGGTGATTGCAGCCATGAAATAAAAAGACGATTGATTCTTGGGAGACAAGCTATGAGAAACCTGGGGAACAGAGTGAAAAGTAGAGACATCACCTTACAAACAAAAAGTTCGCATAGTCAAGGCAATGGTATTCCCGGTGGTAATGTATGGGTGTGAGAGCTGGACCATTAGGAAAGCTGAGTGCAGAAGAATAGATGCCTTTGAAATGTGGTGTTGGAGGAGAATTTTGAGAGTCCCCTGGACAGCGAGGAGAACAAATAGGTTGATCTTAGAAGAAATCAAGCCTGTTGCTCCTTAGAAGGTCAAATAGTAAAGATGAAGCTAAAGTACTTTGGACATCAAATGAGAAGGGAAGATTCACTTGAGAAGGCCTTGATGCTGGGAAAGATGGAGGGCAAAAGAAGGGGCGGCCAAAGATGAGATGCCTAGATGGCATTGTAGACACAATGGGCACAGAGCTGGGTGGGCTGAGGAAGATGGTAGAGGACAGAGTTGCCTGGAGAACAATGGTCCATAGGGTCGCAAAGGGTTGGAATTGACTGAACAACAACAAAATGTAAATGTAAAGAAGGATGGTCATTTCTAGCTTAATCAGGTTTGTTGGGGGTTGCTTTTCAACCTTTGGTTTTTGGACTTCAATTTCTTAGTCAGTACATTGGCTGATGAGTGTTTTTGGGAATTGACTTATGCTTCTGGGAATTGAAGTCTAAGAACCAAAAATTGAGAAGCATTGAACTAGACCAGGAGTTCTCAACCTTTTAAAGCCTGGGGCCGAGTCACGCTTTCTCAGACAGCTTCGGGGGCTGGATGGCCATTTTGCCCTTCATCCACCACATGACACTTCCTGGTGTGGTGGAGGTGGTGGTGGGGGGCTCATGGCCTGCAGATTAAAAATCCCTCAACTAGACCTTTCAATACTGCTTTAGTAGCTCATGAGAAGCTAAAGTGTTACTGTCAAGAGGAAACATCTTATGTCAAATCTAAACTCTTACCAGGATTACCCAAGGCAGAATAGTCAAAGCCAAGACTCCGGACTAATTTGCACGCGTTCTCTTCAGGAGAACCCCAGGTTACAGAATTAATCTGTTCTGGGACATTTTCTGTAAAGTGATTATTCTGTAACATGAAGCACAATTTCCCATAGAAATGCATTGAATTTTTTTTACAAAAATGTTCCAGAGGTTAGAAAAGAGCCAAAAAATATGTAATTTTTCTGTTCAAAACTAAAATGGTGAAAACACAGTGAAAAATTCCAAAGTGCACTTTAGAAAGAGTTTGGAAGAGAAAAAAACAAGGTTTTTGCTTTTTAGTGAGCTTTGGAGCTGATTTCCCCGCCCCCCCAAGGCTTAGTTGTCACATTTCCATCAGCACCACCTACTGGCCAGCCCTGGTAATTGTATGAAAAGTCCCTGCCTAACAGCTGATCAGGGGTGGGGGAATTTTCAGCACTTCCTGGTTGTGGGGAGACCGGGAGAGCTTTTGCCAGAGCCAAAAAGTGATGAAAATTTTCTAACACAGAGCGGAAATGCTCCAAACATCCTCACACTGCCCTGGGAAGCATCAGAACACCCCCAAAACTTTCATTATTGTGAGTTTTCCCCATAAACCGGGATGCCATTTCCTTAGAATTTCCTTCCTTAAGTCGAGTTTTCCATTACCCGAGGCATCCATAGCCTGGGGTTTTACTGTATATCTTGATTTCTTTGGGTATTGAGGGATCTGATTTCTCTTTAGATCATGGTACCTAAACTTTTCAAGCCAGGGGTTACACTCAGTCAGCTTTGGGCGGCCATTTTGCCCTGCATGCATGATGGGGGCAGCCATTTTGTCCCAACAGCTTCAAAAGGGTGGCCATTTTGTTTCTTGAATGCCTTTGAAGGGGTGGGGGCCATATGGGCTGCATCTGGCCTGTGGGCCTAAGGTTGGGAACTCCTGCTTTAGATCATATAAATCTTTCAGCTTTTACTATGAAAATGGAAATGACTTTATAGTTACAGTAGTGATGAGTGCAGAGAAAGTCCCATAGAGCAGCTGCTCTTCCCCACCCCACCCGAAAAATGAAATGGGCAATCAGAATCAGGCATCATTGGAGAATTTGGTTTAGCAGGGGTTAGAAATGAAGCTGGAGAGCGATTCGTAGAATTCTGCGAATCCAACAGTTTATTGCAAGTTTTGAAATGGTAGCCGTGTTAGTCTGTATTTCAAGCATATTGGAGAGTAAACAAAACAAAACAAAACAAAAAGACCAAAAACATTGTGGCACTTTATAGACTAACTGCTGTATTTTAAAGTTACCTTTCATGAATCAAGTCCACGTACTGTTTGAGTCAACCACACAAGTGGTTGTAAACATGAATCTTAGTGGATATCCAGTATAGAAATCAAGTAGTCTATATAATTGGTAGTAGAAGAGGGAGAAGCTCTATCCTCTATGCAAAAATAAGACTAGGAATAGAGAGCAGTGCAGACCATGAATATTTGTCATATAACCTGTATGCTGGACAAGGGGAAGGTATATGGAGAAACAGAGTGGCTTCTCAAGTAAGGGTATCAGATAAGGGTGTCTTTGAATACATATGCAGAAAATATGAAAAGATGGATTAGACTCAGATGAAGGAGGAATGCAAAAGAAAACTGGACTCATTGGCGGAAAATATTATTCTAGGAGACGTAAAAAGAAGGCAGTAGGAAAAGAGCAGAACCTAACACAGGATGGATTAATTCAGTAAAGAAAGCCACAACATTTCAGTTTGCATGACCTAAGCAGACCTGTTAAATGATCATACATTTTGAAGGTTTCCAATTCCTAGAATCACCATATGTTGGAAATGACTTCATGGCACAAAACAACAACTACATTGTTCTTCTTATTGCTGTGCACCAGGGATGGGAAATTGTGGCTTTGCATATGTTTCTGACCCACAACTCTAGACAACATAGCCGGGGTGAAGAAGAGGTTCAAATAACAGGTCCCGTGGCCAAGGTAGTTGTGGCTCAGTAGGATCTAGGTTCTGGAATCCCCCACCTCCATTCCCACTCCAGCATTTTTCAAACTTCAGATAAGATACATGTAATTTTCTAATTTGATTAAGACAAGTGGACATTGTGTGGAGCCAGGAAGGAGAATGGCATTTAACATAGAAATGAAACAGCTGCATCATTGCATTTTTCCATCCCCAGATGATTTTGATATGTGATTTTTTCCCCCAGGATAAAATATTCTCACATAAAAAGCAGGTAAATTGTTTATCCTCTCATTTCTGGATATTTGTAATTTCTTCCTAATACATGCTAACTATCAGTGCAGAAATCTTTTATACCTGCGGCTTTTCCAAGCAGAGCAAGAGACGGGAAGCCACAGAAATAATTTGGAAGGAGGCACATTCTTCTTGGACATGGTAATAACTATTAGCAATAAGTAGGAATTCACTATTTTCAGTCCCCATGTCCTCCTGCAAACGTGACATCCCATCGCTTCTTGACCGCCCAGAAACAGATTATCCTTTCTTGAGCTTTTGATGTGTTATGAGTAACTTTGGACACTCTAGAGCAGTGGTTACCAATGTGGGCCCCACGCCCCACAGGGGGACTTCAGTTCCCAGAAGCCTAAGTCAGTACATTGGCTGATCAGTGCTTTGGGGAATTGACTTAGGCTTCTAGGAACTGAAGTCCAAAACTCAAAGGTTGGGAAATACTGCTCTAGAGATAGGTCAGGATTTTACATGAAAGAGTGCAGATGCCGGGCATGGGGAGGCACATGACACCTGCCACCAACCTCCCTGCCTTGAACTCAGACTTTTATATGTTAGGCATGAAGATCTGCAGAGGAACCTGTAAGCCTTTTTTGGACAAAAGAACCTTCTTGTGATAAAAAGTCCTGCCTTATCAGTATTCCCAATCATGAGCTCTAGAAGCCCGTTGTGTTGTAAAATGAAGAATGCTTGTGGTAATCTTGGGGAGATGGTGTGTTGTAGCTCTGAGTCTATTCCATTGTTGCTCATCTTGAATACTTTCATTAGTCTTTTGCACTGGGTTCTGATAGTGGAACCTAGACCTTCTAGTATATAGAAATTCCTCAAGCCTGGCATTATCTACTAGTGTAAAATGTCGTTCCAAACATGCAAACTGCTAGGGTATAGCTGTTTAAAAAGTGGTTCTATCAGTTCCTTCCCTCCCCCAAGTCTCCATGTCTGGGCAAGTATCCAAACCCAGGACTCCTTTAGCCTATTCCCTATGGCTGTACAGTACTACAGATTTCCCCACTTTGTGCCACTTTAAGTTTTAGTCTAAAGCAGGGAGAAGCCGTCTTGAAGAGTGACTGACTATGGTGAATGGTGCTGTATGCAGGTGGTTGGTAAGGCCAAAGCTTGTGGAGTGGAAGCAGGCTCAACTCTTTCCATTCTCTCGTACAAACATACATCAGCACATACAGACTTCTGCAGCCTCACGATCTCAATGCACAGCCTTCTCTCTCACCACCCACACATACAAACACACCTGGACTTCAGTGCACTAACCTATCACATGCCCCTCTTAGCTCCCCACTTGATGAGCATTTGAAACACATAGGTGTGTGAATGCGTTGATGGCCATATGGAAAAGGGGTGGTGAAAACGGTAGTTTGAAACTGTCGGGGGTCACTGGATTGAATAAACACGACAAATGACGAAAAGACAAAACAGGAAATAGCTTCTTAAATCCAAAGTCAATCAACGCCATAAGTTTATATCATTTTTAGACAAACTCTCACCTAAGTAGTGAAAGATTATCTGTCTCTTATACCATATCTAATTTTTATTTTGTAGACTTCGTTTTGTAAATGGTCTCTATAAGGTAAACATGGGCTTGCTGGGGCATAAATATGTGAGGAAAAGCTCTCTTAATTCTGATTTGATCTTTGGAGAGTCAGGGTTTGTGGACTTTAAAAACTGCAGCTTTTGCTGAGTCTATGGCACCACCGCAGGGTTTTGTATTGGTGTTTGTTAGGATAGCTATTATTGTAATTTCTAATTTATAACCTGCAATCTTTTTATTTATTTATTTAGAAATTGTAACTGTATGTATTTTTGCTGCACTTGTAATATTGTATTTTGTATTTTATATATTGTATTTTTGTTTTACTTTTGTATTATTGTATTACTATGTTGTTATATCGTATTGCTGATATTGATATGTTGTTGCCGCCTTGAGTCGGCCTTGGCCAAGAAAGGCGGGGTATAAATTAAAATTGTATTGTATTTTATTTTGGTGTTTCTTCTTTTAGAAATTATTTGTGTTCATTTGGTAAATGTTCTACAGTTGTAATTTTGCAATTTACAGCATTTCACATATGCTGTTGTCCTTTATATGCTGTGAATGCTGGAAAAAACACTAAGCCAATTATCAGTTGCTGCAGGTTTTACAAAATAAATCATTTATCATCTTCTTCCCTCTCAAATCCACAGCACAGTATTTTGCCAGCATCATGGTAATCGTTGGCTTATCAGTAGTGGTGACCGTCTTGGTTCTTCAGTTTCATCATCATGACCCTCAAGCAGGAAAGATGCCTCAATGGGTAAGTGACAAATACAGGTGGGCTTTTCTTTTCTTTTAAAATAATTTTTATTATTTTAAAACATCAATACAAAAACAAAAAGAACTTAATATACACAACTACATTTTAAATTAACCATACAACTATCAAATTACAAAGAAAATACAATTTCAATAAAATTATTTGCCTTAATGTATAGCCTAATCCTTTTTGTTAAAATACAATTTCATTTATATTCGCAATCCGGTCAACTTCCAAATTTCCCATTTCCTTTAAATTTCTCACTTAGACTGTGGTGATCAGTAACCACCATATTCAGCTATACCTTTATTTTACAAGAACTCAAAACAAAATACAAAAATAATCATTATACAATCACGTTAAACACCCTATGTGCATATGCTTTTAAAAGAGTCCGCGGGATGTCACATTTATTTTTATCATTTCCAAAAATGTATCTGCTCTGGTACCCGACTATCCCCCCGCTCTCCTTTCAGTGAGTAATCCACAAATGGTTGCCAAATTTTCCAAAATCTATTTTCTTTGACTTTACCTTTATATTTATTTATTTCCCATGTTAATTTATCATTCAATGCGAGATCCCACATCTCTTTATACCATTCTTCTATATTTAATATTCCTTCAGATTTCCAGTTTCTTGCAATACACATTCTTCCAATTATCAACATTAGAGATATTATTTCCTTTTTATCATCATTCAATTTTACTTTATCAACGTCTGTTAATAACACCATACTTATGTCCAGCTTAAATTTCATACCTACAATTTCACATATCTCTTTCTCAATTTTTCCCCAGAAATCATTTACCACTTTACATTCCCACCACATGTGTTCGTATGTTCCCAGGGTACTTTTACATCTCCAGCATTTTTTACTTTTGGTGTTATCCATTTCAAATAATTTCTCTGGCGTCAAGTACCATTTCCACAACATCTAATAATTATGCTCCTTTATTCTAACTGACATTGTTCTCATGTACCTCTTTGTCCATTTATTTTTCCAAATTCTTTCTGGTACTTTTATATTTAAATCTCTTTCCCAACATAGTTTCAATGTTTCTTGCGGATTACCTTCTTTATTTAGTATTTTATAAACTCTACTCACCATGCTCTTTAATCCCATGTCCCCTTTTCTTATCTTTGATACCAGTTCCTCAAATTCTGTTTTACTTCTCTCTAAGCTTAATTGTCCCTTATATTCTCCGTTCCATTTGTCTACCAATACCATCTGAAACCAATTCAAATTTAACTGATTATATATTTCCGCTTTTTCCCCTCCATCTTTATACTCTCTTATCCAGTCTTTCAACAGGCAAACATCATTCCTTCACCCTCTTGTCTAATTTTATTGGAAAGCTATTAAGGTCCTCTATTTCTATTATCGGGGACACGTCCGGACTTAGTTCCTTTTTAACCCTCTTCCATACCCCCAGCATCGTCTTCATCATCTTATTTTTCACCACTATTTTACTTTTGCTGCTGCCCAAAAATACTCCTCTACCTACTTGATTTAATTCTTTCATTTCAACTTCTTCCCATATTGCCCTTTCCCGAGCTAAGATCTTCATAATATTCTTAATTTGAAAAGCTCTATAGTAGTTTCTCAAGTTTGGTATCCCTAATCCTCCCTCTTTCTGCAGTAGATACCAAAATATCTTTGCTATTCGTGTCCCCCCCCCCCCCCCGTTACAATAATTATTTGTTATATTTTGAAAATCTTTAATCTCTTTAACTTTCAGTTGAATTGGTAGTGCATCAAATAAAAAGTTAATCTTGGGCAGCAGCATCATTTTACTTAGCGCTATCCTGCCAAACCAGGATAGCTTAATCTTTTTAAATTGATCTATTTTCTCTTTGATTTCCTTTTTTTGTGTCTCATAATTCAATCGATTAAGGTCTTCAAGTTTATTTGAAATATTTATACCTAGACATCTCAAACATTTTTTAACTTGTAATTTATATTTACCTCTTATTCTCTCTTGTTCCTCGTTATCTACATTACAGAATATCATTTCAGATTTATCCCAATTTATTCTCAATCTTGTCATCTCCTCAAAATCCTTTAAATGGCCTTGTATCTTTCCTAATGCCTTTTCAGGATGTTTCATAATTACAAAAGTATCATCAGCATAAAGACTTATCTTATTATCTGATACCCCTTTAATCCCATTGTCCCCTTTTATAATATCTGCTAACAACTCCATTGCCATAATAAATAATATTGGGGACAATGGACATCCCTGCCTTGTTCCTGCTTCCAATTTTATTTCTTCTGTAAACTCATCATTCACTTTAACTTTAGCAAATCCAGATTGATATAATTGTCCAATCATGTTACAAAATCTATCGCCAAATCCATAAAATCCGATAATCTCCTTAATTGTCTCCCATTGTAGCGAATCAAAAGCCTTAAATATGTCTAATGATAATATGCCGACTTTCTCTTTTGTCGTTCCTACTATATCTAATGTATCCAAAACCCTCCTAGTCAAATCCGTCATATGCCTTCCTTTCAAAAAACCAGCTTGGTCCCCATTTATATAGTTAGTCATGAAACCAATCTATTTGCAACTATTGCTGTAAATATCTTGGCGTCCTGATTTATCAAAGAGATAGGCCTATAAGATTCCACTTTTTCTAAATCCTTTCCAGGTTTTGGCAGCAAAACTATTATAGTTCTATACCATGAAGTCGGTATCTTCCCACCATCCATTATAAAATTAAACAACTTCACCAATCTTGGAACCACACAGTCTTTAAAATCCTTATAAAATTCCACTGTTAACCCATCATCCCTAGGTGATTTACCTATCTTCAAGTTAGCTATTATATTTTTACCTCTTTTTCTGAGATTTGATCTTCCATTTTATTTTTATGCTCTAAATTTATCTTTTTTTGCATTTGCTTCTTCAATTGGTCTCTCAACTTTTCTATATTCACTTCCCTTTTGGTATACAATTCCTGAATAAATCTTTCACTATCCTAATCTTATATTTGGTTTTATTACACCTCCTACCTGTTATGTTCACCAAAGTTCCCATCTCTCTTTTAATCCTTTTTGCTTTAGCAGCTCTTGTCAACAACTTTGAATTTCTATTGCTATATTCAAAATACTCTCTCTTCAAATAGACCAGATCTTTTTTCACTTTTTGAATGTCTTTCCCTACCAATTCGGTCTTTAATCTTTGCATTTTTTTGAAAACACCTTTTCTATTTGTCTTTGCATGCTCTTCTAATAGCTGTTTAATCTCATTCTCAATTTCATGTTGCTTATCTCTAAATTGCTTATTTTTAACACTAGCCAACTTGATACATTCCCCTCTAAAAACCGACTTCATGGTATCCCAAACCATATTATAACTGACCTCGCCTGTATCATTCCATTTCCAGTATTCATTCCACTTTTCAATTACTTGTTCTTTGCATTTTTGATCATAAAACAATTTATCATCATATCTCCAATTTCTCCTAAACTTTTTTCTCTCTCTATCAATTTTAAAATCCAGCCAGAATTTTGCGTGATCCGATTCTTTGAAAATTCCAATCTCTGCATCCTCTAAGTTTTTAACCAAATTTTCTGAAACAAAAATATAACCTATCCTGGAGTATGTGTTGTGTACCTGTGAGTAATATGTATATGCCCTCTCTAATCCCTTGATCTCCCTCCAACCATCTTTCAAACCTAAGTTCTTCATCCACTTATCTAAAATCTTCATTCTAGCAACCCTCCCGACTCTTGATAAATTTGTGCAATCTTCAGATGCCCTTATTAAATTAAAATCCCCTGCAACAATCATTTTCAAAGTTCTCTCTTTTTCTAATATGCCATATACTTTATTTAAAAATTCTTGCTGGTGGTCATTTGGGGCATATATGTTTACTAGCGTTATCTCTTCATCATCTATTTTCCCAATTACAAACAAATATCTACCTTCTGGATCTGAAATACTTTTTATCATCTCAAAGCCAAGTCTCTTTGAAATCAGGACCGCCACACCCCTAGCTTTAGAAGTTCCATATGACTTTTCATATATCTGCATCCATCCCAGGAATATCTTATTAGTGTCTTCTGATTTTTGGTGAGTTTCCTGGAGAAAGACTATATCCGGCCTAACCTTCCTCAGGACTGATTCTAACCTCCTCCTCTTCACTTGACAGCCGGTACCTTTCACATTCCACGTTAAAACTTTAATGTTCCTCAGACCTAGGTCTTAATATCCTTTCTTTCTGACAATCGCGGACTCCTATTTGTGCCATATCCTTCACCACATATACAGTAACTATCAAACACACACAAAAAATTACATTTAACATTCAACCTCCAATCACAAGCAACAATCATATCTACCCTCCCCACCCTTCTTACAAAAAGTGGCCCTTGACAATCAAAGGGGGGAGGGGGACATGTAAAAAAATGCGTGTTAACTATAACTCTAACGCTATATCTAATAATATTATGAAAATATTATTAGTATTATTTTCTCCCTTCTATATATATAAAAACAGACTCAATCTCAAATTTAATCCTTCTCACTCTTCATCTGCAACCACCTGCTGCTCCAATTCCACGTCTATTCCACCCAGTGCCCCCCTCTCAGATTCCCCTGCATGTTCTCTTCGAATTCCACTCAATTCCACCAAGGTTTTTCTTAATCCCCTCCACTCTTGGGATGACATTTTAACCAATCCAATCTGACACATGTAATCTAAATAATCCATTTCATTATCCATTATATGCATATTTTTTATCATGAAAGAATCTGAGTTGTTTAGGGAATTTCCAGTGATAATCAATCGATCGCTCTCTAAGAATTTTTTTGTCACAGGTTTCATCTTATATCGCCACACTTGTTCCTCAACCGATATGTCATTGTATACCTCAACATCACATCCATTAATTTTCAAAACGCCACATCCAGCCTGTTTTATGAAAGCCATCACCTTTAATTTATCCGCCCAATTTGCAAATTTTACCAATACGTTTCTATGACCCTTTTCCCCTCTTCTTGCCCCCAATCTAAAACAACTGGCAATATCTTCATTTACAAAATTTGTCCCCATATTCAAATTGTTCAACCAATCCACTATTCTTTCTTTCAGCTTATCTGGCATTTTCTCCGGCAAATTACGTATCACCACGTTCTGTTTTCTCATCACCTCTTCAACCATATCCAATTTTTTCCCTTGGGTTTCAATTTTAGATTTAACCTCCTTTTGTTCCTCATGTAACCCTCTCATGTCATCCTGCATCAATTTCATATCACTCTGCACCACATTCAAAACTTTATCCATCCTCTGATAGTTGGCCTTGACCTTTGTAGATAAATCAGTTAACTGCGAGGCAAGCTTTTTATGACATCCCATTAACTCTTCCTTATCTTTCACCCTCACATCCTTCATTTCACGAAAACTCTTTACATTTGTATCCTCCATCCTATCAATTTTTTTCATCAATTTGCCCAACTCCACCATTATTTGCAATTGATCCAATGATTCCAAATCTGCCCCTCCTGCTGGTGCTGCCTCTGTGGCTGCGGTCTTCTCTTTCTTCTCATCCCTCTTCCCTTCCTTTCTCAAATCCAGCTTTTTAGGCCTGGCCACCTCCTCCTCCTTTCTCTTATCCATGTCTTCTATTAGGTTTTCAAACAATGAGCTCAAAATCTGTACAGTTTTTTGGCCCACAAGCTCCTCCTCCCAGGGAAATTCCAGCTTTTCCAATCCCAAAATATAAACAGTTAAATCCAAAAAAAGGGGGGGGTCCTCCAAACACGTTGTAATCCAAACTGTACCTGTTTCTGTTTCTTCTAATTTTATACTCCAATTGCAATGTAATTTCCAGCAGCCCAGTTTAAATCTATATATCCAAAAGGTGTGTGTGTGTGTGTGTGGGGGGGGGGGGGGAACTCCAACTCAACGTGACCCTCCAAAGATCAACTTTTTATAATCCAGCGTTACTAGGTTATACTGTGAAAAATTCAGGAACGATGAACAAAGAACGAGACCAATCGACAGTATCCAAAAGGGACTCTTTTTTTCTATAATCCAATTGCAGCAGCCATGCAAAAGTTCAGTAAATGCAGAAATTCAAGGAAGAGAAAAAAATAAAAAAGTTTAAAAAGTACCTTTTAATAATAGAGAAGGGAATCCTCCAAACTGCTTCAATGTATTGGAAAAGCCCAGCGACTGTTACAAAAAGATCGCTATAATGTTGCAGCCTCCATTGGCCTCCAAGGCCGGTCTCCTCCCCCTCTTCCACAACCAAAACAAATTGAAACCTTCCATCAGCCTTCATAACTTTATGCCTTCTTCTTCTTTCTTACTTCCCTTCTTTCTCTTTCCACCTTCTTTCATCTCCCTCCTCTCCGCTGACACCCTCCTTCACTTTCTCGGCAGTGCCAGGAAACTTTCCTTAAATTTCGTTTCCTTCCCCGCTGCCATTAACCGTCCTGGTCTTTCTCTCTCGCTCCTCACCACTTCCCCCTTCCTTCCGCACTTGCCTTGCCTTCTCTCAGGTCAAGCTTCTCCACGTCTTACCCCTCGGAGAACCAGTTGGGTGCTGCGTCCCGTTTAAAAACCTTCTGAACTCCTTTCTTTTCCTTCACGGGGATCCTGCCCGCCCGTGTCTTGCTCAGCCGCGGCTTGCGCCACTTGCCTTACCGCCCACCTCCGCGGGCTTCGACCTCCCGATCTGCAGAACCACAGCAAAATTTATCCAAACAAGGAGCTCATCAAGCAACTTTTCAACACCAGGAACACATCAAACTCTTTCCGATGAGCCTTTTCCAGTATTTTTTTACTAAAAGTCTCATTCAGAATCACTTTGATAGCGCGAGTTATGGAAGATATGTATTAAGCCATCTCCATCTTGGACACGCCCCCAGGTGGGCTTTTCTTTGGGGAATGATAGCAATAGCAATTACTGTACACTTATATACTGCCCAATAGCACATAGTGCACTCTCTGGGCGGTTGACAAGGTAATTAGTATCTTGCCCACAACATGCTGGGTAACTCATTTTACCAACCTTGGAGGGACGGAAGGCTGAGCCAACCTTGATCCCTGTTAGAACTGAATCCTGTTAGAATTGAATTTACAATGTCAGCAGTTTTGGCTGCAGTACAGCAGTTTAACCACTGTGCCACCACTGGTTCTTGATAGCACATTCTAAAATGTAGATCATAATAGCAACTGACATTCCAATTTATCAGAGGTTCTTCTTCCTTGTCTAGGCCAGATGTGAAACTGCCAAAATGAAGGCACATAGGGTATGCCCGATTGTGGTACAGAAATACCACACTCCTCAAGGAGGCTCTTTCTGTGTACCCCATTTATCAGAGGTGAGCAAATCCCATGGATGGGATGGGAAGCTAGTGAGCCTACTGGGTGGCTACCATCCCGCTCTTATCTCTTCACTGTCACAGTGTGGGGGAGGGGGGAGCATTTTTGCTTTAAAATAAGGTAACACTGGTTGTACATGCCTTGTTTCCAAAACAAAACAGGGAGTCCAGGAATGAAATCTGGTTTAGAAGCATGTTGGGTATTCTTGTGTATCTTGTTTTAAAGTAAAAGCATGTAGGTTTTAGAGGTAGAGACAATATTGATTAACAGATATGTGCAGTGGCCTCCGGATCCAGTCAGTGTTTGGATGAGAACACACAGATTGGAGGTTGATTTTACCTGTGCCCGTGTGCCATCCTTTTTTGTCTGGATCTAGGATGGACCTTTGGGCATTTCTGGATTTCCATGAGAAGTGCCATTCCTAGGAATGGGGAAGAGGCAAATGGCTATGACCAGGAGCAAGCATGGATACTATGGCGCCCCATCAGTTTGAAAGCCTTGGTAAAAAATGGTTTCTGTAGAAATAATTTGAGAATTGTGGGAGTTGAAGTCCAAAACATCTGGTGTGCCAGATGTTTACCTATATGCTAGTCACTCCCCCTTCAAACAACAGGGACTGTTTAATGGTGAAAGGCAGGCAGCTAGAAAATTTGCCCGTTAAATTTGCCTATTAAAAATAAAAGGTGATGAGATATTCATTACACCGAACAGCTCATTGGTTGTATTAGTTTTAAATTTTAATTGCATTATGCCCTCACTGATTGCAGATAGCTTTATTACTTCAATTTTTTGCTTTCCACCTCTTGTCTTGTTTATTTGTTTTGTTGTTGCTACTGAAGTTGTATAAAGTTGCACTGTTGCAAATTAGACAGAAGGAACTGGGTGGTAGCAAGGTAGAGGTGATGGATACAAAAAGGCATGTCCCCCCCCCCATCTTCATTGAACATTAGGCTTTAGTGTTTGGTTTGGCTACATTTCAATTATTTACAATCCTCCCCCCCCCCAAGCATTTGCAAAAGAGAGTGAGTGTGTGTGTGTGTAAGTGAGTGAGTGAGTTAGTGAGTGAGAGAGAGAGAGAGAGAGAGAGAGATTGTGTAAGATTTATACCAACAATACAGTAAAAGCCCTACTTACGAAAAAAATTCCGTTCCGTAGGCTTTTGCTTAAATCGGTTTTTTATGTAACTCGACGCAAACCCATAGGAAAAATGAAATTTTTATGTAAATCGAAACAAACCCATAGGAAAAAGAATCTTTATGTAACTCGTAGCAAACCCATAGGAAATCGTGTAAATCGGGACATGGTTTTAGCACAAAATGATTATGTAAGTTGAATTTTATGTAACTTGAGGGATATGTAAGTCGGGGTTTTACTGTATCTCCTGCCTTCTTTCTGAATAGACTTCTTTAAAATAGAAGCATTAAGTGGGTTGTTTTCATCTGTGAACAATCTCTGTGTGTACACTTAAATTCAGAAAGGCAAAAAATTGCTAGGGACATTATGCATAAATAGCTGAAACCACATTTTAGAAAAAGGATTTGTCTTTCTTTTATAGGGCAAGTTAACACACATAGCAGTTGGAGAATACTTGACAATCGGTCTTTTTTTGTTTTGTTGAGAAAGCCTCATTCAGCCATAAATAAGACATTGCTGAAATGTCATCTAGTCTCTAACTCTGCCTTCACGGTTTGAATTTTAGCAGCGGCTCACAAAGCCTTTTGTTTCTATTGACTTTCTGGGTCTGTGTACAGAGAAATCTTGCCCATTTCTCACTTTGTGTCAAGATAGAGGAGACAGCCTGTTGAGACTTCTCCAGCTCATCTTGAGCATTCTTGCCTCCAGCACAACAACAAAAGAAATGTATCGGTTTGGGTTTTTTTGCATTTTGTAGCTAGAAAATGCAGCATTCAAAACTTATAACTTTCTCCCAAGTGTGCATGTACATACATACACACCAAGCACAGAAGGATTGGCTAACTGACCCAAAGGATACTGGATCAACTATCCAGTGCTGCTACATTTGCTAGCTTATGCAAGATGGCAACACTTAATTATGTTTTACAATAATGTGCATTTTTCATAAAGGTACACAACTCATTTTTTCATACTTACAAAATTTCTCTTAAAATGACAAAAATAATATTGTAACTGCCCCAGAGCAAGAGCAAAAATATGGGCAAAAATCCTGTTGCATAATGTATAATTTATTATACATTATTAATAATGTTATATATTTTTATTATTTATTCTATAATATATTATTTATTATACTATATTTTTATTTAGTTAATATATTTGTATCATACCTGTCAAGCGCGGCTCCGGACAATATGGGACCTGCGCAGAAGGCTTTTGCGCATCCCCTACTGCACATGTGTAGAAGGGTTCTGCGCAGATGGGGATGCGCAGTAACTACTTTCCCCCACTGTCAAATTACGGGATGGTGGCGGGTCCGGGTGGGAAAGTAGAAAAAGCGGCGCTGAATTATGGGAAATTCCGGCCAATACGGGATACAGGTATGATTTGTATACTGCCCATCAAATGAAAATTCACCACTGAGCAGTTTACATACTGTAGCAACAAGTAATAACAAGAACATCAAAGCAAACCTTCCTAATCCAGTGGCATCAGCACACTAAAATAAACATAGATACAGTTACTGTTAGTCTATTTGGAGGAGGCTATGTACTTATAAGCTTCCTGCATAATTGTTTTTGAAAGTTTATTGAAAATACCAAGGAGGAGGGGGCTGGTGCACCTCCACTCATTAAACTCTTCCGTAAGGAAGGGGCTGCCACTAAGAAGACTCTCTTCCTAGTTGTGGTTTTCTGTCATTCTCAGTGTTGTCACATGTAGCTGCATGGCCTGGGAGGACCGGCTGACACAAGATTTTTGGGAGAGACGTTCCAACAGCTAGTGATGGCCCAAACATTTTAAAGCTTTGTATGTTAAAACTAATATCTTGTACCTGATACGGTACACAACAGGAAGCCAGTGTAGCTGGATGAGGATAGTAGTGATATGCTCAGACTTACTCATCCCATACATCCCACCCTAGCCGCAAGTGTTCTGGGCCCATTGTAACCTCTGTATCAGGTACAAGGGCAGTCCCATGCTGAAAGATTCTTAAGACTAATAACTCACAAACCAGCATCAACAGGTACCTTCTGTCCAAGGAAGGGCATGACTGGGCAATGTGCCAGAGACTGAAATTATGCTAGCGGAGGGGAAATGGTGTAATTTGCAGTTCAATATTGTCACTAATTAATGAGTTCTCGTTTGGCAAGTGTATTGCAGGCTTCGGAAGGCAATTGAGTGATGGCTGGTAGATGCCGGTCAGCAGAATATCATAGGGCACATAATCTCTTGTGTGAGATTGGGGAGGGAGGCAGTAACAGAAATAGTCAGCCCTGGAAAGAAAGGATGCGCCCCCCCCTTCCAACAGAATTAGGGCAACTGCTAAAAGTGGGATCTGCCCACAGCTTAACAGTTGGCTGGGGAATTCAGGTTCCCTCATGGCCAGAAAGCTCAACTGTGAGCAGGTAGTGCATCTTATGCCCGGGGAAGTAGTGGCAGGGATGGTGGAGCGAGTTCAGTTTGCACGTAAAAGTGATGGAGGGCAGGAAGAGATTTCCTCTGGTGTTAGAAAGCAGGAGGAGAAGCCATCACCAAGAAGATGATGATGTGGTGAGATCCAGTATCAGATCCCAATGAATTTTGGTAGAGCAAGCAACACAGTCTCACTAGAAAGGTAGACAAAACAGTTGCCAGAGTAAGTCGCTTTCTGTCTCCAGGCATTATTTTGGGTCTGCTTTTCTTTGCTCTCTTTTGTGTTTAATGAGTTTTGAGGAAGTAATAGTTGCTAAAGGGCAAAGGTCTCGAAAAGCCAGTTGTATCTGATTCTAGGGTCAGTGCTCATCTCTGTTTCAAAGCCGAAGAGCCAGCGCTGCTTGTGTCTGTAGACATTTCCTTGAACATGTGGCAGGCATGACTAGACACGGAATGCTGTTTACCTTCCTGCCAAAGAGGTAGCTATTTATTTACTTGCAATGGCTTGCTTTCGAACTACTAGGTTAGCAGGAACTGGCACAGAGACAGGAGCTCACTATGCCGTGCAGTACTTGGGTCTCAAACTGCTGACCTGTCAACTTTCCAGTCATTAAGTTCAGCGTCTTAACCACTAAGTGACCACAATCCCACCTGTAGTTGCTACAGGTGGGGAGGGGGAGGAAAGCAGAAGCAAAAGCAGTGGTCAGAGTGAGGCAGCTGGTTGCTCACCTATCCTTTCCAGCTTTTCAGCAGGGAAGCGCCTGAATTTTCAACAATCATGCCAGGCCTATATGTTTCATATATGACCTCCCAGGCACTTGGCTATGGAAAGTGTCTTCTGAGAAACAGCTCCCCGCTGTGTTTCTTATTGTGCCTGTTTAGCCACTAATCATGCAAAGCGCATTTTAAAATTCCGATAATGTAGTAAAATCTCTGGCAAGAACCTTCCTGGAATCAATTTGCTCAAACAGATTTCTAGAAAAGGGAAAGCTCAGAAGAATGGCCCCTCTTGAACTGTCTTCCCGCAAGTCATTTCATCTGTTGCTTTTGTCACTTACTCGTGGCACATGACATTCAAAACCTCTGCCCCTATGTATCCAGTTGTAATCAAATGTTGGTGGGATGATTATACAGTAAAACCCTGACTTACAAAAGCCTCGAGTTACATAAAATTCGACTTACATAATGATTTTATTCTAAAACCATGTCCCGATTTACACGATTTCCTATAGGTTTGCTTCAAGTTACATAAATATTATTTTCCCTATGGGTTTGTTTCGAGTTACATAAAATTCATTTCCCTTTGGATTTGCTTTGATTTACATAAAAATTCATTTTTTCCTATGGGTTTGCTTCGAGTTACAAAAAAATTCAATTTAAGCAAAAGCCTACAGAATGGACTATTTTCTTAAGTAGGGGTTTTACTGTATTGGAAAAACCTTAAAGGCTGTGATATAGGTCTGACATTCCTGTCCCAGTGCAGTTCAAAATACAATGATTTTGGCACAATGGTGTTTTTAAAAAAAACATGCAAGAGATATGCTAAAGAGGACATTTGGTTTTGAATACAAGCTTGCCTGAGAAAGATACAGTACAAACGTCTCTCTCTAGTTGTGCATTGAAACACCTCTGCCGAATACTGAGAAGGCATTCCTCTCATCCAGACCGATAAAACAGGAGGCATTCTTACTCTTGTGATTCTCATCACATCGACACTGGTGTTATGCAGCTAGGCCTGTCAAAACCTTTGTTATCAATTTTTAACCAGACATCCCTGTAGCTCTTTGCCTCCTAAGAAAAGGAATCTATATATTTGTATTACGATATATACATAAAGGTGAATTAACTTCCAGGATTTTTTGTTTTATGTTCATCTTATTGTTGTTCAGTCGCACAGTCGATTCCGACCCTTTGCGACCCCATGGACCATTGCCCACCAGGCACCTCTGTCCTCCACCATCCCCCTCAGGGCACCCAGCTTTGTGCCCATTGTATCCACAATACCATCTAACCAGCTCATATTTGGCCGCCCCCTTCTTCTTTTGCCCTCCACCTTTCCCAGCATCAAGGCCTTCTCAAGTGAATCCTCCCTTCTCATTTGACGTCCAAAGTACTTCAGCTTCATCTTTACTATTTGACCTTCCAATGAGCAGTCAGGGTTGATTTCATCTAATATTGACCTATTTGTTCTCCTCGCTGTCCAGGGGACTCTCAAAATTCTCCTCCAACACCACATTTCAAAGGCATCTATTCTTCTGCACTCAGCTTTCCTAATGGTCCAGCTCTCACACCCATACATTACCATCGGGAATACCATTGCCTTGACTATGCAAACTTTTTGTTTGCAAGGTGATGTCTCTACTTTTCACTATGTTCCCCAGGTTTCTCATAGCTTGTCTTCCAAGAATCAGTCGCCTTTTTATTTCATGGCTGCAATCTCCATCTGCAGTGACCTTAGATCCTAAGAAAGTAAAATCTGTCACTGCTTCTACTTCTTCCCCATCTATTTTCCAGGGACTGATGGGTCCTGTTGCCATTATCTTGGTTTTCTTGATATTGAGTCCCAAGCCAGCTTTTGCACTCTCCTCCTTCAACCCAATCAGGAGTTTCTTTAGGTCTTCCTCACTTTCTACCATTAGGGTGGTATCGTCTGCATATCTCAAATTGTTGATATTTCTCTCAGCAATTTTGATCCCGTATTGTGATTCCTTCATCCCTGCATTGCACATTATGTGCTCTGTGTATAAGTTGAAGAAGCAGGGTGATAAAATGCAGCCTTGTCTTACTCCTTTTCCTATTCCGAACCACTCTGTCATTCTGTGTTCTGTCCTAACTGTTGCATCTTGACTCTTATACAGATTTCTCATGAGGCATATAAGGTGTTCTGGTATTCCCATCTCTTTAATTACTTGCCACATTTTATTGTGATCCACATAGTCAAATGCCTTGGTGTAGTCCAGTGGTTCCCAAAGTGGGCTCCTCGCCCCACAGGGGACTTCAATTCCCAGAAGCCTAAGTCAATATATTGGCTGATCAGTGCTTTGAGGAATTGACTTAGGCTTCTGGGAAATGGAGTCCACAAACCAAAGTTTGGGAAACACTGGTGTAGTCAATAAAACAAAAGTAGACTTGTTTTTGGTATTCCTTTGTTTTCTCCATGATCCAACGTACATTGGCAATGTGGTCCTTGGTCCCCCTGCCTCTTCTGAACCCAGCCCATGCCTTTTCTTCTGCCTGTAAATATGTTGCTGTAAAATTATTTCCAAACTTTAAATGGAAATGATCTTAAGGAACATGGGCAGCCAAGCTCTCTACATGGGGTTGGCATTGCGCCTCATATGAGGATTACAGTAGCTTTGCATTCTTTATTTTCTCTAAGCCTTTTTTTTAAAAAAATAGGGTTGTGTATCTCTTTAGAACAGGGATAGACAATCTACAGCCCACGGGCTGGATCCTGCCCATGGCACCAAATCAACCAGCCCTCGCTCTAGCCACTGCCGGAATCGGCCATGGACTCATTTCTGGCTGTTGTAAACGTGTTTACAACAGCTGTAAATGAGTCTGCAGCCGATGCCAGCAGCGACTGGACCACCAGTCTAGCTCGCAAACAGTCTGAGGGAGCGTGACCCCCATGTTGCCATGTTGAAAATAAAGTTAAGTTACTTTTCCTCCCTATAGCTTTCAGAATTCTTCAGACAGGAGGGTCTTTGATCTACCTCCCAGTTTATGAAAATGGTATAGTAGATCTAGAAGGAACAAAGAGAACCTCCATTATTTCCAAAAGAAAGGCCATCCTGGTCTGCAGTATCAGACACAATTGAGAGTTGTTGTGGCAACTTCTAGGGTACGAGTATCAGTTCCTGATGAGTCAGAAATTACAAAAATGGATAAGATCAGGAATGAGGAGTGATTTTCATTAACAAGTTAAGATCATAGCAATCTATTTGAAAGAAAAACTGTTATGTAAGAGCCTGGCAGCTTACATCAGTGAAAGATAGGAGAAGGGTAACAAATACATTAGATTCAAAGATTTTGAAGACGGATAGTGGGAAATGCTCAATCTCTCATGTCCTGTTCTAATAGTTTTCAGTTGTTTAGGGCATTTATTACTTTTTTTAAAATCACAATAGTGTTTGAAAAGTATATTTTACATTATCCATAATGAGTCTTTGTGTTTATAAATATTAGTAGCCTTGTTGCTGACTAGACTTTATTTCAAGGAACAACACTGGATTTCTTAACGTTATGATCCTCCGTCTCATTCATCAATCACGGCTCTTTATTATGGATGATCAGTGGCATCCTTTGTTTGAAAAATGCCTTCCCTGACAGTGAACCTATTGAGCTGTTTTAGAGTCCAGTCTTCACCATGCATGACTGCGCTGTGTAGATGATGTCCAAAGCACTGGAGGGCAGCATCACATTTGGGAAAGATCCCACAACACCCAAAGGAGTAAAAAGGAAGTAAAGAAGAACTGTGCATTGCTGTGTACAGTAAAATAATTCTTAAAATATAATTATGAAATCTTGAGAAATTCAGAGTATTCATATTACTTTCAATACTTGTTTGACTATTGCACTGCCTAACACTTTACTTTTATGTGTGCCTACCAACCCAGCAGTTCGGAAGCAAGAAATTGCCAGTAGATACATAGGTACCACTTTATTGGGAAGGTAAACTATTCCATGCACTATGTGTCTAGTCATCATCGGCATCACCACCATCACCACTTTTATTTGTATACTGCATTTTCTCAGCCCGAAGGCGACTCAAAGCGGTTCACGACAAAGCGTGCTGTCTGCACAGCAGACAGCAGCAGAAAAAGCGATACAATAATGTCGACATACAAAATAGATAAATACATATTAATACAAGTTCAGTAATACAGTGTAATCCATACAATATCAGTATCAAGAGCACAGGGAGGGGAAAAACAAAAGTACAATATAACAGTATTCAATCACCTCGCAACAGTCCAGCAACAAAACCAGCAACAAAACCCAGAGTCCAACGTCCTTAGACAGAGCGTGGTCCCTGGGAAAGGCTCGCAAGTCCAGTTGGAGCAGTGGGGTGGCGACTCTGGCATCCCTTTAAGCTCCATGCCCAAACAGGGCCCCGGGAGAGGTGCGGCGGGTCCGGTGGCTTGGTGATTCTTCTACCCCCCTGCCCGGATGGGACCAGGGGAGAGGGGTGCCGTGCTCAGCTGCCTCCCATCCCAGAGCTGATGACAGGAGCCCTGGGAGAGATGCGGCCACATGTCCATGGAAACATTTGCAGACACAGACAGTGCTGGCTCTTTGGCTGTAAAGAGAGATGAGCACGAACCCTAGAGTTGGGAATGACTAGCTTTCGAGCAAGGGCGACCTTTACCTTTACCAAGGGTGTAAGGGACTGCTGTAGCTTAGGAGGGACTGTAGTGGCTTAGTGGTTAAGACACTGAACTTGACCACTGGAAGGTCGGCAGATCAGCAGTTCAAGACCCGAGTGATGCACAATGGAGTGAGCTTCCATCATCTGTTTAGTTCAGGAGTTCTCAACTTTTTAAAGTCGGGGGCCGGGTCATGCTCCCTCAGACAGCATTGGGGGCCGGATGGCCATTTTGCCTTTCCTCCACCACATTGCACCTCCTGGTGTGGTGGAGGTGGTGGGGGACCAACATGAAATGGTGCCGTGGGCCGCATCCAGCCCATGGGCCACAGGCTGAGAATCCCTGGTTTAGTTGCTCAACTGAGCTATGTCCATACCTGTCAACCCGCGGCTCCGGAAAAAACAGGACCTGTGCAGATTGCTTGTGCGCAGGTCGCTTTCCACGCATGCATGGAAGTGCTACGCCGCTTGCGCAGCCCCTACGCAAGCAGCGTAGGGCTTCTGCGCATGTGTGGAAGGGTTTTACACTTGTGTGGAACCCTTCCACGCATGCGTGGAAAGCGTTTCCCCCCCGCTGCCAAATTACGGGGTTTTGGCAGCGCGGGGCGGGTTATGACATCAATCGACGTCAAATTACGGGGTAATCCAGGCCAAATCGGGATGGTTGACAGGTATGGCTATGTTCAGGATAGATTTTTTTTGATGGTGTAAAAGATTTTTCTTGGCTCTAGATTAGAAAGTCACAGAAATGAAAGAATATGTCTAGTCTGTTTAGCGATAAGTCTGGTCCTACCAGGCAACTCATTCGGTGCTAAGAAAAATCTTCCTTTTAAGCTTTGTTTCTGCCCCCCTTCCCCCCCTTCTGTTTTCAACTTAGAAGCTGACAGTTTTAATTCTCTATGTTTATTTTGGAATAATCAGTGGCACTTATACTGGACCGTTCTGCAACAGCAACTTGTGACATTATGTAATTTTTTTAACATTAAAAATTTACCACCAAGAGCACATTAGTGCTTCTCTGTGCTTGTTAAATAGGCTCTGCTAATGTCCTGGGAGTCAAACATTATGAGGTAATAAAGAGCGGCAGGCAGAAGTGCTGGCCTTATTCCTGGAGGTCTCTGATACTGGCCATTGGAAGGAGCCCTTGGGGGCATTTGAGTTAAACAGCCCTTAAATATTGTTTTGCTGTAGGGTTCATTTCAAAGTCACATACAGTATGTTTATTAGCAAGATCTGGAGCAGGCAGCTTAGAATATTTGACTACAATCTTACTCTGCTTCCTTATTGTGCAGGTTTCCCTAATCTGAGTTTGTTTTAGGAACAAAAACAAGCAGCTTTGGAAAAGGGACTTTCAGTGGCAAAGACCAAATGCCTATTTAATTCAGTGCTGCTTCGGGCTATGTAGGTGTTTCTTGAGGGCTGCAAACTCTACTCCATCCCAGTCTGTTCTCAGCCCATGAGATTCAGAAGTATTTCAATAGGTTGCTGATGTTTGGCAGATTGGGAACCAGTAGTGCTTTTCAAACTGAAAAAAAAATTGGATATTGAAATACTTTAAAGACATCTACAGATATTCCTGCTTGAGAGAAGAAATTGTTTCTGGAACATTTTGTGAGCAAGAATGGAAGGAAGATGAACGGCTTTACTCCCTTATCCTAGAAGAGCAGTGTTATGTATGCATGTTCTCTGTACTGATAAGAATGTAACCACTCCAAATACAATGTATCTCAGCTGTAAAGGAACGCGAGCAAGCAGCCCATAGAGGGCAGCTGCGAGCGTTCAGTCTCACATGGTTCACATTGCTCAATCACGGACAGCCGCGGGAAACCCTTCCCCGCATTCAGCAGCAGGAGAAAGAACTACTGAAGAGAGGCGTGCCTGGGCGAGGCCACGCCGGTAGCGGCCAATGAGCTACCGTGCTACAAGATTCAAATGTATAATGCTACTGTATATATAGAGATGTATCACCGCCATTACCTCATGCTCCACCGGATCATCATGCAATAAACCTGTGTTAAGCCAACCCTTCCGCTGTCCTGTTGTCTTTGGTCCCATACAGTAAACTGGCGACGAAGGTGGGATGATGGCTGCCCACGGGACCAAGACATGCGCCGGCTACGAGATCAAGAAGCCGGGAGACTTGGAGCTGTTTGAGATAGACTTCAATGGAGCGCTGGTGGAGCTCGAAGTCTCAGATGAGGACAAGAAGAGGGCCATCTTCGTCCGCATGCTCGGACACGAGACCAAGAGGACCTTGGTGGACCTGATCGCGCCGAGGCGGGTGAGCGACTGCAAAGCCAAAGAGCTCCTGGCCGTGCTGCGCACCCACCTCCGGCCCGCGATAGCCATGTTCCCCGCTCGGAGCGCGTTCTGGAGGCGAGTCCAAGCGCCCGGGGAATCGGTCGCCGAGTTCGCAGCGGCCCTGCGACTGGCCGCCGGCCCATGCATGTGGGAGACCCCAGAAGTCACCCTCCGGGACTGCCTGCTCTGCGGCCTGAGGGACACCGAAACTCAGCGCGCACTGATGAAACAGGAGCCGCCTCCCACGTGGCAACAAGTCCTCGACACGGCACAGGCCGTGGAAGCCACGACGGCCGGGGTGCAAGAGCTCCAGGACTGGCGCCCGAAACCCGCCAAGGCAGAGAGCTCGGTGCGCGCGGCACGGCGAGCTTCGAACTCGTCCGTGGAGAGCGGCGACGACGAGGACGTCCGGAGGGTCCAGAAGGAGGGCCGGCGCTGCGACGGCTGCGGCGCCGCCCACGCCCGCGCCAAATGCCCGTTCCGCAAGGCCGAGTGCCACAACTGCGGCCGGCGCGGGCACATCGCCAAGGTCTGCCGGAAATGGCGTGAGGCCAAGAGGAGTTCCCCAGACCGCTCGGCGAGGCAGGACCGCACCACGAGGCCCAAGGACGGCACCCGGACCACGAGGAAGCGGGACGGAGTAGGGCGCATCTCCGACGACAGCGAGGACGACGCCCCGGTTTTCAGCGTATCCACGGAGCACCCCCGATACTTCGTTGAGGTAGTAATACAAGGGCCCCCTGTTAGGATGGAGGTGGACTCGGGTTCCTCATACTCTATCATTTCCCAGGAAGAGTTCCTGAAAATCGCCCCCCACGTGCGGCCCAAGCTCAAAGCGTTGAGGTCCACGCTGAAGGACGTGCAAGGGAACCGCATCCCGGTGTTGGGGGTTGGGAAGTTCCAGGTCCAGTTTAAAAAGCACGCCGCAACGCTTCCCCTAGTCGTCCTCAAGGGGGGTAAATGCAGCCTCCTCGGGACTCAATGGTTCCAGGGCCTGGGGTTGTTCATTGGGGGGGTGCACGCCGTGGGAGTACACGCCGCCGGGACTGATCCAATACAGAGCGTGTGCGACGCGCACCCCGAGGTTTTCAAAAGGGGACTCGGAAAATTCAAGGGCCCCCCAGTGACTTTCGACCTGGACCCTGGAGTACGTCCAATCAGACTTAAACCGCGCAGAGTGCCTTTCGCACTCAAGGACAAAAGAGAGGCGGAGTTGGACAAATTGGTGGGCCAGGGGATTCTTGTTCCTGTTGATTCTGCGGAGTGGGAAACTCCAATTGTAACAGCGCTCAAGGCCAACGGGGAGGTCCGCATATGCGCTGATTACAAGTGCACCATCAATAAGGCGATCCGCCCTAATGCGTATCCGGTGCCGGTAGTCAGCCACTTGTTGGTCAGGTTACACGGGGGGAGGTGTTTCGCTAAACTTGACCTGGCCCAAGCCTACCAGCAACTCCCGGTGACCCCCGCCGCAGCTGCTGCGCAGACCATAGTCACCCACAAAGGGGCGTTCCAGGTAACGCGCCTCCAATTCGGCGTGAATTCGGCGCCCGGGATCTTCCAGTCACTCGTGGAACGCCTCCTGAAGGGGTTAGGGGGGTGTTACCCTACTTTGATGACGTATTGATTACAGGGGGGGAGCCGGGCCAAATTAGCAAAAAGGTTGGGAAAGGTCCTGGCAATATTTGAAAAGGCGGGGTTGCGGTTGCGGAAAGACAAATGCATTTTCTTCGCAACTGAGGTTGAGTTCCTAGGGTTCCGTGTTACTCCCGAGGGAATAAGGCCATCCCAATCCAAGGTGGCCGCCATCAAGAAGGCCCCTCGCCCCACCTCCAAGCCCGAGCTGCAGTCGTTCCTCGGACTGCTCAACTTCTACCACTCCTTCCTTCCTCGGAAGGCAGCCGTGGCGGAACCGCTACACAAATTGTTAAAAAAGGACGAGGCATGGAAGTGGGGCGACGACCATGAGAAGGCTTTCAATGACCTGAAGCGACTCCTGGCATCAGATGCTGTACTGACCCACTTCAATCCCAAACGCCCAGTGGTCCTGATATGCGATGCATCCCCGGTGGGGGTGGGGGCAGTGTTATGCCACGTGCTGGAGGACGGGAGGGAGGCCCCGATAGCGTTCTACTCTAGGTCCTTGTCCCAAGCGGAGAGAAACTACGCCCAGACAGACAGGGAAGCACTAGCGATAATCGCGGGGACCAAGAAATTTCATGATTTTGTGTACGGCCGCCCCTTCACCATAGTGACTGACCATAAGCCGTTGCTAGGCATTTTCACCGCAGATAAGCCCACACCCCAAATCCTGTCCCCGAGAATGCTCAGGTGGGCCATCTTTCTCAACGCGTATCAGCACGCATTGGTGTACCGGCCCGGGAAGGAGATCAGTCATGCGGATGCCCTGTCGAGGTCCCCCATTCCCCGGGATTGCTGCCACGTGGGCGAGGAAGAGAGGGACCACCAGGTCTTAATGATAGAGGTCCTAGACTCCCCTCCAGTAGTACCGGCCGACATCGCCAAAGCGACCGGCAAGGACAAAACGTTAGCTACAGTTTGTTCCTGGGTACAGAAAGTGTTATGTATGCATGTTCTCTGTACTGATAAGAATGTAACCACTCCAAATACAATGTATCTCAGCTGTAAAGGAACGCGAGCAAGCAGCCCATAGAGGGCAGCTGCGAGCGTTCAGTCTCACATGGTTCACATTGCTCAATCACGGACAGCCGCGGGAAACCCTTCCCCGCATTCAGCAGCAGGAGAAAGAACTACTGAAGAGAGGCGTGCCTGGGCGAGGCCACGCCGGTAGCGGCCAATGAGCTACCGTGCTACAAGATTCAAATGTATAATGCTACTGTATATATAGAGATGTATCACCGCCATTACCTCAAGCTCCACCGGATCATCATGCAATAAACCTGTGTTAAGCCAACCCTTCGGCTGTCCTGTTGTCTTTGGTCCCATACAGTAAAAGCAGGAGGGTTCCTCTTGAGATCATGGTTGTTGTTTTTCTGGAGGAAATATGAAGGTGTGGGGGGATATTTCAATTTATCCAATGAATGGAATATTTCCTGGAGAGAGCTCTCCTGGATTGTAATAGAGGAGGGATGCCCAAACTTTTTGGGTCACTAGGTTCGGCAGGCCGGTCATGTGGTTCCAGAAGCGGAAATAAAACATGCCTTGCAATCTGTTTTGCTATAGGATGAGATAGATTTTAAGCTGCCATTTTCTATGCTTAACCCAAACTACAGCCATGTACGGGCGTGTTTTACTTCTGCTTCCGGGAGCAATGAGGGCGGCATGGGCTGGATGAATTGGTGTCATGGGCTGGATCCAGCCCACGGGCTGTAGTTTGGACACCCCTGTAAGAGGGGACAGCAAGCTACTAAAGGTTGTTTAAAACTCTTGTGCAAAAGGGCAACTTTCCTGCACAAAATTAATTGGAAAAGTTATTATTATGTGCACAGTTTGGCAGTTCTTGTGCAAAATGAGAAGCAAAGAGAAACTGAACAGCAATGGGAACAAAAAAGAAAGACAAGACCGGCAAAATCTCACTCATACAGGAAACAAAACTTGGCGGGAAGAAGCTTCTGGTGAGAGTTAAGAGAATTGCCAAGAATGAGAAATTTCGGAAGTATTCATCACATCCCTAGGCGACAGCACTTAGCCACAGGAGAACAAAATGAAGATAAATAGACATTTACTTCATGACAAACACACAAGCCAAGAGGCAAAATTTTGACTCACTTGTGGCACACAAGATCAAAAAACAAACAAAAAGGCCGCATCACTTTTTAATGATTCTCTGGATCTCAGCTAATATGTAGATTTGCATTTATTGGCTATAAACAGCATTAGCATTTTCTCTAATTGCTGGAATATGTTCTAGAACAGGGATTCTCAATCTGCGGCCCATGGGCCAGATGCACAGCACAATTTCATGTGGCCCCACCACCACCTCCACCATACCAGGAAGTGTCATGTGGTGGAGGAAGGGCAAAAAGGCCACCCGGCTCCCGAAGCTGTCTGAGGGCACGTGACCCAGCCCTGGCATAAAAAAGTTGAGAACTCCTGTTCTAGAAATTAGACAAACACACTTTCTCCTTTCACACACACCTCTCCATGTTTTGACAGATGTGGCCTTAGTCAAGCCTGGAGATCATGTTCTCTGCGTTGCCCATATATACTCTGGCTTCAGCAGTTTATGTAAATGCCATCAATACTTAAAGAAAACCCATAGTGCTTCCATTAAGTAAGTGGTCAGAGGTTTTAGCAGGAATCATTCTTAGTGCCAGTTAGTAAAAATCCAATACTTCAGAATGTTACTTTTTATTTATTAACAGTGTAGAGAATGGCCTAAAAATAAGTACCTTTTTAGAACACAGTGTGCTGCCAGAATGGTGCATTTTTTCATGTCCAAGCAGTTGGCTACGTTTCCAGCATTGTTCATGCACAGAACTCCACATTGCGGGTTCTTTTTTCTGGGGGAGAATGGAGCTATGCTCCTATTCTCATCTTTAATTTTTGCCTTTTTGATTTTACCTGGTACCACTGGCCTGGGCATTTTGGCTGATACCCTATTGTTAGTCACAGTGAATCAATTTGAAAATGGTAACTCAACAGTATCTAAATCCCATTGGAATAAATGGGTCTAACCTATTTGGCATAGGACTGGGATGCCAGGCACTCTGCATAAATGCTGAATGTGACATCTGCCTCCAATGACCAAATTGCTGCTAGAAGTGAGTCTGTGCCTATACAATTGTACATCTTTGATCAGGGGAGTTTAGAGAGCTGGTATTATTGCATTCATTCTACTTTTCCAAGTTTTCTGCTCCTCTTTCTTTTCATCTCAGTCCATAATTTTAATAAGGGTTCTTAATTTGAAACCATGGCATAATATTTTTATTTTTGAAAGCTCAAAAAGAAATTTATTTTATGAACATGACTGCTGGATTATGCTAAGGATGTGATCAGTAATCTTTCATTTATTCATAGTATTTATATACTGCTGGATTTTTTGCTAGGCTCTACTCATGGAGGTTAACAACAGATATGTCATGTAACACAAAAGAAAATAATTCCAAACTGAAATAATACATATAATAATACATATATGTCTAAACCAGTTTCCCAACCTTTGGTTTTTGGACTTCAGTTCCCAGAAGCCCAAGTCAATTCCCCAAAGCATTGATCAGCCAATGTTGGGAACCACTGATCTAAACAAACCTTGATTGTGACATTTCCCTTATGCAGGTAATAATTTAATCTTCAATCTAAACAATATTCAATCCCCATTTCCTGTGTCTTGCCTTGTTATGACTCCACTAAGATTTCTCCATGCATCAGTCAGATTTCATGGCTCCTGGGGAGGCTGGGGCAAGGAAACCGCCTTCTAATGTCTCCCTCATACCTGTCAAGTATCCTGTTTTGCCCGGGAAAACCCTGTAATTTAGAACCCCACCATCACGTACTTTTTAAAGAATTTCCCATATTTTAAAAAAATCCAGGGGCATGTAAATCTTCCATATATTATTATGTTATATCTTTATTCATGAGGTGTGCAGCTCATACTTGAGCAGAGGAATGTTGGGCTCCCCCTGGTGTAGGAAGCACCACCCCATAGACATGACTGTTTCCCCTCATGGGAAAAAGGCAGCTAGCAAGCCAGGCTTGCTGTAATAATTCTATTCTAAATTCCCCCCTCCCCCTATTCAACTGCATTTCATATTATGGTGATTTTTCATGGAACTGATTTTTACACTTCAATCAGTTAATTGTCTCCTGTCTTAGGGTTTTGTGTCTCAATTTCATTTTTAAAAACTCTGTATTTAAGAGAAACCCACGGAAGTATGCTGTATGCAAATATACTTGAAGCCGATTGGCTCATTGACTTCCCTTTAACATCCTCTTTCCTAGGAGAGAGGGCTTCAAGTATATTTGCATACAATATAAACAGCATACTTCCGTGGTTCTAAGGAGCATTCAGGGTTGATTTCTTCTAAGATCGACCTATTTGTTCTCCTCACTGTCCAGGAGACTCTCAAAACTTACTAATTATCTTTTTTTTTTTTGCAGGTTCGTGTTGTGTTGCTGAACTGGTGTGCTTGGTTTTTGAGAATGAAAAAACCTGGAGAGAGCATACGGCCTCTTTCCTGCAAATATAGCCACTCTAGGCATCACTCAAGTGTCAGCAGTGTAGAAATGAATGTCCTACCTGGCCACGAGTCCAGCAATGGCAACTTGATCTACAGCTACCATGCCATGGAACATCCATGTTGTCCACAGAACAGTGACCCAGACAACAAGGGTGGAAAGAGCTCAGACTCTGCACTTGAAGACACCGCAGGTACTCAAAGGAAAGCTTTAATGGAAACTATCCCAGTGCTAGTGAAAATCCTGGAAGAGGTCCAGTTCATTGCAGCCCGTTTCCGAAAACAGGATGAAGGGGAAGAGGTCTGCAGTGAATGGAAGTTTGCGGCTGCCGTCATAGACAGATTGTGCCTCGTGGCATTTTCACTCTTTGCCATTATCTGCACACTCACAATATTGATGTCTGCTCCAAATTTTATTGAAGCCGTTACAAAAGATTTTACATAAAGATTGCAGAAGCAGACAGGAAAAACTCCCAGTTTAACTGGAGTATATGAAGTGGTGCCATTACTTTTGCTGAACAAATTCTGTGCTGACTTCAATGGACAAAAGAAATTGGGAAAAGTCTCATAATGTAATTGTCTCCAATGTTACAGATAAGAGGTGCAAGATTAAGTACCTGACTCTGTTGTTTTTTGTCGCAAACAATGTCTTATTTCTGTACTTGTACTCATGACCTCTAAATGTTAGATAAGAAACCAGATATATGCATTGCCAAGTAACTATTAAAGTAAGTGTACTACGACAAAACCCCTAGGGAACATTTTGCTGCATTGGAAAATCCACCTTAGCAACACATTCTTTGCTAAATGTATGGTTTTCAGTATTTTTGCTTTGCGTCTTTTCTTAAAACAGAATTTACGACAATGTATCGCTTCAGCCTTGAATGATATTGTTAGTTGCAGTTTGCCAAATAAATGGCAAGTATTAGTTTTATTTTCACTGTGATTGTCTGAACTAATTGTCCAGTGGGTGATGATGTAAAGTCAACGCAACAGTCTTTTCTCTAATACGTTAAAATGTTTTCAGTATCTAATTTTCAGTCTTTCTGTTACAGGAATGTCAGTGACTTCTTTTCTTAACCTGAGTATTGTGGTTCACAGTAGTGTTCTTGTCCTCAGTGATTTGCATACACTTTTGAATGAGGGATGTTCACTTAAGCAAAATTTAAAATATTTGGCTTTGAGTGGGATATACATTCCCAATGTCATTTCTCACGAACCTAATTGCAAGTTCATTTCTTGTGGGTGTAGGACAAAAGTGAAGACTTGTAGAGGGCAAAGAGCAAGGAAGGAACCCATTAAGATAGCGGAGAAAAGCTGCTGCATAGATTATTATTAACAGCTGTGCCTACTAAGTACAAAAAATTTCTCAATGTGTGTCACCTAATGAAACTTTCAAACACAAAGATAGTGATGGTTGATGTTAAATGCACCCTAAATCACAACTTATCCCATTTGCTTATATAAAGAAGACCTAAGCTTGTAGACAAATGTAAAGAAGTTCATTATTATTATCAAATGTGTACACAGTCCACCAGATGTTCAGATAGAAGTTTTGGAATGCCACTGTTTGGGTCCTAGCCTTGGACCTAAGAATCAGTGAGAAACTGCCTGATAATGTAACAGTACCTAGTAGTGGTACTCTCTGCACCTCCTGCACCATGATCTTAATGCCAATTGCACTGGGATGTTTTCTCAACCCATTTGGGAGTGGTCCCAGCACCCCGATCATTACTGGTATCACTGTTGCTCTTTTTGCAAAGAGATACTATACTCCACTTCTTAGATCCCAATATCTCATGATCTTTTCAATCTCTTTTTCTTCTACCTGACCGTCACCTGGGATCGCCTCATCAATCAGCTTATCCAATTTTTTCTCAACCACAGTAATGTCTGGACTCCAGACTCTGGAGTGTTGTGTTCGAGCTTCTTAACATTTTGGATCTTAAAGTCCCGGATGATGGTGATGATTATGTAGAATATAAATATTTTCCAGTCTTTTACAAGCTGCCAAATCATCTTAAGCAAAGCACTTCTTACATAAACATCTCAGAAACTATTATTTGTTTATATTCATGAGTAACATGTTTATTGCTTACATTTTACAGATAAAACAGAATCAAAACAATCAGAGGCTGACTATCGATACTTCCCCCTTAAAATCCATGACCATTATAAGCAATTTGTATTCACAGAGAAAATAAAATAAGGGAGATAAAAGTATATGGGATGGGATGCACAATAATTTGTCTTTCAGATGCAAAGCATGTTTGAAAGGTGCATTCTGTTAAGTGCAGCTTCTTTAAAAAAATCATAGAAAGCACAAAACATGCGAGGTGTAAGTGAATATGTAACAAGAAAAACGAGAGAAGTGAGAAATGAATATTGCCTTCAACTTGTTCATGCTGTCCAATGGAAATGTTTTTTTTTAAAAAAAAACCACAGTTGGAAGGCAGAAATGGTTTTCTGCCCATTTGCTTATACTGTATAGGATACTAATATCATGGCTATGACACTGATGTAATGTTAGAACTTGGCACCTGGGATGCAAAGTGAGTGTAATCTTGCTAGTAGATAGAAACTTGCCTGATTATTCATTCAGCTGGCAAAGCAAGGCAGACCCTTTGGATATCCAGTAATCACACGGCTTGTTTGAAGGCAGTAAGACAGTAACCACAAAATTGGTAGAATGACCTGGTTTAGGAAGTGAGGAGAACGTTGTTATCTTATGTCAAACTTTATCAACTTCTAAGCATCTAATCATTAAAAAAAATCTATTACACTCTTGCTGGATAGCTCAATGGTTTAAGTACTTGGCCACAGAGCCAGAGTTTGGGAGTCCGATTTCCACTGTGCCTCCTTGGAGAAAAGCCAGCCTGTGTACCATTTGGCTGATGCTTGACATTTGAATGTCATGCCTTCCTTAGTCCAATACATGAGGCCCACCTGAAAGAAGGTTGATCTAAAACAGGGATGCCCAAACTACGGCCCAAGAGCCGGAGCCTGACACCAATTCATCCGGCCCGCGCCACCCTTGCCATTCCTGGAAGCGAAAGTAAAACGCACCCATACGGGCACATTTTACTTCTGCTTCCAAGAGCGGCAAGGGCCGGATGAACTGGTGTCAGGCGCCGGATCTGGCCCCCGGGCTGTAGTTTGGGAACTCCTGGTTTAAGCAGAGAAAATGGCAGCCTAAAAATCTATCTCGTCCTGTTGCAAAACAGATTGCAAGGGACATTTTACTTCCGCTTCCGGTGGGAGGAACCACAAGACCTGCCTGCTGGACCTTGTGACCAGCCCATGGCCTGAACAGTTTGGTCACCCCTGATCTAAAAAGAGGGGTGTGTGACTTCTCTCAAGTTTGAGTCAAACTGGCTCAGAAAATAACACCCTCTCTCCTCCAAAATACCTCCTTCCCACCTATGTATCCAGCGCTATTCTACTCATTTCCCTATCTTGCAAATACTCTCTCTTTGCTAAGTCTCTACTATTTTGGGGACCATGACAGCTATTGTTTTCCCCACACATTGCTAGCAAGTGATGGGAAGAAAAAAATGTTCAACTCGAGCCTGGCATAAGTGGCACAATACTCCCAGGTGCTCCTCCTAACAAAACCGTCGCCTAAAGATGGTTTCATTTTGCAGGAAACTCCACACCAGGTCCAGTCCTGGCGCTACCAGTACTACAATAAGATGGCAGCCAGAAAAACATTCTGAGAATTACTTGGGGAAAAGCCAAGTTATTTGCAAAAAAAAGAAAAGGGAAAGAAAAGTGTATGAGCAGATAGTTCTCACGTAGGAATGGAAAAAGAGATCTACGGCCTTGTTCAGTGCTCGCCAACCCTGCCTTGGCACCTGGAATTTGGGAAATGTTATTTTCGCCATGGTGACTGACAATGTCAGATGTTCCAGAAAAATACATTTCTCAGAAGTCTAGGACCAAGGAAAGAAAGCTAAAGCATACTAAGAAAAGGACAGCCCAACTTTATTCCTTGGTGGCACAGTGGTTAAGCTGCTGTACTGCAGCAGAACGTTGTGAGTTCGGTCCTGACCAGGGCTCAAGGATGACTCAGGTTAATCAGGTAAGGGTGGGTGAAGTGAAAACTCATTTAAATGCATGTAGTAATTACGAGCAAATGTAAAAATACTGGAGGGAAAGAAAGTAGCTTCTTTCTGAGTGTTTGCCTCTTTTATTCAAATAGCCAGCTCCAATCTCAGTCAAGTCATGGAAGTTCAATCATTTCTAACCTAGCAATTAAGTTCTTGAGATAGGTTATTTGTAACAGTCTAGATAAGTTCAAATCTGTACCTATAAAATGTTCATACTATGTATTAGACCAATCAAAATTATCTAGGTAAAGGTTTCCCTTGCTCAAAAGCTAGTCGTATCTGACTCTAGGGTTCAGTGCTCATCTCTGTTTCAAAGCTGAAGAGCCAGCGCTGTCTGCTTCTGCAGACGTTTCCATGGTCATGTAGCAGCATGACTAGTTCACAGAACACTGCTTACCTTCCCACCGAAGTGGTCCCTATTTATCTACTTGCAATTTCTTGCTTTCGAACTGCTAGGTTGGCAGGAGCTATGACGAAGAAAGGAGCTCATTCCATCCTGCAGTACTCGGGAATCGAACCGCTGACCTCCCACTTTCCAGTCAATGTCTTAGCCACTCCAGTTCCCCAAGATTATCTATACAGAATTCCTTTTAATTTGATCATAGAAAAGTTTACCTGTGGTAGACAACGTTCCCGCTCTGGCACCTGTTTTATAGAGTGGGGCATGATACAACAACGGGTCTGGTTCATAATTCTGATGGGGCTCAAAATGTATTACAGGTAGCATGGGGTTCATTTGCCGAGGCAAAGCATCTTCTATAACCATATCTTCATCATCCCAGCGGCTAGCATCCATAAACATCCCATGGACCAGCACACCATCCTTAGGAAAGGGGAGCTGGTGGGAATATCAAAAAGCAAATAAAACACGTCAGCCTTAAGTGAACAGAATAACTGATCTCACTACTCATCTATTGGTCATAAAATGCCATGACTTAGATCAGTGATGGTGAACCTTTTAGAGACCGAGTGTTCAAACTCAACAGGCTGCATTCTGTGCCACAGAGGGGTGGGGCGATCTCTGTGCTGGGGATAAGGGAGGAAGCACTCCCATTGGGCTGCTGTGCAGAGGGGCAGGGCAAACTCTGCTGGGACGAGAGAGGAAGCCCTTCCATTGGGCTGCTGGGCAGAGGGGTAGGACGAACTCTGTGCTGGGCCAATGACATGCGTGCCCATAGAGAGGGCTGACTACTCCCTATGGCACGGATGCTATAAGTTTGCCACCACTGCCTTAGATGAATGTGTGTTTTTCTGATACGAAAATATAAATCTTAATTTATACAGGAATGTTACTCCTATCCAGGATAAATGCTGTTTTTTTATTTAAAAAAAGACAATTCCCATAATTCATTATTCTATGTGTGTGATTGGAAATAGATCAGAAACCATAAGTACTTTAGTACCTGAGTATCCATTGGTAATTCTTGTCCAAAGTGAGATGCTTTATAAGCTTCGGCAACATGCAATTGATCCCGGTAGACAGGGATGACATTATAACTAAAACTAAGCTCGTCAATTGGTAAATTATATTTTCTAGCGTGATTCTGAAGAGTTCCTGAGAGAAAGCATAGGTACATAATTATAAACCTTCATGCACAGGAAGGAACTGGAATGTTGGCTTGGATTCATACATAGAAAAGAGGATGTGTTAGCCCACTTCCTAATAAAAAGCTAACTGGGAATTCACCTGATGATTTACTGTCTATATTTTGAAAGATTTTCCTTAGAATATTATGTTATTGAAATTGCCATTGCTATGCAACTGCTTTTAAAGATCAAAAATATAAGAGTAAGCCATTTATAGGGGAATTTAGAACTATTTCATGAACAGTTTCATATTTTTATTAGTTCTAGTAAAGCAGAAAACAACAGAGGTTTCATGTAAACTTTGGAATTTTTAATATAACATTGATCCAGACACTATAAATATTTAATTCAGACACAGATATTACTTAAAATGGGTTCCCTCTTTATATTACCCAGAAATTGTCACTTGGGCAGTGAGAATACAGCAGTGGTGGGCATCAGCAGGTTCGCACCAGTTCGCCAGAACCGGTAGCAGAATTTTTGGCTGGCTCCGCCCATCCAAGTTTTGAAATAAAGTAGTCCTAATTCGGGTGCAACACAGGGCTTTCCCCTGGGCCACACCCACCATACCACGTTCACAGTGTGGTAGTAATTTTTTTTGGAGCCCACCACTGGAATACAGTCTGAAAGCATTTCCAGGCTGCCTCTTATGGTCTGGATTCTGGGACTACAGTACTGTTTTTTGTGGTAGCTTGAGGACAGGAGAGGGGCTAAATCATGTTTACCCTGCTACTTCTCCATCCAAAAAATGCAAGCAACCTTTGACTGTATGGTTACGTAACCAATGAGCCATGTAACCATAGACAAATGAAACACTTTCCCGGTTCCTCAGTAGAGAGGGGGGAAATGTGGTTTCAAATGATGCTACAAGGGGAAGGAAAAAAGATTATTTTATCCCCTTAATCAATCCAGTGCTATGATGATCGGCTAATTGGGGAAGAAATAATTACACTTTACCCACCTAACTGCAGAGGGGCAGAGAAAGTGTTTAATGGTAATATCCAATATACTGAAGGGGTTTGTTAGCCTTTCAGCCTACCAGATGTTGACAGCAGAAGCAGCCTTTGGTGACTTCCATAAATGCTGTTCCCAGCATCCACCAGAGCTGCGAAAGGCAAATATTGGAGTGCCATTAAAAAAAAGTAGAACTCACACATGGGAGTTCAAAAAGAAGCACTCAGGAGGAGGTCGGGGCACTCTAGCAACCATGACACATGGAGGATGGAGGCAGGGACAACCTCGAAACGCTCCAACAAACAGGCTAAACACCCTGTCTGAACATACTCTGAGAGCACCAGAATCGTGTAGGCTTTATGAAATGTTGCAGAGAATCAGGTGTTCCTTTTAAATGCTAAATTGAACATTTTCTTCTAATTTGAGTTTGTTAGTTTGTACTTTCCCAGAGTTCTTCACCAACAAACCTCAGTTGCTCTTTTGTCAACAGATCATCATACTCTTAAGCAGGGCCGCCATCAGAAATTTCTGGACCCCATACTGAGCAATCCTACCCCCCCCCCCCCCCCAACACACACTTTTCTGGTAATGTCACAGTTATGGCAGCTGGAAGCAGGGCCCGTCAGCTCTGGGCCCTATACGGCAGTACTGCCCTGAGGGCGGCCCTGCTCTTAAGATTTTTTTGCTTGG
Source organism: Bradypodion ventrale (assembly GCA_035047345.1). Lineage (NCBI taxonomy): Eukaryota > Metazoa > Chordata > Lepidosauria > Squamata > Chamaeleonidae > Bradypodion > Bradypodion ventrale. The sequence goes on along the minus strand of JAWDJE010000002.1, from coordinate 135,361,501 downwards.
CCAATGGATTGCGGCTAAAGTGGCACATATTAAATCAACTCAGCAGTGCACAAATCAACCATCTTAGACCATCTTATCCTGGCATTTCTAATCTGTGAAGGGAAATACACCTTTTAGGGAAAAACATATCAAAATGGTTGCATTTAACCCTCACAGTAAGAAGCAAGATTGATCAATGTCATACAAAGTTTAGTAGAAACAAAGGTAATGTTACTCTTAGCTCTGTCCTTGCTGTTATTAGGGAATGCATGTGTGGGAGGCAGTAAAGTCCTTTAATTATATTATGCTTAATGCTCAAATCTCTTACAGTGTTGAAATACTGGAGAAATAACTAATAAAGCAATCATCCCTGTTCTTTCAGTTTCAGTCTGCCATATTCCAAGAGAGGTCTGATAACTATATCTGAGACACTACATTTCAATCAGCGTGCTCCTGAGAAAATTGCCATTTTTTCCACAAACAGAGCAGTCTGAGACACCATGTTATATTGTAATAAAACTGTTTGGGAAACAGATCATGATGATGTGCATGGCCCTGGGTTAAACTTGTGATGCTGACTCATAATTATGTCTTGTTATCATAAGTAATCAGAGTTGCATGCTGGATATCCAAGAGTTGCAGTGATGTCTTGATCAAGCTGGTATTCTCATTTAGTATGGAGAGCCCCCTCCCCCAAGAATCATCATTAATCTGAATGTGTGTGTGCTGCTTGGAAGATATTCTAACAATTGCTTGGCTGTGACACTTAAAAGAATTAACCTAGTTTTAAATTATTTTGTTAACGTTGCAACCAGTGTTACAGATTAGAGCAGTGGTTCCCAACGTGGGGCCCAGGCCACGCAGGGGAACTTCAATTCCCAGAAACCTAAGTCAGGGCTGATCAGTGCTCTGGGGGAATTGACTTAGGTTTCTGGGAACTGAAGTCCCAAAACAAAAGGTTGGGAAACACTGGATGAGAGCCTTAATTAGTGTGCTTCAGGGCCACAGTTGATCAGAGAAATAAAAATTTGTTGCCCTCACATTTTGAGTTATTTCTAACTTTATTGCTAGTAATTTGGCAGGAGTAATCTCATGATGTTTTTAAATATCAGGAGCTCCATCAATCAAACTGGCAATCTGACACTCATATCCTTGTGGACCTCTACTTTACAGTCTGCATTTGTGTCTACAGTCCTCAGTGCGATGTGAAGGTAGGTCCTCAGTGGTTTGCTCCTATAGCAAAGCATTGCTGTGCAGTGTACTGTTCTGTTCTGTGCTGCAGTTGGTCAGCCATTCCCCTTCCCAATCAGTTTTCTACCTTCCATTGGTCACAGAGCATTCTCATTAAGCTTTTATTATTATTATTATTATTAAAGTGGGGATTTCAGCTGTACTTCTGCAAAGCTTGAAGTTTCTTCAAGTTAGGTAACACCTCCCATTTGATGTGGCGAAAGTCCTGCTTGGGTTACATAAGAACAGCTCTGATGCTTGGATATGAGAAACAAAAGGAATGATGAATGTTTACCTGTTAAAAATCCTTGAGGGAAAAAGAAACCAGAGATCCAGAATGATTTAGGCTGACCTCTTTTAAGCCAGAACTAAAAAAAAAAAAGTTGACATGTTAGCTGCAAAACCTCACATTCCATTTAATTTATTAATTTATTAAACAAAGCATTAGCTTCGTGTTATTGGCGCCGAGGGGCAATAGAACTGGAGTTGGACAGAATTCTACTTCTTTATCCAAAAGGAGGTGGTTTCCTTTATTTTCAACCCAAAGCCAGAAGATTCTGAGTATAGCAGAGGGCTGTCTGTGTTTGTGGTGCTCACAGACTGATTAGAGCTAGTGCCTTGACTAAAGAACATAAGCTCAACAAACCTGTGTAGCCATCAGTGTCCTCCAGAAACAGAGAGCATCAGTGAGGTGCTTCTGAAATTGAATTTGCTGGATGGGGAGAGAGCACTGCTTTTTCATTACTCCCATTTCCCCCATCATCTTTCATGGGAGACATCAATCACCACTGCCAAGTGTGCTCTGCAACCTATTAGGTCATTTACTGCAGTCACTCCATACAAGAAAAGTTGTTCTCCTGTATGGTTTACTGTTGGTCGATCAAATGACTTTGTTAGAGACAGGTCTACTCAGTTTGCCACCACCAGCTAATTTTGCCAATAGGTGCAACCGAACTGCAGAACTCAGACAACTGAAATCCTCAGGGTTGGAAACCAGAGCAATATCGAGCTATAGTAGCAGCAAATATCTATCTGCATACTTTTTTCAAATACAGAAGGCACGTTAATTTCCACTGTTGGCTTTTTATTTTTTATTTATTTATTTTATTTTAATGTATCTCTATTGTAGTTAAATTAATCCAATTGGGAATCGCAATAATGTCACTACAGAAGCCCCTACATTAAAGGCAATACCGAGGCTGAGCAGCATTCGTTTCACTTTGCCAACCATGAAGTGAAAAACGTTTAGCATTTTGTTTATTTGCTGTGAGACATATTTGACACTTATTAATTCAAGCAAGATAGAAGTCAAGATGTAATAACAGGAAAAATGCTAGGACATTTCTGTTTTCAACTCTTGGTCTAACACCCTCAAGGGCTTGAGTGTCTTCTATGCTGTATTCCTCCCTGTATCTAAACTCCTGCTTATTTACAATTTGTCCTGCACACAACTCAGGGCTTGAGCCTGTCTTTTGATTTGTTGCTTTGCACAGCTGTATCACATTTGCATCACCCTCCTCCTCCTCTATGCAAAGCTTTTTGGGAAGGAACGAAGTTGGAAGGGGGAAATTGGACTATGTTGGTTACTAATACTTGACACATAAGGCACAGCTGAAAGTTCAGCAGCCACTCCAAAATGCAAACTAACTGTATCTGGATGTGATTTGGGCTTATACTTACATCTACGAAGTTAATCCTCAGCACAAGGTCTTTTACCCAGCTTCCTAAAGGTTTCAATGATGGGTATGCTGCATTGGCCCACAATGTTGGAACCTGGTTGTTGAGAAAACTGTGGTACACTCTCTCCATTTCTTCTGACATCACTACAAAACCTGCAATTGCTTTGTTAAGTGTTTGAAGAGAGGTCTGAAAAATGAACAAGAAGAATACATTTCACTACTCACTATTTCATAGATGTAAAAACATTCTACTATGGCCGTGATGGCGAATCTTGGCACTCCAGATGTTCTTGGACTTCAGTTCCCAGAAGCCCCAGCCCCTGTGAATCCACACGAATGGGTTTACTGCGATTCATCCGGCCCACGCCACCCTCGTTGCTCCCGGAAGCAGAAGTAAAACGTGCCCGTACGGAGGAAAGGTTAACTCAGAAGAGTCTTAACCGTACGGGCATGTTTTACTTCTGCTTCCGGGAGCAAAGAGGGCAGTGTGGGATTCATGTGGATTTACAGGGGCTGGGGCTTCTGGGAATTGAAGTCCAAGAACATCTGGAGTGCCAACGTTCACCACCATGGTACTATGGCAATCCAGTCGGAATGCATTCTCTATATTTTGTAACACTAAAAAGCAGCTGTAGAGAGACAGAATATATGTGGAATCGATTCATGCTGCAATGCCATTTCCCAAAATTATATACAGCAGCATATAAGGACTATTCCAGTTGTCACCATATGCTGTTGTACTCTGTCTGGATCTCAATGTCTGTTTGCAACTCAGATAGCTGGCCATTCATAGGAATGAAGAACCAGGAGGAGGTGGTGCCACTGCCTTTCCTACCTACTTAATCTTATCTCCTAAGCAGGGCTTTACCTTGCAGCAGATGAGGAGAAAGATGGGTAGAAGGAATGTGAAACAACCAATATCACTCGTACTTTCCTTTCTCCCCCTAATTCTTTTCCCCATCTCATGGGTAAAGCAAGTCATAGTGGTTGAGGCTGGTACCATATTTTCTTTATTTTATGATCAACAAAAGCATATATCTTGTACTTTAGTTTATGTTGGAACTCACAGAGCAGGAGTTCTCAATCGTTTTAAGCCAGGCGCCAGGTCACACTCCCTCAGACAGCTTTGGGGGGGGGGTGGACAGCCATTTTGCCCTTCCTCCACCACATGGCACTTCTGGGTGTGGCTCCCAGTGGCCACCCAGGCACCTCTAGATCCACCCCCACCCCTGGAAGTCAAAACATGATACAAAAGAGTATCATCGGATTGATGTTCAGTCACAAAATGATAGGTTGCTTCTCCAACTGGTTCTTTGAGTGGTCATCAACGATCCACCTAATGGGTTTTGCACCTGCATAAAAAGCCATTCAGAACCTTCTGAATGCCCACCTCTACTCTCCAGCACATATGTTAAAATGTGCACTCTCCAGCACATAGGTCAAAATAGGGCACTGATCGAAGTGAGTGGTGTCATGCCAATAAAGACAAAAGGACTGTGCTGCCAAAGAAGGCATCAGCTTAAGAGTGAGCTTCCAGACTCTACCGACAGCCAACCATCAAAGGCTGTGGCCCTGTCATCTAGAAGAGATCTGCAGCTAGGTTTGTAAGTTAGAGAATGGCTCTTCAAACCAGATACTGTACAGGAAATAGCTTGGGGAGCTTGTATGTGAAGGCTATCAGTGGGTGAAATGCTATGGATAAATTGGAAAACCTTTGCAGGACAAAGGAGATAGCTTTATTGGATCACTAAAAAATAAATCATTGTGCAAGCTTTCATGATTCAAGATCACATCATCAGGCAGGTACGCATCAGGAAAATTATCAATGAAAGTTTATGGCATGATGGTTCTGCCAGGCACTCTTCTTAGAAATGAATGTGGGGAAAACCCAGCAAGTTTGTATGATACCCTCCACCCCACAGGAAGCCAGGTATCTGCTTATTGCTCTCACATGGCCTTTGAAGCTCTAGCTTCCTTTTGTAATGCCTACCTGCCTGCCTGATGAAGTGATCTTGAATCATGAAAGCTTGCACAATGATTGATTTTTTTGAGTGATCCAATAAAGGTATCGCCTTCTTCCTGCATTTGTTTTGTGTATGGATCACACAGATGTCTTTGCCTATGTAAAACCTTTGTGATTTCTGGCATTGCGCTGGAACTGCTCCATTTGGTTCTGAATTTGCAGAATGCTAATGCTTTGCAAACATTCAAGGTGTATATGGAAATGCACCAAAGAAGTAGTAGGTCCTGGTAGAAAGTAGTTTTCCCTTGTTCAAAAGCCAGTTGTATCTGACTCTAGGGTTCAGTGCTCATCTCTGTTTCAAAGCCAAAGAGCCAGCACTGTCTGCTTCTGCAGACGTTTCCGTGGTCATGTGGTAGGCATGACTAGACACCAGAGCGCACGGAGCGCTGTTACCTTCCCACCGAAGTGGTCCCTATTTATCTACTTGCAATTTCTTGCTTTCGAACTGCTAGGTTGGCAGGAGCTGGGACAAAGACGGGAGCTCATTCCGTCCTGCAGTACTCGGGAATCGAACTGCTGACCTTCTGCCTCCCAGTCAGCGTCTTAGCCACTTGGTAGGTAGATTAATATCCCAATTCCGAGGGAATGAAGATACTACATTTGATAGAAAAGAATCAGGAAATAGCAGCAAAACTTCAAGAAAGGAACATATGAACGTAGAACACAGAATTCACACACACACACCCCCTTAGGTTATGGCTAAGAAGGAGGACATCTTAATGGACACTATTTTAAGATTACAAGAGGGTAATGGCTTGACAGGCTTTTTCATATGTTGTAACAGAACTACCAAGAGTGACCAAGTGGGAAAGGGGAGTCACTTCTGGAAGTACATTTTGTAAACTTCTGACAAATCTCTTCACGAGGGGGTCCATGAAAAGAGATGGTTGATAACGAGAAGCCAGGCAGCAAGTCAAGCTGTTGGCCAGGCATACCTTAATGAAGGGAAGCTTCAAGCCCTTAAGACTAAACAAAAGTTGAAGGACGTGATGTTTTGCCACGAATCAAGTGGAAAATTGTTTTGTTTTGCAAAGGTGAGAAAAGCTACTTGTGATGATAGGAAGATCTAGTTGAAGATTCCTAGGATGCAGGCAGAACTGAAATGAAATCTTCTGTTAGAGAGGACATTATTAATTCTTCAATCCTGTCAGCTGTAGGGTCTTGAGGTCTGTGTGATGAAGTTGTCCATTGCATTGAGAAAACAGGTTCAGTTGTGCTAATAAATACATGAACCTTCATCTGGAGAGCTGCAAAGGAATGGAGAACTAAAGTTGGTGAGGCCACCATGGGCAATTAAGATGACTTATGGACCAGTCTTGATGGAGCCTGATTATCACCTTCAGGAGGACGAGGAGGAATAGTGGGAATAGTTAAAGGAAGTCCTTCTCCCACATAATTTGGAAGACATCCCCTTCAGAGTGTCAGTACAGCTCTTCTCTGCTGTAAAAAAGCTTACATTACATGTTGGTTGAAGAAGTGAACATGTTGATGCATACATGACTTGTCAACATGCAGAAAATGTTGGCAAGAAGCTTCTACTTGTGCATCTAAGATCCTGAACAGTTTTAAAAGTCTGCTATTGTGTTCTGCATCCTGGAATGGTGGATTGCTTGTGGGAAGATATAATGTAGGGATGTATCAGTTCTAGAAAGGAAGATGAGCCTAAATAGCATAGACAAATGTGTGCCACTTGTTAATTCATGTAATATGTGGTGGTTGTGTTATCCATAACTACTTGTACTGTTTGACCATGAAGGATATTGAAAGATCACAGAGCCTTGAAAATTGTGAGAAGCGCCAGCACATTTATATGCAAATGATGTTCAGCACTGGACCATATTTAAATGCAAATGTTGTGCAGCAACTGGACCACTTTCATTCACAGATTGAGACAGTAAGCCTGTCTAAAACATCCATTGAAATTGAGATAGATGTGCATCACTGATGGAACAAGGAAATGAATATTCACCAGGCCAGACTCATTCAGACCTTTGGTGGAAGGAGTGTGATGGGACTTCTAATGCAGCTTGAGAATGAATATCTGCAGAAGCCAATGCTGGAGCAGTCACAGATGAAAATGTGCAAAGGAAGAATGAAAGACATTAAGATCTAAAAGATGAAATACCAGTAATGTTGATGAACAGGGGCTGAATGCGACTTGGTGAGCCAACCGAGTTATTTTCTGGTTTTTTCCCAGAGGGTGGAATGTCCTGGCCAGATGGACATCTAAATAAACTCCATAAGAACATAAGAAAAGCCTTGCTGGAACAGGCCACAGCCCATCCAGTCCAGCATTCTGTCTCACACAGTGGCTCACCATTTCCTTCAGGGTATTCCCAAGCAGATGCCTGTTTAGGATTCCCTGGAAATGATATTGAGAGATATCCTGCCTATCTCTCCAACCCGGAGGTTGTCCTTAAGTATCCATAATTATAGCCATTGATACTCTTGTCCTCCATGAACTTGTCTAATCCTTTCTTAAAGCTATCAAGACTGACAGCTGTCACCACTTCTTCTGGCAGGGAGTTCCATAGACCAGTAATCCTCTGGGTGAAAAAGTACTTTCTCTTATTTGTTTGAGAACTAGTACCCAAAAGTTTCATGGAGTGTCCCCTAGTTCTAGTGTTATGCGATAGGGAAAACAGTTTTTCCTTATCTACTTTGTCCACACCGTGCATGATTTTATAAACTTCAATCAGGTCACCTCTTAGACGTCGTCGTTCAAGAGTGAAGAGGCCCAACCGTTGCAGACTCAGATGGTAAGGAAGGTGTTCCAGTCCCCTAATCATTCTGGTTGCCCTCCTCTGCACTTTTTCCAGCTCCATAATATCCTTCTGGAGGTATGGCGACCAGAACTGTACACAGTATTCCAGATGGGGCCTCACCATAGATTTATAAAGAGGCAAAATGACACTTGCTGACTTATTTTCTATACCCTTCCTAATGATCCCTAGCATTGAGTTTGCTTTTTTCACTGTTGAGGCACACTGGGTTGACACCTTCATTGAGTTGTCCACCAGGACACCAAGGTCCCTTTCCTGGTTTGTCGCAGAGAGTTCAGACCCCATCAGTTTATAAATGTAATTGGGGTTCTTTGCCCCAACATGCATCACTCTGCACTTACTAATGTTGAAACTCATTTGCCACTGTTTTGCCCACTCCCCCAGTGTCGAGAGATCCCTCTGGAGCTCCTCACAATCTCTCTCAGTTTTCACTACCCTGTATAATTTAGTGTCGTCAGCAAATTTGGCTACCTTGCTTTTTACTCCTACCTCTAGATCATTTATGAAGAGGTTGAAAAGCAGGGGTCCCAGTACTGAACCTTGGGCGACCCCACTCTTTACTTCCCTCCACTTGGAGAAGTGTCCATTTAGTGCTACCCTCTGTTTCCTGTCCCTTAGCCAGTTGCTGATCCAGGACAAGACCTGTCCCTTTATTCCATGACTGGTAAGTTTATTCAAGAGCCTTTGGTGTGGGACCTTGTCAAAAGCCTTCTGAAAGTCCAGATAAACAATGTCAACTGGATCCCCCTTATCCACATGCTTGTTGACACTCTCAAAAAATTCCAACAGATTAGTGAGGCATGATTTGCCCTTGCAAAAGCCATGTTGGCTCTCCTTTAGCAGCGCCTTCTCTTCTATGTGCCTATTAATTCTATCTTTTAGGATGGTTTCCATCACTTTACCTGGGACACATGTCAAACTGACAGGTCGGTAATTCCCTGGATTACCCCTGGATCCTTTTTTGAAAATTGGTGTTACATTCGCTACCTTCCAGTCATCAGGCACAAAGCCTGATTTGAGGGAAAGATTATATATTTTGGCTAGGAGATCAGCAATTTCATCTTTAAGTTCCCTGAGAACTCGTGGATGGATGCCATCTGGTCCTGGTGATTTGTTAGTGTTTAGTTTAACAAGACATGCAAGGACCTCCTCCCTGGTTATTTCTATCTGGCTTAATTCTTCGGTTTCCCTCCCTACGAAGATAGGCTCTGTTTTGGGCATGTGGCCTCTGTCTTCTTCAGTGAATACTGAAGCAAAGAATTCATTGAGTCTCTCTGCAATCTCTGTTTCCTCTTTAATAACCCCTTGCCTTCCATTGTCATCTAATGGTCCAATGGCCTTCCTAGTTGGGTTCTTACTTCTAATGTACTTAAAGAAGTCTTTGTTATTTCTCTGAGTATTTTTAGCTATACGCTCCTCAAAGTCTTGCTTTGCTTTCCTGATTGTTGCCTTGCATTTGTTCTGCCAGAATTTATGTTTTTGCCTGCTGTCCTCATTCGGACAAGCCTTCCATCTTCTAAATGAGCTTCTCTTGCTCTTGATCACTTCCCGAACAGCTCCTGTAAGCCACATTGGAGTCCTCTTGGACCTGGCAGTACCCTTTTTCCTTTTGGGTATGCATTCCAATTGAGCCTCTGTTATTGTTTTTGTAAACAGCCTCCATGCCTCTTGGAGTGTTTGGACTCTCTCAATTTTCCCTTTCAGCTTCTTTTTTACTAGTTTCCTCAACTTTGGGAAATTTCCTTTTTGAAAATTTAAGGTCTCTGTGTTAGATTTTATCAGTGACTTGCGGTCTATGATCAAGTTAAACATAATTGAGTTGTGGTCACTGTTCCCTATTGGATCAGTCACATTAACATCTTGCACCAGATCCTGGGTATTACTCAGGATCAAGTCAAGGATTCTTGTACCTCTAGTTGGGTCTTCAACCATCTGTCCCAGGGAACAATCATTTAGCATATCTAGGAACTTTATCTCTTTATCATGTGCTGAACAACAGTTCACCCAGTCTATGTGAGGGTAATTGAAGTCCCCCATTATAATCAGGCTTCCCTTCTTGGATGCCTCCTTTACAACATTCTCCAACTGCCAGTCTCCCTCAAGAGTTTGGGTCGGAGGCCGATAGTATATGCCTACTGTTAGACCATCCATGTGGCCTGGTACTCTTACCCACAGAGCTTCTAATGGTGACTCCAAATCACCTAGATATTCCAATTCATACGATTTTATCACTTCTTTGACATACAAGGCCACACCACCTCCCATTTGCCCCTTCCTATCCTTCCTGTACAGTTTGTAGCCTGGGATAACTGTATCCCATTGGTTATCATCCGTCCACCAGGTTTCAGTGATACCAATAATATCAATATTCTTATCTATTGCTAAGTATTCCAGCTCCCCTATTTTGTTCCGGAGGCTTCTGGCATTTGTATACAAGCATTTATATATGCTTTTCTGACACAGTCTTTTGTGTCCAGTTGCATTGTTAGACTGCCTCTTGCATCCTTCTGCTAGAATGCTAGTGACTAGCTCCTCGCTCTGCTCAGTAAATTTTGCATCCTCCTCACTACTCAAGTACACACTTTTCCGAACCGGATGCTGCCCAGCTGCTGTCGGCTTTCCCCCAGTTATCAGTTTAAAAGCTGCTCTGCAGCCTTTTTGATGTTGAGTGCCAGCAATCTGGTCCCATCATGGTTCAAATGCAACCCATCCCTCCTGAACAGATTTGGCTTGTCCCAAAATGTTCTCCAGTTCCTGACAAATCTGAAACCCTCCTCTCGACACCACCGCCTCATCCACGCATTGAGGCTTCTGAGCTCTGCCTGCCTGGTAGGTCCTGCACGAGGGACAGGCAGCACTTCTGAAAATGCTACCTTGGAAGTCCGGGACTTCAATCTTCTTCCTAACAACCTGAATTTGGCTTCCAGGACAGACCGCTTGGCCTTCCCAACATCATTGGTACCAACGTGTACCATGACAACTGGCTCGTTCCCAGTTCTCTCTAACAATCTATCTAGATTTCTTGTGATGTCTGCAACTTTTGCACCTGGCAGGCAAGTCACCATACGGTTATCATGTGCATCACAAATCCATTTCTCTGTATTTCTAATTATTGAATCGCCTAGTACAAGGAGCCTCTCTCCTGCAATCTGTTCATCTACATGCACCTCATCAGCCATATTAAGGGAGAGAACCTCAGTTTGTTCCTGTAGTTTATCTTCCTGGATTTCATCAAGTGTGATGAAGGAGAGATCATCAGGTGGAACCAGTTGTTCCTCTGTGTGTTCCTCATCAGGTGTGATGAGGGAAAGAGCCTCAAATTTATTCTGTAATTTCAGACTCTCAGAGTGATCCCCTACTCTTTTCCTCCTTTGAGTCACATTCCTCCAAACATCTCCCTCCCGAGTTAGTGAAGGGCCTTCTCCCTCAGAACTGTGCCCTGTCTCTACTTTGTCCAGCATAGTCTGTTCCGCTCTGTCCAAGAACAGCTCAAGCTCCTTAATTTGTTGATGGTTAGATATGCGGGCCTCTAGCTGCTGGACCTTCTCTTCCAGTAGTGCAACCAGCTTGCACTTGCTGCAAGTGTAGTTCTCCATATGTTTTGGCAAGAACACAAACATGGCACAAGTATTGCAGGTAACTACAACTGTTCCCTCAGAATCCATTTTAACAAGTACAGTATTCCGGGCCTCAAAAATGTACACGTTTACTACCTTTCTACCTAGTAAGACTATATTCTTCCTTTGTTACTAGCTTGCAATCTCATGCACAGTTAGGTGCGCGGGCCTCTAAAGCAGCTCTACTCCAACTGCAAAACTTACCAGTGCTCACTTCCTTTGTTTGGCTCTCCTCAGCAGCAGCTCTGCTTAAGAGCACATGCAGAGTCAAAAGGGCTGACCCTGAAAGAGCTTAGAGCTTTTAAAGGCTAGTGTGGCTCCGCCCCTATGAGTCACAGTTCAGGGAAGGGCCTGGTGTGGCTCTGCCCCCCTGCTTCTGGAAGCTTCAAACTGCTTCCTCTGTTTGAACAGAGGTGGCTCTCAGCAGTTTAAATTATCAATTTAAATTAGTAGAGGCCTCTAAAGCAGCTCTACTCCAACTGCAAAACTTACCAGTGCTCACTTCCTTTGTTTGGCTCTCCTCAGCAGCAGCTCTGCTTAAGAGCACATGCAGAGTCAAAAGGGCTGACCCTGAAAGAGCTTAGAGCTTTTAAAGGCTAGTGTGGCTCCGCCCCTATGAGTCACAGTTCAGGGAAGGGCCTGGTGTGGCTCTGCCCCCCTGCTTCTGGAAGCTTCAAACTGCTTCCTCTGTTTGAACAGAGGTGGCTCTCAGCAGTTTAAATTATCAATTTAAATTAGTAGAGGCCTCTAAAGCAGCTCTACTCCAACTGCAAAACTTACCAGTGCTCACTTCCTTTGTTTGGCTCTCCTCAGCATCAGCTCTGCTTAAGAGCACATGCAGAGTCAAAAGGGCCAACATATTGGATTACAGTACTGTATCTGAAATGGAAATAGTTTGGACTTCCCTGTGCTGATCTGCAAACCCAAGATCTTGAAGATGACGTATAGTTAAAAAAAAAGTATCCCCTTGAAGTTTCTCTCTGGAACATGACACAATCAGCCAATTAGAGATGAATGATTTCTCTTGTTTTCAACAATGCCACAAGGGTGCCAAATACTTCCCAAACAGAAGGAACATGAATTGGAAGAGTTGGGATCCCAAGGCAAAATGAAGGCAGTTGCCTGTGGTAGGTGAACTGCCACTTAAGTGGGGAGAAGTTGCCCATGGAGAGGTATGTTGTTCAGAAGGTTTGGGGATCAACAACAACAACAACAACAACAATAATAATAATCCATTAGAACAAATGCAATTAAGGCTAGAATAGAAAAATCAGCTGATGACCCCAAATGCAGTCTTTGCAAAGAAGCGGATGAAACCATTGATTATATCCTGAGCTGTTGCAAGAAAATAGCCCAGACTGATTATAAACAGCGCTATAACACAGTTGCCCAGATGATCCACTGGAATTTGTGTCACAACTACCATCTACCCATAGTAAAGAACTGGTGGGAACATAAACCTGAAAAAGTGATTGAAAATGAGCATGTAAAATTACTGTGGGATTTCCAAATACAAACTGACAGGGTTTTGGAGGACAATATCCCGGATATCACCATTGTGGAAAAGAAAAACGTGTGGATCATTGACATTGCCATACCTGGTGACAGTAGAATTAATGAGAAACAACTTGAAAAAATCATCCATATCAAGATCTAAAAATTGAACTGCAGAGACTCTGGTGTAAACCGGTACAGGTGGTCCCAGTGGTAATTGGCACACTGGGCCCTGATCTAGGCAAACATTTAGAAACAATTGGAGTTGACAAAATCACCATCAGTCAGCTGCAGAAGGCCACCTTACTGGATATGCCCGCATAATTCGCTGAAACATCACGTAGTTCTAGACGCTTGGGAAGTGCTCAACTAGTGATTTATGCTATAAAATCCAGCATTGTTATCTTGTTTGCTGAGGCTTGTATTATAATAATAATAATAATAATAATAATAATAATAATAATAATAATAATAATAATAATAATAATAATAATAATAATAATAATAATAATAATAATAATAATTTTGTGTCAGAGGTTACTCTGGGTTGAAAGGATTTTTAGGGGATGCCTGAATGAAGCTCCTTTCATATCTCCAAGTGTAGATCTTGGGTATCGATACCCAACCTTTCAGTCTCCAGCTCAGTGCTTTAACCACTAAGCCACTGGAGGAGCTGCATCTTTTACTAATAGATCTGATATATTTCTTGGATATTTTCTGGTACATGATGGTATTTGTAAACAATTATCTACTTGAGCAATCCTACTCCCTCTTCCCCAGCAGATTATTTGTGAGATTGGAAACCTATGTAGACATAGTTGGAAACAAGCCCCACAGATCACTGGGGATCTATCCACTTTTGAGCAAACAGGAACAGGACTGCACTGCCTGGCAGGAACAAAAAGTGTGTCCTAGTCTTTAATCAGAGAATGGAGAATGATAGTAAAGGCTCTGCTCACTAAAAGGAGGCTATCACTTTGTCTCCAACATGTAGCTAGCACAAGGAAGAGGGCCTTCTCCGTGTCCGCCCCAACCCTGTGGAACCTCCTGCCAGCAGACCTATGGCTACAGACAGAATTGCTGCCCTTTAGGAAAGGGTTGAAAACCTGGCTGGCAGGGCAAGTTTGGGGAGCCGATGGGGTGCTGACTCCCGCTCATTGGCTCTGTTACAACTGTATATCCGTTAGAACTATATGTCCCTTTTATTGTTGGGTGGGAAGGGAGGGCCTTTTAAATTCGGGATGGTGTTAAATAGTTTTTATTGAATTTTTAAAGGGGATTTTTATAATATTTATGTGCAAGTGCACCGCCCTGAGTTGCCATAGGGCAAGAGGGCGGGATACAAATCCAAAATAAATAAATAAATAAATAAATTTTCCTGCTGCCCTCAGTGTATGCTTTACAGAAGACTAAACCAAAGATGGTTCCATGTTACGAGAGGAGCTACCCCTTTTCAACAGAGAGAGAAAATAATAACGAGAAATGCTAGCAGTGAGAGGAAACAATGCGAGGAGCAAATGAGGAGAAGAGAGAGGTAAAAGTGACGATGTATATAAATTTACAATGTACAGTATATAAATTATATAATTTACTTTTGCCAGTCATACCCAATATCTGCCGCAGACTTTGAAATTCTGTATTTTGAAATGTCCATTTTACTTAATTAATTCATTCACTTCAAAAATATATTTTTCCATCTGATATCTCCCTGTAAAAGTAATACTCCCCAGTCTCTGAACTAATCTATTTGTTTTGGTTGGCTAACAGATCAAATGGACAACTGGGAACAGTTTGGACTCTTCATGAGTTAAGATGGCCACTGGTTGATCAAGGATTATTATTTTTTGCCACATCTACAATATTAAAAGGATGAGTTAATAATAACTTTCATCCTGCTGTTTTGCTGGCACCCTGAGTGCTGCACTGACACCAAGGAGAGCTTCGCTCTTACATATTTACTGTACTGCTCTCAAGATGCTCTCTATTATGATCACTAATGGTTCTATATTGCAAAGATGTTCTATATCTTTTGAGGAAGTTCCTCAAAAGAGCTATTGTGACAGATTGGTTAGTAGCCCAACAGGACTGTGTTTCATAGCACTAACCTTTAAATAAATCAATAATATCAACATTTATACTAGCCAAAAAAAGTGAATTAAAGTTATACCTTTAACAGACTGAGAAGGTTATTAAAACGATCCACTTCTTGTCCAAGGACTGTAGTCAGGGAGTCTATCCGCCCTTTGGCATCCCTGACAAACAGTGTCTCTGTAGCAGCATCCATATCAAGTTTATCTGTAAAACAAACATATAAACCAAATGAAATAAATAAAAACAAATAGTTAGAAAAGTCTGTTCATATTTGTTGACACATCTTAAATCCTAACGATAGTCCTAGTTAAAGTAGACCCATTGAATTAAAGATGATTTACTGAGAGATGAATGAAGAGATATAAACCCCACTTGTTTACTAGGTCCCGTCTAGTTGCGATTATCAACTGGATTCTAGCTCACATCTTTAAAACCAACAGCCATGATAATTATCTGTGTTTTTTTTAAAAACAAGGACATTGTTTTTAACGCAGTAAGAACAAAAGGGCCACAACGCAACATAGGATATGCCCACTAAGTTCAGTTCCAGTTCCCTAGAGAAAATGAGGCAAAGGACCATTTAAACTCCCACTTGCCCATGAGATGCTCTGGCAGCATTACACACTTAGCAGGAGCCAGTCTTGAAGCACATGCCGTATATACTCAAGTATAAGCTGAGTTTTTTTAGCCCCCAAAATGGGGACTCGGCTTATACTTGACCACAAGGGTCCCAAGACTGTGCCGGACTGAGGTGTGCCAACAATTTAATTAATGTTACCATATTTTCATGTATTTTGATTATTAAAACACACTAGCAGCTGCTGCATTTCCTACCTTCAGCTTATACTCGGGTTAATCTATTTTCCTGGGTTTTCAGGTCAAAATTAGGTACTTCAGCTTATAATTGTGTCGTCTTATATTCGAGTATATACGGTATTCATGTTAGAAGGACTATAATAATAATAATAATAATAATAATAATAATAATAATAATAATAATAATAATAATAATAATAATAATAATAATTTCATTTCAGAGATTACTCTGGGTTGAAAGAATTTTTGCTGGAGAAACTCCACTCAAGCGATGCTTGAATGAGGCTCCTTTCATGTCCTCAAATGCTGCCCTCGTGTATCGAAATCCGACCTTCCAGTCTCCAAGCTCAGTATCTTAACCCCTAAGTCACTGGAAGAGCTGCCTCAGCAAATATGAGCAGTGGGAATTACGGTAACTAAATTGAGCCTTGCAGCTGTTAAAGCTGCAAAGGCTCCTTCCAATATCATGAAGTGGTTTAATAAATGAGCTGAATCAGGATATCAACAAATTCAACATTTCTCCTGCTTCTCTGAAGAATATAGCGGAAGTGTTGTTGCTATTTGCCAGATCACCACTAATGCACTAAATAGCTTAGACTAAATTTAAAAAATGTTTCTTTTCTTCTGTCTGAAGTATAGATTGAAACCGCAGCTGCAGGGAGTTTCACAGTGACAGCTGCATCCTTAAACTGACTGCATTTTTCCAGCCCTTCAGCCAAAAATATTGCGGAGAGGTGGGCTAACAATACAATTGGTCTCACTATGGGTAATAAAGTGGCCAGAAACTAAGACTAGGTTATTTATTTATTTATTAGTCACATTTGTATTGCCGCCCACTTGGCAAGTGACTCTGGATGGCGTACAATAATTACATCATGAACTACATAAATCCCACTAGAGAACTATAAAAAACTTAAAACCAGTAAAAACCCCAAATAAAACCACAATAAAAAATTAGCCTGACAACTAAAAAGAGCGAGAGAGCGATATTACTATATCAGCCAGCAGGTGGGGGTCACCACATCCCCAGTGCCCCACACCTGCTTTGCCAGCCAGGTTTTTACAAGTAGTTCTTTCCTGAAGTGCAGTAACTCCGTCTGGAGTCATAGTTAAATTGGCAGGAGGTTCCATAGGGCCGGAGCAGACACAGAGAAGGCCCTCTTTCTGGTGCGAGAGAGGTAGGCCTAATAATAACCTAATAATTGTCCTAATAATCTCATATATTTAATTTATATTAAAATATAAGGTAATATAATCAGTGATGCACTCCCAAAAAAATTACTACCACCTTTGTGGGTGGGGCCAAATCTGTGGGCAGGGTCAAATCTGTGGGTGGGGCCAAATCTGTGGGCATGGCCAATGCAATGGGGTATGGAGGTAGGCATGGCCTGGGGAAATTTCCGCTACCGGTTCTCCCGAACAGGACAGGACCTGCTTCAGTGCATCACTGAATATAACTGACTATTACTTTTCAGTAATTATTTTGTCTTGGCATTCATTACTGAGGACAACAGAAAGTGATGGCAAGTTTACGTCTCACTGAAGAATTGTGTTCTAACAGTTTCTCTTTTAGCACCAATAATCTATTTATAAGATTTTTTGTCTTTTTTGAAAAATAAAAAGTGAAAAAATCATGTCAGCATTTTTGACTTTGAGAACCTCTGTGGGCATGGCCTAGCTTTGTGAGGCATTTGGAATGAGAAGGCCCTAGAAGCATGACTGAAACAGAATGCTTGGCCACGTATCTATGTCACTATGTCCCACTCTCAAAAAAACTGCTTATGGCTCTGTTATGTAAAGTTCATAATATTTTATTTAATCCACACTTAGTCTTGTATATTGCTTCAAAGGTCTTGTTCAATGTCTTAGACAAAGTATATATTTTTTCTTCAAATATAAACAAAATAGGTTCAATCAACAAAGGAGTCTTCTATGTGCCAAAAATGTGTCTCAAATTCACTTGTAAATCCCCACATGAAACAGGTTTACTTATATGTTTCTTAATTTCAAAATCTAGCCGGTTCATAGATTTTTCGATTTTTCTTCCCCAGGAAAATATAACTCTGTACAAGATACAAATCATAATATCTTTTAGTACCTTCAACTAGCATTAGAACATCATCATGAGTCTTCATTTAATATTATAATCAAATTATAATCAAATTATAATAAAATTCTTAACTATTTTCGCGTTCTAATGGCCTCTAGTGTAATTCTTTTAGTGCCAGAACGTTATATGATGACTAAACCCTAGTATACTTGTACTCTCTATCTCAACAATGATTCTAAACACCTGTGTTCACAATCGGTCCTAATCCTGTTCGTAATGATGAATCAGTACAATGCAGATAGACTTCTCTCTATGGTGCAATGAAACTACTAATACTAAACTCAGAAGTGGTCCATTCTATAAAAAACAGCTATAGTCTATCTCCTGGTTCAAGCCCTTCAGTGAAAGAGTTTGAAATTTATGAATATAAAACAACTCTCTTTGGAGGAGTAAACGATCCAAATCAACCCTGTTATATTGTTCCATTTTGACTGTTTCAATAATCAGAAATCTAAAGTCATTGTCTGAGTGGTTTTTCCCCCCAACATAATGTTGTACAAGGGGGACTAACAAATTGCGATTCCTGATTCTGCTTCTATGTTCAGCTAGCCTATTTCTGATTGGCCGGGAAGTCTTTCCCATATAGAACAGACCACACCTACATATCCACAGATACACGCAGAATGCTGTCTTGCAATTGGAGAACGAACGCAAAGTATGGGTAATACTCAAATGCGAAATGTTAACTTCTTTTGTTTCCCATGAAAACTTGCAATAAGAACAGTTCTGACATCTATAATGCCCTACAATTAGATCTGTAGAAGGAGCCTTTGCCAAGCTATCACTGCGCGTGACCATATTGCCTACGGTACGCGTCTTTCGAAAGCCAATAGTCGGATGTAGTTCACAACCTGGAATGTCTGCAATGAGATACCAATGTTTTCTGATGATTTTTTAAATATTATTCGCCAATGGCTTTCTAGCCTGTGGAAAATAACACCCTTCACTCCTGGACATCATAAACCCAAGATGAATTTTGCTCTCAGTAAAGCTGATAATTTACTAATGCTGGCAATCAGTTAATTTTTTGTTGTTAATTATCTATCTATCTATCTATTTGTCCAATTTATATAACCGCCCAAGTCGAAACGACTCTGGGTGGCTCACAAAGTTAAAATCTATTAACTTTGATAGGTGCGAGAGGAGAGGTATTTGTATTTATTTAAAACAAAAGCTTCTTTCAAGTAAACCACAATAACATGATGTTCTTCAACACAATGATGAATGGAAAACATCCATAAAAATCCTATCTGAACTTCTCAGAAGGACCCAAATAAACGAGCTTTAACACTGTGAAGAATAAATTAGTTTTCCAGCTAGCTCCTGCCAACCTAGCAGTTCGAAAGCAAGAAATTGCAAGTAGATAAATAGGGACCACTTCGGTGGGAAGGTAACAGCGTTCCGTGCGCTCTGGTGTCTAGTCATGCCTCCCACATGACCATGGAAACGTCTGCAGAAGCAGACAGCGCTGGCTCTTCGGCTTAGAAACAGAGATGAGCACTGCACCCTAGAGTCGGATACAACTGGCTTTCGAGCAAGGGAAACCTTTACCTTTACCTTTTACCAGCTTCACATCGCTGAGCTCACCAAAGAAAGCAATCATTTAATCCATCAATTTACTAAATATATATTATATATTTCCACATAGGGTGGTTGGGTAGGGTTTTTTTATTTTGTATGTGCATTCTTCAGAGGACAAACATGACTATATAAGTTCCATGGCAAATTAAACCCAGCAGTTTTAATAACAGATCTCTTCAAAAATTAAGAAAAAAACAATAAACACAAATAAATTCAAATTCTTTCATAGTGACAAAGTGAACCAAGTCTTCTTACTCACAACAACATGGTCTATCGGAGTTGCAAATAATTCTCCCTGACTTGTTTGTGTTTTAGCTGCATAATGATGAGTACTGGAGAATACATCTGTTTTAAATGCATGTTTGCTGTCATAATTGTTTGGAAAATCATTGTGTTCACCCAGCCAAATTGCAGAAGGAGACAGCAAAACAATGAAAGGCATTCTTTATTATGCTATTATGCTAAAGAAATCTCCAAGGTTTTTAATTAATGAAGTATTGTCTATAAAATTGAAAATTTGTCCTTCGATCACCTCCAGAGCGAGTTCTACCGGCTTAGTGGGTGGATGGTGAGACTCGCTGCAGCTGGCGGCCAGGGACATTTTCAAAAGCCACCCCGCTTTGACCTCCGCCAGAGTGAGTTCCACCGGCTTGGCGGGCGGATGGCGAGACTTACTGCAGCTGGCGGGCTGGGACATCCTCAAAAGCCGCCTCACTTTGACTGCCGCCAGAGTGAGTTCCACCGGCTCGGTGGGCAGATGGCAAGACTCACTGCAGCTGGGGGCCTGGGACATTTCCAAAAACTGTTAAAGTCTCGGAGTAACCCCCTTCCCTCCTGGCTGGGCTGGTGGGAGGAGGTTCAGTGTGACTGGAGGGAGTTTCGGCACCAAGAGCCAATGACGACGCTTCTTCAGCTGTCGCTGTTTCGGCTCTCCTTGTGGATCAGTTGGCCATAGGAGGTAGTGGCATGGCTGGTGGTCACTTTGGAGGGTTAATTGTTACTGTTATTGTAGGTTTAATTTAATATTTTATATTGTGATTAATTTTATGTTTATTATTGAGTATTGATTATTGTACTGAATCTATTTTTGTGCTTCTTTATTATTATTATTATTATTATTATTATTATTATTATTATTATTATTATTATTATTATTATTATTATTATTGGATTTATACCCCGCTCTACTCAGACACAAGGCTGACTCAGAGCAGCTACAACAAATTAATATACAGTACATACAAATTACAATAATATAATGATACATAATCCCAGATACAAAATAAATAATCAGAAAAATCCACAATGGTACAAAGTCTCAACACAACAAGTATCAGCAATCAATAATTACAATTCAAATTACAAAGTAAGAAAAAACATCAAAATTCACAGTATCAAAGGCATTATTATTATTATTATTATTATTATTATTATTATTATTATTATTATTATTATTATTATTATTATTATTATTATTATTATTATTATTATTATTATTATTATTATTATTATTATTATTATTATTATATTGTATGGTGTTGACATGTTGTAGTGCCGCCCTGAGTCAGCTTTGGCCGAGATGGGCAGGATATAAATTAAAATTGTATTGTATTGTAAAATAGCATTATTAATGGATTTTTGAAATATGCAGATAGAATGGAATAAGAAAGAGATCATTGTTATATTTGTAACAGCATTGGGATACCAACAGCATTGGTATGAAGAGAAATGGTTTATAGCTATAAATGATAAATTAACATGTGAGACAAAGGTAAAAAAGGGATTAGCAAAAAAAAAGTTATTTTAGAGAGATATGAGGAGAATCTTTAGATTATGTATTGGTGAAAGGGAAAGGAGTAAAACCAGGATTATCTTTTTTGGAAAGATTTTTAAATAATAAAATTTAATGATATTGAGAATATTTAATGGAGAAAGTTTACAAGTCACACTGGTGTTGGGTGCACATAGAAAGTTATGATGAAATTGACTTGATCCATAAAAGCTAACATCAAAATACAGCAGTTAGTCTTTAAAGTGTAACAACATTTTTTTCTTTTTCTTTGTTTATTCTCTGATATTGTAGTAAATGTGTTGTTCTTGTTCTTGTTGCATTAGTGTGGGTTTTTTTGTCTCCCCCCCATACTTTAATTAATAGAGAAAAGGGGGGGAGGTGAGAAGCAACACAAAATCTATGCAAATGTTCACATTAAAAAACCTCTTCTGAATAAATTTGTTCAAATATTTAAAAAGAAAGGATTACATAGAAGAAGATACTACTTATTATATATGGGAGGTAAATTGCATCACCAGCTTAAATTTAAGGGCAAAAGAGCCACTGTGACCTTTGATATAAATGTTGAATACATCTCTCTCTTCTATTCACTTCCCCTTAATTTTTTTAAAAAAAATCCTAAACCACACAAATTTAGGGGTGGTTCTTCTAGTACAATTTACATGGAGAGGAACATGACCTACTGAAAGTTACACAAATTAGGGATGGCCAACCTTGGCACTCCAGGTATTCTTGGACTTCAATTACTGTACCAGAAGCCCAAGTCAGCATACCTGCTGATCAGGGCTTCTGGGAATTGAAGTGCAAGAACATCTGGAGGACCAAGGTTGGCCATCCCTTCAAATAAAATAGTCTATGAGAAAACAGAATGTATAATTCTGATATTTTCTAAATAAGAAAAGCAAGAAAATCTATTGGCAGTAATACTAAGAAAACTTTATAAAGCTTTGGTAAAGATGAAAGCCTAATGAAGATATAGTAATTGTGAAAGGTTGCACATTTCAGCCTCTTCTGTTTTCCTAGCTATAGCTGTGTGTGTGTGTGTGTGTGTGTGTGTGTGTGTGTGTGTGTGTGTGTGTGTGTGTGTGTGTGTGTGTGTGTGTGTGTGTGTGTGTGTAGTATATCATAAGAGAAGGCAACATGACTTTGCTCATTTTTGTTTGAGAAATGAAAGCAATGCCTTCCAGACCATACCTGCAAGTTTAGACAGGATTGAGGTAGCAAGCTCATCAACAATCTCATCATTACTTTTTCCTGATCCTTGGGCTGTTGATCGTGGTTGTACATCAAGAATTGTAGTGATTAAGGTATGAGTTTCTTTGCGCTGCAAGAAAAATATGAGAAAATAATACAATTTTAACTTACTATAGAATATATTAACTTTTAAGTTGCCAAGATGTAAAAAATACATTATTAATATTTCAGACATTAAAATGACTATGGATTTATCTACAGATTCAATTGCTACTTAACCATGAAACAGGCTCACTTTATTTTGAATAAACAAATATCTTCACCCAATCAGACTATTTTATATGAAAGCGATCGTATAATACAGTGATGGCAAACCTTTTAGAGACCGAGTGCCCAAACTGCAACCGCAAACCCACTTATTTATCGCAAAGTGCAAACACAGTAACAGGGGAGGAAGGAAACGCTCCCATTGGGCTGCTGGGCAGAGGGGCGGGGTGAACTCTGTGCTAGGGGGAGCACAAGTGCTCCCATTGGGCAGAGTGTTGAGGTGAACTCTGTGCTGGAGGGGAGGAAGCACACCCATTGGGGTGCTGGGCAGAGTGGTGGGTTAAACTCTGTGCTGGGGTGACTGCACGGGTGCCCACAGAGAGGGCTCTGAGTGCCACCTCTGGTAGGGTGTCCCTTAAAAGTCAACATTTGAATTTTTGACCGTAACTTGTTTAAAAAGTTTCCTTTAGGCATTTATACTACACTCTAAAAATCTGAGCGTGATCGGTTCATATTTACCTGTGCCACAAGTGAGTCATATGTTTACTATTGGAAATAATAACATGAAATGGTTTGACACACTACTGTATGTGACTTCCGGCCTTATTTATTTATTTGTTTGTTTATTGGACTTGTATGCCATTCCACTCGCATATTAGTGTTGCAAAATGCCGCCAAATAAATAATTATGAAAGCAGCTATATCTTATAGGCCACAGCTGTATTGAGTTTACAGGTGCCCGGCTTCCATCTCGCCTGCAAGTCTTACGTTACCTGTTGCACTAAATGCACCAGCCTGGACATGGTAACGTATCATTAGCACCTGCAAGTGCCCAAGTGGCGGGTGTGTTGATGCAGTTTTGGGATGTTTTTGATGCAGTATTTGTTATATTTAGATTGCCGCCATCACATGGCTGAAGTGGTGCTCAAGGTTGTCTTTTAGACCGCTGTTGCCATCTCTTCTGGGCTGGACATCATGATTTTTAAACCTTTCCAAGACAAATGGACGGAAATTGATCACACCAAATTCACCACTGGTCTCCAGGATGAGAAAGTGTAACCTTTCCTGACACACAAGGCAACGTCACTGCTTCATTTCTTAGATGCAAAGCTCAGAGTAAGTAATAAGCCGTTGCAAACTTTGCATGCATTTTGCTTTCAGTTTCAGAACTCACCTGTAACTTTTTTCTTATTAGGAGGGTTACAGCCGTGGAGACTACCAAGAACATCTGGAGCTTAGCTGTATATACCTCGGAGGTCGCCCTACTATGCGAGGTTTCAATTTTTCTAAACCAGAGGCCATCAATGTCGCTCGATTTATGTCCAGAGCTATTTACTCCTTGAAAATCGCTCTTCAAGGAACAGTTCAAATTGACATCAAGAGAGGAAACTGGTCTCAGAGACATGTGTTTGTTTGTTGTTCTCTGTTATGTTAAATATTGGTTCACTGCTACTTGTGCACCTCAGAATGACCTTTTGTTTATGAAAGACTTTATGGATTATGCGAACATGAACAAGAAAGTTTCTGAGATTGCCACCAAAAAATCTTCTGGACACTTGTGGTATTTGTCAGAGCAACTCACTGGCTTAGGTTTGTTAGATTCTAATGTCCCATTTGATTGCAAGAGGAGGATGATTGAAAAAATTAGGTCAAAGCCAGCAGCTATGGCAAATGTTTGGAACAAATGCCCTAAAATGCAAAATCTACAATCTTTGAAATTAAAAGATTTGTCCCATTTCGTGGGACCCCATACTCTGAACTTGTTTCAAAGGTTTGATCTGGAATGTACTTTTGTTGCTTATCCTCCAGAGACCTGGGGATGTCTGTGATGATTTCCAGAGAGCTTGCCAACATTTTCCAGACATAAGTGTTGTAAATGATGTAGCAGAGTGTGTGGAGTAGCTCTTATGCAGAATACCTGGAAAATGTGAAAGCTGAGGAAAATATGCAAAATATACTAATTGTAGCCCATAATACCAGGGGAAAAAACAAAATGTGCACCAAAAAATCAATGTCTATGAACCTGTACTCCAACTAAAATTACAAAATGTACATGCCCGTCTGCTAATTTGTTAAATAAATGAAAAATGAGAGGCTAGCAATTTCTTTTGAATTTTCCTTACTTTTCACCGGTGAACGAACATTCAACATGTTTGCAGCAGAGGTAAATATTGCTTGATTATGTTCAAACTTCTGTTTCCAATTACTAATGGTAAAAGGAACCTTTTTAAAAAGGTTGCAGTCAGATATTCCAAAATTTTTATTTTTAGCCAAAATAAGGGACACCCTAACTTCTGGCATGCATGCCATAGTTTCACCACCACTGACATAGTAAATGGTACTAAATTTTGCTACCTTCTCTATTTGCAGTAATTTGTAAACGTACATACAAGACAAGTTCCTGAGTTGCGATTTCCATTCTGTTGCATCCTTGTGAAATTGACTAGTTTAATCATGAAAACAATTTCTCCAATAGGCTGATCAGTAACACAGGTTGTTCATTTCCTATGATGGTGGAAATGTCTGTTCCTGTTCAGATGAACGACAGAATGTTCCTTCCTCTTAGCTATATGTATCCTACTATTGTAGGGATACAGAAATAGGTTGCATTCATCTAGCATAAATTGTGTAAATGTCTATTACAGTACGGCTAGTGCAGCATAGCATGACAGCATGGTGAAGGATGATGGATCATGTTATTGTGTGCCATATACTGTATGCTTGTGTGAAACTGTTAATAAAGAGAGCTGGTGGGAAAAGGAGATAGAGAGAGAAGATGGAGAGGAGGGGAGAGAAGACTCCGAAGTACCTAGCAAGCCCCCCCCCCCCCCCCCCATCTCATCTCTTCATTCTGCTGGTCAGAATCCCATGTAATAGGTTGCTACACCATTCTTAGTATAAAGAGAATCTAAATAGTTAGTATTAATTTCCCCATCAATCTCTAGATAGAAAGCTAAATTTTAGTTAAAGTACTTCTTTTTAGGAGCCAGACAATCATGCTTAGTATTTCTAACTTAATTTTGCTCAACTTTCTAAAAATGTAGCTATAATAATAAAATAATAGAGTTAATATTTAATGCACTGAAATAATTATCTTTCTAGCAGAAAATATAAAGACAATTTCCGGTTCTAAAGGCCCAGTTTATTATAGTACAGTACTGTATATACTTTTTCTGATTGTACGCTTCTTTCGTATGATTTATAATGACTTATATACTACATGCAAAAGTGAAATCATGTAATTAAAAATACTTTAAATATCTTAGCAGAAAGGTGTATTATATTTGATATTTGATTCTAGAAGTTAAAAATCAAATTAACAAATGATAAAATTGTTTTTAAGAGGCAAGAGATACCCTGCTAACCAATCACTCTGTACATCTGTACCTGATGCATATAAATTGATGCCATGAAGTCTCACTCCTATGTCTGACGAAGTGGACTTGATCCACGAAAGCTAACATTAAAAAACAGCAGTTAGTCTTTAAAGTGCTACAATGTTTTGTTATATGCCAGTCACAACAGTTGTCCATGGATGTCTAAATGTAGGCCATGGAACCTATATAATTTTAGTATCTAAAGTGCCACCTGTATAACTAAATGAATATTTATAATCAATTTGACTAAAGAGTGGCTGAAAAGTTTGTTAATGCATGACTAGATAACAAATTGGATATTTTTTGCAGTGGGACATGGACGACACCAGCAAATGAAACATCAGAATCTCATTTTTATCCAGTATCTTATTTTTCAATGGGTTGAATTCTATTATTTAAGCCTGTTTTAAGTCCATTGGCATAGCTTGTAACCGTAATCTGTTGCTAGATATGTGTCTTTTCACATATGAGAGAAAATGAAACCCCCAACCTCCTAAGTCGCAGTAATTTGCCACTGAAATCTACACTGATTGATTTAATGCAAGATTCCAGATGACAAAATCTGCCCTACTCAGGCAGCTTTTCTGATGTAAAATCTGTTGTCTAGAAATTAAATATGTCAACAAAATTAAAAGAAGAAAGGGAAAGAAAAAGAGAAAGGCAAAATTCTGTGGCACTTTAAAGACTAACAGATTGATTTTAATGTGAGCTTTCATGAATCAAAATCTGCTTGTTTGGATACAATGACTGACTTTTACCCCTTGCCTCAAAACTATCCCCATTATTAAGTATATAATTATTTTGAAGCATGCCATTAGCATATTTTTACCAATAAACAGCCTCCCATTCTAAGATACATTTCATGAGCAATTATTTTTTTCTGAGGTTCAACACTCAGAACCAGCATACTATTTCATGCAAGCTGAAAAACATCTCAAGTAATACTCATAATGGCTAGTGACTCAGTTCACATTAGGATACTGAGTTGAGGTGTTGAGTTGAGATGAGCTGGATATGCACAGGCCAGATAGAATGCATATGAAATAATAAACCAACATGTGAGGAATCTCCTCTTTGGCTGGTACCTTCAAGCAGGATGATCTATTTAGCTGACCCTCATATAATATAATGATCTGTAATAAAAGACTTTAACATTTGTTTCAAGTCTCTTTAGAGAACCTGCATAGCAGATAACATAAATGTATTATATTTGATATGGACAGGTTGTCAATTAAACTTACTCCTCTAATCAGGATTTGAAAACCTTTTAGAGCATAAATATCAAATGGTGATAATACTGATGATAATAAATGCTGATCTTAGTATAAATCATGGAACTTCCTTTAAACAGCTGGATAGAAAATGGCTTTAAACTATGGAGATTTTTTTTCTATACAACCTACAGGAATGGATGCATCTTCATTAGGCATGTGTTTAGGCATTAGCAACCACTGCTTGTTATTTCTGTTTAACAAACTTTTCTGTTTAACAGACTTAAATCTCCACTTTAATGTTAAACTATAATTTATTTAACTCATCTTGTGAACCATAATATATTTATTTTTATTAGGTTATAACGTGAAGTATGTTTACAAACCTGGAAAGCTAAATTAGCATTTTCATGCATTCCAAATATTTCTGGGTCATCAATCAAAGGAAGATTTTCAATATAGTCTTTAAAATCTTGCAAATTGTCAGCCTCTGGAGAAAAATATATACCTGTTGTATCAGAAGATAAACATAGCAGAATTAACTTTTACTTCCTCTCGAATGAATGACAATATCATAGTGCATATGTTTCACATGGTAAGCCATTTTGTTAAGAACAATTTTAAAAATATCAAAATAATCAGCTTTCAATTTTTAAAAAAAGACAAATCATTTTTCCCCACAGAGAGTAACATCTGTGTGTAAAATTAAGTTTGCTCAAAGTGATTGCAACTCAGATGTTGAAAAATGTCAGGCTAAATATCAACATTAGCATTAATAACAGCTTGGGTACCCAATAGGCATCCTTGCAGAAAGCACTGGTGTGAGATGCCATCACTGTGAAGCAAGCCGCCCTCCCATCCCCTTTGATAATTCCCACTTTCCCTTTTCTTCTAGTGAAGTAGTAAAGTCCCCAGTGAAGTACAACTTAAAAAAACAACAACTACAGAGTAAACACTTTGAAAATCAACTCTCACTGTCTCTCCAACGTTCCTTAGAAACGTTTAGCTGCTTGACAGCAGAGATAACTGGAAGAAAACTGACTCATAAATGTTGACAGCACAACTACCTACTAGCAGGTAACGTATTTTTCAAATGGATAATGCTTGGTGATATGTGAAGGTATATCAAAAATACTCTACACTATTTGTGTCTTACTTCTTCTCCTTTCATGTCCAAATCAAACTTTGGACTGGCAAAATGAACAGTATCTCTCCACATTCACACCGTGATGTTGTCCACCAGCAGTCCCCACTTGAGCATGTTGGGGGACTCCAAACCTCAGCCTATTCATGGTCCTCCAAGTGATGTACGGTAGGGGAGGTTGAGTTCCTCAGCTATATCCTCCTTTAACGTTATTCCTTGTCCAATGAGCTCCTTCTTACATCTTCTAATTTGGTTTGCTCTTGTGTACCATCAAGAATGTTTGCTCTTGCTATAAAGATCTTCCTGGATCTGAGCCAGCAGACTTGAGGCATATATCCATTCAGGGGATGTCGAGGGTCATTCTCTTGCTTAGTTGTCTTGGCATCTGCTACTACTTCTCTCCTTATCTTAGTTGGAGCAATACCAACAAAAGGATAGATTTTCTTAACTGGTGTAGGTTTGAGGCATCCTGTCATTATCCGTATTGCTTCATTAACAGCAATGTCAACATGTTTTGTGTTTGTGGATGCACTCCATACTAGAGCAGCACACTCTGATGTGGAGATGTTCAGGGCCAAAGCTGATGTACGCAGCACCATTTACAGTTTGCAAGTTTCCTGATGATGATGTTCCTTGTACTAACTTTACCTTTGGTATTTAGGCAGTACTGCTTAAAAGAGAGTATCCTGTCAAGTGTCACGCAGGGGTATTTTGGTGCTGAACGACGCTGTAATTGATTCCCTTGCCATGTAGCATCCTGCTCAATCCCTGACTTTTGGTTTCAAAGGTGGAAAGCACACACGTGAGTCTTGCTTGAGTTAGGCTTCAAACGATTTATAGGCAAAGGTTGCCCTTGCTTGAAAGCCAACCATATTTGACTCTAGGATTCGATGCTCATCTCTGTTTATAGCCAAAGAGCCACTGCTGTCTGCATCTGCAGACATTTCTGTGGACATGTGGTAGGCATGGCTAGACACTGGAGTGTACAGAACGCTGTTACCTTCCCATTTACCTATTTATCTACTTGCAATTTCTTGCTTTTGAACTGCTAGGTTGGCAGGAGCTGAGACAGAGATGGGAGCTCACTCTGTCATATAGTACTTGGGTCTCAAACTGCTGACCTGCTGACCCTCCAGTCACCAAGTTCAGTGTCTTAGTCACTAATACTGTCCTAATTCTTCAGGTGCTCCAGTAAGTTTTCCAGATATCTCATCAAAACTTGATCCTTGTATGGCCATTGCTGTGTCATCAGCATAGATGAACACTTTTGTATTGACAGAAACTGATTGATCATTCATGTACATACTACACAATGTTGAAGACAATACACTTTCTTGGGGCAGTTCATTCTTCTGCAACCTCCATCTACTGTTCTTTCAAGTCATTGTCACATAGAGCCTCTGGTTCTGCAGGAATCTGCCAATGACCCTAATAAGCTTTTTATCTCTGGTAAGATTTATTTTATGAAGCAGTTTCCTATGATTGACAGTATCATGTGCTGCAGTTAGGTCAATGAAAGCCACCCCCATAATTAGATTTCTTTTGAAGTCATTCTGAATGTGTTGCGTAAGGTTAAGAATTTGACCACAACATGACCTACCCAGCCTGAAGCCTGCTTGCTCTTTCATGATTTTTCCATCAATAAATTTGCAAATATGCTTGTAATCATCCAGTACCTTATAAAGATGGCAAAGGAGTGACACTGGTCGGTAATTTATCAGGTCATCTAGTTCTTTGCTGAGTTTCAATAAAGCAACAACTCTAGCCTGTTTCCACAATTTAGTAATCTTAAATTCATCTATGCAGTTGTTTATTAATTGCAGAAGCCATTCCATAGTGTGAGGACCAAACTGTTTTACCTGCTCTATTTTTATGACATCAATACCTGCTGCTTTATTCAGTTTCATGCTGTTTATAGCTTCTTCCAGATGCCACAACAGGGCTA
Organism: Bradypodion ventrale; assembly: GCA_035047345.1. Taxonomy (NCBI): domain Eukaryota; kingdom Metazoa; phylum Chordata; class Lepidosauria; order Squamata; family Chamaeleonidae; genus Bradypodion; species Bradypodion ventrale. Next base: position 135,331,168 of record JAWDJE010000002.1, on the reverse strand, counting down.
TTGAGGAATCCCCCCTCTTGTTCCTCTGGTGGGATGTCTTGTTTCTGCACCTTTTTGCCTTGCATTTTTCCATTTTTCAGCAAGTGACTAGTTATTTAGTCTGCTGTTACTCCAGTATAGAGTGTCCAGTATATACTGATTCAACATTAGAGTTAGTACCTATCTTTTCATGTATTTCTCAGTTTGGTTACAATTAGTAAAGTTGATTCCTATGAGTGCTTCCCTGTCTGATACCTGGCAGTATAAACAGCTTAAGTGAAAGATATGATGCATCTATTAATACTTCTTGAATCAACAGATGAATAAGAATGATTCATTTAGGAAAGAATTGCTTTCCTGTGGGAAAACATGAAAACTCACTTAGAAAGAAAATGTACCAGGCAGGGACAATGTAACACTCAAGCAGCTCTGATGCATTTACATTTTCAAGAAAAGAAGGTAGATGTTACAGAGACCAAGGGACTATGCTGATTCATCTGAGCCAAGCTATTGACAGGATTACTGTATTTTCTTATCCTGTCTTCTTCTGAGCTATGAAGGTAAGAATGATATATAAAGAGCAAAGAGCCAGCAGTACTTTTTGGTTTAAGCATAATTATTCATAATATGGGGGAGGATTTGACCCTGCTAAACACTTATTCCCATCAGCTCTAAATAGTCTGGCCCAGTGAGATGTGGTGAATGTAGCAGTTCATCAGCATCTAAAACTGAAATGTTCCCCACCTTAGGTCTGCTGCAAACTACCCACACAGCTGTTGAGTGATCAGATCATGACCAAGAACAGTTTGAGACGATGATACCTGTGCATCTTTATACCTGTAAGAGAAGCCAAACTTGGGAAGACCACCAGATTGGTTTGAAAGTCTGGTGAACAAAGCTGTAAGTCTTAAGAGGCACAGCAAGGAAGCAGACTAAGAAGAATAAGCTGTAGCTGATTAACAGTGACTGGCGAGGTGGGAGAGCCCAGAGAAGAGGAAAGCATGCTGGCCCTAGAGAGGCCAAGAGACATCCATATGCCAGTGGTTCCCAATGTGGGGCCCACGCCCCACAGGGCGACTTCAATTCCCAGAAGCCTAAGTCAGTACATTGGCAGATCAGTGCTTTTGGGGAATTGACTTAGGTTTCTGGGAACTGAAGTCCAAAAACCAAAGCTTGGGAAACACTGATTTATGCTATCTGGAAAAGCATCTACATTACTGAGGATCTGGAAGAAGGCTTTGGGTAAAAGTTAAGAAGAAGGCAGAAGGAAGCCTATGGAAGGCTAGAAAGGAGGTAACATTAGGGTCCTCATCTTTCCTTGAGCTGTGAGGGAGAGAAGAGGTTCCATCTCCTGTGTTTCTCTTTTAAAAATTAAACCAGGCCTGGATCTGACCCCTGAAACCATTTCATCCAGCCTGCGCAGCCCTCGCTGCTCCCATAAGGGCGCATTTTACTTCTGCTTTCAGGAGCAACGAGGGCAGCATAGGCCAGATGAAATGGTGTCAGGGGCTGGATCTGAGCCCAGGGCCATAGTTTGGGCACCCCTGCTTTAAGCAGAGAAAATGGCATCTTAAAATCTATCTCTTCCTGTTACAAAGCAGATTGCAAGGCACGTTTTACTTCCCCTTCCAGTGCAAGGAGCCATGTGACCAGCCCACTGTACCACGTGACCAGCCTGTGGCCCAAAAAGTTTGGGCACCCCTGAATTAAACCATGGAAACCCACCGGTGAGGGGTGATGGAAGTGTTAAGGTCATTCATGACAACAGCTCACATACCTTGAAAAATCTATTATGGTCTTTATAAGCAGGATGCAATGTGTTAGCACATAAGACACATACAACCACAGATTCTATCTAGGCAGCATCCAAACTCTTTCCTGGCATTACTAGCAGCAAACATCAGAGGAACCAAGCATTAATTTTTCAATATCAGGGTGTTTTATGAAGAAGGAGAAGCTTAGGCTGTTTGGCATAGAGTTGACTCCTCTCCATCCTGAAACCAGTGGAGGCTTACATAGCTATGCCCACCCATTCTGCCCAGCCATAGAGATAAAAGAAGGCAATACATTGGCTCTTAGTCTGCAGCACATAATGGAACAATGAATCAGATCAGTTGTGGAACGTCACACCCACAGCTGTATTCTTCTGGAAACTAGTAGGATGTCCAGCCTAACTAAGAGGATCAGATCAACAGGAATCTATTTCTTCATTTGACATTCGAGACAAATAATTCTATGATCAAATGCTGATCTATAAAAAGACTGACAAAATACACAGGAATCTAGGGGGAAATACCCACAAAGAAAAATGGGAAAGACATCCACCAAATATTGATGACTTTTCTAGACTTCTGGGTCAAGAAAAAGAGCTAGGTCATGAGGATGTTCCTTATAGAAGAGCTACCTTTTCTGATGATTGCTGGGTGCAAAAGAGCAATACCAAGAAACCAAAGTAAAATGCTTCTTAATAAATTGCAAATGGTTTCTGGATGTTTAGGAATTGGAAAGCTTGACTCACAATAAAATACATAAACTCAAAGAACAAATACAAACAAGTAACAATGGATATGTGAGCAGTAGCTCTATCATCAGTTCTCTGAAAAGCAATCAAACAGTAATATGTCTCTGTAGCCTAAGGATTTTCTAATACTGATTAAACAATGTGCCTAGAACACAAAGCCGCAGTCTCACAGTTTCTCTGTATGATTACTTTGGTCAAACCAGAAAGTGATTGGTTTGAAACAAGAAAATGGAGCTATGTATCTTCTCACCATCAAGAATGCAAATGACATATCTGGTAATAACTCGAATGTTAATATGATCTTTTACTATCAAAAAGGATGTAAGATATCCAGTAGGATTAGAAGACTCACAGGCAGTTCAAATATTTTTTTAAATCTTTAAACGTTACTCTTGTGTTAAACTTAAAACTCCAGTGATCTGATAAAGACTTTAAAGAGTATAAAAAATAAAGTTTATGACATATACAGTGATCTCTTCAAAAGCTGTAAAGCCTGCAGGCTTCCTAAATCTTTGAACTGGGACATTTCAGTTAAGAACTTTAACATGCAGCTTTTGTTGGAAAAGTAACTATATGAAGTGAAGTAGAAAGTTCGTATTCCCATAGTGAATTTCAGAATAAATATGTATAATTTACATATTACAATGAAAACAAAGCCGGACTCCTTTCCCATGTTTATGGATATACCTGCAAATATATGCTCAGGCACACAATGCTTAATGACATGTCAAAGTGGTCCTTGAATCTATTTTGGAGCACTTTAAAGGTAAAGGTCACCCTTGCTCAAAAGCCAGTCGAATCCAACTCTAGAGTTCAGCACTCAACTCCGTTTATAGCCGAAGAGCCAGCGCTGTCTGTGTTTACAGATGTTTCCGTGGACATGTGGCAGGTATGTCTGGACACTGAAGTGCATGGAATGCTGTTTACCTTCCCACTGAAGTGGTACCTATTTATCTATGTGCAATTTCTTGCTTTTGAACTACTAGGTTGGAAGGAGCTGGGACAGAGACAGGCGCTCATTCTATCATGCAGTACTCAGGGTTTTGAACTGCAGACCTTCTGCCTCCCAGTCAGCATCTTAACCACTTGAGTCACTTACTTTACCTGAACACTAAATACCATATGGGGCTAGCCAAGAAGGACTTTTTTCTTTCGAGGCCAGTTGTGGCTGCTCTGCCGGAGCCCCACCTCAGTGGGGATAAAAAGACAGTGCGGCCCGATGCCACGGGACCTTGCTGCCACCTCTCCCTGGCCTCACTGCCGCCACTGATGTTGGTCCTGAGGGGACAGTGGCTTTGCTGGACTTTGCCTTCCCCTGGCCCGATGGGCTGGGGGAGGTACGAGCACCTGTGCTGGCCTCCCGTAGCCCTAAAAGAACTATTTCACCCGTTTCTGCAGATGCTGAGTCGTGAGCTTCTTTCTCCCATTATGTGCTGTTTTTAAGAGTGATTTTTTGCACACTGTATTACTGTATATTATTGTATATTTGTGTATTATTATCTCTTGTATTTTTTTGGTATTCTGTATATGTTAGATTATTTTTACTTATGGTTTGCATTGTATATTGATTTTTGTACTGAATTTACTTTTGTATTACTATATTATTATGTTGTTATATTGTATTGATATTGATATGCTGAGTCGGCCTTGGCCGAGAAAGGTGGGGTATAAATAAAAAATTGTATTGTGTGGTACTGCAGTGGCTCAAGTGGATAAGACGCTGACTGGGAGGCGGAAGGTCAGCAGTTCGATTCCCGAGTACTGCAGGATGGATTGAGCTCCCGTCTTTGTCCCAGCTCCTGCCCAACCTAGCAGTTCAAAAGCAAGACATTGCAAGTACCGGTAGGGACCACTTCGGTGGGAAGGTAACAGCGTTCCGTGTGCTCCGGTGTCTAGTCATGCCTGCCACATGACCACGGAAACGTCTGTAGAAGCAGACAATGCTGGCTCTTCGGCTTTGAAACAGAGATGAGCACTGCACCCTAGAGTCGGATACGACTGGCTTTTGAGCAAGGGAAACCTTTACCTTTACCTTATTGCGTCCTAATTAACATTTAGCCACTCCCTCCTTTGCGTTTAGCTTAAGTTATTCCTAAACAATCAAGAAACATACCGTGCACCGAAGAGGGCCTTTGTAAATGAGGACTTTGTTCAGCTACTTGGTTTTGTGAAAGCTGGCACTGCTTGTTCTTACATGAAGGAAAGAACGTAGCTTGTTCTTGGCACTAATACAAGAACTAGTGGCTCAAAACCACTGATGAAACTTTAATTGCAACTCTCCAGTGAACTGCTAGAATTTAGTGAAGTATGTTGTTGAAAGACTGCCAAATGGAAGAATATCTTTAAGGCACAACTAACTTGGTGGCTAAATCCAGGCTTCAACAGATGGGTAACACTGAAATTAATCTCTTTTATTAATTTAGTTCATCATATAAAGTATGTCTAATCTAGGAACTATCTTTTTTATAACAATTTTAACAGTATTGTGATAGGATTATCCCCTTATTTTCCCATATGTGTCTTCTGGGCTTTCAGATCTATAAAGGAGGTACTGCTCTAGGTTCCACCAGAAGAATGTAAGGTGATGTGAGACAGGACTTTCTCCGTGGCTGTGGCACTCCCTGCAAATGGTGGCTAGACTGTTAGCCCTGGGTGCTGATTGGCTGTATGCTAATTAGGTAGGCCAAACTCATGTCTTTCTATTAGGCACATAGGTTTGAGAGTTAGTTGGAAGCTCGTTCCTGCTTTGTTAGAGTGTGAGTTTTGGTTATGCTGAAGACCAAGCCAGGTCTATGGGCCAACCCCAAAATAATCACTTAGGATTAGTCAGGTTTACTTTCTTTTGTGGGGGAAACCTGGGTGTGCATTTCTCTAACTGCACTTTTTAAAAAATATATTTTCATTAGATATAAAAAACATGAATCAAACAACACATAAACACTTAACAAATACAAATAGTACCCTTAGCCCCCTCCTCCCTTCACCCAAGTGATTTGCGAACACAATATATTGCCAGCACCACATTTAAAAAAACAAAACAAAAACAAACTAATGCTCATGTATTTGCCCAAAATTTATATTCTCCCTGAGTAGGTTTTATTCCGTCCTTGTTTGTCAAACCATAAACTATAAAAGGTCTCCAAATTTGCCAAAATATATTTCTTCCTGTTTCGCCCCTTTTCTGTTTCATTTCTGATGTTAGTTTATCATTTAAGGCCAACCGCCATACCTGTTTAAACCATCGTTCTCTACTTATATCCATTTTGTTTTTCCATTCCATAGCTATTATCTGTACTTTTTGATTAGTATTTTTGAATGCTGATTTTGTATCCTGAATCCTCAAGAAACAGCTATGCTTTGTGAACAATAAAACTACTTTTATTTAATCAACAATGCCTGTTCTTTGGGGTTGGGGTAAGGAAGGAGTTAAGCCAGACACCACTAGCAACCACACACTACCTTAATTTACACTATCTCTCCTTAATACTTGGCTGGGCTCTGCCAAGGCAGATAATCCTCAGGTAATTTGTGGCCTGTGGGGCTGGACAGCATGCAAGCTGTTGGTCAGTTGGGAACTGGAGAGACCCTTCTGGCAAGGCGCAGGGCTAGGCTTGTCCCTTTGTGCTGTTGTCTAAACAGAGGAAAAACATTTTGTACAGGCAGGCCTTTTGACAAGAAACAGAAATGCTGCAGATGGAGTGAGAGTAGTGTTATTTGACAGGCAGTTCACTTCTTTTATTGATCTATCTTACTAGCTTTTAAACTAATTGTATGTCTTGATTTATCTGTTTTGTATTTCAGTCCAGATCTACATATTAGAAAAATATGTTAAAGTGGATCCAGAGGCTATTGATTTGACATTGCACAGCATAAGCAAACACCATTCTGGAAGTAACATATTATAATGTATATTAAAAACAGTCCAATGCTGCTGCTTAAACTTCTCCCTCAAATAGCAGCCAATTTAATCCATGCGGTGACATTATGTGAAACATTGCAGACTGAGGAAGGACTGGAACACAGGTGTAGATCTAAACTCAGTGATTTATTTTATTCGATTTTCTTCTTGGCAACATTGAGTACCACTTTTTTTGGTTATACATCAACTTTATTATTTATTATATATTACCATTATACATAAATTGCAGATAGGTGGCTGGCAGGCTGCATGTTGACTACCAAACGACACCATTTGCTGATTGCTCATTAGAGTACTCAACTCACAGAGGTGGTGGGCATAAGAGTAATTTAAGGATTTTTATAATTAACCAGAGTTACCAGAATATATTACAGCTTCAGGTCATTGCTGTGCAGCTACAGTCCTGACAGATGTAAATTCTCCCCACCACATTTGTCATCCATCACAATTTTCTCTACATTAACGAGAACATATAAATCAGATGGAAGGTGTGGAAGAATAAAATCACAATAATGAAAGCAGTTTTCTTGAACACCAAGGAGAATCAGATTCAGAGTAGAGTAAGGTCATAGGGCTCACATCTGCAACACAATTCAATTGTGCTCAGAAATCTTGAGATGAAGGTGTTGGCAATGTATCTGTCATGCTAATCAGTTAGTAAATAATTGTACCATGATGTTTTGCCCTATTTAGTTCATATCTAAAAGAGATTATTCCAGCTGACCTTGTCTTTACGAATAGTGTGGTTGCTTGCTGTTACCTGAAGAAACAAACGCAAACAAGACCTACTGGTGCACTTTTTATTTTAAATGTTATAGGCTCAGCTACTGACATCCTACAGCAATGCCGTTAAGTTTTAGACATCCTCCCTTCTAAATTGCAAGCAATTTACCAAAGTTTAGATACAAGCTGAAAAATGGAGGGATTCTCATTATGTAATGGGGGACTATTTCTCACATATACCAAACAGTATGTGGCACAGAATGTATCGAATACCATTATCCATCCAATTCTGAAATGTCAACGTGAGAACTGATGAATGAAAATTAATGCATGCATATATGGTTCATGGGTACTGGAAAGTAAATAAAATGTGATTACTTCCAATAAAATACAAGATTATTGTATTAATAAATATGTGAACTGCTTTACATCTACATGAAACTAAGGAACTACAGAGTCTAGTTAATTGGCTTAACTTGCACCTTGCCAATTTCAACAGTCATTTCTGTTTCAAAATATGTTTGATGGTCTTAGAGTATTCACAGTACTAAAAACTCAAAGGCCTAGATTTTTCCTGTCCATAGGATTATTGGTTCCTAAAATATAGCACAGAAATACTGGTTGAGTCCTGTAGCTTAATATAATAAACTAGCAGATTACCCGGCCTTGCTTGGTTTTTTTTCCTTTAACGTAGGCCAGCCTTTCCCATGGAAACCTCATGGGGTGTGTGTGGGGTAATCCTGCTTCCTTTCCTCCATCTTTCTCTTCCCTCACCCGTCCCGCTTTTCTCCATCGACAGTCACGTACCGCCCTTATCCTTCCCATACATGTGTCCGGCCACCTGTGCCAGGCCCCTGCCCAGCTCAATTACACCACGATGATGTCACAATCAGGTGACCTACACCCACCTGTCGGGTATGCATCCCTTTGCAGAACAATTTGGGGGCATATACCCCCCAAGGGGCTTGTGCTCCCCGCAATGCTAGTCTCCGGAGGGCAAGGTACATATGTGCTGATTTTCAGCGTGATCGGTCCGGGGGTGTAGATTTCTATAGAGCACATACAAGACCATACCTCTATTTTATATATAAATATAAAATAATAGAATATAGATAGAATATAGATAGACATAGATAGATATAGATTGCACTAAAATAGGACCATTAAATCACTAGAGATTTGGTGAATCAATTTCTCCGTATGTCCTGTTGAATCAAACGAGTATAGTCTAGTTATAACTTACTATACTAAAGTAAGTCACAACTAGACCAGGACTACTTGAATCAATAACAGTTATATAGGGTTGACTCACTAAATTCTTAATGATTCAATAGGCTAATAATAATTCTGTGTCAGAAATTATTCTGGGTTGAAAGATTTTTTGCTGGAGAAATTCTGCTCAGGGGACACCCAAGATCGTCCCCAAGATCGTTTCCCACTGAAGTGGACCCTATTTGTCTACTTGCAATTTCTTGCTTTCAAACTGCTAGGTTGGCAGGAGCTTGGACAGAAACGGGCACTCAAACCATCATGCAGTACTTGGGTCTTGAACTGCTGACTTGCCAGCCTTCCAGCTAACAAGGTGATCCTCTTAACCACTGAGCCACCGCAGCCCCTAACTCAATAGGCTTATCTAGTGTGGCTTCATGTTCTAAGGAACAGGATTTCAGCCACTGTTTTTATATGTTAAATGCTGAAAACATACATATGTTTAATCAAAAACTGTGATAAGTTCAAAAAACAAGTGACCATGTAGGAATACAGTCTAGATCAGTGGTTCCCAAAGTGGGGGATACGCCCCATGAAGGACTTCAGTTCCCAGAAGCCTAAGTCAGTACACTGGCTGACCAGTGCTTTGGGGAATAGACTTAGGCTTCTGGGAATTGAAGTCCACAAACTAAAGTTTGGGAAACACTGGTCTAGATGTTCCTAATAGCATGCTAGTAAATATCTCTGAAAATTTTTACAATAATAGATTACAGAGGTGGGGGAAAATGTCAATAATTTCATCTCACAGTTCTTAGATACATTATTTCTTTCACAGGGCACCTCCAGTTAATTTAATAGAAACTTCCATTAACATAGGACTTTCAGAATTGGAAATACATTTACCTGATTCTGAATATTTATAGTCTTCTATTAATGTTTCAGGGGAAAAGAACCTCTTCAGGATTGTGCGAAGGCATCTCTGATCCCAAGCATCTGTAACTCTCCCTCCGTACGTAATTTCTCCTGAAATATCAGTTTTACCATTTATAATCTTAGCTTTCTTAAAAAAACCATAAATAATCATATTTTCATATATTCTGTGAAATATGTGTTTTTCACATTTGAACTGGTTATTAACATACTATGATATTATCACACATCAAAAGTTATTAAAAACATTAGACCAGGCATTTGCAACCTATGGCCCATGGACCTAATCTGGCCCATAGTGCCAAATAATCCGGCCCACACGGAGTACCAGGGCACTGCCGGTAGCTCCCCCTGCCACCAGAAGCGTGAAAACGTGGCAAAAATTTGCAAAAATGCTTTGCACACCCTCCTGCTGCAAGTAGCCGAAAAAATATTGCGATTGCGGCAGCCACTACTGTGGAAATGGCATTTTGGCACTTCTGGTTTTCATGGCGGTGGTGGCAGCAATCACGGCATTTTTTTCAGCTGCGTTTGTAGCCTCTGCCACTTCCCATGGTGGCGGGAGGGTGTGAAGAGCATTTTTGCTGCATTTCTGTAATTTTTGCGCAGTGTTTTTGCAGCAAAAACATGGTGTTTTGGCTCTTCCAGTGGTGGAGGGGGACTTCTGTCAGTATTTTGTACTTCCTTGCTTGCTTAGGTGTGGGCACTGGACCAACAAGACACTGAATAGAGATAAGACATCACCTAAAATCTCCAAGCATATTTATAAAAGTACACAGAGGTATAGATGAAGTAGTAAATGGAAAAGAAGATCAACACTATTATTATGTTCTTTCATTCTGGAATTTGGAGTTCTGCTTGAACATAATATTTTGTTTCAAAAGGTATCACAGCTTACCTCTGTGTAGCAAGATTCTGTGGCAGCTTTGAACTCTAATTAGAGCAGCAACATCTATTTTTAGGTCTCCATTACATCATGGGACTGATGACACTACTGACCTAGAAATATACTGTAAGACTTCCATGATGAGGACAACCACAGACCATGAGAAGGTCTCAATCATACATATCTGGAAGTCATGTACTATGTTTCAGGATCAGTTTAAAAAACTCAGATTTTTTGTCAATGGTGTAGAAATAAGGATGTGCTGGGGTTATGACTTGAACCAGTGACCCATCAGAGTCAATTATGCATATACAGTGAGGAGTACCATGGAGACGTTTCAAGGACAGTTTCGCAAAACCCATTCATTCATAAGGCATTCTGATTTCAACATCTCTATGGCTGAAATTTCATTGTTTATTTTTATAGCCTTTTTCTAAAGCATACTAATGCTTTGGGTCTGTTAGCATCACTTTGTTGTTTTGTTTTGAATTTTTAATATTATTTGAAGTACTGTACATGTAACTCTGTGAATTCATTCTTTTGGAGCAGAAATTCACTGTAAAATCCTTAAAATCAAATAAGTAAAATAGTAAAGATAGCTACACTGGGCCTTACACATATACAAAGGCATCTTCTAGCTGTTCTGAAATCTGTACTGGATTATATAATCTAGATATGATTCTGACTGGAGCACAGTCTGGCCATGTTATCTGGAATCGGCTTGATCCAGTTGTCCCTGACGAAGTGGACAGGCTCCTTGGATCTATTCGCGCTACTGACTGTTTGTTAGATCCCTGCCCTGCCTGGTTGGTTAAGACAGCAAGGGGGGATGACAGGCAGTTGGGTCGGAGCGATGGTCAATGCTTCTCCGCCGGAGGGTATGTTTCCTGCGCCATTGAAACAGGCACTGGTGCACCCCCTCCTGAAGAGATCATTGCTGGACACAACAATACTGGCTAATTTTCAGCCTGTGTCCAACCTCCTCTTTTTAGGGAAGGTGTTGGAGAAGGCAGTGGCGTGGCAGCTACAGGGGGTCCGGGATGAAGCAGATTATCTGGACCCTTTTCAGCCAGGATTCAGGCCCAGATATGGCGCCAAAACTGCATTGGTCATGCTGATGATCTCTGGTGTGAGCGGAACGGAGGTAATCCATCTGTCCTTGCTCTTCTTGACCTCTCAGTGGCATTTGATACCGTCGACCATGGTATCCTTCTGGGATGGCTCCAAGGGCTGGGGATACAGGGTATGGTGTGGTCCTGGTTCTCCTCATTTCTTAGGGGCCAGACCCAATCAGTGTTGTTGGGAGGCGAGAAGTCCAGCCCTAAGCCCCTCCAATGTGGGGTGCTGCAGTGCTCAGTGCTCTTGCCTTTCTTATTTAATATTTACATGAAGCCTCTGAGAGAGATCATCCATTCCTATGGGGTGAAGTACCATCAGTATGCTGATGATACTCAGTTGTATATCTCAGCCTGTGGTGATCCAAGCATTGCAGTCAAAGTCCTATCCAGGTGCCTGGAGACTGTGAGGGTCTGGATGGGGGACAACGGACTACAGCTGAATCCTGGCAAGAGTGAGTGGCTGTGGGTAAGGGGCCATGTGTTATCCCTGGATATAGATTTTACTGAACATGTGAATGGATATAGAAATTAATTTTAATGTGATACTTTTTTTGACTTTCTACTTAAAATAATAACATAGTAAGTAATCCATTTTTACTAATTGATACAATATATATGGCTTTATAATCTTAGAAGAAATGTTTGTGAGGTTGTTGTTGAAAATAAATTAGCTATAAACAAGTGTTTGGCAGACATGGATGAATGAATAAATCTTTACAATGCAGACTGACAAGATTACTTTCAGTTGTAAATTATGCCTGCTGAACAGACATCACTTAGCAAGCAACCTTGAAAACACTTATGTTCAGTTCAAAGAATTTACAGTAATTTTAATCTTCAACTTGGTAGAACACCACTAGGAAAAATAGGACATATTTGTCATTTACACCAGAGGGAAATGTTTTAATCTTTGGTCCAGGTATCTAATGAAAATAGGTAAAAAAATTAGACTCCAAAGTAATTGTGTGGACATGATATTTAAAGCTAACTTGAAATGTTGTTACTCCCTGAAAGTGAAATTTAAAGACTAACAAATGAATAAGAGAAAGACTCCATAGTGAATGCATATTAATTGAAGGTGACATGCACTGCCTAATTCACTATAAACAACTTTCTGCTTCTGTTTGCAGATCTTATGAAGACAGGATTCAGTGGCAATGACAATAGTGCTGGGAAAATCAAAGGCATCAAGAAAAGAGGAAAACTGAATATGTGACAATGAAAAAATGAACCACAGCTTTGCGTTCACATGACCTGAGCCAGACACTTAATTGTAGGATCTTTTTGATACCTCTAATTCATAAAGTTTTTGCAAGCTGGAATTTATGTGACCAAACACAACAGCAGCAACAATAAATTAATTAGATTAAGAATTTTTAGACAAGGCTGTATACTGATTCCACCTCCAGCAATAATCTTCAATTAAATCAATGAACACATAATCTACTGTTTGTTCCTATTACTACTCAAAATGCGAGATTAGGATCTTTAGTTCTATTAAGCAATTGGATCTTTCTCCTATTAACTTCGTGACTTTTAACATTCATTTTAATCTTCTTATTGGAGCAGTTGTAACGGATTTTTCACTTTCTTTAATCCCTTCTGAATCTTTACTTTCTTTCTGTAATCTAAAGCCTTTGGGTAGTTTGGAAAGTGAAAATATAGGGAAGAATTGATTTTGAGACCTACTGAGCTCCTTCGACATGATTCATTAAGAAATTCTTGAGTTGGAATTAATAACATTTGGGAGTAAAACAAGAAATGACAGCAGAATTTATACTGAGGAAAGGAAGACTGAGACATACTGCTTAGAGAAAAATAACTGAGAGGTAAATTAAAGAGAGTGATCAAAATGATGGCTCATGGTTATTGAAAGGGGAAAACCTAGAAAGTATACTTCTTTCCTTCTCAGAAGACAAGATCAACCAAATGACTTCAAAAGACTAGAAGGATCCCAAAAGGAAAGAAAGTGTAAACTAGAGTTAGACAGAAGTTGCAGATGGTATAACACGATGGAAGCCAACTTCTAACATTAAGAGGAATCCCAAAGGAAAAAGGAACTGATGGAACTATTGCCTCCCAGTTTATAGAGGCTAATCTGCATCATCACTCTGCATTCTCCCCTCCTGGGAGAATAGCTACCTTATGCATCCTTCAGCAAGCTCATTGGACCCAGAGCACCATCAGAAGGAGGAATTTTATAAACCTTTTGAGATACATTTACTAACTTAAAAAACTATGAGAAAAGACTTGATGGGACATGTTGGCCATCACCACCATTTACAGAAGTATAAATGCAATGTAATGTATTACTACATTATAAGCACAATGACACTATCTTCCCCCTCAGACCTCCCAGTAGATCTTGAAGCCACCTAAAAATCAGCTTCAGGGGGTTTCTAAGAATAAGAGATGCTATATGAGGGTATCTTTTTGGAATCCATTTGAAAAGTGGGATGCCATGTGAGAGGCAAGATTGTAGTGTTGGGAGGCTATCACAGTAGTTTGTGGGCAAATGTTACTGTAGTAACATTATGTTCATATGCAATTAAGACACTACACCATACTTGTAAAGTATCTCGTATTGACTGGGATTTTCTGTAATTCAGTGCGGCTTTTTCTACTTTCCCGCCTTGAGCCGCCGCCATCCTTTAATCTGATGGCAGGGGAATAGTAGTTACTGCACATCCCCTTCTGCACAGAACTCTTCTACGCATGCACAGAAGGGGATGCGCAGGCTTCTACACATGCGTAGAAGGGTTCTGTGCAGTAGCCTTCTGCGCATGCATAGAAGCCTTCTGCGCATGCATAGAAGGGTTCTGCACAGAAGGGGATGTACAGGAGGTTTCTACACATGTGTAGAAGTGTTCTGCGCAGTAGCCTTCTGAGCATGTGTAGAAGGGTTCTGCACAGAAGGCTACTGTGCAGGTCCCATATTGTCCGGAGCCGCACTTGACAGGTATGCACTACACATGATATCACAACACAAATCTACTATACTTTCCCCTAAAGAGTTGGATTCTACTTGCCACATTGATTGCATTCTTCTTGTATATCACATAGAGCCATAGGAACAATATCTTTATTCATAATTGGAATTCTTGAATATTAATATTTAGTGTCCAAAATAAAACCTCTTAAGCTGATTACATCAGTAAAGCCAAGTTACTAAATCTGTGAGAGGAAAAGTTTATCTAACTTTCTTAATATTTAAGTATAGTCTACATTACTATTTTGCAATGTCAAAAATGCAGGCTACTTCACCGGAGGGGGCACATCTCTAGCTCCACTAGAATTATGTAATAGAACCCATGGAGTGTCAGTGGTTTCATAATGGATTGCTACAGCAGTTTACTCAAGCATGCAAATTTTTGCTGGAAAATTGTGATGTCTAAAATTATAGAAAAAAAGAACTAGATACAGGATTTACATAGAGTTGTACTGGTCTTTTTGAGCTAATGCAATGGACTCCGCTGATAGAACCTATTTCTTTTCTCAAACTCTCTGTAGACTCCTAGGTCTACTCTGGAGCAGAGAATGTGTAAGGAGAAAGGCAAGAAGAGGAAAATCCTCTATTCCAGTCCAACATTATTCCTCTTGATGAACCTGTGTCAAATCTAGTTCTGTTGTCACCCTTTTTTTTGGATGGGAAAGCTATTTTCAATATTCATATATTATGATATGGAAAAGGATCTAGTGATCTTTTTAAAAGTTAATAAATGGCACGGGATGAGCCAGAATTTTTGGACTCATGTAAAAATCTCTTTGGAGCCTGGCTTTCATTTCAATAATCATTTACAGTGCATTAATATCTGTCAACAAATTTTAATCTCAAAGCTAAAATGTATACTGTACCTGTTATGTAAGTAAGGGCATCCCAGGGTACTTTCCCTTCTTGACAATACAAATTGAGGTTCAATAAGGCACATTCTCTGTCACTGTCATTGAATTCATAACATATGTTCCAACCAAGTGGTCCAAATTTTTTTCTCTCCTTGAGCAGTAAAAAAAGGAAAGAGATTACATGAAGTTTGTTTGTTATTCCCCTTAAGCAATTTCATGAAGTAAAGAAAATAAACTCACAGGAATTGTAACCATTTTGATGGTTCCTATTGAACTCCATTTTGCAGATTTTATCATTGATACCGAAATTTCTTTACTATATAGATCATTTTACAAGGCAGTATACAAGTCAGTTCGAGGAAAGTGACTAGGAGAGAGAAACCCATATTTTTCTGAAGAAAAAGCTGTGTGTGTTCACTTCTGCATAGAGGGTTTTTGTTAATCTGAACACTATGGGAATGATTTAACATTGGCTTTCCATTGCTGGAATGGTGGGCTCCAGAAGAAAGGACGAGGCAACTTAGTCACACACACAAATTGAAGCTCGCTGTGGCATGCACACCAGAGACACTGGCAGTGCATATCTTAGGAAACCTAAGGCATGTGAATTAAGGAAGTCTTCCTGGTTTGACTGGTTTGGGGATGGACTCTATTTCTATTAGAGGAGGAAGTACCATCAAGTCAATTCTGGCTTTTGATAACTCTTTTCAATGTTTTCTAGGTATACAATATTCAAAATGTATTACCTTTGCCTTCTTCTAGGGGTACCCTGGGTCTACTTGTCCAACCCTACACAGGCTGGCTCTTTTCCCAAGACACACACTAGAGAACTGAACTTTCAACTTCTGATTTTACAGTCAGATATCTAACTCACTGAGCTATCCAGTCGGCTAGCAAAAGCAGCAGTAGCGTCAGCTACTCTAAGGCAGCAGCTGGGGGTCTAAAAACCTTAGACAAGATCATGTCCATCCACTTGTTGTAGAGGTCTCTGTTACCCCATCTTAATATTTCAGGATAACAATGTGCATCTATAACGTTGCTCAAGGGAAGTAAAGGCTGATTGTCCATTTGTGGATAGATGTCAAATTACATAGTTCATGCAAGTTCAGAAACTGGGAAAGCAAAGTCTTTCTAGAGAGATCAGGGAATTGGCTGTTTTTGCCTAGCTGAGAACAGGAAAGCACCAGTCCACCTCTTGAAAGAGAAGCTCCTAACTGTTGACAAAAGAGGAGTACAGTGATACCTCATACAACGTCCAAACTTGGTTCCACAAGTTTGGACTTTATACAGATTTGGACTTTGTATGAGGCATGCAAAATCCTAGCCGTGATGCCTCATACAACGTCCAAATCCTTGCCGCGATGCCTCATACAACGTTGTCTCCATAGAGATACATTGTACTGTAACAGCACAGACTTCAGGGCAAAGACAAGGAAACAGACTGGAAACTGACAGAACTTTAAGAAATGATTGTCTAAAAGTTAAATACATTACAAAAACATGTCAAACAACCCTGATTGTCCCAAGAACCTGAAGAATGCTGCAAAAACCCCAGGAATGCTTCTAAAAGTTCTGATTAAAAAAATTCGAAAAAATCCAAAATCGCACTTAAAACCACTCCTAAACACTCTTCGCCTCATGCAAAACCCACAAGAGCAATGCACGCATGTGTCCTGCCTTTTATACTGCCCAGGCACAATGCAACCTGGGAAAAACTCAATGCCTCATACAAAGTCGCATGACTTTGTATGAGGCAACTTCTTTCAAGGAATTAGGTGATGTTGTATGAATCCGATGTTGTATGAAGCGGACTTTGTATGAGGTATTACTGTACTTGGAAGTTTTACATTTCTTTTGTATTCCCTTTTTCACGTAAGTTTCATTCACCTCTCACCTTCTGTCTGTCAAATCCCCTAAGAAAGTTTTCATCCACTATTGTTGAGAAGGCTGTCAACAACCAGCCAGTCAGAACTTCCAGGGGATCAGGTATTTTGAATTTGTAAAAGAACATGGGACCCACCGAGGAGTACTTTTTTGCTTCAGGCATTCCTTGTGAATTTACTGTGTGCTGAGCTCATGGTGTCCTCTACACTGTATTTGAATTTCTGCCTACTTGCCTACATTTTGGATCCATTTTGTCTCCCCCTCCTGTGATTCTTTGATTTGGAGGGATTCCTCCCCCTCCCCCACCCCCATTTCCTTGGATTTTTTTGCTGCTGCCAGATAGCCTGCATATGCTAGCAGTCCTCTTTAAGACTATTTTTTGCTCCCTCCCATAATTTGATGGGAGGGTTTTTCTCTCTTTATTTTTTCCCCTGCGCCTTTCCCTTCTTGGCATTATTTTTGCTACAACCTGGCCTGTCTTCTTCTCCCTGATAGACTTATAGAATAGAAAAGACAGCATTAAGTGATAGCGATGAGAGAAATTTCCCTATAATGTAGTAGTTTGGGCTTGGGAGAGGTTCTGACTGTATTTGTGGGAGGCTTTATTTGCTTGCTTTCTTTTCTTTGGAGAGGCGGTTGTATTTTTTTTTTTTTAACTCTGCCCTATTGGTGCAAGCACCACTCAGGGTGGCTTACAGAGGGAATAGGCTTTGTGAGTATATACCAGCAAACCACTGGCTATGTGGGTAAGAATGGTGTTTGGCTGGGCACAGCATGAGCATTTCTCTCTTGCCTTTTGTTACTGGTTGCTTTGATAAGCGGGTGTCTCTGTGTGCCAAGCAGACATTGCAACCTCTTGTGTGCCAGTTGACTGGCAGCTTCCTTGCCTTTTTTCTATTGTCCTTCTCATGTCCATAGGTTCTATACTGCTAAATGGATGACACTGAACTTGTTGTTTTCAATGTGATGATATAAAGTAGTGTTTGCATAAGTCTGATAATGATTTTTCCTTCTTGTGGCCTGTTGCTTGCTCCTGGAGTAGATTGATCCTCTACTGCCTTGCCTCTGCTTTTTGCAGAATTTTTAAAGATCCTTTATGGTCTTTGGAGTACTGGAAAAAAAACCAATGTGAAATCCAGAGGAGGCATTCTCTTTGCTCTCTCTCTCTCTTTCATGTCCAGATCCAACCCTGGACTCCTAAAATGAAGGCATTGTCTTTGCTTTGTCATTGTCCAAATGCAAATCCTCTTCAGTGCATGTCTCTGGCAGCAATCGACATACCAGCAAATGGGCTGGACTCTGTGCCTCTCCACTTTCACTGTGTGTTGTTGTCCACCAGCAGTCCCCACTTGAACATATTGGTCTTGCATTTAGGGACTCCAACCCTAGACTATTCAGGCTCCTCCAGGTGACGTAGTGGAGATTGAGATCTTCAGTTATATCCACGTTTAATGTTGTTCCTTGCCCAGTGATGGATGCATTCCATACTGGAGCAGCATATTCTGCTGCAGAGATGCTCAGGGCCAAAGCTGGTAAAACAAAGCTGATAAAACCAAGGGACAAGTACATGAAAAATATGAAAACAAAAGAAGCACCTCCCAAAATAATGAAAAAAAAAAATCAAAATGTTTGCTATGCACATCCCAAAACTGGTCTCCAAAGCCTAGCTGTTAGCCCTCTTGACAGTACAACGAGCCAGAGCTGTTCAGTAGCCTCCATAACATCGGATTTTCTACATGAGGCTGGAAGAAGGAACCTTTTCCTGACACCTGTACTTATCCTAGGTGAAAAAGCAACTGCCATAGTATCTTTTCTAATGACCATGAAGAGAAAAAAAGGTCTCATATTTCCTAGCAATGATCCCCAAATGGTTTCAAGGCTACAGAGGTATAAGCTAGGAAGAAGGAAAGAAAAGAAGTTAACTATATTGGATTCTTATGTGGTCCCGACAAGACTCTGACATTGGCTCTAGTAGCAGGGCCAGTCTGGTTTGTCATGGCAGCCCTTCCTCTAAGAAGTGAACAGCTGGTTTTGGCTGTAAGTAACAGGAAGAGACACCATTCCAAAGGCAATGAACACCCACGAATAGACTCAGGAGGCTACAACAGTTGTCATGGATTCTGTTACCCTGACCTTGGAAGAACAACAGGATTAATATCTACACAATTATAAACACAGTTATAAACTGCTTTCTGAACAGAGTAATACAGGTATAAATAAAAATGATTAATACTAATGAGTCTCTCAGAATAATAAGTTACCTGAATTATTGCGTGGAAGAAGCAAATGCCAAAAACGATTTTTCTCCATGTTTTCCCCAGGATATTTTCTTCAAAAAAGGAAGATGTCATTTCTGTGAATGCCCGTCTGATGTTTGCCCTTAGACCTTTAGGTGGTTCATTGGTTACCTTGTATAGACATAAAGACAAACAAATATCCTATTATTCACACACACACACACACACACACACACACACACACACACACACACACACACACACACGTCTATCTATCTATCTATCCACACACACACACACACACACACACACACACACACACACACACACACACACACACACACACACACACACACACACACACACACACACTACTCATCTGGGAGATGTTCTCACTCCGATGGATAACGATCCAATGAAAATAAACAATGTAAAAATAAGAAAATATAACAGCATAAAACACACTTACTGGCTGTTTCATACCCTCAAGTCACCTCTGATACATGAGCAATATATTGCTTTTTAAATGTTTAGCTGATATTTTCAAGTTTGCATAGCACTTGGGTAAGGGGAAGAGGGGGTGAAAGGTTCTTTGTGTTATATGTTTTTCAAGTTGTCTGATTTATGTTATTTTATAGAAACCAATAAAAATTATTTTTTAAAAATGATACATGGCCATTGTAGGGATGTATGACCTCCAAAAATATCTAATCATTAACAGCTTTGCTCCGTTCTTACAATCACATTTATTAGATTAATCTAGGGATTCTCAACCTGTGGCCTGTGGGGCGGATGTGGCCCATGGCACCATTTCATGTGCCCCCCCACCGCCTCCACCACACCAGGAAGTGCCATGTGGTGGAGGAAGGGCAAAATGTCCATCCGGGCCCCGAAGATGTCTGAGGGAGCGTGACCCGGCCCCTGGCTTAAAACGGTTGAGAACTCCTGGATTAATCTCTAAATAATAATGTCAAAAATGATTCAAGTTTGATGTCTGCATAAGGGGAATTGCACAGCATTTTCCCTTCCCTGTGATTTAATCCCCTTCTCATAACTGGTTCTATGACTGATTTCAAAACCAGTGCACGGCAATTTGTGCCAAAGAAAGCCTGCTAGGCAGCAGAAAAGCAATTGCTATTACACTATTGCACAAGTGAAAAGTATTTTAACTTAAAAGATTTGTCTGTAGAACCACAAAAATATCCTACAGTGCTAGCAGAACATTATGGCTTATGATGTTGCCATGAAACAGTGGCCCCAGAAACTATGCCCCATTGAATTAATATGTTTACACAGCTATCGGACTGGGCTATACTGGTTTATCTTTCAGTCCTCATTCTGCTGTCAAATTAATGCGTGAATTAGTAGCTATTTCTATGCAAATTGTATTTTCTACTCAGTAAAAAGCTTTCAGCATTTATCAAAGTTAATACACTGATAGCATACCCCAGGAAATATATGGAAATCAAAAGCTATATTATAAAAAAAGAGAAAACTGGAGCAGAGGAATTAGAAGATAAATCTACTTATACAACAAAGAGAAAATAAGTAACAGATATACAAGGAGAGTAATTAAAGTATAAATAAAGTGCAAGAGGTCTTTTATGGTTTTTAATTTAATTTTTTAAGTTCCTAGAAGTGGGTTGATAGAACACTGCCTTATAGAACATACAGATTTCTAACCACAAGTACTATTACTAAAGCAGAGGTGTTAGATTTCATGGAAAGAGAAGCTCCCCCCACCACAGAAACCATTGCTTACTGCAGAATTGAATTGATAGATTATTTAAATCAATTATTAAGCTTTGTTCCTCCAGTTATTTTGAATTTCAGCTCCCACAACCCATGATCATTGCTTACTTATGTTGGGTAGGACTCCAAGCCACTCGAAAACCCCCAAGACTGACAACCATTGATCTAAGTAACTCAGAAGGAAAAATAGTATTTGACTGGAACCTCTCTTACATAAAACAGAATGTATGGACAGAATTTGTAAAGAACAGATGCAAACTCGTCAACTGTGGTTTGTGCTGGTACAAGAAAATCTATCTCTTTCATCAGAAGCTATGCAGATGAATTCATTGTTTAGGGAAGTGCAAACCTACCTCCATCAGATACAAAGAGGCCTTGCTCAGATGTCCATGAAAAGCAGATTTGTTTGAATGTGCAAAATCTACTATTGGAAGAACAAAAGAGGGAAAGAAAGAACCCATTTATTTCCTTTTTGTCCCCTAACATCTGTGACTTCTAAAAGATGAAAAAAGCAGCTGGCCAGAGTGACGGCTGAAATATGAATCTAAAGTCTTGTCAGCATGTTAGAGGAAGGCCACTGGCCCATGGCAAGGGTTGCCCTCAACACCTTCTGAAACGCCTTTGATCATCAGTCTGAGATAGGATTATGTGTAACATCCTTCACCCAGGTACTACTTGTGAGAGAATAAGATCTCAGTGGGGACTGCTTCAAAGGCTTCACAGAACCCACAAGTACCTAAAGCAGGGGTTCCCAACCTAAGGCCCATGGGCCAGATCTGGCCCACAGTGCCATTTCATATGGGCCCCCACCCCTCCAAGGGCATTTGAAAAATAAAATGGCCATCCCTTTGAAGCTGTTGGGACAAAATGGCCACCCCCATCATGCAGGCAGGGCAAAATGGCCATCCGGCCCTCGAAGCTGACTGAGAAAGCGTGACCGGGCCCCTGGCTTGAAAAGGTTGGGAACCCCTGACCTAAAGATAAATTAAAAAAATTTAAAATGAAGAATCTTTGGAAAGGGAAGGGAAGGCAGTATAAAAGGGGAAGAGAAAGCCAATGAAGGTGAGAGCATCAAAGATGAAGAAAAGGAGGAAACTATATGGGCTGATGTTCCAAAGTAACAAAAGAGTCTCTCCTATTATGGGTATACTGGCTTCACTACAGAGCACCTTTCCACAAGTTCCTCACTTATGAGCTCACTGGGGTTGTACCTGAGGACTCCTAGACAAGTTTGACATTGAGCCTACAGTGGAACAGACTGGGTCAGCTCTTGAGGTACCAGGCTTAACCTCACTATTGCTGGCCTCAACTTCAACCTGAGACTCTGGAGAAAAGAGCACCAATTTAAGACATTGTAGCAGTTTGAAAGTGATCTCTATGCCAAGAAAGAGCACAAGAGAAAACATAGACATTAAGAAACTGGGAATGATTATAAGTACCCAGAGGACTTGAACTGAAGTAGCAGGGACAAGGTCACAAATGGATCCAGAATGGGCACGAGACCCCCTATGCAAAATGCACACTGTTCTCCACCACTCAGAAGCTAGGTTCATTTGATAATCCAAAATTCCCAAAGGAAATTAAATTCTGAGATAATAGATTCCCAGCATTTCTGCAAAGAGCATTAATGGATATGTACCCCTTTACAATTATTAAAAAGCAATAAACATTGCAAGAGAAAAAAAAATCCTCCTTAACATTTATTTAATACTAGCTAATTACCCGGCCTTGCCTGGGTTGTTTTTGTCCTTTAACGCAAGGATGACTGCGGTTTTACTTTTCCGCCCAGCGGCGTCCCCGGTCCGTAAAGGTAAAGTTCTGTCAAGCCGCGGCCTCCTTTGGTCAGTGAAAGGAAGCCACGGCTTGACAGAACTGTATGTTTAAGGCCAGGAGACCCCGCCGCTGAAGAAAGCTGTGGCTGCTAATTTAGCGGCTGTCTCTCCCGGCGGAAAATTCAAACTGCTGGCTTGGCTGTGCTGTGCATGTGCAGTACTGCTGTTTTATTGCTGCTTCTCCAGTCGGTGTATCCCATTTTGGGGAGGGGCATAAGCCCCCAAATGGGTTTTGAGACCCCCACAGTGTTGATATTGCAAGCCCAAGGTATGTATGTGCAAACTTTCAGCGAGATTGGTCTAGGGGTGTGGGTTCCTTTGGAGCACATACAAATCCACACTTCTGTTTTATAAATATAGATAAGTATATGACATAGCTAATTATTTCAAAAGCAAGGCAAAATTATTCAGAAGTACTTATTGCTCAAAGTAGTCGCAGAAAGAAAAATAACAGAAGAAACAATGTGAATGTGACATACTTAAGAAAGGACATTTCCAAAACAATTTGCATTGAGGCTCTCTTAATTATTTGGTCAAGAAAGAGTTAATACAGCTTCAAAGAAAAGCTAGATAAGAAAGCACACAAATTCTTTACTGAATGCATCAAAGGGAAGTAGTTGACATTGAAAGAGAAAACATTTCATTTCTCCCACTAAGACATAATAAATATTTGGCAATTTGAATGAACTTTAAAGATATATAATAATTATTAACACATTTTAACCAGAATGAAGTACACTGGTATTGTAAGATATAAAAGAGAAATAGGGTATAAAGCAATCAGGAAGAATTATACTTTTTATTTTCAAGGTCCACAGAGCCTTTCTGTTGTTGACTCTTGGTGGGATTTTGCCCCTCTTGTTACTTTGAAAACAAACTATATTTCAGCAGAAATAGCTGGACAGAAGATGATCTGCTGGGTGACATGAGGACTTTATCAGATAAGAGATTTTTCTAGCTTTCCTGGTTGTTTTTAATTTCCTAAGATAAAAGAATTGATGCCTCTGTCAACTGAATGCAGCTCAACTCAGCAATGTTCAAGGTACTGACTATTATTATTACCACATATTTTATATCACTACCCCCCCCCCCCCCCCGCAATCACTACCTTGACAGAATTCTGAAGGACAGTGACAGGGAAGGTATCACTTGGCATGGAACTCAAATAGAGTCGAAAGCTTTCATGGATAGCGACATCTGAAAAACACAGAATTCTACAGTTACATAACAGTCCAAGGTATGTTATAAGCTATTTCCTATAGCAACTTTAATGTTAAAATTGTTATAATCACTAATGACCAATTAGCAGCCAAACTTATTTCAATGAGTGCTGCTAAATACCTTCTAATACGTGGGAGGAATTAGAAGAATTGTAAGAGTGCTGAAACAGACATACTGAAAGACAACATACAGTATATGAAAGGTCATCAGCAAGACATAGCAGCATAGATTTGGGCTATGTATGGAAGAAACAAATGCTTTATGCAGTAATCCCTCTGAAAAGAGAATTTTATTCCAATGAAAACACCATAATACTGTGCAGCTCAAAAGGGCCAAATAAGATATAATACATGTTTGCCCCCTGATGACAGTCTGGAATCCTGTTGGTTCATGTTGTATGTCACATTAGAGTAGGCTCACTAATAAAAATTTTGTGTCATCAATTTATACACATCAGGCAATTTATACACATCTGGATTGAAAGGATTTTTGCTGCAGAAACTCTGCTCAGGGGACGTCCGAATGAGGCTCCTTTCACGTCCCCAAGATCTTTTCCCACTGAAGTGGTCCCTAGGTTGGCAGGAGCTGGGACAGAGATGGGCACTCAAACTGTCATGCAGTACCCAGGTCTTGAACTGCCGACTTGCCAGCCTTCCAGCTAACAAGGCAAACTTCTTAACCACTGAACCATTGCAGCCCCTTAGTAGGCTCACTACATCAGTGGGGTTTGATGAGTCAACTCTTCTGGAAATTTCATTCATTCAAATAGGCCTACTCTATTTCTGACTTATTTTAGCACAGTGAGTTGCAACTATATCTAGTTCCATTTGAATCAACAAATCTTATGGAGGACTTGACTTACCAAATCCTCATGGATTCAACAGGCCTACTGTAGTGTAGGGACTGCAGTGGTTCCAGTGGCTAAGATGCTGACGGGGAGGTGGAAGGTCAGCAGTTCGATTCCCGAGTACTGCAGAACGGAATGAGCTCCCATCTTTGTCCCAGCTCCTGCTAACCTAGCAGTTCGAAAGCAAGAAATTTCAAGTAGAAAAATAGGGACCACTTCGGTGGGACGGTAACAATGTTCTGTGCGCTCCAGTGTCTAGTCATGCCTGCCACATGACCACGGAAATGTCTGCAGAAGCAGATAGCGCTGGCTCTTCGGCTTTGAAACAGAAATGAGCAATGAACCCTAGAGTCGGGTACGATTGGCTTTTGAGCAAGGGAAACCTTTACCTTACTCTAGTGTATCTTATGCAAAAGGATTATCCAGCCATAGAGTATTAGAAACAGATTGGAAAAATAATGCAACATAGTGAAGTAAGATTAGGGATTAAGGGTTATTGCTTTACTCTATCCTCATTCTTTTTCTGTGTAAATACCAGACTTCTCTTCCTGTCTGATATGTGAATAGGCAAACATACTTGAAAATAGTTTCCCTGCCATTTTTATAAAGTGTTTCATACATGTTTGCCTCCTGTCACAAGAGAACCTAGGAAAATCTCTTTTTCCTCAACTATTTACCTGCAATAGGAGGATAATAATGATGACTCACTTTAAAATCATGCTGTAAGGATGATTGGTGTAATACATGCAAAGCAGGTTTTAAAATGCTAAAAATCCATAAAAGATGTTAATTTCATTATTATCCAATAAAAACAAAATATTCAGAATGCACAAGCTTTGACTTGATGAGGATTTTTTTAAAAAAACTTGCTAGCTCCTAAGAAATTAAAGTCTGAGTGGCTCTAAAGGTTTTAAAACTATAGCATGCCTGAAAAAGAAATATATATATATATATATACATACTTGGCTCTGTGAAAGTCTTTATAAGCTCTTCCATAGCTAACATCCAAGAAACGGCTAGATGACAGTTTTGCAGGAACACCCAGTTTCCTGTTCTCATTGCATCCTTAATCATTTTTTCCGCAATCGGTCCTTGACCTTGTCCCAATGAAATTGACTGCACTCTGAAAATCAGAGTGCATTTTGTTAGCATTCTTATTACATGGATATTATATACAGCATTTCAACATGATAATTCTACTATTTCTTTAATTATTTGTATTCTGGTTTTGTAGAACAATAAGACAATAATATAGGAGAAATAAATCTAGCACATATGTGACTAATAAATAGGCTTCTTTAAGCATTTGCTGTAATGTGTTTAGGGCTTAATGGGTAGTGCAGTAAGCCCTGCCCTCTGTGTTCCCTTACACCAGCAGCAATGATGCCACAATGATGTGCATCATCCAGTAGAAGAGAAAGAAGACTTTATACACTGTGGATTCTTAATATTTACAGTGCTATTAGAACTGTATTCCTGTGACCAGCAGGAACTTATTCCTTGATAGTCTGGTCAATCGGGGGGGGGGGGGGGGGATTGGATTAGAACTGTACATCTGACATACCATGCCCAGTGAAAACTATTTCTAATAGGAGAAAGCACTCCGAAGTTATAAACGTTTGAGCAGATTCTTGAATCTGGAGCATATTTGGAAAAGCATGTGCTTGATTTGGATAAAGTTGGATACATTTTTAAGGATTTAATTCCTGCTTTCAAAAAACCATTTCTCTTAGAGCAAGAGTTCTCAATCATTTTAAGCCGGGGGCTGGGTCACGCTCCCTCAAACAGCTTTCGGGGCCAGATGGCCATTTTGCCCTTCCTCTACCACATCGCACTTCCTGGTGTGGTTGAGGCGGGGGGGGGGGGCGCACATGAAATGGTGTTGTGGACTGCATTCGGCCCACGGATCGCAGATTGAGAATCCCTGTCTTAGAGTAACAAATAATGTCAACTATTCTGCAACCTCCTCCCTAATACTGAAATGTTTTTATCATAACCTTATAGTTGCCACATTGATGACATTTCTCATTCAAAACTGATAGAAGTAGCAGCAGCTATCAACAGTGATGCACTGCAGCAGGTTCTGTCAGGTTCTGCAGAACTGGTAGCAGAAATTTCCCCTGGCCACGCCCACTTGGTTGGCCACACCCACCTCCATTGCTCATAATGCAGGATGTTTGGCCCCGCCCACAGATTTGGCCCCACCCACAGATTTGGCCGGCCCACAAAGTAGGTAGTAAAAAAAATTGCAGTCCATCACTGGCTATCAAGCAACAGTTTCCAAACCCCACTTCATATACACACTTGCTTGAATATGGGATGTTTGAGTTATTATTTTTAAGTGCTGTGAAGAAATTTCTGATTGTAATGAGTAACCCATAAGGGCTCATTAATTCATGTGATCAATCATACTTAAGAGTGAACTGGCCCTTGATCTGACTGCAGCTGTAGATGGAGTAGAGTGGCTTTGGCTTTCTTTTTGAACTCTGTGGATTCTTACTCTCTTTTTTTATCTCCATGCAGGACCCTCCTTTTCTCAGCTGATCACTGATACTGAAAGAACTTGATTCTAGTAGCTGCTGCTACTGCTCTGTTTTGAATCTGAAATGCCAGACATTAAGTACAGTAATATTAACAAATTTCTGTATTAGGGAGATGTTCAGGGGAATGGTTGACATTTTTTGCTACTCTATGAGTCTTGACACGGAACACTGGTAATTCAGAAAGGAATGGGAGAGTGCAACTATCATGCCTATACGGAGACAGATTGTCATTTTACTCTCAAAGGTCTAAGTCAGGTCCCAGTGAATATTCTTTTAAAACCCACAACACTCACTCTGAGAGTGATTGAAAACATAAAAGTTTTGCAACAAATACCAATTAACTCTCATTTTGCTCTCTTTCTCTCTCCCTCTCCCCTCTCTCTGAACCTAGATGTGTTCTGTATTACATATGCCCTCAATATTACATGAAATAGAGAGAGTGCAGTGTCTGGATAGAGCGTCAGACAGCCCCACAGTGTGAGGATGTGCTCACACAGTAACACAAAGGTTAAACTCATTAGCAAATGTTCAATGCCAGGTGTTTGTTTTGAATCTTTCCAATAGTTGCAATAGTATCTTCCCACTCTTCCCACATTTGCAATTGAAAAATAGGGTTTTTTACAGCTAATCTGAACAACCAGAGATCACCTGCCATTACCAACTGTATGAAGCCACATTGATTTGTATGCTTATCTTTTATGCTAACCAATCACTCTGCACCTCTGTGCCTGATGTGTATAAATTGATGCCACGAAGCCTCACTCTCAAGTCTGATAAAATGGACTTGTTCCACGAAAGCTCACCTTGAAATATAACAGTTAGTCTTTAAAGTGCGACATTTTTGTTTTGTTTGTTTATTCTCTGATATGCCAGAAATCTGACTGAGACTTCTTGCTCAATCTTTTGCTGTTTAGGAGTGCCAGACATTGGGTTGCATGAGATACATACACCTGTAATTTATGTTTCTGCTTAAGGGAATAGCAATCCAATATTTTTCTGCTTAAGGGAATAGCAATCTAATATTTTTTCAGCTAAAAAGGCAGGCACATTATTGTATACACTCTGACTGAAAGCCACATTCCTTCTAGGCAATTAAATTGTTTCAGGTCCCAAGCAGTAAATAGCTAGAGAACTTGTGCAAAACCAGTTGTAACAATTGGTTTATGTTTGGGTGGGAAGTGGTTAATTGATGGAAAAAAAGTCAAGTACTGTACAGAGATTTTCTTTTGCTTGGGGTCTGTTGATGAAAGGTAGTGAGCATAAGGAAGGAGACTGTAGATATTCCTGACTACTGACATGGATGTTATCAAGATTCAGGCTGACATATTTTTTTTTGCTTCTGGCAATGCTAGGCCATTTCTGGCAATATTCCACATTCATAAACTAGACTCTGTTTTGAAAGAATGAATTCATTAGTCAGGTATCAAAATAAAGGAGCTCCAAGTTCAAATATGTTCCACAACACCAGAACGACCGGAAAATATGTTCCTACCCACTGTGGGTACGGGTTACAGCTCTTTTGGAATTTAGCTTTTTTATTTGCTCATGAAACACATCTTTCTGGTAATATTTATAAAGGAGTAATAAGACATTTTTATGTGGCCTACGACTTCCAGTGATAGGAACAGCTGCAGACTTTTGAAATTTTATAGTGGAAAATTCCTTAGGGTAGAGATGAGGCTTTTCATTGCCAATAGCAACAGGAATAGCAAGTGAAGTTCTATTCAAACACTGCTGAGATTTTTGTTTTAAAGAGCATGATTTTGTAACAAAACTTGAGTAATTACCCTGTGTGATCTGGAAGTTATAGTGTCAAAAAAATAGCAGTCCAGGACTAAGGTGAAATATAGGCTATTACTAAAATTACACATAGTCTTTCCAAATGATGACTTCTAGCAATACTCCAAAACAAATGCACTTCTTTAGCCCTCAGGCAGGAAATAAACAAAAAGAGATGGGTGGGGATCAAACACTAAAACAAAGCAAGAATAAACTTCTTCTGAAAATGGCACTTGCAAGATGGGAGTTATCCCATTATGCACAGATGGCTATATCATTTCTGCACAATATATGGTAAAGAAATTTATGTACATTCAACTATATATGCTGGATAACTTGTCTGTTGGCAGTCCCAGGCAGTCAGCACAAGTAGGAGGTATATTATGTGCCTGGTGAATCACTACATGGCTGTTTGGTCTGGCAGACCACAAAATATGCAGGCCTAGAATACTCCATAAATGCAGGTGATGAGCCATAGGTGACTGTTAAATAGCAGCATCAGTTGCTCACTATACATTTATATTGACATATATTTCATACCGTTCTAAATATCCACTTTCCCTTGCAAATCTTTGAAAAGCTCCCATGGGGTCAGAACCTGTACTCAAGATGAACACTAATGGTGTGGAAGCAGACATATCTTGATAAAGAGTTGCAAGATCAACTGGAGGATTCTCAATGAATTGTTTCCCAAGGTTCTCAATTACAAATTCCGTGAGTGCAGTAACAATCTATAAATAGTAACACAGACAATTTACAAGCGCAAAAGCAACATAATTCTAGTATGAACAGCAATTTCATTTACTTTACAACACAATAGCTATAATATTCTGGCTTCAGTTTTATGCAAAGTAGCAAACTCTGTTCTGCTAAATAGAGCAATTGTACCCTACTCTATTATATGGATGAAATAAATTAAACTAGTATAGAATATACTTTTCCTATCCTGCTGAAATTCATTTATACACTTTTTCCCTATCCTGCTGAAATTCAGTTACATACTAAGTCTATCCAGACTTGGTTGGAAGTAAGTCACACTGAATTCAATGGGATTGACTGCCAGGCAAATATGCACCAGATTCCATAGCTTTATGCATATATACTGCTTGAAAGTCTTTAGGACAGGATACAATAGTTTAGAGAGAATACAAATAGGATACAAAAGGCCAGTTGGCCGGTGCCACCGGACGCTCCCTTGGCCAGCTGGCCTGGAGGGCAGCAGCAGCAGCAGCAGCAGCTGGGTGGCTACTAAGTCCCACGGAGTTTGGCCTCGGCTGGGGCGAAGAGGCCCTCCAGCCGTGGGCACCAGGACCAATCACCTGTCGGTATTCTTGGGCCCTGCCCCAGGCCGAGCTTGGAAGGGCCATTATGGCAGCGGACGGCTGGACCTTGCCACCGCTGCCCTTGGAATTTGCCTGTGGCCAGGGTGGAGAGGCTGTTATAGGATTGTGGTTTTGTGGTATATTATTATATGCTATTTTGGTAGATTGAATTTTGTATATTGTATTACTGTGTATTTACTGTGTATATTGTGTACTGTATACAGTATTGTGTATATTGTTTATTTACCGTGTGAGCTGCCCTGAGTTGGGTTCCCTGATTGGCCGGCATACAAATGCGAAAATTCAATTCAATTAAATTAGATTATTATAATGAAATAGTCAACTGCAATACCAAGGAAGCACTGAAAATATAAGTGAATCATCCATGTGTTGAGCCTTCATAGTTAAGGCATTTGAGATTGTTAGTGGCTTAACTTTTGTACATGCCTCAGATGTTGTTTTACTTGCATCTATATGTAGCAACTGCAAATACCATAATATGGATGCTTTTGGTATAAGACATATTCTTATACTTCTTTAGTTCTTTTATACAGTACTGTACTTGTTCTTCCAAGTACTGTTGTTTCCAATCTCTGGGCTATAGTATCTTATGATTTATGATCAAACCGAGAGAAATCCTGAACAACTTCCATTTCTGTTCAAATTTACAAATGTTTTATAATTATAGGTAAAGGTCACCCTTGCTTGAAAGCCAGTTGTATCTGACTATAGGGTTCAGTGCTCATCTCTGTTTATAGCCAACTAGTCAGAACTGTCTGTGTCTGCAGACGTTTCTGTGGACATGTGGCAGGCATGCCTCGTCACCTGAGTGCATGTAACGCTGTTCACCTTCCCACTGAAGTGATACTTATTTATCTACTTGCAATTTCTTGTTTCAAACTGCTAGGTTGGCAGGAGGTGGGGATAGAGATGGGAGCTCACGCCATTATGGAGCACTCAGGTCTCAAACTGCTGACCTTCCAGTCATCACGTTCAGTGTTTTAGCCCTGTAGTCCCCCTTTATAACCCCTGCTATTTGAGGAACTTTATGAGGATTATAATTTGGAGGGGACGTTATGACTGATGCAGAACACAATTTTACAAAGTGTATTTATTTATTTACATTTATATCTCACCCCTCTAGAGAAAAATTCATCCCTACTCAGGGTGGCTAACATCATTAAAAGAGTCATAAAGTTAAAAATTGCACACAATAAATCTCCACATAAAATCGTCTAAAGGCTAGAAATAAGCAGCACATTCCGAAAGGCCTCCTCAAAGAGCAGTGTTTTTAGTTGTTTTTAAAAAGACTGCAGGGATGTAGCCTGGCGTAGCTCAGGTGGAATGGCATTCCATAGCATTGGTGCCACCACTGAGAAGGCCCTTCTCCTTGTCACGGCCTTTCTAGTCAGTCTCAGGGTCAGCACCTGAAGCTGTGCTGACATTGAGGAGCAAGTGATGTAGGCTGTCCTGAGAGGAAGACATTCTGAAAGGTAAGAAGGTCCCAAATCATTTAGGGCTTTAAAAGTTAGCACTAACACCTAGTACCTGATACGGAAAGGGACAGGTAGCACAATCATAATCAGTCATACATGTATAAGTGAACATGTGAAGGGACTATTGCCTAGTCACATTTGTTTTGGAATGACAGGGACTAGCTCTACCTCCTCTAATCAAATCCATATTTCAAATGGGATAGTATGACATAGTAACTGAAGATGTAATTAAAAACTTACCTTTTCTTCCATAAAGCACTTCACCACAATCAGTTTTTGAAATATGGTCAGCTTACTGTCCCAAGGAATGTCTACCCTTAAATCTTTTTTTTTACTCTCTTCAGTTTCAGGCTTATAACCTTCCCACTCTTCTGGGTTAACACGAATTTCAAGCTGACCTAATAAAAAAAGGATTATAATTTCAAACTGCTTTCGTTTTCATCTTTCTAGAAGAAAAACTTATTCAGTTCTATCAGACACATTTCAGAAAATACATACTTAGCTCCTTGCAATTTTTGAACAGAATAGATGTGTCAATAACACTGCTGCAAACACTGAGAAGAACAGAAGAACATAAAACTAAACACAGTGTACAGTTTAAAAATTCCAGACTTCATTTATCATTAGGTAGATGGATTCAAATAAATAACAGGGAGAATCCTATTGCTTACATACATGACCTTCCCACTATGGTGTAAATCACAGCAGTAAACTGCTGCTAGTTAAGAAGACACTTCATGCGAAGAAAAATTCTTTGAAAAAGACAGTGGGAAAGGTTGAAGTGAGTAGGAAAAGAAGACGACTATATATGAGATGGATTGACTTCCTAAAGGAAGCCAGAGGCTTGAGTTTACAAGAGCTGATTAAGGCTGTTGAGGACAGGACATTTTGAATATTGCTTATTCCTTGGGGTGCCATAAACTGAGGCAACTTGATGGCACCTAACCACAATAGAGGAATCACCACCTCCATTCTTCCCATGTACCAAGAAGTCACAGCAAAAAATTGGTTTGCAACAAGGAGTACAAGAGGTGACTCCTTAAGGAGGAGAATTTGCTGCTGTGTTTTGCACTGTTCTACTTATGAGATGCATATGTAAGTAATTGGATTGTGGTCAATCTGCAGTGCAATGTATTTTTGAATAATAAAGGAATTACAGCTGAACATTTAATTACTTCTTCAGTCTTGCATATACACATTTGGACAATCATTTCACAACTAAACAAGCCCGTTGTACCCAATTACACCTACTTTGCTCCTCTCTTCTTATGAGTCAAGAAAAACAATAAAGGAGCCTCAGTGAACTACAACTCCTCAGTATATCAGACTGATTCTGAGCAAAACAGGATATACAGTAATACCAAACCTACAGGTAAAACTCAGAAAATTGGAATATCGTGCAAATGTTGATTCATTTCACTTAAAAGGTGAAACAAATATTTGAGATATACGCACTATATGCAAAGCGAGATACGTCATGCCTTAATTCATTATAATTGTGATGACCATGGTGTACAGCGTACATGAGATTATGTGATGATTATGGGGTACATGAGATTGGAGGGTTGTTGTTTTCATAAGCTGTAAGCCATAAGCATCAATATTATAACAAAGTAAGGCTTGAACTATCTCGCTTTGCATGTAACGAGTCTATCTCATATAGTTTCACCTTTTAAGTTGCATTACTGAACAGAATGAACATTTGCACGATATTCTAATTTTCTGAGTTTCATCCTGTATAGTTTACTGAACTCTTGATGTTTTAACAAAAAACAAAGGAAAGCATGTAGTGCACATAACTAAAAGACAAAAGTGGATGATACCTTTATTAGATCTCTAAAATATCACAAACAGAAGCTAGCTTTGACCTCTGCAGAAGTCTTCATCAGGTTGGAAATCACAAAGGTGGGACTGATACATAAACATTCCAAAATACATGGCTAGATGGGCTATGTTTCTTTGTTTGAAGCAAGTCCCAAATGTGTTCAGACTGCACCTCTCCTATGTGAATCAGAATATTAGACAAAGTATCTAGCAAGTTTTAGGATGGGTGGGAATGTTTCATTTTTACCTATTGATAGCTTTTGGTTTTCTGTTGTGCATTTGCCTAGTGTTTTATAGATTGTTATTGTAAATTGTAAATTATAGATTGTTATTGTAAATTGCCTTAAGGATTTTTATAGAAAGGCAATGTACTGCAGTGGCTCAAGTCGCTAAGACGCTGACTGGGAAGCGGAAGGTCAGCAGTTCGATTCCCGAGTACTGCAGGACGGAAATGAGCTCCTGTCTTCATCCCAGCTCCTGCCAACCTAGCAGTTCGAAAGCAAGAAATTGCAAGTAGATAAATAGGGACCACTTCGGTGGGAAGGTAACAGCGTTCTGTGTGCTCTGGTGTCTAGTCATGCCTGCCACATGACCACGGAAATGTCTGCAGAAGCAGACAGCGCTGGCTCTTCGGCTTAGAAACAGAGATGAGCACTGCACCCTAGAGTCGGATACGACTGGCTTTCGAGCAAGGGAAACCTTTACCTTTAATGTACAAACATAAGTAAATAAATAAACAATTTAGATATACTCTAGCAATCTATACAGTAATTTGGTGATAATGATAACTGCAAAACTAGAGCAAAGCAGCTATCTGGACAATAGAGCAACATTATTAACATTTGTAATATAGGCTAAAGCAGTATGATCATTGGGTAGGGCAGATTTTCCCAAACTATGTTCCAAGGAACACTGTTGTTCTGTTGAAATCTTCATGTAAAGATAATCAGCCTCATCTAACAGAGCAGTTTATTGCCCCAGATCTTTTAAGATAGAAACTTAAGAGTCCACGAAGTCCCGCTTCATTAGGCTCAGAGTAAGGAAAGGAACAGAGAGAGTCAGAGAAAACATGACTCCAGTCCTTGGCTGAACAAAGGACACTAATACTACTCTTTATTCAGGCAGAGAATAACAGAAACGAAACTTATTCAAGCAGAGTATACCAGAAACGAAACTCAAGCTACATAATCAATCAGAATGTCAGAACCCAAATAAGGAGAGATAAGGAGCGTTGTCTCTCGGTGAGCAAAGAGGCTTTTGTTTACAAAATGTGTCAGAGACAGCCTGACAGAATCCAGATACATTCCCACATTGTTCCATAGAAGGTCAATAAGTGTTCCTTGAAAAAAATTAAATTCTGGTAAAACTCATTGGCAAATGTGTAATCTCACAAAATTTGTTTTGCATCCATCCTTTTGATGTGATGCATCAGCTTGCAAGAGAAGTTTGTTTTGCAACCATTTGCAAATCAGTAGGGGCAGGCTTCATAGCTAGTTTGAATAGCAAGCTTGATAAACAACTGGGAATTTTACATTGTAAGTTGTATAAAGCTACAATGTCACTTTTTTTCTGGCCAGACATTGTGTGCCTCTGTACCTATGTCTATAAACTGATGCCATGGGGTCTTACTCTTATGTTTGTTGAAGTGGATTTGATCAACAGAAGCTCACATTTATATACAGGAGTTAGTCTTTATGCTGCAACAATACCAAAATACAGAAACTGACGTAATGCTGCACCAGATATAAGCATACCCATCAAGCGCGGCTCCAGAAAATACGGGACCTGCGCAGAACCCTTCTGTGCATGCGCAGAAGGGTTCTGTGCATATGAGTATGTGCAATAACTACTTTCCCCGCCAGTCAAATTATGGGAAGGTGGCGGGAAAGTGTAGGAAGCGGTGTGGAATTACGAGAAATCCCGGCCAATCCGGGATACTTGACAGGTATGGTTATAAGAATTCAGCTTTCTAATATTGTGCCTGACACCACAGGAATTTGTAATTCGAAGACCCAAGAACATCCAAGTCATTTAAAATGTTATTGATTATTTATTGTTTTTTGTTATTGCTTATTTGTTTATTATTTTCAAGAGTTCTGTTTTGTATTACTAAAATTTTGGAATAAATTTTTATTTTGGTTTTTTCTTATACTTATTTGTTATTTGTTATTAAAACTGAAACATCCAAATCTATCTTTCTATTACAAATCCAAAGTGTCACGTTAAAATTTTAAGATTTGTAAAGTGTTCCGCGATAGAATAAATTTGGGGAATGCTGGGGTAGGGGATACTTTTCTGCATAGAAAAATTCAGAGTCACCAGTTCTATGGAACCTGATTTTTAAAATATGCATTACCAGACAGAACATTTTAATATCCCCTAGCTATATGTTACACACATAAAATGCTATATAGCATGGAAAATGCCCTGTGTAAAAACTACCATTTGCCAACCATGGTAAAATCACAAAACAGGTTAAATTAAATAGGCTAAATTTAAAACAAAACCCAAAATATCACAGGAAATTAAATAACCATGAGATTGCAGAGGGGACAACATCTTAACCTATAAAATCGAGGGTTAACCTTTGGAACTTTGCATAGGCTCCTTAGCCAGGCCCTACTAGCCCGCACTCACCATTCGTGCACACGCCCGAACTGGGTACGCAGGTAAACGCAAGATTGAGAAATGCGCCAGTGGGGCAAGAGCCCCACAAACGCAAAAAAAGGGAAACAACTTCATTTCCCAATGTTCTTTGTGCCATGCCGCACCACAGCCAATCAGGCTGAGAGGCGCAACCACAAAGAACATTGAGAAACGCGCCGTGGCCAATCAAAATCAAGCCGCAGGGGAAAAAACGCACCACAACCACAAAACACAAACCCATAACTACAAGCCCCAGAGCCCTGCACGACATGAGCGCGCAGGACGCTGAGGAAACCGGCCCCCAAAAAATTAAAAAACAACAACTCACCGTCTGCAAACACCAACTGCCCTTCTTTCCCTCACCCACGGCGCCTGAAGGTCCCAATTGGAGTTTCCCCTTTAATATCAGTAGGTTGGGGGGTTGCGAACCCCCTCTCCACTGGCTCCCCTAGGGTTGGGAGGTTTGTGGGGACGAAAGGGGTATGCCCCCCAACCCTTCTGGACCCAGGAGACCCGGGAAAGGAGTTCGATTTCACACCCCCCCAAAAAAAACTCCTGTCTTTAAAGAGAAGAAACCAAGCGGTTTCTTCTCTTTAAAAATGGAGTTGTTTTAAGGGGGGGAATCGATCCACTCTCCCTGGTCTCCTGGGTCCAGAAGGCTTGGGGGGACATACCCCGTTTGTCCCCCAAACCTCCCAACCCCAGGGGAGTCAGCAGAGAGGGGGGTCGCAACCCCCCACCCACTGATATTAAAGGGGAAACCTGATCTACTTTCACGACTCCACACAATCAAAGCACCATAACACAATAAAAACCCCCTCCCCACCACCTAGACCACCCTTCCTATCCCACACCGACCACGCCCTCCTCCCTACCACCTAGCCCACCCTTCCTAACCCCCAATGACCATGCCCCCTCCCCACCACCTAGCCCACCCTTCCTAACCCCCAATGACCACACCCCCTCCCCACCACCTAGCCCACCCTTCCTAACCCCCAACGACCATGCCCCCTCCCCCCACCTAGCCCACCCTTCCTAACCCCTAATGACCATGCCCCCCTCCCCACCACCTAGCCCACCCTTCCTAACCCCCAATGACCATGCCCCTCCCCACCACCTAGCCCACCCTTCCTAACTCCCAACGACCATGCCCCCTCCCCACCACCAAATAAATAAATAATTTTTTAAAAATTACTAAAAACAGTCAAAAACATCCAAAAATACACAAAAACAAACAAAAACAACACCAAGTAAACAAAAACACAATCAAAAACAAAACAAACAGTCAAAAAATACAAATTCCACACACACACCCCACACACACACACACAAAAGAAAGAAAGCAAACTTACCAAAAGATGTCCTACCTCCACGAGGCACAGAAAAGAAATGAATAAAGAAAGAGACTACTTACCAGAAGAAGCTCCACCCAGAGGCCAGGAGAGAAAAAACAGTCAAAATACAATAACCCCTACCAGCACCACCTGCTGGCCACAATAGTAAAAACAATTCAAAAACACAAAACAGCCCCAAACAAAAGGCCACAAGAGTAAAAACAAATCAAAAACATAACACAAATTCACAATTTTACACAAAAGGTCACACCAATAAAAACAAGTCAAAAAAATTACACTAAAACACACTTTAACACAAATCACAAACATATGTCAATAAAATACAATAGAAACTTTTAAAAATCCTGTGCTGAGTTTTAATTCAAATTAAAACCCAAAACATCTAAACACATTTTAAAAACATTGAATGTAAAAAACATTTACTTTTACATTATTAAAATTATTACCTACGGTACAACTAATTAAAAAAATCCAAAAAACTCAAACATTATTCGCTTATATAAAACAATTTGAAAAAATTATATCATACTTTGTTCTTTTCTTAATCCTTAAAAAAACCAAAAAAAGCAGATCACAGTTAATAACAGCCAAGCCAAAAAATTTTTTACATAAATAAACATTTTGAAAATTAAAATTACAGACTAAGCAATTTTTAAAAAACATTAACACAATTTAACCTTCCAACTCAATTGAAAACAGCCTGGCAATGCCGGGCAACCTCTGCTAGTATCTGATAAAAAGACCTAGAATCATAAAGTTTTGGTAGGAAAATTTACTTGGAATTCCTTTTCATATTTATTGTATTACCTAATTGAATGAAAATTTGTTTCTCCAATATTTCATCTTGAATCCCTTCAAAACATGGAAGTGTTTCTTCTAAGTCACAGCACATAAACCAGGCATGTTCTTCAAGCCATGGAACCTCAGGTTTGTCAGGCCGAGTCTATTATTAAAAAGATAGGCTATATTAAGGATTGTGAAGAAAGGTTGTAGAAAGAGATACTGTCTAGAAAATAAGTTTGGGTCTACTTGTAATTCCCTGGGTAATTTGCACTAGATCAGCAAAGATATATGATTAACAAATGTTTAACAACCACAGCAACATTATTACTGTCTAAATCATCCCGTAGAACTGAAGAACAAGAGGGATAACCAGGAATGGATCATGAACATTTTGTTACTATTATAAATAACTACACTGATTCTATGTTATTACTGGTTGTAAATCGCACACTGATTTGCAAATCCATCTGTTACACCAACAAAACATTGTGTACCGCTACCTGATATGTATAAATTGATGCCATGAAAATTCACTCTTATGTCTGATGAAGTGGACTTGGTCCAGGAAAAAGCTAACATTAAAATACAGGAGTTACTATTTAAGGTGCCACAACGGTTTTTGTCTTTTGTTTTGTTTACTCTCTGATATGCTTGCACAGACTAACACAGCTACTACTACTAACACGGCATGGATCTGTGTCTTGAAAAACTATGATCTTTGTATCTTCAGTTACTCATGAAACCAATGAAACTTATTTTCAAGGAAATACAAGTATTCAGCCTGTAGTTTGGTATTCACTCGCTTAATTAAATATCATTTTGATTTTTACCAAAACTGTTTTTCTGATCTAGCTCATTAAAGATATGAAAGATAAAAAATCTTGCAGTTGCAATATTGGGTAGGATCCTATTTGTTACTTGCGCTGTCGCATCCCCTGTTCCCTCAATATCTGTGCTCCAGAGGGGTAGGAATCTCTTTAAAGTGGAGTCATGGGTAGTTTAGAAGGGAAGGGGAAATTGAGAAGATCTTTCTTAATTTCTCCCCCAAATATCTGATGTCACTAAGTTCAAGTAATGGGCTGATCATTCAATCCTGAGACAGCCTTCAAAATGCTGTTTCACTATTTGCAACTTTTCTGTTCCAATTTATCAACATACTGAGGTCTGTAAGGGTCTGTTGTATTATCTCCTCCTCCTCCACCTTCCATATCTGAATCCAAATATAGGCGATCATCATGGTGATCAGCCACGAAGAGTGTCCTGAGAATATAATGCAGTGGCCCTTCATCTGGCTTCCGCATTACAGGATGACCCTCATACCATTCTCTCTTTACAGAACGTAACCGACCAGAAATCAGAGAAAACTGCAGTTAACACTTCTAATGATCAGTAATAAAATGTATCTTTTCTGTATTTCAACTGTAAGATGTTTTAAAGGCAAATACTAGTTGAAAAAATAAAGCATCTTTTGCACTGGCCACTCACATTGCTCTAGTGCAAGGTCTTTCATAGCAATTACTACATCCTGAACTGTTTTTGAAGTGGTAGCCGTGTTAGTTTGTGCAAGCGTATAGAGCAGGGGTGCTCAAACTTTTCGGGCCGTAGGCTGGTCACATGGTTCAGCAGGTTGGTCATGTGGCTCCTCCCACCAGAAGGAGAAGTAAAACACACCTGTGCGTGTGTAGAACATTGCCGTAAATACACCCGTGACTGTCATAAACACATTTACGACAGCATTCTGCACGTGTGCAGGGCAGGCATGTTTTACTTCTGTTTCTGGAGGCAGCACAGGCAGTGTGGGCCAGATGAATTACGTCAGGGACCAGGTCCGGCCCATGGGCTGTAGTTTGGGCACCCCTGATATAAAGAGTGCTCTCTGATATCCTGAACCATTAGAACCATGGTTGTACCATGCTTTACAGCATCCCGTTAGCACAGTAATCTTTCTATCTGACTGGCCATAGTAGTGTGTTCTAATGAGATGCCAAAGTAGTAAGCCTTTCTATGCAATCACCAAAAGAGACAGAGATTTGAAATCCCACTAAATATTAAAATTGTTGCCCAAATACCTTATCTAAACCAGCAGCACCACGGAGGAAGAAATTCCATTCCAGGCCCGTAAACTCTTCTCTCTGCCGCATAATCTCAATACACAACATGAAGCTGTAGATAAGTTTATGCTGTTCAAAAAGGCCCCGGGAAACATTTGTGTAAGTTGCATAGAGGGTCTGATTAAGTAGTATTTCCAATCGTAGCTCCAGGACATCATTTTTTTCAGATGTTTCAATGGTCGTGTTAAATAGCTGCAAGGAGGACAAAAAGTCACCTTTGACAAAACTGACCAGCAGCTCACCAGGTTGCCCACATATGTGCAAGGTATTTGATTATGTATCACATAGAACTAGTTTCCTAATAATAACCCAGTATTGTAATTGCTACTACATTTAAGTCACTTGCATTTTGAACATGAAGAGTACTGAGGAAGCAAGCTGAGAAAAGTAAAGCTTTATTTGCTTTAAGAAAAGATTATTCACTAATACTACAATTCTGTGCTTTGTAAGCCTCTGCTGTAACTGTAGTTCAGCTACTGTTTTAAACTTTTTTAAAAAGATTTATGAAAACTTAAGGACTTCGTTTTGCAGGATTGCAGTTATTTCATGATATTTGGGCTAGAAGCAAATACAGTAATACCTCATACAACGTCCAAACATGGTTCCACAAGTTAGGACGTTGTATGAATTCCAACTTTGTATGAGGCATGCAAAATCCTAGTTGCGATGCCTCATACAACGTCCAAATTATTGCCACTGATGCTTTGTATAACATCGTTCCCATAGCTGAGAGAGGGGAGGCGGGGGCTAGAGGCTGGCCCCAGCTGTAAGGCGGCCGGCGTGGCCCATAAGAAGACTTGCCACGCCGGAGTCTCGCCCCCACCTCCATGCTCTAACCAGGGGAAGCGACCCTTGGTGAGAGTGGGGAGGCTTTTGCAGACGTTTCCATGGTCATGTGGCAGGCATGACTAGACACTGGAGCGCACGGAACGCTGTTACCTTCCCACCAAAGTGGTCCCCGCTCTCACAAAAGGAAGAGAGAGAGAGAAAGCAAGCGCTGCTTAGCAGGCCAGCCAGCCACGGCCTTTCCTTGCAGCTCTTTGCAGGGACTGCTCCTCAAGCGGGGCAGAGCTGCTATCGTCGTGGCCGAAGAGGAAGAGACTGGTCGAGTCTCCCGCCGCCGCGTTCTCCAACTTCCTTCCACCCCAGAACTTGCTTCAATTCCTCCTCCCCGCCCGTTCCTCCTGTCCTGTTTGCTATTGGACGAGGGAGGTCGGGGCTGCTTGGCTCCATCGGTAGCAGCCATGGGGAGGCAACAACAAGCAGCGGACCAAGGGTGAGTCGGTGGTCGGCGTTGGATATTTTGGGGGTTCCCCCATGCTCACGCCGGCCACCTCACAGCTGGGGGCAGTCTGCTCACAACCAAGGGTCGCTTCCCCTGGTTAGAGTGGGGAGGTGGGGGCGAGACTCCGGCGTTGCAAGTCTTCTTATGGGCCACGCCGGCTGCCTTACAGCTGGGGCCAGCCTCTAGCCCCCGCCTCCCCCGCTCACAACCAAGGGGAGTGTAAAAACCCTAATGCCTCATACAACGTCCGGCGACAGTGTATGAGGCATCTTTTTTCCGGAAATTGGGCAACGTTGTATGGATCCGACGTTCTATGAAGCGGACGTTGTATGAGGTATTACTGTAAAGTTTAACAATGAAGGTGCAGGGGAATATGAAATAAAAATCAGAGACAATCTGGCAGACCAGCTTATTTCTGTAATAATAATAATAATAATAATAATAATAATAATAATAATAATAATAATAATAATAATAATAATAATAATAATAATAATAATAATAATAATAATAATAATAATAATTATTATTATTATTATTATTATTATTATTATTATTTTATGTCAGAGATTACTCTGGGTTAAAAGGATTTTTGCTGGAGAAACTCCACTCAGAGGACACCCGGATGAGGCTCCTTTCATGTCCCCAAGTGCAGCTCTTGGGTATCAAAACCTGACCTTCCAGTCTTTAGCTCAGCATCTTAACCACTAAGCCTCTGTGAGAAAATGTTTGTGAAATATGGACTACGACATCATTCTGCTAAGATGAATAATGAATTATTACTTGATGTCTACTTGAACAACAAAATTGCTAGGACTGCTTAGATACCCATTCAATATGTTACTTAGCAATTTACCTCCAGAATATCAAATTTTGCTTGAAAGGTGAACGGGTAAGAATCTCGCTTGTTAGGACAAGTATACTTGACTTTCCTACTGAAAAATACTTTTGGAAATAGGCAAGTGTGGCTCCCCTACTCATTTAATTTGCTTGCAATTTTATAAGGTAGCTGAATACAATAAAACCCCAACTTATGAATGCCTTGAGATATGAATTTCTTGAGTTACAAAATGTTTTTTCTTAACCTGAGGTACTGACTTATAAAAAAAAACAATTATGAAATGCCCCGGGTTACAAAAAAATCGTAACTTGAAAATTCAGTTTTTTAGCACTCAAAATGGCGCTGCCGCCATTTTGTGCACTAAAAATCACTCCCAGCCACAGTGGAAGAGTAAGAAAAGGAAGCAGCAGCAGCCAGAAGGTAGGAAATCTCTCAGTTTTTAATTTTATTTTTTTAACGCACGTCTCGAGTTACGAAATAGGCCAGGAAACCGATTTTTTTCGTAACTCGGGGTTTTACTCTACTTCCTCTTTATTCAGTTATACAATAAGACCCCGACTTACAAATGCCTTGAGTTACATAAAATTCAACTTACATAATGATTTTATGGTAAAACCATGTCCAGATTTACACGATTTCCTATGGGTTTGCTTTGATTTGCAGAAAGATTCTTTTTCCTATGGGTTTGCTTCGTGTTACATAAAAATTCATTTCCCTATGGGTTTGCTTTGATTTACATAAAAATTTCATTTTTCCTATGGGTTGCTTCTAGTTACTTTAAAATAATAATTTTTCCTATGGGTTTGTTTTGAGTTACAAAAAAAATCGATTTAAGCAAAAGCCTACGGAATTGGCTTTTTTTTGTAAGTAGGAGTTTTACTGTAATTTAATCAAAATTTATTGTACCAACCATTGAATTTGAGGATAAGAGCCCTTTAACATAATGAGTACTACAAAGGTACTATAGAACTCATTCCTAGTATACTTTCTTCCCTTTTATTAAATAATCACCCATTCTGAGGAAAAAAAATCTGAAAACTGTGTTTTCCAGTGTCTTTCTTTCTTTCAAGGAAGCACCCCTCTCTAGAAGTCAATAAATGCCCTAAGATTTCAGGTTTTCCACAAGTCTCTCCACAGTTCTGCCTTCATCAGAGTCACTAGAGTTTCTACCTCTTCTTTCCTCTCCTGTTAAATTGGTCCGACTCTGGCAACTGATGGATTCCGAGGGATTCCAGAGGGACCTGGGGCTGTTTGCTCTGGACTGGCAGGACGATTCAACTGAGACCTTAGTTGCCCTCTGGAAGGAAGAGGCGACGTTGGCCTGGGACGTAATCACGCCACTGGCCTGGGACGTAATCACGCCACTGTGGCCTCTCTGAGCCCACCGGTCTGACTCAGTTCCATGGTTTATGGAAGAACTGAAGGAGCTGAAGTGGGCAAGGAGATGCCTAGAGCGCTGTTGGGTGAAGACCCAGAGCAATCACGACCAAACACATGCTAGAGCCACTGTTAGATGAGGGTGGTGAAGCGCCAATACTTCACCACTCTTATTGCCTCGGCAGATAATCATTCAGCGACCCTGTTCCAGGTGACCAGGTCCCTCCTCGGTAAGCCTGGTTGGCAGGGCTCAACTGATGATTTTGCTGATTATCTGACAGAGAACTGCTCAGATTCGCTTGAGGTTTAACCCCAACATGGAGACAAGGGGTCTGGAGATACGGCGGGTGGGCACGTCGGTTGCCAGCTGGGCCGCCTGCTTTTGGTGCCCCCCGTCCAACTGGCAAAGGCCTCAGTGCTGGCCTAGCCCACAAAGCTGTGCCGGGAAGATGCAGAGAGCAAACGGCCCAGCTGGCAACAGGT
This sequence comes from Bradypodion ventrale, assembly GCA_035047345.1. Classification (NCBI taxonomy): domain Eukaryota; kingdom Metazoa; phylum Chordata; class Lepidosauria; order Squamata; family Chamaeleonidae; genus Bradypodion; species Bradypodion ventrale. Next base: position 135,286,422 of record JAWDJE010000002.1, on the reverse strand, counting down.
AAGTGGGGCGGAGGACAGGGACTGAGGGGGGAACCACGCCACCCACCCTGGTCTGGGAGGAGAAAGGGGGAATACAAACCCGCCCCCACCACCTGTCCCCCCCTCAGTCCCTGTCCCCCGCCCCACTTACCTGTTGCCGGCTGGGCCATTCGCACTCTGTGCCTCCCCGGCGTGGCCTTCTGAGCTGAGCCGCTTGCCTTCCGTGCCACTGTGGCCCAGCCTGAGGCACATAGAACGAGCGGACCAGCGGCTTTGGCGGGGCTGCGGGAAGGAAGGGGGCCTTGCTTGACAGAGGTAGGGTGCCCCCTTCCCCTCCAGGCGAGGGCCGTATATATGCGTGTGTGTGTTGTTGTGTTGTGTGTGTATTGTGTGTGTCGTTGTGTTGTGTATGTATTGTGTTGTGTGTGCGGTTGTGGTGTGTGTGTGTATTGTATGTGTGTGGGGTTGTGTTGTGTATGTGGGGTTGTTGTGTGTTTGGTTGTGTTGTGTGTGTTTGTGTTGTGTGTGTGTGTACCCCCCAAACCACCCCAACCACCAACACACACAAAAAACCTGCCTCTATGGACAAAAAATGCTAGTCACATTATAAAACAATTGAAATGCATTCCTAAGATCATATGCTTTGGAAGAACCCATTATCTATTTCATGGAGCTGCAGTGTACTAATGAAACATGTATTCTGAATAAGAATGATAACAATATGTGCCACGGTAGTTAATTAGAGAGGGCCATGAGTATGAATGACTTGAGAAGGTGAGGTCTCAGATAAGAAAGAAATCTGCCTAAAGAGCTAACATTAACCTGCCTCATATGAAATCATCAGATGACATGCCACAAAAGAGTGTGAACTATTTTAGTGGTTACTAATAAACTGGGTGCTTATTAAAGCTGTGGGGATAACTTAATGTACAGTATTCTTCTTCTTCTTCTTCTTTGAGTGCTGTATCACGAAGACTGTCCTGGGAACAATATAAAGCAGTAGTTTTCCACTTGCCTTACACATCACAATGTGTAATCCACTTGGAGACCATCACCCTTCCCTGTGGACTTCACTACTCAAGGCAGTTAGTCCTCAGAGTTATTATCAAGTTAGTTAATCTTCGCCTGACAATTGGTGTTGTGTCACTGGCAGTATGGTCTACTCTATTACCACAGCAGGACAACCTGGCGGCCAGGCTATAACCCAATGTATGGCACTCAGAAAATAATAGGTAGTTTGACAACAGCTGTTACAACTGGAAGTTATACACTACTGTCTTCTCTACCCACCACGTATTCTCTGCCTTTTCTGTTCAGAGAAGAGAATCTGGCATAAGTAGCATTTACCATATATGCCATGTTTCTACTGGGTTTTGTCCAAAAGAGGGGCTTACTCTTAAATCTCCTTAAAAGGACTTATATTTAAATGTGCTAACTGTAAAGCAAGACATAAAATGTATTACTTCTTCAAGTAATAAAAATAATGTTCCATTTGGATGAAGTGTTCCAGTAACACTTAAATAGTCTTTCAAAATTAAAAGGCTAAAAATTATCTTGCCAGTTCTGCAATTTAGTCCTTCAGTTTCTCATGTGCATAACCCAATAAGCCAAAATCCAAGGAAATAAAAAAGTTAGTTGGGTATTTTGCATTCATAAACAACAAACACTTATACCTCCTAGGAAATAATTTTCTTAAACTAAAAAAAAAGTGTAAATTCATATGTGCTGTGTGGGTATCTGCACGCCTGTACATTCTTCAAGGGAAAAAAAATAGCAATTGGGCATCTGAAGTATCTCTTTGAATTTTTGATATTGATTCACATTTGAAGCTGTGTAAACCATGCACTCTTAGGAATTTATGATTGCTCTTTCTTTGAAATTACTTAGGGAGCAGGGAGAAAGAAGAAGGAAAACAAAACTAACCTGTTTGAAATACTTTAAGGAAAACTGATACATTGGATCAATGTCTGACAGGCTTGCAACTACAAAATACATAACCGATCCTCGTGTGGCAACAGGACGGTATTTTTCACGTGCCACATTTATTTTTTCTTCTGTAGTTTCTGCTTCTACAAGCCTTACTTTGATGGCACCAGATGTAACCTAGAAATAATTTAAAATCATCACATATGAAAACTGAGTACAATACTTCCAAAAATAGGACACTTTTCCCAAGCAGCGTTCAGACTCAGAATGAATAAACAAGAACATATATCCAACTTTTATTGTTCTGTACCATCTGGTTGGCACTTATAATTAGTAGTTTATGAAAATGGTTAAAATGGAAGATAGCCTAAGGAATCCAATAAAACCATGTTGTGATGTTTAGCAGTAATAGTGTCATCAATTATAGCACAGGGATGGGAGAAGGAAGTTTTAGCAATCTTTCTCTCCCAGAAATTAATTAAATAATGCTGACCTCTTCATAATTAATCTAAGGCTAATTATATACACTAAAATATTATAAGTTAATTAATTAATTGGAAATTTTAACAATCTGTCAAAAGACATCTCTGGTGTATTGGTCTGAAGATAGTTTGTGAATTTAAATGACTTTACTAATTATAATTTTTACAGCAAATGTCTAAGTGACAGAATTTACCTAACAAATTTTTTATATTATTAAAATGTACAGAAGATTATGAGCCGAATTCAGCAGCAAAACATTAGAAAAAGATTATATGTTGTTTTTACTTCTTTTTTTTTGAAGACTATTGCATCTCAGTGATATTGTATAGTGGAGCAAAGTAGGAATTCAATCTCCTGGACTTCTGTGTTCTCCTGAAACTATGCTAGCACAATTCTCATTTGAGATTGATATGTTAAAAATTCCCAAACCAAACTTTGCCTCTACATGGCAGAGCCGTAGCCAAGATTATAGATCTGGGTGGGCAAATATTTATTCAGGGTGGGCAACAATGTCATATACTGGTGAAACTCGGAAAATTAGAATAATGTCCATTCACTTCACTTAAAAGGTGAAACAAATATATAAGTTATACTCACTACATGCAAAGTGAGATATGTCATGCCTTAATTCGTTATAATTGTGATAATCATGGCGTACAGCGTACATAAGATTATGTGATGATTATGGGGTACATGAGATTGGTGGGTTGAGGTTTTCATAAGCTGTAAGCCATAAGCATCAATATTATAACAAAGTAAGGCTTGGACTATCTCGCTTTGCATGCCATGAGTCTATCTCATATATTTGTTTCATCTTTTAAGTTGCATTACTGTACTGAATGAACATTTGCATGATATTCTAATTTTCCGAGTTTCACCTGTATATATATATGTCATATTTATAAGCAGCCAGGAGTCTGAGTGTGGGCAAACTACTAATTCAGGGTGGGCGACACCCACCCTGGCCACCCCCTGGCTACGACCCTGCTACATGGCAATAAATAATGTAACTCATGGATTGCATTTTATGTCTCCCTCTTCCAGTCCTTCATCAGCAAAACTGAGAAATAACATAACAAGGGGCAAAGCATGAACATATAGATGGAAAAGTTATAATAAACAGTATATTATAAAAGTTAAATACAGCTAAATACAATATATAATAATATATTAAAAGGAAAGCTAATTATTTGTATGATTTTTACTATGCACCCCCAAGCTAAGACTACATTTCCCAGATGCCTTCGTGCGGGTGAGTGGGTTGGTGGGACATCCTCCCTGCATTTTTGCGCTGGAGCTGTGCTTTGCTCCAACCTATATGGATGGATGGGAGGGAGCAGAGGAGCAACCAAAGCACTTGAGGAGAATCTGGGGGTTAGAGGCATCCGTTAAACCCAAGAGAGCACCCAGGAGAGGCAGTGTATGACCCTCCCGGGGGCCACAGGCCGGCCCCGTCACCTTCTCTCCCTCACCCACCCAGGCAGGTATTGAAATTGAACTTTGTGTTTATTACTTATTTTTCTGGCAGAAGAGCCATTTCTGAACAGGATGGAACCGCTTTGTGGGTGGGAAAGGCGAGCAGGACCCTGTGGGTGGTACTGCCCTTGGGAGGTTTCAGATGAGGGTTTGGTGGCGTGTGTGAAGAGGGGGCTTGCATGTCTGGGTTTTTGATCTCTGGGTCCTCTCAACGAAGGAGGAGGCAGCGACGGCGGAGATGACATGCCAGAAGAACTATACTTCCTTTACCGGGGGAAAACCCCCGGGCAAGGCTGGGTAATCAGCTAGTCCAATATAAATGAATAAAGAACTCTAGATCCAAATGCAAACATTTAAAATATTTCCTTTCTGCAATATTTCACACAGTTCCAGACCTGCAGTTAATTTTTTATCCCAAATAATGGGCTGGATTCAGATTTAGTCATGTTTTTGCTATTTTGAGGTACACATGACTTGTACACAATTTTATGAAGTTTTATGCACTCTGCAATTACAAAGGAAAGTCTTAAATTAGCTACTTCTATTGCCCCAATTATGTCAAATGGTTTACCCTAGCCATGACCAAATCTGGATGCAATCTAAATATAATTTTGCATTTGTAAGATGCCTCATGCCTTTGATTCCTGAAGTGTATTGATGAGTTCTTCCTTGTCTAGAATGTTCCCTTCTGATGTAAAAAGCATTTTTAGAATTTTGTCTTCAATGGCTTTTAGTTGATTCTTATCAGCATTGATTCTCACAATGAGCTGAGTTCTTTGGTCTTCTAGTTCAGGCCTTTCTAGTCGCACAACATCACTAGAACAAATGTCAAGAATGTACAGTTAATAAAGTGAGCGTCAAGAATGTTATATCTTCAATATAAGTAATAAAATTTAAGCCAATGTGTGTTATCCAACAACAGCTCCCACACTACTGAATGTGCATTTTCTGACACACATGGCTACCTAGGAAAATTTGAGAGCTGTGGTATGACAACACAAATTTGCACACATCTTTTACTAACTAATATTCCTAGACTCTATTTTCTATCTTTAGGAAAGAGTGCATCTGCTTATGTACCTCTGTTATTTGATCTTATTAAGATTAGGATATGTGCTGTCAATTCACTTCTGGTTTATGTCCATCCTATGGATTGGTAATTTCCTACAATTCACAGATATGTGTGCTATATATTATATATTGTACCAGTGTAAAGGCCCTGCATTGGCAATCAGTTGTTTCCAGGACCTAATCTTACTCATGGGGTCATGAGACTCCAATCTATATTCCAAGAAGATATATACCGTATTTGCTGGTGTATATGACGCATTGGGGTATAAGATGCACCCCATTTTTTCATGAATTTTTAAAATTAACTCCAGGAGCCGGGGAGGGTGGCCAGCAGTTGTGTGATGTGGGGAAATGGGCTTTAAAGAAGCCCTCTTTCCACCCCATTCCACCCCATCCTGGCCCAGTGGCTGTGGGATGCGGGAAGCCCATGGGGGGGGGTCAAAAGGGGTGGAAAGAGGGCTCCTTTGAAGTCCGTTTCCCTTATTCCACAGCTATTGACTGCTAGAAGCTGAGAAAAAAACAAGTTTTAAAGGAGCCCTCTTTCCACCCGATTTCCTCTGCTCTGGCTGCTGGCAGCCAACAGCTGTGGGATAGGGACTTCAAAGGACCAGCAGCCTGGTAAAGTGGAATGATGGTGGGGTGGGTGGGAGGGCTCCTTTGAAGCTGCCTGGCTGGCTCCAGCTGCTGCTAATGTTGATTACCAGTATATAAGACGCACTCTGGTTTTCAAGTGAATTTTAAGGGGGGGGAGTGTGTCTTATACACCAGCAAATACGGTATCTTCCTTAGTAAATATTTAGCAATTTTGGCTAACATTTCTCTAGTCACCTTATCATCTATATCCTTCAAATATAAAATTCACCAATTGACATACTTTGCCTATTTATACTTTTACATTTAGATGGAAGAATTTATCCAAGTTATTACATTTTGCATTAGTTCAAGACACTGAATTAGAATCACTTCATCCAAGTTCCTCAGAGCAACAAATTTCATTTGACTATTTGCTTCAACTGAATTTCCCGCTGTTTCATTATTACAGAAAATAGGCTACCACAAAACTGGAAGTCTCCTGTTAGACTTGGCTGTTTTTGTTTAATCCAGCAAATCACCCCACCCACCCCCCAATTTGATCTTTCAGGGACCAATAATTTGAACATCTAAACTTCTGAATAAAACAATGCAAAACATCTACAGAATTATTCATTGTTTTATGTAACCGCATCTAAGAATAGCATCGAGAAGCCACATCTTAATACTCTACTACAGTATTTGCCAAGGGTCTGACAGCTAAGAGACACCCCTTCATTCTGAATTAAATTAGAAACCCATTTCAAATTTATTCCTAAAAACAAGACCATCTGTCATACCCAGAAATCTCAATATTGTAGTTCTGGATAAATATAGAAAAATAGCACATGACATACACACCCAACAACTAGTTCTAAGAGAAAAGAATCTAAGAGTCAGAGATGGAGAACTCATTTTGATCACATAGTTCAGAGGGTTTAGACAGATACAGTAAAACCCCTACTTACAAAAAAGTCCGTTCTGTAGGCTTTTGCTTAAATCGGTTTTTTATGTAACTCGAAGCAAACCCATAGGTAAAGGTTTCCCTTGCTCGAAAGCCAGTCGTATCTGACTCTAGGATTCAGTGCTCATCTCTGTTTCAAAGCCCAAGAGCCAGCGCTGTCTGCTTCTGCAGATGTTTCCATGGTCATGTGGCGAACATGACTAGACATTGGAGCGCACGGAACACTGTTACCTTCCCACCGAAGTGGTCCCTATTTATCTACTTGCAATGTCTTGCTTTCAAACTGCTAGGTTGGCAGGAGCTGGGACAAAGACGGGAGCTCACTCCATCCTGCAGTACTCGGGAATCGAACTGCTGACCTTCCGTTTTATGTAAATCGAAGCAAACTCATAGGGAAATGAATTTTTACGTAACTCAAAGCAAACCCATAGGAAAAAGAATCTTCATGTAATTCAAAGCAAACCCATAGGAAACAGTGTAAATCGGGACATGGTTTTAGCACAAAATCATTATGTAAGTCGAATTTATGTAACTCGAGGCATATGTAAGTCAGGGTTTTACTGTACAGTACATGGTTTTGGAAGGAGATACAATCCTTACTAGAGATACACTGGGCGATAGAGAGAAGAGTAAATTAGTCTTCAAAAACAGCATACATTAGTCAACAATTTATTTGGGCACAGGTCCCCTAACCAAGGGGGCTATCTCCTTTTCCCAATTTCTCTCACTCCACAGACTTCCGCTAAAACCCTTTTTATCTTCCATTTCACTTAAAGCCACATTTGACACACTTACTGTATCTTACAATATAGCAATATTATAATATTAATTTAATTGTATTTGATTGTTTGTTTATATGTATTTTACTGATTAGTAGAATCATCTCAATGTCATCACAATTCCTCTTTTACAGTCACAATAAAGTGCGAGTACAGTATGCCAATTTTTTAGGGGATACTGGTGGCTGGGTTTGGGAAAGACAGGCCTGCTTTGTGAAGAGTCTGAGGGCTCCGATACATGCTACAGACATTTGATGAAAAGAATAGTGTAAACTGAGCAGACATTTTTTTTATTAAAAAAAAGGACAACACCTTAGCAGTTGATCTTCCAGGCCAGATCTGGTAACTGTGAAATTGATTATAGTTACTTTGATGCACACCTACAGGAGAAATACAGGAGAAATAATGGTTTAAGCATCAATATTTATTTTCTATAAATATGTAATCCATAAATCAGTGATGAATTTAGAGTTATTATGAATTATAGCTTCCCTCAAATATAATATCCCTAAATCTTGTGGATGGTCTTAGCCCTACTATATTCAACAGATATTTTTTGGAAAACGTCCTTAGAGGTCGTTAAACTGAATAAGACTGAAGTCAAAGAAGGAAAGGAACGAGAGTAAATGTAACAATCCAAGTCAGAAAAATCTGAGGATGACAAAAAGGGAAACACTCAGCAGAAGTGGTGGAGGAAAAATTCTGAACACGTGCAGCAAACACTGCAGCAGGTGAAAGAAATGGAGGGAGAAGGCATGATCCCTTTTGCCACGAGGCTAGTTGCTTGGGGGGCAGGGCTCCTGCCAACAGGCTTAGCTAGGTTGTAAAATCTTCTGAACTAATTTGTGCCTCTTTATGCCAGGACAGAGAATGCCTGGAAGGGTAAGTCACACAGACCCCCCCCAAAAAAAGAAACAGCCATATTTTCTATGCTATAAAAGCACCTTAGTTTTAGTAACTGAACTAAATAAAATGAAAATGGGGGGGGGGACCTTGATCTGTGAAAAAGTTAAAGAACTATCACCTGTATCTGCATGTTTGCCTTGTAAAACTGAAATGCCTTTGCAACTGATTTAAAGTATACCTAAGATTCCAAGAGCAACCAGGTTAAAACCTGCTCGTGTTCCTCAGTTCATTGCCAAACCAACCAAGCTAATGTGATCTGACGGAGCTTGAGAAAGTACTGACAACGCCTTTGCTACTTTCTACTGCAGTTATGTTGCTCATTAATTTTGAAAAGTTATACAGTGACCATGAGCTGGAATTGATTTCTCTATCTCACAGCAGGGCTGTGAAACCTTTAAAATACTACCTTAAGCTGCTATTAAACTGTTAACTTGGGTTTTTCAAGGTGCAGTGAAATCACCTTATATGTGTATGCGGTAAACGACATGCCCTCATGCCAAGTTCTCTCCTCCCCACCCTGCCCCACCAATACAAGCAAACATCACGACATTGTGTTATCATTCTGGCTGGAATCTTACCATTTACACCCACCCATGTAAGTCCCTCTGCCAGTTGATAGGTTAGTAGTATTTAATGTCACATAGTAAGATGCATGCTTTGATTAGTGACAGGAAATAAAATCCTTTTCATAAGGAGGGACACTTCTGAAATGTAGCGTAATGAATTTATGCCATAGCTACTAGCTGTGAAATGTACATGATGACAACATAGTGCAAGGAAGCATTGCTAAATCTTATGTTTTCTATTTTATATGCTTAAAATATTGCTAAAACTCAACCAACCTGGCTTGTCGTTCTATTTTACATTGTATCATGCAAAGCAGGAGCTCCAAAATTTCATTTTGCTCACTAGTCCTGTTAAATACACTCTCTCTCTTACAAATGTATACAAAATCAGTAGTATATTTAATAAATTATACTTAATTAATGTCTGGCTGGACATTCCACTACAGTAATGGAGTAGACTATACAGCCAGAGATTCAATGCCGAGTGTTGGATGGCGGTAAATAACCTGACTCCCTAAAGGGGCCAATGGCTATGGGCGGATGAGCCCCTTTAGGTGGGGTGATGGTCCCCTCCATGGAGGAAATGCCACTGGATACCATCAGATTGAGCAGAGAAGAAACCACTTCACTATTCTGATTCTGATTCCCAAAGGTCATGGAGGCGGAAGAGGCCATGCCAGATGGACTGGCTGTGAAGGCACACCCTGTCAATATCCTCAAGGCTGTGACAGTCCATTGCAGTCCCTGTGTTAAATCTTGCATGCCTCATTTCATATGTACTGCAAGAGCTCCGTGATCATAGTGTATGGGTTCACTTCATGGCAAGCTGGGATCCACCTTAAACAAATTCATGTCAGTGGCATTTTTTCTGAATGCAGGAAAAAAATGTATACTCAGATACGAGTAGCAGCTGATGATGACCTAATAAATATATCATTTGCCCTCCAAATAGGGAGTGACTGGTGCTATTTCTTGATACTGACAAAAAAATAAACAAATTCAAAAGGAAACCCTACTTTAAACTTCAAAAATACATGATCTATACCAGTGATGATGAAACATTTAGAGACCGAGTGCCCAAACTGCAACCCAAAACCCACTTATTTATTGCAAAATGCCAACACGGCTACAGGGGAGGGAGGAAACTCTCCCATTGGGCTGCTGGGCAGAGGGGCATGGCAAGCTCTGTGCTAGCGCAACCGCATGGGTGCCACAAAGAGGGCTCTGAGTGCCACCTCTGGTATGCATGCATATGAAATGAGGCATGCAAGATCTAAACTTTGAAAATGATACAGTACAATTATCTCCTTATCTATTAAGATATAAGCCCATTTGTGTTCAGTGTGCTTATTCCTAGGTAACTGCATGTAGGCTCATCATCCTAGTTATTATTATTATTATTATTATTATTATTATTATTATTATTATTATTATTATTATTATTATTATTATTATTATTATTATATATCGCTTTTCTTATACAAAATAATTCAAAGCAGTTAACAACATGAAAAATACAATAAGAAATAACACTATATACAATAAAACATATCAAATACAATATCAACAGTATCAAAAATACAAAAGCAATAAAGGCCATAAGTACAGGGAAAAAATATGCAAAATAATTACAATATCATAAGGCAAGGGAAACAAAATACATTAATCCAAAAAAGAAAATGGGTGGAGGTAACTCAATGACCAGAAACCAGTCTTAGAGAAAGAAATAGCACTTGATACAATAAAACATACAAAATACAATATTATCAGTATCAAAAACAAGTACAAAACGATAAGGACAAAAATATGCAAAAATTTACAGTTATCATAGGGCAAGCAAAACAAAATAAACTAATCAGAAAAAGAAACAGTCGGAGGTAAACTCCACGACCAAAACCAGCCTTAAGGATAATAGTTATGACTCATATGGGTATTCAGGGATACATTGCATGAATATACTATACCTCAGGTAAGTAGTGTGGGTTTGGCATTTTTGTTGTCATGTAGAATCTAAAATTTTTGTCATAATCTATGTCAGAATCTCCAAGACGAATGAGCAGTCTTCCACCAGCCACGAATGTTTGCTTCAAAAGAATGGGTTCCAGAGCGGGGTCAAGAGTTTCCCTAAGCTGTTAAAATGAGGGAAGCAGATTATGATACATTTGACATCCTATGGTAAACAAATATAGTTCAATTAAAGCACACAATTTCAATTGTTATTTCTGTTTATAGCCTGCTTTTTTCTCCAATGAACAAGGTAGTCACATGGCTACCCTTGTTTCTTATTTTATCCTCACAACAATCTTCAGGTTGAAAAAAATCTGACTGTCCCAAGGTTATTCAGTGAGATTCATATCTCAATGGGAACTTGAAATAGGGTTTCCTAAGTCTCATTTCAAGAGTCTGACTACCTGAACCCTCTCACTTTCTCAACTACATCACTGTGTGCAACTTGAAATATTGTTCTTGTGCTTCTTCCTTTCTTGTTATTTGGATAATCAGTGAGATAGGTTTTTAAACACTGTACCCCAAATAGCCACTGAATTAGATATGTATATAAAACCTAGGACCAGAGACACAGGCAGGAAGGGGGGGGGAGAATCCAAAATAGCCCAGTGAAGATTGTACATACTTGGTGCCCACAGAATATTTAATGACCATTATAGGTGGAAGGATGGAAAGATGTGTTGGGAAAATAAAATGGAATGTCTCAGAAGGCAGTCTGGTTGGCTGTCAATCAATCAGTCAGTCAGTCAGTCAATCAATCAATCAATCGTAACACCTTACAGCACAGAATTCTGTTACAGGGACATTCTGCATCTGTATATAATGGTTTCCCTTGCTTGAAAGCCAGTCGTATCCAACTCTAGGGTTCAGTGCTCATCTCTGTTTCAAAGCTGAAGAGCCAGCGCTGTCTGCTTCTGCAGACATTTCCGTGGTCATGTGGCAGGCAATACTAGACACCGGAGCGCATGGAACACTGTTACCTTCCCACTGAAGTGGTCCCTATTTATCTACTTGCAATTTCTTGCTTTCGAACTGCTAGGTTGGCAGGAGCTGGGACAAAGACGGGAGCTCATTCCGTCCTGCAGTACTCGGGAATCGAACTGCTGACCTTCTGCCTCCCAGTCAGCATCTTAGCCACTTGAGCCACTGCAGTCCCACAGCTGTATATATCTTTCTACATATATCTTTCTTAGTAATACCACTACAACATGTTAACTATCTTGCATACTATTGCAAAATAATATATACATGTTTTAATTAAAAGTAAAGAACACATTAATAAGTAGAATGACCATAGGCCTGGGGTTCTCAACCTACGGTCCATGGGCCAGACTCGGCCTGCAGCACCATAAGCGGATGCATTTACGACAGCCGTAAACGCACCCATGGCTATCATATACGCATCTATGACAGCCACTGACCTGTTTTATGGCAGCATTTACAGCAGGGGAAACAAAGTCTGACCTGCTCAGCTGTCTGAGGGGGCGTGGTCTGGCCCATGGCTTGAAAAGGTTGAGAACCCCCTGCTATAGACATTGTAGTTGCAGATAATGTGAAAGTGATTCTGAATGAGATTTGTTTTGTATATTGTGTTTGCAAACCTGCTCTCTAGTTTGTATGAATACAGCATAATTAGAGACTAGAGTGGGATTAGATTAAGTTTCTTAGCAGTTATGCAGACTCGTCAAATGACTTAACCGAACAAAGACGAAAAACATTAAAGACAAATCCACATTCAAAGAAATAAATACAAGAGGAGGCATGGGCCAGTTCCTTCCAATAGCAGCATGCCTATGAAAAGGATAAACCCCCTTCTTACCCTCCTCTGCAGCCCAAGAAATGTATATTGAGAGCTTTGCTTCTCAGAGAAGACACGAAGGAAGCCTCTACAAGTGTAGAGATCTTGGTAGTTAATCAGAGGGTGGTACTATGAACAGGGACCTGTGAATGAACTTCAATACCTTCTATTGATTCAAGCGGCCTACTCTACCTGTGACTCGCTACATTAAAGTAAATTGCAGTTAAGAGTAACTCCGCTTGAATCAATGGAACCTATGGAGGGGTTAACTTATCCCCATAGACTCAATAGGACTACTTTAATGCAATTTAAAAGACTAAGAAACAGGATTTTGGCCTATATCTAATAGCTATAAATAAAAGAACAGGAAATACAAAGTTAACATATTTTAACAATAAAATTTGCAAACCTCTTCTAGAAGAACAGGCAAGCCCAAACGAATAGCATTTTCTAGTGTACGCAGGAAACCAGAGTCAGTAAGCTTAATTATCTTTAAACCGCTTGTTGTTTCTTTGTTTCTTATCCAGCGGTTTGCCTGTGTATAAAAGGAAACTAGTTAAATATAATGATGAATATAAATGCAACCTTTCAACAAAATAACTCCTAAAAATTCAAACTCCCGTGGATAGTTTTCCTCGTCTTTTTAGGGGCATTACATAATCACAGAATAAAGCCATAGAGAATTGATTGGCTTTTCCTTTTTGACATGACCTTTAGGAATAGAGTGAAAATTCAAAGTAGAAGCATTCAATCATGCTTGAGAAGTAGGATCAAAGTGGGCAACAAGTACAGAGTACTGTACTACAAGTAGGATACTGGTCTCACTTACATTCTCCTTTCTTATTCCCCCTACTCCCCACCTAAGAGTTACAATGATAATACGCTGCCCTATGCAGCTGAGAAGTGAACACAGAAGGCAGCAAGAAGGTTTTGTCAAAGTTTTAGAAGACAAATGTTAGTGCAGAGTGTTGGTAGAAAAGTTCCTCATTCTCACAAGGCACAAATACAGGGCACTGCCAGCACATTGGCATGGAGGTTGGATCTTCCTTGTTAGACAACTGCTTAGTACCCTTTAACTGGTTGTTACAATAGTCCCATCCCTTTCCTGCTTCTCTGTTAGTTCTAGATAAGAGTTTCCCAACGTTTGGTTTTTGGACTTCAATTCCCAGAAGCCTAAGTCAATTACTTATAACAGGGGTTCTCAACATTTTCCTGTTGTGGACCAGACCACACACACACACACACCCCAGCTGAGCAGGATGGACGCGTGGTTCCCCCACCATAAAACGTGTCCGCGGCTGTCGTCAACGTGTTTACAACAGCCACAGGTGCATTTACAGCACGTTTTTGGCTGTTTTTGCAGCCTCTGCTCCAGTGGCTGTGGGAGCAAGGGCGGAACATTTTTTGCTGTTTTCGCCACTTCTGCTGCTTCCAGTGGTGGTGGTCCACATGAAATGATGCCGCAGGCCAGGACCAGCCCGCGGGCCATAGGTTGCGAACCCCTGACATTACATACTTTCTCCAGCATGAATCTGGTATACAGTACCTTTATTTATTTTTTGTAGCTTTTGTATAGCATAGATGCCTGTAAAGTAGTTTTAGCACAATTTTGTTACGTTTAGCAGGTATTGATCTATATGGGTGAGTAATTCATAGTTTTGTCCATACTTTTTCTGTTATATTAATATTCAAGTTATTTTCCCACACCATTCTACTTCTCATGATATTATCATATTCTTTATATATAATGCTTTTATACATTAATGAAGTTACTCTCCTTTTTATTATCTTTTTCTATACAGCATTTTTTTCTAATTTTATAAGGTCTCTTCTAGGGCCTACACTATTTATTTATTTGTCTGTTTGTTTATTATGTTTATATCCCCATTCATCCAGGATATTCTCCCACTCTGGATGGCATACCACATATTTCAATTGCAAAATCTCTTATCTATGTTTGATGAAGCCAGTTTGTTGCTATTTGGGTGGATTTTCGTTCTAGATGTTTAACTGAAATTTGTACAAATAGATCTCTGGCGCCATGAATTCCTATTTCCTTCTACTTTTTTCTACTGCATATACATGTCATATTTAAATTTAGGACATTCCTCAAGTGGGCACAAGGGAGATCTAGGAGGAGCAAGGATTCTCATACAGTATGCCTATTCCATATTCGCAACAACTTGCCAGTAAAAGGATTCTGTATTTTATTCCCATTTCATAGCTGATTTAGAAGAGGCCTCTGAGGCCATCAAGTACAACCCCCCTGCTCAATTCAGAAATTCAAAATGAAGTAGATTTGACAGATGATTGACTGGGTTTCTCTTGAAAGCCTCCAGCATTGGAGTGCTCACCACCTCCTGTGGTAAATGGTTCCACTGTCATACTGCTCTAACAGTTAAGAAGTTTTCCCTGATATTCAGCCTATACTGTATCTGGCTTCCTCTAGTTTACGCCCATTATTATGTATTCTGTACTCTGAGATGATACAGAACAGATCTTGCCCCTCTTTTTATGACTATCTTTCAAGTATTTGAAAAGAATTCTGTCTCTATCATCTAAGGTTTTAGCTGGACTAAAAATAAGAATTTTAGTAGAATGTGAGCTTTTCCTGATGCTATTCTTCCCAGTATTGATAAATTTAGTTTGGTACAGGTATGTTTATTCAAAAGAGTTTAGACATTTGATAATTAATTTTTAATCCTGTATAGCAATTAAACTCTTTTAATAGTTGTTTCAGTATCTCAATACTTTTTAGCAGTTTTTCCAAAAATAAAAGCATATTATCGCCATACAAACTATTTTGTGCTGTCTTTTATATATATTATTCCCTTAATATTATGTTTTCATAATATATATATAGCCAGTTGTTAAATAGTCAGTGCAAATAATGGGGGGAGGGGGGATCACCTTGTCTTGTCCCTCTATGCAAGTCAAATGTATTCAGATCTATACCGTCAGTACATACTGTCACCTCTTTGTATAAGGTTAAAAGAAATGCCTCCCCTATTTTAATTTTTTTTATTAACTTAAACATATACCACCATTCCACCTGGTCAAAGGCTTAAAATGCATCTAATGAAAACACTGGTAATTTCCTTTTTTTTATACTCACTATATATATAACATTTAGTACCCTACAAATTGCATTGGACATCTGCCAACCTGGCATAAAGCCAGGTAATGAAGCTATTTGATCTTTGCACCAGTATGGATAAAAAAATAATAATCATGATTTTGTAATGCTATTGGTATGTGCAATGGCATATGGATTTTTTTCTGCTTTTGGCACAACCATTATTCTAATTGTTTCCCCTCATTCTGCTACTATTCTTCTTTCAATATTTAATTATATAATCTCAACAGATGTGCAAAAATATCTTCCTCCCATATTTTATAAAAAAAATGCTGTAAACCCTTCAAATCCTGGTGTTTTCTTTTATAAGTTTTGTAGTAGCTGTTTTTAGTTTCAGAACTGTTATTTGGGAATTCAGATGATTTTGTGATTTTCTAAGATTTTTCTAAGATTGAATTAATTGGTAATGAGTTTACAAATTTTTAGTATCTCTATTTTTTCTATTATTTTGATGCACAGACATTTTTACAATATTCCATAGAGGTTGTTACACATTGAAACCCCCACCCCCCCAATATATGCAAGTTCAGTATCCATGGTTGTTTTTTAAGTGAAATGCATTTTCCCATAGGAATGCATTGAAAACCAAATACAGTGGAACCCCGAATAACGACAAAACTTGGTTCCACAGGTTGTGTCGTTATGTGGTTTTTTGTCGTTGTCCGGTGCATGCATTGGACAACAAAAAAAGCTGCTTTCCCCCAAAGCATACACTGTGGGGGTTGGCTTTTAGATAGGGCTGGGTGGGGGTGCCAGGCACCCCCACCCAGCCCGATCTAAAAGCCAACACCCCAAGCGGAGCCTGTGGACCCGGCGGAGAGGGGATGCCCCCCCGGCACCCCGATATTAAAGAGGAAAACTGGGCAGTTTTTCCTCTTTAATGTTGGTGTGTCCGGTGGGTGTGATTCTGCGAAGCCCTGATCCTGATGCCTCGTTGTAGTCGAGAAAGTCCCCCAGACTTTTCCATTGCAGTGAGGCATCGGGGCATCACAGAATGGCGGGGACAAAATGGGTCTGTCCCCCACCCCCAACCCTTCCGAAGCCAGGGGACCCGGCAGAGAGGAGATCGCACCCCAGGACACCCAGATATGAAAGAGGAAAAACCGGGCGGTTTGTCTGATCCCCAGGTTGGTTTCGGAGGAGGTAGCCGGCTTTTAGATCGGTCTGGGTAGGGGTGCTAGGCACCTCCACCTAGCCTGATCAACAAGCTAACAGCCCACGCAGGGTGTTGGTTTTTAGCATACCTGTCAAGTTTTGTACATGAAAATAAGAGAAATTGTAGACCACGCCCTTCTCTCCCAGGCCACGCCCCCTCCTCCCCAAAATCTAGGCACATCCCAGAGCCTAGAAGAGGAGGAGCCACAGAGAGGAATGTTAAGTTCCCCTGGTGGAGGAAGAACCACCCCATAGGCACGACTGCTTCCCCTCACAGGGAAAAAGGCAGCCAGGAAGCCAGGCTTACTGCAATAATTCTATTCTAAATTTCCCCCTATTCTCTTCCTATTCGACTGCATTTCATATTATGGTGATTTTTCATGGAACTGTTTTTTACATTTTAATCAGTTAATTGTCTACTGTCTTAGCGTTTTGTGCCTCAATTTCATTTTTAAAAACTCTGTATTTAAGAGAAAACCATGGAAGTATCCTGTTTATGCTGTATGCAAATATACTTGAAGCCATCTCTCCTAGAATAGAATTATTATAGTAAGCCTGGCTTGCTGGCTGCCTTTTTCCCGTGAAGGGAAACAGTCATGCTTATGGTGTGGTTCTTCTTCCACCAGGGGGAGCCCAACACTCCTATGCTCTGCATACCTGTCAACCATGGCTCCGGAAAATCCGGGACCTGCGCAGAACGGTTCTGTGCAGCTCACTTTTTATGCATGCATAAAAGCCTTCTATGCATGCGTAAAAGCGACTTGCGCAGAACCATTCTGCGCAGCTTGCTTCCACGCATGCATAGAAGGCTTTCACGCATGCGTAGGCTTCTACGATCCCCTTCTGCACAAAAGCCTTCTACGCATGCGTAGTAGGATTCTACGCAAGCGTAGAAGGGTTCTACGCAAGCGTAGAAGGGTTCTACGCATGCATAGAAGTGAGCTGCGCAGAAGGGATATGCAGTAACGCCTTTCCCCGCTGCCAAATTCCGGGGTTTCGGCAGCTCCAGGCAGGGAATGGTGAAAATCGGCGCCGAAAAGCGGGAAATCCCGGCCAATCCGGGAAGGTTGACAGGTATGATGCTCTGGTATGAGCTGCACACCTCATGAATAAAGATATAACACAATAACAGATGGGAGCTTTACATGCCCCTGGATTTTTTTTAAAATATGGGAAATTGTAAAAAATACATGATGGTGGGAAGAGGGGCTCTAAATTATGGGGTTTTCCTGGTCAAAATGGGATACTTGACAGGTATGCTTTTAGATCAGTCTGGGTAGGGGTACTAGGCACCTCCACCCAGCCCAATCTACAAGCTGACATCCCGCAGTGTCTGGGAGGGTGGGAGGACTTATTCTGCACTGTTCCCACCTTCCTAGCACCTCCCTGGGCCGCTCAACAGCTGAGAAAAGTTGCAGCTGCCATCTTGTTATTTTTAAACAAAGAAAATAAGATGGCAGCTGCAACTTTTCTCAGCTGTTGTGCAGCCCAGGGGGGTGCTAGGAAGGCAGGAACAGCGCGGAATATGTCCTCCCACCGTCCTAGATGCTGGAGAGCTGGACTCAGGGACAGACAAACAGGTAGGAGACCAAAAACAATGCACCGCATAACGACAAAATGACGCTATCTGGTGCATGACTTTTCTAAAAATATAGCGTTGTTATCCGGTTTTGTCATTATATGATCATGTCGTTATCCTGGGTTCCACTGTATTCCATTCTGGACCTCAGAAAAAAGTCAAAAAACCATTTTTTTAATGTTCAAAATTCTTTATGAAGTGCACTTTAACTGCATAAATTCTGTGCAGGGACATGGTAAATCAAGCAATAACATTTCAAACATCAAACTTCAACTTTCAAAACATCACATATCAAGAATAAAAAAGTTTTAAAAAGAGTCTTTTACAGGGTACCTGTTCAAAACTCATTAATAAAGTGCTCTTTAAAGGCATTCAGAACCACCCCCACCACCCCACACAAAACATAATGGTGATTAAAAACCATGCAAAAATGTTAGATATACAAATGCCCCTCCAAAATTTCAAACTAAAAACGCTCCAAGAACAAATAGAAAATGGCTGCCACACTCCATTTTAATTATTATTATTTTAATTATTGTTTATTACATTTATACCCCGCCTTACTCGCACAAGTGCGACTCAAAGCAGCTTCCAACAAAAATAAATACAATATACAGATATGATATACAATGATACAATCTGTCACTTTTTTATTATTTAACACTCTCTTTCTCTCTCTCTCTCTCACCCTGTTTACAACCAGGGAGCACCATTTAATAAAGTAATCCCCTCAAACTCCATTTTAAAAAACCTCAAACCCCCCTTAAATCCCCACAAACGTTGAATCAAATACAGTGGAACCCCGTATAATGAAAAAAGTTGGTTCCACGATGTCTTTCATTAAATGATTTTTTTTCGTTATACAAAGCATGCCTCATATAACAAAAGTCCCTATGGGATGCATCATACAATGAAAATCTCTATGGGGAAAATCGTACAACGAAATTTTTTTGTTGTATGATGCATCCCATAGGGATTTTATTGTACGATTTTCCCCTGTAGAGATGCATTACTTCATATAACAAAAAAATCATTATACAGGGTATAACAGTTAGTGCAAATCCTCTTCGTTATACGAATTTTTTGCTATACGAGGCATTCATTATGCGGGGTTCCACTGTACTCCCTACCTTTGCACTGCTTGAGAAATCCAAAACTACTCCAAAAAATCCAGTCATGGAACTCCAAAAATCGCTTCAAAAAACGTCCTCCTCCACACTCTCTCCTGACTCACAGACTCCCAGGCACAATGCAGGGAGAAGTTCCAGTCGGTGTGATTTTTAGTTGCCACACAAAGGTGCTGTTTCCTGACAATTCCAGTCGCTAAGTGAATTAGTCGCTCTATGAGCTGTTTGTTGTGTGAGGGTTTACTGTATGCTGTTATTTGTGGGGTTTTTTAAAGATATCTGTGGGAGGTCTCAGGCCTGGAGGGAAGGAGCAGCAGCTGTGTGGCTTGGGCAGCTACAAAACCAGCAGCGGCGGCGGACGCTCCCTTGGCCAGCCGGTTTGGAGGGAAGGAGCAGCAGCTGCTCCTTCCCTTGGGCAGCAATAAATGCCGCCGCCACCTCCAGACGCTCCCTCGGCCAGCCGGCCTGGAGGGAAGTGGCCATAGTTGGTGGGGTTGATTTTACAATGATTTTCTGTGTATTGTTTTTGAAGTGTTTTTGTATTATGATTTGATACTTTGTAATGGTGATCTTTTTCGAAATGTTTCTGAAATGTTTTTTGTAATGTGGTACCATGTAATTGTGATATTTTGTTTCGTTGTTAGCCGCCCAGAGTCGCTTTGCTAGTAGGGCAGCATACAAGTTGAATACTACTACTAGCTGCTGCTGCTACTACTACTAGCTGCTGCTACTGCTGCTGCTGCTGCTGCTGCTGCTGCTACTACTACTACTAATAATAATAATAATAATAGTGTACCCCCTGTGGGTAGGGGGAGAAACCTGTACTATCTGCTGCTGTGATGTCCCCATGGGTACCTAAGAGACCCTCTCTGGCTGACCTAATGCCACTCCTGGGTCCCCATTCTAACGTCAGTGGGTCCTGGCACTCCAGCCAAGGGGAAAGTGTGCCCCTTCCTCTTTTCTTGCTCCTGAGCTGGGAAACACCGAGAAGGGCAAAAACTAGGCAAGATCGGAATGCCTGTCTTTACTCTTCAGTAGCTGTTCCCTGACTAATGGAGAGTGTAAGGTCACTGGATAGAGCATCCCAGAATAGCCAGTAAATGTTGGAGGAATCAGCTTTGGCTTGCAAATAGAAAACTTTATTGAAAAACCAAACCAAACAGGATGGTATAACAAGGATTGACAGGTGATACACATGCACACCCTAAGAAATGGAACCCGCACCCAAACAAGGACTCCTGGTCAGGATACAAAACAGCCCGATTTGGCAATCTAAAATGAAAAAGAGGGAACAACCCTAAAGGCTTCCAAGAAGCTTCTGCCCTTCCTGAAAGGAGCAAAAGTGCAGGACCAGGCAAAAACCGTTTGGCAAAGCAAGTGCACCAATTTTTCCCTTAACAACACATAACTAAAGCTGTTGACACTCCTTGTGGATTGGATCAGAGAGCCATTTTAACACACTGGCGCTTCGACATCAGAAGCCTAAACCCTAACCCAGTGGTTCCCATATGGGGCCACGCCGCACAGGAGGACTTCAATCCCCAGAAGCCTAAGTCAGTACCTTGGGGCTGATCAGTGCTTTGGGGAAATGACTTAGGCTTCTGGGAATTGAATTTCAAAGACCAAAGGGTGGAAAACACTGCCCTAACCAAACCCATGTTGTTCAAAGGGGAAAATTATACTCCTGGTCCCATATCCTAAAATGGTTTGCAGACAAATAGGATTTAGGGTGCAAAGTCACACGGACGTTCTTCTGCCTAGCTACAGCCTACCCCAAGTGTGGGCTCATCCCTGCACAGGTGTTTGCTATAAGTATGTCCTCAGCTTGACTAATTTCAGCCAAGGTTAGAGCTGACTCCCAAGCAGATAAAGAGATAGCATACCAGTGCTCCTCGCCAGCTGCAATGTTTCCCTTTCAACCCCCTTTAATATATGCTCTAACTTCTTCAGGGCAGTTTCTTCACAAGTTCTTACAGAGACAATTGCCCCTTTAGTAGATTTCCTCTTTACAGCTTATGATAACAATTTGATATTTTATTATTTCCACGTTCATAATAACTTATATTTAAATAATTCACTGAAGCTTGAGTTCTTCTTATATCTAATGCTTCTAACTCTGTTTTAGCTCTTGTTAATTAATTCTCTGATTACTTTATTAGATTCTGATTTCTTATGTTCCTCTATGAATTGCTTAATTTTATCCTTCAATTGATTTTGCAGTTTAAACCTTTTTTTAACATTGACCATTCCATTAATAATTTGCCTCTTAAATATAATTTAAGGTATCCCATAGCCAGTTTCATTCCTTCTTTATCATCTATTTCATAAAAAGCCCCTTAATATCTATTTTAATTTTTTAAAATAATTTCTAAATTTGTGAATATATTGGAACTTAATCTCAAAATTTTAACTTTATTCTTTAGCCTATCATTAATCCAAAAAACGTTTATTGAGGTATGGTCAGATTTTATAATTGGAGAAAATTTGATTTTTTCTGAATGTGGTATAAGCAATCTTGTTATGCTGCTCATATTTTTAAAAAGAATTTAGTAATACTCAAAGAGCACCCATATTCCTGATGGGTTAACTGATTAAAATATAGCAATAGATCAAATATTTTGTAGCAAGTCTTTACCTGATCTTGTGGATCAATCATGAGCGGCCAACGTCGCCCCCGTGTTACAAGAATGCCATTCTCTGTGGAAACATAGTCACGTGGTAATCCATCAGTGTTCCACTGTCGAATTTCATACGGATCTCCCAAAATATTTATAAGACTGAACTCAGAACTGATTGGAATATCTAGATCCTTACATTGTTTGATCCAGCGCTCTATTAACTGAGATGAAGAAAAGTACCCAACAAAGATTTTGGGTGGAGGGGATGGAAAATAAAGAATATTTTTTGTTAAGGCGTTTTAAAGATACTTTAATTGATCAGACCTACAAGTGACTTTTTCTAAGCACTAGTAACATTAAGTACACATGATATAACTGAATCCTTATCAACCCACAGACTATTTGATCATCTCCATTGATACCACAGAATAGTATGGGACAGAAATGTCACAGGTGGATTAAGGAGTGGAAGAACTGTGCTTTGTTAGTAGTGGGGAGCAAAATGAGAAAGATCTGACTCCTATCTCATTGGTAAAGATCTGCTTACCTCTTACGGTCTGGCTTTTCCAGGACAAAAGTCCTTGGTTGAATGAAGATACTACATGGGGCTCTACATGGGGCTGCCCTTGACGACCATCCGGAGGTTGCAGTTGGTCCAGAATGCGGCTGCTCGGGTGGTGATGGGGTGTGGGCATTATGCTCATGCCTCACCACTGCTTCGGGAGCTGCACTGACTTCCAATTTGCCTCCGGGTGAAATTCAAGGTGCTGGTCATTACCTTTAAAGCCCTACATGGTAGTGGGCTAGGATACCTAAGAGACCGCATCGCCCCAAGAATGTCTGTCCATCAAACCAGAGCGGACCGGAGGGGCTCTCTGCTTATACCATCTGCTAGAGAGTCCCGTCTCTCTAGCACACGAAGGAGGGCCTTCTCTGTGTCCGCTCCGGCCTTGTGGAACCTCCTGCCAGTGGAACTAAGGCTGCAGATGGAATTGCTGCCCTTCAGGAAAGATCGGCAAACATGGCTGGCGGGGCAGGTGTGGGGTCCTGAAGATGTTGTGACCCCCACCTGCTGGTTGGTTTAATATCAAAGTAATCTTCCACTTTTTAATGTGTGTGGGGTTTTAGTGGGGTAATTTGTTTTAATGGGGTTGTTCTTGTTTTAAGATTGTATGTCGCCCAGAGTCTCTGTGAGTTGGGCGGCTATATAAATATGAATATAAATAAATAAATAAATAAATAAATAAATAAATAAATAAATAAATAAGATACCAACTAACTGGGTGGTACTGGTAAGAACCATGGCCTGAATCCTATTATTTACATTTGACGGTGGAAGTCAAATGGCATAAATCATAGCGGTGAACTGCCCCCTAATTAGTTGAAATCTGTATACTTCTTTGTATACCAATTGCATGAGTTGATGTGTGCACAGAATACAAGCATTGACTTCTTAACTAGTGGCAATTTGGCACTATGTTTTTTGCTTGCTCTCCTATTCTAGCACATGTACGAAAGAAAATTCTGGCTGATTAGTAGGGGCAGGAATTGGAACAAATAAGGTAATTCATTTAGAAGACAAATAAACCTTCCCAGGTTTTTGGAAGCTTCACCTTTAATTTTTAACCATTTGTATGATTTTTTATTTCCACCAAAAATAATATGCATATTACTGTATCTCCAGAAAACATTCCAATTTTAATGCAAACAATGCATAAAGAAAATAAGTACTTGCCTTCGTTCAGCAGAAAGATATATCTGCACTAATGAGTACAATGCATACCTGTCAAACATCCCGATTTTGCCGGGATTACCCCGTAATTTGACGTCGATTGACGTCATAACCCGCCCCGCGCTGCCAAAACCCCGTAATTTGGCAGCGGGGGGTGACGCTTTCCACGCATGCGTGGAAAGCAAACTGCGCACAAGCGATCTGCGCAGGTCCCGTTTTTCCGGAGCCGCGGGTTGACAGGTATGGTACAATGCATATATTTCTCATGCCTGAGGACTGGAGCTGATTAGTCAATGCTACCATTTGTTCAGCTGGGGTGAGGATTTCCTACTGATTTCTTTCCCCAAACAGACAACTAACGGCATTTGAATTGTTGGGAAATGAGCACTGCCATACATAACTAATAAATTGAACAAGAGATAAGGAATTAGATTCCTTTAGATTAGGGATGAGGTGAAGGTACCAGATAGACTGATAGCCAGGTGGATTCAGATGATCCTTCCAACATCTCTTTTCTAAGAAATACTGGATTGCTTCAATATCTATGGTTCTTCAAGTGATCATCTGTGAACACACCCTTTGGGGTCTTTGTGCCTGTGCAGAGAGACTTTCAGAACTCAGAACCATACCTGTCAACCGTGGCTCCGGAAAATCCGGGACCTGCACAGAACGGTTCTGCGCAGGTCGCTTTTTACGCATGCATAAAAGCCTTCTATGCATGTGTAAAAGTGACTTGCGCAGAACCATTCGGCACAGCTCACTTCTACGCATGCATAGAAGGCTTCTACGATCCCCTTCTGTACAGAAGCCTTCTGTGTTCTTCGCATGCATAAAAGCCTTCTATGCATGCGTAGAAGCAAGCTGCACAGAAGGGATGTGCAGTAACGCCTTTCCCCCCGCTGCCAAATGTCAGGGTTTCTGCAGCTCTGGGTGGGAAATGGCGAAAGTTGGCGCCGAAAAATGGGAAATCCCAGCCAATCCGGGAAGGTTGACAGGTATGCTCAGAAAAGAGCTGAAGGTCCAATATTCCCAAAATTGAGACCCTCGGTTTTGGTCTGCCATAAGAGCAAAAAGTGGGACACCAAGAGGAGAATTCCAATAACCAACTGATGAATAAGTTTCTGAAGTAACCCATTGTTCTTCTTTATCACCTCTGAGATTCACAGTATTTAGAGACTGATAAGCTATTTTACTGGAGGTGGGTGGTGCCAGGTGAGAACAGAGAAAGAACCACTCTTCCAGAAGCTGACCGGAGTCGCTTCGGTGAGGGGTCAGCGATACAAATGTGAAAAATTAAATTAAGTAAATTCTAGTAGATGCATATGCCATAGAATGTGCATCCAGATGACAATGTCCTACAGACATCAGAGGTTGAGACCATCCTGCTGCTCAGCAGATGTCTCGAGGGGTCCCTCAAAGTGCCATTGTGGACGCTGCCAATGCTTTTTAAAATGGCTTTTCAGGATGAACAGGAAAAGCAGCAGAGCAAGTTCATATGCCAAAAGAAATGCAAACCACCATCCTATAAACAAGATGCTGACCACAAGCTGAAGTACTTTTGTGATGTCTGGCATAGCATATAGAAATGGTTAGAATATCTGAAAGAGGTAGTTCTGTGATTATAAAAGACAACTACAATGCATACATTCAGTATGTGAAAAAATCATTCTTAAGAGGCAACTGGGCCTGTAGCTCTGGGATGTGAATGGAAAAAACCTGAGGAACTCAATCTGTTCTTGCTGCCTTTTGCTCAATAGAAAGAGGTTTAAGTAGGATTTGGTCCGTAATGGTTTATCAGCATACCATACCATCCAGATTTTCCGGAGGCATGGTGAGAGCACACCTGCCTTAAAAAGCTACAAACAAGTGTGTCCGATACATTTTCTCCTCTCTCTGTTGACTCTTTTTTCAGGTTTTGATCACCTAAAAACTGTAGTGCAATGGCACCAAGCTTAGGAAAGAAGGAAGGATGAAAGAAGACCCAGGCACCAGGTTTGGAGATAAGAGGATTCAAATGGCAGCTGATTTCCTAACTGCTGTTATAGCCACGTGGCATGGCTTGAAATAGAATGGCCACAAACCGCTCTACATTGGCTCAAGCAATTATAACAACTGAACTAATGCAATTTTATTCACTACAGGGGTGGAGCAGGAGCCCTAGCACCAGAGTGGAAAAACTGGACTGGGGGAAATTTCTAAGATGATTCGCAATGAGTTGTATGCCATGCAAAGCTCACTGTCCCAATCCCAGAGCATTTCCTGTATTATTTGCCAACGTAGTTGCCCCTGAGATCATAACCTCTAAGAAAACTGAAACAAAGTCTCTGGGTGGTGGTGGTGGTGGTTCAATTGCCAGTTTCCAGAATAACTACTTTTGTCAAGGCATTACACTCCAGTAGTTTATTGTTTCTACTCAAGCTGATACAGCTTGAAGAGTACATTTATACACGCTTGTAAATGACTCTTTTCAACCTGGCAACTATTTACACAGCTTTTCAAAATGATATTTCTTCCTCTTGGATCTAGGCCACTGTTTTCAAATACAGTAATACCTCGGATAACATTTGCACCAGATAACGCTAAAACTGCAAAGTTAAGCAATCTGGAAAAAAATTGCATCGCATAATGTTGAAATCCTATGGGATGTGTCACATAACGTTAGCTGAAGCCTGTGCCGGTCACAATGTATCTCTATGGAGTTTTAATGTTATGCGATTCATCCCATAGGATTTTAACGTTATGCGATGCATGTATCACATGATGTTAAAAATCAGATAATGCTAAGACTCATGGAACCAAGTTTTAGCTTTATCCGGGGTTCTACTGTACATGTCATCAGCAGATAATCATTTCACTAAACTGCCGTTGCTTAACATCAGTGCAAAAAAGAGTAAATAGCTTTCTATGAAATACACTATTTTTATATTTGAGGGGAAAAGTAATGACATATGGTAGGATTAAAAAACAAAACATAAACTCACCAGCAGTCTATAATGTGCTGTGAAAGCTCCATAATAAGCTACACAAGCTGCAGCTATGAACACATTTCCGGTGATGTTTGAAATCTCAGCTTCAAAATTCAAAATGCTCTCTTCCCACCGGACCTGTTCGTCTCCTAATGCAGCTGTAAGTTTTCCAGCTCGATTAAGACGAGCTTGAGTCAGTGCCATGGTCCTTGCTAGACAGTGATAACATTACCAGAACATGGTCATTATTTGTTTGAAACAGTAATTTATTTCGCTTAACTCTTCTCACCATTTTTACCTGATGAAAAACTGCATTGACCCCTTCTTCACGGGAAGAACAGACCTCCAGGGTCAGCAAGACAAAGCAAAAACCAAGTAATACAAAAACTTTCACAGCACTATTTTTCTGTAAAGGATTCATCTTATTTTTTTGTAATACCATGACCAGAATCAAGTGAATCAATTCCTTACTGACAATTTCAAGCTGAGACTTTTACAATTTTCTCTTCACCTTGTATTTATATCTTTATCTGAAAACTGGAATCAGGTATCCAGGTCTGTGACTTTCCAAATAACAAACATGATAGCATACCAGATATATAAAGGCTAAAACAAACTCTCCCAACAAAATTAGATGGCCCTTATGCAGCATTTAATCATTTCTCCCATTTCTTTTAAAGTTTTACCCTCTAGATCTGAGGATTTTTATACATGACCAGTTACTCATGTAGTAGGTGCATACTTTTTGTCAAATAGGACAAAGAGTAGGATTGTTGGCCTCATTGGCTGTTTTCTTATTGTTAAGAGATCACTTTAGTGTATGAGAACCAAGACAATAGAAACAGCCGAAAGGTTGGCTTAACACATCTTTATTGCATGATGGTCCGGGGGAACATGTGGTAATGGCGGATGAACAGCTCAATATATACTGTGGCTATACATTTGAATGTGGCTCCTCGATAGCCCATTGGCTAATGTCTGTGTGACGTCATTCCCCGTCACGCCCTTCTTGTCCAGGTGAGGTGGTGGTGGGAATCTTCCCGCGCTGTAGGTATTTGGGGAATTGGAACCATGTGAGCTGGGCGCTCGCTATTGCCCCTAGTGGTCACTAGCTCGCGTCCTGATATGGAAGGTTACAGTGTTACAGCTGGTGATTGTTATACCCAGTCATTCGAGTGTTACATTACTTAAAGGCACAATATTCCAAACACAACAATCACAAAGGAGTTCTAGTATCTCTCCAGCTGACCAGCATAACTAGAGCACCATGAAATGATTAGGCATCATTTATCAGAAGGAGAGAGAAAATACAGTCAAAATATATCTCTAAATGTACTTTTTTATAATTGTTAAAGTAGCCACCTACCCAGATTCTCTTTTTCTTCCACACTTCTTTCATATTGGTCTTGTAATTCCTGTATTTGTTCTTCTACCTGTTTCAATTTTTTCTGTTTATCTCGAAGAGTAGCCAAAGTGGCATCAAGCTCTGCCTAATCAGTATGACAAATTGATATTCAGAATTAGGATGACAAATACTTTGCATGTCTCACTCATTACCACAAAACTTCTCTGAGAAATGTTACCGTAGTTCCTTGCACTTCACAAGGGAAACTATAGATGATAGTAGGGGAGTGCAACTATTGAAGAACAATTCATGTCTTTTATCTGGGACAGTGATCCCCTTCCACTAAGTACACACATGCAGCTTTGGGAGGGAGGGACACCCGTCTAGCCAGCCAGATCAGCCAAATCAACCCTGAGGATCAATGGGGTTACAGATGCTCCAACCAGAATTACTTATTTTAATCTGCTTTTTAGTAGCCTCTTTTGGACTTCCTCAGTAGCAAGCAGCTCTTCCTATGACTGATCTGGACTTTGAACCTAAGTAGCATGTAACCATATTCAACTCTTTCAGTGTCAGACTACATTAACTGTTTAAATATGAGACATAGCTATTAATACACTATAGGAGTTGTAATGATCCCATAAAATCGAGAAGCCTCAAATTTAAAGTAATTTGACGTGATGTTGCATGTGTATTCTTATTGTAATGCTTTGCTTAGTTTTAGGCATATTTTGGGGTTCATTTCTAGCAGCAAGCTGGGATCCATATTGAATGGTCTGTGCTTAATTAGCAGATGCAGCGTTTCTCTAATTCTCACAGAAAAAGCTGTCCCACTAACAAGCAGAATAACATCTTGTTGTGTAAGAAGAACAACAAGTTGGAATGCAAACATTTTGCATCCATGTTTGGGTTATGGAGGAGAAATCCAACCACAAGGGGATTTCCAATCCTAGATATGGAGCCAGGTGCAGACCTGGGCCATAGTCTTTGGAGGTGCACGGTTAACGGTCAATCATAGTATTGACGCACATTGAATTACCATGGTTCCCATGAAAACCCTATAAAAAGTGTTATTAATGTAAACAACTATGGAGAGAACGATCTTGATCATAATTGCTTAGGATTCCATTTGTCTTGCCACCTAACTGAACCCTCACCCATAAATCTTTATGGACGGCTGAGGCCGCAATAACGATCTATCTCTGAGGAGATAGGCTCTAGCTGAACTTTCTATGAAAACCTATTTTTCAATATTTGTTCTGTCTCTCCCTCCCTCTTACTTTCCCCGCTGGGGAAACACTCACAGCATGGTATATCCAAGAGAAGTCCAAGTTCCATCCAAACTTGCTTCCTTTTTATATTGTTATTTGACGTTTTGAATTTTTTTTTATATTGTGTACTCTTTGATGTGATTAACTGATGTTTAGGATTTTATTGTATTGTACCTTCTTTGATGTATTGTTAGAAACTGTATTATAGTGCACATGTAATATATATATATATATTTTTGCGGACAGAGATTTGTAATTGTACTTTTGGTGATTGATTTTTTGCTGTATTTATTGTATGTTATGTTACTATATTTTGTATTATTGTCCACTATGTAAACCGCACTGAGTCGGGTTCGCCTGAGTGAGTGGTATATAAGCGTGAAAATTAAATTAAATTAAAATTAAATTAAAATCCAGTCCAGAGTTTCAATAAGCCAAAGAAAAGCAAACAGGAGCAGGGACAGGGAAGCTCAAACTTTGTCCGTCACTGAGTCACACCCGGCGTTCTGGCTCCTTATATCCCCCCCATGGGGTGTGGCCCGATGCTTCCTAATTATCTCCTGGCCCTCCTCTCTCTCTGCCTCTGCTGGAGATGCTTTGCCTTGCTCCGATGTCTGGCGTCAAGCCACGCCTCGTCACCAAAGCTGTGAGCTGCGGCTGCTGTCGAGGAGCATTCTCACCGTCAGACTGCTGCTGGAGTTCCAACAGAGGGTGAGGCAATGTTGGGGGGGGGGACTCCTGGGGAGGGGGTCCTGCCAGCTCCTCCCCCTCATCCTCAGAGTCCTCATACCCAAGGTGGGCCGGAGCTGGGCCGGGGCCGGACTCACAACAATATTCTGGACTTTTGTGTTTGTCTAATAAAATTACAAAAAGACCATCTTTTTGTAACTCATTTCTAAGACTCCCAAATTATACCTGGGAAGTCTATGGGTTGAAATTGCACATCCACACGCGCTGAGCTAGTGCTTCAGCAATGCGCAGGAGGGAGGAAATGAGCTCCAGGAATTCCAGCAACTTTGCAACAAGGAGCCATCCCGAGATGAGGAGGGAAGGTATGCTGATACGCACACACATCCCCCTTAGAAATTCAAGGTCGCAGTGCCTGCCCCATCTTAGAAGGAATACAATGGGCCCCGTTCTCATGGGAAGAAATGTCCATAAAGGAGTAGCCTTCCTTTATCTACACTTGGACATTAAATTGCCATCATGGCTAGATGAGAACCAGCCATTATACTCTCATCTGCTCGGGAGTTTCACTGGCCCATTCTTCCTTAAAGGAGAATCCTTCACCAGGCCAAGCTCGGAAGAGCAAATTGTGAGGTGCCGGGACCTTGAGTGTTATGTGTTCTATCCATGGCAGTTTTCAGGGACCCAAGCTGCCCGGCCCCGCGACAAGAGTAAAAAAAAAAAAAAAAGGGGGGGGGGGCTTATTGGATACAGCGTCTCAAGGTGTAAAACTATATATTCTCCTGAAGATGAGACATTTTCTGATTATTCAGTATATCCTTATTCCCAAGGCAACAGCAGAGTTGCCCTTGGCATCTGAAGGCTGGAAGCTACCACCCCAACTTCACATACCATTGTAAATGATGCTACTTCATCATAAAGAGATGGGGTAGGAGGTGATTGCCACTAAATAGATTTTATCTGCTACTACAGCTTTCCACACAGGCCATGATTGTGGCCAGGCGGTAGAGAATCATGTGGTTCTGCACAGTTATCTGGTAGCTCCTTGCTTGCCTTCCAAAGTGCTAGGGTGGTCTGTGTGTGTGTGTGGGGGGGGGGGGGGCTGGTTGTTCGGGGGAGCTGAAGTTATGAGGAAACTGTGCCTTGATTTCAGTCTCTGTTTTGGTAGATGGTCATCAAATAGCAGGTGTGTTTCTGAGGATCTTGCTTTGACACACTCTTTCTGAGCAGCACTTTCTCAGCAAAATGTTGGAGGGATGCCAGCTAAGTAATACACTTTTTGTACTGGGGTTGGTTATAGGCCAAAGAGGGACCCTTCCAGCCTCTCCCGGGGCTCTGCCATCAGCCCTGGGATGGGAGGCTCCTGCTCCCAGCGCCCTTCCCCTTCCCCCGTCCAGGCAGGGAGTTTAAAACGATGATGGAGCAGGCACAGACGTCAAAGAGGGACCATTTCAGCCTCTCCCGGGGCCCTGCCATCAGCTCTGGGATGGGAGGCTCCTGTTCCCAGCGCCACTCCCTTTCCTCTGTCTGGGTGGGGAGTTTAAAAGGACGCTGGAGCAGGCACGGACGCCAAACAGGGACCCTTCCTGATTCTCCTGGAGCCTCACTGAAGATGGTGAGTGGCGCCGCTGCGGACTCAAAAACTGCCACCTTCGCTGCCCCGCTAGAGCTCCTTTCCTAGTCCGGCATTGGCTGCAGGGAAGTTGGTGAGGGGTGATTGTATTTTGTCATATTATATTGTACTTATGCTTTTCTGTGCTATTTTTATATAAATGGCAGAGTGCAAAAGGAGAACAAAAACATTGGACAAAAAGTCTAATCAGGTAAGCTCTGACGCCCCGCCCAACTACTGATTCCATAACTTTAGTTAAATTGAGATGCTGAAGCACCCTTCAGAGAAGAGGGATTAAAATATGTGTTATCTCTGCCTCTTACTGGGTGGGAGAAGCAATATCTTTTTCTACCAGAGAATGGAACTATCTCAGCAAAGTAATGTACCCCAATAACAATGAGGAAAAAACCAAAGATGAAACACATTTTTTTTACATTCAGTAATTAACCAACAAATAAAACATCTCTGGAGAAATGAAAACAAGTACCTGTGCAGCATTTAACTTCTGCCTTTTTGGCTCCACAACCTTGACGATTCGAGAGTATAAATCCATAGCTCTTACCCACATGCACATAGACTTGCATGCCCTTGACACTTTCTCCACTTTTTCGGGCACAAAATCAGGGTTGTTTACATATTTCTGAAGCTTTTGCAATATTTGACTCTTTATATTTTCTTTATCATATTCTAAAAGCCTTTTCAGGAAAGTAGAATCTCCAAGAAGCTGTTTTGCTGTTGCCCAGTCTGGTCTGAAAAATTAAAGAGTGGTGGAATTTAGAAATATCAGCCTCAGAGAATAAAATAATTAATATAGTTTTGTGTTTTTGAAATGTCTTTTCCTTCTCCTTTCCTTCTGTAGAAATGCTTGAAAAATCTTGAGTAGCAAAAAACAAAAACAAAAAACCCACACAACTTAAATAACAATAAGGCAATTCAATTATTTTGGCATATTGGATAGCAGTAAGAAATTTAACAACATTTGCATCAAAAGGAGAATACGGAACAAATAATAAAAATACCCAGCCTTGTGTTGTCACATGGACAAACTCTCTTGCAGTAAGGTTGTCCCAACAGTCTTCCTTACGTCTATCTGAAAGGGACAATATTCAGTCTTACAAATAAATAAGGTTGGCAAAAGTATGGAATAGTTAGATGGAAAAATATTATATAATGGGACTGATTTGGGAATAAAGATACTAAAGAAAGGGGTAGGGAGATTTCTTCCAGGAGGACCTAAAACAACCTTCCCACAGTAAGGTAAGAAGAGAGTCCTCAGAAAAGATAACTTTCAACCTTAATTTGAAGGCCTAATTTCACACTCTCACTTCGACTGAAGGCTGGACAAACTCGGCCCAAAAAATAACATTCACCACACACTGCGGGATATTCTTTAGCTTTTAAAAGAAAGAATGAACAGGATTTTCTGAAATTCAAGTTATTCATTCCAGGTTTCATACAAAATCAATTTTACATCTTAGTTACCAAATATTTATCAGTTTTATTTGATAGCAGATCAGGTGCTTCAAAAGAAGAGGTTATTTTTTTATTTTTATTACTCATTTTAGCTTTAGTCCCAGAGACTATGCAAAATGAAAATTCACTAATATGTGTAGTTATTAATAAGATTATATGCTTCACTAGGAGGACGATATGAACTTTAAAGTTTCCCTAATAATGGTTTTAAACTGCCTATGGAGGTCTATTGCTCTTTTCGCTATAAAATGGAGCCCTTACAAAGGGATTACTCCAATTCTTCTTACTTTATGCATCAAAAAGGATAAGTAATTAACAGCTGGATTCACAACACAATGAAATAGTCTAAATTAATATATAGGAGCTAGTGACTAAAAGGACAGGATTAAGTAAAGCCTATTTCAATGGATAATATGAGCTAATATTGGAATAAATAGCCTAAATTAATAGACAGCAGGAAGCAATGTGAGCAGGCTTAGATAGATCTTTACCTATAAGGAGGGGCGTTAACCGTTGGACTCCGGCATACATGCCCGCACCCGTCCATACTGTCCTGTACTGAGCCGCCTGCACTTGCCTTTACCCGGCCCGCAGAGTGCCACAACAGCCCCACAAACCTCAAACAAAACAAAACAACTTCAATTCCCAACATCCTCCGCGCCACGCTGCCCCTCAGTCAATCAGGCTGACAGGCGAGAGCAAGCAGAACGTTGGGAAAGGCAGCGTGCCCAATAGAAACCGAACCTCAGGAAAAAACTGCCGCAGGAATGTGAACAAAAGAAACAAGACTTCAATCCCCAGTGTCCTCCGCGCCGTGACCACTTCAGCCAATCAGGCTGAAGGGTGCGAGCACACAGAACGCTGAAAAAGGTGGTGTGCGAAAAATAAAATAAAGCCTCCCGCAATGGGAATGCAAGGCCGCCGCAGGTGGACACAGTGCCTCTCACAACGGGAATGCAAGGCCACCGCAGGCGGACACAGCGCCTCATGGCCTTGTTAATCCAAACCCGCAAAAAACATGGCAAGACAACGGCCGGCCATCTCTCCCGGAGCAAAGGGGAGAAGAGGGACTCCCTCTCCTCCACGCTACCCCGCTGAAGACACGGTGAGAACACAGCTGGCCTCAAGGTAAGTTGAGCCGGGGTGGGAAAAAAGCAGCAGGCAGCAATTCATCAGGGGAAGCACGCTCCCTGGTGAATGACTGGATGCTGCCTTTGTACTGCCCACACCGCTATTTCGAGAACCAGCACGAAACAGCGGTAGAGGTAATAGCAGCAGCCAGCAATACGCAAGCGGTAGAGGTAATAGCAGCCAGCAATACGCAAGGAAGAGCACCACCCCTTACGGATCGTTGCCTGCCGATCTCCCGTTAGGTGAGCCAGGGAAAAAGGAGGCCAAAAGGAGTGAACCATTGTGAAGAATATAGCTCTTCTCTGCCTCCTTTTCACCTGACCAACCTAACAAACCTTACCGGATGAAAAGCGAGCTGACTGCCGGCTCTTCCTTTTCCCCATCGCTGCATCGAAACCTAATTTCGAAACAGCAATGGGGAAAAGAGGAAACGACAGACAGGCCATTCTTCACCCCACAAAACACAACCCCAACCAAAACTAATCAGTTAACCAAAACGCCAAGCATTAAAAAATAAAATAAAACACAAATAAATAAATAATTAAAATAAAACCAATAAACAACACAACAATAAACCACAAACTCAACAAAAAAACACCCAAAATACCAAAGGCTACCGAAAAACAATAAAAACTCACTAAAACACCTATCTACAAAACAAAAATACCTAACTCAACAAACAATAATATCCCAAACTAAACAAATAAATACGGAAGAAATCAGAAAAATAAATAACCAGAAATAATCAAAACAATTAAACACATCGCAAACCCAAAATAAAAACAAAAGAACAAGCAGAAACACTGGGGGGGGGTTTAAGTAGAAAATCTCTACTTAACCCCCCCCCAGCCCAACACCCCAAAATCAAAACAAGATAAAAACAGATTAAACAAACAAGAGCATTCACCAAACACGTCCTCCCTCCATGCTTCCAGGACTGAACTGAACAAAGAAAGGAAATCCCAGTACTCTTAAACACAGCCCCACCTAGGGACTGGAAGAGTAAAAAACAGTCAAAAAATAATTAAAAAATCAAAATAAGAAATAAAATAAATAAATAAATAAATAAATTCTAAAACCACAAATTCAAAACACCACCACCCAAACCACCCCTAACCATAAAAACAAACATAAAAACTGCCCGGCAAGGTCGGGCAAACTATGCTAGTAGCCTAAATAGCAAAGACCAGTGCAAGCATGGAAATAGCCTAAATTAATAACCAAGTAATAGAGAGTCATTAATATAGAGCAGTGTAGAAATCTGATCCATGTAAAGATAATCAGCCTCATCTAACAGCAGTTTATAGCCCCAGATCTTTTAAGAGAGAGTTAAAAGGTCTAACAGAGACCAGCTCATTAGACAGAGTAAGAAGGAAAAAGAGACAGAGAGAAAACACGACTGCAGTCTTTGGCTGAACAAAAGATAATAATCTCGTCTCTTTATTCAAACAGAGTATATCAGAAACGAAACTTAAGCTACATAGCCAATCAGAATGTCAGAACCCAAATAAGGAGAAATAAGGAGAATTCTTCTCACTATTCTATGCATGCCCAAAATCCAGCGTTGTCTCTCATGCAAGCAAAGAGGCCTTTGTTTACAAAATGTGTCAGAGACAGCCTGACAGAATCCAGATACATTCCCACATGTCCTCCTTTTTCATTGAAATTTGAGAGAGAGAGAGACGGCTAATCATACCCCTGCATGTCATCATACTCCATAACTACTCCTCCATATACATCATCACTGTCCTCCTGGACATCGTACCCCTCCTGACTCCTGGTACTTTGTTCCGGAGGATGATACCTCATTGAGTACAATTGCCGTCGTGCAAAACCCGATGTCTCCCTTCTACGCAGTGGACATGTGTTACACATAGAAACAAGATTAGGAATACAATAAATGCAAAAACACAAAGGTATAAGGCAGATAATAATAATGAACCCATAAAAGAAAACTTGTCTAAGGACGGACAAATCAGGCAACCAAGAAGTCACCCAATCAAAGAGATTAACATCAGTGCGTACATTGTTAGTAATGCTCTCCTGTAAATTCTGAAGTTCTTTCTCAATAGTATTATTCAGATCCTGGAATTTTACCCGACATCCCTGGTTCCCGACCAGTTTACAAAATCCTCCGGATTTTGCTAACAGGTAATCTATGGCCAGTCTGTCCTGCATTTGGTCTTGATGAAGCTCAGTGATTTCCATTTGAAGATCCCGTATGACCCTCCCTGTGGCATTGATTGATTTCTCCAGCCTACAGGTGAGTCCCAAAATGGACCTTCTATTCTCCTGGGAAATGACACCTGGGTACGATCCCAAGGTGAGTGCTCCAGTGATAGCACCCCCTATAGCTCTCCCCCAGGAGCTACCATCAGAAAGCTGAACATCGATTATCACTTCATCATTGCAACCAGAACCCATCGGGCCGGCAGCAGCTCTCCGGCGCCGTGCACCTGCCTGAAGCGGCATTTGCACTTGTACGGGTAAGGTAAAATAACCCAATGCTGCACATTGATATTGTCCTGGATGGAAATTCGTGGCAACTCCATTAAAAAAGAACCACATGTTAGGATCCTTGATTTGCCATCCATTGCAAATTGAACCACTATCTATAGCAGAATAATCAGGAGTAAACATAGGAAACACATCATATATATCTTCAATAGTAGTGTTAAACAAGGTATAATTAAGCTTATAAGAACTGTTATAACTACCCCATAACCAAAAATAATCATCACAACCCGTATAATTGCCTACATTCCGCAAAACCCTTTTTGCTTGAGTCCAGTGCTTCCATTTACTATTCCAGACTCCAGAACTATGACAGCAGAAACAAAGCCCTTTAGTGTATTTTTTAAATGTCATGCTTCGCCAGCGGGTGTTGTTAAATTGTTCTGGGGGATTGGAGAAGAGTGTAGACCTATCAAGTGTCCAATAACCAACTCAGGCGTGTTGAACAATGCCGGAAGAAAGGCCATTTGAGACACTGCCAGTGGATGCTCATAGTATAACGTTGCATTCTTACCATGAACCTCAAACATATAGTTAGCATGACGAAGCCAAAAGTTGGGGTTGCCCCCATGAGGCATTGTTCTTACAGCTGGAAGCACAGTAAGAAAGAAAAGAACAAATGTCAGCACATTTAGTCTACTGGTGAACCACCATCCTGGAGCTGAGTAACCTTCTTCTCTCTCCATGGGCGGATCGCTCCAGCAGGAATCCTTCCACTCAGGATCCCCTTGCTGCCAATAAACGACCAATGGCTTAGGAAGACACTCCCCTAAGAAACAGGAGCATGCCCTGTTATTACTAGTACCATGTAACTAAACGTGAAACATGCCTGATGTATAACACAAATGCAATGTCACGAACCCATTTACATGTGTAGGGTTCTGAAAACTCTTCCATGTACTTCTGAAGGTACCTTGAGATATGCAGTTTCATAAGGCAAAACATAACATAAGCAAAGACAGGTCTTTCCCCTGCAAGAGAATAAGCAAACATTTAAGCATGAACAAAACATGAACATTTCTCTTCTTCCTTACATGAAGGAGGTTTCTGTTGCATTCTAGAAAGCATTTCTCACTCATAGCATGAGCAGGTAGACAATTTTTAAAAAGGCTTTCAGGTTTTATAATGCAAACAAAGCCAATTCTTCTTTAGAGTTCACACAAACTTTTTAGTCCAATTAAAATGTCCAAATTAAAAGTCCAAATGTTGATTGAAGCTTTCTTCTTCTCAGATTACAAGTTAACCACTATATTCTCTCCAGCACAGTTCTTGGCATGGCAAGGTTGAAATTAGGCCATAAATTACTTCTCACTGAATTCACAAGACACCCAGCCAACCCCCCTTTTCAGCTTCTCAGGCAAACACACATTCCTTCATGCTCCAGCCACACCCATCTGTATTAAGGCAGGCCGATGAGGTATGAAGGCACAAAGAACTTCTCCAGAAGTTGCAAGTAATTTCACACAGAAGAACGGTACAGGGAATTCCCATTTGCTTTCCCTGCAATCCTGATGCTTGAAACTTGGGACAGCTCATTCTGGATCTCTTTGTTTGAGGGTTGGGCAGTTCAAAATCAGCCAAAAACTGTATGTCTTCTCCCTCCTTGTACTTTTGCAACAGCCTGCTGTCCATACAGGAGGGGTCCACACCCCTTTTCCTCTGGACTTCTTTCATTTGCAGCATCTGAATCTCAACTTTATGACAAACTGCATCTGTTGGTTTGTACTTGCGAGAATACCCCTTTTTTGGCTTGGGTTTTCTGCATTCCTCCTCTGGGCCATCCTCCCACTTCTTGGCCACACGTGAGGTATCAAGTTTACTACTCAGCTTCTCCTGCTTTTGTGATGAGGGTTGCTTCAGGAGTGAACTGAGGTCTCCTGTGCTGCTCTTTGAATCACACTCCTTGCTTCTTGCCACTTTGCATGCATTAATAGCTTCAATCTGTGATGAGGTCCCCACCATTTGTTCCCAATCAGCTGGCACTAGTTGTTTTGCAGACTTGGCAGGCAGTATTGCAGCATTCCCATTTGCCAGAGCCTCTCTGTTCACTGGATATATCTCAGGAGATTCCACATCCAGCACAGCTGCAGTTAAAGCAGCAGAGAACAGGTCTTTTGTAGGGCTAAAAGTGCTTGATTGCTGCAAGGCAGGATATATTGTCCCATCTCCTTTTCCACCCCCATCCCCATCAGGGGGCTCATGCTGTTGTTTCTCATATGATGGAGGGGCAGTTGCCATAGCCCCTCCCTTGGCTGGAGGCAAAAGCTGTGGAAGGGGACCATCAAGTCTTTGAGACAATAACATATTTTTTGGAGTAAGTCTTTGAAGGCAATTTCTGACTTCCTCCCACGTAAATTGCACTGAAACAGAAATTCTCTCATGCTTTTGCAATTCATTCCCAATCTGTTTCCACTGTTTTAAGTCCAAACATTCATCATATTTAACCCAAGGACAGATTTTTCCTATAACTTGGACCAGTTGCTGTATTTCCTTCTTATCAGCCCTTTTCCCACTGTTATTCAAAAGATCTGAGATATCTTTACAAAGCTCCTGCTTTTGCGAAGCAAGCACGCACCCCATGATAAAAAATGTTTTTTCTTTTTTTTTTTCACTCACCCTGTGTGACCCAATGTAGAATTGGATGAATTTCGAGCGCTCGAATGACCTTTCCTCTGGTCGTGAGTGAGTGGACCTTGTCCCGGTCGCAATTATGAGGTGCTAATTAGGTGCTAATTGCTGATTGCTGAAGCAGATATCTTCAAAGCATTCCTTTGAATTTCATTCAAATGCCTCGCGACGGGG
Source organism: Bradypodion ventrale (assembly GCA_035047345.1). Classification (NCBI taxonomy): domain Eukaryota; kingdom Metazoa; phylum Chordata; class Lepidosauria; order Squamata; family Chamaeleonidae; genus Bradypodion; species Bradypodion ventrale. Next base: position 135,246,749 of record JAWDJE010000002.1, on the reverse strand, counting down.
CGCCACTTGTAGAAATCTGATCCATGTAAAGATAATCAGCCTCATCTAACAGCAGTTTATAGCCCCAGATCTTTTAAGAGAGAGTTAAAAGGTCTAACGGAGACCAGCTCATTAGACAGAGTAAGAAGGAAAAAGAGACAGAGAGAAAACACGACTGCAGTCTTTGGCTGAACAAAAGATAATAATCGTGTCTCTTTATTCAAACAGAGTATATCAGAAACGAAACTTAAGCTACATAGCCAATCAGAATGTCAGAACCCAAATAAGGAGAAATAAGGAGAATTCTTCTCACTATTCTATGCATGCCCAAAATCCAGCGTTGTCTCTCATGCAAGCAAAGAGGCCTTTGTTTACAAAATGTGTCAGAGACAGCCTGACAGAATCCAGATACATTCCCACAGAGCAGGGCCCATTATCTTAGTTAAAAATTGGTAGAAGCTAATAAAAGAACAAACTGCAAGATTAATACTCATGCCTTCTTCCCCACTAATTAATTAAAGCTAATCAATAATTTAGAGGATATTCTAATTAATAATTTATTAGAATTTATTGAAAACTGAGTAAAATGAAACATGATGTAATTCATTTAATTATTTAAAATGCAAATATTGATACAAATTGATTTACTCCATGTGTAAGAGTAGGATCTAAATAGCTCATTGGCCACTGTTTAACTAGCACCTAACTATGCCAGAAACAAACTAATATTGATGCCCAAATGGAAACCTAAGAGAGCAGGGAGGAATATATAATAGATAATACAGAATGACTGCAAAGGAAAATTGTGTTTGGCCTCCATCAAGGACTTCACCAAAGTTGTCAATGAAGGGGTGACACTTGCTTTTAATAGCCCCACTGTGGAGGCCTTACTGGCTGGGGCTTCCTGTTCATTGCTTGTTCAAAACTTCACTTCTTCCCTTCACAAGAAGTAAAACAATAGGAGCAGTGCAGGATACTCACTCAATATATTATATCCTTTTTTCCTATCAGTGTTTTAATAAAATAGGTTATTTTGACCAAGTGACAGTTCTACAGTATACAGGTGGAACTTGGAAAATTAGAATATCGTGCAAATGTTCATTCATTTCACTTAAAAGGTGAAACAAATATATGAGATAGACTCACTACATGCAAAGCGAGAGATGTCATGCCTTAATTCATTATAACTGTGATGATCATGGCGTACAGCGTGCATGAGATTATGTGAAGATTATGGGGTACATGAGGTTGGGGAGGTTGGGGTTTTCATAAACTGTAAGCCATAAGCATCAATATTATAACAAATTAAGGCTTCATCTATCTCACCTTGCATGTAATGAGTCTATCTCAAATATTTGTTTCACCTTTTAAGTTGCATTACTGAACTGAATGAACATTTGCACGATATTCTAATTTTCCAAGTTTCACCTGTATATTAATTTGGTATGGGAAGAGAAAAATAATATAAGTGATGTTACATGTCTTAGGATGATACATGTCTTATTGGCTTATAAGGGAGCAGCTTACAAAGAAAACAGAGCTTTGCTGCCTCATGATTCAGCTCTGCTTCACTGACTGCCTCTTGTACTGCTGGAAGAATTTGCAGCATAATGAAGAAAATGAATGGGATGCAACTGAAGAAGCCCTGGGCCCAACAAAACTTTAAGATATCTGTTGTGTACTGAATGTAGTGTATTGAATGTATTTGTAACCACACGAATGGGTACAGGTAACACTGTAACCTTCTGTATGAGGACGCGAGCTAGTGGCCACCGGGGGCAATAGCGAGCGCCCAGCTCACAGGGTTCACATTACTCAAATGCCTTCAGCTGCGCGGGAAAGATTCCCGCGCTCACCTCACCTGGACAAGAAAGGCGTGACCAAGGATGAAGTCACTTGGACAGCAGCCAATGCCTGTCGAAGAGCCAGATTCAAGTAGATAGCCACCGTATAAAAAGAGCTGTTTGTCCGCCATTACCACATGTTCGTACTGTACTCTATGCAATAAAGATGTGTTAGGCTAGCTTACAGCCGTGTCCATTGTCTTGATTCCCAAACACTAAATTGGCGACGAAGGTGGGATATGGATTCCCACGGGGACAAGACAATAGCTCAGAAGCCAGTTTTCGACGTGACCCATCCCGAGCGATGGGACTGGTTTGAGATGCATTTCAAGAGTACGGTGGCGTATGCGGGCATCACCGACGCTGGGAAGAAGAAGGGTCTTCTCATCACGATGCTCGGGTTCCACGCCGTGCAAGCACTGATGGATCTGGTGGCACCACGAGAGGTGGACCAGGTTTCGGTGACGGAAATACTGAGGGTTCTGCGGAACCATTTCAAGCCCAAGGTGTCCTTCTTCTCTGCCAGGGCCACCTTCGCGAGGAGGGACCAAAAGCCGGGTGAGTCAATATCCGAGTATGCAGCGGCTCTCCGCGTTTTGGCAACCCCATGCGAATGGCAGGAAATTCTAGACGTGGCCCTGAGGGACAGGATGCTCTGCGGGATGAGAGACGGGGAGACCCAGAGGAAGCTCATGAACCGTGGCCACGACCTCACTTTTAAAGAGGTACTACAAGAGGCTCTAGCAGCTGAATCCACGTGGGCCGGGTACAAGCTTCTCAAGGCAAAGCCCCCACCAGTCGAGGCAGCTGCATCCGCCGTCCAGGCGGCCTGGAGGGCGACCCCTGCCCCACGCTCGCCCACATCCTCAGAGGCTTCTGCCACCCCAGGCTCCAGCGAAGATGAGGGGGTCCGGAAGGTCAGGAAAGGGCTGAGCGAGAAGAAGGGGAAAGGGGGGCGGCGCTGCGATGGGTGCGGAGCGTCCCACGAGCGGAGCAAGTGTCCATTCCGAAAAGCTGAGTGCCACAACTGTGGGCGGAAGGGCCACATCGCCAGGGTCTGCAAGCAACGCCAGGGAGAGAGTAAGCGCGCCACGTGCAGCCGGGATGGCGTCGGCAGAGTCGGCGATGGCGGCGACGACCCAGAGGGGAACCACGTGTGTCTGCGAGTGCATGCGGAAGACGACGTGGCCGTCCACAGCGTGCCTCTAGGGCAACCACGCTTTTATGCTGAGGTACTGTTGCAAGGGGTTCCTGTTAAGATGGAGATAGACTCGGGGTCTGTTTACTCCCTCATTTCCCATAAGGAATTTTTGCGAATTCCCCCCAAGGAGCGACCCAAACTCAAGGAGATGGGGGCGAACTTAAAAGATGTGCAGGGAAATGTGATTCCAGTATTGGGGATTGGGGACTTCGAGACACGGTACAAGGGACTCCGAAGGAAACTCCCCCTGGTTGTTCTAAAGAATGGGGGGTGTAATCTTTTGGGGACACAATGGTTCAAACCCCTGGACATCTTCATAGGCGGCGTCCATGCCATCGGGGGGAATGAGATTCAGGCAGTGTGCGACGCACACGCAGAGGTATTCAAGAAGGGACTCGGGAAGTACAAGGGCCCCCCAGTTTCCTTCGACCTGGACCCGGAGGTCCGCCCAATGAGACTAAAACCACGTCGGGTTCCTTTCGCCCTAAAGGACAAAATTGAGGCGGAACTGGACAAATTAGTGGGGCAAGGGATTTTAGTGCCGGTGGACTCTGCAGAGTGGGAGACTCCTATTGTTACAGTATTGAAAGCAAATGGGAAAGTGCGAATTTGCGCTGGCTACAAGTGTACAATTAACAAGGCGATCCGCCCTAATGCCTATCCGGTGCCAGTAGTTAGCCATCTGCTGGCCACTTTACATGGGGGAAAAGTTTTTGCTAAACTAGATCTGGCGCAGGCGTACCAGCAGCTTCCAGTAACCCCAGCCACAGCTGCTGCGCAGACCATTGTAACTCACAAGGGGGCATTCAAGGTAACGCGCCTACAGTTTGGCGTGAACTCGGCACCGGGGATATTTCAGTCTCTTGTGGAACGGTTGCTAAAGAAATTACCAGGGGTCTTGCCATTTTTCGATGATATCTTGATATCTGGGGAGAGCGAATCAGAACTGGCCCAGAGACTAGATAGGGTCCTTACAGCCTTCGAATCCGCGGGGTTGAGGCTGCGGAGGGACAAATGTGTGTTTCTGGCCAGGGAGGTAGAGTTTCTGGGGTTCCGCATAACCTCTGCGGGGGTGAAACCCGCTGAGTCTAAAGTCGCAGCTATTCAAAACGCCCCTCGCCCCACCGCGAAACCGGAGCTGCAGTCCTTCCTGGGGCTGCTGAATTTTTACCATTCCTTCCTGCCCAGAAAAGCGACGATTGCAGAGCCCCTGCATGCGTTGCTGAAGAAGGATGCGGTTTGGCGGTGGGGGGAGAAACAGGAGCGGGCTTTCAGGGAACTCAAGCAGCTTCTCTCTTCGGAGGCTATTCTAACCCACTTCGACCCAAAGAAGCCGGTAGTCTTGGTCTGCGACGCCTCACCAGTGGGGGTGGGGGCGGTCCTGTGCCACGTGCTAGAGGGGGGGCGAGAAGCCCCAGTTGCATTCTACTCAAGATCTTTGTCCAAGGCTGAACGAAATTACTCCCAAACAGATAGGGAGGCACTTGCCATTGTTGCGGGGACAAAGAAGTTCCATGACTTTTTGTATGGTCGCCCTTTCACCATTGTAACCGATCACAAGCCGCTGTTGGGTATTTTCACCTCAGACAAGCCCACTCCACAGATCCTTTCCCCCAGGATGCTTAGGTGGGCGATTTTTCTGAATGCATACAGGGGGGCGTTAGAGTACCGCCCCGGAAAAGAGATAAGCCACGCGGACGCCCTCTCAAGGTCTCCTCTGCCCCACCTGGGGGACCCAAAGAGTGAGGTAGAACAGGATAGCCAAGTCATCCTCATTGAAGCCCTCGATGCCCCCCCCCATTTTGCCCAAGGAAATTGCTGCCGAAACGGCCAAGGATAAAACGTTAGCCCTTGTGAGATCCTGGGTACAGAAGGGGTGGCCCACAGCTCCCCCCGCAGACGAGTTTGCGGCATTTTTCAGGAAGAGGGTTGAGTTGTCCGCAGAAAGGGGGTGTCTGTTGTGGGGGGAGAGGGTGGTGGTCCCACAGGCACTAAGAGCGAGGGTGCTACGGCTTTTACATGTCAGCCACCCAGGGATTGTGCGCTCTAAGGCGCTGGCCAGGAGCTACTTCTGGTGGCCTCAGCTAGACGCAGACATTGAACACATGGTGAACACCTGCGAAAGTTGCCAGAGCTCTCGGCCTGAGGAGTCCCGCCTTCCACACAGAGAATGGGACACAGCTAGGGGACCGTGGTCCCGCCTCCACATAGACTTCGCAGGGCCATTCAGGGGTTCATTTTTTCTGCTTGTGGTGGACGCATACTCCAAGTGGTTAGAGGTAATTCCAATGCGCAACACCTCATCAGCTGGGACCATAAAGCAGTTGCGCAAACTGATATGCACGTTCGGGATATCTGACGTCATAATCAGTGACAATGCGAGTTGCTTCACGTCAGCCGAGTTCCAGGCGTTCTTAGAGTCCAACGCCATTCGGCACATCACCTCAGCCCCTTTTCACCCTGCAACAAATGGCCAGGCGGAACGTCTGGTGCGCACAATGAAGGAAGGGCTGCGGCGCATGGGTCCCGGGGATCTGGACCGGCAGCTCTGCCAGTTTCTGTTGGCATATCGAGTGACGCCATTGGCGTCGGGATACTCTCCCGCGGAACTCCTCATGAAGAGGAAGTTACACTCATTATTAACTAGATTGGATCCTACCCGGGTCGAGGATAGAGGAAGAAATATTGAGCACAGCCCCACCAAGAATTTCCAGATAGGAGAGCCTGTTCATTGCAGAAACTACGCCACCACAGGGCCAGCATGGGTGCCGGGGGTAGTCATTAATCAAACAGGACCAGTCTCATTCTGTGTCGAGACCAACACGGGTCTCCTCTGGAGAAGGCACGCTGACCAGCTTAGGCACCGAGTGGTTGGGGGGCCGGACAGAGGGGATCAGCAGCAACATTCAGCGTTAGGGTTCTCCTCCACCCGTTTAGACCAAGGGGGAGAAAATGGAGGGCAACAGTCCCAAACAGGGGGGGGAAGCTTAGGGTCAAACTCATATCCTTTTCATACGCCAGAGCTATCCAGTCCCTTGAAAGAGAGGAACGAGTTTGCCCCTGTAGTTCTACCCAGCCCCTCGAGGGAGGGAAATGAGTTTGCCACTGTTGCCCCTGAATTAGATTTTGAGTTATCAAACCGGGGGGGGGGGGGTTTCGGAGTGTTCCCCCACCCGTCCAAGCGAAGAGCGGGGTTTTTCTTTAGCCCCTAGTGCCCCCGGTTTGTCCACATCCACATCAGAAACCCTTCCTCCCCCTTCTCCTGCCCATCCCAAAGCGGCAAGCCCGCAGCGAGTCACTAACGAGTCGTCCTCTCCAATTGCAGGACAAGAACCAGGAGGACACAGATGAGGGGGGATGGCCGAGTCAAGCATAACGGCCGCACGGCCAAAACGCACATGCAAGAAACCAGTTCGGTTAAGGGACTTTGTCCCATCTTAGGGGGGAGGGATGTTGTGTACTGAATGTAGTGTATTGAATGTATTTGTAACCACACGAATGGGTACAGGTAACACTGTAACCTTCTGTATGAGGACGCGAGCTAGTGGCCACCGGGGGCAATAGCGAGCGCCCAGCTCACAGGGTTCACATTACTCAAATGCCTTCAGCTGCGCGGGAAAGATTCCCGCGCTCACCTCACCTGGACAAGAAAGGCGTGACCAAGGATGACGTCACTTGGACAGCAGCCAATGCCTGTCGAAGAGCCAGATTCAAGTAGATAGCCA